>OX463231.1:88100167-89315667 GCA_949820135.1 Sylvilagus floridanus
GGTTACACTTGGGCTCCTCCATGGGGTTAGCTTTGGAGCATAAAAATCTGTTTTTCTGTCCAAAGAAAGGAAAGAAAGAGAAGAACAAGCACCAGTATGCCTTCCTCCCCCTCCCCCCCAGCATTCATGAGAACAAAATGGAGGTCAACATGGAGATGGAGTCAGCTTCTACCTGGAGAGGAGTCCTCCTGCTTTTTGGAGAACAGGTCCATTCCCAAAGGCTGAGAGAAGGAATGCATTCCAGCAAAAGAGGCGGGTGTGACCCAACCTGGAGGGGACAGCTGCCCTGGGGTGCTTTGAGGCTGGATGCTGGAATCTGGGGGGTGGGAACTGGGAGATAAAGTGCATGCCCTGCTCTAGCCTGGGGCCCTCAACCTTGACCTAGGCTGGGAAGCTTTCAGCTCCATGAGACCCTGGGGGTTGAGCCCGGCACTGTAGCTTTGGTGCAGCTAAGGCTGGGAATCCCACAGTCCCAGCTCCTCCCCACTCAGCCAGAGTTCTGTCCACTCCCAGGGTAACCACTTTGTGGGTGCCCAGCTGCTGCTAGGCCCTGTGCTTGGTACTTTGCATACTGTCTGACTTCCTCTTCTGCCAGAATTGACTTATTGGGGCCAATGTTGAGGCACAAAGGGCTAAACTGTCTCCCGCATGCCACGCGGCATCCCGTATTAGAGCACATGTTCAAATCCTGGCTGCTCCACTTCCCATCCAGCTCCCTGCTAATGGGCCTGGGAGCTCATTTGTCAAAGTCCTGAAACAAAAAGCTTTCTCACTACCAAAAGAGGAGGAAACTAGAGAAATGGCTTACTTAGCATTTTAATGAGCCGAGCAACACTTAGGCAAGCGGACATTCAGATTCCCCTAGTGGGCATTCCTTCACTGGAGGTTGAGGCCGGCGTGCTGCATTGACTACAAGGCCATGATTCACGGGACCCTGAGTCACGGTCTCTCAGTTTCCTGGCTCACGGAGGCCTAATGAGATGGTCGGCAGTGTTGTCAGTTCAGGACGCGCTGTCATAAACGGAGGAGCCAAGTTCTGAAATCGAAATGATTATCTGAATGCTTTTCTTTTCCCCAACTCACTCCTCACCTGAAGACTCAGTCACTTTGGTATCTGGGTTACTGGCTCACCAGAAGCCAAGATAAACAAGAATGTTTTAGTAATTAGAATGTTATCCAACTGGATATTGTTTATTGTAAACACCGATGAATGGGGTTAATAAATAGATTTTTTCCAAAGATTTATTTATTTGAAAAATAGATAGAGGCAGGGAGAGAGAGAGAGAGAGAGAGAGAGAGAGAGAGAGAGAGAGAAAGAGAGAGTATATCTTCCATCCACTGGTTCACTCTGCAAATGCCCTCAACAGCCAGGGCTAGGCTAAAACTAGGGGCCAGGAACTCCATCTGGTCTTCCACGTGGGTGGCAGGAACCCAAGAACCTAGGCCATGATCCGCTGCTTCCGCTATGCATTGGCAGGAAGCTGCATCAGAATTACAGGATACCAGGGCTCAAACCAGGCACTGAAGCTGGAGTCCCAAGTGGCAGCTTAACCTGCTGTGCCACTGCACCTGCCCCTGTATCCCTTTCACATTGATCAGTGGATTATGAACATACAGGTTTATTTCTAAGCTCTCAATTCTCCATTGTTCCACGCTTTCTGTCCTTATGTCCTCCCCACACTGCCCTGAAAACCAGCTGTGCTCTAGAGTTTCATGTGGAAACTCACCAGTGTCTAACCAACATTAAAATAAGTAGATGTTTTAAGTATGATAAACTGGGTCTAACGGTTGAAAAAGATGCTTCAGTCCTAAATCAGAGTGCGTGGGTTCCATACCTGGCTCCGGCTCCTGCTAATGCAGACCCTGGAAAGAAGTGATGGTTCAAACACTTGTGCTCCTGCCACCAAGGGGCGAGACCCAGTGTGAGTTCTTGGATCCCAGCTTTGGCACAGGCCAGCCCCTCAAGTGCAGAGGATCTCTCTCTCTCTCTCTCTCTTCCTTCTCTCTCCAATGCACAGAAGAATTCGAGGACAAGACACAGATAAAGGTTAGCAGAGGAATAATATTAGCAAAGCCAAAGTACACACTCAAGAGGGAGTACGGGCATGCTCTAGAGTGAGCTGCAACCCACGATGTTTGGTGTCATCCCTTCATGTAGTCTGCAGGCACAGCGGGTAAGGCTTTGGGCAAGATTTTCCAAGAAAGGATAGAGATTTCCAGTAACTTGAGACTGACCATCTTCTGTTCTTTCGGGGAAGTCTTAGAAGTGTCATGGCATCAGGTGCATGATGGGAGTGGGGAGTGTCAGCCATGGCAGTTGTAGTATAATGATGTTACGACGTTATGAAAGTTAGAGGTGATCGTGGGGATGCAGGCATCAGCCATGCTGGATATTTTCCGGTGGCACTGGTTCTGGACTGTGGTTTTACTACAGTAGCAATTTGGGGTTGCTGGCCTTGGGAGGAGTGTTAGAGGGTGTGGTGACATATTTCCTCCAGCTGTTGCTTTCACTGTAATTCCCAGTATGGATTGCTCTAGGACCCCACACCTGGGGCCTCGCGCCTAGTGCACAGCCAGCCAATCACTGACACCAGGATCGTGAGGAAAGTAGCTGTTTATGACTGCAAAGTGCAGAGCAAGAACTGGCAGTTTAAGGGATTAACCTTACAGACTGAAGTTGGGGTTGAGGGGTCCATGATCCTCTCTGTGGAGGTCTCTGGCCGGTCCACGGCACCTGTGGTCTTCCTTTGATGGGTCAGCAATAGAGCAGGTCATCCCGCTCTTGAGGAATTTTGATGATGGTGAAGTGGCCTCCAGCCACTCTGGGGGCTAGAGGCAGATGGTTGTTACTTTGTTTGCTCAGGGCCTGGGTTTCCAGTTAAAACAAGAACAAAAACAAAACCATGAAGAGGGGCCTAACATCCAGATGTTATCTATCCAGGAGATCAGTGAACTCAGGAGTCCTGTGAGCTGGGACCCACTCCCTCCATGCAGTCAGTGACTCCTTACTCAGAGGTTAATTTGTGATCATCAGAGCAGGGCAAAGAAACATCAAGCTGAGACAGGGAGACAGACTAGGGCCTGAGGATACGTACAGTAAAGGCATTGTATAGGGGCGTGGTTTCAGAATGAGATGTCCACCAACTTCGGGACAACCATCTTGGGCGATAGAGCTAATGATGAGTTTTCTACAGTTGCTCTTCTACTTGGTGGCCCGCCTGAAGACCTGGTATTCAGCACCTGTGCAGCCTGCACGCGGACTGAGCTCAGCCATGGTCAGTAGGACACTGGTGAGCATGTTGGAAGCAGAGACTTGATAAGCATGTGCTGCCAGGGCTTTGTGCTTCTGGAACGTTCCTTCCTAGAACCAGCCACCATACAATGAGGCAGTGCAAGCTGCCACGTGGAGAAGCCTGCCTGAGAACTGAGAGCTCTGGCCGGCAGCCAAAGCTGAGCCCCCAGGTATCAGCGGTGTCCTGGCTCCCCCAAGTTGTCATCATATAGAGAGAATCACACAGAAAACTCACAGAATTCCAAGAGGAAATAAACAAGTAGTTTTTGGTCATTAGATTTTGTGATGGTTTTGAAATGAGGGAAATAGACTAGAACATTAGATAGGAGTAGATGAGCTGGAGTATTTTTCTCGTAATTTCTGCCAGCCTGGAACTCTTTTTTTTTTTTTTTTATAACGCTTTTATTTAAAGAATATAAATTTCCAAAATACAGCTTATAGATTACAATGGCTTCCCCCCCCATAACTTCCCCCCACCCGCAACCCTCCCCTTTCCCACTCCCTCTCCCCTTGCTTCACATCAAGATTCATTTTCAATTCTCTTTATATACAGAAGATCAGTTTACTATATATTAAGTAAAGATTTCAACAGTTTGCCCTCACATAGCAACACAAAGTGAAAAATACTGTTGGAGTACTAGTTATAGTATTAATTCACAATGTATAGCACATTAAGGACAGAGATCCTACATGATATATTTTTTTTTAAAAAATTGATTAATTTTCTAGGCAATTAGCCTGGAACTCTTAACTCTGCCCCTTACCTGTCAATCCAGTGCACCTACTTTCCCATGATGCACCTCATCCAGGACCACAAAGGAGGAGATGCCATTATGGCCATGTGGAAGCTAAAACTCCATGAACTCCCGAAAGCCTCCTGAATGCTAAGCCATGCCCTGACTCCGCCCTGTCTGCATACCCAATTAGGGCACTGTCCCATGAGTGTTACACATGGGAATGGCCCTTTTTGGTTTATGCCTTCTAGTTCTTGCTTTTGGGTCCTCCTCTGGGCTCCTCACACACTCTCTCCTCATAGGCAACTCTGGCTCACTCACGGAGGCTGTCTCTCCGTGTGGGGTGGCCCACACTCACGTGTGACTGTATATTCACTCCCTGCTCACACTTGGGCACTGCATTTGTGCCTCCACTTTGAATTTTTAAAAATTTTATTTATTTGAAAGGCAAAATTAGGGAGAGGCAGAGAGAGAAAGATCTCTTTCATCCAGTAGCTCACTCCCCAAATGGCTGCAATGGCCAGGCCTGGCTGAAGCCAGGCGCAGGGAAATCCATACAAGTCTCCCACGTGGGTACATAAGCCCAAGCACTTGGGCCATCCTCCGCGGCTTTCCCAGGCACATTAGCAGGGAGCTGGATCCGAAGCGGAGCAGCTCGAACCTGTGCCCATATGGGATGGCAGCATAGCAGGCAACTGCTGGTCTCATCAAGTCCTTGACTGTCACTAATGAGAAAGTCACGAAAGTAGATGACATTTTACCTTTCCTCCTTCAAAATTGGAAATATTTCTAACAATATTCTCATGGACAGATGTAATCATCGTGAGAATGTAACTGGAATTTGGATCTAAAAGAATTCAAGTCACGTGGAGGGAAGCTCTAAGCCACAACGTGGGCTACTGGGCAGTGGTCAGAGGCCAACAGCCCCAGACAGACGTGTCCACATTCCTAGCTACCGGCTACTCCTGGCAGCACGGGAGTCCTTGGCAGGCAGCTCCATCCCTGCCTGGGATCAGACACCGTGGGCAGTGTGTGGTGAGCACCAGAACCTGCTCATGTGTCCACCACTTAACAGGACCACTGGGCGAGCACAGACCCCATGGTGCACAGGCTCAAGCTGACTCTATAAGGGGGCTGAGAGTAACATTTCCTGGGATTTTGCAAGCTATCATTAAAAGCATGCTTATATAAATTTATAATTAATCATATTAAAATAAAGATGGGGTGTTTAGTACAGTGGTCAAGATGCCACCTGGGATGCCTGCATCTCGCTGGAGACCCTGGCTTCTGATCTCAGCTGTTTCCAGTCCAGCTTCTGCTAACGGGCACCCTGGGAAGCAGCAAGTGGTGGTGCCAGGACTTAGGTCCCCATCACCCTTGTGGGAGACCTGGACTGACTCCCCGGCTCCTGGCATTGGCATTTAGGGAATGAACCAGCAGGTGGGAGATCCACTCTGCCTTTCAAATAAATAAACTCACAAACACAGAATTACTCAAAATACTCCAAACTCACCATGTGATTATTGCACTACTTGTTACTATTACCTATGCTACCACGATAATACTCATGTATTTTTCCCTTCTGTTGCATCTGGGTGAGGGACATACTGGATAAGGATGGCTGCTGTGCTTAGCTTTCCAATTCTTGGTTCAGTGACATCACCTTGCTAATTTGAAACAGCCAGAGTAAGAATATCTACACCATGGAAAGCAGCAAACGGCTACCAATCAGAGCTTGATTTAATGCTTCTCTCCCCGCAGTGGTCAAACCTACTAGCACACCATTGGCTGTGTTGGCTACACACAAGTATCCGTGAGCTCCAGCTGTCCAGGGGCTGGGGGCACTCACACCCGGCTGCTGCCAGGCCCACTGGGAAGCTGTGCTGCACAGTTACTTGTTGGCTCTCCAGTGTTTCTAGGTGACTTTTGTCACCATGCTCTGGCTAGGGGCCCTCTTGACCACACCTCCTATGAGCAGCAAAGCTGCAGGGGAAAGCCGGACCAGCCTCCACACTCATTGAGCCCCCTTCCAGCTTCTTACCTGAGCAGTCACCGGTCTCCTTCAGCTCACAGAATCCAAGCTTCGTCCCAGTCTTTGATTACTTTCGCAGGGTTCTCCCCGTTTAGGGGAACCTGCATACAATGTTGTAAGAGTCTAAGAGACAAGCACTGTCTTTACCTATCCAGGCAGAGAGAAGGGGCTGGTGCTGTGAGAAACATCTAATTTGTGAAAAACAGAAACAGTCTACACATAGGTCTGGAAAACGAGAAACGAGAGGCGTGATGCAGGCCTCTCAGCCCACTGAGCCCCTGGTGCTCAGCTCATTTCCAGCTCCTTCATCCGGGCCCATGGAGCCCTGCCTCTGTGCAGGCCCAGCTCTGGGCCTGGGGGCTGGCAGCGAGCCGGGAACAGACTCCCTCAGCCTCTCCCAGGGTTCAGCCAGAGTGGGAACACCTGCAGGCACTGCCACCAGACCGGCAAGCTCTGAACCTCCATCTGTCATTTTCTTGGTCTTGTTGGGCCTATCACTACAAATCTGTGAGGGAGGCGTTATCCAGCCACCTCCAGCTGGGGCAGCTGGAGTAGGAGAATCTTTTAGGAAGTTTGGCTTTTTTCCCCCTCATGAACACCTGTTTCTCAGAGCCAAGTATGAGAGCCCAGATGGAGGGTTTCATGAACTCATGGCTGTCCCCGGTACTGAGGTTCACGATTCGTTACCCCAACTTCCTGCTCATCTCCCAGCACTGGAGCTGACCTGGGCGCCGATCTTTAGCTTTTTGAATTTAATGCCCACTTTTGTGGAAGGAAAAAAAATAATAAGCTCTCCTACTTGAAACAACCACAAATTCAAGGAGACATGGAAATCTGCAAATATTTTTCCTCATCCCGGCCACCTTCCATTTTTTTTGTTTTTTTTTTTTTGGACAGGCAGAGTGGACAGTGAGAGAGAGAGACAGAGAGAAAGGTCTTCCTTTGCCATTGGTTCACCCTCCAATGGCCGGCGCACTGTGCTGATCCAAAAGCAGGAGCCAGGTGCTTCTCCTGGTCTCCCATGGGGTGCAGGGCCCAAGCACTTGGGCCATCCTCCACTGCACTCCCGGGCCACAGCAGAGAGCTGGCCTGGAAGAGGGGCAACCGGGACAGAATCCGGCGCCCTGACCGGGACTAGAACCTGGGGTGCCAGCGCCGCAGGTGGAAGATTAGCCTAGTGAGCCACGATGCGGGCCTTTTTTTTTTTTTAAGATTTTATTTGAAAGACAGAGTTAGAGAGAAAGGTAGAGACAGAGGTCTTCCACCTGCTGGTTCACTCCCCAGATGGCCACAACTACCAGAGCTGTGCCAATCTGCAGCAAGGAGCCAGGTGCTTCTTCTATACCACATGGGTGCAGGGACCCAAGGACTTGGGCCATCTTCTGCTTTCCCAGGCCATAGCAGAGAGATGGACTGGAAGAGGAGCAGCCGGGACTAGAACCAGTACCCATATTGGATGCCGGCGCTTCAGGCCAGGGCGTTAACCCGCTGCGCCACAGTGCTAGCCTGAGGGTGGGGGTGGGGAGGAAGCCAGATCAAAACCAATGGTTACCCGCCCTAAACCAATGGTTACCCACCCTAACGCCCAAACAGGGACTGTCAGCTTCCTCTTGCTGAAGAGACTGGTCACCTGCCCTGTTAGCCCTGCCTTGCAAAGGACCACAGGAGGCAACAGAACCCGCACTGTGGGACGCTCTGCAGGGCAATGGACCCGGTGTCCGTCATGCCCAGGGGCAAGAGATTCACCAACTGCCCAGGTGAGCCCTGCCTGACCACTGACCCAAATGAACCAGCTGGGGAGGCGTTTCTGAGACAATCCAGGAAGCCTGACTACCATCCCAAACATGTGCCCATGTTGTTTGAGGAGTAGTAACAGGCACTGTGGTTATGTAACACCCACGTTGTTAGAAACACCTCCTTAGTGCGCAGTGTGAAACGACCTGATAGCTGGGATTTACTTGCAAAGGTTTTAGTAAAGAAACAGGAGGATAAATGAAGCACACGTGGCAAAATCTGGGTTACGGGGAGTATGGGGGTGGGGCTTTGCTGCAAAGTCTCTGTGTGCACTGAAACTCTCATAATTAAGGAATGGGAAACAATGGCTTGAAGGCACCCCTTAGCAGCCACACAAGTCTGTGCTCACATGTTGGTTTCATTTTGTCAACATCAACCTTTAAAAGGTAGAATCTTGGGGAGGAAGGAAGGAAAAGTCCTCACATGAACAGAACTGAGTCCAAGCTGTTTCCCCAGGAGACTGGACAACGCCCAGCCGTCCCAACAGCACGGCTCCAGGCAGTCCCCCGACAAGGGAGCCAGGCTGGCTGCACGCACAGCCCCAGAACAGAGGTTCTTCACTTGGGGGCTGAGGGGGCCGTTTTCCTTGGATTCTCAAAGTGATCCCAAAAAGTTCAGAACCACTGCTCTTAATCAAACAGGGTCTGAAAGCAGAATGACCAGACCGAGGCCATGGGCTGTCACTCAGAAAGATGTTTATTGGAGAACATCTGATTATTTTAGAAAATGTTCTTGCTTGATCAAAAACAAACAAACAAACAAACAGCTTGCTAGTCCATCTCCAACACCCAGCACACACCCTGCAGACAAGACAGGCTCCGTCCACAGAAACTCCGGCAGCCTCTGTCCCGGGTACGAGAAGGGCCAGGGAAGGCAGGCTAAGTGGCAGGCAGCTCAACCGCTCCCATCCCAAACCAACTGCGGAGGCCAAAGCCCTGCAGGGAGATGCTAATAAGTAGAACAGGTAAAGTCACGTGTAGACAGCAACGTTTAGTCTGTATTTCCCAACTGCGCCCAACGTGAGCAAGCGACAAGAGCCTGCAGTGCCCGGGACACCCTCCTGGATTTGAGGTCAGGGTGGGGTCCCTTCCTGTGAGCACCACATCGCCTGCCATCACCCAGGACGGCATAGCGCTTCCTGGGCACTGCGTCAGTTTTCAACCGTGCCCCCATTCCCTCGTCCTTTAAGTCAGACAGACAGGGTCTCTGCCGGGAGCTTCAGTCCGGGGCTCTCATGCCTGCAAGCTGTCCGGGGGCAGGAGGCAGCACTCAGCTTGAGCTGACCGAGGAGTCCGACGCGTTGGCTCAGGGCTGCTCTTGGAAGGGCTGGAGTGACCCTGGCCCAGGGCTGCTCACTCCTGGCCTCTCGGGCCCCAGTGGAGAGGTGAGAGGGCTCCCACCCGATCGCGGCCTGGTCTGTGCAGACGCGGCCTCTCGCTGCACGCGCACCTCTCTGCGCGAGCCGGTTTCCCATCAGCGCCGCAGCCTCAGGAAGAATGCGTGTTTACACTCTGTGCTCTCCAGAGGGTAGTATTTATCATAAAAATCTAAAACATATTCTTCAGTCTTAAAGCCAAACTTCTGGTAGAGCAGCATAGCAGGGTTGCTTGCTGAGACGTGAAGGGTTACATCCTTGCCCATGCAGGTCTGCCAAGAGAGTGGGAAAGTACGAAGATGAGAAGGCCTGAGGGAAGACGAGGAGGCGAAGAAGCCTGTCTGAGAGTGGGCCGTCAGTTACGGAACCAGAGAAATCAGGGACCGAGGCGACCGCAACGCTGCGCAGGCTGGAAAGCAAGCAGCACTGTGCCGCGGATCCGAACGTCCTTAAGCCAGAGAAGCTCGGCGTGGGAGACGAGCCTGGGGTCACAGTTCACTGTCAACTTCACTACTGGTTTATAATCACGTTTAACTGTCAAACATATCGATACCAGCACTATGCCAACCTTGAAGACAAGATAAGCTCTGCTTTGTTCAACCAGATGTTATCATGTACCCTCCTCAACTGTGTAAAAATCCCCTCCCAAGGCCTGCCAGAAAAGATGCTAAACTCTCTACACAGATATGAAACACAATTTAATGATAAAATCTGAGGACCAGGGTGGGCGTTTGGCCAAGGGGTTAGGATGCTAGTTAAGACACCCGGATCCCACGGCACAGGGCCTCGGTTCAAATGCTGGCTCTGCCCCAGCGCCAGTGCTCTGCCCATGCAGACCCTGAGAGGCAGCAGTGATGGCTCCATTAGTCGGGTCCCTGCCATGTGGGAGACCCGAGCTGTTTCCGGCTCTTGGCTTTGCCCTGGCTCAGTCACAGACACTGCAGCCATTAAGGGAGTGAATCAGTAGATGAGCGCTCTGCTTCTCTCTCCTTCTCAAATAAATAAATTTATTTATTTTTTATCTGACAGAGTTAGATAGTGAGAGAGAGAGACACAGAGAGAAAGGTCTTCCTTCCGTTGGTTCACCCCCCAAATGGCCTCTATGGCCTGAGCTACGCCGATCCGAAGCCAGGAGCCAGATGCTTCTTCTCGGTCTCCCATGCGGGTACAGGGCCCAAGGACTTGGGCCACCCTGCACTGCGCCCCTGGGCCACAGCAGAGAGCTGGACTGGAAGAGGAGCAACCGGGACTAGAACCTGGTGTCCAGATGGGATGCCGGCGCTGCAGGTGGAGATTTAACCAAGTGAGGCACAGTGTCAGCACCCAACTCTTAAATTCTTTTATCAGTTACACAGAACAAGGTACATTAATTAAGAACTTGGGGCCAAGGCGTAGCGGGTAAAGCCACCAGCTGCAGTGCCAGCATCCCATATGGGCACCGGTTCGATACCTGGCTGCTCCACTTCCAATCCAGCTCTCTGCTGTGGTCTGGGAAAGCAGTAGAAGATGGCCCAAGTCCTTGGGTCCCTGCACCTGCATGGGAAGTCCCAGAGGAAGTTCCTGGCTCCTGGCTTCAGATCGGCGCAGCTCCGGCCATTGCAGCAAATTGGGGAGTGAACCAGAAGAAGGAAGATTTATCTCTCTCTATGTAACTCAGACTTTCAAATAAACAAATAAATATTAAAAAAAAAAAAAAAGAACTTGTTTACTATGATGATTTTTGGGAGGCAGAGAGAGAGAGAGAACACACGCTCTCCTGCTCACGGGATCAATCCTCAAATGCCCCCTATGGCTGGCATCTGAAGCTAGGAGCCAAGAATTCCATGCAGGCCTCCCACATGGGTGGCAGGAACCCACTTACCTGAGCCATCGCTGTTGTTTCCCAGGGTTTGCATCAGCAGTAAACTAGAATCAGGAGCCAGAGCCAGGAACCGAACTCAGGCACTCCACTGAAGGATGCAAACGTCCTAACTGATGCACTGACCACCAGGCCAAACACTTCCACAGAGAACTTGCTTTGAAATGAGAAACAGTGAAGCTGAGTCCTTGAGGTTTAGAATTCACGGTCCCTGAAAGCTTCTATTTAAGTTCTCTGCCAAAGGCCACCTGACTGCTTTCTTCTTTTCTCTGCTTAACTCACACACTGTGCATCCAAAGGCATCTTTAAGAGGAGATAGCAGGGGCTGGCACTGTGGCTCACTTGGTTAATCCTCCACCTGTGGCACTGGCATCCCATATGGGCACCGGGTTCTAGTCCCGGTTGCTCCTCTTCCAGTCCAGCTCTCTGCTGTGGCCCGGGAGGGCAGTACAGGATGGCCCAAATGCTTGGGCCCCCGTACCCCCATGGGAGACTGGGAAGAAACACCTGGCTCCTGGCTTTCGACTGGCGCAGTGCCGGTCATAGTAGCCATTTGGGGAGTCAATCAACGGAAGGAAGATCTTTCTGTCTCTCTCTTTCTCTGTCTTTAACTCTACCTGTCAAATAAATAAATAAAAGAGAAGACAGCACACTGTTATACCAGTGATAACAGCATGTGCGTGTACAGAGCAAATTCTGCGTGGTGATGTTGGCGTTCTTCAGACTGCAAATACACCTGGCCAACCACAGCCAACTGCAGGTACTAACCCTAAAGAATTAAGAACTTCTCTATAATTATTGCTTTTTAATATGAGAGGTAGGTAGGTAAGTAGGTAGGTAGGAAGGAAGGAACGAAGGAAGGAAGAAAGAGGGGGGGAGAAAAAGAAAGGGAAGGAGGGAAGGAGGAAGGGAGGGAGGGAGGGAAACAGAGCGAGCTCTTACCCATTGGTTCACTCCCTAAATGTCCACAATGGCCATGATACGAAGCTGGGAGCTGAGCACTCAATCCAGCCCTCTAACGCAAGCACCTTGTGTTTGGGACCTGGGGCGTATGGCCTGGCTGGGGCACACAGCAGCCACAACAAAGAATGAACAACTCCTCCACACACGCCGCAAACCCAGCACCGACGGACTGCACTAGGCGTTAGGCACCAAGGATGCACACACGTTCAGTGTGCCTGTACCTGCCCTCAGGCCCTCGGCAGAACAGAAAAGGCAGAAGATCGGCAGGGTGGAGAGCAATTCGGTGGGGGCAGAGGAAGGAGCATGTGTTGGAAATAAAAGTCATCAGAAAAATTCTGGAGAAGACAATCTTTGCATGTGTTCTGATGTTAGTACATGAACACATGGTCTTTTCTTCAATATTCAGTATTAGAATCAATCTTAGGGTTTGTAACAGCTTATACAGTGGTATTAAGATGGAAAATGATCAGCAGTATAGAATATGTACTGCTTATTGATGCCCTTGAGCTAAAATGTTCAGAGATACTTAAAAACAGAAACCCTAGTTCAGGGGTGAGCATTTGGCCTGGCAGTTAAGATACCAGCTGGATGCCTGCTGGGACGCCCCCATGTCACAGTGCCTGGGTTCTAGTCCTCTCCCAATCCCAGCTTCCTATTCCTGCTCGCCCTGGGAGGAGGCAGGTGATACCTCAAGCAGCTGGGTCAAGCAGTCAGCAGACCTGGGCGGAATCCCTGGCTCCCTGCTCTGGCCTAGCCCTGGTTGGTGCAGGTATCTGGGGAGTGAACCAGCTCATGGGAGCTTGCTGCGTCTGCTATCTTTCTACCTCTCAAATAAATAAGCAAATAAAAAATGTTAACACATCATAGTTCCCCTTCCATTTCTCAGAGCTGTGTCAGTGCTGACTCCAGGAGCAGCAGCGATCACCCCACGGACAGCACACATGCCTGGGCCTCACTTCTTACTCTGTCATTCTGTTCACATGTTCTTTTAAACCTGAGTCTGAGTAGTAATCTCACTGTGGAGTCAGGTTTTTGTCTGTGTCCTTTAACAACCTCCCAAGGGGTGATGATCAGTTTCCAGGCAGCCCATTCCACTGGGCCAGCCTCATTCCTCCTCCACGTCTCTCGGGGGAGCCCGGAGGCAGAGACGAAGAGACACCTTACCTGAATCAGATGATAGATCATGAACGTGGCGATCCCTGCTCTTCTCCACTCCGGATGGACAAACAGAAATGAAATGTACGCTTCGTTGTATTTCACATCAGGAACCATGAAGCCAAAGGCAATGATGACTTTCTTATAAAGGACAACTACGCTGAAGTCTGGATACTGCAGGCACTCAGACAGGTCAATGCCTAAAGAAGAGAAAGCAGCAGGGGCTCAAGGGCCAGGCCTTCCAGAGCTCAGTCTGTACTGACAGCTACACCTGCATGCTAAGCAAGCCCAGAATGGGAAGCAAAGAAATTACCATAGAGACCACACAGTCAGATCATAAAAATAAAGATGCGTTTTAGAAAACACCAGAATTAACACAGTCCTTTCCAAGTACATTTGTTAAGAAGAGAGGGGGCGGGGAGGAGGGGAGAGAACAGTCTTGGGGCTCAGTGTCTGCAACACGTAGGGCAACCTGGCAGACTGGGGTAAAGGTCCCGCCTCGCCCACCACATGCACCTCTTCCCGACTATCAGACAATGAGACAGGCGGTGTGATGAGACCTTATCTCCCATCTGGAAAACCTGCGGGTACTGCCTTCAGGTTTCAAAGCAGACCCAGAAAGCACGTCTGTACGTTCAGCGGCTAGCATGTGTCACTGTAACTGGCTTTGGCCTTCAGAGGTCATTTTGTTAGGACTGATAAAATGACAAAGCCTACTGAGTTTACTTTTGACTCTCAAAGGCTGTGATTGGGGTATCTGGCTTTTAAAAAATACCCTTTGGCTGTATTAACACTCTCAAGGAACAGTTAAACAAAGCATAAGGAATCTTTAAGCCAAAAGCAAAAGTGTCCAGACTCGCCCAGGCTACCAGTCTGTGCAGCTTTGATAGACATTACCTGGTATCTAAACATATGTAGAAGCAAAACAGGATGAATCTTTTATTCTGGAAGCAGAGACAAACAGGGAAGAGAAACAAACAAAAACACTGTTTATTACTTTAATTGCTGTCTTCTTTTTGATCTTAGGAGAGCAAGAAGTATTTATGTTTTAGTATTTCTGTGTTAGTAGAAACAAACTATATGCATCAAGGCCTTAGGGTCACGTGGCACACACTAATTTAAAAATGACTGAGATGTACTGTACAGAAACGGATCTGCCTGGTTTAGGAGGGGGAACATACCAGGCCAGAAAAACTCCTGACACATAGAGTTGATGGTTGGGATGTGATTTGGCCGGACGTAGCAGTAATCAAGAGGTGCGTCGGGCTCAGGTGTCCAGTGAGGGTCACTCCTGTGCAGGTGGGAACGGATCTGTGACAGGAGCTGTAGTTTGGGTGGTCTTGTTTCGTAATCACGCCTGCAGTACCACAGAAGATAAACAAACTCAAGTCAATAAAAATACTCAGTATTATTCCTGGTTACTTAACTTACATAAACTCTTTGATCTGCTTCAAACCTTACGCTAATTTGCGCTGCTTTATTTGGTGGCTCGTTGATCACAGCTGTACCTGTCCTGTATGAAATCTAATGTTCACTCTATTAACAATCACCAGGCACACTGCCAGGTACTGGTCTTAATGCATTCTGCGAGGAAATGAACAGTACCCAGGTTCACTCGGGGTACAGCTTGCACATGGGGATGCACCTCCAGGGCTATGGGAGGTCTCGGGTGGCAACACCAACCTTGCTGGGCAGTGGGGAGCACCAGAGCAAAGGAGGGTCGGGGGATTACAGAGCTGTAGGGAAGTGTGGCACAGGAAAGCCGGCACGTTCTCTCAGTCATGGTGCCCGGCACCGAGGGGCCTCTCCAACAGCTCAGCTGCCATTTCCCGGCCCGGACAACATGCCGCCCGGGTATGGGCTCAGCTGAGCATCTTTCTCACATTGTCACTGCAGTTTCTAAAAGTCAGAGAACTAACATTTAAGATGAAACAATCACTATCATGTGCACAAAGAAACTGAACAGTAAACTCAGCTTTGCTGTTTACATTTCTTTCAAAGGACCATGGTTTATGCAAGAGTACAGCTGAAATGAGCAAAGGATGCGACCTGACACGGAGCACAGAGCTTGCCAATCCTGCTCGGTTTTTGGGCTTTTTCACTCTGACTGGAGAACAGGGGGCACAAACCACAAACATCCTCCCCTGAGACACACTGGACGTCACACTTCTTTTCTGTTTACCTGATATAAGGCTTCAAGATCCGGGAAGTATAAGGGCTGACAATACTTTGGTCCACAGCCATATCTTCTGACCCCACCAAACGATACAAGAACTTGGTGGTCTGGTGCCGGAATCCTTTCCTGGATGGCAAGGAGGTCTACGAGAAAGAAACACTGGATGTATTAAAAACATTATTCGGAGGATTGGTTAATTTCCGTATAGAATTAGTAACTGATATTTTTATGTGTCTGCAAGGTCTTTAGATCTTAAAAAAAAATTTTTTTTCATTTTTTGAAAGTCAGAATTAGAGAGAGACAGAGGGAGCTCTTCCATCCACTGGTTCACTCCCCAGATAGTCACGGTGGCCAAAACTGGGCTAGGCCAAAGCCGGGAGCCAAGAGCTTCTTCCCAGTCCCCCACGTGGGTGCAGAGGCCCAAGCACTTGGGCCATCCTCTGCTGCTTTCTCAGGCCATTAGCAGGGAGCTGCATCAGAAGAGGAGCAGCTGGGACTCCAATCAGTGCCCATACGGGATGCTGGCGGCACAGGTGGTGGTTTTACCCATTTCGCCACGACGCTGGCTTAAGTAAATCTTTTTTTGCATGACTTATTTGGAAAGCTCAAGTTTCAGTACAGTAGAAACCTTTGCGTAAAACCAGATATGGAAAACTAACCCAAGCTGTAATAGTCTGAAACCAGATTTTCAAAAATTTTCTCTTTACACATTTTAAGTCATTCAAGTCAGTGAAACACAGGACTCAACACTGGATCTGCAGCTTCTGTAGGCTTCGTTTCATCTGTACTATGCTTCAATCCACTTACTCAATACTGAAGCAGGCAGCACACACTCAGACATGGGCCACACACTACATGGCCACTCTATTACCCAAGCAGCCACAGGGAGCAACTGTGCCATGTCTCTTTTCCACAGGGAAACAAGGAATGAAGTACAGCATCAGCTCTACAACAGCTCCCAGCACAGAGCATCTACAGAGGCACAAATGAGAAGCAGCCCCTATCCCCTGGGAGCGAGGACTAACGCACCAGTGGGCTTCACGCACTTTGTCCTGCACCCCCGGAGCAAGCCTGGAGGTGAGCTGTTCTTAACATGTGCTGCTCCAGGGCCCTCGGTCATGTAGAAACAGATCACGGGCAATTAGGGTGGTACAGCAAAGACTCAGGTGGAAGATTAAAAGGCACACTTATAAAGTGCTTTGCCAAAGGTTGGATGAAGTTGAGAAACTAAAGTTGTTTTTGTAGATTCAGTTTGCTCTTAGTCTAGAAAATAAGTTTGTTGAAAGAAAGCTGCCTTCCTTTACAATTTGCCTGCTCTGTAGACTGCTTCCTTCAACCTTCCAGCAACCCTTATTTGAAATAAAGGTGAGGGGTTGGCACTGTGCTGTAGCGGGTAAAACCGCTGCCTGCAGTGTCAGCATCCCATATGGGGCCAGTTCTAGTCCCGGCTGCTCTTCCGATCCAGCTCTCTGCTAAGGCCTGAGAAAGCAGTAGAAGATGGCCCAAGTCCTTGGGCCCCTGCACCCACTTGGAAGAAGCTCCTGGCTTCAGATCAGCACAGCCCTGGCCACTGCAGGCATCTGGGGAATGAACCAAGGGATGGAAGATCTCTCCCTCTCTCTCTGCAACTCTGCCTTTCAAGTAAATAAAAATAAATAAATCTAGACTACTCCAGAACTACAAAAGGTATAACATGCATTACAGGAATACAGGAAGATGCATGAAGCCTGTGCTTATAGAATGGACTGAAATTATGTTTTTGCAAAAATTAAAGAAAAAAAAAGAAGGAAGGTAGGGGAATGAGGGAGGGAAAGAAATAAGGAGGGAAGTATGGTTATCTTCTTAGAATGACATCTATGAAATACATGACATCTGTCCTCTTTATATTAACAAAAAGTCTTAAAAAGAATGTGGGAAGAAATAACAAATATTTGAAGCAACAGTGACAGACAGCTGTGCCCAGGCAGTGTCAGGCACCAAACTCCAGCACCAGGGAGCTCTCAGAACACCGGGAAGGACAAAGGCCAAGAAGCACTCAGGATGTCTCTGAGCGAGCAGAGCTCTCAAGCAAGACAGACAAGAGCCAAAATATAGTTCAAGTTCAAAAGCTTCCAGGAGGCGGGACTATAAAACAAAAGGCCACCTACAAAGAAACAAGAGTTTGGGGCTCTCAGGAGCAATACTTAATGTAAAGTGATAGAGGAATTATAATTTCCGAACAGAAGAGGAAACAGCAAGCTTAGTTTTATATACAACTATGCTATGCCATCATTGAAATGAGAGTGAAATGAAGAGATTCTCAGGCAAACACGTGTTCAAAATCAACAAGAAGACATCATCCCCCTAAATCCGTATCCATTTACTTTTACTTTATTTGGCAGGCAGAGAATGAGAGAGAGAGAGAGAGAAAGAGAGAGCCTCCATTGATTTGTTCAGTCCCTAAAAACCTGCCACAGCCAGGGCTGGGCCAGGTCCAAGCTGGAACCCAGGAATGCAATCTAGGTCTCCCACAGTGGTGGATAGAGACCTAACTGCTTGAGCTGTCATCTGGTGCCTGCTGGGGTACACACCAGCAGAAAGCCGGATTGGAAGTGGAGGAACAAGCAAGGTCTTAACCACTGTGCCAAATGTTTGCCCCAAGAAGGTCTGAATTTTAGCAACTGTTAAAAGAAGTAGTTCCGCCATGGGAAGTAAGAATGAATAAACAATGTAGTGGGGTCTTCTGTCACTTAAATATGCAACACAGCTTAGTCTAGCAGTGAAGAGAAAGACAGAAGGGAGCAGATAGGCATTCTTTTCTTTGGGGAAAAGATTACATGGTAATAATAAAAAATTAATATAAGTTACTTAAGACATAAAAAGAATAAAAATAAATGTATAACTTTCATAAAATTTTACTTATTTATTGAAAGACAGGCAGATAAACTGAAGGAGAGGCAGCAGCAGAGAGAGAAAGAGAGCAAGTGAGCATGAGAGAGAGAGAGAACACTCTCCTATCCATTGGTTTATTCCCCAAATACCCATAAACAGCCAGGGCTGGGCCAGGCTGAAGCGGGGAGTCAGGAACTCAATGCAGGTCTTCCCAGTAGGTGTAGGAACCCAACTACTAGAGCCATCACTTGCTGCCTACTAGGCTGTGCATCAGGGGGAAGCTGGAGTTGGGAGCAGAGGTGGGACCTGAATCCAAGCACTCCAACACAGAATGTAGGTATCTTAAGCATCATCTTCTTTGCTATGCCAACAGCCAGCCACTAACTTTCTTTAAAGAATCAACAGATATAGGGGCCGGCGCCATGGCTCACTTGGTTAATCCTCAGCCTGCGGCACCAGAATCCCATATGGGCGCCAGGTTCTAGTGCTGGTTGCTCCTCTACCAGTCTAGCTCTCTGCTGTGGCCTGGGAAGGCAGTGGAGGATGGCCTAAGTGCTTGGGCTCTGCACCTGTATGGGAGACCAGGAGGAAGCACCTGGCTCCTGGCTTCAGATCGGTGTTAGCTCTGGCCATAGCGACCATTTGGGGGGTGAACCAACTAAACGAAGACTTTTTTCTGTCTCTCTCTCTCTCACTGTCTGTCAAATAAATTTTTAAAAAATTAAAAAAAGGGCCGGCGCCGTGGCTCAACAGGCTAATCCTCCGCCTTGCGGCGCCGGCACACCGGGTTCTAGTCCCGGTCGGGGCACCGGATTCTGTCCCGGTTGCCCCTCTTCCAGGCCAGCCCTCTGCTGTGGCCCAGGAGTGCAGTGGAGGATGGCCCAGGTGCTTGGGCCCTGCACCCCATGGGGAAACCAGGAAAAGCACCTGGCTCCTGGCTCCTGCCATCGGACGAGCGCGGTGCGCCGGCCGCAGCGCGCCGACCGCGGCGGCCATTGGAGGGTGAACCAACGGCAAAGGAAGACCTTTCTCTCTGTCTCTCTCTCTCACTGTCCACTCTGCCTGTATAAAAAAAAAAAAAAAAAAAAAAATTAAAAAAAGAAAAAGAATCAACAGATACAATTTTCTCTGACCTTAATACAATCTGACTAGAAATAAAATCAATTGTCAAAAGACAGCTTAAATTTTTCATAATCTGAAAACCAAAAAATAGCACTAAATTAACTAGTGGGTTAAAGGTGAAGTCATGAGAAAAATTACACAATGCTAAATTCTGGCAAGTAATAGACTCACACCATTTCAAAAGTCACAAGTCATAGCTAAAGCAGTAAGCACAGGGAAATTTGTAGCTATGAATACATTTATCAGAAAGCAAAAAGAACATGGATTTATTTATTTATTTAAGATTATTCATTTAATTGAAAGGCAGAGCTACAGAGAGGCAGAGGCAGACAGAGGTCTTCCATCTGCTGGTTCACTCACCAGATGACTGCAACAGCCTGAGCTGAGCCAATCTGAAGCCAGGAGCCAGGAACTTTTTCCAGGTCTCCTACATGGGCGTAAGGGCCCCAGGACTTGGGCCATCTTCCACTGATTTCCCAGGCCACAGCAGAGAGCTGGATCAGAAGTGGAGCAGTTGGGACTCAAACTGGCACCCACATGCGATGCCAGCACTGCAGGCGGCAGCTTTACCTGCTACTCCACGGTGCCTGCCCCAAAAACATGCATTTAAAATTGCATTTACAGGGGTCAGTGCTGTGGCAAGGTAGTTAATCATCCCATATGGACTCTGGTTCTAGTCCCAGTTGCTCCTCTTCCAATCTGGCTCCCTGCTGTGGCCTGGGAAAGCAGTGGAGGATGGCCCAAGTGCTTGGGCCCCTGTACCTGCATGGGAGGCCTGGAAGATCCGGGCTCCTTTGGATCGGTTCAGCTCTGGCCGCTGTGACCATCTGGGGAGTGAACCAGCCGATGGAAGGCCTTTCTGTCTCTGTCTCTATCTGTAACTCTACCTCTCAAATAAATAGATACAATTTTTTAAAAAATGCATTTACAGCTGCTCTGTGGAACTGCATTAAAATCATTCAAGAAGTCTTGGTTAAAATGGGGATTAGGCATAAGCACACAATTTTACTGCCTTCCAAACCCCACTAAAATTATAGGAACAAACTAACACGAAGAGAGAGAGAATCAGAACACAAAGTTCAGGAGAAGAAGCAACAGTGACTGTGGCACCCAAGTCTCCAGCCACCTTGAGTTAAGGCGAGAGCCAGCCTCAACCTACACTGTAGCATGGGAAGCAGACAAGCTACGGGTCCCCTTGGCTGGAGGGCGCTCGCTGCCCTCCCCAGAAGCCTGAGGGCCAGCCTCTGCAGAAGGCTCAGGAACTAAGGGGCTCTGGAGGGGGTGCAGTGCCTGAGGTGTGAGTGCGGCACAGGCAGATGGCTAAGGTTCCTTTCCCCCACAGGGCAACCAGCTCCTGAGGCTGGAAGAGTTCCCTGGGGGAGTCAGACCTGCCGCAAGGGGATGCCCCAAGGCAGGGACTGGGCGCCCTCCACTGAGGACTCACTCAGATAATGTGGCTGTGCACCGGATTCCAGGTTCCACTCCATCCCCCTCAGAACTTGAAAGTGCTGCACCATGGTCCACGGGCTTCCAGGGTGGGGTTAAGTTGGTTTTCCACTTAACCCAGCACTGGCTTGGGATTTTCAAGTCAAGGCCTTTTCAGACATGTAGTCTCAAATTTTACCTCCCAGGTAGCCTTTCTCAGGAAGCTGTTAAGGACGGGCTTCAGGACCACAGGAGAACAAGAGACTGCACACACAAGAGGGGAGATCCTGGGGCTACCTCTAAGTTTCATACACAGGGGCAGCACAGCCCGGACAGGGACAACTCAAGTGACACTGAGGCTGTCATCACTCAGTTCTGTGGCCGTCAACCACTTTTCAAACCTAAGGTGTCAAGGCCCAGAATCATCTCTGGCTGTGCTCAGCTTGTACCAGCCATGTGCTGTATATGGCCCCTTTCCACCCACTCCCTGGATCAGCGGAAGACGATCACTCTGTAGATGACTGCTTTGACCTCCGGCAACCTGGACAGAAGCCAAGCTCAGGCAGGAAACACAGAGGCCCTCCCGGCTCTGCTCAGATTCCTGCAGCATTCCAAGGCACACATGACCCTGCCCAATGCTCATGCTGGGGAGGGGCCCAGGTCTTCTTCATGACCTTGAACGCTCACTTCCACACGTGGGGCTCACAGGAGCTGAAGCCAGGGGGTCTGCAAGTGCAGTCACTCCCTTGTTAAACACAGGGAATTGGCTAGAGGGCCCTTCTTCCCTCTGAAGACCAAGATTCATGGATGCTCCAGTCCCTTATATGACACGGCACAGTAACTGTATAGTACTACACGGCTCCTTCCACATACTTTACGTCATTCCTTATGGTGCCTCATATACTGTAAATGCCATGTGAATAGTAGCACTGGATTGTTCAGGGAATAAGGACAAGCAAGAAAGACTGCACATGTTTAGTACAGACACAACTTTCTATTTCTCAAATATTTCCAGCCTGTGATTGGCTCAATCTGTGGCTATAGAGTCCACAGAGACTGGACCACAAGCTGTGTGTCTGAGAACAGCAGAGATTGTCAGGGATTGCACGGTGGGGCAGAATTTGCTGCACGTCCTTCTCTCAGCTTGTGCTGTTGTGTGATCCTTGGTGTCCCTTGGTTTTTATGCATCAAGTCTAGCTGCTGCCTCCATCTTCACACGCAGGTCTGTCTCTGCGTCTCTTAAGAAAGGTATCAGTCAGACGGGATTAAGGGATCATACCACTATAATAGGACTATCTATCTTAGCTCATTCTGTAAAGCACGTATGCCGAAATAAAGTCACATTCATTGGCCCCAGGGGCTGGGAGGTTAACAAATCCTTAGGGTGGGGAAAGCACATTTCAATTCACAAAGTGACCCAGGAAGACTGTCAACCTCACCTCCTCCCAGAAGCCTTCAGCTAACAGTGGCGATTTCCTGACACAGCTAGACTTGGGCTTGCTACTCAGTTTTTTTGTTTTGTTTTCTTTAATGAAAAGCATATTGTTTAGGGATACATATGCCAGAGCATGGGTCCCTCTGGGGAGAGCTGAACACGTACATGAGCACTTCTAAGGAGTCAGTCATACTATGTCATAGTCATACTATGTCTTAACCCAGAAGATGAACACACAGGTATTCATATATAACCCTATGTTCTGAGCCTGCTTCTATTAGTGTGACACATTTCACAGGTAAAAACATAGAACACAAGGATTAAAAAACAAATCCACAAGAATACAACAGGGATAAACACGGCTGTAACAAAAGCACATGAATAAGCAGCAAACGACTCGGAAGATATCCAAAGTCTAAGGCCAGCGCTATGGCACAGTGGGTAAAGATACCGCCTGCAGTGCCGGTATCCCATGTGGGTGCCAGTTTGAGCGCCGGCTGATGCACTTCTGACCCATCTCCCTGCTAATGTGTCTGCGAAAACAGCAGAGGATGGCCCAAGTCCTTGGTCCCCTGCACCCACATGGGAGACCTGGAAGAGGCTCCTGGCTCCTGCTTTCAGATCAGTCCAGCTCCACTGAGGCCATCTGAGGAGCAAACAAGCAGATGGACGATCTCTCTTTCTCTGTCTCCATCTCCCTCCCTCTCTCTCTCTCTCTCTGTGGCTCTGCCTTTCAGATAAAATAAATACATCTTTAAAACAAAACCAATGTCTAAGGCTGTGCGGGAAGACAGCCCGGGGCCAGGGTGATTTGTGAAACATGGCCGCAAGCAGGTCTCAGTAAGGGAGACGTCGAGTCTGGCATCCAGAGTAGGCAGGAGGGTGACGGCCTGAGAGGCTCAGTACTCCCCTCCCCAGGCAGAAGACTGGATTGGCTGGAGAGGGAGAGATTTACCCACTGAGGCGCGAGCTCCAGGCCCCTTCCCAACTGGCTCCTAGAATGCAGGCAAACAGGTTAACACTTTCCAGGAAAGGAGAGAAAAAAGAAAATGAAGAGGATCTACCTAGAGTAGAGGTCTTGGCAAATTAGCCCACAGGCCAAATCCCTCTCAGTATCCCTTGCTGGGAATCAAGTTTCACAGAACAGGGCCATACCCAGCATAACCACAGAGCTGAGGGGGCTGCTCTGTGGTATTCACCATCTCATCCTGCCTATCTCTTGCCTACAGAGCCCAGTATCCATATAGGGCAGGTCTAAAGAGAGGACAGAGGGAACAGAAGACAGGAAGCCGAGAACACCTTCCAGAACTCAGGAGTTTCAGAGTCAAAGGGCCCATGCTCTAACCGCCCAGACCAACAATGAAAGAGAAGTCCCACACAGGGTCACACTGTTGAGTAATCTCAGAACGCTGTGATGAGAGGAGCCCCCGCCAGCTACCAGAGAAGGCGGCAAAATGTGCAGACTCCAGTCAGCGGTTCACAACGGACAAACAACCAGAAGACATGGAAACATTTCAGCCTTGCCTGTAATCGAAGAAATGCAAATATAAACCAGCCAATTAGCAAAACTCAAAAAGGCTGGTTAGTAGCGAAGGCTCACGAAGACCTCTCTCACTCCTGCTGGGGGAGGGCTGATGCTGACGGTTCTGGAGTGGAATTACTTGTTCTTGGGAGCAGTTTCGGAACCTGGGGTGCATGGAACAGCCTTTGAGCACTGCTGACCCCATACTGACAGCTTGGCTGCTATTTCCCCGTTTTGTACCTTAACTACACAAGTGTTCACACACCTGCAGATAACAACCCAACAATGTCTGGTCGGTGTATGGCCTCAACAAATCTGTCAATCAAAATCATGACACCAATCAGGTACAGGTGCCTTTGGAGATGGGGATGTACAAAGAAAAGGTCTAAGTTAGGTCATAAATGCCCATGGAAAAGAAACACCCAGACGTCTCCAGGGATACTTACATTTTCCTCCCTCCCCAGATTACTCACAAGGGGAGATGTCACAGCACAGCTGTTCACTGCTGCCTGCCCCCTCCCCTCCAGCCACAGCAGTTTTAGAGCACGTGCGCACTCACCTGGTATCGGTCGAGGATTCTGAAGTCCTGACAGGTGGTGCGGTACGTGGCTTGTCCAGCTGGGAGCCGGGACACGCCTCCTTCTTTGGCTCCATAAATCCCATCCACCAACAGGAGAGCAGCATTAACAACTTGATCCAAGTCAAAGAGTGGTAAGCCCCTGTCCCTTTTGGCTTGTCTGACAATCAGTTTCCGCTTGAGCCTCCGAGCTTCGGGAGTCATCGCGACCGCGCTGGGGCAGGCTTCCAGCCTCCGGAGCAGCAGCTTCTCCTCGTAGATGCTCACGGGCGTGTACTTGGGGCCTCTGGGCTTCGAGTCCTTCTCCAGCTGCGGCTTCCGCTTCTCCCGAGCCCGCGTCTGCAAGGATGTGTTTGACTCCGTGTCTTCGCTGTCCAGGTCCATCCTGTCCGGCTTCTCCTCCTCACTCTCCACCTCCTGTTTTATCTGCTCCAGGCCTCTGACCTTCCTCCTGCCTACGGGCCCCGCAGAGGCAGACCCCGAAGGGGGTGGAACGTACTCCATCCCGGGGTCTATGACGCCGTCCCCTTCCATCTCATCATCATCTGTGCAAAGTACAGAACAGTGCCGTCAAGACACAGCCCACGAGGCGAAACTTCCCACGCTTTGTCACGAACCCCGACACACACACAACAGAAGACGCAGGCCTGGGAAGTCTTACCGTGAAACAAGGCTTGCGGTGGCATCACGTCGGGAATCAGATCTGCTTCCGACAGCAAGCTGGGCGTGGCGGAGTGAGAGGCAGGCGTGCCGGGGGCCGAGAAATCCAGAGACGGGGAAGGAGACGGGCTGGTCAGAGGGGTGCGGTCGGAGGAGCTCAAGGAGGAAAAGTCTATCACTTCTCCCTTCTCGAGAATCACGTCCGGCCTGCGGCCCCGGCTGATGAATTTGACAGGCGTGGAAGACGTGCTCCTGTCTAGGAAGCCGGCCGCCTCCTTCTGGCTCTTCTGATGTCTTTGGCTTCCTGAGTCCGCGACCTCTTCTCCTTTAATTCCATGGCAGATTCCACAGGATTCCGACTTGCTCGTTTTCTAAGTCCCTCCACGGTAATGATAGGATCTAACGTGGGTTTTGAGGCTGGCAGAAAAGAATAAACATCAAAAGGACGACTCAACTTCCCTTTGCTAATCTCTTATTGTGTTCAGGAGAAATGTTCCAAGAATGTCCTAAACCAAAGACTTAGCTGTCTCTTAAAGACAAAGAAGTTGTGCGTATTTAGACAACTAGACACGGCCTCTCCCTGACTTCTACAGTGGTGACCACTGAAGGCTGATGTTCAGCCAGAGTATGGGGTCGTGGGCACTCTGGTGACCTTTTAATAAGGTACACCTCTTACTGCAGCTCTCCGGAGGGGAACTTGGCAATACTGATCAAAACTGCCAACGAATACACCCTCTGACCCAGCAACTTTAGCACATCTTGCACAGGGACACAAATCTGTACAGCTGACACACTGTTTAGAACAACAAAAATGGCAGCAGCCAGCACCATGTCCATCAGTACAGGAATGGTCGGATAAGGTCACGGCCAGGCAGGTCTGCACGTATTGCTGGTCTACCATATGCTGGCAGGTGGGGGGCAATGGAGAACAAGGATGAGGCTACGAGTCCACTTATGCTCTTCAAAAAAATGAGAAAATGCTTAACAATGCAGAGCTATTTCTAAAAACATTCTGAAGAGACAAAAGTGGTTATTCTGGGCAGAGGAAACCCTGTGCAGGGGCAGGAAGGGACACTCTCAGACCTTGTACTCCAGCATTAGCTCATTTACCCCAATCACATTTAACAAATTTTAAAGCTCATTAAAAACTTGTAAGTGGAAACATCGATGTGTGATAATAAGGAATTACTGTTAATATTTTTAAAGTGAAAAATGGTATTATGGTTAGGCTGCACAAAGGGAAGAATCCTTATCTCTTAGATATAATAGGGAAGGGGGAAGGCTGAAGGAAAGCACTGGAGTCTGGCTAAAAGGAGAGTGTCAGGAGTTAACAGCCGAGGAGACACTCAGAAACTCAGTACTCTCCCCACATTTGTTATGTTTTAACACGTCCACAATAAAAAGTTTAAAAATAAAATCAAGATTGAAAATGAAGTCACAGACCTTTCAGGTATCAAAGGAGATTTATAAAATGACTTGATTAGGGAGTGGTGGCGTTTTCTACACAGTATGTGTGTAGAAGCTGCAAAGCAGACCCCAGGGGCTCCAGAGCTCCAGAGGCACCTGAGCAGAGCCTGGGCGTGCCCGGCTGTCTCCCGAGCTGGCACCTGCTGGGCTCTGCCCACCAGCACCTTTTGCACTATTCTTACAGGAAGCAGCACCTTTTACTTTCAAAGTAGAGGCAGACAGCTTTTCTCCTTCGGGTTTCATTGTTGGGGGCTTGTTGTGAACAAGTTTCCACCATCCTGGCTCTCCAAACTCCTGAGCCCCTGAACGGAAGTACATGGGACTTCCCACACTGAGGCAACCCGCTACTGTGCTCCACCACGTCGAAGTCTTTTTCCTAAAAAGTGCGAGAATTAACAATGGTTGGCAATTCATCTGGACTGCTGTCTAGAAGGTACACTCTACACAGACTCTGACTTCTAGCCTGCTGGAAGCAGAGCACGGGGGTCTGGAGAGAGATTTGGGGTCTGTCTGGCTTCGGATCCTGGCTCCACAACCTCCCATCTGCCTGCTTCTTCATCTGACAACTGGACTTTCCTCACAGGGTTGCTATGAGGATTTAAATGAAGTGACTCAAAGCACATAACACACTTATCACAACCACGATTAAGTATTAATTATTAATATTTAATTAGCTTGTAGTGCTTTTATATGTGAGGGAAGCACAGTTCTCAAGAAATCAACCAAACAAGAGTGAGCATTTTGTGATAAA
Source organism: Sylvilagus floridanus (assembly GCA_949820135.1). Taxonomy (NCBI): domain Eukaryota; kingdom Metazoa; phylum Chordata; class Mammalia; order Lagomorpha; family Leporidae; genus Sylvilagus; species Sylvilagus floridanus. The sequence goes on from OX463231.1 coordinate 88,127,377, forward strand.
AGCTCGTGGTTGGCCCTGGTAAGCAGTTCAGCTAATGCTACAGCTCAAAGCTGGGTGATCTCTCGGTGTGCTACTACTTACCCTGAAGTACTACAGCGAGAATAAGACTACCTGGTGTGTTTCACAAACACAGAGCACACACAGCACAATAAAACATGCAAAATGTCAGCCATTCAGATTCCTCCCGCTGAAAACTCTTTCAAAGGCAACTGTTCTATTTCTACCTGAAAACATAAATCAAATACTAGAAACCCTCAAAGAGTTTTTCACGAAAAAGTCAAACTCACAGTTGGAAAAAACTGCTGGCACGCTTTCTGTATCTATGAGTTTCAGTTCTGAAAGTCCCTCAGTAGGTGGAATCATACAATATTCCTGTGACTGGCTTATTTCTCTCGAGAAAACGTCCTCAAGGTTTATCCATACTGCGGCCTATGCCAGACCTTCTTTTTTTTTTTTTGACAGGCAGAGTGGACAGTGAGAGAGAGAGAGAGAGAGAGACAGAGAAAAAGGTCTTCCTTTGCCGTTGGTTCACCCTCCAATGGCCGCCGTGGCCGACACACTGCAGCCGGTGCACCGCGCTGATCCGATGGCAGGAGCCAGGTGCTTCTCCTGGTCTCCCATGGGGTGCAGGGCCCAAGCACTTGGGCCATCCTCCACTGCACTCCCTGGCCACAGCAGAGAGCTGGCCTGGAAGAGGGGTAACCGGGACAGAATCTGGCGCCCCGACCGGGACTAGAACCCAGTGTGCCGGCGCCGCAAGGCGGAGGATTAGCCTATTGAGCTGCAGCGCTGGCCCCTTCCTTACTTTTTAAGTCTGAATAGTGCTCCATGTGTGGACGGACCACTTTATAGGTTAGTGGACTCTTGTTGCTTCCACATTTTAGCTATTGTGAATAATGCTGCTCTTAGGACATACAAATATCTCTGCAACACCCTGCTCTCAATTATTTGGAGTATATACCCGGAAGTGGAATTAATAGATCAGATAATAATATTTCTAACATTTTGAGGAACTCCCACAATGGTTGTTATGATTTTACATTCCCATCAACAGTGCCCAAAGTTTCTAATTTCTCCACATTCTTATCAACAGCTTTTTTAAAAAAGATTTATTTATTAAGGGGCCAACATTTTGGCAAAACACTTAAAGCCACCGCCTATGACATCGACAACTCGTATGAGCACTTTGAGTCCCAGCTGCTCCACTTCAGATCTAGCTCCCTGATAATAGGCCTGTGAAAGCAGCAGAAGATGGCCCAAGTCAGTGGGGCCCTTCCATCCATATGGGAGACCCAGATGGAATTCTCGGCTCCTGGGATTTGGCCCAACACTGCTGTTACAGCCATTTGGAAAGTGAACCACTGGATGTCAGATCTCTCTATCTGTCCCCTTCTCTTCATAAATCGATATATTTTTTTTAAGATTTATTTATTTATTTGAGAGTTACAGAGAGGGAGAGACAGAAAGAAAGGTCTTCCATCTGCTGGTTCACTCCCCAAATGGCCTCAAGGGCTGGAGCTGGCCTGATCTGAAACCTTCTGGGTCTTCTTCCGGGTCTCCCACATGTATGCAGGGGTCCAAGCATGTGGACCATCTTCCACTACTTTCCCAGGCCATCGCAGAGAGCTGGATCAGAAGAGGAGCAGGCAGGACATGAACTGGCGCCATAAGAGATGCCAGCACTGTGGGCGGAGGCTTAGCCTACTACACCACAGCGCTGGCCTATTTTATTTATTTGAAAGGCAGTTAGAGAGAGCTTCCGTCTGCTGGTCCACTCCCCAGATAAACTGCAATAGCTGGGGCTGGGTCAGGCCAAAGCCAGGAGCCTGGAACCCCAATGGCATTTGTGACACAGATGGCAGGGGCCCATGGACTCCAGTCATCTTCTGCTGCTATACCAGGTACATTGGTAGGGAGCTAGATCAGAAGTGGAGCCGCCGAAACATGCATCTATGCCCATATGGGATGTGAGTGTTGTAGGCAGTGACTATGTGGCTATGCCACAATGCTGAGACCTTGTTTTTTGTTTTTTTGTTTTTTTTTAATAGCTGCCATCCTAATGGGTTTGAGTGGTGTCACAGTTTTGAATTGTATTTCCTTAACAATTAGCAGTTTTGAGCATCTCTTCATGTGCTCAATGACCATTTTATTTATTAAAGATTTATTTATTTATTTGAAAGGCAGAGTTAGAGAGACAGAGAGAACTTGTATCGGTGCTAGTTAACTTCCCAAATGGTGGCAATGGCCAGGGCTGGGTCAGGCCAAAGCAAGGAGTCAGAAGCCAGGAGCTTCTTCCTGTTCTCCCATGTGGGTGGCAGGGGCCGAGGCACTTGGGCCATCTTCCACTGCTTTCCCAGGCACAGTAGCAGGAAGTTGGATGGGAAATGGAGCAGCTGAGACACAAACTGGCAACCATATGGGGTGCCAGCATCGCAGGAGGTGCTTTACCTGCATGCCACAACACCAGCCCCAAAGGCCATTTTTATATCTTCCTTGGAAAAACATTTATTCAATTCCTTTACCCAGTTTTATAATAATGGGGGGAGATGCAAGGGTAATGGCTGTTGCCTGTTTGCATTTCTGTGATGAGAATCAGCAGCCAGTGGCCAGAGCACAAATCCCCAGTATGTGGAGGACAGGGTTTTGGCCCACACTGGAACCTGCAAGAGGTTGTGCAAGCCACTGCAAGAACACATACATAGCTCCCTGTGCTGGGGTTGCTGGGGCGGGGTGAAATTGGCCAAAATTAACCTAATTTACTGTCCAAGCATTTCCCTGGACGTTGCAAGCCTTCTTTAGACTCCAGAGCTCCAAAACAGCCACAGACAATTTCTGCCAGTGCGACTGCTGCCTGGGTGGGGAGACATTCCTGGTACTTCTTACTCTGCCATCTTCCTGGGCAGTTTTGTGAATGTAAATATTATGAATGTGTCCTACCACAGTCCACCAAATCTGAAATCCATTAACTTCACGATGTACCCTCTTATGTATAAATAAAAAAATGAGCTACAACTAAATTGTAACATGAATTGTATGATGTATCCAGCTCTCAGGGATGTCAAACCCTGAAAAATTATGTATCTTAAAATCAGTAAAGTATGCTAATAGCCTGTAGTAATTAACCTTTCATGTACTTTTTGTTTCTATAATGACACATAAATTAGGTTAGCACTAAATAAGGCTAGCCCTAAGTAAGCCTTTACAGATTTAAACTTTAAGCTCTTTACAAACAGCTGAGGTGTTCAATTTAGAACTCCATCACACAGTACACTGTTCTTTTGGATCCTGCAGCAGTGAAGATGGTTACAATCTTCAAGAATTTAAAACCTGAGGCTGGCGCTGTGGCATGATGGGTAAAGCTGCTGCCTGCACTGCTGGCATCCCATATGGGTGTCGGTTTGAGTCTCAGCTGCTCCTCTTCTGATCCAGCTCTCTGCTAATGTGCCTGGGAAAGCAGTAAAAGATGGCTCAAGTCCTTGGGCCCCGAACCCGTGTGGGAGACCCAGAAGAAGCTTCTGGCTCCTGGCTTCGGACTGGCTCAGCTCCGGCCGTTGCAGCCATTTGGGGAGTGAACCAGCGGACAGAAGACCTCTCTCTCTCTGCCTCTGCCTCTGCCTCTCCGAAACTCTGCCTTTCAAATAAATAAATACATCTTTAAAATAAATAAATAAAACATTCCTTTCCCTAAAAAAATTAATAAAGAATTTAAAACCTGTCCTATGTATAGCAACTAAATTTCTCAATAGTGGCTGGCATTGATCTAGTCAGTAAAATCGCCGCCTGCGATGCTGACATTACATAAGGGTACCAGTTCAAATCCTGGCTGCTCCACATCCAATCTTGCTCTCTGCTAATGTGCCTGAGAAGGCAGCAGAAGATGGCTCAAGTCCTTGGGCATCTGCCCTGACATGGGAGATCCAGAGGAAGCTTCTGGCTCCTGGCTTTGGCCAGGCCCAGAGTGTTGTGGCCATTTAGGAGAGTGAACCAGGGGATGGAATATTTCTCTCTCTTCTCTCTCTGTATCGCTTTCAAATAAATAAATATTTAAAAAAAAAATTCTCAGTAGCTCTAAAAATGTTGACCTAAGTGCCTGTCACAGACCGCTCGTCCAGGTGCAGGGAGCCCATTTATGTTCACCCATGGAGACGTCTAGCACGTGATGACCCCATGATGAGTGGTTCCAGGGACTTTCCCAGTCACTGAGGTTTGAAGCAGAGTTCCCTAAGTGAAGGATCACACTGGGACAAGGAATCACAGGGTGATTTCTAATCCCGTTTTTCTCCTCCACTCGGATCAGGGAGCAAGTTCTTTGCTTTAAATCTTAACACTGCCAGCTCCTTCTGACTGAGGAAGCCGGCCTTGACGGCCTTTGACTGCGTGATACAGTTAAAACCGAACACACTGCTTTCCTTGCGGTATGATTATAAAGGACATAATAATCCCATCTCCTCAAACATTCTGTTTATAGTAAATAATATGGGTTCCCTTTTTTCCTAATGGATTTTTTTTAAGTAACTTGATTTAAATAGAAGATTAAGTAAACAGAAATTCAGGTGATTTACCAGTAAGGCCAGAAACGCTAGTTTAATGGTTAAACCATACAGAAGCTGGAGAGGTATTAATGCTTTCCACTAGAATGTTAAAAAGAACAAAAAGCCTTAGCTGATTCCTCTCATTTCACATTCTAGAAATAAAGAAGCAAGGTAACTTGTTAAAATCCAGCAAAAGCCTTAAAAACAGGCAATGTAAGCCCAATTTATTCCAGAATACAATTCACTTTATAGAACAGCAGAGACCATGAAAATCCCAAAATCTAATTTTACCATTTCCCCCATATAAACAGGGTATATTAAGTTCTATAAATAGCACTAAATCATTAAACTAAGACTACATTTCCTTTTCGTATGAGATAGAACCAGTAACAGCGTCAATTCCCTTCCTAGTACTACTCCTAGCCTTTGGGAAATCCCTTAGGAAGAACACGCTGATTCTGTTTTCTCCTCCAGCTCGCTCTTGGCTGCCCTCCCTATCCTCTCCTCTGTGACTGCTCAGCACTTGAGAAAACAGGCTGCGGAGCACTCCAAGTGAGGATAGGGACGAATCCCTACTATGACCTGAAGTGGTCACAGCCTTCGTCACATCTACAATGATCTCACCATGCAAGGTTCATGAATCGTACACTGGACTCGGACAACAACTAACACTCAGACTCTCAAGCAAAATTCACCAATGGAGCGGCAAACTTTCTAGGCCCTAACAGCAATGACAATCTTGTTAGAGCCACCCAGACCCTTACTGCGCGGTCTCAATGTCTGTGTGTTCCTAAGTCTGATGTTCATCCCCGCAGCAGCCACCAAGGAGTGGGGCTCAACAGTGAAATCAAAGAACAGTCATGGAAGCAAAGTAACAGCAGAGTGCCTGCCTTCCAGAATGATACAAATAAGCACTGAGAACACATGACTGTTAAGAACCATCTAAATGCTGCAGCCAATACCTGCTGTTAGTTTTCTTCTAAGAAAAAGACATAATAATTCCATCTCCTCAAATTAAATACTCATCCAACTCCTGAAAGGCCCTATTTAATCAAACTCTTCCTCAATTTTTAACATCCTAAGACTATCTTCAAAAATATCACACTCAGCAGAAACCAGTATTTTCCTCTACAAGCAGAATGGGAGAAGCATGGAGAGCCACACCTCTACTTTGACTCTTCATAAACAAGTTGTTTAATTTTAATAAGTAAAAACATTTTCTGGAATTCAAAAATTCTTTGTAGCTGCCACAAGTAAGTAAGGGAACTACATTAGGCAGTCTCCTATCTTTTTTTTTTTTTTTGACAGGCAGAGTGGACAGTGAGAGAGAGAGACAGAGAAAAAGGTCTTCCTTTGCCATTGGTTCACCCTCCAATGGCTGCCGCGGATGGCGCGCTACGGCCGGCGCACTGCGCTGATCCGATGGCAGGAGCCAGGTGCTAGGTGCTTTTCCCTGGTCTCCCATGGGGTGCAGGGCCCAAGCACTTGGGCCATCCTCCACTGCACTCCCGGGCCACAGCAGAGGGCTGGCCTGGAAGAGGGGCAACCGGGACAGAATCCGGCGCCCCGACCGGGACTAGAACCCGGTGTGCCGGCGCCGCAAGGCGGAGGATTAGCCTGTTGAGCCATGGCGCCGGCCGGCAGTCTCCTATCTTATATACTTTGTTATTTATATCTTCCTTCTTCAAGTTTTTTTTTTTTTTAAAGATGTATTTTTTTGATGGTCAAGCGCTATGGCATAGTAGGTTAAGCATTCATCTGTGGCACTAGCATCCCATATGGGTACCGGTTTTAGTCCCGGCTGTTCTTCTGAGCCAGCTCTCTCTTATGGGCTTAGAAAGCAGTGGATGATGGCCCAAGTGCTTGGGCCCCTGCACCCGCGTGGAAGACCTGGAAGAAGCTCCTGGCTCCTGGCTCAGTTCAGCCGTTGTGGCCATTTGAGGATTGAATCAGTAGATGGAAGACCTCTCTCTCTCTCTCTCTCTCTAACAATTTTGGAAATAAAAAGATTTATTTATTTTAAGACAAAGTGACAGGCAGGGAGAGACAGAGATATTCCACTCACTGGTGTACTCTCAAAATGGCAGCAACAGCCAGGTCCGGGTCAGGTAGAAGCCAGGAGCTAGGAATTCCATCTGGGTTTCCTACATGGGTGGCAGGAGCACAAGTACTTGCCTTCCCAGGAGCATTAGCAGGAAGTTAGATTGGAAACAGAGCAGCTAGGACTCAAACCAACACTCTGATGCAGGATGCTGGTATTCCAAGCAGCAGCTTGACCTACTGTGTCACAGTACCAGCCCAAGTGTATGAGTGTATTTTTTCTTTAATAATTTATTTGAAAGGAAGAGAGAGACACAAACAGAGAAATGTACAAGTTGTACATTGCCAACATGACAACTTGAAACAAACAAAGAACACATCTGCTGGTCCACTTCCCAAATGCCCACAACAGCCAGGCCAAAGGCAAGAGGATGGAACTCAACCCAAGTCACCTACTGTGGGTGGCAGGGACCCAAGTACCTGAGCCATCATCTGCTGCCTCCCAGGGCACATATCAGCACGAAGCTGGATCAGAAGCAGAGCTGCACTAAAACCCGACAAGCGGCCGGCACCGTGGCTCACTAGGCTAATCCTCCACCTTGCGGCGCCGGCACCCCTGGTTCTAGTCCCGGTCGGGGCGCCGGATTCTGTCCTGGTTGCCCCTCTTCCAGGCCAGCTCTCTGCTGTGGCCAGGGAGTGCGGTGGAGGATGGCCCAAGTTTTTGGGCCCTGCACCCCATGGGAGACCAGGAGAAGCACCTGGCTCCTGCCTTCAGATCAGTACGGTGCGAAGGCTGCAGCGCGGCGGCCATTGGAGGGTGAACCAACGGCAAAGGAAGACCTTTCTCTCTGTCTCTCCCTCTCACTGTCCACTCTGCCTGTCCAAAAAAAAAAAAAAAAAAGAAAGAAAGAAAAAGAACTCAACAGGCACTCTGATATGGAATGGGGGTGTCCCAGGCGGAGTTTTAACCACTGCACTACTCGCCCACCTCCAAGTACAGGATATTTTAAAAATCATATTACCTATTCCCTAGTAAAAACGTCCAATGTTTCTCAATGAAAGCACAGATATCTTCTTTCCACCGGAAGTAACCTTGACGTCCACTTCCTTCCAGAGACAAGTTGTACATCGCCAACATGACAACCTAAAACACAAAGCACCAGGGCTGGGACAGCAGTGTCACTGGGCAGTGTCGGTTGTTCTACATTCTGTGGGGGAATGACGGGAAAGCGGGGTGTGGACAAGGGCAGGATAACATCTGGGACTACTCCCAGTGCAGAATCCCACTTTCTTCGTGGCTTCCATTAGACACCACTAATCCACTCACTCACGTGCACTGTTCCTGCAGTGTCAAATACGCAGGGCTCATGTGTGGCTGAACTGATGGTTACCATGGGGCTGCCTGTGTGTCAGCTGACTACGGGCACAGTCCCCAAGCATGCCCACGCCAGGTGTGATGCAGCCCAAGGTAAAGTGCCAACTACTGGCCATCGGGAGGTTCCAGGTGCCTATTCCAGCCAGCATTTCATTAAATAGTCTGAAAATCACCCCAGGCACATATACTTTTCTATTCTTTTTAGAAGACAAAAACAACTCTCAAAATTTCCATGCCAACAGTAGTGCTAGATGCCATTTACTCAAGGACTGAGCCATTTTTAGCTGGGGAAACTGTTCTTCAAGTGAACTTTGTATTAGGTAAGGGACAGAGAAGTGAAAGGCTGGCTGCTCAGTCCAGTCTCAGGGGGCACCAACACACTCTCCCCCACAGCTCAAGGGGAAAACTAACCAGTCAAACAGATGAGGAATCCATGGCCCCAGATGAGGAAGTATATTCCAGAAATCTAAGTTTATATATGCTCATTGTAGAAGGCTTCCATAATACAGAAAAGGGCAAAGAGAAAGCCAAAACCATTGGAAATCCACAACCAAGAAAGAATCCCTTTCAGTATTTCAGATACCGTCCTTCCGGACATTTCTCTTGGCATCTGTATTCATACGTATGTCTTACATGTGATTTTAGGTAAGTGAGCAAAATCTATACTAGCTATTCAAAACTACGTTTTCAACCAAATAAGAATCATGGTTTGTATTAGGCCAATGAACCGGAAAAGAGGACCCAGAATCTCGAAAAGAATCCGTTGAGATTCTTTCTACAGGAGCATGTTGTCAGCCAGTGAACTGCAGTAACGCCCCGGGAACTCTTTTCACAGCCTATAATCTCAATGGCTGGACAAGGAGACATGTGACTTTTCCACTCAGAGGACATACTACTACTCAGAGTTCCAATTCCCTCCTCCTTCACCTTGTAATGCTTGCAGGCAGTCTACCACACAACTTGCCCCGTGGACAGATTTTCCAAATGTTTTCCACTTATCTTGCCATCCAGTCTCTATCAGCCCACGAACATCAGCCTTAAGGCGGTTAATATTCACAGGGAGCTATTGCTTAAGAGGTACGGCAATTTAGTTTGGAAACAAAACTCCGGAGATGGATGGTGGTGACGGTTACATAACAACGTGAATGCACTTTACTGGACTGTACGTTGAAATGGTAAATTTTATGTTACGTGTATTTCACAATCTTTAAACATTTATTGCTTAATAAATGCTTTCAGAAAATTACAGAATGACCTCTGTCCACTTTCAGATATCCAGAGTGTCCCAGAAAGACGTAATTCACTGCTCACCTCAGGGGCAAGGGTGTGCTATTTCTAGCCCTCCTCTGTGTATATGAGGTATCTCATGATTCAAAGTTAAATTCACATACGAAGGTACTTCAAAAAGATCATGGGAAAGCAATTAGATGATAAGTTTATTCTGGTGGAAACAAATTTTTAAAATTCAGTGTTTTGTAAAATTCATTTTCTGTGCATTTTTGAATTTCCTTTGTACAAAAAAGTGTGCCTAGATCTTAGGCACACTTTGAGAAAAATATCCCATTATACATACATATAAAAATGTATGTATGTATTTCCAAGCAAGTTGGAAAAAAGTTTCCTATCCTCAGATAAGGCACATCACAGGTGTGTCCACGGCAGCGGCACCCGAGGGGATAGATTTCCCCAGCTGTCCTAATAAAGCATGGATCATTAAGATAATAGACTAAGGCTACTATAGCAACTACAATTTTTAAGGAATACTGTCAGTAACTAAAATAGTATAATCTATCTAATATCTTTCCCATTACCTACTTATTTCCTTCAAAGTAAAAAGTGCTGTGGGTAATTACCTTGTTTATCTGCTCATTACCTAAAATAAACAGTTGTTGACTGTCAGCCAACTGGGGATAGGAGACTCAGCTATTTCATTATCAGAGTAGTTTTTCTAGGCTTGGTTCATTACAGGCACTCAGTTTTGGTGGACTGAGTGAACATGAAAACTAATTAATGTATAATTCATGCTTTTTTTTTTACTTAAAGACTATTTATGTGTTGGTGCCTTACCATATATAATTAATATAAAAAAATTAATACAACCCAGAGATCAGTAAAAAGCAATTGTTTAAGCTATAGTTGGACTGGGGTGTTGGCTATGGTGATGGGTAAAAGTATACATAGGTATTCACTGAACAAAAATGACTCAATTATATTGATTTCTGTCGTCAACACTGTTCTTGCAAATGTAGTAATTTCCAATGTAGTCAGCATCACATCTACCTAAAAAAAATTAATTTCATTGTTCTAAAAATGGATACCAGAAAAATGTGAACCTCATTACTTGGTTTATATATAAATGACACATGAGATTTTTCAAGAATCTCAAACCCAATTCACCAGATGAACAGCAAGCATTTTTCATCAAGGGCTTCTCTCTCTACAGAGTTAGTATCAAATTTCCATTGTGAAACTACTAAAAGTGTCCTTCGAAATCACTCAAAAGCCCATCCGGGAGCTCCTGGCTCCAGACATTCACACCAACCAACTCCTCAGGTCAGCCTCGGGACTGCAGAGGACAGCTCTGTACTCACCTGCTGCCACGTCAGCTTCAGCCTCTCGTACTGCTCCTTGCCATCTGCTGAGCAATCCGAACAAGTAAACCTAAAAAAATTATCCCCCTTAAGGTAACTGAGCTGTTCCCTCAGCTGACCTAGGAGAAAAACAGAAAGGCACATCACAGGTGTGTCCACGGCAGCGGCACCCGAGGGGTCCATCAGCGCAGCAGCCAGGTTCCAAGGTTTCCAGGCTGTGGGTTTGCTTTCTTCCTTTCAGACAACCCCCAACAGCAGGGTGGGAGTGGGGAAGGGAGAAGAGAAAGATGTTCATTCTTCTCACATCAAGCGTATGCCCTCCAGGATCTGTGGTCCCTTAAGTTTCAGGAGAGAGGTACAGGAGAAGCAGGTATTATTGCTCTAACTGGCTTTCCAAATGTCATATTCCTGACTACGGGCAGGTCCCTTCATATATTCTTTAAAAAAAAAAAAAACAAAAAAATTGGAGCTCCCACTGCATGCCAGGGACTGGGGGAGGAACAAGGAATACAATGTGCCAGACAGGCATGGGACCTGTCCTCACGGGTTTACAAACCTGTGGCGGGGCCTGCGTGGGAGAGAGGCAGTCATGAAAGCAGGGCGGCTCGCCACTCTCACCCTTCCTCAGTCACCAGGAAGCTGCTTTCTGCTTCTCTAAACGTGCCTGGATCTACCCCAGACAAAAGGAATCCATCTCTGGAGCGGCGCCCGGCCCTTGGCCTAACAGTCCCCAGGTGACATGAAGACACGGGAGTGGAGTGTGATGCAACCACAGGGCAGTGTGAGGGCACAATACAGGGTATCCAACCCAATGAGAAGACAGGAGAGCTAGAAAGAGAGGGGTGGGTCCCAGGGGCACCTGAGGGAGAAGCTGGCCCGGTGAAGGGGCGAGCCTGTGTCTGCAGGGGAGACACAGGACAGGCCACGTCCTCGGGACAAGAAAGTCCTGCTGGTGGAGAGCGAAAAGCTCTCCCAAAGCTCTCTCTCTGACTGTGTGTGGGGACGGAGAAACCAAGGGAGACAGCAGGGGCCTGACCACGAGAGCAGCGAGACACTGATCCTGCAAGGACAGGGAAAGCCGCTCAGCAGAACCCTGAGTCACTAGGACAGCTCAGAACCAACAGCCAGTAGCAAGCAGCACATTCCAGGCATGTTTCCTGTGAACATGCCACCATTAACTTACAAGTGGCAACTATTAATCGGAATAGCTGAACCCATTTTAACAAAAGCATTTCCAAATCCCAGAAAATGGCCCACTTCACAATCATGCCCAAGGGTACTCCAGAAAGCTCGAGGAAAATGGAATTAAAAGATAAGTTTATTTGGATGCAAAACAGTTTTGAGAACCAGGTACAGCTTTTCCATAATATGAGTTTTCCATACCCTTCGTTTATATAAATTTGTCTGTTACGAATTCTATTGCAAAAGCATTCCTCCAGTACCTACGGCTCTTCCAAGCCCTTGCCTAATGGCCCAGTCCTGTTGGGTACGAATCACATGATGGCAGGCAACGCTCAGAATGAAGCAACGCGGGAGCAGGTGTGCCTGCCTCTTGCCGGCAGGTGGGGGCAGGCCAGAAGGTGAGAAACAAGACCACCCCAGAAAAGGGGCACAAGCGTCTTTAACCTGCTCATGCTGAGCTGTAGCAAACAGCAGTCATTTTCCACATAAACATTAATAGGGTACTTTTTAAGAACTTGAACTTTAATCTATAATGTGCTGTGGTGCAGCTGGTAAAGCTGCCTCCTACAAGGCTGGCATCCCAAATGGGAACCAGTTCTTCTAACAGTTGCTCTACTTCTGACCCAGCTCCCTGCTAATGGCCTGAGAAAAGCAGCAAAGATGGCTCAAGTGTCTGGGTCCCTGCAACGGAGGTGGAAAACCAGAGGAAGCTCCTGGCCCAGCCCTCATGGTTGTGGCCATCTGAGGAATGAACCAGCGGATTGAAGAGCTCTCTTTCCCTCTCTGTAGCTCTTTTTTTTTTTTTTTATTTGACAAGTAGAGTTATAGACCATGCACCCAGGAGCAGGCAGAGCACATGGAGGAGACGCCGAGAACTTGAACGTCTTCTAGTGTGTCTACTGCCCGAGTAAATCCCGGGCCAGTGTGTGGCGCGTCTCAGGCAGAAGGGGCTCTGATGGACTGGCTGCGAGTTCCTTCTGAGCTCAGCACCAGAGTGCTGGTGTTTTGGTGCCTCCTATGTGAGGGGCTCACGACACCAAGGCCCTACCCCCTTCACTTCCTTTTGTTTCTGACAAATCTCCCCTCCACACTACCCCTTCCTCAGCAGTCTTTGACTCTTCCTGCAGATCATTTTGATTTACTTTTTTTTTTTTTTTTTTTGGTGTTTATTTGACAGGTAGAGTTACAGACAGAGAGAGAGAGAGAGAGAGAGAAAGGGCTTCCTTCTGTTGGTTCATCCCTCAAATGGCCGCTACGGCTGGAACTGTGCTGTTCCGAAGCCAGGAGCCAGGTGCTTCTCCTGGTCTCCTATGTGGGTGCAGGGGCCCAAGCACTTGGGCCATCTTCCACTGCACTCCCGGGCCACAGCAGAGAGCTGGATGGGAAGAGGGGCAACTGGGACTAGAACCCAGTGTCCATATGGGATGCTGGCGCTACAGGCGAAGGATTAACCAAGTGAGCCATGGCGCCGGCCCACCCTCATTGTAGCTCTTTCAAAATAAAATAAATCTTTAAACAAAAAACAAAGAAATCTACAATGGGATTAGATTTGGTCACAAATGTTAGAAAAATGTGGCTAATTCATTAACACAGGATTTACAATTTTCCAATTTTTACTGGTGTACTATTAAGAGTACTAATTTAACCATGTGAAAGAGGTTAACAATAACTTTTATTAATTCAAGGGCACCTTCGTTTTATGTAAGTTTGTGGTTGATCAACTAAATAATATGATAATTATCCTTTCATTTAGGCCTATTTTACATTCATGTTTCTTTCCTAGTCTGGAAAAAGAAACCCTCACACGGGAATTGACAAATCAAAGCAATGCAGAAGCTCCTTACTGGCTGGTATCCATTTCTGGCACTTGTCGCAGAAGTAGGACAGCTGCTCCTCCATCCAGGACACATCTCCTTCATCGCTGTTGAGGGAATCCCCACTCTGGTCATGAGACAGGTCCACGGACGCCTGATCCTCTGATTCGACAATCAGGAGCGTCTCCCCCTCCACTTCCCCCTCCTCCAGCCCCTCCGAGGTGGACGTCCTCGTGGCTTCATCGTCGTGTCGACTTATCAAACTACTCAGGTGGATGTTGCTATCCATCCCTCCCTTCTCACAGGTTCAGGGGTGCTTCTCAGCACCGATCCTACGATCTGAACGCTGCGCTGACATGCGCTCCCACAGAGACAGAAGCTCCTCGGGAGGGCACCCGCCCACAGCTTCTTCATTCAGACAGAAGGAATTTTTACAGCAGCACTGTAGAGTATCTGATCCATTATCCTCTATTTGTTAAGTTTACAAGGACAATGACCAAAAAAAGGTCCTTAAGCTATTCTCCATCAACACACACACACTGCACGCTGTCCTTCCAACAGTCCACCGTCACTTCAATTCATGTTTTCTGAGAGCCTTTTTCCAGTAAAATCTTCTCTCTTTCTGCTTCAAGTTGCTCAGTCAAAATAATCTGTTCTCCCAAAAGACGAATGTTTTCTTTTTTCCGATTTTGCCTCTCGATGTCTCGGATCACTCCGTCACGAAGCCTCTAAAAATGCAGGAAACAGATTTCAGTAACACCCCAAACAGGTGTTCCCACCCTGGTGCCTTTCAAATCCAAATAACAGTGTTACCAAAATACACTTAAAACAGACACCCAATTACTATTTTAACTTTCTGTACAAATGTAAAACGTAATAAAGCACCAAATAAATTTGGTGGTGTGCTATTTTATTACTGAAATGAATTTGTACCACTTTTAAAGAAATTCCTGAACACCTAGTACAGAAAATTTAGTGGGAATAACAAAAAAAAAAACTGGCACTATGTTGCATTTAAAAAGTTTAACCAATATGATATATTTAAAACTTGATGAGTTGCTACAGTAATACTGTGAACTACTTTCCCCTTAGCAATCATCCTAGCTTGAATAATAAACACCAGAAGAAAAAATATTAGTCTGAACAATTAATACAAGAATCAGCTTTTTTAGTCAGAAAAGTGAAATGGTAAAAATTATACAAAATTAATAATTATATAACAGAGAAAAGGAGGGAGGGAAAAGGAATGCTACTAGGAGAGAAAAAAATAAAATAAAAAGGCCAAAGTCAGTGTTGTGGCTTGGCAAGTTAAGCATTGCTTGCAACACCAACATCCCACATCAGAGTGCTGATTCAAGCCCCAGCTGCTCCATTTTTTTTTTTTTAATAAAGATTTACTTATTTGAAAGGCAGAATTACAGAGAGAGAAGGTGGGGGGGGGGGATCCTCCATCCACTGGTTCACTCTCTAAGTGGCCAAAACAGCCAGGGCTGGGCCAGATGGAAGCCAGGAGCTTCTTCCAGGTCTCCCATGTGGGTGCAAGGGACCAAGACTTGGGCCATCTTCCACTGTTTTCCCAGGCCATAGCAGAGAGCCTGATCAGAAGTGGAGCAGCTAGGACTTGAACTAGCATCCATATGGGATGCCAGCACTGCAGGCAGTGGCTGGCTTACTTAACCCACTGTACCACAGCGCTGGCCCGGCTTCACTTAGCTCTCTGCTAATGCTCCTGGTAAAGCAGTGGACCAAAGGGTGGAAGAAGATCTCTCTCCCTCTCTCTGTGCTGCTCTTCAAAAACATTTTTTAAAGTAAGGCCATCAAAGGGCCTGGGCTGTGGCACAGAGGGTTAAAGCCCCGGCCTGAAGCACTGACATCCCATATGAGCGCCAGTTCTAGTCCCAGCTGCTCTTCTGATCCAGCTCTCTGCTATGACCTGGGAAAGCAGTGGAAGATGGCCCAAGTCCTTGGGTCCCTGAACCCACATGGAAGACCCAGAAGAAGCTCCTGGCTCCTGGATTCAGATCAGCACAGCTCTGGCCATTTGGGCCCTTTGGGGAGTGATCCAGCGGATGGAAGACCTTTCTGTCTCTCCCTCTTTCTCTCTGTAACACACTCAAATAAATAAAAAAAATCTTTAAAAATAAAAATCAGGTTGTATTACAGAACCGCTCTAACCCATTCCTGCCCTTGACCTTGCTGACCTCAGAACTACATCTGACAAACCACCACACTCCAGCTCCAGGTTTTCTGGGATCACCATCTCTTCACCTTGGGGGGTGGGGGGAGGACCACGAGTCTGCTGCCTCTGCTCCAAATGCTACCCCTGCAGAACCACACAGATTTTCAGCTCCAAAAGATCTCCCGGGTCCTCTTGCCTGCTTCTCTGATTCCCACAGCTGGTGAACAGCGAGATGAAACACTCTGCTCATCTCAGTGTACAAAGCGCTGGACAGCAAATCAAGAAGGCTGTTTACCCTTGATCAGTGCAGGCCACCGCTTGCCACCATTGACAAACGAGGCTCCATCCCGTCACCTGTCAAGGTGTTACTCAAAAAGTGACCAGCGACCCACTGGCACCACTCAGCACTACTGGGAGTTATTTATAGACCCTGGAGCTGCTGCTTCCGATCTGGGTATTCCCTGGGTGCCCGGCAGGATGCCCTGGCACACCAGCGTTCAAAGCTTGCCAACGTAAATAACAAAATACAAACGGCGAGGAGTCCGAGGAGACGGTCAGTCACGGGTATTTCCGGAAATAAACACGCCAAAAGTAAGAAATCTAGGGGCTGGCGCCTCTATCGACCCCACAAACCACAGCTTCCACAGTAAGTTGTTCATCTAAACAAACAAAAAAATGCAATTATCTCCCCCATCTACCTTGGCCGAAGACAGGGAGGGTGCGCTCGGGGAAGCCCGCGGCAGCGCGGGACGAAATCGTTAGCACTGAAAACAAACCAGGGCCGACTCCTACCCTTCGGCCTGCGGGTGGGGAGGGCCCGGCACCTCGCTGAGGGCGCCCCCAAGGAAGGGAAACCCTTTCCCGCCTTCTACCGTGCAGCGGCCGGGGAGAGAGGCCACAGGCCCGCGGCGCTGCAGGCTGCCCGCGCGCGCTCAGGACCCGGCCCCGCGGGATCTCTGGGCGGCGGGGAACCCGCAGCGCCCCGGGCAGAAGGCATGGGGGTCGCACAGACACTGGGAGGAGCGGGGGAGCAGTGCGGGGAGACCCCCCCACAGGAGGCCCCGGGGCCACCGCTGCGCGCGGGCCCCGGAAGACACGGTCACGTGACACCGACCTGCTGGTCCTGCCGCTGCTTCAGGTGCACGCCGACCACCGTGGCTGCAGTCAGCAGCACCGAGAGGCTCAGGACCACCTTCGAGCTCCTCGACATCCCCGCGCCGGCCGCCGCGGCCTCGGCCCGCCTAAGGCGCGGGGAAACCGCTGTGGAGCACGCGCCGCTGGTCGCTGGGGCCAGGCTCGACCCTTCGAGCGCAGAGCCCCAACCGCCGCGCGCACCGCCCGCCGCCGTCAGGAGCGAGCAATCGAGAGCCGAGCACAGAACGGCCTCCCTGCTTGGAGACTGAGAGAGCTTCGTCAGCGGCCGTGGGACTCCGGAGACCTCCGCGTCCAGGGCTGGGGCTGGGGAGGGTGGCAAGGTTAGAACGTTCCCTAATTCAAATTCTGAAGAGCCTCGGCTCAGAATTGGCCCGAGGACCTCGCCAGTGGAGGGGTCCGGGTGTCTGAGCTGGCTCAGTGCAGTCCCCGACTCCAGCGGTCTGGGGTGTCCTGAGGGGGCGGGATCCCCACGGGCTTCCTTGCGGATCCCTCTCCACAGCTGTCCCTCCTGAGCGCCTGGCTGACCCGGGATACCGGCTTCACCCGCTCGCAGCCTTTTCTGGCCCCCATAGGGAGATGGCCCGGCTAGGGGCGCACCGGTGGCGTCCTCGTGGATTTTGTGACTTTTAATTGTTTGCTTAAGGGTCCGTAATTACACGTTGTGTCCACGGTCACCTGCTTCGACCTGGACGCCACAGGCGGTTGGTCAGGCGCTGCGGTCTCCACCGCGGAAGCCTCTGCCTGCGGCGCATGCTCACGGGCCAGCGACCCTCCCGGAAGCCCCGAAGCCGTGTAGGCTTGCTTAGCCTCACCTGCTGGCTTTTCCAGCGTTCACCTCTGCCAGGCGCTTAGCTCTGCCAGTCTCTGTCGTGTAAGCATAAATGATATAAAGTGAGCATCGCCCCTTGAAATGGAATAAAATAGGACCCTCGTTGTGGCCCAGCTGGTTAAGCCCCGGACTGCCATAACCAGTTCATCTGGCTGCTCCACTTTTGTCCCAGCTCCCTGCCAGTGAGCCTGGGAAAGCAGTGGAAGATGGCCCAAGCGCGGCCATCTAGGGAGTGAACACGTGGATGGAAGATTCCCTCTCTCTCTTTGTCTCCACCCCCTCTTTTTTTTTTTTTTTTTTTTTGACAGGCAGAGTTAGTGAGAGAGACAAAGGTCTTCCTTCCGTTGGTTCACCCGCCCAAATGGCCACCATGGTTGTCGCTGTGCCGATCCAAAGCCAGGAGCCAGGTGCTTCTTCCTGGTCTCCCACACAGGTGCAGGGCCCAAGCACTTGGGCCATCCTCCACTGCCTTCCTGGGCCACAGCAGAGAGCTGGACTGGAAGAGGAGCAACTGGCACAGAATCCAGCACCCCAACTAGGACTAGAACCTGGGGTGCCAGTGCCGCAGGTGGAGGATTAGCCTAGTGAGCCACAGCACCAGCCTCTGGGCTGCTGTTTTACTTATGATAGATCCTAAATTTTTCCGCCTTGTAAGTCAGTGAGCCTTCAACAAAGCTGCATGTCTTTAGAATGAACATCAAGAAGTTAAATGGTCTTTGTTTCTATTGTGACTAATTTTCCATTTGTCTTCTCGAAATGCATTCAAGAAGTATTTATTTGAAAAGCAAAGAGAAAACGACTTTGATCTGCTGCTTCATTTTTGAAATGTCTATGATAACTGGGGCTGTGCCTGGCTGAATCCAGGAGCCAGGAACTCCATCCAGGTGGCAAGAACCCAAGTACTTGGGCCATCATCTGCTTCCGCCCAGGCACATTTGCAGGAAGCTTGGTCAGAGTCAGAGGCAGGACTTAGTCTCAGGCACTCTGATGTGGGATAGCTGTGGCTTAACCCGCAGCACCACAACACCCCAAATTCTCCTTTTCTAGTCCTTTATGTGTTAACTCGTCAAACAAAATAGCAGATTCTCTGTTTAAATATTTATAAACCCAAGCAGGATGTCTTATGTGATTGTTGTCACTTAATTTACTGAGTTGTGAGGGAGTGACTGTATGCTATCACACATTGAAAAGCAACTATTTTTTTCCATGTTAAAATAATTTCCATCTAGTCTGAGTACATTTCCAAGCATATGCAGTGCATTTGAATAAAAGCAGTTTTCTGAAACAGCTTGAAGAATTTCTACTAAATACATTTTCAAAAATGGAAGTCTAGACTTGCTGATCAGCTTTTTCCTGATGTCAATTACATTCCTTCTTTCAGCAAACCTTGAATATACCAGGAACAGTGGATTCAAGGGACCCACATCCCTCAAACAGCTCAGGGCCCCCATGGAAGACGGACTAGTACATGAAATAATCACAGTAAAAAGATGGGAGACAGTGGGTGAGTAGCGAGAGTTACATTTGTGTTCAACTTCATATGTTGCTAAGCCCCAGCGCCGAGCAGGGATGGTATAAGGAAGTAGAGGTTTGGAGAGGTCATTGCGTTAAGAGGAGATCATGAGATTGAAGCCGTATGGGGGGATTAGGGCTCTTTCAGGAAGAGAAGCACTTAGCAGTCACTCCACACAGCAAGAAGATGGTCATCTGCAAGCCAGAAAGAGGACCCTCACCAGCACCAATCCATGCCAGCTCTCTGATCATCAGACCTCCTGGTCTCCAAAACTGTGAGAACTAATTTGTAGCCCCAAAGTTAAGTGTGCGTGTAGATCCCTTGCTTGAGACTCAGTTACACTCACACAGGAGAAGATTCAAGACCTGCCAGAACCTTGCAGCTGTTCTCTTCCAGAAATCAGGTGTTAGATGGACTTGAATCCTTGCTGGCTTCCTTTCTGTGCTGAGTCACCACTAATGCCCACTAAATACCAAAGTCCTGTTTAAACACTGGAGACTCTGGGTGAGAGGTGCTTCTGAAATGATGACAAAGGTAAGTACGCTGGGACTTATAGAGGGAGGAAGACTTAGAACATCCCTCTCATCTACAGGGACGGTTAAAAAACAAAAAAGGTCAGGGGCAATAGTTTGGTGCAGTGGTTGCGATACCTC
Organism: Sylvilagus floridanus; assembly: GCA_949820135.1. NCBI lineage: Eukaryota > Metazoa > Chordata > Mammalia > Lagomorpha > Leporidae > Sylvilagus > Sylvilagus floridanus. The sequence continues at coordinate 88,147,240 of OX463231.1, forward strand.
TTGGGATTCTGCATCCCCTGTGGGCATGTCTGGGCTCAGGTGTCTGGGCTTTGTTTCCAGTTCTAGCTTCCTTCTGGGGTGTACCCTCGAAGGCAGCAGATGATGGCTCAAGGACTTGGGGCACTGCCACCCATATGGGAGGCCTGGAGTGAATTCCAGGCTCCTGGCTTCGGCTTGGCGCAGCCTAGGCTATTGCAGGAATTTTGGGATTGAATCAGTGGATGGAGGCGCGCTCTCTCTCTCTCTCTCTCTCTCTGCCTTTGAAGTAAAATGGAAATAAAAGGATTAAAATATAAAGGAAATACACTTCATAGTGTTAGCAAGGAGCAAGGTAGGGCATTGTGCATGTTTTTAAGTTATTTTTTAATCAAATAATTTTATATTCACAATGCTCCCGTGAAGTAAGGATTATTATCTCCCCAGTTTTACAAGTGAGAGAACTGAAGGATTTCTTCTTTTAAGATTGTATTTATTTGATAGGTGGAGTTACAGACAATAAGAGGGAGAGACAGAGAGGAAGGTCTTCCATCTGCTTGTTCACTCCCCAAGTGGCTACAACGGCCAGAGCTATGCTGATCCAAAGCCAGGAGCCAGGAGCTTCTTCTGGATCTCCTACGCAGCTTTAGGGGCCTAAGGACTTGGGCCATCTTCCACTGCTATCCCAGGCCATAGCAGAGAGCTGGGTTGGAAGTGGAGTAGCCAGGACTCGAACCGGCACCTATATGGGATGCTGGCACTGCAAGTGGCAGCGTTACCTGCTATGCCACAGTGCCAGCCCCCTGGAAATGGACTTCCAAAAGACACGCCCTTTAGAATTCTGTTTCCAGTCCCCCATTCCTCCCTTCCATTAGGAGAGCTGGGATAGCCCTCCAGCGAGATGTCAGAGGATGTCCTCTTCACCATGAGAACCAGGTAGGGGACAAAAACCAAGAAAGAGCAAAAAAGGAAACAGAGAAGTCAGTTGTCCTCTGTGAGCAAGCAAAGCTATGCAGCAAGAAAGTAGTGGGAAGTGCAGCACCTGGCTTCCTTCCGATGCTCACTTGTGCTTTGGACCCAATCTGCTACTTTTCTGGGCCTCAGGTTTTTGCTCTGGACCACAGCGATAGCAGTATATCTTCTACCTCTTTGGTGTGCTAATTCAGATGATTAATCAACCTCCAGTGGTCGGGTGGGAGTTGGACAACTTGGACTTCCTCTGCCCTAGGGGTGCAGGGATGGGGGAAGGCTAGATTGGGGCGGGGGGTCTTCTGCTACTACTTCTATAAGCAGAAGCCCTGAATCTTTTTCTTCATCTATTTAGAAAATGCTCACTCGCAGCTGAGTGGGCCTTTTGATGACATCCCAGCTGGTGTTGGTATGATTCCCCCTAACGGTGTTTGCCCATGCTGTGAATTAGAGCTTTGTTATTTCAAAGCATTCAGTGACTTAATATGGCTAAATTATTTTGGATTAAAAATTCACTCACACCATCAGAAAAAAATGTCAATATTACCATAGTTAATGGAAGACAAAAGCTGTTAGATCTTTTAAATATAATTTCAACTCCTGTGAATACTTTATTATTTTATTTTTTAAAAAAGACTTTAGCTGACAATACCTTGTGTTGTCAAAGATGTGAAAGAGCTGACATCTCTGGGCTCCTGATAGGCATGTCAGTTAGTACCACCTGTACTCTGTGACCCAGGAACTTCAAGCCCACACATATTCCCAGAAGACTGGCAGGCATATGTGCACAAAGAGATGCATATGCACTATGCATAGCTGCACAATCACAATAGGCAAAAACTGGAAACCACCCAAATATCCATCAACAGGAGAATGGACAGCTAAGTTGTGGGATTTCCATCCAATCAAATACATTCCTGAGAATGAATGAACTATTGCTACATAAAATAAAGCATGGATGAATCAAAAATACAGTGTTGGGAGAAACAGGTCAGCTGCAAAAAAGTGTATGAGAGACCTTCAAAAAGTTCACAGAACATGCATATCATAAAAAAATTATGTGTGGATTTCAAAACTTTCTTGCACCAAAATAAACTCATACTAACTTATAACATGTTTGAACAAGATTTAGTTCAAGCTACTAAAAACGAAAAGGTATCAGTTTGAAAAGAGCCCCTATTAGAGCAATATGAATTCTTGCTAAAACTGAAACAAATTTATGATGAAGCTGGATAGAAGAACATTGAAATCACTGATGCTGTACAAAAAGTTTTTATGGGGACAATGCCCCCAAAGAAATCATCAGTTAACAAATGGATAACTCATTTTAACAAAGAATAAGACAATGTTGCAGATAAAACAATCAGAAGCAAATCATTCATGTAATTTGTGAGGAAAAAAAAATAATGTAGTTCATGCTCTAATTGAAGAGGACCAATAATGAACAGCAGAAACAATAGTCAGTAGTATAGTCATCCCATCTGGTTTAACTTACACAATTCTGACTGAGAAATTAAAGTGGAGCCAACTTTGTGTTCTTGGGTGCTGAAACTATTGCTCCTAGCACAGCTGCAGACAAGAGCAGAGACTTCGATAGGAACTGTTAAAGTAGGATCAAGATCCTAAAGCATTTCTTCCAAGGATTGTAACTGGAGATGAAATGCAACATCACCAATGTGATCCTGAAAACAAAGCACAATCAAAGCACTGGCTACCAAGACGTGGAAGTGGTCCAGTCTAAGCAAAAGTGGACTGGTTGAGAGCAAAGGTCTTAGCAATAGTTTTTTTTGGGGATGCTCAGGAAATTTACTTGTCTTCCCAGGAACCAAAGAGTAACACGTGCTTATTAGGGGGATGTTTTGAGAAAGCCAATGCTTTAGCAGAAAAAAGCCAAGGAACGCTACACAAGAGAGTCTTTCTCTACAAAAACAATGCTCTTGCTCATTCCTCTCATCAAACAAGGACCATTTTGTGAGAGTTTTGATAATTGGGCATCCACCTCACAGTTCTGATTTGGTTCCTTCTGACTTCTTGTTTCCTAATCTTAAAAAAATCTTTGAAAGGCATCAATTTTGTTTATGTCAATAAGGCTTAAAAAAAAAAAAAAAGACTGAATTGACATGGTTTGATTCCAGGACTCCCAGTTCTTTTGGGATGAATAAAATGGCTTGCATCAAGACACACAAAGCGTGAATTTGAATTTGATGGAGTTGTGTTTAGAGATAAGGTGTATTTTTTTATTTTTATCTTTTAATTCCATTTTCCACCAACTTTTTGAAATCTCCTCTTATCTATAAATCCCACTTAGAGATGTCAGCATGGTAGTCACTCTATGGAAGGGGAAGGGGAGTATCTGTTAGGAGAACACACGGATAGGGCTTCTGGGATACAATTTCTTGATCTGGAGCCGGCTGTTTGTGAAAATTAGTGCAGCAGCACTCTTGGGTTGTATATTCGTATGTATATGCATGACACACTTCCACACGAAGTCTTACATAAAAATATGAACAGAAAAAAATGGCTTTACATTTTATCATCCCTTCTTGCAACATAACATTATTTGTACATGATGACTATCAAGAATTGAAGAGATCATCATTTAAAACATCTTGATTAGGTATTGTGTACAGGAACTAAGACCAGAAATTATTTTTAAACATAAAACTTTTTACCGAAAAAGTAAGACTCCAAGAAGTAAGCCCTGGTTTTTCTTTAAAAAAATTACATATATTAGGACATTTTAAACAAATTCAATATTTTTTAAATATTTATTTATTTGGGCCGGCGCCGTGGCTCAACAGGCTAATCCTCCGCCCTGCGGCGCCAGCACACCGGGTTCTAGTCCCGGTTAGGGCGCCGGATTCTGTCCCAGTTGCCCCTCTTCCAGGCCAGCTCTCTGCTGTGGCCCAGGAGTGCAGTGGAGGATGGCCCAAGTGCTTGGGCCCTGCACCCCACGGGAGACCAGGAAAAAAGCACCTAGCACCTGGCTCCTGCCATCGGATGAGCGTGGTGCGCCGGCCGCAGCGCGCCGACCACGGCAGCCATTGGAGGGTGAACTAATGGCAAAGGAAGACCTTTCTCTCTGTCTCTCTCTCTCACTGTCCACTCTGCCTGTCAAAAAATAAAATAAAATAAAATAAAAATAAAAAAACATTTATTTATTTATTTGAAAGTCAGAGTTACATAGAGACAGGAGAGGTGGAGAGAGAGAGGTCTTCTGTCTGATGGTTCACTCCTCAGATGGCTGCAACAAGCCAGGGGCTTCTTCTGGGTCTCCCACGTGGGTGCAGGGGCTCAAGGACTTGGGCCATCTTCTACTGCTATCCCAGGCCATAGCAGAGAGCTGGGTTGGAAGAGGAGCAGCCAGGACTAGAACCAGCGCCCATATAGGATGCCGGCACTTCAGGCCAGGGCTTTTAACCTGCTGTACCACAGCTCCGGCCCCAAACAAATTCAATATTTAAAACTACTGTATATTTTTGTTTTCATCCCATACTTAAATTGTGTCATACTTCTCTGCTTTTTAAACCTTTAAAAGAATATATACAAAGAAATGTAATAATTATTACTCATAAAACTCCAATTAGAAATATCCAAGTTGGGGTCAGCATTGTGGTGCAGCTACTGCATGCAATACTGACATTCCATATGAGCACCATTCTGAGTCCCAGCTGCTCCACTTCCAATCCAACTCTGTTAATGTGCCTGGAAAAGCAGTGGAAGAATTTCCCCTTCCTCCTGATGGAATTCTTGGCTTTGGCCTGTCCAAAACCTGGCTGTTACCACCATTTGGGAAGTGAACCAGTGAGTGGGAGATTTTCTCTCTCTCTCTCTAATTCTGTCTTTCAAATAAATAAATAAATCTTTTAAAAGAAGAAGAATCCAAGCTTCCTCAAGTTGAACCAATGTATATGGTCCTTTTTTATGTTTACCAGACTGTGACAAAGATTAGGAAGCGTATTTAGTTTAACTTGCTTTCTTTAGGTCAGAAGTTGTGAACCTTGCATGTCTGCCGTTATTCTAGCTTCTTGGTATTCTGAGATCACATCAGCTTCTGCCCCTCCCAGCTTTGGATGGACCCAAGCTGTGCCCGAGTGACCACTGTTCTGGTGGGGACAGCGAGTACTTCATCCAGATCCCCTGTTCCTGCGATGTCAGTTCTGGAAGAAGCTCCAGAGGGGCCAGTGGTGACCCAGACACAGGAAGTCCTGAGCTCACGCTCAGGGGTAGGGAAGACTGAGACCCTGGCTGGAGTGTTGGCAAGCCTTGAAGTCCCTTCCACATTCATTCCTTGCAGTAATTCTTCCTATATTAAATCACAGGGCAGCAGAACCACTGCACTGCCAACAGAGCGAACTGACTCCCAGAGACAAAATTCTGAAGCTGACTTCCTTGGAAACCTTTCAGCCACTCCCCGCACCTGTAGGATAAAGGGCTCAAACTCTTCAGGATAGCATGCTACCCCTTGCTCTTCCCTCCAGCCGCCTCCAAGTTGGAAGTTCAGGGATTGGAGAAGAATCCAGAAATGCAGGGCAGGGACTTGAGAACTCGGCTTCCCCACTGTGGGGCTTGGCTTCTGCTATTTGGGCTTGAAGCAGAACCAGGTTGTTGCAGTGCTGAGGTTGAGAGTTGGGTTTTTAGTCATTTCTGTCGTAGGGAATAGTAATAATTAGTGGTATTCTGATGTGAGGTCTTTATTAAGAAAAGGCAGAGATTTAAAATGGAACAGAAGTTGAGCATGAATGGAACAGGTGAAGGCAGACATAAGATGATGGTTACAAAATTGTATGGGGCAGGGCTAGGAAAGACAGAGTAGGCCAGGAGAGGGAAGTTTGGGGAGAAGGTTGAGGGTGGCACCAGTGACCAACCTTTCTGTAAGTGTGTCAATCTTGGCATCAAGTGATTGCAGATATACCGCATCCCCAAAAGCACCATTTTCTGCTCTTAGGAGCCTTGCCTAATGGATGGCCCATAATAGGCTCTACTGGAGGTCAGTACTTTTTCAGGCTGAGGTTCTAAAGTCAGTCATTAGCAGGTAAAACACAAAATACAAAACAGTCAAAACTATCTCCTTGGTGGGGCCAGTGTTGTAGCGTAGCAGGTAAAGCCACGCCTGCAGTGCTGGCATCCCATATGGGTGTTGGTTCATGTCCCAGCTGCCCCGCTTCCAATCCAGTTTCCCGCTAAAGGACCTGGAAAAAGCTGTGGAAGATGGCCTAAGGACTTGGGTCCTCCAGGTAAGAGACCTGGAGGAAGCTCTTGGCTCCTGGCTTCCACCTGGCCCTGTGCTACTGTTAGAGCCATTTAGGGAGTAAACCAGCTGATGGAAGATCACTTTCTGTCTCTCCCTCTCTCTGTAACTGACTTTCAAATAAATAAGTAAATCTTAAAGAAAAAAAAATCTCTTTGGGAATCCCTTTGAGGGCAGGTATTTGGCTTAGCAGTTAAGACACAAGTTAGTATGTCCTTGTACTATAGCAGAGTTAACTAGATTCAATACCTTGTTCCAACTCCTAACTCTAGCTTCCTGCCAATGTGCACCCTGAGAGGCATCAGATAATAATTCCTGCTACTTACATTTGAAACCTGGACTGCAATCCTGACTTCAGCCCCAGCCCAGCCTCAGCTGTTCTGGGCATTGGGGGAGTGAACCAATGGGTGAGATATATTCTCTCTCTCTCTCTCTCTCTCTCTCTCTGTGCCTTTCATATACATGAATAAAAATTCAGAATATTGCTTTGTTTTGTTGCTCAGATGGTTCTAGATTTGGCCTTTGGTAGCTCCTGCACTCTCATCATGGTGAGTTTTTCTTTTTAACACTTCCTTACATTCTGGTACTACAAGGTGCACCAGTCCGATCTTGTGTATTTCCTGCCCCAGTCCTAGAAGCAGGCGTTTCTCCAAAGATCTCTGGTTCTTTTCATTAAAGAATGGTATTAACAACCATGTGCTTGTTCCTCCACACACACCCTATTGCTGCTATCCTCTGGCCTCACCAGATAGCCAAACCAGTGGGGCTGCCTGATCTTGGATTGTGAAACTGCAAACCCTGAGCAAATATAAACCTCCTTCCTTCATAAGCGGCATGAATTAGGTATTTCATTATAGCAATGGCAGCTAATACAGTTTCCTTCTTGATTTCTCATTGTTAATATATATAAATGCAGCTGATTTTTGTGTGTTGATTTTGTATCTTGCATCTTTGCTGGATTGATTGCTTAGCTCTAAACGTGTGTGTATTATGAGATCATGTAATCTACAAGCAGAAACAACTTTGCTTTTTCCATTCCAGTCTGATGAATTCTGTTTCCTTTCTTGCCTAACTGCTCTGCCTAGGACTTTCAATATTCTGTTTAATAGAAGTATGGGGCCGGCGCTGCGGCTCAATAGGCTAATCCTCCGCCTTTCGGCGCTGGCACACCGGGTTCTAGTCCCGGTTGCCCCTCTTCCAGGCCAGCTCTCTGCTGTGGCCCAGGAGTGCAGTGGAGGATGGCCCAAGTGCTTGGGCCCTGCACCCCATGGGAGACCAGGAGAAGCACCTGGCTCCTGCCATTGGATCAGCGTGGTGCGCCAGCTGCAGCGCGCTGGCCGCGGCGGCCATTGGAGGGTGAACCAACGGCAAAAGGAAGACCTTTCTCTCTGTCTCTCTCTCTCTCACTGTCCACTCTGCCTGTCCAAAAAAAAAAAAAAAAAAGTAGGGGAATGGGCATCCTTGTCTTGTTCCTGATTTTCTTTTTTTTTTTTTTTTTAAGATTTATTTTTGTTTATTTGAAAGGCAGAGTGACACAGAGAGAGGGGGAGACAGAGAGAAAAAGATCTTCCATTCACTGGCTCACATCCCAAATGACTGCAATGGTTGGAAGTGGGCCAGATCTCCCATGTGGGTAGCAGGGGCCCAAGTACTTCACCCATCTTCTGTTGCTTTCTCTCTTTTTTTTTTTTTTTAAGAGTTATTTTATTTATTTGAAAGACAGAGTTACAGAGAGAGAGAGAGAGAGATCTTCCATCCACTGGTTCACTCCCCAGATGGCCGCAACAGCCAGAGCTGCACTGAACCAAAGCCAGGAGACAGGAGCTTCTTCTGGGTCTCCCACGTGGGTGCAGGGGCCCAAGGACTTTGGCCATCTTCTACTGCTTTCCCAGGCCATAGCAGAGAGCTGGTTTGGAAGAGGTGCCCATATGGGATGCCGGCGCTTCAGGCCAGGGCGTTAACCCGCTGCGCCACAGTGCTGGCCCCCTTCTATCGCTTTCCAAGGCACATTAGCAGGGAGCTGGACTGGAAGTGAACCAGCTGAGACCTACACTGGCATTCTAATATGGGATGCTGGCGTCTAGGATGGTGACTTTACGCACTGTGCCACAACAATGGCCCCAATTATTTCTCATCCTAGGGGAGAATTTTTCCATCATTCCCTGATGAGCATAAAGTTAGCTGTGGAGTTTTCATCTATGGCTGTTAGGTCCATTTTACTGCTATAATAAAATACCTGCATGTAGATAACTTGTAAAGAATAAACCTCTATTTCTTACAGTGCTGGAAGCTGGGAAGTCCAATATGCTAGCGCTGGTGTCTGGTGAGTGTTGCTCTCTGCTTCCATGATGTCTCATGTGTACTTGGGGAAAAACATGTGTTCTGCTGTTCTTGGGTGGAGTGTTCTGTTTGCGATTATTAGGTCTACTTGCTTTATGATGTTCTAAACTTCCATTTCTTTATTAATATTCTGTCTGGTTATTCTATCATTATTGAAAATAGTGTTAAAGCCCCCAGTTATTATTTTAGAACTATCTAGTGCTCCTTTGAAGTCTATCAATGTTTGCTTCATATATTTTGAAACCCTAATGTTTGGTGCACGAATGTTCATAATTGTTTTATTTCTTCATGAATTGACCTATCAATATCTAATATCCTTTATCTACTGCAACAGTTTTGGATCTAAATTCTATTTGGCATAAAGCAGTACAGGATGACTATGACAGTTATTATTTGTGTGGGATATCTTCCTGCATTATTTTGTTTATCACAATTTGCGTCTTTAGATCTAAACTGCATCTCTTGTAGACAACAGATCCTTGGGTCATATATTTTATTCATCCTTCCAATTTAAGCCCTTTAGGGTCTTTTTTTTTTTTTTTTTAGTTACTCCTTCTATTGATGCCTTTTAATTCAGTTTATTTACAGTAATTACTGGTAAGGAAGTACACAATTATCTCATTTTGCTGTTGGGATTTTGTGGATCTGACAGCTTTTTGTCTCTCATTTCTTCCATTACTGCCTTGTTTGGTGTTGATTTTTTTTTTACATCTTTATCTTACTGATGTTACAGATTATATCATCATAAAATTAACATAGATCTATAATTATGTTTATGCATTTGTCTTTTAAATCCTATAGAAAATTTTAAAAATTGATTCAAAATCAACATTACAATAGTACTGGCTTATATTTTCCAGTACTGGTAATCTTTATATATTCATATAAATTCAAGTTACTGTATAGCATTCTTTCATTTCAACCCAAAGAACTCCTTCTAGCATTCTATCTGTCAGATCTAGTGATAATTAACTCTCTTAACGTAGGTTTAACTGTGAATGTCTTAATTTTTTCCCTCATTTTTAGGAACAGTCTCGTCAGGTGTAGAACATCTCATTGAAAGTTTTCCATTCTTTATTTTATTTTATTTTTAAAGATTTGTTTTATTTATTTGAAAGGCAGAGTAACAGAGAGAGAGGTCTTCCATCTGCTGGTTCACTCCCCAGATGGCCGCAACGGCCAGAGCTGCGCTGATCCAAAATCTTCTACTGCTTTCCCAGGCCATAGCAGAGAGCTATGGCCCAAGTCCTTGGGTTCCTGCACCCATGTGGGAGACTCGAAGGAAGCTCCTGGCTCCTGGCTTCGGATCGACAGAGCTCTGGCCACTGCGGCCATCTGGGAAGTGAACCAGTGGATGGAAGATTTTCTCTCTGCCTCTGCCTCTCTGTAACTCTGTCTTTCAAATAAATAAATAAGTCCTTAAAAAAAAATTATCAAAAGCCAAACAATGAGATAATTCTTGAAAACCTCCAGGGAGAAGTGAACTGTTCTGGAGATGAGAACTTCAAAGATTACCAACTAATTTCTTATTGGAAACGTTAGAGGCCGAAAGGAGAGGGAGGGTATATATAAAGTGAAGAATGGGGGCCGGCGCTGTGGTGCAGCAGGTTAAATCCCTGGCCTGAAGCACTGGCATCCCATATGGGTGCCAGTTCTAGTTCCGGCTGCTCCTCTTCTGATCCAGGCACATTAGCAGGGAGCTGGATCAGAAACGGAGCAGCTGGGACTTGAACCAGCACACATATGGGATGCTGGCACAGCAGACAGATTTATCTGCAATGCCACAGCGCTAGCCCTTCATATATCATTTTCTTGATGTGCTTTACTTTGCGTGTGTTTTTCCCTAGCTCTTACAGAATATTTAAATTATTTCAATGTCTTTGTCTAGTAAGTCCATTGGGTGAGGTTCCCTAGGAATGACTACTTTTAATTTAGTTTGTTCTTTTGAATGGGCCATGTTTTTCTGTCTTTTGTGTCCCTTCTGACTTTTCTGTTAGAAGTTTGGCATTTGATTATTTTAATGTGGCAATTCCAGAAATCAGATTCCACTCATTACTCAAGGTTTGCGATTCTGAATTATTGAAGACTATAGTCATTTGTTCTGAGACGTTTCCAAAATGCAGGAATTACTCTTTATGTGTGTCACTGAAGCCTTTGCTCTTTGAGCTAATATTCACCAATGTCTTGTCAGATATCTCCTTGAATATCAAGATCTGAAAAAGGCCACACACACACACACACGAAGGAAAGAAAGAAAGACATTATCCCCCAAACAGAAAAGACATCTCCCTCATTCTTTTCAAATTGGCACTGTGTATTTGTAGTCCTTTATCAATTATTTAGGCTTTCTCTGAACCTATAGATAAGCCTGAGGTGAAATCATCAGTCATCTCAGGTCTCTTCTGAGTATGTATCTTGTCTGGGCATGCATGGCTTTCTAATTTCCCCATTTGCAATACACTTAAAAAAGATTTATTTATTTATTTGGTTTTTTGTTTATTTATTTAAAAGGCAGAGTTACAGAGAGGCATAGGCAGAGAGAGAGAGAGAGAGAGAGAGAGCGGTCTTCCATCTGTTGGTTCACTCCCCAGATGGCTGCACAGGCTGGAACTATGCTGATCCAAAGCCAGGAGCCAGGAGCTTCTTCCAGGTTTCCTATGGGGTGCAAGGGTCCAAGGATTTGGGCCATCTTCTACTGCTTTCCAAGGCCAAGGCCGTAGCAGAGAGGTGGATTGGAAGTGGACCAGCCAGGACTCGAACCGGCACCCATCTGGGATGATGGCACTGCAGGTGGCAGCTTTACCTGCTACACCACAGCACCAACCCCACGTGGCTTTATCTTGATTGAGGCTTGACTTGGTCACTCTAAGACTCTGGTTATTTGCCAGAGTTTCTAACAAGTTCATTCAGACATATACTAGGTATTCTCTTGACGTTTCTGAGAGAAAAGAAGAAATCCAAGCTTCCCTCCGTTGCTGCTGACCTCACTGCCTCCATCCCTTGGGTTATCTCATTATGGCTGCCTTCAGCTTTTGTAGCTCTGCTCTGGTTTGGATGCTGAATGCCCCTCAAAGGCTCCTGGGAGATCAATGGCAGAACCGTTAGGAGCTAGGGTCTGGAATGAGGTCCTCAAACCTTTGGCAGTGTGTCCTCCTAAGGCTGTTCTCACAGAGTGCTGTTACAAGAGCCTGATTTTGGCCCTGCCCAATCTCTCTTTGCTTCCTGGATTACCACATGATCCTCCCTGTCTCTGTGTGCGCCACTATCAGCCAGGGGTCTTCACCAGAGCCTATGTCAACATCATGCCGTTTGGGCTTTGAACCTCCAATACTGTGAGCTAAATAAATCTTTGTAAAGTTAGTTGCTTCAGGTATTTCAGTATACTAATAAAAAATACTGACTGATGCAAGCTCTACTTTGTGTTGTTATTTACAAACTGTATCTTTGAGTTTTATGTCATAGTAATGTTTGGTCAACTTTTTTTCTGTGGTGAGTGCTTCTCATCTACTTTTTTTTTTTTAAGATTTATTTATTTATTTGAAAGAGTTACACAGAAACAGAGAGAAGGAGAGGCAGAGAGAGAGAGGTCTTCCATCTGCTAGTTCACTCCCCAATTGGCTTCAATGGCCGAAGCTGCGCCAATCTGAAGCCAGGAGCCAAGAGATTTCTTCTGCATCTCCCATACAGGTTCAGGGGCCCAAGGACTTAGGCCATCTTCTACTGCTTTTCCAGGCCACAGCAGGGAGCTGGATCAGAAGTGGAGCAGCCAGAAGTCAAACCAGCACCCATATGAGAGACTGGCACTGCAGGCGTTGGCGTAACCTGCTACACCACAGTCCCATTCCCCCTCATCTACTTTTGGTTTTTTTCTTTCTTTTTTCTTCTTGTGAGCATTTGTACAAGTCCTTTGCTTCTTTTATGATTATTATTGTTTGGGGCCAGCACCATGGCACAGTAGGTTAACCCTCTGCCTGCAGTGCCAGCATCCCATATGGGCGCCGGTTCTAGTCCTGGCTGCCCCTCTTCCTATCCAGCTCTCTGCTGTGGCCTGGGAAAGCAGTGGAAAATGGCCACAGTCCTTGGGCCCCTGCACCTGCGTGGGAGACCCAGAAGAAGCTCCTGGCTCCTGGCTTCAGATCGGCACAGCTCTGATCGTCTCGGCCATTTGGGGAGTGAACCAGCGGATGGAAGATCTCTCTCTCAGTCTCTTCCTCTCACTGTTTGTAACTTTACCTCTGAAATAAATAAATAAAATATTTTTTAAAAGATTATTATCATTCATCTTTGAATGAAGTGAATTTTTTCTGGTGCTGTTTGCAGGATGGAATAGATGGGAGAAAGTCAGGACATAATCTAAAATATCAGAAATTGTACTCACGACATAAAAGTTCATGGTTAGTGAATTATTTAAGTCTTTACTGCTTTTTTTTATTATAAAGATTTAATTATTTATTTGAAAGGCAGAGATGCAGAGAAAGAAGAGGAAAGAGAGAGAGGGAGAGAGAGAGAGAGAGAGAGAGAGATTCTCCCTCCATCTGCTGGTTCGCTCCTCAATGACCACAATGACTGGGAGTGGGCCAGGCTGAAGCCGGGAGCCAGTAGCTTCTTCCAGGTCTCCCATGTGGTTGCAGGCACCCAAGCACTTGGGCCATTTCCCAGGTGCATTAGTAGGGAGCTTGATCAGAAGGGTTAGTAGCTGGGACTTGAACCAGCCCCCATATAGGATACTGGCACTGCAGATGGTGGCTTAACCTTCTACACCACGGTGCCAGCTCCCCATCTTTATTCTCAGTTAACCAAGATTGCAACTCTCACAGTTGGGAACTGCTGCTTGTTCTCCACAGCTTTACTGATTATCTGATACTAAAAATAAGGATTCTCTGGTAATTCTCATTCAGTCCCACTTCATACATTCACTTATTCACTTATTTGGTGCCTATTACATGCCAGATGCCATTTTGGGCACCTGTGATATAATGGAACAAAATGTGCAAAGATTCTGCCTTCAAAAATTCTAGTGGGGCACTGGCATTGTGGCACAGCGGGATAAGCCACTACCTGCAATGCTGGTATCCCTTATCCAAGCACTGACAGTCCTGGTTGCTCCACTTCTTCTTCTTCTTTTTTTAAAAATATTTATTTTGTTTATTTGAAAGACAAATTACAGGGAGGGGGGAAGGAGAAACACAGAGAGAGGCCTTCTGTCCACTGACTCACTCCCCAAATGGCTGCAACAGCCAGGGCTGAGCCAGGCTGAAGCCAGGAGCCAGGAGCTTCTCCCGGGCCTTGAGCCTTCTCTGCTTCCCCAGGCTATTAGTAGGGAGCTGGATGGGAAGTGGAGCAGCAGGAACTCAAACCAGTACCCATAAGGAATGCCAGTGCAACAGGCGGTGGCTTAATCCTCTGTGCCATAGCACCAGACCCCGGGAAGCTCCTCTTCTGACCCAGCTTCTGCTACAAGACCCGAGAAAGCAGCAGCAGATGTCCCAGGCACTGGTTCCCTGCCGCCCACGTGAGGGACCAGGTGGGCTTTCTGGCTCCTGGCTTTGGCCTCGTCATTGCAGCCATCTGGGGAGTGACCCGCCTCTGTCTCCATCACTGTGCCTTTCACATAAATAAAATAAAGCTTTAGAAAAGAGAAATGCTAGAGGAAGAAACTCAATAATGTAAATACATAGCTTCTTTTTTTTTTTTTTAAGATTTGTGTACTTTACTTGAAAGTCACGGTTACACAGAGAAGGAGAGGCAGAGAGAGAGAGAGAGGGAGAGAGAGAGGGAGCTCTCCCATCCACTGGTTCACTCCCCAGATGGCTGCAACGGCCGGAGCTGTGCTGATCCAAAGCCAGGAGCCAGGAGCCAGGAGCTTCTTCTGGGTCTCCCACGCGGTGCAGGGGCCCAAGGACTTGGGCCGTCTTCTGCTGCTTTCCCAGGCCATAGCAGAGAGCTGGATCGGAAGTGAAGCAGCCAGGTCTTGAACTGGTGCCCATATGGGATGCCTGCACTGCAGGTGGCAGCCCCATCCTCTATGCCACAATGCAGGCACCAGATAGACATCTTAAATAGGTGGTTTGTTTTGTGTGTCAAAAAGTAGCATGTACTGTGTGTTAGAAAGTGACAAGAAAAGTACAACACAGTAGAAGGATTAGGAATGCCAGGATTGGTCTGGAGAGAAGGAGTCAGACTTTAATTATTTTATTTATTTATTTATTTATTTATTTGACAGATAGAGTTAGATGGTAAAAGAGAGAGACAGAGAGAAAGGTCTTCCTTCTGTTGATACACCCCCCAAATGGCTGCTATGGGTGGAGCTATGCTGATCCGAAGCCAGGAGTCAGGTGCTTCCTCCTGGTCTCCCATGTGGATGCAGGGCCCAAGCCCTTGGGCCATCCTCCACTGCCTTCCCGGGCCACAGCAGGGAGCTGGACTGGAAGAGGAGCAGCTGGGACTAGAACCCGGCGCCCATATGGGATGCCGGCCCCGCAGGCAGAGGATTAACCAAGTGAGCCACAGTGCCGGCTTCCAGACTTTAATTATTAATATGACAGCCAAAGTCTGTGCAAACTGGGGAGGTGGTATTTGTGCAAACAGATGAAAGCGCTTAGAAAAGAACCATCTGTGTAAGGCCACCAAAAAACACACCAAACAACAGAATAAGAGAGTTTATTGGGGGAAACATGACAGACTGGAGGGAAGGGGCAAAGAAGGAAAAAGAGGGAAAAGGAGAGTGTAGGAGAGACACAGAGACATAGGTCAGGAGCCAGAGAAGAAGACAGAGAGCCTCGTGTTCAGGAACAAGTCCTTTTAAAACTTTGCAGGGGGGAACGGCAAAGGAAGTCCTTTCTCTCTGTCTCTCTCTCTCTCACTGTCCACTCTGCCTGTCAAAAAAAAAAAAAAAGAAAGAAAAAGAAAACTTTGCAGGGGGGGAGGGGAGGGACAGGGAAGTAGGAGCAGTGAATTCCTTTAGGATGGGGGTGGGGTTGACACCGTGCTTGGGCCATGTGGCCACCTGGCTTCCAGCAATGGTGGTGGGGGCTAGAGCCTAGAATGGTGTCAGGGTGTAGATCATGCCATAGATAAGACTGCGCCATTTTACTAGCAATCTGGACCTTTGAGAGAAAACGTTGCAGAGGGAAGACACTGCACAGTACCCGAGGAGGAAGCATGACTGATATGTTTGGAGGATAAAAAGGAGCGCAGGGGTCGGGGGAGTGGCATGGAAGGTTAAGCTGAAGTCTGTGACCACAGCATCTCATGTGGGTGCTGGTTCGTGTTCTGGTTGCTCCACTTCCGATGCAGCTCCCTGCTAATGACCTGGGAAAACAGCAGAAGATGGCCCAAGTGTTTGGGCCCCTGCCACCCCCGTGGGAGACCCTGATGAAGCTTCTGGCTTCTGGCTTTTACCTGGCCCAACCCTGACTGTTGATCAGCCACTAAGGGGAGTGAACCAGCAGATGAAAGGTCTTCTTCTCTCTGTATCACTCTGCCTTTCAAATCAATCTAATTTAAAAAGGGGGGGTGGTGGAGACAGGGAGGCGGGCAGTGTGACAGAGTGAAGTGGGAAGGATTTCCACTTTCCCTCTGAATAGAATGTGAGCCATTTCAGGGTTTTCAGAAGAGAGCTGGCTCAATCTCATTTACTGTTTAAAGTGATTACTGTGCCGGCTTGGTAGAGAACAGACCCTAGGAGGTCATGTGAGGAGCAAAAGACCAGGTAGGGGGTTATTTCAGCAATTATGAGAAGAGATAAGGATGGATTGCCCCTGAGTGGCAACAGCGGAGATGGCCAGAAGTGAGTGGATTCTAGACATAATTTGAAGATGGAAATAAAAAGATTTTTTTTTTGATGAGTTGGATATGAGTTATTAGATAAGAGACCAGGATGGCTGCAAGGCTTTTGGCCTAGGTGAATGGGAAAATGAGATCATCATCCACTGAGCTAGGCAAGGCCGTGGTTATAGGACCTGGGGGTAAAAAACAATGGTTCAGTTTGTACATGTTCGTTGTGAAGTGTGTACAAGACTTATAAGTGGAAATGTTGAGTGTTTGAATATACAGCTTTGGAATTTAAGGTTGAGATCTGTTCAGATACAGAAATTTGGGTATTACTAATTGCATGTGAATCTGAAGCCATGTGATTTGTTAGCTTTTTGTGGCTATAACAAAATACCTGAAGTAGCCTGACTGATAAAGAAAAGGGGTTTAGTTTGGTTCATGGTTCTGGAGGTTCACAGTCAAAAACCAGGTGCTCTCCATTGGTTTAGCCTCTGGTGATGGTGGAAAAATTCCAAAATGGCACAGGACAGGAGACAGGAAGTGCATGTATCTGTCAGTATCAGCCTGGTCTCTTTGCCCCTTCTCATAAGGCTACCAGAATTCAATCATGCGGTTCCACTATAATGATCTAACCCAATGCCCCACCTCTGAACACCATAATCAGATTAAGTTTCTACCCTCTTAGTACCATCAGCATAAGACTTTGGGGAATAATCCTGTATATTGGGCAAAAATATATAAACTTTATCATGATTGGATGATATTGTCAAGGAAATAGATACAAATAGAAGAGGCCAAGCCAAGTCTCGGGACAACCCCAGCATGAAATTGTAGGGAAAAGGAGGAATCCGCAATGGCCAACGAAGTCAGAAAAGCAACAAGTGACTGAGCGTCCCAAGAGATAGTGAGGAGTACTGATCAACTCTGTCAAATAATAGCAGTTGAAGGAGCAGGAAGGCTGCATATGCGGGTGATTAGCAACTATAAAAACAACTTTCAGGAATTTTCCTTGTGGGTATAAAAACCAAATTGGAGTGAATTTCAGAGAGAATAGGGCAATATGGCAAAGAAAGTAATGAAAATTGGAGTAGATTGGCTGCAAGGTAAAGACATGCGATGGGAGATGATAGAGTGAAATGAAGAGAAGCTTTATTTAAGATATGAGCAGTAAGGACTGACATTGTGGTGCAGAGATGGGTTAAGCCACCACTTGCCACATCTGCTTCCTATGTCTGAGTGGTGGTTGGAGTCCTGGCTGTTTTGCTTGCAGTCCAGCTTTCTGCTAATGCACTTTGGGTAGGCAGCCAAAAATGGCCTGAGTACTTGGGCTCCTGCCACTCATGTGGGAGACCAGGATGGAGTTCTGGCTACTGGCTTTAGCCTGACCAAGACATAGTTGTTGTGGCCATTTAGGGAGTGAACCAGTGGATGGAAAATCAATCTCTCACTCTCTCTCTCTTTGCCTTTCAAATAAAATAAATAAACAAATATTTTTTAAAAGACACGAGCAGTAACATCATGCTTGTATCCAGATGGGAATGACCGGGTAAAGCAGGAAACACTGATTGTATGAGAAAGAAAGAGGAAGAATCTCAGGAGTGATTTCTTTCTTTCTTTAAAAAAAAAAATTGAAAGGCAAAGTTATAGAGAGGCAGAGGCAGAGAGAAAGATTTTCCATATGCTGGTTCACCCCCCAGATGGCTGAAACAGCTGGAGCTGTGCCAATCTGAAGCTAGGAGCCAGGAAATTCTTCAAGGACAGGGGCCATCTTCTACTGCTTTCCCAGGCCATAGTAGAGAGCTGGATTGGAAGTGGAGCAGCTGGAACTTGAACTGACACCCACATGGGATGCCGGCGCTGCAGGCGGCAGCTTCACCCACTACGCCACCACACCGGCCCCAGGCGTGATTTCTTTGAGCAAGCAAGAGAGGATGGGATCTGATGTATGAGGAAGGGCAGGGCTTGGCTTTAGATAAGAGCATAACAAGTGACTACAGCATCTGATAACAGCATGATGAAGGTAGACGGTGACGGTGGACGGATGTAGCAATAAGAGTGGAGAAGCTACATTATAAGGTTCAAGATTTCGGAAGTAAGAAACAAGGCCATCAGCTGAGAGTGAAGATGGCTATTTGATGAGAAGGAAGAAGTTGTGACATAGTTACCTAAAAGAATGGGGGAGTAAATGGACATATATAATTTGAATCTTGCATTATATCTAATGTCAAGGATCAAGTATTCAGCTGAGGTTCATGAAATATACGTTAAGTGTTTTTCTCCAGTTTGTTCAGCTCCATGAGTACAATCCCAGAACAGACACAATGGTGGAGAAATTGGTTAATTAGAACTTAACCCTCTAGGGTTGTATCATATCCTAACTGACCTAGGGAAAGGGAGATAGATTTTAAAAAGTGACTTCAGCCAATTCTAACATTTCACGTGAAGGAAAACACTCAACTCCAACCTCCAGCCATCCTGTCCCATCTAACAGAAAAGAAAAAAAATAAAACAAAACAAAACAAAACTGAGACACACTTATGAAGTTCATAGTCTAGAGGGATAATCTCAGGGCCAGGTGCTGTGATGTAGTAGGTTAAGCATCCACCTGTGTTGCTGGCATCCCATATGGGCACTGGTTCGAGTCCTGGATGTTCCTCTTCCAATTCAGCTCCCTGCTGATGGCCTGGGAAAGCAGTGGAGGATGGCCCAAGTGCTTGGGCCCCTGCACCTGCGTGGGAGACCTGGAAGAAGCTCCTGGCTCCTGGCTTCGGATTGGCCCAGCTCCAGCTGTTGTGGCCATTTGGGGAATGAACCAGCAGATGGAAGTCCTTTCTCTCTGTCTCCCTCTCTGTCTGTAACTCTGACTCTCCAGTAAATAAAGAAACCTTATAAGGCATACTGAAGGGCAAAAAAATCCACTGAAGATAGAGCAAAATCAGAACCAGACATAGCAGAGAACCTAGGATTATCTGACATGGAACTTCAAACAGCTATGATTAATATGCTAAGTATTCTAATGTATAATGTAGATAGCATGCAAGAACAGATGGACTATGTAGGCAAGGAGATGGAAATCCTAAGAAACAACTGAAAACAAATGTTGGAGATCAAAATCATTGTAACAGAAATGAAGAATGCCTTTGATGGGCTTATCAGCTGAGAAAGCTGAGAAAGGAATTTCTAAGCTTGAGGATATGTTAATAGAAGCTTCCAAGACTGGGGAAAAGAGAAAGAAAGGGAGAAAGGGAGAAAGAGAACAAAGGCTGGAAAAATAGTCAAGAACTGTGGATCAGGGCCAGCGTTGTAGTGCAATTAAGCTGCCACCTGCGATGCCAACATCCCATATGAGTGCAGATTTGGGTCCCAGCTGCTCCGCTTCCAATCCAGCTCCCTGTTACTGTAACTGGGAAAGCAGAGAAAGGTGGCCCAAGTGCTTGGGCCCCTAACACCCAAGTAGGAGACTCAGATGGAGTTCCAGGCTCCTGACTTTGGCCTGACCCTACCAAGACTGTTGTGACTATTTGGGGAGTGAACCAGCAGTTGGAAGAACTCTTTCTCTGTCTCTCCCTTTCTTTTTCTGTAACTCTGCCTTTCAAGCAAATAAATAAATCTTTAAAAAAAAAAATTGTGGGTCAACTGCAAAAGATGTACCTTATGCACGATGAGACTATTAGAAGGAAAAGAGAGAAAGGAACAGAAAACATATTTGAAACAATAACTGAGAATTTCCTGAAACCAATGTCAGACACAAAACCACAGATACAGGAAGCTCAGAAGACAACAAAGCAGAATAATTGCCAAAAATAATACACCGAGGCATATCATTTCAAACTACAGAAAATCAAAGATTAAGAAAAAAAATCCTGAAAGAAGTCAGAGGGGGGAAATATTTACAGAGGCGCAAAGCTAAGAATTATATCTGCCTTCTCAGAAACCATGCAAGAAGCATGGAGAGTGAAATATTTGTTGCTGAGAGAAAAAAATCACCAGCTACAATTCTGTACCCTGGAACTTGTCCTTCAAAAGTGAAAGAGAAATAAAAACTTTATTAGGCAAAGAAAAATTGAGGTAATTTCCTGCTAGCAGACCTGGCTTACAAGAAATGTTAAAGGAAGTTGTTTAGAGACAAGGAAAATAATAGTGGTCACCCCTGATTACCAGTTTTGCTTTGTACAGATTCAGTGACCCAAAGTCAACCACAGTCTGAAAGTATTACATAGAAAGTTCCAGAAATAAACAATTCATAAGTTCTAAATTTCATGCTGTTCTGAGGAACGAGAAGAAATGTAACGCCTTGGTCCACTATCCCATCCAAGAGGTGACACATCCCTTTGTCCAGCACATCTGAGCTGTGTATGCTACCTGCGTCACATAGTAGCCGTCCCAGTTATCAGCTGACTGTTAGGACGTCATGGTGCTCATGTTCAAGTAACTTTCTTACTTAATAATGGCCCCAAAGGGCAAGAGTGGTGATGCTGGTGATTCAAATGTACCATAATATGCTTCATTTAAGAGAGCGGGGAAAGTTCCTGACTTAATAAGGAAGGGGAAAAAATATATCGTGAGGTAGCTAAGATCTAAATAAGAGCAAATGCTATCCATGAAACTGTGAACAAGGAAAACGAAACTGCCAAGTCTGCCAAATCTCAAACTGAGAAGGGGTGGACCACCATGTGATAAGTGCGTCTTTATGATGGAAAATGCATTGCCCTTGTGTGTGTAGAGGAAAAGATAGTATGTAGATAGAGTTGGGCAGTAAGCATGGTTTTAGGCATCTATTGAAAGTCTTGGAATTTATCGCCTGTGGAAAAGAGGGGAGATCAATACAAACAATGGAAGTGCATTGGAGATAGAGTGAGTGAAAGTATGGGTGCACTGTGGCTTAGCAGGCTAAGCCTCAGCTTGCAGTGCCTGCATTTCATATGGACGCTGATTCATGCCCTCTTCTGATCCAGCCCTCTGCTTATGGCCTAGGAAAGCCGGGGAAGATGGCCCAAGAGCTTGGGCCCCTGCATGGGACAGGCCTGCATAGGAGACTTGGAAGAAGGTCCTGGCTCCTGGCTCCTGGCTCCTGGCTCCTGGCTTTGGATTGGCCCAGCTCTGGCCGTTGTGGCCATTTGGGGAGTAACCCAGTGAGTGAAAGACCTTTCTCTCTGTTTCTCCCTCTCTCTGTCTGTAACTCTATCTCTCAAATAAATAAAATAGAATCTATAAAAACATTTTTTATTTAATAAATATAGATTTACAAAGTACAACTTTTGCATTGTGGCTTTTTCCCCCATAACCTCCCTTCCACCCGCAACCATCCCATCTCCCACTCCCTCTCCCATCCCATTCTTCATCAAGATTCATTTTCAATTATCTTTATATACAGATGATCAACTTAGTATATACTAAGTAAAGATTTCAACAAACTGCACCCACACAACTGCACAAAATATAGAGTACTGTTCGACTAAGAGTTTTACCGTTAATTCTCATAGTACAACACATTAAGGCCAGAGAGATTACGTGGTTACATAGGTTACGTGGGGAGCAGGTGCACAGTGACGCCCGTTGTTGATTTAACAATTGACATTCTTATTTATGACGTCAGTAATCACCCGAGGCTCTTGCCATGAGCTGTCAAGGCTAAGGAAGCCTCCTGGGTTCACCAACTCTGATCTTATGTAGTCAAGGCCATATCACAGTGGAAGTTCCTTCCTCCCTTCAGAGAAAGGTGCCTCCTTCCTTGATGGCCTGTTCTTTCTGCTGCGATCTCATTCACAGAGATCTTTTATTCAGGTCATTTTTGCCACAGTGTCTTGGCTTTCCATGCCTGCGAGACTCTCATGGGCCTTTTAGCCAGATACAAATGCCCCAAGGGTTGATTCTGAGGTCGGAGTACTGTTTAAGGCATTTGCCATTCTATGAGTCTGCTGTGTATCCTGCTTCCCCCGCAGGATCATTCTCTCCTCCCTTTTAATTCTATCCTTCACTATTTTCAGACACTGGTCTTATTTGTGAAATCTCTTTGACACTTAACCTAACTTTTTGATCAATTATGTACTTAAACTGCTCACTTTAACAAGTGAGATAGCATTGGTACATGCCTCCTTGATGAGATTGAATTGGAATCCCCTGGCACATTGCTAGCTCTACCATTGGAGGTAAGTCCAAGTGAGCATGTGCTGAACTGTATAGCTTCTCCCTCTCTCATTCCCACTCTTATATTTAACAGAGATCACTTTTCAGTTAGTCTTAAATGCCTGAGAATAATTGCCATTCTAACCAGGGTGAGGTGAAACCTCATTGTGGTTTTGATTTGCATTTCCCTGATGGCTAGTGATCCTGAACATTTTTTCATGTGTTTGTTGGCCATTTGGATTTCCTCTTTTGAAAAAAGGTGTATTAATAACAGAGTTTGGCTCACTAGGCTAATCCTCCGCCTGCGGCGCCGGCACCCCGGGTTCTAGTCCCAGTCGGGGCGCCGAATTCTGTCTCGGTTGCTCCTCTTCCAGTCAAGCTCTCTGCTGTGGCCCGGGAAGGCAGTGGAGGATGGCCCAGCACCTGCATGGGAGACCAGGAGAAAGCACCTGGCTCCTGGCTTTGGATCAGCGCAGAGCACTGGCCACAATGCACCGGCCCTAGTGGCCACTTGGGGGGTGAACCAATGGAAAAAGGAAGACCTTTCTCTCTGTCTCTCTCTCTCACTAACTCTGCCTGTCCAAAAAAAATAAATAAATAACAATAACAGAGTTCAACCAATGGTATTAAGTAGAACAAAAAAATACTAAAAGGAATAAAATAGTAAGTTGTTCTTCAACAGTTAAGACAAGGGCTAATCTGGTCATTGTTTCTCATAGTGTCCATTTCACTTCAACGGGTTTCCTTTTAGGTGCTCGGTTAGTTGTCATCGGTCAGGGAGAACATATGATATTTGTCCATTTTGGACTGACTTATTTTACTCAGCATGATGTTTTCCAGATTCCTCCATTTTGTTGCAAATGACCAGATTTCATTTTTTTTTTTACTGCTATATAGTATTCTATAGAGTACATATCTTATAATTTCTTTATCCAGTCTTTTGTTGATGGGCATTTAGGTTGATTCTATGTCTTAGCTATTATGAATTGAGCTGCAATAAACATTGAGGTGCAGAACACTCCTTTTTTTTTTTTCCCCAGTTTAATTCCTTTTGAGTAAATTCCAAGGAGTGGGATGGCTGGGTCATGTGGTAGGGCTGTATTCAGGTTTCTGAGGACTCTCCAAACCGTCTTCCATAGTGGCTTTAACAGTTTGCATTCCCACGAACAGTGATTAGTGTGCCTTTTTCCCCACATCCTCGACAGCATCTGTTATTAGTTTATTTCTGTATGTAAGCCATTCTAACCAAGGTGAGGTGAAACCTCATTGTGGTTTTGATTTGCATTTCGCTGATGGCTAGTGATCCTGAACATTTTTTCATGTGTCTGTTGGCCATTTGGATTTCCTCTTTTGAAAAATGTCTGTTAAGGTGCTTGGCCCATCTTTTTATTGAGTTGTTTGTTTTGTTGCTGTGGAGTTTCTTGATCATTTTATAGATTCTAGTTGTTAATCCTTTATCAGTTCTGTAGTTTGCAAATAGTGTCTCCCATTCTGTTGGTTGCCTCTTCACTTTCCTGACTGTTTCTTTTGCTGTAAAGAAACTTCTCAATTTGAGGTAATCCCATTTGTTTATTTTAGCTTTGACTACCCATGCCTCTGGGGTCTTCTCCAGGAATTCTTTGCCTGTTCCAATGTCTTGAAGGGTTTCCCCTATGCTCTCAATTAATTTCATGGTGTAGTGGCATATATCTAGATCTTTGATCCATGATGAGTGGATTTTTTTTTTATTTAGTAAATTTAAATTTCCAAAGTATAGTTTATGGATTACAATGGCTCCCCACCCTGGATTTTTCTATATGGTGTAAGATAGGGGTCTTGCTTCATACTTTGACATGTGAACATCCAGTTTTCCCAGCACCATTTGTTGAAGAGGCTGTCCTTGTTCCAGGGGTTGGTTTTAGCTCCTTTGTCAAATATGAGTTGGTTATAGATGTTTGGATTGATTTCTGGCGTTTCTATTCTGTTCCATTTGTCTATCTATCGGTTTTTGTACAAGTACCAGGCTGTTTTGATTATAATGCCCTGTAGTATGTCTTGAAGTCTGGAATTGTGATGCCTCTGGCTTTGTTTTTATTCAAAAGCATTGCTTTAGCTATTCACAGTCTCCTGTTTCTCCATATGAATTTCAGCATCAGTTTTTCTAGGTCTGTGAAGAATGACTTTGGTATTTTGATTGGTATTGCATTGAACCTGTAAATTGCTCTTGGGAGAATGGACATTTTGATGATATTGATTCTTCCAATCCATGAACATGGCAGATTTTTCCATTTTTTTGTGTCTTCTTCTATTTCTTTCTTTAATATTTTGTAATTTTCATCATAGAGATCTTTGACATCCTTGGTTAAACTTACCCCAAGGTACTTGATTGCTTTTGTGGCTATTATGAATGGGATTGATCTTAGAAGTTCTTCCTTGGCCATGGCATTGTCTGTATATACAACAACTGTTGATTTCTGAGCACTGACTTTGTATCCTGCTACTTTACCAAACTCTTCTATGAGTTCCAATAGTCTCTGAGAGGAATTTATTGGATCCCCTATATATAGGATCATGTCACCTGCAAATAGGGATAGCTTGACTTCCTCCCTTCCCATTTGTATCCCTTTAATTTCTTTTTCTTGCCTGAGGGCTCTGGCTAAAACTTCTAGGACTATATTGAATAGCAATGGTGAGAGTGGGCATCCCTGTCTGGTGCCAGTTTTCAATCAAAATGCCTCCAACTTTTCCCTTTTCAATATGATGCTGGTCCTTGGTTATCATAAATTGGCCACTGGCAACAGAAACTGCCTGGCAACAGGCTGTGATTGGATGGCTTCAGAAACTGTCTGGCAACATGGTGTGACTGGTTAGGGCATAGACTGCCCCTTGACTGGATTGGCTGCCTTGGCTATATAAGCTGCTGTAGTAACTGAAATAAACGAGTCTGCAGGCTGCTTGCCTTAGGCCTGCTTTCACCTGACTCTTGGGGTCTGTGTGGTGACTCCGCACCTCTTGCCCCCACCACGCTCCTCCTCTCAGAAGAAATCAACCTCAACATCTGGCTAGTGTGGGCATTTAGGAAGTGAACCAGCAGATGAAAACTCTTGGTCTTTCTCTGTCACTCTGCCTTTCAAAGAAGTGAAAATAAATAAAAAATAAATTTTTATTTTTTAATTTTTAAAAAATTTTTTTTCTAAAGACAGAGTTAGAGAGAGAGGTAGAGACAGAGAGAAAGGTCTTCCATCTGCTGGTTCACTCTGCAGATGGCCGCAACGGCCCGGAACTGTGCTGATCTGAAGCCAGGAGCCAGGAGCTTCTTCCTGGTCTCCCACGTGTGTGCAGGGGCCCAAGGACTTGGGCCATCTTCTACTGCTTTCCCAGGCCATAGAAGAGAGCTGGATTGGTAGAGCAGCAGCCGAGACTAGAACTGGCGCCCATATGGGATACTAGCACTTCAGGCCAGGGCCATAACCTGCTGCGCCACAGCACTGGCCCAAAAATAAACATTTTAAAAATAAAAGTGAGTATGGATCAATAGTAAATTTAAATGGCAAACTAAAAAGGACATCCACTAAAAAAGGTAAAACAAAAAAAAAAAAGTAGTATACTAAAAGAAATGAGACCACATCAAATGCTTAATGAATACCACGGAAAGAAGAAAAAGAGTAGAAGATAATGTGCACTCTGGGAGGCAGCAGATGATGGTTTAAGTAGTCGAGTCTCTGCTGTTCACATGGGACACTTAGATTGGGTTCTAGCCCCCTGGTGTGGCCTGGCCCAGCCCTAACTGTGGTGGGCCTTTGGGGAGAGAAACAGATTCAAGATCTCTCTTTGTCTCTCTGTCTCTCTCTCTGGTTTCAAATAAATAATAACACAAAAAAAGGAAAAGGGGGATATCATTATAGATTCCTTGAACATGAAAAAGATAATAAAGGCACACTATGGGAGCAAGCGTTTGACAGAGCAATGAAGGCACTACTCAGAATGCCTCATCCCTTATCAGAGTGCCTGGTCTGAGTCCCGGTAATGCACACCCTAGGAGGCAACAGGTGATGGTCCAAGCACCTGAGGTCCTGCCACCACACGGGAGACCTGGACTGAGTTCTGTGCTCCTGGCCCAGCCCCAGTGGTTGCAGGCATTTTGACAGTGAGCTGAGGAGATGGGAGATCTCTATCTCTGTTTTTCAAATATTAAAAAAAAATTTTTTTTAAAGAAAGCAAGAAGCTATCCAGCCATGAAGAGATATGGAAGAACTTTAAGTGCATATTACTGTGTGAAAGAAGCCAATCTCAAAAGTCTATATGCTGTATGCTACTAAATATATGACATTCTGGGGCCAGTGCTGTGGTGTGGAGGATAAAGCCACTGCCTGCATCCCATATGGGCGCAGGTTCGAGTCCCAGCTGCTCCATTTCCAATCCAGCTCCCTGCTATGGCCTGGGAGAGCAGTAGAAGATGGCCCAAGTGCTTGGGCCCCTGCACCTGCATGGGAGACTCGGAGAAATCTCCTGGCTCCTGGCTTTGAATCGGCTCATCTCCAGCGGTCCTGGAGAGTGAACCACTGATGAAAAACTCTCTCTCTCTCTCTCTCTCTCTCTCTCTCCATAACTCTGCCTTTCAAATAAGTAAATAAATAAATAATATTCTGGAAAAAGCAAAACCATGGAGACAGTACAAAGATCAAGAGTTGCAGTGGTTGGGGGAGGGAGGCTTAAATAGAGAATTTTTAAGGTGGTGAAAATACTCTGTATGAATGCATGTCGTGCCTAGCCCCACAGAACGTAGAACACTGTATTAGTCCGATTTTTGTCACTATAACCGAAACCTGAGGGTAGCTACTTGGGAAAGAAGAACGTTTATATTGACTCATGTTTTTGGCGGCTTACAGTGCAAGACTGGGCAGCATCATTGGTCTGGTACCTGATGAGCATGAGGCCGGCCTTGGAGGAGGGCTGTGGCATGGCCACATAGGGTTGTGCTGGCTGACAGCCAAGGTCCAGGCCTACAGCCAGCACTAACCAATGGTGTGTAAACCTACAAGCCTTCAGATGGTTCCAGCACCAACCTTTGAGATTTTTCCAAGCTCCACAACCATGAGGCGGGAACTACCCATCTTCACAGTGCCCTGTGTGAGTTCCTGTCCTACAGGAGCCATGACAGATAATAATATTTGGGACTGGGCATTGTGGTGCAGCAGGTTAACCCGCTACTTGGGACATCTGCACTCCACTTCTAATCCAGCTCCCTGAAAAAGGTGATGAGCAGATCTCTCTGGGTTAAGTGAATTAATTTTGGGGAAATGTATGCAGTACCTATCCTTTTCCAATAGCAACCAATTTCATAACTATTGTGCTTTTCAACCATATTTAAAAAAATTATTGTCTTGGGGCTGGCACTGTGGCATAGTAGGTAAAGCGGTGCCAGTTTGAGTCCCGGCTACTCCACTTCTCATCCAGCTTCTTGCTAATGTGCCCAGGCAGCAGAAGATGGCCCAAATGCTTGGGCCTCTGCACCCACAAAGAAACCCAGAAGAAGCTCCTGGCATCTGGCTTTGGATGGGTCCAGCTCTGGCCATTATGACAATTTGGGGAGTGAAACAGCGGATAGAAGCTCTCTCTATGTCTCCCTCCCTGACTCTGTAACTCAGCCTTTCAAATAAATAAGTCTTTTTTTAAAAAAACAATTGTGTCAATTTCTTTTTTTAAGATTCTATTTGAGAGGCAGAGTTATAGAGATAAAGAGGGAGAGACTGAGAGAAAAAGAGATCTTCCATCTTCTGGTTCATTCTCCAAATGTCTGCAATGGCAGGAGCTGGGCTAATCCAAAGCCAGGAGCCAGGAGCTTCTTCCAGGTCTCCCACCTGGGTACAGAGGCCCAAACACTTGGGCCATCTTTCACTGCCTTCCCAGGCCATTAGCAGAGAGTTGGATAGGAAGAGGAACAGCCGGGACACGAACTGGCACCTATATGGGATGTCGGCACCAGCGGCCGAGGTTTAGCCTACTACACCACAGTGCTGGCCCCAGTTTCTTTCTGCTTTGAATACCTTTTGCATTTTAAGGATAGGCTGATAGTACCTTGGGAACTTAGAAAAAGGTAAAGTAAAAATATCCAAGAACTTAAATTAAACCTAACATATGTAAGTAATTTCCTTAAATAAGTGAGTCAAAATTGAGTATTTTTCTGACAAGAAAGAGACTTGTGCTTTTATTTGGAAACCTTGAGGAGCATGAAAGCTTAAGCTAAAACAAGCAGGGACCAGTTTTGTGGCATACTGCGTAAAGCCACTGCCTGCAACACCAGCATCCTGTGTGGGTGCCGATTCATGTCCCAGCTACTCTGCTTCTGATCCAGCTCCCTGCTAATGGCCTGAGAAAGCAGAAGAAGATGGCCCAAGTGTTTGGGAGACCGGGATGAAGCTCCTGGCTCCTGGCTTCTGGCTCCTGGCTTCAGCCTCACCCAGGCCTGGCTATTGTGGCCATTTGGGGAGTGAACCAAGAACAGAAGATCTCTTCTTCTCCCTCTCTCTCTGTACATTTGACTTTCAAATAAATAAGTAAATCCTTTAAAAAAGGACAAAACAAGCAAAAGTCAGACTAACATGGGAAACAAATGGAAGAATAATATGCTCCCAGAAGGCTCTATTAGAGGGGCCAGCACCATGGCTCACTTGGTTAATCATTCGCCTGCAGTGCTGGCATCCCATATGGGCACCAGGTTCTAGTCCCAGTTGCTCCTCTTCCAGTCCAGCTCTCTGCTGTGGCCCGGGAAGGCAGTGGAGGATGGCCCAAGTGCTTGGACGCCTGCACCCGCATCGGAGACCAGGAGGAAGTACCTGGCTCCTGGCTTCAGATTGGCGTAGCTCCAGCCATGGCGGCCATTTGGGGGTGTATCAACGGAAGGAAGACCTTTCTCTCTGTCTCTCTCTCTCGCTGTCTAACTCTATCTGTCAAAATAAATAAATTAAAAAAGAAGGCTCTATTATAAGGTAAATCACACACACACACACACACACACACACACGCATTCCTGCTCCTCTGAACAGTCCTGTATGAATTCTGACCTATGCTTCTTTTACAGTTAAAAAGCAAGATTTTTCCTCTGGAAGTGGTTGCAGTAGATGAAGGTTAATTTGTCTCTCAGTCCCACACTGGTATTTTAGATACTTTAAAACATTTGTTTAACTTTTATCTTTAAAAATATTTATTTATTTATTTATTTGAAAGTCAGAATTACAGAGAGAGAAGGAGAGACAGAGAGAGAGAGAGATCTTCCACCCACTGGTTCATTCCCCAGATTACTGTAGCAGCCAGGGCTGGGCCAGGCTGAAGCCAGGAGTCAGTCTCCCACGTGGGTGCAGAGGCCCAAGCACTTGAGCCATGTTCCACTGCTTTTCCAGGTGCATTAGCAGGGCATTAGCAGGGAGCCGGATCAGAAGAGGAACAGCCAGGACTCGAACCGGTGTCCATGTGGAATGCCAGCACTGCAGAAGGTGGCTTAATCCACTGCGCCACAGTGCCCGCCCCTTTAGATACTTTTAAAACTGTTTTTCCTCTGGAGGAAAAATGCCACTTGTTCTCATCCATCTGCATTTTCACCAAGCAGGACCAAATACAATCCTGAACTTGGTGAACTCCCAATACCATCATCCCTGTGTTATCAATAGCAAATATTTATCGAGGGCAGGGATGGCGTCTTTGTCCTCCATGTCCGTAGAGCCCAGCACAGTGCCCTGTGTGTATTTGTTTAGTGGAGATAAGGAGTCTGCGGTGGAGAAACCAACAATTGACAGTGAATGTTAGCACTTTGTATAACACCTCCTATACACGTACCACTCTGGTTAAAGCACTTAAGAACTTTTAAGCATTTTGAAACACTGGGGGTATTATTTATCCTAATAAAAGCACAAATCTCAAGTGTATAGTTTAATGAACTTTAACAAATGATGCTATCACCCAGGACACACTACAGCGTCTATCCAGCACCCCGGGGGGAAATCCTCTATGATGCCTTCCCGTTATGAGCCTCATGTGTGTCACCTTAGATCAGTTTTGCCCATTCTTGAGCATTGTTTAAGTGGAACCATCCCATATGTTCTTTTTCTTTTCTTTTTTAAATTTTAAGTTATACAATGGGGTGGGTGTTGTGGCGTAGAGGGTTTAAGTCCCAACCTCCAGCACCAGCATTCCATATGGGCACTGACTTGAGTCCCCGCTGCTCCACTTCTGATCTGGCTCTCTGCTATGGCCTGGGAAAGCAGTGGAAGGTGGCCCAAGTGCTTGGGCCTCTGTACCTCCATGGGAGATCCAGAAGAAGCTCCTGGCTCCTGGCTTTGGATCTGCTCAGCTCTGGCCGTTGAGGTCATCTGGGAAGTGAACCAGTGGATGGAAGATCTCTCTCTCTCTCTTTGTAACTCTGTCTTTCAAACAAATAAAATAAATCTTTTTAAAAAAGTTATACACGTTTAATATATTTCATATATACAGTGTTCTTTTTCATATTTGACTTCTTCATCTGTGGGATTCTTCTGTGCTAATGCATGTACTAATAGCTTGTCTTTAAATTTTTTTTTTACTCATTTATTTATTTTACTTATTTGCAAAGCAGAGAGACAGAGAGATCTCCGCACACTGGTTTGTTGACAACAGACAATGTGCACATCAGCCAGGGCTGAGCCAGGCTGAAGTCAGAAGCCAGGGACTCAATAATTAGTGGCAAGGACCCAACTATTGAGCCATCCTGCTGCCACTCAGGGTGTGCTTAGCAAGGTGGAATTGGGAGGGAAGCGGAACTTGAACTCAGGCACTTCCCAATGGGATGCAGGCATCCCAAGCAGCAGCTTAACCTCTGTGCCAAACACCCGCCCCAGTCATAGGCTCCTGATACACTTCACTTTAGTGGTTGAGCCTACAATGTAAGACTCTTCCCTTTGCTGTGTGTCCTCACCAACACTTAGGAAGTGTGCCTGACATTCTAGCCATGCTTGTAGGTGCGTGTATAAAATAGATTTTAAGGTTTGTCATAAATCATGGAAAGAATTAGTCATCTTCTGTAGCAGACGCTGCTGGGGCCCTGCTCAGATCCCCCAGGGACCCCTTTCCTGTCCCACAGCTGCTACAGGTGCTGTTGCTGAGGGCTCACACCTGCAACTTTCTCTTGTGCTTGCCCTTGGGCAATTGGAGCTACCTCTCCAATTCAACCCTCCCTCCCTCCGCCCCCAAACACACGCTGGGGTGGCTGCCGCCAACATCTGGCTATAATGGGGTCTAGAAGCCCAGTTCCCTTGCTTCAAGGCAGGCAGGTTCACCATGTTGCAAGTTAAGTTTCACAGCTCCCTAGTGGATCAGGCTGAGATGGGGTCTTCCCCTGACCCACGTCTGTGTTGGCCACATCTCCTCCTGGCCCACCTTGCTTCCCTCACAAGGCCTTCCTGCAAGCACAGATGCCCATTTGCAGCTCCTCTGCTAGGGTACCTGACCCAAGATAGCTCTGCAGCATCCTGTCCTCCATCCTCCTCCCCCAAAGGCTCTGCTTTCCAGGGATGGACTGACCAGTGATGAAAACACTTCACTGAGTGGCAGCTTAACCAAAGAGGTTTTATTTTTTCTTCTTTAAGCTACTTTAGCTTTAACACAAGAGCCAGTTCAGTTGGGAATTTCCAATTGTACCACAAGATGCAAAGGGTCCCCCTGGGCCACACCCCTTGCCTATTAGAACCCTGCCTCTCATGTTGATCCTTCCTTCCCATCCCTCCCCAGAGCCCACTCCAGTGATCTTCAAATAGTATCCCCCATAAATACTTCAAATACTCTGCATGCATAATTTTTTGTGCCAAGCAATAGAAAATTTTAAATCCAGAGATTTTAATCACTAGATACATTAGGAGCTGGGCAAGGGACTGGTGTTGTGGCATAGAGGGTTAAGCCACAGCTTGGGACTCCCACATCCCACACCAAAGTGCCTGGTTCAAGTCCCAAATACTCCACCCTTCTGATCCAGCTTTCTAATAATGTACACCCGGGGAGGCAGTTGGCAATGGCCCAAGTACTTGGGTTCCTGCCATCCATGTGGGAGATCCTGATAAAGTTCCTGACTCCTGACTCCACCCACAGCAAGTGCTAACGCCGAGACCTATGACCCCAGCCAGACCTCAGCTTCCAGAGCCATTCCTACTGAGGCTTCAGACTCCACAGAACAGAGATGAGCTAGTCCCACTGTGCTCTGAACAAGCTACTGACCCACAAAATCATGTTCAAGGGATGGTTTGTAACACAGCAAGCTATGTCTTCAACAGGAAGTATTCCACATCAAAAGAACAATTTACTTTTTCTCTCTCACTAGTTTTTTATTCTACTTAAGATAAGCCTGCTGGCCAGAGCCGTGGCTCAATAGGCTATTTCTCCACCTAGCAGCACCGGCACCCCGGGTTCTAGTCCCGGGGCGCCAGATTCTGTACCAGTTGCCCTTCTTTCAGGCCAGCTCTCTGCTGTGGTCTGGGAGTGCAGTGGAGGATGGCCCAAGTGCTTGTGCCTTACACCCGCATGGAAGACCAGGAAAAGCACCTGGCTCCTGGCTTCAGATTGGCACGGTGTGCTGGCCACAGCGTGCTGGCTGCAGCGGCCTTTGAGGGGTGAACCAACAGTAAAGGAAGACCTTTCTCTCTGTCTCTCTCTCTCTCTCTCTCTCACTGTCCACTCTGCCTGTCCAAAAAAAAAAAGATAAGCCTGCAGGAAAAGTTGTGGGGAGATATTTTGGGAGATAGGAACTATTTCAACACATTTTTCATACCTGTTACCTGCATGCCTTGGCTTTTTTTTTTTTTTTTTGACAGCAGAGTGGACAGTGAGAGAGAGAGAGACAGAGAGAAAGGTCTTCCTTTTGCCGTTGGTTCACCCTCCAATGGCCGCCGCGGACGGCGTGCTGTGGCCAGCACACCGCGCCAATCTGAAGGCAGGAGCCAGGTGCTTCTCCTGGTCTCCCATGCAGGTGCAGGACCCAAGGACTTGGGCTATCCTCCACTGCACTCCCAGGCCACAGCAGAGAGCTGGCCAGGAAGAGGGGCAACCGGGACAGAATCTGGCGCCCCGACCGGGACTAGAACCTGGGGTGCCAGCACTGCAGGCAGAGGATTAGCCTATTGAGCCACGGCACCAGCCACCTTGCCTTTTCTTGTTGTATGTCTTGATGAGAGTTAGAGGGAGGCTAAGGGGTCCACTCCATGAAACTCAATTATCTACTGTGGTCAGGGAGCCATGGGAAATGAATGAAGTGGGTCAGTTATGGGAAACATAGGGAATGATGGTAATGGGTAGATTGGAAGCCATCAGAATCCAGCTCCACCCAAGCATGGTCATGAGGTAGCATGGGTCTCTATAGTTAGTTCTTTTTTTTTTTTTTCTCTCCCAGAACCGAAGTAACCAGAATTTTAAATGAACTCTCTGAATTTTACATTTGTGTTATGGGGTTGCCAATTTGAGCTCCCTGGCATGGTGACTGAGAGTACTGGACAAGGTATCATACTCATCACATGTTGCATGTGTGTCTCTCCAAGTAGCCCATAGCTTTTTTTTTTTTTAAGATATAGTTATTCATTTGATGTAGAGTTAGAGAGAGAGAGAGAGAGAGAGAGAGAGAGAGAGAGAGAGGTCTTCCATCTGCTGGTTCATGCCCCAAATGGCCACAACAGCCAGACTCAAAGCCAGGAGCCAGGAACTTCTTCCAGGTCTCCCAAGCACTTGGGTCATCTTCCACTGCCTTCCCAGGTCATTAGCACATAGCTAGATCGTAAGTAGAGCAGCTGGACTCAAACTGGCGCCCATATAGGATGCCAGCACCACAGGTGGAGGTTTAATCTACTACACCATAGTGCCAGCCCTGTAGTCTGTGGTTTTTGAAAATGAAATTTGGTCTCTGTGCTTTGCAGAAAAGTCCAACTAGGTGTGCTTGAAGTTGTAAGTGCTGGTGAGGATGTGGAGGCACTGGAGCTTGTACACAGCTCGTGGGAGTGTTGATTGGTGCGAACACTTTGGGGACCTGTTTGGCAATAATTATTAAGGCTGAACATACATGTGCCATAGCACTAGGACCCCAACATAATGCCAAGTTTGGAGAGGATCCAGCATTGTGGTGCAATGAGTTAAACAGTCTCTTGAGGTGCTGACATCCATATCAAAGCATCAGTGTGAGTCTTCAACTGCTCCACTTCCAATCGAGCTCTCTAAGCACATGGGAAGGCAGTGGATGATGGTCCAAGTGCTTGGACCCCTGCCATCCATGTGGGAGACCTGGATGGAGTTCTAGGTCCCTGACTGGCCTGGACGAGCCCCAGCCATTGCAGCCATTTGGAGAGTGAACCACTGGATGGAAGGTATCTCTGTCTCTCCCTGTCACTCTACCTGTTAAGTAGCTAATAAATAAATCTTTTTTAAAAAGGGAGATTGGTGGGGTTGGTGCTATGGCTAAGCCTCTGCCTGTGGCTTGGTATCCCATATGGGTGCTGGTTCTAGCCCCAGCTGCTCCTCTTCCAATCCAGCTCTCTGCTACAGCCTGGGAGAGCAGTAGACGATGGCCATACTCCTTGGGCCCCTATACCCATGTGAGAGACCTGGAAGAAGATCCTGGCTCCTGGCCTCGGATCAGCCCAGCTCCATCATTGCAGCCATTTGAGGAGTGAACCAGCAGATGAAATATCTTTCTCTCTGTCTGTCTCTCTATCTGTAACTCTACTTCTCAATAAATAAAATCTTTATTAACAAAAGGGGGGAGGAGGCTGGTGAATGTATACCTGCTACACAAATGCAATTATATATTCATCAGAAGACATGTGTTAGAATGTTCATAGAAACACCATTAGTAATAGTCATACATCAACCATATGCGGCAGTTCACATTGGAATGGATAAAGAAAGCATCAGTTAATGGAATAGTACATGGCAATGTGAAACTCGACAATGTAAGAACTTAGATAAAACTCATGAATGGGTCAGCGTTGTGGTGCAGCGAGTTAAGCCACCATTTCTGACACCAGCATCCCATATCAGAGTGTCAGTGCAAGCTCTAAGTGTTCCACTTCTGATCCAGCTCCCTGATAATGTGCTTGAGAAAGCAACAGATAATGGCCCAAGTCCTTGGGCCCCTGCCGCCCACATGGGAGACCCAGATGGGGTTCCAGGCTCCTAGCTTCAGCCTGGTTCAGCCCCAGTCATTGTGGCTATTTGGAAGTAAACCAGTGGAAGGATGATCTCCGTCTCTTTCTCTCCCTTTCAAATAAATAATTTAAAGATCCTTTATTTTTTCTTTATTTGAGAAGCAGAGTTACACGGGGGGAGTGGGGAGATTTCTATCCACTGGTTCACCTCCCAAGTAGCTGCAATGGCCAGGGCTGGGCCAGGCTGAAGCCAGGAGCCAAGAACTTCATCTGGGTCTCCCACATAGGTGCAGGGACCCAAGGACTTGGACCATCTTCTACTGCTTTCCCAGATGCATTAACAGGGCTCAGAAGTAGAGCAGCAGGGACTCGAAGCAGTGCCCATATGGGATGCCGACATCCCAGACAGCAGCATAACCCACTGCGCCACAATGCCAGCCCCTAAATACATCTTTTTTAAAAAAGTACAAACTGCTGAGTGAAAATCAGACATAGAATAATTCATATAGTATATATATATAAAGTTCATGGAAAATGGAATTAAAAGATTATTTTGGTGCAAAGATTTTTGAAATTTATGCATCCAAAGATTCTTCAAAATCTCATGAAAATGTATATCATGCACGAACTGTGTCTGGATCTCATTTTTTTTGCAGCAAAATAAGCTTAACTTTAATTCCATTTTCCATGAACGTTTTCAAGTCCCCTCACACCGTGTGTGAAAAGTCTGGTTGTCCCACATCATCACTAGCATTTGCAAAATAAAATTCAAAATACACAAAACCAACCTGTGGTGATTACCCTTAACAAGGGAGGGGGACTGGAGAGGGGACAACTCGCCTTCTGGTGCAATAAGCCCGTTCTGGGTCTTGTTTGGGCATTGCTTACATGGCTGTGTTCACTTTGTGAAAAGCCACTGAACTGCACACACATTTGATCCGTGCACTTTTTTTCCTTTTGTTGTATTTCGATGCAAAATTTTCAAGAGGCAGTGGGCATTTGGCACAGCAGTTAGGACACTGATTGAGACACCCACATCCATATCAGAGTGCCTGGGGTCAAGTCCTGGAACCTCTCCTGATTCACCTCCTGCTAATGTGCACCCTGGGAGACAGCAGGTGATGGCTCAGGTAGTTGGGCCCCTGCCTCCCATGTGGGAGACAAAACTGAGTGCCCAGCTCCTAGATTACAGGTATTTGGGGAGTGAACCAGAAAATGGGAGCTCTTCCTGCCGCTCAAGTGAATTAGTAAAATAAAAGTAAATAAATAAATAAAGTCAATGGGGTGATTTCTTGTTTAAACAAAGCAAAGTTGGAAAAATGTAGCACTCGCTCATCCAGCCTGGGGCCTGCAGTGCTGACAACAGCAACCTGGAGCAAGCCTCTAGCTTGCCTGGGATGAATAGGAAACACCAGCACCAGGAGAACTCAGTGTTGTTTTCTGAAGTCACCAGAAAACAATGGCTGAGCCTGCAGGTTGTCGCCCCCTCCCCTCCCCCTCAGTCTGCTCTCCAACCCCCTGCAGCCTAACAAGAAGTTGCATTTCCCAGACTTAACACTTGGCCAATGAGTAGTAGCCAGAAAGGCATGGTACCAGGGTGTACCTGGGGCATCTCCACCTTACCAGAACCCACCCGTAGACTTTTGCTAGTACCCTTCTCAGGTTCCTGAGTGTGGAGATGACAAGGACAGCATCCCAGGGGGGTGGCAGAGCCACAAAATGTAAAGAATCCAGTCTCTGAATGACCCCTATTACTGTGACTCAGAATTAGCCTTACATCCTAGCTACATTGACACAAGGAGGGACTATCTTCTTTCTTATTTAAGTTGCTAGATCTGGAGGCTGTTTGGTCCAACAGACAGGGTCTGGTCTTTCCCAAGCATTTCATGATGCAGCTTCTGCCCTATACCCTCAAGAAGCAGGGTCTGGGGGATTGCCCAGTGGGCCAAGGTTGGGCTGGCTCACCTCGTAGTCTGGAGCCTCAGCAGCCATAACTGTGAAGTTCCATTCCAGATTGATCTTGTCAGGTTACCCAGTGCTTCTCAAAGTGTGGTCCTGGAGCAGCAGCAGTAAAGGAGATCCTTGGAGATGAACTGGAGACCCCAGGCATGAGGTGCAGCCATTTGCATAAACAAGCTCTCCAGGGACTTCTGACGCACTCTCAAGCTTGAGAACCACTGGCTTAGAGGAATCTGCAAACCTTCCCTGTAAGGGGCCACGTAGCAAACATTTCAGACTTTGCAGGTCACACAGTCTCCTTGGCAACCACTCAGTTGTATCATTGTGGTGCAAAAGAAGCCAGAAATATTAGGTAAATAGATGGGCATAGCCAGATCTGGCCTATGATGGGTCTTAGAGACACCCCATGGTGGGTCTAAGCAAGGGCTTAGAGTGTAAGGTAAATGCCAGGCAAAACAAATTTCTTATTTTTGAGAGATAGAACATTCCTTGAGTCTCCCTCTCTCCTTCTATCACTCCTTTGAAAAAAAGATTTATTTTATTTATTTGAAAGATACACCCACAGAGAGAGAGAGTTGGAGAGAGAGAGGGAGGGAGAAGAGAGAGAGAAAACAACAGAGAGCTCTTCCACCCATTAATTTACTCCCCAAATGCCTGAGATAACCAGGGCTGGGCCAGGCCAAGCCAATAGGCTGGAACTCCATTTGTATCTCCTAATGAGTAGTAGAGAACCAAGCACTTGCGCTATGGTCTTGCTGCCTCCCAGGATGCCCTAGCAGGAAGCAGAGGAGCCAGGACTCAGCTTAGGCCCTCTAATGTAGAAGGAGGGCATTCCCAAGTGTAGCTTCGCCCACTGTGCCACAACACTTGTCCCATCCCTTGTTTTAAAGTCTCCTCTAGACACCTGGGGGCACCCAGTTCTTAATCTGTCTTCTGAGGCTGAGCCTCTTCCTCCAAGGTCCTTACCTCACACACACACACCCCTTATAAAATCTGCTCTCTGTGAAATTCTATAACAAATATACTCTCTGGGGGCTGGCGCTGTAGCACAGTAGCTCAACGCCCTCAACCTGCAGTGCCGGCATCCCTTTTGGGTGCCGGTTCGAGACCCAGCTGCTCTACTTCCAATCCAGCTCCCAGCTATGGCCTGGGAAAGCAGTAGAAGATGGCCCAAGTTCTTGGGCCCCTGCACCCATGTGGGAGATGCAGAGGAAGCTCCTGGCTCCTGGCTTCGGATCGGTGCAGCTCCAGCCGTTGTGGCCAATTGGGGAATAAACCATCAGATGGAAGACCTCTCTCTCTCTCTCTCTCTCTCTCTCTCTCTGCCTCTCCTCTCCTCTCTCTGTGTAACTATGACTTTCAAATAAATAAATAAATAAATAAATAAATATTTTTAAAAAACATACTCTCTTTAGGCATTAAAGCCAGACAGCAGCTTGCAGTGCCACTTGGAGCAGCACCGGGTTGGGGCAGCACATTTTGTCCCAACACTGGTGTGGGTCAGTTGGTAAACGGGCCCCTGGGGAACAGGGGAAGGAGTCTAGTTTCCAGGAAGTCACCTTCCATGTAAATCCTGACCTGTGTATTTGGGGCTCAGATTTTTCTAAAAGAAAAGCAGGGATCTGCTGCCTTTCCATCTTGCCTGAGTTTCCGCTGCAGTTTGTTCTGTTCCTGCTCCAGGGTTCCTGCAGGGAGTGCCAGCTCCATCTTTCCCCAAGCCTGACCCCATGAGCGGGGAGGTGCCTGGGCCTCAGGGCTCAGAGCAGCCCCTGTGGCTTTTCCCTCCTCTGTAAGCAGAGATCAATTCCCACCATGCCCCTCCACATGCACCTGCTTTGTCACAGAGCCAAGGCAGGAAAATGTCTCTCTCCTACACACACACACACACACACACACACACACATACGAGGGAGACCTGGGGGAGCGCCCCTTTCTCTCTCCCATCTTGTAGCCATTAGGAATCTTAGTCACAACTCAAATTGGGTTTCAACTAAATAGGGAATTTCCTGGCTTCATTAACTGAAAACTCCAGGGATGATTCTGGCTTGAAGCTCAGTTTGATGCAGAGGCTCAAACACTGGCACAGGGCTGAGTTTCTCACTTGGCATCAAGCCCCCCTCTCTGTTGGTTCCATTATTCAGGCAGGCTGGCAGGATGGAGGCTCACAGCCAGCGAAAAGGGTCACTGGCTTCTCTCCCAACAAGAGCCTCGAGCTATCTCATTGGCTCTGCATGGACCACATGCTACCCCTGAGCCACTCCCTACGACCTGTGAAAGATCGGTGCTGATTGACTAGGTCTGCTGCACGTGTTCTATCCTGGAGCTGGGAGGAAGTTACTATGGAAACATATAGCAGGAGAGTGTTTCAAGGAAATAAAAACCCAGATGCTGTTACTCCTGAGAGGCTGGGACTGGCTGTGTCTCAATATGAGATTCCCCCAGAATCTGACCCTGAGTTAAGTATAGTCCTGCATCACCTAACAATGGGAATATACTCTGAGCAATGTTTCATGAGGCAAACCTTGGCAACTCAGCTCACTGCACAGCTAGACTATGCGATATGTGTATATATATATATATATATATATATACAAATATATATCACTGGATATATTGCATATATGAAATATAGCACTCCCAGGGCCATGATGAGCAAAACATGAGATTAAATGGAGCACAGAGAAAATGATGCAATCAAGAGAGAGAGATGGCAAGCATAAGATGTAGGAGGCTATTACTGTGTAACATGCCACACTTTTTAAAAAAAGATTTATTTATTTGAAAGTCAGAGTTACACAGAGAGAGAAGGAGAGGCAGAGAGAGAGAGAGAGAGAGAGAGAGAGAGAGAGGTCAGTCTTCCATCCACTGGTTCACTCCCCAGTTAGCCGCAACAGCCGGAGCTGTATCTGTCTGAAGCCAGGAGCCAGGAGCTTCTTCCAGGTCTCCCACGAGGATGCATGGGCCCAAGCACTTGGGCCATTTTCCATTGCTTTCCCAGGCCATAGCAGAGATCTGGATCGGAAGTGGAGCAGCAGGGACTCCAATCAGCACCCATATGGGACACCAGTGCTGCAGACTGGGGCTTTAACCCACTGTGGCACAGCGCTGGCCCCTACATGCCACACTTTTAAGGTTAACTTACTTTTTATAGGTAGAAGGTATGCACTCTAAAATAATGATAAGATACCGTCACTACATAAACCAGTAGCCATTACCGTTTTCAAGTATCATGGACTGCTTAAGTCTCACATAACTGGCAGTGCAGTAGGTTTGTTTACACCAGGATCATCCAAATTCATGACTAATGGGCTATGATGTTACAAAGCTGTGACACCACTGGGTGACAGGAATGTCTCAGCTCCTTTATAATCCTCTGGGGCCAGCACTGCATACTCTGGGTGTTGCTGTCTGGGACATTGTAATGCGGTGCATAACTGCATTCAAATAGAAGGAGCTCATTTCAAAGATGATCTCTAGGGAGAAAGGAAGCAAAATAAGAAAGAGAGGTGAGGCAATAAAGAAAGGCTAAGCAAGCTTCCTCTGGGGGCCCCTGAAGCCCAATCGCACTGGGCAAGCCTGGGAGACAGGAAGAGGCTTGGGGAAGCCAGGGTTTTCCCGTCAACTCCTCCTCTATCATTCATGGGGAGCTGCTTCCAGGGCCATTCGTTAATAATCCAGAACTTTCAGTTGTCCCATTTTCCAGCCAAATTTGCTCTCATGCCCTGCCCCAAACCAAAAACCAAGTACACACAAAAAGACTCCCCAGGCGGAGGACCTGGAGGCACTGGAGGTGAAAGCTGAGTGGATGTGTGCGTCTGCCACAGGGTACCCTCCCCATGCCGTCCATCAGGAGAATATGAAGCCCATAAACACAGAAATAAAATAGTAGCACGAGCTCCCCTGAGCATTAAACAAACCCTAATTCACAGGCACTGCCCCTGGGAAAGTAAGACAGGTTTTGCAGGTGCTGAATCCCGGACCGCAGGCTCTAAAGCTCTGGGAACGACGTGGTTGACTTACTTGGCAGGAACTTGTAAGCTGGGTTAGAGGCAACATCATTGGAACAGCGTTGGGAAGGGGCCGTTGTCCAAACAGAACTTGGAACAGTTACTGAAAGTGGAGTGGATAGGAGCTGCATCACCAAAAATCCCCACAGTTGTTTGGCTGCAATGGTAACTCTTTTACTTATTTAAATGTTATATATTTGAAAGAAGGGAGACAGGAAGAGAGAGAACTCCCATCTGCTGATTCACTACCCAGATACCCACAGTAGCTGGAGCTGGGCCAAGGTTGAAGCCAGGAGCCAGGAACTCAATCCAGATCTCCCACGTGGATAACAGGAGTCCGATCACTTGAGCCATCATAGCTGGCTCCCAGGGTCTGCATTACTAGAAAGCTCGAGTCAGGAGTTAGAGTCGGATGTAGAACTCCAATGTGGGACACGGGCATCTTTGCCACTGGGCTAAACACTCACACCCCTTGTCTACGTGTTGATGTACTAAACTTAGGCAATGGTTACCAGTTTCCCAACATGAATACGTCACCCAAGCAACTTCCCTTACTTCTTCCCTCTCTTTCTCCTGGTATTTTGTTCTTAAATTCTTATTTATTTATTACCCTTGTAGCTTTAAAAAGAAGACATTCTTCATTTTCTTGTTCATTAGCTGTAACTTTTTAAAGCATTTAAACACTATTTTTTTTTTTGAAAGGCAAAGTTACAGAGAGGGAGAGATACAGAGAGAGGTCTTTCATCTGCTGATTTACTCCGAAAATGGCTGCAATGGCTGGAGCTGCACCAATCCAAAGCCAGGAGCCAGGAGCTTCTTCCAGGTCTTCCACATAGGTGCAGGGGCCCAAGCACTTCAGCCCCTCTATCGCTTTCCCAGGCCATAGCAGAGTGCTGGTTCAGAAGTGGAGCAGCTAGGACTCGAGCCAGTGCCCAGATGGGATACTGGTACCACTGGAGGATGCTTAACCAAACACGCCACAGCGCCAGCCCCAGCATTTCATTTTTTAAAAATATTTTATGGGGGGCCGGCGCTGTGGCGTAGCTGGTAAAGCCGCTGCCTACAGTGCAGGCATCCCATATGGGCACTGGTTCGAGTCCCTGCTGCTCCTCTTCCGATCCAGCTCTCTGTTATGTCCTGGGAAAGCAATAGAGGATGGCCCAAGTCCTTGGGCCCCCGCACCCACGTGGGAGACCCAGAGGAGGCCCCTGGCTCCTGGCTTCGGATCGGCATAGTTCCGGTCGTTGCGGCCATCTGAGGAGTGAATCAGCAGGTGGAATACCTCTCTCTCTCTCTGCCTCTCCTCTCTGTGTAACCCTGACTTTCAAATAAATAAATAACTTTTTAAAAAATTAATATTTTATGATCTGCTTTGCCTTAGTGTCTGGCTCTTCTGATTTTTTCCCTCAGAAAATTTTTTTTAAAAGCTTTTCATTCTTATGCAGTGGGGAAGGATATATATTACACAAGAATTAGTTGATCTTTAAGTTAGACACTTGAAGGATTTCATTGGTAAACTGATCTGAAGTCATTCTGCTTTTTTTTTTTTTTAATATATATTTGTTTGAAAGGCAAAGTGACCGGGTGTGGGGGGGAGATCTATCTGCTGGTTCACTCCCCAAATGGCTACAACAGTCAGGGCTGGGCCAGGCTGAAGCCATGAGCCTGGAACTCCATCCAGATCTCCCACATGGATGACAGGGTTTGAAAATACTTGGAGGGCTGGTGCCATGGTGCAGCGGGCTAATGCCCTGGCCTGCAGTGCCAGCATCCCATATGGGCGCTGGTTCAAGACACAGCTGCTCCACTTTCAATCCAGCTCTCTGCTGGGAAAGCAGTAGAGGATGGCCCAAGTCCTTGGGCCCCTGCACCCACGTGAGAGATCCGGAGGAAGCTCCTGGCTCCTGGCTTCAGATTGGCACAGCTCCAGCCATTGCGGCTGACTTTCAAATAATAAATAATAATAATAATAATAATAATCTGACTTTCAAATAAATACATAAATCTTAAAAAAAATTACTTGGGCCATCTTCTCCTGCTTTCCCAGGTACACCAGCAGGGTGCTGGATCAGAAGCAGAGTAGCCAACACTGGAGCAGGTGTTCTTTCCAATATGGGATGCCGACATTGTGGGTGTTGACTTAACCCACTGAGCCATATTGCTGACCTCCCTAAACCAGTCATTTTTTAAAATTTTCTCTTTGGCATCTATGTTTTATCTATTTAATTATTTTTAAA
Organism: Sylvilagus floridanus; assembly: GCA_949820135.1. Classification (NCBI taxonomy): domain Eukaryota; kingdom Metazoa; phylum Chordata; class Mammalia; order Lagomorpha; family Leporidae; genus Sylvilagus; species Sylvilagus floridanus. The sequence goes on from OX463231.1 coordinate 88,191,005, forward strand.
GATTTATTTATTTATTTGAAAGGCAGAGTGCCAGAGAGACGGAGAGATCGTCTGTCCACTGGCTCACTCCTGGGATATCCGGGTGGGCAGGATATGTTCACGAGGGAACCTAAAAGTGGAAGAGGGAGGCAGAAGAGGAGGTCAGAGTGAGTTGCTGCTTTCTGTTGCCGGCTTTGATGATGGTGGAGGAGCCTGAGCCAAGGGGAGTGGGCAGCCCCCAGACGCTGGGCAAGGCAAGGGATCTGCGTCTTCCCTGGCAAAGGGACTCGGGCTGCCAGCACCTGGCTTTAGCCTGATGAGGCCTGTGACAGCCTACTGACCTCCAGACCTGCAAGACAACACGTTTAGGTTGATTTATGCCACTACATTTGTGGAAATTTTGGTACAGCAAGGTAGAAAACTAATACAGCTCTTATTTGGGATGCCTTCTGCATAAGGAAGCTGTCTTTTCTCATTTATTTCTTCTGGTATTTAGGAAAGCTTGGCTTTATTCTGGTTAAAATGTATAACCAGGGGCTGGCACTGTGGCTTGGCAGATAAAGCCACTGCCTGCAGTGCCGGCTTGCCATATGGGCGCTAGTTTGAGTTCCTGCTGTCTCACTTCTGATCCAGCTCCCTGCTAACGTGCCTGAGAAAGTAGTGGAAGGTGATTTAAGTATTTAGGCTCCTGCCATCCATGTGGGAGACTAGGATGAAGCTCCTGGCTCTTGGCTTCAACCTGACCCATCCCTGGCTCTTGCTGCCATTTGGAAAGTAAACCAGCAGATAGAAGATTCTCTCTCTCTCTCCCTCTTTCTCTCTCTCTTTCTGCCTTCAGCCCTCCCTCTTGGTACCCCTACCTTTCAAATAAATAAAAAAATCTTTTTTAAAAAAATTATGGGAGCTGGCATTGTGGCATAGTGGATAAGCTGCTGCCTGCAGTGTCGGAATCTCGTATGGGCACCAGTTCGACTCCCAGCTGCTCCATTTCTGATCCAGCTCTCTGCTATGGCCTGGGAAAGCAGTGGAAGATGACCCAAGTCCTTGGGCCCCTGCACCCACATGGGAGACCCGGAAGAAGCTCCTAGCTCCTGGCTTCGGATTGGTGCAGCCCTGGCCATTGCGGCCATCTAGAGAGTGAACCAGCGGATGGAAGCCCTCTCTCTCTCTGCCTCTGCCTCTCTGTAACTCTGCCTTTCAAATAAACTAAATAAATCTTAAAAAAAAAAAAGATGAAAACATAGCATGTAAACAATTATGTAAATTTACACAACATACTTAGGCTTAATTGTTAATTCCTTTGGACATTAGATGTTACTTTCTTCCTAGGAACAAAGATGAAGTTGCTATGCTTTTCTTCTTGTCCTTTAATGTGTAATGTGAGTCGATAGAATTATCTTTCCTAATTATGATTTCACACTATAAAATGTGCCATGTTGGCTTCAACTTATGCACCTTCCCTAATCAACTCGGCCGTGCATTCCCAGGCCCACTCTTAAGAGCCATAGCCAGTGGTTCTAGAATGTCCTAGCCTCCACCTATGTAGTAGATGATTGGGACAGCAGCTGTCCTGAGTCAATAGAAGCCCCAGCCCTACCATCAGGCCAGGCTTCCATCAGAGTGAGTGAAAGCCTTGCTGGTCCGGCCCCTCCCCTTGTAAGGGACTCAGTTGAAGCAGAGCCTTGCTGGGAAGCTCCAGATGGAAGTTTTGCAGTCTAAGCTAACTAAATGATCATTTCAAGGACTTATTATTATTATTATTATTTGAAAGGCAGAGTGACAGAGAGGCAAGAACAAGAGCAAGAGAGGGAGAGATCTTCTAACTGCTGGTTTACTCCCCAAATGCCCACAACAGCCCTGGACTGGGCCAGGCTTGAAGCTAAGAGTGAAAAACTCTATCTTGGTTTCCCAGGGTGTGTATTAGCAGGAAGCTGTATCAGAAGCAGAGCTGGGGTTGGCATTGGCACTCTGAATAGGATGGGGTTGTCCCCTGTGGTTTCTCAGCCAGCTGTATCACACCCAGTGCAATAGCTTTTGACAATGAACTGTTTTGAAAACATGCAACACCAGAGGCTGAACCACATACGGACTCCCAAATGAGTTCTGTATGCTGAAGGGAAAAATAGTATGGACAAAGAGCTGTTAGACCAGAAAGTAAGATGAGGTTATATTAAGCCATCATGGATCACATGATGGATGAGAAAGACATCCAAGTATTTATAGGTGATTTCAGTTGTTTTTATTTTTTAAAGCTTTATATATTTGTTTCTTTGAGAGAGAGAGAGAGAGAGAGAGAGAGAGAGAGAGAGAGAAACTGCAGCAGTCAGGGCTGCACCAGGCCCAAGCCAGAAGCCAGAAACTGCTTCCAGGTCTCCCTTGTGGGTAACAGGGACGCAAGCCCTTGAGTCATCCTCTTATTGTTGCCAGGAACATTAGCAGACAGCTGGCATGGAAGTGGAGAAGCCAGGACTTGAACCAGCACTCTCATATGGAATGCAGGTCGGCTTAACCTGCTGCGCCAGTTGCCCACCCCGGTTTGGGTTCCTTATAATTTTCTCCATTATATAATTATCATTGCTTAGATCTCATGAGCAATAGTAGGAATTGTTTTGTTTCTAAACCCTTTTGTATGGAATCATTGGATACCACTCAATAGGGATTTTTTCCTGTGCTTTGTTCTACTTTGTTTTTTTGTTTGCTTCTTTTTAGAGAGAATAAGGAAATAAGGCACTGGGTTTTGACTGACCTGTGTCACCACTGAGAGCCAGTAATAAAATAAAAATTAAATAACCATGCTCAAAGCCTTTGGAAAGTGGCAGAAGTGCTTAGCATGAGAAGGAGCAGGGAAACACAGAAAGTGGGTTGAATCCTGAAGAACTCATTTCCCTGAAGCCATTGTTTTACTGGGAACCCAGGATAATTGGCTGAGACTTGGAGCCTTCATGGACACAGGCCCTCTGCTAGGGATCAGAGCAGAACTTCAATCCTCAGGATACCAAGATTCTAATAAAAACAAAGGTGTAGAGGATTGAGCCTGACACATGGCCAGTTTTTCCCTCAAAACATTCTCCAAATTACAATATTGTTTGGGGATGAAAGAACGAATAGATTTTGGCCAAGCTTCCAGCAAAGAGGAGACAAAGTGCAAGGCTTGCCAGAGAGTAGGGCTTAATAAATACACTAGGCTTATAGTTGAGAGCAACGGAGGGGTATGGTTTTGAAACAGAGATTAAACCAAGGGTGATGTGTGGGAGACCAGGAAGAAGCACCTGGCTCCTGGCTTAGGATCAGCGTAGCTCTGGCCATAGCGGCCATTTCGGGGTGAACCAATGGAAGGAAGACCTTTCTCTCTGTCTCTCTCCCTCACTGTCTAACTCTTATCTGTCAAATAAATAAATAAAAACAAGGGTGAATTTGGGTGGGCGTTGTGGTACAGAGGGCTAAGCTATCTCTGTGATGTGGGCATCCCCTATTAGAGTGCCCAACTGAGTCCCAGCTGCTTCAGTTCTGATCCAGTGTCCTGCTAATGCAACCTGGGAGGTAGCAGATAATGGCTCAAATGCTTGGGTCTCTGACTACCATGTGGAAGACCCTGATGGAATTCCAGACTCCTTCTTTAAGCCTGGCTCAGCCTAGCTGTTGCGAAAACTTGGAGAGTGAACCACAACGGGAATTAAGTTTCAACATGAATTTTGGAGAGGCCATTGCAGTTTTGTTCTGCCCTTCATCCTATTACAGAATTATCTTTTTGTTGTTGTTGTTAAGATTTATTTGTTTTACTTGAAAGTCAGAGTTACACAGAGAGAGAAGGAGAGGCAGAGAGAGAGAGAGAGAGAGAGAGGTCTTCCATCCACTGGTTCACTACACAATTGGCTGCAACAGCTGGAGCTTTGCTGATCTGAAGCCAGGAGCCAGGAGCTTCTTCCAGGTCTCCCATGTGGGTACAGGGGCCCAAGGACTTGGGCCATCTTCTACTACTTTCCCAGGCCATAGCAGAGAGCTGGATCGGAAGTGGGGCAGCTGGGGCTTGAATCGGCGCCCATATGGGATGCCGGCCCTGCAGGTGGCAGCTTTACCCACTACACCACAGCACTGCCCCAAGAATTATCTTTATGTTACAGACTTGACCAGCTACCCTCTAGCTCAGTTTTTGCTGCCATCTATAGAATCAAGTCTGAATTCTTCAAACTCTTACCTCACCTACCTTTCCAGCTGTTACTTCCTGTCCCCTCATTGTCTCTGCAGCTGTCAGAGATGACTGCTCGTCCTCCAAATATTTGTGCTGCCCATTCTTTAGTATGGAATTGTCTCCTGAGGTGGCTTTCCATCCAGGCATGCCATTTCCTAGCCCTCCTTGTATCTACGTGTGGCCAGATGACTAATTCTACACAATGCACTGAAACGAAGAATAAGTTGCCTGGGTCCCTGAGTCACTAACATGAAAGAAAATGTCTTTGCAGGCTTCTGAGTTGGCTTCATGTTCAGCAATGTGTTTATTTGTATGTTTGTTGTCCATGCAAAAAATATGTATAGAGAGAGGGGCCAGCATTGTGGCACAGCAGGTTAATGCCTTGGCCTGAAGTGCCGGCATCCCATATGGGCACCGGTTCAAGACCCAGTTGCTCCACTTCCAATCCAGTTCTCTGATATGGCCTGGGAAAGCAGTAGAAGATGGCCCAAGTCCTTGGGCCCCTGCACCCACGTGGGAAACCCGGAGGAAGCTCCTGGCTCCTGGCTTTGGATTGGCACAGCTCTTGCCGTTGCAGCCAATTGGGAAGTGAACCATCGGATGGAAGACCTCTCTCTCTCTCTCTCTCTCTCTCTAAACATATGTATATGATTACTTCTAGCAAAAATCATGGGTTCGACTTTCCCTGAGATACCTTGGGCCACATGATAATCCCTGAGCCCATCACCATGTCTGAGGTTCTTTGGCCCAGCTCTACACTTTATGCTGTCACTTGCCTTGTGTAGTTACAGTCAGATGGTGCCAGAGGTGTGGGTCACCTTCCCTAACAGGCCTGGCCCTAGACTAGGGTGACTGGAGCAGCTAGAGCTGATCAGGAATATATGTTATGTATGTATGTTTGTAGGTAGGTAGGTATCTATCTATCTATCTATCTATCCATCCATTTCTCATCCGCCTACCTATCATCTACCTAGCTATCATCTCTCATTCATCTATTTCATATATTATCTCTCATACATCTCCATCATACATTCTCTTTCAGGAGCTGGCACTGTGACATAGCGGGCTAAGCCTCCACCTGTGGCGCTGGCATCCCATATGGGCACCAATTTGTGTCCTAGCTGTTCCTCTTCCGAGCCAGCTCTCTGCTTATTGCCTGGGAAAAGCATTGGAAAATGGCCTCTGTACCCATGTGGGAGACCTGGAAGAAGCTCCTGGCTTCAGATCAGCCCAGCTCCGGCTGTTGCAGCCAGCTGGAGGGTGAACCAGTGAATGAAACACTTATCTCTCTCTGCCTCTGCCTCTGTGTGTCAAACTGTGACTTTTAAATAAATAAATAAATCTTTAAAAAAAAAAAGATACTTCCTTACCTCTCACTCTGCAAAGGAATTAACAACTATTCCCTCTGACCAACAACACTCAGCTCACCCTTTTATCATGGCACTGGGGGCAAGCGTTTAGCCTAGGGGTTAAGATGCCTGGTGTTCTGGTGTGGAGGGAAAAGCCACCGCCAGCGATGCTGGCATCCCATATGGGCACCGAGTCCCAACTGCTCCACTTCCCATCCAGCTCTCTGCTAATTCGCCTGGAAAGTCAGCAGAAGATAACTTAAGTAATTGGGCCCCTGCCACCCATATGGGAGACTTGGATGGAGTTTCTGGCTCCTGGCCTCAGCCAGGCCCAGCCCTGGCTGTTGCTGTCATCTCAGGAGCAAACCATTGGATGGAAGACATCTCTCTGTGTGTCTCTGTCTCTCTCTTTGTAGCTCTGATTTTCAAATAAATAAATAAATATTTTCTTAAATGCCTGTGTCCTCTATCAGGGTATCTTGTCTTCAGTTCCCAGCTCCGGCTCCTGACCCCCAGCTTCCTGCTAATGTGAACCCTCAGAGGCAGCACTGATGACCCAGATAATTATCTTTCTGTCTCCGCAGGGCCCTGTTGTCAGCCCTCAATTCCCGTCTGCTTGTTCTCAAACTGCTCCTGGCTGCCTCTCCATCGCTCTCACAGACACTCACCCACTACATTTCTTACACATTTAATGCCTTCATTCTATTTTTTATTTTATTCTTAAGAATAAACTTATCTGGAGCTGGTGCTATGGTGTCATGGGTAAAGTTGCTGTCTGCAACACTGGTATTCCATGTGGGCAGAGGTTCAAGTCCCGGTTGCTCCACTTCCCATCCAACTCTCTGCTAATGAGCCTTTCTCTCTCTCTCTGCCTTTTTTTTTTTTTAAAGGTTTATTTATTTGCAAGTCAGAGTCATACAGAGAGAGGCACAGAGAGAGAGAGAGAGAGAGAGGTCTTCCATCACAATTGGCCACAACGGCCGGAGCTATGCCAATCCAAAGCCAGGAGCCAGGAGCTTCCTCTGGGTCTCCCACGTGGGTGCAGGGGCCCAAGGACTTGGGCCATCTCCTACTGCTTTCCCAGGCCATAGCAGAGACCTGGATGGGAAGTGGAACAGCCAGGTCTCGAACTGGCGCCCATATGGGATGCCAGCGCTTCAGGCCAGGGTGTTAACCCACTGCACCACAGTGCCGACCCTCTCTCTCCCTTTCAAATAAATAATTATTAAAAAAGAGAGAGAGAGATAATAAATATATCTCTTAATTCCATTTTTGGCAAGCTTCCTTCCTTCCTTTTTTGTTTCTTTGAAAGACAGAGTGATGGGATGGGGAAGGGAGAGAGAATCTTCCATCTGCTGGTTGACTCCGCAAATGGCCGTAAAGGCTATGACTAGGCCAGGCCAAAGCCAGAAACCCGGAGTACTCTCTGGATCTCCCACTTGGTTGGTAGAGGCTCATGAACTTGGGCCATTCTCCACTGCTTTCCCAGGGGCATAAGCAGGAAGCCAGATTAGAAGTAGAGCATGGGGCCGGTGCTGTGGCCGTGCCGGCATTCCATATGGTCGCCAGTTTGAGTCCTGGCTGCTCCACTTCCCATCCAGCTCTCTGCTATGGTCTGGGAAAGCAGTGGAAGATGGCCCAAGTGCTTGGGCCCCTGCACCCACATGGGAGACCCAGAAGAAACTCCTGGTTCCTGGCTCCTGGCTCCTGGCTTTGGAGCAGCACGGCTCCAGCCAATGCGGCCAACTGGGGAGAGAACCAGCAGATGGAAGACCTCTCTCTCTCTGCCTCTCCTTCTCTCTGTGTAACTCTGACTTTCAAGTAAATAAAATAAATATTTTTAAAAAGATTTATTTAAAAATATCTTTTAAAAAGATTTATTTATATTTTATTCGAAAGGCAGAGTTACAGAGAGAGAGAGAGAGAGAGAGAGAGAGAGGGAGAGATGGAGAGGAAGATCTGCCACCCATTAATTGGTCTACTCCTCACATGTCTGGGGTAGTCAGGGCTGAGCCAGGCTGAAGCCAGGAGCCTGAAACTCCATCCGGGTCTCCCATGTGGATGACGGAGGTCCGAAAATTTGGGCATCTTCTGGTGCCTTCCCAGGCACGTTAGCAGAGCACTGGATGGGAAACAGAGCAGCAGAGACTGAAACCAAAGCTCATAAGGGATCTCAAGTCACAGGCATCAGCTTAACCCCTGTGCCACAGCGCCAGCCCTAGAGCATGGTCTTTTGAAGGCACCTCTCTGGCAGCCTTTAAAGAAAGCAAGAGTCACAAGTGCTGAAGACAGGTGTGGACAGGGGACTGGAGAGTACAGGGAGGTTGCCCTGTCCTGGGGGAGGGTTGGGGAGAGGGACAGAAGCTCAGGATCCGGAGAGAAGTGAGGACTTCATGCTCTTCCCTGGGGACTGGATAGAAGGGGTAGGGGAGAGGGGAGATGCTATAGGACAGGCCCCCTAGGAGGGCTAGGACCTGGGAGTCACTTAAATAAAACCTTAGTGTTGCTCTCTGCACATCTGTGTTTGTGGGTCTGGACTGAAGCACATGTATAAGCATCCTGTGCCTATTAAATCAGTCATTAGTTTTATAAATTATTTTAAAAATATTTTTATTTATTTATTTATTTGAGAGGTAGAGTTACAGACAGTGAGAGGGAGAGACAAAGAGAAAGCTCTTCCTTCCGTTGACTCACTCCTCAGATGGCAACAATGGCTGGAGCTGCACCGATCCCAAGCCAGGAGCCAGGAGCTTCCTCCAGGTCTCCCACGTGGGTGCAGGGGCCCAAGCGCTTGGGCCATCTTCTACTGCTTTCCCAGGCCACAGCAGAGAACTGAATCGGAAGAGGAGCAGGTGGGACTAGAACCGGTGCCCATATGGGATGCTGGCACTGCAGGCGGAGGATTAACCTACTGTGCCACAGAGCCGGCCCCTAAATCAGTCATTCTTAAGGTGATTGTCAACTCCTTCAGAAGCTACCCACCCATTTACGTTTGTACTTTTATGGCACTCCAAATGGTAGAGATTTGTCGTTCCACACATGTACACTTATTGCACAGAACCTTACCCTCTGTCTCTCAAGATTAAGCCAAAAAGGTACTGTGGCCAGATGGCCTTGGAGAACCAGCTCAGAGTTCACTGGGAAAGAATACACTTTCCGTGAGTCACTGGGAGAGCAAGGGTCATTTTAATAGACATGCAGTAGAAATTCTTGGTGTCAAGTGAGAAAGTACAACTCCAAGTGGGTTAAGCAAGGAGGGAGAGAAGGCGAGGGAGAGGGGTGGAAGCAGCTTCAGGCAGGGCTGGATCCAGCACTGTCTTGAGGACCTAGTGTTACCCCTCCATCTCCTGGCTTTGCTTTCCTCTATTAGAATCATTCTCAGCAGCTGCTGGTAACCAAAGTGGCTGCCTGCCCCAGACTGGTACCTCTGCCCCCCAGGGGCAGGGGAGTGGTGACAGTAGCTCATCAACATAGCTGGTTCTGTTTGGGTCTCACCTGTGAAGCAATCGCTGTGGCCAGGTTAGCCAAAGGTGCTAATTAGCTGGGTTAAATGCCCACCTCTCCCAGGGCTGTGGAGACAGCCTGTCTAGAACTGCTCAGGCTGAGAGGGTAGCTAAGGAAGAATCAGTTTCCCCAGAAGATAAGAATGCAGTTACTGAGTGATGGGGGGGGATAATGACATCAGGTGGCTTCCTCAGGTAGACTCCTCCCCACCCCTCTTCTCCACACACAGGTGCACCCCGGAGCAGGCAGAGACTTTGTTCTTGGACGTCTTCTAGTGTGTCTACTGCCCGAGTAAATCCTGGGCCAGTGTGTGGCGCGTCTCAGGCAGAAGGGGCTCTGATGGACTGGCTGCGAGTTCCTTCTGAGCTCAGCACCAGAGTGCTGGTGTTTTGGTGCCTCCTATGTGAGGGGCTCACGACACCAAGGCCCTACCCCCTTCACTTCCTTTTGTTTCTGACAAATCTCCCCTCCACACCTACCCCTTCCTCAGCAGTCTTTGACTCTTCCTGCAGATCATTTTTTAAAAAGATTTATTTATTTATTTGAAAGTCAAAATTACAGAGAGAAAGAAATCTTCTGTCTGCTGTTACTCCCCAAATGGCTGCAAGGACCAGAGATGTGCTGGTCCGAAGCCAGGAGCCAGGAGTTCCTTCTGGGTCTCCTTTGTGGGTGCAGGGGCCCAAGGACTTGGGTCATCTTCGGCTGCTTTCCCAGGTGCATTAGCAGGGAGCTGGATGGAAGTAGAGCGGCCAGGACTTGAACTGGCACCCATATGGGATTCCAGCACCTCAGGTGGCAGCTGTACCCATCACACCACAGCACTGCCCCCTTCAGATTAATTTTACAACATGCTTTCAGATCCCACAAGAAACACCTTTTCCTCAAATATTTTTAACAATTACATTAAATCTGTACATAAATGTGTGGATTTGGTGACCTTTTTTGGATGCATTTTCCAATTCATTAGCAAGGAAAATCTTTCCTTTCATTAATATCTTCTTTACTGCTTTGCAATAAAGCATTTTATCCACAAAAATCTTGCACAGTTTTTTTATCTTTTAAAAAGGTGTATTAATGGGGGCCGACTGGCTTTATGGCACAGTGAGTTAAGCTATTGCCTATAATGTCAGCATCCCATGTCAGAGGACTGACTGGGGCCCCAGCTGCTCCCTGCTAATGCACCTGTAAAAGCAGCAGAAGATGGTCCAAATACCTGGACCCCTGCCATCCATGTGGGAGACCCAGAAGGAGTTTCAGGCTCCTGACTTTTATCTGGCTCAGCCTTGGCCATTGCAGCTACTTGGGGAGTGGACCAGCAGATGGAAGATCTCTCTCTCTCTTTCTCTCTCTCTCTCTCTCTCTCTGTTTCTCTCCCCTCTGTGACTCTGCCTTTCAGTAAAATAAATCTTTTTATAATTAATAAATTATTTAATTAGTTATTTGAAAGAGCGACAGAGAGAGAGAAAAACAGAGAATATCTTCCATTTGTTGGTTCACTCCCCCAAATGTCTGCAACAGTCAGTTCTAGACCAGGCTGAAGCCAGGAGCCAGAAATTCAATCTCCCACATGGGTGGCAGGAGCCAAAGTCCTTGGGTCATCTTCCTCTGCTTTCCTAGGCGTATTAGCAGGAAGCTAGATTGGAAGTGGAACAATCAAGACTTGAACTGGCACTCCAATATGGGATGCTGATGTCACAAGTGGTGGCTTAACCCAGTGTACCACAATACCAGCCCCATATCTAAAAAACAAAACAAAATAAAACAAACAAAAACTTCAAATAGGGAAAAACCAGCAAACAAAAGGAAAAAATTTTAATAAATTAAAAATATATTTCAAGATCCTTTTTTCTTTGTTGCTGTTGTCATTTTGTTTATTTGACTTTTTCTGACTGTTGTTGGCAAAATGAAATGTAATTGACACACATCCCCACTCACACAGATTTTCTGTACAGTAACTTTGTGTACTTGTCTTATTCTTTTTAAAAATTACTTATTTATTTGCAAGGCGGAATTACAGAAGGGGGGGAGAGGAAGGAAGAAAGAGAGAGAGAGAGAGAGAGAGAGAGAGAGAGAGAGAGAGAGATATCCATCTGTCATCTGTTGGTTCACTTCCCAAATAGTTGCAATGACCAGGACTGGGGCAAGCCAGGAGCCTGGGTTGCAAGGGTCTAAGCACTTGGGCCATCTTCTGCTGCTTTCCCAGTTGTGTTAGCAATGAGCTGAATCAGAAGTGTAGCAACCGGGCTCAAATGGGTGCTCATATGAGATGCCAGCATTGTAGGTGGTGGCTTATTGATCCTAATAATTTGTAGATTCTTTGATATTTTCTACATAGACAATCATACTGACTACAAATAATACTAGTTTTGCTTTATTTCCCTTTATAATCCTTTTATCTTTATTTCTTCTTTTTTTTTTTGTCTTATTGCACCTGCAAGGAGTCTGACAGGCAGCCTCCTGTTGTTGAGTTTGTAAAAATATACCAAGCTGTGTACTACTGATTTGTCCTTCAGTACACTGAAGTATACTGTAGTCTACTTCAATTAAAATTTTAAAAGCTGTTTGAAAGACTTATTTTTTAAGGCAGAGTGATAGAGAGAGAAAAAGATCTTCCATCCACTGGCTCTCTCTTCAGATGGCTACAACAGCAAAGGCTGGGTCAGCTCAAAGCCAGGGGGCTGGAACTCCATCCGAGTCTCCCAGGTGGGTGGCAGGAACTCAAACACTTGGGCCATCTTCCACTACTTTCCAAGGTGCATTAGCAGGGAGCTGGTGCAGAAGCAAAGCAGCCAAGACTCAATCCGGAGCTCTAATGGGCGAGGTCGGCATTGCAGGCAGTAGCTTAGCTCATTGCCCCAACGCCTGTCCCTAAAAAAATGTTTTTAGGAATATTTTTCCAGCCCCCTAACCTTTCCTTATACCCGGATGCTCTAAGGATGTCACAGAGCAGGTTTGTACCTATCTGCTTCCAGCCTGACTGTCTATTACGGGAGAAAAGAAGTCTGGCGTTGGAACACAGCTGGCTGTTGTCAGGATTTTGAATACATCTCTTGGGGAAGGAGAGCAGGGATGGTCTCAGTATCCCCCCAGAACATGATGCAAGCTCAGTGACACAGATTTCCACAGAGCAGAAGGAAAAGCTTCCAACACTTCTATTGTCTAAATAAAGAACAGGTTCATTCTTAAGAGAGTGTAGCACTGGGCATATTCAGGCTGGATCTGCACCCACGCAGGATTCTGTACACGCCCCTCACACCAGCATTGGGTGGGATGGAAACCATATCACGTCTCTTGTCTCTTCCAGCTGCAAGCTTGAGATTTTGAAGAATTGGGTTCAGTTTTTTTAAAAAAATTATTTATTTATTTGAAATGCAGAGTTACAGAAAGAGATGGAGATAGAAAGAATATCTCCCACCCACTGGTTCACTCCCCAAATGGCTGTAATGACTGGGATTGGGCCAGGCCTGGAACTTCATCTGGGTCTCCCACATGGGTAGCAGGGGCCCATGCACTTGGGCCATCTTCTGCTGCTTTTCCCCAGGCCATTAGCAGGGAGCTGAATGGGAAGTGGAGAAGCTGAGGCAGGCACCCGTGCCCTATGGGCTCCTGGCAGTTCAGGCAGCTGCTTAACCCACTGTGCCATAGCCCCAGCCGCTGAGTTCACTCCTTAGCCTGCTTTGCAAGATGTTCTATCAACCCCTCTCACAGTACTTAGAAAACGTTAGAGAAAGCTTGGCCAAGACAAAAGCTGGTTCTTTGTGTATGTTAACAATAATTAACCCCTATCAAGTCTGATCAAGAGAAAACAAAAAGAGACAAAAAGAAAACACATTAGAATTGCTGTCTCCCGTAGAAACACCTAGCAAATGTCCTAGCTTTGTGCACCCAACAATCCCCCAGCAAGGTGTAGTTGTGTACTTCTCAATCTCCAACCTCTAAAGGGTGCATTGGTTTTTGAGGTTTCTGGCTGGGAACCCCAGCATCTGTAATCTTTTCAGTAACAAACAGACAAAGTGGCCTAGACACTCATTGATTTGAAATACAATAAAGGGGGGGGGGGCTTTACCAATGGGATCGATTCGATTCTCCTTTTCGTAAAATAAGGACTCTTGATTGAAGCGTTGAAGATTTTTTTTTTTTAGCGACGGGGGATAATTCTGTAATTTCACAGTTTTTCTTTATTTTTACTCTTTCACTCAACCGAGCTGCTGCTTGCTGCCTGTTAAAAATTCAAACGCGGAGCTCCCAGGAGCTGCGCCATCAGCCTCACAGATAAGAAAGCAGCCGCGGTTTCTTGAGCCGCTACAGAAATGTCTTCCCTCTCCGCTGGCTCACCGGGATCAAAGTGCATTCCTGGTCGGTTTTACTCAGTCGGGACAGGGTGGGTTACTCCTTGAGGGGGCGCCGGTCCCCTCCGCAGCCTGGGAGAGCGGCGCCCCCTCGGCCGCGCGGCCACAGCAGGCAGCCAAGCCCACAAATCCGCTACCAGGCCGCTGTGACCCCAAGGGCCATTCCTGGGCGGAAGAGGCCCGGGAAAACCGCTGTGCGGACTCCCGGGGCCATGTGGGCTGGGCGCGCAGCGGGTCAAGTTACCGACAGGTGAGGCTGGCGCTGGGGTGACCCGCGGACGCCGGGCGCCCGCGCAGCCGCCCGCAGTAGGCGCTCGAGTGGCTGCCCCCGGGAGGGCTGTGCGAGTCGTGCTGAGCGCACGGGCGTCGTGCGTGGAGAGGGGCGGCGCGCTCCCCAACGTGGGCAAGGCCGGCCTCGGAAACTTAGCATCTTTCTTTTCCCAACTCCCCTTCCTTCTCTCCCAACCCCCTCCCCAACCCCCCATCCCGGTATGAAGGTAGATCGGGAAAGCCAACAAACACATAAATACAAAGTTCTCCAGCGGGGCAGTGAAACGGTGTAGCTGATCTTGCCCTCGCCGGTTTCCTGGAAAGGCTTTCGCTAGCCTCAGAATTGGGGGATAAGGCGAGAGCCGAGTGGGCGAGGGTCGGAGCCCGGCTTTGAAGCCGCATTTGCACAACCCGCCGCTGGCTTCTCTCCATTGTGTGTTAATTTGGGGTTGAGTGGAGGGGGGTGGCCTGGGGGCGCAAGCTGCTTTGACCGCAGGCTTTGTTTTTCCCGATTCTATAGCACAGATCGGTAAAATAACAGGTTCTAAAGATGCTGAGTTCCAGAATTTATTATTCCTGTGTGTGGCGGTGGAGGATGGGGCGCTCGAGCCCCCAGTGTGAGTCGGAGGAGGCTCCATGCCGCCTCCCCGCTTCCAACCTCCCCGGGGACCGGCCACAGGGTCCAGGGGACTCTAGTCATTTTGCGGCTGGCTCGGGGGAGACACGTCCACTCGGGGGGGCGGCAGCTCGTGGGAGGGGGCCGTGGGCAGCGGATCCGGGGGGCTACTTCGAAGAGTTCGCCCCGAGGTGCGAGTGATGATGGGCGAATGGGGCGGGGGCTTGATGGGAAAAAAAAGTGCTTCCTTTTTTTTAAAAGGGGAGGGGGAAGAATCAGACGTTAAATTCTTTTGCAAACATTCATGCCTAAGGAAGGGCTGGAACAGGCAGCCCCGGCCGCCGGAACCGGTCGGACAGGTAGCGAGCTTGTTGACACCGTTATGTTGCAGGGCGCATGCTCACTCCCAAGTTTCCTGGTGCCTTTTCTATTCCACCTTATGAAACTTTTTCCCCGGCGTGGTCTCACCCGCGATTTCAGGCATAGGTGTCGCCGAGCCGGGCGGCTGGGAGTCGCTGGGCGTGCGGGGGCGAGGCCTGGGCCGCGCCGCCGCGGGGCTGGAGAGGGCGGGCGAGGCGGGAAGGTGGGCTCCGGGGACCGCGCCGCCGCCGTCCCTAGCGGGGAGCAGCCGGGAGGGGGGACCCCACCATGCCCAAAGTCTTCTTGGTGAAGCGGAGAAGCCCGGGGGTCTCGGTGCGCAGCTGGGATGAGCTCCCGGATGAGGAAAGAGCGGACACCTACATCCCAGGTGAGCGCCGCGCGGGGGGCCGGGCCTGGGCGCGGGGCTCCCGGGGTGAGTGGGGGAAGGGTCTGCTTGTGGCTGGGGCCCCACTCCCATCTCCTCCTCGTCCTCCCGAGGGTGGGGACGCGTGGGTCTCTCGGGCGGCGGGAGGCTGGGAAGCGTGGGACGCCCCGCGGTCCCTTCCCCCTAGCTGGAGCCTCTAATTGCCCGGCGGCGGGACCGTTGGCTGCAGCGCGGGCCAGGAAGGGGCTTGGAAGGCAGCCGGGGCGCCCCTTAACCCCAAGTCCTACTGGGAGTGCACAGAGGTCCTCCTCCTCCCTCTGGGGACTGGGAGGGGAGCGGGCTGGCCCGCCCGAGCTTCTTTCATGCCCAAGAGGGAACTTGGGGCACGGGGTCCTCCGCGGCGCACGGCCCTGCCTGTTCGCCGGCGCCGCGACTGGGGCGGGAGATCGGCCCCCCAGCACCCCGAACCCGTTGGAGGAGGGGCGCCGGGGGCTCGCTCGCCCACCCACCCACCCCTGCGACGTCGCCCACTTGGCGGGGTGCCCAGGTCCGGGGCGGGGCGGGCGGCGGCGGCACCGCCCGCAGGTCAAACTGCTGCGGGCGCCGAGGCCTGACGCCGCGTGTGTCGGGGCGCTGCCCCTCCCTCCGCAGTGGGCCTGGGCCGCCTACTCTGCGACCCCCCCGAGGACTGCCGTAGCGACGGCGGCAGCAGCAGCAGCGGCAGCGGCGGCGGGAGTAGCAGCGCCGGGGAGCCCGGAGGCGCCGAGAGCAGCTCGTCCCCGCGCGCCCCCGAGCCCGGCGACGCCGAGGGCCCCGATGGACACCTGGCGGCGAAGCAGCTCCCGGTTGCCAGGTCGAAAATCAAGGTAGGGTGTCGACTCTGCCCCCGCCGCCACCTGCACCACGCCCTGGCGTCGGGCTGCTGGGGCCGGCGCCCCTCCCTGCCGCGCCCGCCCGCCCGCGCACCCCGGCACCCGCGCCCCGAGCGCGCCCGCCTCGCGGTTCCTGCACCTGCCCCGGGGCGGCAGCCAGGGCGCCTTACGCGTCCTGCCGCCAGCTGGGTTTCCTCCCGCGCCCGCGCCCGCGCCCGCTCTGCTCAGGCCACCCCGGCGTCCCCGCCTGAGATCTAAGGTGGCCGCTGGAACTGGCAGAAACGACTGGGCTAAGCCCGCTCCGTAGGGCAGCCCTATCCGGTGCTCCGAGCCTGATGTATGACGGGGCCGTCGGGGTCCCCGGGGTCGGAAAGAAAGGATCCCACCCTCTGGGACGCACGCAGATGCTTGCTCCCCGTGAGTCTGAGAGTTTCATAGACTCCTGTGTCCTGCAGACAGCAGCGGTAGTTTCCGGGCACATAGTGGGCGTCTCACAACAGCAGTTCATCCCAGACCCAGTTTTGGGGTGCTCGTTAGACTGCGGTCAGTGCTGTGCATTTTAGATTTCGCTCACATCTGCTTGCAGTACGTTGGTGGCCAAGCAGGGATTTAGTTGCTGACTTTTGTGGCGGTCCTACCCCCACTGGACCGGAGTGCCTGGTCTCCTATGTTGTGTTCCAGGATTGTAGAAAACATCGGGAACGCTCCTCTGTGCTTTGCAGGGTAGAACCTGCGTGATCACCTGCCCAGAAGTATCAGCTCCCTCCCAAGATTACAGAAATCCCATTGCACTGGAGCTGGGGGTGGTGATAGTGTTTTATAAGTGGCGTGATCACAGATCCTAACCTGCTGGTCCACAGGGCTGCCTGTACCCACAGCAATAAATTAAGGGTTTTCCCGCTGGGTGTTGGGAGCTTGAGTGCAGTGAGGAGGGAGGGAGAAGTGGGCGGTTGTGGTGTGGTGGATTGACTGTGCCCGTTACTTTCCTGGGAGAAGCCTTCTCTCTGTCCAAGGCGGGTGGGCTGGGGCGCATTTGGTTATGAACTGAGGTTGGGGGCGGGAGATAGAGTCCATAGGCTAGACCTGTGTGAAGGGTGCTGGCTGGAGGGTCTGTGTGGGCATCCACTTAGCCAACCAGAGCGCTGCAGAGATTCAAAGCCAGCTGGCCCCAGGCGGTTCTGGGCCAGGTGGGGTTAAGTGGGAGGGAACAAGTTGCCTGGGGCTGATAGCTGTAGTCGTAGGGAAATTCTGTGAGGTGTCCCACTTGCATATTTATCACCAGGCTGGAAGGACAATTGCAACGTTGTTTTGGGAGTGACTGCAGCCAGCTTGCCCCCCATTGCTCGGATTCCGCTGCAGAGAAAGTGGCAGAGGAGAAACTTCCCATCCCTTAACCGACATTTTGGGGCATCTCTCTCCTGCCCCAGGCAAACAGAACTTTCGGAACTCTGCCTTAAGGGAATAAACCAGCCCATCTTATTCCCCAAAGCAGTTGCCTCTGGGCAGGGGAGGGGACTAAGAAGCTTTGCTCTTTCGCTGTTATCCTGGAGCCAGTTTCCCAGGAGTTTTTAAAAATTGTTTGTTATTATTTTGTTATTATTATTATTTTTTTTTACTGAGGATGTTTCAATTCCTTCTGCCTGTCTCTCTCTGGCAAAAGGTGTCACTGTGCTCCAGGCCTCCAGAATGAACAGCTGTGGTATCGGCTGTGACTTAGCACACTGTGGAGCTCATATCTGTTGCATGGTGTGCTCAATTCAGAATTTGCCTAAGAATTCAGTTTTTAAGTGGCAGAGGAAGAAAACCATGCAAGGATGAGGCCCATACATGATGATTTTTTTAAAGGATTTACTTATTTATTTATTTGAAAGGCAGAGTGACAGAGAAGGGAGAGACAGAGAAAGATCTTCCATCCTCTGGTTCACTCCTCAAATGGCCCCCCAAACAGCCAGGGTTGGGTGAGGTTGAAGCCAAAAGCTGGAACTCCATCCAAGTCTCCCATGTGGTGACAGGAATCGAAGTATTAGGGCCATCTGCCACTTCCCAGGTGCAATAGCAGGAAGCTGGCTAGGAAGATCAGAGTAGCTAGAACTCCAACCAGCACCCTGATATGGGATGTGGGTACCAAGCGGTGTCACAATGCCCGCCCCATCATGGTTCTAATAGCTTGAAGACCCAGTGGACTCTTGGGACCACAGAAAGAACAGGTTTGTGCCAGTTTGCACAGAGAGATGGCAATCTGCACAGAGAGATGACACCCTGTTGAAAGTTATGGGAAGGTTGCTAGGAGATTAAAAAGGTACCCCTTTGGCATTCCTTCTAGAATTGTCTGGCAATAGTGGTTAAGCACCTGAGCTCTGGCCTTGTTGCTTGTTAGCTGTGTGACAGTGAGCAATTTGCTCGTGTAAAATGGGGACAATGATGATACATGCCTCAGAGTTGTGAAGATAAATGATTTACTGGTAGAACATGGAGGGTGGCCAAGAACTAGGTTTATGTGTGCTGTGGGAAGACGCAAATATTAACTCTGTTACAGCAAAGTGAGTGCTAAGCCAGAAGCACAAGCAAAACTCTTAGTGGGGATTTCACTTTATTTATTTATTTTTTAATTTTTATATATTATTTAAGAAGCAGAGAGAAAGAACCAGGGAGCTCCCATCTGCTGGTTCGCCCTCCAGATGCCCTCACAAACCTGAGCTGGGCCAGAGCCAAAGCTGGGAAGCAGGAACACAATCCAGGTCTCCCGTGTACCTGGCAAGGGACCCAAGTAACTTGAGTCATCGTTGTTGCCTTCTAGGGTCTGCAATAGCAGGAAGCTAGAGTTAGGAGCCTGAGCCAGGAATCAAACCCAGATACGCCAATACAGGACACAGGCATTTCAACCTGTGTCTCAACCACTAAGCCCGGTGCCCACCCTGGGAAGTTTTCTTGCTGTGGATTTGAAGGCTGTGGAGAAGGGAGAGGGATAGACTGTAGGATGATGTGGGTGAGTCCCACTGTTAAGTAAGAAAGGGACTCAGCTGGGGGATAGGAAAGAGGTCCATGAGATCAGGGAGAGGGTTGGAGGCCAGGAGCTGCACATGCAGCTGGATCAGGATGAAAAGATAAAGGGGCCAAGATCAAGTGTGAATGCTCCTTCATGGGCAGACGGGAAGCCCGAGATGGCTTTTGAGAAGGAATAGCTCAGTTGGCCATGGATACGTTATCTCCTTGCAAGCCTCAGTCCCCTGGTCTGTAAAATGGGGAAATAAGATAATTGACCCCTCAGAAGCATCGTGTAGGTTGTGAGAGGCCTTCGGTGTATAAGCCACCCTGCAGGGAGCCAGCTGACCATGACCCACAGCAAGCTTTCTCAGGGTCCAACATCTGGTTTCCTTCAGCAGGACCATGGGATTCTCCACCCCAATGCTGACTAGTGGTTCTGGAAAGGAGTCCTGGGCGTGGGTTAGAGAATGTGTCCTTTGCCAGCCTTGCATACCCCCCTGCAGGCTGAGTGGCCAGATCTTTACTACTGAGATTCTGTGATGTACAAAGTAGATGGGGCTGGGGAGAGCACATGCCGGGTCCCGTGAGTCTGTTTTGTGCCAGACCCCGTTTGCAGGTCTCCAGCCACGGGACAGAGAAACACAGGAAGTAGGATCATTCTTCAGTCTGGGGTCCTCCTCGGTGCACGTCAGAATCTGCAGATGCCCAGGTTCCTTATTTGAATGGTGTAGCATTTGTGTACCACTGCTGTGCTTCCTCCCCTATACTTTAAATCATCTCTGCATTACTACTGCAACAGACATGCTCAGTGACCCATGGTTAGACTGTGAGGTTTAGGAAAGATGACAGAAAAAAGTCTGCACATTCAGTACAGATGCACATTTTCTGTTCTTTAAACTATTTTTTTTAAAGATTTATTTATTTATTGGAAAGTCAGAGTTACACAGAGAGAGGAGAGGCAGAAAGAGAGAGAGAGATCTTCCATCCTCTGGTTCTCTCCCCAGATGGCTGCAATGGCTGGAGCTGCGCCAATCTGAAGCCAGGAGCCTCCTCCAAGTCTCCCACACAGGTGCAGGGGCCCAAGGACTTTAGCCATCTTCTACTGCTTTTCCAGGTCACAGCAGAGAGCTGGATTGAAAGTGGAGCAGCTGTGTCTTGAACCGGTGTCCATATGGGATGCTGACACTGCAGGCAGCGGCCTCTCTGCTATGCCACAGCGCTGGTCCCTAAACTATTTTTGATTGGAGAATGTGGAACCCAAGGGTGTAGAAGACTGACTATATGGATGCCCATTGTTATTTGGGGATTTTTTCCTTAAGATTTATTTATTTGAGAGGCAGAGAGAGAGAGAGATCTTCCATCCATCGGTTCACTCTCCAAAATGGCCTCAACAGCCAGAGCTGGGCCGTTTCGAAGCCAGAAGCCTGGAGCTTCTTCTGCATCTCCTAAGTGGATGCAGGGGCCCAAGGACTCGGGCCATCCCAGGCCATAGCTTCCCAGGCCATAGCAGAGAGCTGGATCAGAAGTGGAACAGCCAGGAGTCGAACCAGATGTCAGCAAATGCAGATGGCGGCTTTACCCGCTGTGCCACAGCGCCAGCCCCTGGGAGGTTTATCAGAGACGAAGGTCCCTCTGTTAGCTCAACTGGTGTTCGTTCAGCTGGTGACTCCGTGTGCTGCTGGCTCCCAGGTGCAAGCACAAACTAGCAAGTGAATTTGTCCTATTCTGTTTTCTTCCTTGGCCTCCTCTAGAAATTCTTTAAAAGAAACAGTTTGGACTCCTTTAACAGTGTTCTCACCCTTTTACTTTGAGTCTCCCAGTGATAACAAATGTGAGAGTGTGAAGTCTTTTTAGCCTATCACTGTTTATACCAGAGAGTTTCAAAGGCAGAGCAGTATGTATCAGTCACCCACTCCCGGTAACCGTCACCCATGGCCCTGCCTGCCAATTCACACCCCATTCCTCCTCCCAGACATATGCTTTTGAAGTAAATCTCAGACATATTATTTCAACCATAAATAGGATATGCCCCTAGGGCCTGGCACTGTGGTATATAAGCTAACCTCTGCCTATGGCGCCAGCATCCTATGTAGGTGCTGGTTCGTGTCCTGACTGCTCCACTTCTGATCCATCTCTGCTAATGGCCTGGGAAAGCAGGATGGTCCAAGTGCTTGGAACCCTGTACCTGTGTGGGAGACCCAGAAAAAGCTCCTAGCAACTGGCTTTGGATTGGCTCAGCTCTGGCCATTGCGGCCATTTGGGGAGTGAACCAGCAGATGGAAGACCTTTCTCTCTGTCTCTCCCTGTCTCTGTCTGTAATTCTACCTCAAATAAATATATAAAATCTATAAACAAAGCAAAACAAAAACCCAACCATTTAATATTTGGAAGGGAATATAAGCCCTGTCCCAAGGCAGAACTGAATGCCCTTCATTCCAACCCCCAGAGTAGCTTACTGATCATCTTCCTGGTTGCACTTTTGGCCAGACCCCTCTTTCCAATTCTGAACCCATCAGGGCCAGAGAACACTTCTTCCTGGTCTTGTATCCCCTGCACCCAGTGACTCTTAGGACACGGTCAGCAAGCAGTCAAGAACAGTCCCTAAATGCGAATGACACAGCATTTGAAGGAAAATGGGAAAGTGCTTGGAATGGATGCTTGATAAGGGTGAAGTTAATTAAAAGAACAATATATGTTAGTTGCACTGGTTTTAAACTTGAGTATAGGTGAAATGGATTCTTAAAGAGACTGCATGGGTTAGTAGCAGACAACAGAATCCACTATAGCTGGCTGAAATGGAGAAGCGTTAATTTTATGGTACTTAATGAACCGACACCAAACTGCGCCCCTAGGAATGACTCTCAGAGACACACACTGCATGACTTGCCCACCTAGAGGACTGTAACCATTGCCCTGTTGCCTCTATGGCTGCCGGCTCTTGCATCATGATGCCTCTGCTAATGCAGAATGTAAAGCAATGTCCTCCTGCTTGCTTCTGCCCAGTTTGCTTAGCTCCTGATAGTGCATGCAATTGATGAAACCCAGTCATAGCCCGGCCTTCTGGCTGCAAGGAAGTCTGGGAAATGTAGTTCCTAGCTCTCTTGCCTCTGAGTTGGAATAGATAACCAAGAGTGTCCATCCATTGGTTCCTTTCTAGCCTCTGTGGCCTAGACTCATCTTACATTCAGGATGGGAAAAGTAAATCTCGAGGGGTTTTTAATTTTTTTAGTTTCTTGCAGTGTTAGTGAAAAGACCAACCCCAGGGTCCCTTATTCTTTCAGCATCATTGTATTGCATTGTGGTGCAGTTGCACTGTCCAGGATGGTAGTAGCCACCGTCACCTTGGGGCTTTGATGCTTGACAGTCTGACATTAAAGAATCTGAAGCTGGGGTCAGCACTGTGGTTCAGCAGGTTAAATCCCTGGCCTGCAGCGCTGACATCCCATATGGGTACTGATTTCAAGTCCCGGCTGCTCCACTTCTGATCCAGCTTCCTGCTAATGCACTTGGGAAAGCAACAGAAGATGGCCCGAGTCCTTGGGCCCCTGCACCCATGTTGGGGACCTTGAAGAAGCTACTAGCTCCTGGCTTAGGCCTGGCTTAGTCCAGGTTTTTGTGGCCATTTGGGGAGTGAACCAGTGGATGGAAGACCTCTCTCTGTCTCTCTCTTTTTCTGTAACTCTGTCTTTCAAATAAATAAAGTAAATCTTAAAAAAAAAAAAGGAATCTGAAGGTATGTCTTCATCATCTATCTCACAGATGATGAAGTTCACTCTCCCTGCTCCCCTACATCGTGTGCCCAGACCCAGAGACCTGCCCTGAGAGAATGGTAGGTTTACAGACAACAGACCACATTCCCAGTGTCAGTGTGGGCACCTGTAAGTAGTGTGGCCACAGGCAGCTTCCATCTCTTTGAGCCTCGCTTTCTGCTTGGGAGTTGTAAAAGAGTATACTCTTCCCGTTCTGCATGTGACGAGCTTCTCTGTTCTGCCATAGGGGAGATGTTAAGCCTAAGGAAATGGTACATAGGATCAGGAGGGGAATCTGAATCCCAGGGAAACTGGGGGGATGCGCTTAACATTTTTAAAAAGATTTATTTATTTATTTACTTGAGAGGTAGAGTTACAGACAGTGAGAGGGAGAGGCAGAGAGAAAGGTCTTCCATCTGCTGGTTCACTCTGCAAATGGGCATAAATGGCCAGAACTGAGCCAATCCAAAGCCACTTGCCAGGAGCTTCTTCTGGGTCTCCCATACAGGTGCAGGAACCCAAGTATTTGGGGCCACCCTCTATTGCTTTCCCAGGCCATTAGCAGAGAGCTGCATTGGAAGAGGAGCAGCTGGGACTTGAACCAGTGTCCATATGGGATGCCAGCTCTGCAGGTGGAGGCTTAACTTCTATGCCACAGCACTGGCCCCATCTTAACATGTTTTTAAGCATTCAAGCATATCAATGGGTAAATGGAAATCTTGTCCAAATGGCCACCAGAAGGTAGCATTGACCCAAGAGAACAGGAAATGGGACTATTGATTTATTATTTTTGTTTGTTTGAAAAGCAGAGAGACAAGGATATCCCTTCCACTGGTTCATGCCTGCACCCACTGGGCTGGGCCAGGCTGAAGCCGGGAGAGAGGAGTTCAATTCTGGTCTCCACATAGTTGGCATGGACCCAATTACTTGAGCCATTACCTGGTGCCTCCCAGGGTGCACGTTAGCAGGGAGCAGGGTTCAGGAGTGGAGCAGGGACTTGAACCCAGGCCCTCCAATGTGGACTGCTGGCCTCCCCAGCTGGCCCTGAGGTTTGATAATTGGATGAAGTTGGCTGGTGGCAGCATCAACAGAGAATGAAGGGTTGTTCTTTGTTTCTTTGCAAGTTGCACAGGTAGATGACCACAGCCGGCTCTGAAGCTGGTCAAAGAGCCAGCCGAGGTCCCCGCCTCCCCAGGTCTTACCGAAGTTCTCAGCAGCCCTGATACAATGACCGGTTTGTTTGTGCTGCAGAGGCCTGTTTTTTAGAACTTCAGAGTAATTTTGCATGTTTTTAAAAATGAAAGCTGAGACCCTACAGAAAGCAGGGCAGTGAGCAGAAAAGCATCGAGTTGGGGGCTTGAAGAACCACTTCCCGCCCTGAAATCCTTCCAGCTGGGCATCACTTACCGCCCACTCTGGTAGTTTCCCCACTCCACGGGAAGCATTTTTGCAAATGTGTTCATGTGGGATTAAGAAGGGTGAGACTATTAAGCTTTCTCAGGAGGTCGTCTGGTGTAAATGCCACCAGGCAGGTCTAGAGCAGTATCCGTTCATTAAATCCATTAATGTTTTCTGTATGAAGACACATGGATGGTGACACTAAGTGAGATAAAGCCTGTGTGTGTTTTCACATCAGCCCAGCTCAGATTCCACAGCCAAGGAAGAGAGGAGAGGATGTTGGCTTCCAGAGCTTTTTTTGGGTTGCAGGGTTGTGGATGAGGGTCTGGGGAGGGGAGCTTGTGGCCCACCCTGAACATTAGTTCCCTTCTTCTTCCATCAGAGGAAAAAGCAAAATGAGCAATGAGGGCTTTTGACCAATTTTTATTTAGGATTACAGATTTTTGGAGCTGGTCTCACTGTAATAGATCTTACTAAGCACCAGGTTCTTCTTAAGTAATTTTCTCCTTTAATTCCTTAATGTATTTCCAGGAGGCAGATATCATTTTTGTCTACATTTTTTAAAAAGATTTATTTATTTACTTGAAAGTCAGAGTCACACACAGAGAAAAGGAGAGGCAGAGAGAGAGAGGTCTTCCATCCACTGGATCATTCTCCAGTTGGCCTCCATGGCAAGAGCTGTGCTGATCCGAAGCCAGGAGCTTCTCCCAGGTCCCCCATGCAGGTGCAGGGGCCCAAGCACTGCTTTCCCAGGCCATATCAGAGAGCTGGATTGGAAGTGGAGCAGCTGGGACTTGAACTGGTGCCCATATGGGATGCCAGCACTGCAGGCAGAGGCTTTACCTACTAAGCCACAGCGTCAGCCCCTTGTCTACATTTTAAGGTGATGAAATTAACGCTTGGAGAGATTTGGTAGCTCATCTACATCCCACAGACTCTGCTCTTAGCTTTTTGAAGAGATAGATTGCGAATACGGTTTTATTCTTTTTTTACATGTGAGGATGCTAAATGATACCACACATCATATGACTAGCTAGGTCTAGGTTTTCATTCAATCCTTGAGCATTTCTTTCCTCTCCATTCCATAGTCATTCTTTAACTAACATGCCTAAGGTGTAACTATTAGCGGCAGGTGTTAAGTTGCTACTTGGGATGCCCACATCCCACATCAGAGGGCCTCAGTGGAGTCCCAGCTACTGAACTTTTATTGCAGCTTCCTGCTAGTGCACACCCTGGGAGGCAGCAGATGATGGCTCAGGTTGGATCTCTGCCACCATGTGGGAGACCCAGATGGAGTTCCAGCCAGGCTCCTGGGTTTGGCCTGGCCTTGGCTAATGTGGACATTTGGGGAATGGACAGACAGATAGAAGACCTGTCTTGCTGCATCTTTCTGCCTTTCAAATAAAAATGGAAATCAAATAAATAAATGAAAGAAAGAACATGTAATTATGGGAACACTTGAAAACAGTTCATGGAAAATGAATTTAAAGATGAGTTTTAGTACAAAAAAAACTTTTAAAAAATATTTGTTTATTTGAAAGGCAGAGTTACAGAGAGGCAGAGAGAGAGAGAGAGAGAGAGGTCTTCCATCCACTGGTTCACTCCCTAGATGGCCACAATGGCTGGAGCTGTGCTGATCTGAAGCCAGGAGCCAGGAGCTTCTTTCTGGGTCTCCCAAGTGGGTGCAGGGGCCCAAGGACTTGGGCCATCTTCTGCTGCTTTCCCAGGCCATAGCAGAGAGCTGGATCAGAAGTGGAGCAGCCGAGACTCGAGGCAGGGGCGATATGGGATGCCTGCACTGTAAGAGGTGGTTTGACCTGCCTATACTATAGCACTGGCCCGCAAATGTATTTTGAAATCCATGCAAACTTTCTTCAGAAAGTTCATGCAGAATACATATTATGAAAAAACTATGCATGGATTTCAGGATTTTTTTTTAGCACCAAAATAAACTTACCTTTGAATTCCATTTCTCCTGGAACATTTGAGGTACTCTTGTTGGTTTGGTCTAGTGTTTGTGGGGTGAAGTACAAGATTAGAGAGGTTCACGCTGCTTTGAACTTTTAGGAGGCAGAGGATTAGATGCAAACCTGTATGAATGTAATGTTAAGTGGCCCAGGGAGCAGACATGTGGAGACTGAGGAGGGAGAACAGGTCCCCTGGCCCATGGGACGTCATTCCAGAACCAGTTGTGTTGTCTGGATCATGCAGACCCTGCTGGGAGAGGACTCTTAGAAGTGGGGCAGAGCTGGTGTCTTGGAGAGAGTGGACCATGACCCTTATTGTTCCAGTTCTTCTGATCTTAGTAGCTGGATCGCATCTTCTACTCTTGCCTGGGATGGACATCCGTGAGGACCCACCCCCCTGGCTGGCAGTTGGTCCCTGAACTGCTCCTGCCTCTTACCTTTATCTGGCTGTTTTGATTGTATGAGGGAACTCCACAAAGTTCATGGGAAATGGAATTAAAAGATAACCTTGTTTTGATGCATAAAACATTGAAACTCATGTAGTTTTTTCATAATATGCATGAAATTTTTGAAGACTGCTGCTATGGTTATACCATTCTTTAACAAGTCTTATTGACGGACATACAGTTAGCTTTCAGTCTTGCTATTAAAGACTAAATTTCTTTTTTCTTTTTTAAACATTTATTCAGTTGAAAGATGGAGTGACAGACAGGGGGAAAGAGAAAGATCTTCCATCTTCTGGTTCACTCCCCAAATGGCCACAACAGCTGAGGCTGCACCAAAGACCAAATTTCAAAGCACAGGACATGCGTAATAAACTTTCTGGCATAAATTTCAAGTTCATCCTACAAATACTCCTTCCTTTCCGAGAAGGAAAATATAGTCTGGCAAAAGCTCGCTTTGTCGCATCGACTTCCAACTAGGCTGTCTTGAGGCTTGGGGGGGCTAACTTGCGCACCTCTGGTGCCTGGACGGGTGGCAGCACCTCTGGGTGTGTTCCCTCGGTGGGCCGCTTTGTGGTCACTCAGTTTTCCGTGCTGTGAAATGGAGATGCATGTGAAGATGGGAAAGGGAAAAACTGCCTTCGCTGAGGGGTATTTGGAGAATTTCTATTTTTGCTCCAAGAAAACCAGAGGAAGACCCCTTCCCCCTTGGAAATGAGGCCCCCTCCATCCCCAGCCCCTTCCCGCTACTTACTCCCAGTTCCCCCTGGTTTAAAAAGCTCTCTCTGTCTCAGTCTGGTGATTTGCTGGCCTCTCCTGCGCACTCATCTCGTTTCCCTGTGTCTTTCAAGGTTTTGCTCCTTTTATTCTGGACTGTAGTAGTTTTCCCATATTTACAGGTAGAGCATTTTAAACAGAAATTTACCCAAAAGATGAAATGAAATGAGAGTTCAGGTTGGAGTTGTGACTGACAAGACTTTCCAAAGATAGTTCTAGCTTCCCACACATTTTCCAGTGTTTATTTATATGAATGACAGAATGACACAGGCGAAAAGAGACAGAGATCCTCCAGCCGCTGGTTCACTCCCCAAATGGCTGCAACAGTCAGGGCTGGGCCAGGCTGAAACCAAGAGTGTCAAACTATCCAGGTCCCTCACATGGGTGGCCAAGGCCCAAGCTTGTGGGCCATCTTCTGCTGCTTTCCCAGGTGCATTAGCGGGGAGCTGGATTGGAAGTGGAGCAGTAGAAGTCAAACCCCATCTCTGATACAGGATGCAGGTGTATTAAGCATTGACTTAACCAGCCCCATTCCCACACATTTTGAATTGGAATGGCCAGGGTTGACTGATTGTGCTCTATTTCATTAGTCCCTCACAACCTCTCAGATGACCTTTGCCTTGTGTAGATGCGACCTTGAGAGTTCCCAGTGGGTCTTCTCGCTTTCCAAGGGAGACGATGTACAGAGTGAGGACTGCACGTCCAGGAGGAGACCATGACCTGTGCTGGTGACAGGAAAGCCCTGGGTACAACTGGGCCTTCCTTTCTGCCCCTTGAGGCAGCAGTAGTTGTGGGGTGTGAGGAGTTGGGGTCCTGGATGGCCACTCGATTGGGTCATCAAACTCGACTCCAGTGGCTGTCCTCTTTGGACTTCCAGGGACTCCCTTCGCCCTCTGGATGTATCCCAGCTCCAGTGGGGTCCGTGGTGGACCCCTGGGGGAACCTGCCCTTTTCTGCTATCACTGTTTGCTCCATTAACTGCTCTCCCAGGCTAGGCCAGGCACCCTAAACCACACACAGCTCCCATCATCCCCTCTGGAATGTGTCTGGGGGTTGGTGCCACTCCAAGATGTTCATTGCGTCCCAGCCTTGTCCGATGTCACTGACCCATAGGCCTGTCTGCCTACTTGACTTGCAGCCTCTTGGGGATGAGCCGTCTCAGTGACTGTCTGCAGCTCTGAGCCCAGGGCTTGTGACCAGTCAGGCCCTGGTTAGCGTTAGCTGGGACAGATCGAGCCCCCAGCAGATGCGAGTGAACTAGAGGAGAAAGACGACTGGAAAGCCCTGATCCATGGTCTGAGGCCTCCCATCAGTCTCCTTGCATCCTGCCACCTGCTCCCCGCCAACACTTCCTGGCTGTGCACCGGCCTTGGGCTAGGCTTGGGGCAGAGATGAGGGGCGGTAGGAATGTGAGTGAGCACTTGCTAACTGTCCTGAAGACACGGAGATGAGAATACCAGATGCACTCCGAAAAAAATGTGTCAGCCCTATAAACCCTCTGGAATGAGATGGAATGAGGAACACTCAGCCTTACGGAGCTGCAGGTTCTGCAATTTGAGAATCCAACTAACCACCCATCAAAAGCATTAGGGAGAAAAAGTGTATCTGTACCGAATGCATACAAAGTTGTGGTTTTTTTTTTTTTAATTTTAAGATTTATTGTATTTATTTGAAAGACAGAGTTACAGGGAGGAGGGGAAATGGACAGAGAGAGGTCTTCCATCTGCTGATTCACTCCCCAAATGGCTGTAACAGCTGGAGGTGGACCAGGCTGAAGCCAAGAGCCAGGAGCTTCATCTGGGTTTCCCACATGAGTGGCAGGGGTCTAAGCACTTGGGCCATCTTCTACTTCTTTCCCAGGTGCATTAGCAGGGAGCGGGATGGGAAATGGAGCAGCCTGGACTCTGTCTGGCATCCATTTGGGATGCTGGTGCTGCAGGAAGTGGCTTAAGCTGCTACACCACAACATGGGCCCCAGCATGCAAAGTTTTGTCTTGGCATTACAAGTCTTTCAACTATTTTCATCTTATGAACAGTGTATTAGGTTTTGTGAGTAATCTGGAGTGATGTAAAGTACATGGGAGGATTTTTTTTAAAGAGATTTATTTACTTATTTGAGGGGCAGAGTTACAGTCAGAGAGAGAGAGAGAGAGAGAGAGAGAGGTCTTTCATGTGCAGGCTCACTCCCCAGATGACCACAATGGCCGGAGCTGAGCCTATCTGAAGTCAGGAGCAGGAGCTTCACCCGGGCCTCCCACACACAGGTGCAGGAGCCCAAGGACTTGGGCTGTCTTCCACTGCTTACCCAGGCCATGAGCAGAGAGCTGGATCGGAAGTGGAGCAGCCAGAACATGAACTGGCGCCCATATGGGATGCTGGCACCACAGGCATAGGCTTAACCTTCTATGCCACAGCGCCAGCCTCTGTGGGAGGATTTATGTAGACTTTATGCACATTATATCCTGTTTTATATTAGGGACTTGAGCAACCCTGTGAAATTCGGCATCCTTGGGGAGAGAGAGTGAGCCTTGACCCAGTCCTCCACGGGTACCATGGGGGAACTGCATGGAACTCTGGGCGGGTTAGTGTCCTGGCCTCTCTTCAGTGTGGTGCACAGCAACACCTGGGCACTGGTTATAAATGTAGCACCTCGGACCCCACCAGACCTCCTGAATCAGAGCGTGTATTTTAGCAAGACCTCCCCTGCAGAATGCAAGGGCTCCTGGAGCCTGGGAGGTGCCAGTCCACGGTGGACAGTGAGCAGCCTGGGTGTGGGCTGCAGTGTGCAGGGAAGGCTGCCTCGGGGAGGGAGCAGTAGAGCGGGGTCATGGGGCTCGGGTTGGGCTAGACTCTCGGGAGGGGCTGGGACCCCGGTGCTTCTCCATGAGGCCTGTGGCTCTCCTCTGGCTGTCTCAGACTTCCTCACAACATGGTGGCCCCGGACTTCTTACACAGCAGCCGCTGGTTACAAGAGGGAGGGAGTGGAAGCCACCTGGAACTGGCACAGCATGGCTGCACCCCATTGGTCCAAGCAGCTGTAGCTCAGATGCAAGGAGAGGAGAATTAGTCTCCATCTCTTGATGGGGGGAGAGGCGTGCAGGTACCGGGGGAAGGAGTGGACTGGGCTCTCTTTTGGGAGCATCTACTGAAGGCTACATGAGTTCATGAGGACCCAGGCTCCTTCCTTCTGCCCCTCCACCCTCAGCCCTTGCTTCCTGCCACCTCCTGGTCTAAGGTGGCTTTTGGGGCTCTAGCCAGTAAGAACCGTCCCTATGGGCAGGCAGCCTCACAGCCATGCCCCTTGTAAGGCTGTTCAGTAAGACAGTGTCCAGGCTAGAAGTCAGAGGTGTGTTCTCAAGAAGGGAGAATGCATATGGCGGCACCTCCAGTCACTCTTTCCCCTTCCCCAAAGCCAAAACCCGCTTTGGGATTTTAAGGGAGCAGAAGCCACAGCCAGGCCAAAGGTGGAGAACATGGGGAGGTGGGCCCCTGAGGAAGCCCCCCCTGGGACGTGTGCACCTGCTCGGTGCCCCTCACGGCCTCTCTGCTCCCAGTTCACCACAGGAACGTGCGACGACTCAGTGGTCCACAGCTGTGACTTGTGCGGCAAGAGCTTCCGCCTGCAACGCATGCTCAACCGCCACCTCAAGTGCCACAACCAGGTGAAGCGACACCTGTGCACCTTCTGCGGCAAGGGCTTCAACGACACCTTCGACCTGAAGCGGCACGTGCGCACGCACACAGGTGAGGCAGGCAGGCAGCAAATGGGGAGCGTGGAGCCGAGTCGTTTCTCTGGACAGATCACGGGCTGGGGTACTTGGGCTGAGCTGTGTCAGCTGGGGCCAGGCAAGACGCCTCTCCTAGCCTCGGTTGGCCCCTGTTAAATTGGGGATAATGGAGTAAGTGCTGGTGATGTGCAAGGTAAATCACTGGAGGATTAGAACGTGTGACAAGTGCTGCGGTGGGGGTGGGGGTGGGGGTGGGGGTGGGATGGGCAGGTCGCAGCGCTGCCTTCGTCTCTTGGCTGCTGGAATGTGGCCCCAGTGCCAGGAGCTCCTGCTCCTTCCTGGGAAGTAAGCCTGCTCAGTAACCTCATGTCTCTAGGGAAGGCAATGCACCCCACACCCCCAGAGCTCCCCTGCCTTCTCCTTGAACCTGCAGGCAAACATCTTCCTCCTCTCCCGCCTTCCTCAGTTTGCCCCAGGCAGTTCTGTGTCCCTGTCCCAGGCAGCTCGGGGGGTGCCCTTCTGGCCTCTGCCAACCCGTGATTGCACCTGCAGCCTCATCAGCTTGGTCTCGGAAACTTTCAGCATCCAAGGGTGTACCCCTCTGTGGAGTGGTCCCTTGGGGAGCATCCTAAGGGTGCCATTTCCTGCCCAAATCCCCAGCTCTGGGCAGAACAAAATCCTGGGCCCCATCTTCACATCCCCACTGCGTGCCTCCAGTCATTCCAGCCTGTCTTAACCCTTTCAGTGCCAGTCTTCCTCGAGGCAGCCTCGTAGAATTCTCCTTGGGGAGCCCCCCACAATCCCTACAGCCCTTTCAGAGTTTGGGGTTTCCCTGGTATTTGGATGGGAAACAGCTGCCTCTGCATCACCCCCAACCCCCGGTCCTTTTTAGACCCTCGGGATTTCTCTGTCTTGTCTTTTTTTTTTTTTTTTAAGATTTATTTATTTATTTGAAAGTCAGAGATACACACACACACACACACACACACACACAGAGAGAGACAGAGAGAGAGAGAGAGAGAGAGAAAGATGTCTTTCATCCTCTGGTTCACTCCCCAGTTGGCTGCAATGGCCAGAGCTGTGCCAATCTGAAGCCAGGAGCCAGGAGCTTCTTCTGGGTCTCCTATGCGGGTGCAGGGGCCCAAGGACTTGGACCATCCTCCACTGCTATCCCAGGCTATTGCAGAGAGCCGGATTGGAAGTGGAGCAGCTGGGACTAGAACTGGCACCCATATGGGATGCCAGCGCTTCAGGGCGTTAACCCACTGTGCCACAGCACCGGCCCCCTTCACTGTCTTTGCTGGTTCTTATCTTGCTCCCTTATTCTTAGAGCCCCTGCTGCTAGTTGCCCCTGACCTGGGAGGACTGTCCCTCACCTTACACAGTGACACCCATGCTGCAAGGTGGCTGTGCTTTCCATTTAAGCGTAGCACACATCCAGGAAAGGGCACATGTCATTAAGTGCCACCATCAGTGAATTTTGGAATTTTTGCGAAGCAAACCCAGGCAGCTTACACACACACCAAGAATCAGGGCATTCCCAGCCTGCAGAGGTCATTACTTCCTTCTCCCCGTGGGGAACCACTGTCCTGACCTCTTAGAGCACAAATTAGTGTTGCCTGTTTTTGAACTTGATAGAAATGGAGTGCTACGGTATGTTCTCTACTGGATCTCACCAAAACTTCTCTTTTTCTTTAAGTTTTATTTATTTATTCTGTTTGAAAGGCTGGAGACAGATGGAGAGAAGTTTTCCATCCACTGGTTCACTCCCCAATGCCTACAACATCCGGGAGCCAGGAACTCTGAGTCTCCCCCATGGGTGGTGGGAACTCAAGTAGTGGAGCCATCATCTGCCGCCTGCCACAGTGTGCATTAGCAGGGAGCTGTGTCAGAAGCAGAGGCAGGACCCAATCCCAGGCAGTCTGATATGGGAGATGGGCGTCCCAAGCAGCAGCTTAGCCCACTGCACCACAGTGCCCACCCAAAGGCTGCTCTTTTGAATCTTTGTACAGGTTGACCAGTAGAAGTTTAACCTCTGGGAGGCCAGGCTGACCATTAGCTTGGGGTAGGAAAGATGCTTAGGGAGTGGTGGTAATGGGGTATCCCCAGGGCAGTAAATGGTCCCGTAGGTGGTGGTAGGGGTCTGGTAGGGTAGTGGGGGATCTTTCAGGTTGTGCAGGGACCCCAGGCTGTTGATACTGATAGACCTACAGACAAGTGACCCTAGGCGTAGGGGCAACCAGGGGCCACTCAGTAAGTCATTTGTCTTTGGCTGCTCTGCGAGGTTTTCTCTGCTCTAGCTATGTCTGGGGATGCACTTGAGGCAATGGCTTGGCTGGGTGGATGCTGGGGTCATGACTCTGACCTTGGCCTCTAGGACACCATGAAGGGAGATCAGAGGCTTAGCTGCCAGGTTTGCCTCCTCCACACTGACCAGATGCCCCATTGACCACTAGGGCCTCCTGATCCTTGGAAGAGTTTGTGAGTTAACTCAGTCACTTGATTGTAGTGACTGAGTTAGTTGCCTGCAAGACTTTGATTAGCTTTTTATCTTAAATTCTTTATCTTTTTTAAAGATTTATTTATTTATTAGAAAGGCAGAGTAGTAACTGAGAGAAGAGAGAAAGAATGAGAGAGAGGTCTTCCATCCACTGGTTCACTCCACAAATGGCCTTAATGGCCCAAGCTGGGTCAGTCTTAAAGCCAGGAGCCAGGAGCTTCTTCCTGGTCTCCCATGTGAATGCTGGGGCCCAACCACTTGGATCATCTTCCTCTGCTTTCCCAGGCCATTAGCAGGGAGCTGAATCAGAAGTGGAGCAGCTGGGACTCGAACTGGTGCCGCTATGGGGTGCCAGCACTGCAGGTGTGTCAAATCCTGTTTTATGTTAAGGACTTGAGCATCCCTGCAGAGTTTGGCATCCTTAGTGTGGGGATCCTAGTACCAATCCTAAATGGGTACCGAGGGAGAACTGTACCAAACTGTGAGGAGGCTGGCGCTCTGGCTTCGCTTCTCCAGCATGGTGCACAACACCTCCTGGGCACCACAGTGCCGGCCCCATAATTTTGATTCTTAAAGTGATTAATAGATCAAATTATGGAAACGTCTTGGGCATATTTTCCCCGCCCTGACTTATTTTCTGGTGGAAATGTGCCAGAAGGAAGAGACCAGGGCTTACAGACAGATTAGCAGGTGGCAAACAGCAGGTGCTGGGAGCTAGAGGAACTGGCCAGCGCCGTCATCTCCTGAGCTTTGAACAAACAGGGGCAAAGGGCAGAAATCAGGGGTTCTCAGACTTTTAGTTCACGGAACCAGCATCGACCAGAAGGCCTCAGCAGAGTTCGATGGGAACTTGGTGTTTTGCCTTTGATGAGCTGTGGGCTCTTCTAAGCTGGTGTGGGAGTTATGTCAGAAACAACGATCCAGACACTTACTTAACTCCAACAGAGCAGATAGCAGTGGTGGGGTGTGAGTGCTTTCGGTCCAGTTAGAAGAGGCCTTGGCCAGTGTATCAGCAAACAAGTGGCTGTTTTCAGTCCAAGTTGATTGAGGGCTCCTAGGAGAAACCCATAAGGGAGCTAGGGAAGCCAGCAGAAGAGTGGTCTCTGGGCCTCATCCTGGGACACCTGGGGGTGTGACCGGCACCCAGAGTTGTCCTGTGGACCTGCAGGCCAATGGGGTCCTTTCCCTGCCCATTTGAGCCAGACACTGGCTGAGGGCCATGGCTTCCCTGGGCTAGGACAGGCCTGCTCGCCTGGGCGTGCCGGAAGTCAGGCTTGGTGCCCATTTGTTGAAGGGGACAGCTAGGAGCCATTGGCTGGCAGCACGCTTGTTAGCCAGAAGGGGGGGGGGTGGTCTGGGTGGAAAACCAGCGGCATCCCCTACACGCATCATGGAGGGTGTTGCCCTGTTCAGTGGGCAGGACGCTGAGGTCAGAACCATGGCTGTTGGGTTCAGTTCACAGCTTCGCAGCTCGTGGAAACATCATGAGTCCGTTTATAGACTGCACTTTGGGGTTTATTTCTGTATGTTGGGTTAAGCCAGCTGGGATGCTTCCTAAGAACGGCTGTGTGTTAAGGAGATGGGTTGGGGGTGGTGGTGGCGGCAGCGTTGGCAGGGACATCGGGCTTGTAGTAACCCCTTGCTTGCCTGCGCTGGACTCTGCAGTGAGCGTTCCCACACCTCGACCCTGGCTCTCCGAGGTGTGGGCCGCAGGCCGGGAGCTCACCTCCAGGGAGCCTGACTCTGGGCTTGCTCATTCTGTGAGTACTGCATTTCCGGAAGTGCCTCTTTCATTCATAAAATGACTGCTTACTCTGTAAACTATGGAAAAAGCTATGGAGAAGAAAGTGTAAGCCATGCAGATGGGGCGGGGTTCACAGACTGTGTAGCCCGAGGAGATAGGAAACTCAGTGGAGGGGGAAGCCCAGTCCTGTCCCCAGGTCACTGGGGTGTGGTGGGTCACTGGGGTGCTGGCCCTTCCCCTTTGCCTTATCTACCATCAAGGCTGCATTGAGAGGGATGAGAAGGCAAACAAATCCCATCTAGATTAAAAAAAGAAGCAACAATGGTGTCTTTGTTTGAGCCCTAGGGGAAGGATGACTGGATTGGGAAAAATGCAGGTTGTGAGAAGTTTGGAGTGGAGCAGATGCAGCTGAGAGAAAGAAGTGACCCCTGCACGGTGGAGTGCCCTCTTGCGAAATTGCCCTGGCCAGTTATCAAGCTGTTTCTCCCCTGCTGGTTTATATTTTATTTTGAAATGAAAGGCAGAGAGAGAGAGAGAGAGAGAGAGAGAGAGAGAGAGAGAATTTTCCACCCACCTATTCACTCCCTAATTGACCACAAAGCCAAGGGCTGGGCCAGGGACCCAAATACTTGGGCCGTTTTCTCCTGCCTTCCCAGGAGCATTAGCAGGGAGCTGGCTTGGAAGCAGAGCAGCCAGGACTCAAAACAGTGCCCCAGTATGGGGTGACTGCTGCACCACAAGTTAAAAAAAAAATTTGTGCATATGGGGGGAAATGGTAGAGGGGGAAGAAAACCAAACTAGCTCTCCATCCACTTGCCAAGCCCCAACTCCACTCCCGAAAGTGAACTACCACTTGGGTTTTTTCGTAGAAGCTTTTAGTGCACTTAACTCTTTTGGTGTCCAATGTTTCTTAGAGCTTGTAACAGCTGTCAGAATATTTCTTTACAAAATCATGACACCGTGTCCAACATGGAGGCGCCATCCTTTTCCTGTTTCCAAGTGATGACACTAGTTTGCATTTTCAGGGCTTCTGTCTTTTTTTTTTCTGTCGAACAATACTTCCATGAATATCCTAGTATTGCCAGGAGCTCCGGTGACCTATCCTCTGCATACTTGTAGAATGATTTCCCAAAGGTGGAACTGCTAGAGCAAAACGCAGGAACAATGTGAATTTTTTTTTAATGGGTGTCACCAAACTACATTCCCAGCAAGTTGCTCCAAATGTCCATTCCCTCGAGGAGGCCCTGTAAAAACTGCCCTCCGAAATTCAGGTTCAGATAAAGCCCAATAAAGGAGCCTTGAACTAAGGCAAGGGAAGCAGGCAGAAAGTTCCAATGACAAAGAATTGGAAGCTATGTGGTAAGCAGCTCAATTTGGTATTTGAAAGGGAGAAATCTGGGGCCGTCGCTGTGGTGTGGGAGGTTAAGCATCCACCTGTGGCACCGGCATTCCAAATAGGTGCTGGTTCAAGTCCCAGCTGCTCCTCTTCCAATCCAGCTCTCTACTTATGGCCTGGGAAAGCAGTAGAAGATGGCCCAAGTCCTTGGGCCCCTGTACCTGTGTGGGAGACCCTGAAGAAGCTCTTGGCTTCAGATCAATCTAGCTCTGGCTATTGCGGTCATTCAGGGAGTGAAACAGTGGATAGAAGACTTTTCTCTGTGTCTGTAACTCTGCCTCTCAAATAAATAAATCAATGTTGAAAAGAAAGAAGAGAATAGAAAAGAAGAAATCTTTTCTAATAACTGAACAATCAATATTATTTGGGCCAGGGAATACATGTGTGTGGTGCAGCAGCCAAAAGGGCAGGCACTGGAGCAGGAAGTCCCGCCTCTCCAACCTGCACTCAGTGACCACATTTTAAAGCATTATCTTTTTTTACACTTACAAACGTGCATGCAGATATGAAAGCATACATATGGGGACGATTTAAAGACAAATATGGGGCGGCTGCTGTTGTATCAGGGCACCACGTTGAGTCTGCTTCTCCGCTTCCAATCCAGCTCCCTGCTAATGCACCTGGGAAGGCAGCAGAAGACGGCCCAAGTGCTTGGGCCCCTGCCATCCACGTGGGAGACCTGGCTGGAGCTCCTGGCTCCTAGCTTTGGCTGTTGCATTTGGGAGATGGACTAGCAGATGGAGGATCTCTCTCTCTCTCTCTCTCTCTCTCTCTCCCTCTCTCCTTCTGTTGCTCTGCCTTTAAATAAGTAAATAAATCTTTAAATGTTAAAAAAAAAAAATACAAATCAGAAATGCCCATGAACCTATCAGGTGGCTTTTGCATAGGGCATATTTACATTATGTTGAGCTTCATCTCATTGCTGGGTCCTTTTTTTTTTTAATATTTTTTAATTTAATTTGAAACGCAGAGTTACAGAGAGAGAGAGAGAGAGAGAGGTCTTCCATCCAATGGTCTCCCCCATTACCCGTCCCCAAATGGCTGTAACAACTGGAGCTGGGCTGATCCGAAGCCAGGAACTTCTTCCTGGTCTCCCACATGCAGGGACTCAAGCACTTGGGCCATTCTCTGCTGCTTTCCCAGGTAGGTTAGCAGGGAGCTGGATCAGAAGTGGAGCAGCTGGGTCTTGAACCAGCGCCCATAGGGAATACCGGCGTTGCAGGTGAAGGCTTTACCCTCAGTGCCACAGCACCGGCCCCTGCTGGGTCCTTTAGAGGTGAAGTCTTGGTTAATCCTCACTGCAGCCCTATGAGAGAGTCTGGAGATAGTCCCCATTTCCCAGATGGGGATACTGGGGAGGAACTGAGCAATCTGACTATGGACTCAGTTAATGAGTAGCCAGTTGCAGTGTCTGGCTTTTCCGTGGCCTTGGACACCAGTGTTTAAGTCATTGTCAGTAGGTTAATGACATCTGGCGCATAGGTTGCAATTTTCAGTTCCCACATCATACTGTACAGGGGCAAGATTGGCCTTTGCTCTGGGCACTAAATTGATTGAAGCCCAAATGTTGGGGTGCGGCGGGAGTGAGGGGTGAGTGGAGAGGGGAAGCAGAAATCAGAGAAGCCCTGATCGCCCCTTTCCGCGGCTGTGCCTGCAAGTCCTCCAGCTGGGTGGGGTTCTACTTCTTTCTCTCTGTAACTTTGTCTTTCCAGCCAGGCAGGAACCCAACCCGGGGAAAGCCTTGTAGCAGTCATGCTCACTCTCCATCATCCTCATGACTCAGGGCGCCGAAATCGCCTAGCCTTGGCTGTCCAGGCCTTGTTGGGTGCTGGCCCGTGGGTCAGGGTGTGTTGAATACAGACAGGAAAGTGACATGACCTCATGCACACTGGGCGTAGCGCGGCACAGCCAACCTCTCCCCAGGGGCAGATCACTGATCACCTTGTGGGGGAGCCTCCGGGAGCAGGTTGGGAACACCTGTCTGCCGCGTCCAGGTTAGAGGCTGATTTCCACGTGCTGGCTTCCACCTGCACTAGCAGGTGGCTTCCAACAACTTGAACGGAGCAACTGGTCTCTGGGTGCATTTCTGTTTGGACAAACCCTCGGCTTCAAATCGGGTTTGCTGCCTGGGATGGTGGGAGCCACCTACCGGCTGCCATATCTGCCCCCAAGGACACAGTGAAACACAAGGGCCCAAGCACTTGAGCCATCTTCCGCTGCCTTCCCAGGCACATGAGCGGGGAGCTGGATCAGAAGTGGAGCAGCCAGGACTCGGACCAGTGCCCATATGGGATGTCGGTGTCTCAGGCAGCGGCTTAACCTGCTGTGCACCGACGCGGAGGATTCTGAAGGAGTTCCTTTGGCTTTGGCACTTGTTCTAGACTGAGCAAAATGTCCCATAGGCCTGCATTGTGCCTGGTTAGGCTGTAGCAGCGTGTCTCCAGGACTGTGACCTTACACAGTTTTACTCTAGTGAGTGTTGTGGGACATTGTGTCTGTCTCTGGACATGGACTAGAAGGAGAATGAAAAAGATTTGATTTATTGAGGTAGTGGGATGAGGATGGGAGAGGGTTTTTCCTTCTCTATTTTTGACTTTTGCAATCTGTGCAGTTAAACAGGAATCTCGTGCGCACCAGTGGCCATCTTGGAATGGGCCCTTTAACCTTGAAGAGCCGTGGGCAGGGCCGCCCTGAGATAGCTAAGGGGCTGTCCTGGAGGCTGAACTTACACAGCGGTGGCCTCTGGCACTCAGGGGCTGGTCCTGACAGCAGCATGCTCCGCGTCACTTGAGAACTTAGAACTAGAAGTTCCCAGCTCCACCCAGAAGTGGGAGCACCAGGGCTGGCGCCCAGGGGCCTGTGTTTTGCAAGCCTTGCCGCTGATTCATGCTCAAGCCTGAGAACCTCCGTTCTCACATCTGCGTTCAGCAGGGGGCCTGGGCTTCTGCACTCCGGCGTGCTCCCAGGCGTGGTGGTCACGAACCACACACGAGTCCACCCACTGTACGGAACACTGTAATGGGACATGAGCTGTGGTTCCTCGGCCTCCACGGCTCTTTTACAGATTATTTGTTTGTTTGTTTAATATGAAAGGCGGAGAGACAGAGAGCTCCCATCTGCTGTTCATTCCTCAAATGTACACCACAGCCAAGGCTGGGCCAGGCTGGAGCTAGGAGCCCAGAACTCAATCTGGGTCTCACACAAGTGGCAGGGACCCATGTACTAGAGGCGTCGCCTGCCGCCTCCCAGGCTGCGCCTTGGTCAGAAGCTGGAATGGAGAGTGGAGCTCAGACTCGAACCCAGGAACTCTGGTATGAGATGCGGGATTCCTAAGCAGTGGCTCCACTACTGCACCAAATGCCACCTCACCACGGCTTTTAAAGTGAGGGATCTGGGTATGGCTGCACAGCAGAACACCAGAGTGCTGTTACAAGGAGGAAACTGAACTGTAAGCACCAACAAGGAAAATTCCCCAGAAGTACTAAAGATTTATTTACTTGAAAGGCAGAGCTACAGAGAGGCAGAGGCAGAGGGACAGAGACAGGTCTTCCATCCGCTGGTTCACTCCCCAGATGGCCGCAACGCCTGGAGCTGAGCCGATCTGAAGCCGGGAGCCAGGAGCTTCTTCCGGGTCTCCCATGTGGGTGCAGGGTACAGGGGCCCAAGCACTTGGGCCATCCTCTACTGCTTTCCCAGGCCATAGCAGAGAGCTGTAGGAGCAGCCAGGACCTACGCCCATATGGGGTGCTGGCACTGCCGGCGGAGGCTTTACCTGCTACGCCACAGTGCCAGCCCCAATAAATAAACTTTTAAATTAAAAGCAAACTTTTAAATTAAATACAGAGGATGCACATCTTCCTTTCACTGCCAACCCCAGTGTGGCTTGACATGGCAGTCAGGGCCTGTCTTCATGGGAAAGTTTGATAATTTGTTCATTGTATATTTTTTAGTATTTTAGCATGGTTGGAGTTTGTGATCCCCCTGCCCAGGGAGCCGCAGTAATATGAACATCACTACAGCTTAAGCAGCTCTAACATGAAATCCAGAATCTGAAATGTTGCAGAATTCGGAACTTTTTTGAGTGCCAACGTCACACCAAGTGGAAAATTCCATGGGATCTGCCGTCATGTAACAGGCAGCAGTCAAAATGCAGGTGCACTGGCAATACTGTCAAAAGTCTCCTTTGGGCCATGTGTGGCTGAGCAAATATTCCACAGTCCGGAAAAATCCAGTCAGAAACACTTTTGGACTAGGGATGCTCGAGCTACGCTGTGATCGCTGGCTGTGGTTTGAGATGATAAATAACACGGGTGGGATTCAGTGGCAGGCTGTAGGCTCACCCCAGAGTCGATCTCCTCAGGAAAAGCTTTGTGTTTTGTTTCTTTTTTAATATCTTATTTATTTAATTGAGCGGCAGTTAGAGTGGGGGGGGGGGAGAGACAAACGGAAAGGTCTTCCATCTGCTGGTTCACTCCCCAAATGGCCACAATGGCCAGAGCTGGGCCAATCCAAAGCCAGGAGGCAGGAGCTTCTTCTGGGTCTCCCATGTGGGCGCAGGGGCCCAAGCACTTGGGCCATCTTCTGCTGCTTTCCCAGGCCATAGCAGAGAGCTGGATCAGAAGAGGAGCAGCAGGCACTCGGACTGGCCCCCATGTAGGATGCCAGCCTGCAGATGGAGGCTTAACCTACTATAAGCTCCAGTGCCAGCCCCAGCTTCGTGTTTCTGTCTCAGGAAACTATCCACGCAGGGGCCCATGTCAATGTGCATTTCTTGAGAATGAGAATGCTTCTTTGCTGCCCAGGGTAGCATCTCCTGGGGACGGTTTTAAGCATTCTCCTGCTTGGGCCGCACCCAGAGCAAGTGAATAGGTTTTTAAATCCGTTTGCCTGTAGATAATTTGTAGACAACATGAAGAAATCACAAGGAACCGCTGACAAGTTGAGACTAGGGGAGGGAAAGATACGTGGGATGAAAGAGTAATCTTTTAGTTTTGTATTTTCTAGTTTAATGTTGTTTTGTTCACCTTAAGCCTGGGGATATATGACTTAGATTTAAAGAATGACTTGCTTTTTTGAAAACAGAGAGATGAACATGCAGCTCCCTGGCTGCAGCCTGGATGCCTGGGATCCCTGCAGCGGGTGCTGGGCTGTGAGGGGCTTTGGGATTCCTCTTGGTGGCCCCTGCCGTGGGCCCCCCTGCTCTACAACCCCCCCTCCCCCCAAGCGCGATCTTCACCTTTTCCCAGGATTCCAGGCTGTATTAAGTCAGACCTCCCGATAGGTGGCTCATCATTTGGTTTATTTCCCTGTCCCATTTAGGATGGTGTTCTGCTCTCAGCAGATGCTCCAGACACGTGCCTGATGTACTCAGCCAGGATCTCTTGACGCCTGCCCTCATGGCTGCCTCTGTCACAGGTCACCTTGGCCTCCTCCTTCAATGCTCTGCCCCTTGACAGGCTGTGAGCCTGAGGGGAAGCCTTAGCCAGGAGCTGGCCCTGAGCTGGCCGTGGTCTGAGGTCTCTGTCCTGCCACTAACATACATACCTGGCTCAGGCCCGGCCTGATCAGACTCTAAACCACCACAATCAGGGACTCCCAAAAGCCAGCTCCAACACTAGACCACCCAGGGCCATTTGTTACAGGTATGCCTTCTGGCTGCCTCCCGCTGGATCTGTCTTAGGAGAAATGAGGCTGTTTGTGAGCTTTGCATCTCTGCAACTGAATACGCACCTGGCGCAGCTACAAATGCGGGAAAGGGTTATTTAGGCTCAGGATTTCAGAGGGCCATGGTTCAAGACTGGGCAGCCCATTGGTGGGCGTGCGAGGAGGAGAGAAGATGGTGGAGCAGGTGTAGAGGAATCACGTGGTGAGCCGGGAAGCAGAGAGGCAGGGTCTGGGCTGCCACCCGGACACCCGATCAAGCCTCCGCTGTTAATCTATAACCATTGGCATCAATCCATTAACCACTCACCTCAGACTTTTGGGTCCAGGCCTTTAACACAGGGGCTTTGGGGAGGGCTGTTACCCAAACCACAACAGCGAGTTGGGATTTTTTTTTTTTTTTTTTGACAGGCAGAGTGGACAGTGAGAGAGAGAGAGAGACAGAGAGAAAGGTCTTCCTTTGCCGTTGGTTCACCCTCCAATGGCCGCCGCGGTCGGAGCGCTGCGGTGCGAGTTAGGATTTTTAAAAATCATCCAGGTGATGCTGAGGCTCTGGAAAGCACCTAAAACCCTGGGCGAGGTCATTTAACCAGTGTGTTACATAAACTCACACTGTGCGTAACCGACGACGGGAACCCGAACGACTGTGCCTTGACCAGTTCCTGGAGTATCCTGGGCACGTGAACTCTCATGCAGAAGGCGAACCCCACTAATGCCAGCCTTCAGCCAGTGAAAGATGGAGTGGTGGACAAAGGGCCGGGTCCCTTAGGGGCAGGGCAGCTTGGAGGTGTGTCCTCCCTCGTCTCCCAGGTTGGCCCTTGGGAAGGGACCCCTGTCTTGGTAACTCACCTATAAGTCATTTGTCTCACTTTACATTTCCTCTCTCTGGATCTCTTTCTTGGAAAACTCAAACTAAATAACATTAAAGACCCAGCTGGCTTGGCCCACTGTAAAGTGAGAATCTTAAAGCAGCGGATGGGGCTGGCACCGGCATCCCCTATAGGTGCCAGTTCAAGTCCCGGCTGCTCCACTTCTGATCCAGCTCTCTGCTGTGGCCTGGGAGAGCAGTGGAAGATGGCCCAAGTCTTTGGGCTCCTGCACGTACGTGGGAGACCCAGAGGAAGCTCCTGGCTCCTGGCTTCAGATTGGCGCAGCTCTGGCAGGTGGAGTCTTTCTGTTGTGCCGTTTGCTCCCTCCCTTGCCACCAATCCTTGGTCACACTGATACTTCCTAGCTGCTTCTTCGGTGAGAGCCTCTGACCAGCCGTGACCAGCGGGTGACGTCTCTGTCCCTTGTCCTTGCAGGCATCCGTCCCTACAAATGCGACGTCTGCAACAAGGCTTTCACCCAGCGCTGCTCCCTGGAGTCCCACCTGAAGAAGATCCACGGCGTGCAGCAGCAGTACGCCTACAAGCAGCGCCGCGACAAGCTCTACGTGTGTGAGGACTGTGGCTACACGGGGCCCACCCAGGAGGACCTGTACCTGCACGTGAACAGTGCCCACCCGGGCAGTGCATTCCTCAAAAAGACATCCAAAAAACTGGCGGCCCTTCTGCAGAGCAAGCTGACAGCCACACACCAGGAGAGCATCCATCTGAGCGAGGAAGAGGAGAGGAAGTGAGGAGGAAGGCGAGGGGAGCCAAGGCTGTGACACTGCTAGACTTTGGGTTCCGCAGGGCCCCTGCCGCGCTGGCTCTCTACAGTGCCAGGCGTTCAGCTCCCCTGTCTGTCCTCTGGGGAGGGGAGCATCAGGATCCGTCCCAAGGCTGGGAGTTAGCGTAGTGACACCAGGCCCCACGGCACAAGTTCTGTTGAACACAACTGTGTGCAGCTGAGTCTGATCTCTGTATTCCTGCTGGCCGAGGCCACCACGCAGGATTTTTGTTGTGTGTGGGTTTTTTTTTTTTTCATTTTTGTTTTTTTTAAAGACTCTCACACATGGATGGAGAGGCATTCCTAGAGAGACGATTACTTTATGGTGCCTTGAAATAAAAGTGCTTCCACTTGATGTGCTACTCAAGCAAGGAAATGCATTTTATTATGCTGAGTTTACAGAAATTATTTTAATAAATGAAATGTTCTTGTGAAACTTCTCTTTAAACACACACTGGTTGTTTATTAGCAATAGCTGTCTATTTGGGGTATTTGACCTCAGGGTATTTGAGGGGGCGGTTGGGTATTTTGTATAAGGGAGGTGGGTTTGAAGAAGCAATTTTTAAAAAAAAGATTCATTTATTTATTTGAAAGGCAGAGTTACAGAGAGAGAGGAAGAGACAGAGATTTTCCATCCGCTGGTTCACTCCCCAAATGGCCACAATAGCCAGGGCTGGGGCAGTCCCAAGCCAGGAGCTCCACCCTAGTCTCCCACGTGTGTGAGGGGTCCAAACACTTGGGTCATCTTCCACTGCTTTCCTAGGTGCATTAGCAGGGAGCTGGATCAGAAGTGGAGCAGAGGCTCAAACCAGTGCCACATGGCATTGTGGGTGGCAGCTTAACCCTGCAGCACCACAGCACTGGCCCCGAGGAAGCAAATCTTGGCTGTGGGTAGCAGAATATACAAGGACTTCAGAAAACTTAAAACAATTGGAAGTGAAAGATTTGTTTTGGTACGAATTGTTTGAAATCCATGCATACAT
This sequence comes from Sylvilagus floridanus, assembly GCA_949820135.1. Classification (NCBI taxonomy): domain Eukaryota; kingdom Metazoa; phylum Chordata; class Mammalia; order Lagomorpha; family Leporidae; genus Sylvilagus; species Sylvilagus floridanus. The sequence continues at coordinate 88,235,862 of OX463231.1, forward strand.
GGGGCCTTCAAAAAGTTCATGGAAAATGTGTATTGTGAAAAAGCTGTGGGGCCGGTGTTGTGTGTAGCAGATTAAGCCTTGGCCTGTGATGCCAGTCTGATCCAGCTCCCTGCTAATGCACCTGGGAAAGCAGAAGATGGTCCAAGTGCTTGGGCCCCTGCACCCACGTGGGAGACCCGGAAGAAGCTCCTGGCTCCTGGTTTCTGTCTGGCCCATGCAGCCATCTGGGGAGTGAACCAGTGAATGGAAGATTCTCTCTCTCTCTTTCTCTCTCTCTATAACTCTACCTTTCAAAGAAATAAAAAATACGTCTTAAAAAATAAGAAAAAAAAAGCTGCATGGGTTTCCCTGGGGGGAAGAAATAGCACTGAGCAGCAGGCTGGTGGGCAGAGGCAGAGCAGGGAGCTCACAGCCCCGACCTCTTTTTGGTGACCCCGGCTTCCTGCAGAGCTCTGCAGTTGGATTCCGGCACTGGGTGAGGCATGCAGCAAAGCCTGGAGCAGGAGCGGGAGGAGCTCTCGCCAGAGCACAGAGTGCCCTTGCAGGAGCCACAGCCACAGCCACAGCCCTCAGGAGTTTCCCTCGGGCGGTGGCTGCTGAGTGCGGTGACCCTTGGCAAGGCTCCCTCCGCTCACCTGTGAGACTTGCCCCAGAGACAAGGAAGGGTAACAGGCAGCCCCACCCCGAGACAAGATAGGGCAAATAGGAGGCAGCGGCCACGGGACAGGGACAGGGACAGTGACGTGGTTTCCCTGGTTCTCGCATGGCTGGAGGGGCAGCAGGAAGGGCCCAGAATGATTGGAGGCCGAGTGGTGCTGCCCTGGTCGGGTCCGGGAGCTGATGCTGCGTGACTTGTACAAGACGTACGGGCAGAGGGCCTCTCTGGGCCAGGGAGACGTTGCCAGTTTCCTCCCTTCCTCCGCCTGCCCTCGCGCCTCCAGCCTTCCCCTCCACCGTCCTCTGGTCTTACCTCTCCTCTCCTGCACAGTGAACCAGTTCTTATGTTAAGATGTGGACGGACATCTTAGGGGACGTGCTACGGCTTGAGCTGGTCTTTCTCTTCCCAATCAGTGCTTTTCTTTCAGAAGGAAGGGAACAAACCCAGGCACCAAGCTGGTCGCCTCTCCCTGCCCATTCTCTGGATCAATCCACGGAGCACTCCTGGGGGTCCGCAGCCCTGTCCCACGTGGGCACACGAGGTGACCCAGAGATGGCTGGCTGGAGTCCGGGGGAAGAGGCCAGGAATCCGGGTCAGACCCCAAGTCCTTTTCCTCTCTCTCTTTACGCTGCCTTCAGATTAGGAAGGCTAAGGTCTTAGGGTCAAGTGACCACACTGAGGCAGGGATGGGGTTGGGGCCACCTTTGGGGGTCCTCACCATGGGCTCAGAGCCATGGGCCAGCCTGCAGGCCTGGTGGGCTCTGCTCTGCGGCTCGGGCAGGGGTGTAAGCCTACAGCACCACGCAGTGTACACGACTGTGCGCGGGCACGAGCCACGGCATTGGCTGCAGCTGTGGCAAGGGTTGAACTTGGAGCTCCAGTGCACTGGGACAGAGCCAGCGCTGAGGGAGCTGGCTTCGGAGGACACATTGCTGTCCTTGCATTTGCCACAGAGAGGGGAGGCGAGGCCCCCACTGATTTGCTTCCTCCTCGGGTATCTGGGTGCCAAAGCCACAACAAAAGCAGCTTTCCTGGAAAGGAGTGTGGGTGGTGCTGGCTGTAGGGAACTGCCCGTGGGGGAGCGTTCGCTTTCAGGTCAGATTGCTACTAAACACAGCTTTACTGATTGCAAGTGACAGAAACCCAGCTTCACAGGGCTTTAGCAGAGAAGGGGATATGTTGGCTGGGAAGTCTAGGGTTGTTCCCATTTCTTTCTTTCTTTTTTTTTGGACAGGCGAGTGGACAGTGAGAGAGACAGAGAGAAAGGTCTTCCTTTACCGTTGGTTCACCCTCCAATGGCTGCTGCCGCCGGCGCATCATGCTGATCCGAAGGCAGGAGCCAGGTGCTTCTCCTGGTCTCCCATGGGGTGCAGGGCCCAAGGACTTGGGCCATCCTCCACTGCACTCCGGGGCCACAGCAGAGAGCTGGCCTGGAAGAGGGGCAACTGGTACAGAATCCGGCGCCCCAATCGGGACTAGAACCTGGGGTGCCGGCACCGCTAGGCGGAGGATTAGCCTATTGAGCTGCGGCGCCTGCCAGGTTGTTCCCATTTCAAGGGTGGCAGGTCTAATGCTTGAAAACATGTCACCACCCCGGGGGCCAGCGTTGTGGCACAGTGGGTTAAGCCACTGTCTGCAGTGCTGACATCCCATACGAGCATGGGTTTGAATCCCGGCTGCTCCATGTCTGGTCCAGCTCCCTGCTAATGCACCTGGGGAAAGCAGCAGAAAATGACCCAAGTTCTTGGGCCCCTGCATCACGTGGGAGACCCAGAAGTTCCTGGCCCCTGGCTTTGGCCTGTCCCAGCCCTGCCCACTGCAACCATTTAGTGGGTGAACCAGCAGATGGAAGATCTCTCTCTCTTTCTCTCTCTTTCTCTCTCTTTCTCTCTCTAACTCTGCCTTCCAAATAAATAAAATAAGTCCTAAAAAATCATCATCTCCTACCTATTTTTCCTCCTTTTAGCTCTGTATCTCCACACGGGCGTCTTGCTTAGGCAAGCTCCAGTGGAGCCGGGATGGCCTCCCACGGCCCTAGACTCATGTCCCACAGTGCAGGAGTCCCACAGAAGGGCTGTCTGAGCCCACTCTGAACCATGGCTGAGCCCTGGGAGACCTTCTCAACCCAGACCAGAGCCAGGGGCTCCTGCCTCCCTTGTATTGGGTGCAGTGAGTTGTCCAGCTACCCTCTGTCTTCTGCTGTGACCAGGAGGACACAGATAGGACCCTGGAATAGACAATGCAAAGCTGTGGCACCAAGAAGTCCAACAAACTGGCTTGAGAAGAGAGGTGGTCGTCTTGCATGTTGGGTTCAGAATTGGGTGCCTCCTTCTTACCACCACTCAGGGACCTGGATTTCTGCCCTGCCCTAGGAGATGGTCAACATGTGCTTGGCTGAAGCGCGGTTTCTGTGGGTCTTGATGGGCAGGGGACTTGTCTGGGTTTGGTTCCTCATGAAGCCGGCATGGGCGCAAGGACTCAGGTTCCGGTAGATTGTTCAGGACACATGGGTAGCGATGGGGGAAGGAGGGAGGGGATGGGAAGGAAAGAGCCAGCAAAGGGAAGAGGGTCTAGGGAGCTCCTGCTGAGGGCGTCTGGAGCTTAACTTCCCCCACCTCCTGGACCTCAGGGAGGCGACATGGACTGTGCCTCAGTTTCCCGCTGATGGGCACAGGACATGGTCCTCTGATGCCCCATCCATCCTTGCTTTGAGAGCTAGCGACATTGAGGGGTTGTCCGTTTCTGGGTCTCACCACCTTGTCCAGTGCACCAGCCTCACATGCTTCCTGTACCAAAAAACAAAACAAAACAGGGATCAACGCTCAGCACACGGGGCCCTGAAATTCATGGATCCCAGCGGGGTGGTGAGCATGGATGGTACAGGTGTGGAAGGGTCCCAGCTGCACCTGAGGCTGCTGGCCTGGTGATGACACGTGGCCCTCCCACCCAAGCTCCACCAGAGGCTTCAGCCACTCTAAGTAAGTGGTGGTGGGCTGAGGTGGGGGGGATACAGCCCTTTCAGCCACAACACTTTGGCATGACTGGCTAGGGCAATGGATTATGGAGGTAGCTCCCAGTCTCCGCCATGGCAGACAGAGCCAACAGACACTCATGCCTAATCTTAACCTTCCCAGCCTCCCAACCCTGCTTGCCTGCCCTAATCTTTGCCAGTCGCCAGGAAACAGCTAAGTGCCCAGGGTCACTGGTGTTTGGGCTGGTGACCTTGGAACCTTGGGTCTGTTGATGGTCTTGGAAATGAAGATCCATGAGCTATTGAAAACCATGTATTCACCTGTATTAAGTCCACCCAGCTATTGACTATGAGGTCAGCACCAATGTGCTGGGCAGAAGTATCCATTACCACAAAAGTGTCTCTGTTCTGGAGAGAGGGCTCTGCTATCCATCAGTGGGGCTTCTCCTGCTGATGTCTTAGGTTGGGGCCTAGAAGCGGAGCCTGCAGCATGCATTCTGGGTCAGTGATTTAGTAAGGGAGGCTCCCAGGCCACCCGAAAGGAGGAGCAGTGAGGAAGCTACAGCAGAGGAAGAAGCCAGGCAGAGCTGAGGGCTGCCGAAGCCTGGCCGCAGTGAAGGGCATCCACTTTGAGGGAGGCGGGGTTTCAGTGACAGCAGCCGAGGCTCTAAGTACCCCGGGGGCTGGCTCCCCCAGGAGGGCTACCAGGTAGGAGAGAGAGAAACCACAGGCAGAGATTCTTAGGGGTGAAAACAATTGGGGTCCGCGGGGCCGGCACCATGGCTCACTTGGTTAATCCTCTGCCTGCGGCGCTGGATCTCATACGGGCACGGGTTCTAGTCCCGGCTGCTGCTCTTCCAGTCCAGCTCTCTGCTGTGGCCTGGGAAGGCAGTGGAGGATGGCCCAAGTGCTTGGCCCCTGCACTCAACATGGGAGACCAGGAGGAAGCACCTGGCTCCTGGCTTTGGATCGGCACAGTGCCAGCCAGGGCGGCCATTTGGGGAGTGAACCAACGGAAGGAAGACCTTTCTGTCTTTCTCATTGTCTAAATCTGCCCGACCAAAAAAAAAAACTCATGGCCAATTTGGCATTTTGGCCAAGGATTTACCGAAAGAAGGAATCCCTCTCTCTCTCTCTCTCTCTCTCTCTCTTTTTCTCTCTCTCTCTCTTTACAAATTGTGCTGTTTTCTGAAGAAACAACAACAAAAAAAATGGATGTAAAATTCATGCAGCAAAGAGTCTTCCCCTTAAAGCAGTGCCTCACCTGCCGAGTCTCTCTGCTGTCCTTAGTTTTTCCTGTAACTTTCCTGCGCCCTTTGCTCTGTATTTATATAAGCAAGTATGAATATATGTGCTCTGGCTCCCTGCTGGTTCTTTTTTCTCATTTACATTAGCAAATAGCATCCCATGCACACAGTCTGGCATCTTGCACATTTCTTTTTAATAACACCTTTGTATTTGTCTCCAAAATGGTACCAAAAAAGCACTCGCGTCCATCTAGCGTTGTGTTGTACAGATCTTCCTTAACACAGGTTATCAGTCTCCAGCTGATGGATGCTCTGTGGTTTCCCAAAATTTCCTACTATGGCGAATGCTACCATAACTATATACCTATGTCATTGTGAAATACAACATATATGCAAGCCCATCTATGTGATAAGTTCCTAGAAATGCAATCGTCCAGGCTAACAATTTCATATGATTTAGGGCCATCTGCAATTCCTTTTTCTGTGAACTGCTTGAATGCCCGTTTACTTATTGATTTCATTTTGTTTGAAAAGCAGAAAGAGATTTTCTCTCAGCTGGCTCACTCTCCAAATGCCTGCACCTGTCAGGGCTGGACCAAGCCAAAGCCAGGAGCTCAAAATTCCATTCGGTTCGCCTGTGTGTGTGGCAGACACCCAAGGACTTGAGCCATCATTTGCTGCCTCCTAGAGCGGGCAGTAGCAGGAAGCCGGATTGGAAGCCGAGGAACCAGTACTGGAACACAGGTACACCATGGGATGCAGCAAGTTAACCGCTGCAGCCCAAACACCTCTACCTCAATGTCTGTTTTCTCCCCGGCGTGTTGGTCTTTATTTTTTCCTGCCTAGCTTGTAAGATTTTTTTTTTTTTAATGTATCAGGAAGTTTGTCCCTCTGCAATGTAAGTTGCTGGTTTTGTCATGCTGATAAACAGGGCTCAATTACCCCGTGTAGAGATCGTGCCAATTTGCAGTATGTGAGAATGCCCATGTCCTCGTCCCGGTGCCAACGTTATATTGCTGTGAGCTTGGAGTCTGGCCAATCTGATGGTGGAGGGTTTTTTTTTCCCAATGTCATTGGATGTGACATTGCTCTGATGTTGAGAGAAGAGGATTGGGTGTCCATTTCATGTGACGGAGCAGGGGTATTTGTAGCTGCCTGTTCTGTGTCCCGCCGGAACGCCCACCTTTCTGCTGAGCTCCCGCCAGACTCCTTGGAGAACTGCACCATTTTTGTTTCCTTATTTTACTATCTCAGGAAGGTTAGCCCTTTGTGACTGGGGTTGCTGTTATTCCTCCCAGGTTGTCATTGATCTTTAGATTCTGCTCACGCTAGGGTTTTTTGTTGTTGTTGTTGTTTTGTTTTGTGTTGCATTGTGTTTGTTTCTTTGGCTGCCCGGAAGTTCTTGATTTTTGTGTGGCCTTTATGACCCCTGGAGGCTTCCTCATGAAATGGTGAGAAAGGTCTTCCCATGCCCAGTTCCGTCGGAATTCCACCCTGCCTTCTCCAGGTCTTCAGTCGCTTGTATCACATAGAAATCTTTGATCCGCTTGGACTATTTCCTGGTGTATAGTGGGAGGTATGGATCCAACTTTATCATTTTCCAGATGGCTGACAAGAGATTTTTTTTTTTTAAACAGGGAGCTTGTCCAAAACACACCAGAGTTTGCTTTGCTCAGGAAAAGGTCGCATGTCTTAGCAGAAGGTGCTGTGAATTATAGTAAGGAGCGGTTTTCTTTAATTAACCAAGATGCATGCTTTCAGCAGATACCCACGGTGCCCCAGGTCCCTTTATGGATACTAAGACTGGAGAAAAACCAGCCCAAGTCCCTGCCTTCAAAGAGCTCACACTCTCTTGGGGGTGGAGGGTGGAGACAGACGGTTAAAAACCAGTAACTACTGTGTTAAGAGTTCACCCCAAGCGCTGCAGGTCCTGGGCTTCTCTGAAGTGAAAGGGGTTAGCGGCTGTCCCAGGTGCTGGCCAAGCAAGGACCAGGTCCTGGGACAGGTTTCCCTGACCAAGACAACAACTGGGAAAATGCCAGCGAGACCTAGGGCTAGGAGTATTTTTATTATGAGGATGTGGGTGAAGGAAAGCCTACGGGGTTTACACGGAGCAGATCCCAGGGAGGGAAGATGCTGGGTGAGAGAGGACCTTGGGACAGGAAGACAGTCCCTGGGGGCAGTCCCTGTTGCTTCTGGATTGGCTAGGGTTAAGAGTCCAGAAAGTTGATAGGTGAACAGGATGCCCCGGTGGCCGGACAGGCAGGAATGCACTAGCCTTTTGTTGCTTTTCCTGGACGATGTTCACTGATTAACTTCCTTTATCTTTCCCCTCCTCCATCCTCGGCTGCTTGTAATTAAATTCAAAAGAAAAGCCCGTTTTCTTTGATCACTAGCTACTCTGGGGAATGAGGTGTTCCAGGTATGATGCTTCTGCATCTAATGAGGCCAAAGCCTGCAGGACGTGGACAGGGCATGGCACAGGCATAGGGACAGCTTTACTTCCACAGTGTCTGGGGCCCCAGCTGGGACACGTGATCTGGAATTGTGCCTCTGGTGGCTAATGCTGCTGGGGCTTGGGGACCTTGATTCCTGTCTTTGCAGGCCTCTCCTGGAATGGTCTCTCCGTGTGGCCTGGTCTGGGCTGCGACAATGTGGCAGGGTCCACGGAAGGGCGGGGAGAGGCAGATGAAGCCACATCGCAGACTAACAGTGAGCCCCGGAAGGAGGCCTGCGGCTCCCTCCTGCCACGGTTTACTTATTAGAAGCGTGTGCAAGGCTGATCCATATTCAGGAGGAGGAAAATCAGAGCAGGTGTTGTGGTACAGCAGCTAAGCTGTCGCGTGGGATGCCAGCATCCCTGTCAGAGTGCCTGGGTTCGAGTCCTGACTCTGCTTCCAACCCAGTTTCCTGCTAATTTACACCATGGGAGATGGTACATGATGGTTCAACTATTCTGGTTCCGGCTACCCACATGGGAGGGCTGGATGAACTTCCTGGCTCCTGGCTTCAGCTGTGCCCAGCATTGGCTATTGCCTGCATTCGAGGAGTGAATTAGAGAATAGAAAATTTTTTTTCTGCCTTTTTTTCTCTCTCTCTGTCATTCTGCCTTACAAAGAAATAAATCTTTCAAATAAATAGATAAAACAATAAGAACAAAAAGGAAGATAGGCTAGGATGAGCATATGGGACTGTATCTATTGCTAAGGCCAATGGCAGAAAATACAGTTTGCAACATTAGGCAAGGAGGGCTGGGACCCAGTACAGATGATGCTGGGGGGATGGGTTGCTTTATAGGGAAGGTCGGGACATGTGACCTTGTTCCAGGCTGTGGGAGCAGCAAGGGCAGAGGCCAGGAAGGAGTGGGTGTACGTGACTTCTCTGGAGAGCGTGTGGACTGGAGTAGCTTACCTGGGATGAGAAGAGATGGGACTGTGGCGACAGACAGGCCCCGGAGCTGTGGGCAGCAGATAGCCATGTGGCCGTGGTGTAGAGATGTTGGCTTCCTTGTGAATGGATTGGAGACCAAGGAGAACTCTGAGCAGGGGAGTAATGTGATCTCAGTGATGTGTTTATGGGCTTGCTCTGGCTCAATGAGAACAGATTTGGGGGTGGGAGGCAAGGGTGGAAATAGGGAGACCAATTAGGAGATGATTATAAATAAAGGCAGGACACGATGACTGCTTGGAACAGGATGGCTGCGGAGGAGGTAGTGAGAAACGGCCGGAGGCTGGACAAGTGTTCAGTGTGGGTCAGTGAGCGGACGGTACACGCTGGCTTGTCTGGGGTGCCTCTGGATTGTGTAATGAAGGTCACGGCCATGCCGGTTGTTGAGGAGGAGTCCAAAGGGTTTGTTCTGTTTCTAGAAGAATGGAGGCGCCATTTATGGCCCATGATGGGAATGACCATGGCGGGGGGGGGGGGGGGCAGGGGTGAGTAGAGACCAGGAGTCCAGGTTGAGAAATTTTCAAATTGCTTATGAGAGTCCAAGGGCCTCAGAAGCACCGGGGACCTGCCAAGGGGGTGGTTGAAGTTCAAGGAGAAGGTCTGAGGTGCAGCTGGGAATTTGAACTTTTCTGGGACTTGGGAAGCCTGAGCCGGGAGGCTAAATGCTCTCATATTCCAGCCAAGAGAAGGCCCTGGGCAATCCCACATAGAAGTTGGAGAGCTGGGGCTGGGGCAATGAGTTAAACCACGGTCTGTGATACCAGCATCCTGTATGGGTACCGGTTTGAGTCCCGGCTGCTCCACTTCTGATCCAGCTGCCTGCTAATGCGCCTGGGAACACAGCAGAAGATGACCCAAGTGCTTAGATCCCTATACTCATATTCCCTGGATGGAGTTCTAGGTTCCTGGTTTTGGCTTGGTCCAGCCAGGCTCCGGTGCAGCCATTTGAGGAGTGAGCCACTAAATGGAAGACCTCTCTGTTTGTCACTCGGCTTTTCAAATACATAACTAAATCTTAAAAAAAAAAAAAAAAGTTTAGGGAGTTAAGGAGGTCTCAGTAAAGGAGACCAGGAAGGAGCTGCCGTGGGAAAGGGGGTGACATGGTGGGAAGCAGTGGGGCCTTTGCCCGTGCTCCAGTATGGGACACTAGCGGCCCAGGCAGCAGCTTAACCCTCTGCTCCACACCACCAGCCCCATGTTCTGCTCTCTGGAACAGGGCCGGTGCCTGCTCACCATGCTCTTGTCGTTGTTTTGAATGAGAAATTTTCTTAGGTCTGTGCCCTTCCCTCATCCTAAGCAGATCTTCTTTGAGTGCCTGATCTTTGAGTGATGTGGCTGTTGTCCAGATGGCAGAGGGCCACTGAGAGCCACAGGCTCCAGACTGCTTGTCCTGGGCCCTGCCCTTGCTGGCAACTGTCATTTTCCTTCTTAGGCCCCTCCTCCTTTACTCCAGGACTTTCCAGGATACCATTGTTTGCTCCCCAGCTTAGGCTTATCAGGTGCATGGAATACAGATGAATGTCCTGGGTGTGACCTTTAGTCGCTGCTTGGGCTAATTTGAAAGCTTTTTTTCTTCATTTTCCCTGTGTGGTTGCTTACTGGAAGGCAGGTTTGTTTGTCTGAAGACTTATTTATTTGAAAGATAGAGGGAGAAGCAGAAACAGAGAGATCTTCTATCCTCTGGTTCACTTCGTAAATGCCTGGAACAGCCGGGTCTGGGCCAGGCCAAAGTCAGGAACCTGGAACCTCATCCGGGTCTTCCATGTGAGTGGCAGGGCCCCAAGTCCTAGGGCCAGTGTCAAGGAGCTGGATTGGAAGTGGAAGAGCAGGAACTCTCTCCTAAATGGGATGCCAGTGCCAGGAAGTGGCAGCTTAACCCTCTGCACCCCGACACAAGCCCCAGGTCCTCAAGTGACTTACTTCTGAGGCAGTTTGTCATGCCCAATATATAAAAAATATTGTTTGGCCGGCGCCGTGGCTCAACAGGCTAATCCTCCGCCTTGCGGCGCCGGCACACCGGGTTCTAGTCCCGGTCGGGGAGCCGGATTCTGTCCCGGTTTCCCCTCTTCCAGGCCAGCCCTCTGCTGTGGCCCGGGAGTGCAGTGGAGGATGGCCCAGGTGCTTGGGCCCTGCACCCCATGGGGAGACCAGGAAAAGCACCTGGCTCCTGGCTCCTGCCATCGGACAAGCGCGGTGCGCCGGCCGCAGCGCGCCAACCGCGGCGGCCATTGGAGGGTGAACCAACGGCAAAAGGAAGACCTTTCTCTCTGTCTCTCTCTCTCACTGTCCACTCTGCCTGTAAAAAAAAAAAAAAAAAATATTGTTTGTCTCCCTGCTTTAGTCTTAGAACCTGGGACAGTTCAGCTCAGAATAAGTATCCAATAAATATTTAATATTTGTTGGATGAATGAATATATAAACACCTAATTGTCTAATATCCAAATAGCCTTGCTTTTTAATTTTACTTTTGAAATTTATTTATTTATTTGAAAGGCAGTTACAGAGAGAGAGAGAGAGAGAGAGAGAGAGAGATTTCTTCCATCTGCTGGTTCACTCCTCAGATGGCTGCAATGGCCAGAGTTGCGTTGATCCAAAGCCAGGAGCCAGGAGCCTCCTCCAGGTCGCCCACATGGGTGCAGGGGCCCAAGGACTTGGCCCATCTTCCACTGCTTTCCCGGGCCAGAGCAGAGAGCTGGATCAGAAGTGCAGCAGCCAGTATGCCACAGTGCCGGCCCTTAGCCTTGCTTTTATTTATTTATTTATTTTTAATTTGACAGGTAGAGTTATTGACAAAGAGAGCGACAGAGAGAAAGGTCTTCCTTCTGTTGGTTCACTCCCCAAATGGCTGCTACGGCCGGCGCTGTGCCGATCCAAAGCCAGGAGCCAGGTGCTTCCTCCTGGTCTCCCATGTGGGTGCAGGGGCCCAAGCACCTGGGCCATCCTCCACTGCCTTCCCAGGCCACAGCAGAGAGCTGGACTGGAAGAGGAGCAACCAGGACTAGAACCCGGCGCCCATAAGGGATGCCGGCGCTGCAGGCGGAGGATTAACCACGTGAGCCACGGTGCCGGCCCCATAGCCTTGCTTTTATAATGACCTTTTCCCACTGTTGGGGAACGCCCCAGCTTGAAAGGAAAGGCCACCACAAAACACACCAAACACCGGAGTAACGGAAAAGGTTTATTGTCAGGTGGGGGAACCTGACGGGCTGCTTCCCAGTGCAGAGTACTGGGAGAACAGAGGTTACACAGCTTTGCAGAGGTAAGGAAGGGAGCGGCAAATCCCGTTAGGGTGGGGGTGGAGCTGGCGCTTGTGATTGGGCCATCTGGTCACCTGACTTGCAGTACGCCAGGTTGGGCTTAGGAAGGTGGCACCACTTTACTAACACAACTTTCCAGCACATGTGCTTTTCCATGAGGTGCATCCTGCAACCAACCTCAGCCATGAAAATCCACACAATTCTGTCGACCCTCTACAAGGAAGACTGATTTGAAAACCAACCCATCGATATTTAAAAATAAACAGCAGGGGCCAACGCTGTGACATGGAAGGTTAAGCCTCTGCCTGTAGTGTCGGCATCCCATATGGGCGCCAGTTCGAGTCCCGGATGCTCCACTTCCAATTCAGCGCCTGCTAATGGCCTGGGAAAGCACTGGAAGATGGTCCAAGTGCTTGAGCCCCTGCACCTAGGTGGGAAACTCAGAAGAACCTCCCAGCTCTGGCTTTGGCCTGGCCTACTCCCAGTCGTTAAGGCCATTTGAGAAGTGAGCCAGAGGGTGGAAGATCTATCTCTCTCGCTCTGCCTCTCTCTCTCTTTCTCTCTCTCTCTCTCCTTCTCTGTATCTCTGTCTTTGAAATAAATAAACCATTAAAAAAATGTAAAAGTAAACAGCAATGGTGGTGAAACCCAGTTCTCTGTCTGGGGAATCGCTCTTGCTCCTGGAGAGGGGGCCTGGAAGCAGTAGCTGATGTGTTTGGTGGGGGAAAGGGGCCAACAGCACTAGGGACCAAGGCAGGAGGGCTCTGGTCCAGCTGCTCCCACCGTCCCCTTGGCCACTGCCAGCCCTGAGCCCCTGGGGCTGCAGGAGCCGTGCCTGGTATGCGAGGGGCAGTTCTGTGATGCTGCCATGGTCCAAATGGTTGCTATTTCCGTAACGCCTCTGTTCCATCAGCCTGACATTTCCTGCACCGGTTCCAGGCCCAGCATACCATTTTAGCTGACGTGGGTGAGTGTTTCGTGGGGACAGCAGATGGATGGAATGACAAATAGCAGGATGGTGGGGACCGCTGAGGAGTGCTTTTTCCTGTGCTGGAACCGATGGCTGGGCACGTGCTCCGACGTAGACCAGAAGGGAAGGCGCAGTGTGTGCTGGGGCCAGCGGGCAGGCTCACTTCCGTTTCTCCTTGGCTGCTACACACCCTTGGCCTTACACCCAATCGACCCACTACTTGACAGTCTCCCATTGGGGTTCTCCAGGAAGCAGATCCTGAGGCAGCAGGAAGTGTGATGAGGCAGGGTGGTTAGCGAGCAGGTCACTGCTGTGGGCAACTGGGGCTCAGCACTGACTCCGGGTGACGGTGCAGAGCACGCCCCAGCGCGGTCCTGGGCTGGGCTGTTCATGCACCAGCGCCTGTTTTTCACTGGATAAGGGTTGCCCCAGCGGTGTTGACTTCCTGGAAATGTAGCCTGACCTGCACCCAGACAAAAATCCTCAGGTTCTTACAGAAGCTATCATTTGGAGCAGTGTGTGTGTGTGTGTGTGTGTGTGTGTGTGTGTGTGGAGGGGGGAATGGCTTTTTGCTGCACTGACCCACTCTGCCTGTTTGCTCCACATCAGATGCCAAGGTAGCACTGGGGGAAGAGGAGACTGAAAACCTGGGCCTGGAACCAGCTTTGTGGTGCAGTGGTTTATGTTGCTGTTTTGCAATGCCAGCATGCTATGTTAGAGTCCTAGTTCGAGTCCTGGCTGCTCTACTTCTGATCCAGCTTTCTGCTACTGCACCTGGGAAAGCAGCAGAAGACGGCCCAAGTACTTAGGCCTCTGCCAGCCACTTGGAAGATCAGGATGGAGTTCCAGACTCCTGGCTTCGGCAGATGGATGATCTCGGTCTCTTTCTCTCTCTCTCTCACTCTCTTTGTAACTGCTTTCAAATCACCTTTTTAAAAAACAAAGTCTTGGCCAGCGCCACGGCTCACTAGGCTAACCCTCCATCTGTGGTGCCGGCACCCCGGTTCTAGTCCCAGTTGGGGCGCCGGATTCTGTCCCGGTTCTCCTCTTCCAGTCCAGCTCTCTACTGTGGCCCAGGAAGGCAGTGGAGGATGGCCCAAGTGCTTGGGTCCTGCACCCGCATGGGAGACCAGGAGGAAGCACCTGGCTCCTGGCTTCAGATTGGCGCAGCATGCCGGCCGTAGCGGCCATTTGGGGGGTGAACCAACGGAGGGAAGACCTTTCTCTCTGTCTCTCTCTCTCTCACTGTCTAACTCTGCCTGTCAAACAAACAAACAAACAAACAAACAAAACAAAGTCTTTCTCTGAGTCTGGAGGTGGGGCAGAGATGGATATGCAAGCAGATGTGCGCAAACACAAGCAGGAGCTTCTGTTACATCTTACGGGAGGCAGAAGAGCTACTGGGGGTGCTCCGGCAGTGAGCTCAAGGTTGCAGAGATGTTGTTGACAGTTCAGCCTCTCTGCGTGTGGTGGCTGATCTCAGGGATGTGGGACAGATGGCATTGCTTGTCAATCTAGAGGTGCATGGGTTCCCCAACTGGGGATCTGCTCCCAGGGTACTCAGCACAGACAACTACACCAGGAGGGGGCGGGGCCTCTCAGTCAGTCCCATGCTCTGGGTGATCATGGGTGGGATTACAGTGCTGGCGACAAACCAGAAGCCCTGGTACTGCAAGGTGGTGGGAGAGGCCCCCAGCCTTCCTCCTCGCCAGAGCCTACAGCTGGCGGGCTCCTTGATTTTCTATCCCTGGGAGAGGAGTGTGCTCCTCCCTGCCTCCACAACTCACCCATCCATGCCCACTCCCTCCTGCCTGGCCTCAGGGCAGATCCTTAAGGTCTGCTCTACATATCCCGTGTTTGGCAGATGAGGAAGCACTGTGACTGCGAGATGCCATTAATGAGGTTTCAAGCCGGCGCCGTGGCTCAACAGGCTAATCCTCCGCCTTGCGGCGCCGGCACACCGGGTTCTAGTCCCGGTCGGGGCACCGGATTCTGTCCCGGTTGCCCCTCTTCCAGGCCAGCCCTCTGCTGTGGCCCGGGAGTGCAGTGGAGGATGGCCCAGGTGCTTGGGCCCTGCACCCCATGGGGAGACCAGGAAAAGCACCTGGCTCCTGGCTCCTGCCATCGGACGAGCGCGGTGCGCCGGCCGCAGCGCGCCGTCTGCGGCGGCCATTGGAGGGTGAACCAACGGCAAAAGGAAGACCTTTCTCTCTGTCTCTCACTGTCCACTCTGCCTGTAAAAAAAAAAAAAAAAAAAAAAAAAATGAGGTTTCAGTTGAGGCGATCAAGGCCTTGGATGTCACTCTCCATGGGTCCACATTCCATGGCTTGGAAGTGGAAGGTCCCTGAGGTGCACTGGGCCTGTGCCCTGTGTGTGCCCAGCTCCCCACAAGGGTGAAAAATTGTTTCATAGGTGATTTTCCCCCTTCTTGCTCTGACCCAGGCCTAAATGATCCTAAATGACTTGAGATGGTTTTATCAAATAACAAATATGTATATATATATACATATATATATACATATATATACATACATATATATATACATATATATACATATATATATATATATATATACGTATCTCACATTTCTTTTTTTTTTTTTTTTACAGGCAGAGTGGACAGTGAGAGAGAGAGACAGAGAGAAAGGTCTTCCTTTTGCCGTTGGTTCACCCTCCAATGGCCGCCGCGGCTGGCATGCTGCGGCCGGCGCACCGCGCTTGTCCGATGGCAGGAGCCAGGAGCCAGGTGCTTTTCCTGGTCTCCCATGGGGTGCAGGGCCCAAGCACCTGGGCCATCCTCCACTGCACTCCCGGGCCACAGCAGAGGGCTGGCCTGGAAGAGGGGCAACCAGGACAGAATCCGGCGCCCCGACCGGGACTAGAACCCGGTGTGCCGGCGCCGCAAGGCGGAGGATTAGCCTGTTGAGCCACGGCGCCGGCCCCCAGAACACATTTCAAATCTAGTACCTTCCTGGCATCTCCTTTGCCATTCCTCTAGGCCAAGTCACTTCATCACTCATCTGGACCAGGAGCTGATGAACTTGCTCTGTAAAAGTCCAGATAGTAAATATTTTGTTTGCAGGTCACACAGTCTGTGTTGCAACCACTTAACTCAGCCGCTATAGGACAGCTGTGGACAAATGAGAATGAATGAGTGATCCTCTGTTCCAATCAGACCTTATTGATGGGACGGGCATTGTAGCACAGGAGGTTAAGTCTCCACTTGTGGCCCTGGCATCCCATAGTGGAGTGCCAGTTTGAGTCCTGGCTGCTCTGCTTCTCATCCAGTGCCCTGCTAATGCACCCAAGAAAGCAGGGGAAGAGCCCCAAGTGCTTGGGTCCCTGCCACCCATGTGGGAGACCAGGATGGAGTTCCTGGCCCAGCCCTGGCTGCTGCAGCTTTTTGGGGAGTGAAACCAGTGGATGGAAGATCTCTTTCTGTCTCTCTTTCTGCAACTCAGCCTTTCAAGTAAATTTGTAAATCCTTTTTAGAAAGGTAAAAACAATTCTTAGCTTACAGACTGTACAAACACAGGCAACGGGCTGGGTTTGGCCTATAGGCCATTTGTTGCTGAGCCCCGATTATGACTCTCATAAGAGGCACCCTGTCCCTCTGCATCAACTCTTGCCCCCTGCAAACTGCTTTTCTTGAAAGGGGATAGAGAAGCCGGCACTGTGGTGTAGTGGGTAAAGCTGCTGCCTGCAGTGCCAGTATCCCATATGGGCTCTGGTTCGAGTCCTGGCTGCTCCTCTTCTGATCTAGCTCTCTGCTATGGTCTGGGAAAGCAGTAGAAGATGACCCAAGTCCTTGGGCCCCTGCATCCACGTGGGAGACCTGGAAGAAGCTCCTGGCTCCTGGCTTCAGATCAGCGCAGCCCTGGCTGTTGCACCCATTTGTGGAGTGGACCAGTGGATGGAAGACCTCTCTCTCTGCCTTTCCTTCTCTCTCTATGTAACTATTTCAAATAAAATAATTATTTTAAAAAAAAAGAAAGAAAAAGAAGGAGATAGAATGACTTTACTTCCCTGATTACCTCTGTCTTCCCATCTTACTTAGAGTAGAATCCAGCCTCTGCCATGGCCCACGGAGTGTGGCATCCCCTGGCTCCCCCAGTCTGCAGTTCCTTTCCTCACTGCTTTCTGGCCGCTCCCATCCCTGTCTGCTGGGATGTGGTTCCTGTGGTCCATCGTGATGCTGGCCACGTTTCATCCATCAGCTTTAATCTTATATGATTTTACTTCATAAAGCTCGTGGAAAAATGGAATTAGAAGTATGAGTTTAAGAGCGGGCACTGTGATGCAGTGGATTAAGCTGCAGCTCAGAATGTGTGCATTCCATAGGGGAGTTCTGGTTCAAGTCCTGGCTACTTCACTCCCCACCCCCAGCCCAGCTTCTGGCTAATGCAATCCTGGCAGGCAGCAGATGATGGCTTACATACTTGGGTCCTTGCCATTCATTTGGAAGATCTGGATGGAGTTCCAGGTTTTGGTCTGGCCCAGCCTCGGCTATTGCAAGCATTTAAGAGTGAATTAGTAGACAGAAAATTCTGCCAGTCTTTTAGATAAATAAAAGGGAATAGTTATTTTACAAGAAGTATTATTTAGGGGTGGTGTTTGGCATAGTGCTCTTAATGTTAGTTAAGATGTGGTGCCTACATCCCACACTGGCGTGCCTGGCTCATACCCAGCTCTGGCTCCTGATTCCCGCTTCTTGACATGTAGATCCTGGGAGGGACTGGTGATGGCTTGAATACTTGAGTCCCTGTCACCCACATGAGAGACCTGGATGGAGTTCCCAGCTCCTGACTTTGGTTTGGCGTAGTCCTGGCTATTGTGGGCATTTGAGGACTGAAACAGTAGATGGGAGCTTACGCTCTCTCTCTTTCTCCAACTCTCTCTGTGTCTCTTGAATTTAAAAAAAAAAAAAAAAGCACGAATTTACTTTGGTACAACAAAATTGGGGGTGTGAATCATTTTTTCATGGGAAATGCCTATTTATGAAAAAGCTATAATAGATTCCTAGAAAATTTTGCACCAAAATAAACTCATATTTTTAAAAAGTGCTTATTTATTTGAAAGGCAGAGCAAGAGAGAGAGAGAGGAGAGACATACAGAGAAAGATATCTTCCATTAGCTGGCTCACTGTTCCATGTGCGCATAACACCCAGGGCTGGGCTGGGCCGGGCTGCGATCAGGAGGCTGGAACTCCATCGGGGTCTTGCACTTCAGTGGCAGGGACCCAAGTACTTAGGCCATCATCAGCTGCCTCCCAGGTGTATTAGCAGGAAACCAGATCTGAAGCTTTGGAGTAGCTGGGACTCAGACCAGGCACTCCAACATGGGACACAGACATCTCCAGTGGTGGCTTAACCTGAAGTGCTGCAACACCCGTCCCAAGCTCTTATTTCAAACTCCATTTTTGTTTGAACATGCTGACGTACCGTCGTATGTCATCCTCGGAGGAGCCCCCTCTGACCGACAACCCAGACTTGAAATTCCCCTCGCTGGCTCGGTGAGTCTCCATTTCTTCAGGGCAACAGCCATTCTGTGACTTTCTTACTCATTTCTCCCTTGTTAGTTGTCTGCTCTCCTCTGGACGATGACTTCCCCATCTGTCTTGTATCCCCCGTGTTCTGCACAAAGCTAGCTCAGGACATATGGAGACACTTAAGTTTAACATTTGTTGGGTGAAGAAATGATTTAGGTGGCAGATTCATTGGATGGAGGGACATCGAGAGAGCTGGTAAAGCTGTGATGGCTGGAAACTGGCATTTGGATCCGTGGACTGAAGAAGGAAGACCCGCCCTCAACCCACTGGAGCACCAATCAGGGGAGTACCTGGATGGAGGACCGGTGCCTTTCCCTCTGTCTCTCTCTCCTGAAGCCTGGAACATTCTTCCTCCTCCTCCTCCTCCTCCTCCTCTTCTTCTTCTTCTTCTTTTTCTCTTATTTATTTATTTGAAAGTCAGAGTTACACACAGAGAGAAAGAGAGCCAGAAAGAGAGGTCTTCCATCTACTGGCTCACTCCCTAAATGGCTGCAATGGCCGTTGATCCGAAGCTAGGAGCTTCTTCTTGGTCTTCCACATGGGTACAGGGGCCCAAGGATTTCGGCCATCTTCTACTACTTTCCCAGGCCACAGCAGAGTGGGATTGGAAGTAGAGCAGCCGGGACTTGAACCATTGTCCATATGGGATGCTGGCTCTGCAGGCGGTGGCTTTACCTGCTATGCCACAGGGCCGGCCCCACTTTTTTTTTTTTTTTTTAAGGATTTATTTTATTTATGTGAAAGAGTTACAGAGAGAGAGATTAGAGAAAGAGATCATCCATCCACTGATTCACTTCCCAAATGGCCACAACGTCCATGACTGAGCCAGGCTGAAGCCAGGATCCAGGAGCTTCTTCCAGGTCTCTCACAATGGCGCAGGGGCCCAAGCACTTGAACTATCTTCCACTGCTTGCTCAGGCGCATTAGCAAGGAGCTGGAGCAGAAGTGGAGCAGCAGGGACTCAAATGGGTGCCCATGTGGGATATCAGTGCTACGGAGGTGGCTTTACCCACTAAGCCACAGCACGGGCCCCTGGAACACCCTTCTTTTCCTGCCCTTGCACATCAGAACTTGAGGTTCTCTGGCCTTTGCACTTTGGGACTTAGGCCAGCGGCCCCCTGGTTTTTAGGCCTTTGGCCTCAGGCTGGGACTTTCATGACGTGCCCTTCCCTTCTTCTGAGGCCTCCAGACTCAGACAGAGCCACGCTCCCTGCTCCCTGCAGTCTGTATTCATGGACTCCCTGGGGAAACCGACACAACTCCTAACCCCCAATCCCATGATTTTCTCAGCATCGCATCCCCGTCCTGCCTCACTGCCCCGTTTCACAAGTCTTGGCTCACTGACTCTGATCTCTGCACTCACCAGGGAGCCCGCAGCCTTAGCTGTTCAGCACTAACCACACCATCTCTGTGAGCCACTCTGATCCCCCGCTATTTTTCTGCTGTTTGTCCCATCGGTGAGTTCTCTCTCTCTCTCTCTCTCTCTGTCTCTCTCTCTCTGTCTCTCCCTCTCTCTCTCAGATTTATTTATTTGAAAGTCAGAGTTACACAGAGAAGGAGAGGCAGAGAGAGAAAGAGAGAGAGGTCTTCCATCCACTGGTTCACTCCCTAAATGGCTGCAATGGCCAGAGCTGCACTGATCTGAAGCTAGGAGCCAGGAGTTTCTTCTGGGTCTCCCACGCGAGTGCAGAGGCCCAAGGACTTGGGCTATCCTCCACGGCTTTTCCATGCCATTGCAGAGAACAGGATTGAAAGTGGAACAGCCAGGACTCCAACTGGCACCCATATGGGATACTGCCACTGCAGGCAGCAGCTTTACCTGCTGTGCCACAGGGCTGGCCCCGACCTCTCTCTCTTAGAACATTCTTCTGTGGTTTTTGTCTACATTTTCCTCTTCCTTGACTTGGAATTCAAGGTGCACCCAATTCTCTCAACTTGTGACCACCTGTACCCCGTATCATGTTCTGCAGTTATTAGCCGAGCCTGGGGTTAAGAACAATACCCACATCTGACTGCTGATTGCGGTCATAGAAAATGAAGCGGTGGCCTGTAGGACAGCTCATTTAATAAGCAGTGTATAGGCCTGCAAACCATACGTACTGGGTGTTCCACATCTGCACAGTACTGCAGGTGTTTCCCGTGAACAGGGGCGGTGATGGACAGGTAGAATACAAATGTGAGTCAAAGTGGGCGGGGAAAACAATGGCACCGTGGGGCTCAGCAGCTCCAAGGAGGAAGGAGTTACTACTTACCTGGTGCCTACACTATGTGCAGCATTTGTCACATACTTTCCCATGTTAAATGTCCAGCAACTCTCCCCAAATTACGGATGAGAAGACAGGTGTGGAGAGCTAACGTGACTCACCTGACATGGCTGGGCTGGGATTTAAACCCGTGTTTGTCTTACTCTGAGCCCCTGCTTCCTGCATTCCACCGTCTTGTTTTTTGGGAGCGAGCGGGCAGGACATAAGCTGGACATCAGTACTTGAACCCCAGTTCAAGTTCAAGTCCTTGGACAATTCAGACATGGCTGAACAAAGGGAAGAAGGGAAGTTATTTTAGGCAAAGGCACCAGCATAAGCAGCAGCTTAGAAATGGGTAGGAGGGGCTGGCGCTGTGGCGTAGCGGGTAAAGCCGCTGCCTGCAGCATCCCATATGGGCGCTGTTTCGAGTCCCGGCTGCTGCACTTCCGATCCAGCTCTCGGCTGTGGCCTGGGAAAGCAGTAAAAGATGGCCCAAGTCCTTGGGCCCCTGCACCCACGTGGGACCCCCAGAAAAAGCTCCTGGCTCCTGGCTTCAGATCGGTGCAGCTCTTGGCCATTGCGTCGAATTAGGGAGTGAACCAGCGGATGGAAGACCTCTCTCTCTCTGCCTCGCCTTCTCTTTGTGTGTAACTCTGACTTTCAAATAAATAAATTAATATTTTAAAAAAAGGTTAAAAAAAAAAAGAAATGGGTAGAAGCTTGGTGCTGCAGGCAGATGGGCGCAAGTGGATGCTTCTAATCAGGTGACCTGTGCTTGCGTTCTTCAGACTTTTTTTTTTTATAACTTTTACTATCTCATTAGCTTTAGCGACAGTGTTCAAGCCATATTAGATAACAGTTCAGCAGAATTTTCTTTTTAAATTCTTATTTAAGGCAGTGAGAGAGAGATAACTTCCATCTGTTGGTTCACTCCCCAAACACCCATAACACCAAGGTTAGGCTGAAGTCAATAGCCAAGAACTCCATATGGATGCTCCGCCTGGTGGCAGGAACCCAACCACTTGAGCCATTATCACCTGCTGCCTCTCAGGGTCTGCATTAGCAGGAAGATGGACTTGAACCCAGGCCCTACGATATGGGATTCAGGCATCGTAAGCCGTATCTGAACTGTAATGCCAAATGATCACCCCAGCAGCATTGTTTTTTGATACCCTTTCATACATATTTTTGTACAGATCTTTTCAAATATAGCTGTCTTTGAAGATTAATACTTAACATTTACGCACTCCTAAATCCTTTTAGACCATGCTTTTAGAAACATTCACAGCAGACTGTACAAGGCAGATTTGTTGTTTTTAAAAATGTATATACATATGTATGCAAATATATATGTATATTTATATATACATATATTTTATATATATATATGTATATTTTAGAAAAGCAGAATGATTATGTGGTGTGTTGGAGTGGGGAGAGGAATCTCCTGTCCACTGGTTCATTCCCCAAATGGCTGCAACAGCCAGGACTGGGCCAGGCAGAAGCCAGGAGTCAGGAACTGCATCTGGGTCTCCCACAGGGGTGGCAGGTGCTTGGGCCATCATTGCTACTTCCCAGGCACATTACCAGGGAGCTAGATCAAAAGCAGAATGGCAAGGACTCCAGTTGGCACTCTGATATGGGATTCTGGCAACCCAACGGGCGGCTGAACCTGCTGCACCACCCCCACCCCCTTTTTTTCCAAAGCAGATTTGGAGGGACTTTTAACTGGAGCTCTTGTAAGCACTTGGTTCAATCCTGTGTGGGGAACGTGTGATGGGACTGGGGGGCATCCATGTTGCATCTCTCCCGCTGATGTGGCACTGCTCAAGAAAAGCCACCCAGGCTGTAGCTACAGTCTCCTGCCAGTTTGCTAAGTAGGCTTGTTCCTAATTTATGTCCTCTCTTCTGAGCCAGTGACCCAGATGCATTTTTTTCTTGGGCTGTGCATAGTTTTCCTTCATCTTGGACTTAGAGGAAAGACAGTATTGTTGTAGAAAAAATGGGAAGTACAAACTGCCTAAAATAGGGATTAAATAATGGGAGAGTTCTTGTGTAGTTGAGCTTATTATTATTATTTTTTAAATATTTATTTATTTGAAAGGCAAAGTCACACACACAGAGAGAGGTCCTCCATCCACAGGTTCACTTCCCAGATGGCTGCAACAGCCAGAGCTGAGCCGATCCGAAGCTAGGAGCCAGGAGTTTCTTCCAGGTGCACACACAGGTGCAGGGGCCCAAGCACTTGGGCCATCTTCTACTTTTTTCCCAGGCCATACCAGAAAGCTGGATCGGAAGTGGAGCAGCTGGGATTTGAACCGGTGCCCATATGGGACGCTGGTACTGCAGGCGGTGGCTCTCCTCTTAGTGGTTGAACTTACTCAAGCCAGATCTGTGTTAACGACCAAAACACCCAAATCATTCCAAAAGACAAGGTCTGCCCACTTTTGGCTTCTGCCCCATAAATGCAGTGCTTGCGCCTACCACTAGATGGCAATCCTGTTCTAAAGCAAATTTTATTCAAGGACTAAACTGATCCAAAAAAGAATAGATTTTTTTTTTTTAACCCATCAGGTCAGAGAGGCCAAAGAGTCTCAAAATTCTGTGTAAAAGACCAAGTAGAAAATCAGGGCATTTCCTGACTGTTGATGAACAACTTAATACTTTATCCCTCCTAGTATTTTATTGTTTGTTTGTTCTACTTAATACAATTGGTTGAATTCTGTAATTAATACACAGTTATTCTTAAGTGTTGAAATTTAACTGAAAAGTAATCCCTGTTAAATATAAGAGTGGGAATAAGAGATGGAAGAGATGTACAATTTGGGAAAAAAAAAAAAAAAAAAACCAGGGCATTTAAGACGCCACCTGGGAGTGTATAAACTGAAATCAACATTTCAGGGAGAAATTTGGTGGTGGTGTTCACGCTCGTCACCCAGCAGCAGGTCTAGGTTTGATCATTTGGTAATGCAACGAAGGCAAACATTTTGTCCCTACTGTGCACCAGACACTGCTCTAAGTGCTTGCCTCATTGAATCCCCACAACTCCAAGAAGCAGGTGCTATTATGTTCCACCAGATTACAAATGAGGAAATCAGGCACAGGAAGGGCAGGTGACTTGGCCAGAGTCACAGAGCTGGTGGGTCGCAGAGCCATGCACAGGCCTCGTGTGTACTGGGAGACACACAGCGGTGTTCAGTGCAGCCCCGTGTGAGGCAGTGAAATGCCGTTACACTAAAGGTCCCGGAGCATGGCAAGAAAGAATGAGGGAACATCGCAGAGTGGTAAAACCAACACGTGGGGCTTGGGGGTGGTCACCCTGGGTATTTCTCAAAATCAGACGCCGAGACAAAGCAAAACAAAAACTAAAAGCAGAAAGCAAAGCTGTGTTATTCACAGAGCCCAGTACGTGAAGTCAAACTATAAAAAGGAGACACACCCAATTTATGATGGTGGCCGTCTCAGAGGGAAGTGGGATTGGGGAAACAGAGACAAAGGCTTTCAAGTTGATCTTTAATGTTCTATTTATTTCATATTCTATTTATTTAATATCTGTCTATCTTTCTCCCTAGAGATTCCTCTTGAGCAAGAAGAAAAAAAGAAACAAAACCTCAAACCCTAGCCCAGAATGGCATTTTTTGATCGTATCTTCACAAATGCATTACTCATATCTGACAACTGTTATTGTCCAGGTGACAGCCAAGCCTTTTGCTCAGTCAGGGGGCTCTCCCCAGAGATTTCCTAAGGTCCCTTCTGTAGCCTCAGTAACTTCAGGGGATCAGAAGGTGAAACTTCCAGCAGCAGCATGTGTTTGCTTAACTTTTGGCTTCTGCTGCTCCCAGAGTCAGTTCTGCCTTCTATTTGTCAATTGATCGGTTTATTTTAAGGCTGTGTTTTCCTTTATGCACCAGATAGAAACCACTTATGCGTTTCTTTAAAAATAGAAGCTCCAACTACTCCCTCGCTTCACTTACTGGTTGAGGGGGTGGGTAGGTTATAATCCAATGTTTAATTGCTCAGGTGGAAAGCCCCAGTTGTTAAAACAAATTACCCTTCCAGTTGAGTCCTTGTAAAGCCAGTAGGCGAACTGGTTACCTAGAAACACAATGACTTATGACTAACCCTTGTTCTGTATTTACTAGGTCAACACATATAAAACCTTAGGTCCTATGAGGACAAGTTTTCCTAGAAAGATAATATGTTTACAGAGGTTGATGTTCTCAGACTATCAGAGTCTAACGGCTCCAAAGAAGAAGCCAGGTCTAAGCAGGGAAAGAGCCCATCATTTTTGGGGAAAGACTTTTGAAAACCAGGGGAGCAGGTGTTTGGCACAGTGGTTAAGACGGGCGAGAACTGTAAGCTGCTCCTTGGGATGCCTGCATCCCAGATCAGAATGCCAGTTTGAGTCCCAGCCACTCTCTCTGATCCAGCTCGCTGCTAATGCACCTGGGAAGCAGCAGCTGATGGCCCAAGTGCTTGAGTCCCTGTGACCCATGTGAGAGAAATAAATGGAGCTGCTGGCTTCTGGAGTCACCCTGGCCCAGACCCAGGTGTTGCAGCAATTTGGGGGAATGAACCATCAGATGAAAGATGTGTTACTCTTTCAAATAGAAACAATTTTTTTAAAGATTTTTTTTATTTATTTGAAAGAGTTCCAGAGAGAGGTAGAGACAGAAAGAGAGGGGTTCTCCATCTCCTGCTTCAGTCCCCAAATGGCCACAATGGCTGGAGCTGGGCCGATCTCAAGCTAGGAGCCAGGAGCTTCTTCTGGATCTCCCACATGGGTGCAGGGGCCCAAGCACTTGGGCCATCCTCCGCAGCTTTCCCAGGTGCATTAGTGGGGAGCTGGATCGGAAGTGGAGCAGCTGGGACTTGAACCTGCAACCATATGGGATGCTGGTGCTGCAGGCCAGGGTTTTAACCTGCTACAACACAGTGCTGCCCCTCAAATAGATAAAAATCTTTAAAAAAAAAAAAAGAAAAAGAAAAAGAAACTTACATCCTATTTCAGAGTCCCTGGGTTGGAGTCCAAGCTCTGCTTCCAATCCAGCTTCCTGCTGATGCATACTTGCAAGGCAACAGGTGATGGGTCACGTACTCGGGCCCTTGCTCCTCACCTAGGAGACCTGTATTTAGTTCCAGGCTCCTGTTTTCAGCCTGGCCCAGCCCTGGCTGTTGTGCATATTAGGGGGGAGTGATCCAGTGAATAAAAGATATCTCTTTTTTTTTTTTTTAAGAATTATTTATTTATTTGAAAGTCAGAGTTACACAGAGGAGAAGCAGAGTTAGAGAGAGGTCTTCCATCTGCTGGTTTACTCCCCAAATGGCCACAACGGCCGAAGCTGCGCCGATCCGAAGCCAGGAGCCAGGAGCTTCTTCCGGGTCTTCCACGTGGGTGCAGGAACCCTAGGACTTGGGCCATCTTCTTACTGCCTTCTCAGGCCATAGCAGAGAGCTGGATTGGAAGTGGAGCAGCCGGGACTCAAACTGGTGCCCATATGGGGATGCCGGCGCTTTAGGCCAGGGCGTTAACCCACTGCGCCACAGCGCTGGCCCTGACATCTCTGACTTTTAAATAAGTTTTTTAAGAAACTGGAACTTGGGGGTTTTATGTCATAGCATAGCCAGTTAAGATGCTATCTACAACATTGACATCCCACATGGGTGCTGATTTGAGACGCTGCTGCTTCATTTCCCATCCAGCTCCCAGATAATGTGCTTGGGAAAGCAGCAGAGGATGGCCCAAGCACATGGGCCCTTGCACCCATGCTGGAGACCTGGAAGAAGCTCCTGGCTTTGGCCTGGCCCAGCCCTGGTCATTGCAGCCATTCCAGGAGCGAACCAGCAGGTGGAGGATCTCTGTGCCTCTCCCTCTCTCTTTCTGTTGCTCTTTCAAATAAATAAATCTTAAGCAAATTAAAAAAAAACCCTGAAACTTGGTTCAGTGCCAGCATGGGTTTATTTATTTATTTTTTTGACAGGTAGAGTGGACAGTGAGAGAGACAGAAAGGTCTTCCTTTTTGCTGTTGGTTCACCCTCCAATGGCTGCCGCAGCCGGTGCACTGCACTGATCCGATTGCAGGAGCCAGGTGCTTCTCCTGGTCTCCCATGCTGGTGCAGGGCCAAGCACTTGGGCCATCCTCCACTGCACTCCTGGGGCTCAACAGAGGGCTGGCCTGGAAGAGGGGCAACCGGGACAGAATCCGGCGCCCCAACCAGGACTAGAACCCGGTGTGCCGGCGCCGCAAGGCAGAGGATTAGCCTAGTGAGCCATGGCGGCGCTGGCCCGCCAGCATGGTTTTGTGAGCTGTGGAATGTATCAGGAATGCAGAGAAAAGGAATGCGCTGTGCTCTGAATCTTAGTTCATCTCTCCAGACTGTAGGGCTGTGCTCTGCTCCAGAAAGGAAGCAAAAATCTTAACGTGCCTTAATCGGACAGACTTGCCTTACTGTACATCCGCAGTTGCTTTTCACTGAAGTTCAGTGTGCTGTGTATCACTTAGGGGGAGGGGTGATATCCCAAAATCCAGTAAGACCTTGTCAGTTCTTGGAAAACTGTCTTTTCCTTCTCCCATGTCTTAGGAGTGCTGGTGACTTTTCATTGTCGATCCCTCTCGGGACCGACACTGCTGTTAATGGGTGAGATCCGAGGGGTGTGGGAACTGGTGAGCCCTTGAGTGGTCCAAGGAGTGCACCTGCTTTGTTCTACCGACGCAGCGCCTCCCTGGGGCTCCTCTGAGGGCCCAGCTCATGGAACTCTTCAGGTCCCCGTTAGTTTGAGAGACTCCTGGGATGAAGTGATGGCTCTGAGGTGAATTTGGATTAACCTAATGTCAGAACTACATTAAAATGCTATTTTGCTGGGTCTAGTCTCTTAAATTCTGAGATGAGACTTTAACAGAACAGAGTGGCACAAAAATGTTAGTATAGGCTTTGTCTTTGGCAATCACATGGCCTGAGGGTGTATGCTGCAGGGTATTGAATGAACCCAAAGTCCTCCCTCAGTCCTCTCTTGTCTGAATCTTCTTTTTTTTTTTGTCAGGGGACCATGGTGGAGAGCTCTTCTTCTTCTTTTTTTTTTAATTAAAGATTTTATTATTTATTTATTTGAAAGAGTTTTAGAGAAGGGGAGAGAGACAGAGAGAGATCTTTCAGCTGCTGGTTCACTCCCTAATTGGCTGCAACGGCAGGGCTGTGCCAGGCCAAAGCCAGGAGCCAGAAGCTTCTTCCAGGTCTCCCATGTAGGTTGCAGGGGCCCAAGTACTTGGGCCATCTTCCATTGCTCTTCCCAGGCCACTCACAGGGAGCCGGAAGGACTCACCAAAGCTACTGGGCCAGTGGTCAAATTTTGAATTTAACGACAAAGTCCGAATAATTTCCCAGTAGACAAGAATTAGCCTATAAACACAGATTTAAATAAACAAAAGCAAAAGCCTCATTGCTCATATCTTATATTTTATTTCTTTATAAACAATAACAAAAGAAAAAAAAGTGATCACAGAAGTCTACTATTTTAAGGTAGCAACACTAACTTAAATGCTAACAGACCCGCTTCATAAAATAGGAAACCCTACCCCAGGGCTACAATGGGCACTTATTAGGTTTCCAAAAACCTAATAATGACTACCAATGACTAGTAATACTTCTTATTACATATCAAACACAGGCATAAAAGCTAATGGATTTTTTTGTTCCTCTGGTAGCTGAAAAATGTCAGATGGCAAATTTCCTGTGTACACAGCAGAAACTGTCACTAAAACACCCACAGTGGCCTTCTGCAGACTGAGCCCTGGACACAGCTGTGGTCATTTGAGGGTGTGCCGAGGGATACTGCAAAGGAACATAGCAAATATGCTCCGTCTTCTTACACAGCAGCACTTACTCAAGGTGAAGCAATCACACACAGAGTTCTTTTAAAAATGTTGTTTTTCCCCCAGTGGAAACTGGAGCAAGCCCCACATTTTGGGAGAGGACTGGCAGGGCTGGTTGGCTGATGTGTGTTCGCCCTCCACACACACCCTAAGGGGTACGCGGTACCTGTGAGCCCTGGGGAAATGCTAGGCACGCCAAGCCTCACTGCCTTCCGATCTCAACTCAAAGGCTGGGCATCCTGCCCAGGAGACACAAAGACATCAAGGTGACCGCCAATTAGACTGGCCCTCTCCTCAGGTCAACAACAGGGGTAGCACAGTTGGTACTTAACGTACTGAACTACAGCTCAGCAAATCTAGGCTTTTCTGTCTTTCTGGTAGCTATAACTTTTTTTTTTTTTTTTTTTTTGGACAGGCAGAGTGGACAGTGAGAGAGAGAGAGACAGACAGAAAGGTCTTCCTTTACTGTTGGTTCACCCTCCAATGGCTGCTGCGGCTGGTGCACCACGCTGATCAGAAGGCAGGAGCCAGGTGCTTCTCTTGGTCTCCCATGGGGTGCAGGGCCCAAGGACTTGGGCCATCCTCCACTGATCTCCTGGGCCACAGCAGAGAGCTGGCCTGGAAGAGGAGCAACCAGGACAGAAGCCGGTACCCCGACCAGGACTAGAACCCGGGGTGCCGGCGCGGCAGGCAGAGGATTAGCCTATTGAGCTTCGGCACCAGCTGGAAGCTATCACTTTCAACAAATTAGTACTTCTGCTTAAGTTGGTGTATCTCTTGGCTCCAGCGGCACCTCCATCCTTAGATCACAGTAAACAGCAGTGTATCTTCTCAAACTATAGGAATGTGCTGCAATGTTTCCAAATGGCGCCCTGCCTCCTGCCCCCTAATCTGGCTTCTGAACATTCTGGTTCTTCTTTTCTGTGTATTCTTCTAGTCGAAGCAGCCACTTGGCCCAGTACTGGGCACAGAGTTCTGCATCCATGAAATGTGGGTGGGCAGGGGATCCATCCTTGTAGGCCACCACAATCAAGCCACACTGAACCTAGGAAGAAACAGAGGCAATTCCACAGTTCTCCATCAGGTCCAGGGTTCAGGTTCATTTCCTTCTCACCCCAGGGCAAACTCAGTAGAGAACAATTGGCAGGAATATCTCCTACCCGATTTCTAAGGTGGGTTGCTGAAAGACTGCACCAGGATGCATGAGAACAGAGAGGACAGATAAAACAATGAAGAATGGGCTGTGATCATTAAAGAACTATTTTTAAGAAACCAGGAAGAGGGAGGGAAAGTGTTTTAAAGTGGGAGAAGAAAAACAAAAGGGGTGGGGTGGGGAGAGAACAAGAAATAACAGAGTCAGCATGGGATAAGAGCAGAGTAAAGGCCCCAGGGTCTTGGGTAGCCATAAACAAGCACTGAGCAAAGCCTGAGTCCTGACCTGGAAGCTATAGTTGGCGTCATAGTTTATGGCTCCCACGTAGGCCACAACTTGCAGTGGATTGTCAAATGTATTTCGGAGAAAAGGCTTTGGTTTTTCTGATGTCTTCCAATCAATCACACACAGCTTGCCCCTAAGGAGAAACCAGAAGTCTCAGCAGATGATAGTTCAAACTGAAAATTTCATGAGGTGAACTCTCCTCTTATGTATCATTTTTTTACTTGTCACCCGACTACCATTGCTTCTATTCCCAATTTTCCAAACAGGCCATTAAAGGACCTACTGGGGGCTGGCACTGTGGTGTAATGGGTAAAGCTGCCACCTGCAGTGCCAGTATCCCATATGGGCGCCAGTTTGAGATCCAGCTATTCCACTTCCAATTAGCTCCCTGCTATGGCCTGGGAAGTCAGTAAAGATGGTTCAAGTGCTTGGGCCCCTGCACCCATGTGGGAGACCTGGAAGAAGCTCCTGGCTCCTGGCTTCAGATCAGCTTAGCTCTGGCCGTTGCGGCCAACTGGGGAGTGAACCAGTGGATGGAAGACCTCTCTCTCTTTCTCCCTCTCCTTCTCTCTCTCTCTCTCTCGGCCTCTGCCTCTCTGTAACTCTTCCTTTCAAATAAATAAATAAAATTTTTTAAAAAAGACTCCATCGGGGGTAAAATGGAAGATGCATCCTGAAGGGCATCCATGAGAGCTGCAGATGTGGGCCAGTGAGAGAGCTGAGAAACCACCTTTGTAGAGTTCAAGGTTCTAAACTTTCATGTAATTTTTTTGGACTTGCACGGCCTCCTCCCTTTTGCCACTTGACAGAGAAACCGAAAACAGATCTACTGTTGTTTTGGCTGATTTCCTTTCAAGTATCTATGAGAATGAAAGATAACACATCAGTAGCAAAGTCCTCATAATGAAAGACTATGAATTTTGGCAGTTCAAATCAAAGTGGGGTTCAAACCCTCAACATTCAACAGACACCAATTTTATGCAGAAACATAAATAAGTTATTCTTTTGGCTCCTGCAGCAGTGAGGATGGTTCATGTCTTTAAGAATTTAAAACCTGGGGCCGGCGCTATGGCATGGTGGGTGAAGCTGCTGCCTGCAGTGCTGGCATCCCATATGGGCACCAGTTTGAGTCCTGGCTGCTCCACTTCTGATCCAGCTCTCTGCTATGGCTTGGGAAAGCAGTAGAGGATGGCCCAAGTCCTTGGGCTCCTGCAACCACATGGGAGATCCGGAAGAAGCTCCTGGCTCCTGGCTTTGGATAGGTGCAGCTCTGGCTGTTGCGGCCATCTAGGGAGTGAACCAGCAGATGGAAGACCTCTCTTTCTCTCTGCCTCTACTTCGCCATAACTCTGCCTTTCAAATAAATAAATCTTAATAGTTAAAAAAAAAAAAGTTAGAGACATCACACTCCCTAACTGGTGGTGCAGCAGGTTAAGTCACTGCCTATGACACTGACATCCCATACTGGAGGGCTAGGTCGAGTTTTGCTTACTCTGCTTCTTATCCAGCTCCTTGCTAATGTGCCTGGGAAAGCAGCAAATGATGGCCCGAGTGCTTGGGCCCCTGCCACACATGTGGGAGACCCAGATGGAGCTCTGGGCTCCTGGCTTTGGCCTAGACCTGCCCTGGCTGTTGTGGCAATTTGGGGAGTGAACCAGTGGATGGAAGATCTCTTTGTCTCTCCTGTCACTCTGCCTTTCAAAACAAATAAATAAATATTCAAAATATATTTATATTATTGGAACAAAATAGCACATTATGGGCCTAAAAGCAGACACACTGATCAATGGAACTGAATAAAGAGACCAGAAATAAACTTGTGCATTTATAGTTATTTTCAACAAAGGCGCCCCAGCCTGTTAAATTTCTGGGTCCACAGGGCTCTTGTCAGGTAGAAGCCAGTGATGGCACAAAGCTGTTAGGTTGTGGTCTAAGTGGTTTCCAGACTAATGATTATTCCATTGATCTTTTAAATTTAAACTACTGCTCCAAGGCTTACCCATAGATTTCCCCGCCTCAACCTGTTCTTACTGCTCACACGCTTTATGCGGAATGGGGGTACCTGCAGTCGACAGCTACCCTTACAGTCCAGAGTCACCGGGAGAAAATGAACACAGCAGCAATTTGAAACTGCAGGAAGCTTTACTAAGTTCAGAGTTCCTGTCTGTGTCAAACATTGCCTGGAAGCCAGGAAGTCGATTTTCAGGGCCTAGAGATCACAGTGCTATCTCTAGGAAAACAGGAAAGAAAGGCAGGAATCAAACTGGATCACATGGTGTGTGTCCTCCTGGGGGAAGGGAAAGAGAAATGCGGGTGGGAAAGCAGCCATGCTGCGGATATTGAACAGTACACACTTCCCCATCGAACAGCTGACTCGGGAACACTAGTTGTTGTGGAGTATGTAGGTGCTTCCCTCTGTATCTGCCCTCAACTCCTGGCCCACATCCAGCTCTTGCACATCACGTAGCTTTTGACTTTAAAGAGGCAGAGGCTGCAGTACTTATTGGCACACTCCGAAGCAGGAATTGAGAGAAAGAACCTTTTGATGGGCACCATCTGTCCCCGCTGCATTAATTCACTCCCAGCCTATGAGGAAGACAAAGTCACACTTACTGATACTCAGCCACACAGTCCAGCAGACCCGCGTACTTCAAGGTCTCATGTTGAACTGCGCTTTCCAGAGCTCGCACTCCACTGACGTCTTTCAGAACGTGCTGGACACTTTCGATGTAGCCACACTCGAGGGGATCCTCACCTCTCCCTTGGGAGTTCCCCTGGGGTAGAAGTATGCTTTCCAAGGCTTCATGGAACCGTCTCCCTTGCAAGAAAATGTCTAAAAAGGAAATCAAGAGAAAAAGATAGTAAAAAATAATTCTAAAAACGATAAAATTAAAATTATTCAGAAATTTCCTTTAAGACACCAAATTTCAGGGCTGGCGCCGTGGCTCACTTGTCTAATCCTCCACCTGCGGCGCCGGCATCCCATATGGGTGCCAAGTTCTAGTCCCGGTTGCCCCTCTTCCAGTCCAGCTCTCTGCTATGGCCTGGGAGGGCAGTGGAGGATGGCCCAAGTGCTTGGGCTCCTGCACCTGCATGGGAGACCAGGAAGAAGCACCTGGCTCCTGGCTTTGGATTGGCTCAGCGCAGGTGGTAGCAGCCATTTGGGGAGTGAACCAATGGAGGGAAGACCTTTCTCTCTCTCTGTGTCTATAACTCTACCTGTCAAATGAAAAAAAAAATTTTTTTTAAAAAGACACCAAATTTCAGCCTCTTGTAAAACCCCAGGATGCACTTTGAAACCAAAGAAATAGAACAGTATATACAATTATACAAAAAAATGAATTTTTTAGAAAGATTTATTTGAGAGGCAGAATTACAGAGGGACACAGGGAAAGAAGTCTTTCATCTGCTGGTTCACTCCACAAACGGCTGCAATGGCCGGAGCTGGGCCGATCTGAAGCCAGAAGCCAGGAGCTTCTTCCAGGTCTCTCATGTGGGTGCAGGAGCCCAAGCACTTGGGTCATCTTCTACTGCTTCCCCAGGCCATTAGCAGAGAGCTGGATCAACAGAGGGGCAGCTAGGACATGAACCGGTGCCCATATGGGATGCCAGTGCTGCAGGTGAAGGCTTAACCTACGCCATAGCTCCGGCCCCAGTAAAATGGATTATAATGAAGTATTTATAGTAGAATTAGGACAAAGATCCAGGGGCTAAAGGTCCACACCTGTATTATCCCACTTGTATTTAACTGTAAACTTCAGTAAGTGAACAGATTGTGAAAAATAAAACCATTAAAACTTAGGGAACTGTGCTTCTGCTTAAAGTTCGTTTACAATCAAAAACTTACAATGAAAATAGATGGGGGAATCCTTTAACAAACAGGATTAGTGACTGACAAGGAATGAAAATTAAGGCACACTCAAATTAAAATAATGAATTGGCTATTATGTGCGGTTTGCAGGGACAGGGACATTCTCCTGTACCTTTTTCTGTTTGTTTTTGGTGCCAGGACAGTCTGACATGGTTGCCATGTCCTGATTTTTTTCCCTCTCAGACTTTAAAGTTGAGAAAAGGGAATGCAGTAGATTCAACAAATCCAAGAAATACTACATATTCCATTTGGCTTTTGGTAAGGGAAGGAGAGAAAAAAAGAGGGAGGCCCTGTTAGGATAAGCAGTGGCCTTGGTGCCTTCAAAATATTATTTAGTTTTCAAACAACAATTCAGCAAGTTAAGGATCATCACCTCCACTTTCATGAATGAGGCCCTGTCCTAGAACGTGCAGTTAAACTGACAAAAAGCAAGACATCAGAACAGCAGCCTGGCACCAGGGTCTTTGTTCTTTTCAGTCCACCATACAGAATATCAAGGGAGGCAAACTCAGACATACAGAGAGGGAAATGCACAGGCTACAGTCAGATCCACAGAAGAGGAGGAAACAATCTCATTGAATGAGGTGACGCTAAACCATATTACATTTGTCAAAGTCTTTGAAAGGTCAATTCTACTACAGGCAAAAACCAGAATCACTTCTGGAAAATTACTTGGAGAGTTAAATGGAATTCAGACAGAGAAACCAAGTTATTCTACTCCAGGTTTACTTGGGATTAATAGTACATGAAAGGCTTATAGGAAATTTAAAATCAACAAATTAAAACCTAGTAGGGGGCCAGCGCCGCAGCTCAATAGGCTAATCCTCAGTTTGTGGCGCCAGCGGTTCTAGTCCCGGTTGCTCCTCCGCTCCTCTTCCTGTCCAGCTCTCTGCTGTGGCCCAGGAACGGAGTGGAAGATGGCCCTGCACCTACACGGGAGACCAGGAGAAGCACCCGGCTCCTGACTTCGGATCAGCGCAGTGTGCCGGCCGCAGCGCGCCAGCCACAGTGGCCATTGAGGGGTGAACCAACCGAAAAGGAAGACCTTCCTCTCTGTCTCTCTCTCACTGTCCACTCTGCCTGTCAAAAAAACAAAACAAAAAACAAACCAAAACAAACAAACAAAAAAAACACTTAGTAGGGGGAAAGGCGTTGTATCCCACAGGATTAAGCCACTCGGGACACCTGTATCACATGGTCCGGACTCCTCCAGTTCTGATCCAGCTTCCTGCTATGCACACCCTGGGAGGCAGCACATGATGTCTCAAATACCTGGGTCCCTGGTATCCACAGCCCCAGCTGGAGTGGGCATTTAGGGAGAGAACCACAGTGGATGGAAGATCTTCCCTCACCCCCGCTCCATCACTCCACTGCTTTCAAATAAACAAACAGATCTTAAGAAAAACCAAAACCCTTGTGAAAACCAGGGTAGTATTTGTCTACAGCATAGCTTAATGAAGCATAAGACATACATGTTAAAAACAGGAAGACTGCTGTATCCACAGCTACACCAACAACTGATTCCCTGCAGCAGGTCTAAGCCCTGCTAGGGTCTTCACAGCCACAGGCCCACAAACATGCCAATCTACCCGATGGCACCCTTGGAATCTAAGGCTCAGAACACTGAGCATGATTCAATTGGCAAAAATAAAATAGAAAACAGTCAAGAATAGATTCACCGTAGGTGGCATTGAGCTGGAGTATCCACTCAATTAAAGGGAGGAAAATGAAATGCTTTTAAGTCCCAGTATATAAAGTACATTAAAAACGTTCATACATTTCCAATATTCTGATGCTGGAGCTGACAAGATATGGCTTCCATTTTAGAATTTAAAAAATCAGCGTAGCAAAAAACATTAACAAATAAACTCCTGCCCTGTCTACTATGGTCAACATTTATTATAAATTAGACTAAGTCAGACACTCTGCTTGTCACCAAAATGGTGAAGTGATGCTTGGGATATTGCTCAAGAGTTTGGAAGAATGCCAGCTCTGGGCACATCTCTGCGCTCTGGACTTCGGCGAGAGCAAGCAGGAAGGAATTTATCAATTCAGGCTTTTTCAGACTGCTCCTCTGGACCCATGAATCACCTGAATTCTGATTTAACTTGTCTTCTCTGTCCTTTGACCTCAACACTAATCTATACTATTTTCTAAAGAGTGATTCTGCTCATTTAAGGTTGATACTGAGATAAGGAAAACAGAGGAGTGTTAATTTTGATCAAAAAGCTGACTCTGGAATTCCTTGGGGTGGGACTATTGGGGCTCATTCACATTCCAAACAGAAATCCCTCTCTTTTATGAAGAGGGCGACCAGCAAAACTTCCTTACTTTGTGCCAAGAGCTAAAGATTCAAACTATCAATTCCAAATTTTAGAGGTACATATAAAAACTCTAGATGTCACTGAAAGATTTTTATGTTTCTTGTTTAGGATACAGAGAACAGTTTGCTTCCTGTGTTTGCCTCACACAGCTGAGGAATGTTTTAAGGGGCTAAGGTCACTTGTATCATGTCCAGAACCACCTGTAAACTTAGCATTTGTCTTTAGAACATATGTGGCCACATGTTGAATGGGTTATACATTTACACACACAGTTGTTTCTAAGCTGTCAGAAAATAAGCACACTACTTGAAAAATAAAAGTGCTTGGGTACCACCGGGGCACATGTACTGCACAGGCGAAAGACTGATCAAAGTGAAACTTAGTTTTGACAAAAAACACTGACACCATCCTTATAGGAGTAGCTATTTCATCCCTGCCAAATGGTTTTTGTTTTTAGTCAGACTCTGTTTTAAGGAAGCCATTCTTCTTACTTGTCTTAGAGGTTGAAGGCTAATATCTATTTATTCTCAGTTCTTAATCAAGATCATTTGATTATCTCAGTTTACTAAGATCTAAATCTGAACCATGTGTTTTTACTGGATTCTTTACAGAAGCCTAGCAAATAACTAGAATTCTGTTATCAGGTAATCCACACCTTTCCATAATCAAGGAAAACAAGAAATTATAATATTGAGTTTTACATTTCAATGAATTTGATATATCATTGAGCCAAGTTACTTGACCTCACTGCTTCAGTTTCACCTGTAAAATGGAGACAATATTATCTATCGATATCTAACTCAGAACTTCAGGGGGATTGAGTTACGATGCACACACAAAGCGCTATTTAGTGCTCATTATTTGAAAGCAATTCCTTACTAGCTGAAACCTCAGCCTTTGGACCCCGGTGCTCTGTATTCTAGAAACGGCAGTGACCACGCAGAACCAGACTTTAAGCACATTACTTGAAGTATATTCTGCAAAGCCATCTTCTCCCAGTTCCAGAACCATCCGCTGTTTCCACCTCTCCAAATAGAAAACTTGTTGTGGTGTCATGGTGCGCTGAAGGATGCGGGTCACACTCGGAATCGCTTTCTTTTGCAGGGGGATTTTCAGAGGAACCGAAGGGTCGCTGGCATCGGGTCTCACGCCCCTCTCCGGATTGAAGATGGGAAACCAGCTTCGCGGCACTTTTGCTTCCTTATCCTGCTTAGGGGGCTGACGCTTACTGACAGGTCCGTAGAGCAAAGCGTCTTCCTCAAACAGAGATTCCGGGGTCTGGCCAGAGCCTCTGCATGACAACACAGAGCGTACTAAATCAGAGTATTTTTCTTGGTCCACTTCTTCGTAAGGGTTCATCTTTTTCTTCCGGCCAAAGCAGTAAGAGGAAGTGAAGAAATTCTTCCGGGGAGCTGGTTCCCCAGGGAACCCCTTGGAAGGCCTGAGCTGCCTGCAAACGGCCTGAAAAGCCTTCATCTCTGATTTCCAGTCTCGTGTCCTTTTTGTCTTCCTATTAAAGAGAGAAGCAGTGTTAGGTATCCGAATCACCCGGGCGGAAGCTGCATCAGAACGACATCGCGCATCGAGAGCGCGGTCAAAGAACTTTCCCCGCACATTCGGACAAGGCGGAAGCCCACGAAAGGGTCATCACTACCACAAGGGCCAGCAAGACGTCCCCAGTCCCTTCATATGAGAGGACGCCCGGAAAGGGGAGGCAGGGGCGACTCAACGAGGGAGCCCGCCCCGCCGCGGCCTCGGGCCCAGGTTAACAGTCCCCCGCCTCCTAAACACTGGGCTCTTCGCTAAGTACTCCGTGTGCGTGACTCTGAGGACTTTGACAACCTTGTTGGACAGTCGTGGGATTCCAGCTGCCGGAGCAGGGTCGGAGCAGGCAAGTGGCGGGCGTCCCCAAAAAGTTACTTCCTGATGGCGCCGGCAGGATGGCGCGGGGCCCCTCGGGCAGGAGTCTGAGTTAGGGAACAGCTCACTTAAATAGAAAGCCAGCCTAAAGCATGGGGGTCGGTACCTCAAAAGACACCACGCTTAAGTCCCGGAGCCCCAATAACCTCTCGGGACCCGTACTTTCATCGGTCCCGCGCTTTGGTCTGGAATTAAGTCCCGCCCCCAGACAGGACAGCCCCAGCATGCACTGCGCTACTCACGCCCCACCTCCTCGCCTCTCGTTCTCCTCCCAAGTCGCGCGCTCTGTGGGAGGCACCGCCTCTGCCCCTCCCCTTAGGCGGAAGCGCGGGCCCTTCCAAATCGCGCCCGTTCGCGCTCTCACGAGATCTTGAGTACGTCACCGCTCGTCGCCATCTTGAACTCGGGCTGAGTAATAAATTCGCCCGCAGCGGAGCGCGTTCTTTCTCGAGACGCGCCTCGCTCAGAGAGTGCCGGGGGCTCCGCGTTCTCGTCGCGGTCCTGCGGTCGGCGGCCTCCGCGTGGTGCGGAGCGAGGGTAGGCCCCGCATTGCTTCTTTGCCCGGCTTCAAGATGGACGGCAGCGGGGACGGGGGAGGCCGCTCTGGGGGAGCACGTGGCGCGCCTCCCGCCCGCTCGCGGGGCTGCTGGGATGGTGGCGGAGTGTGGCGGCCTCCCGCTGCCGTCGTGCCGGGAGGCCAGCGGAGGCGGGGCCGCGGCCGCCCCTGAAAGGCGCCCCGGCGGCGGCAGCCCAGCCTCTTCTTTCCTCGCACAGCCAGGCGGCACCTGCTCGAGGCCCGCGTCGTCATGGCCGCGGTTCCCGAGTTGCTGCAGCAGCAGGAGGAGGACCGCAGCAAGGTGAGGGCTAACCCGCCGACCTCCGGGGGCCTCCCCCGTTCCTCCCTCGACCCTCCCCGGGGGCCCCTGCCCGACGCGGGAGGCACCCGTGAGCTTGGGGCAGACCCCGTGGACCCCAGGGAGAGCAGAGACGCGCGGCCTTGCTCAGAGGCCAGTCCCCGGTGTTAATCCCTGCAGGCTCCAATTTTTAATTTTTTTTAAACGCAAAGATTACCAAACTTCCCTTGGTAACGTGGTGGCTGGAAAGGGGATGTGAAATCCACTTGACATTGCAAAAACGACCCGTCGGGCCTGTAGTCTCCGAATTGGCGCCCTCTCTCCCTTTTTGGAGAAAACGATCTCTTGGCCCAGACCACTGGGCGAATTCTCATCAAATCAAGTATACGAACCACGCTTCCGTCAACTCGATAAACACCACGCGCATTGTCGTGGGGATTGTGTGGGCTTCAGTAGGTGCTCAAATACTCGCTGAACTCTTAGATTTTGAAGTCTGATGTGTCTGGATAAATCGCCCGTAGGCCGCGTGCTGAGGTCTGAGCGGTTACTAGTGTAATTAAATGAGGTTAGCGTAGCCAGTTGACGGTCCGGAGGCTTGCCCTGCGCTCCTGTTGGCTCGTGCGATGCTTACGGTTTGTGAGTCAGGACTTTGCGTGCACAGTCGTCAGCATCATAGATTTTGGTGATAGAAGGAATAACAGACCCTCAGGGAGCGGTCGCAGGCTGCTGGTGTCCAGTGGTGGCACCTTCCTGTGCACAGCACAGTTGGGCCCAGAGCGCTGGACTGTAGGAACAGGAGTACCCTGTG
The DNA here is from genome assembly GCA_949820135.1 of Sylvilagus floridanus. Taxonomy (NCBI): domain Eukaryota; kingdom Metazoa; phylum Chordata; class Mammalia; order Lagomorpha; family Leporidae; genus Sylvilagus; species Sylvilagus floridanus. The sequence goes on from OX463231.1 coordinate 88,275,290, forward strand.
TCCGTTAACAAAGCAGAGCGTTATGCTTGGGAAGATCTTGGTTCTCTTTTGAAAGTTGAAAGAATTTTTTTTTTTTTTTAACTAAAACTGGAAGTCAGAAATTTGAGACTTTTATTTTTCCCTAGAACACTCTCCCTAAAGTGTTGGGACTGGATATGAATTTTTATAACAATTTGTGTTTTACACTTTCTGGAACTTAATTCCTTCTGGCTGTGCTGAGCCAGGAGCAGTTAAGGAAAAGGACTTGATTGCCTAAGCTCCATCTCCTTACTTGTTGCAGCTTTGTTTTAAAAAGACTTCCTCCCCCAGTCTGATTCAGCAAAATTTGCAGGCTGCCAGGGACTTTTCTTGTCTCCTGGTTTTAGTGGCTCAGAAACTTCTGATTTTTTTGAATTACAGAAATGAGATAAAACGAAAAATTAGCCTTTTTGCTTCCTGATCTATGCTTACAGTAATGCTGTGATTGATCAGATCTAGGGAGTTGAGGGTGAATATGAAGTGGTAACAAGAGGACAAGTCATGGGCTAACTTGCCACATTGCAGTTCTGTCAGTTCACCGAAATATTTTGTACTTAAATTGTTTAAATATTTTGATTGTATGCTTTGGAATTTCCATGAGGGTGGAGTTCATGAATTTGCTCACCCCACCCACCATGAGGTTAAAAATAGGGAATGCACTGGATTCTTGAGTTTGAGCGCTGTTGTGCAATAGTCATTTTGTCTACTTCAGCAGAAGACTTTGATTTTGTAATATTATCTAGCCAAAGATGTTGGGATTTATTTCCTTCCTCAAAAAGTAGAATTCAAGAGAGTTAAGTAGTTAGTGTAGTTCTTAGTTCTCTACTAATGGTAAAGAGTGTATATAACGATAGAATTTAGAAAACCAGAATTTAGCCAATAGGTAAATTCTGTTGATGCTACCTGGGTCTCCAGGCTTTGAGTTTGCCAATAGTCATGAAATAAGCAGCTGGCCCCTATATTTAGGTGACTCTCATGGATTTAATGTATACCTTGAGGGAGTCTTTGGGGATGAGTCATTTCTGTTAGTCTAGCAAACACTTGCAAATCAAGTGTAACATTGTAGTTTTTGGAGTCCTGCCCCCTGGCTTTTTGATTATGAAAACTTAAGATTTCTCTGCTTTATGATTGCAAATGGGTGGAACTAAGTTGAACACGTGGAAAGGTAAGACTCTGCAGGTACTTGGCCCGGTGACCTAAACTCTCACAGGTTGGTACATGGCTTTGGGTGGGTGCTGGTCCATCCTTCTCAGACTCAGAATGGTTGGCACATGCATGTGTGTGGGTTTTAAAGGTTTTATTTATTTGAAAGAGTTACAGAGAGAACTTCCATCCACTGGTTCACTCTCCACGTAGCTGCAATGGCCAGGCAGATACCAGGGACTGGAAGAAGCTCCTGGCTGCTGGCTTCAGATTGGCCCAGCTCTGGCTGTTGCAACCATTTGGGGAGTGAACCAGCAGGTGGAAGACCTTTGTCTCTCCCTCTGTAACTCTGCCTCTCAAGTAAATAAATAAATTAAAAAAAAAAAAAAAAAAGGAGCTCCCAGTCTCCCAAGTGGGAGCAGGAGTCAAGCACTTGGGCCGTCTGCTGCTGCTTTTCCCAGGCCATTAGCAGGGAGCTGGATCGGAAGTGGAGCAGCCAGGACATGAACTGGTGCCCATATGGGATGCTGGCACGATGTTGGCAGGCAGTGGCTTCACCCCATGCCACAATGCTGGCCCCTGCAAGTATAGTAGTTTTTTGTTTGTTTTTGCAAGTATAGTTTTTAAAACTGGTATGGAAGTGACCTCTTAAGGGCATCAGCTGGGATGAAGGTGTGTCTGATTTGCTAGTATGGAAACAGTTCTGAATTTTGACCAATACTGCATGAAGCTCAAACTTACCAATTCTTATAGACTGAAGTTTCCTGCTGTACGCAAGACTTTTTTTAATTCAGGAAGTGTGTCTTAAACACTGCCCACACTGACAGTTCTGCGTCAGTGACTTGCACACAGCCAGCATCTTAAGGCCCGCATTTGTGAGTGCTACATTAGCATTCATGATCTGCTCACGGTTCTAGTTTTGACTTATTAAATTCTCAATCAGTGAGACCTAGAAAGTGACTTACACTTAATCTGGAACTTTAGTTTAAACCAGAGTTTCTCAGTCTGGGCAGTGTTGACATTTTCATTTATAGGGATTGTCCTGTGTTGTAGACTGTTGAGCAACATGAGTGGCTTCCTACATGACAGCAGCCTTCTCCTATTTTTTTTTTTTTTCTTAATTTATTAATTTGCGAGTCAGGGAGAAAGAGGTCTTCCATCTGCTGGTTCACTAGATTGGTGCCTTGAATGTCTCGGGTAGGTCAAGAAGTGGGCATTGAGGTTAGATGCATTCCATCCACTAACTTGTAGTGATTGGATTCCGAGAGGGCATAGATGTGTCTCCCATGGATGTGGTAAAGTGGAGTACAGAAGCATCTCACCTGTGTCTCTTGTTTTCTGACTGGCTGTTGAGTTACTCTGAGATGCCTCTCCTAAAAGAGGAACATGGAATTGAGTGGTTTTGCAACTTAAAGGCAGATAATAAATACAGCAGAGAAGTGTGTAAGTTGCAGTTGAGGGGCCAGAGGAACTGAGCTGAACGACAGTTTAAAAATTAGGCTTGACTCTTCCCCTTTCTGCAGATTGACATAACTTTGCCAACTGCTGCATTCCGGTCTGGAGAGTAAAGTGTGATTTTCTGCTTTTGTTAGCCTGAGCTCTGTCTGAAGGGCGTGCTGGTCAGTGAAGAGCAGATGCAGTAGCTGCAAGTCTGGGCTTTCAGTGGTCTTCAGAGAAGAGCAAGCCAACACTGGGGCACTGTGCTCATGGTTACCAAGGAGCTGGTGGGTGATAAGTAAGCTTTGGAATATTTGAATCTGGAAAGTGACCCTCATCACGCTCAGTCCGCCCATAGAGCAGGCAGCCTTCTCTCCATGCTGCCATTGTGTCTCAAACTGTGAGATGGCTGGTAAGTTTTAAATTCCTGTAGTTCTGCTGTGCTCCTGAATTACCTTTCTTAGTAATGAAGATAAACGTTTTCATCTTGGTGATCCTGAAATGAGATCACATAAAGGGCTGGCAGTGAATGTTCTTACACTCGCTTCCACCTGAGTAACCAGAACAGTGTGTCAGCTTTGTCACAGAGGTCCTCCAGTTGAAGAACCTGGAAGGAAGGGAGGTAGACTTGAAGGCACTTGACTTGAGTTTTTTTCTCATTTTGGAGTTGCTTTCTCTGCAGCAGTGGTATGCTAATTCCCATTAGGATTTCTGTGCTAGGGAATCCAGACAAATCATACATGGGGACTTCAAAAGGTCTATGGAAAATGGGACTTCCATGAACTTTATGAAGACCCCTTTGTATAGCTGAAGCCTTTCGTGAAATGATTTGACAATCTAGATGGGATTCCTGGACATGATTTAGTTGCTTAGGGTAGTCATTTAGTTGATTTCTCTTTCCATGTTGAGATTCAACTAGTGAGCGCATGGGCTTGCAACCTTGTGAAATGATGATTCAGTTTATCCATTCGCTGAGTGCGCTGTACTGACCGTCTTCCAAACCTCAGTTCCTGTTCTAGGAGCCTGGGGCTGTGCAGCCTCCAAATGCCCTGCAGCCTGCAGTGTTCTACTGTGGGCTGCTCCGGTGTTGGTTGGCTGCTGGTGAGAACGGCTGGTGGCAGCAGGGGTGAGGCCCTCTGGGCCCATCTCACCAAGATGAGTGGTAAAATCTGATCACTTGCTCGCAGCCCTTCTAGTTTTTTTAGGCTTATTCTCAAAGTTTTCATAGCTATGTTAGTAGACCGAGAACTAGAAGGCCTTAGTTTTTGTTTCTTTTTTTAATCTTCGAGAATTAAGGTTGCAGGTCTGAGATACTAGAAGAACGCCAGCAGGGCACAGGGATGGTCTGAAAAAGCAGAGTTAATGTATTCTTATCATTAATGTAATTGTTTTTCATTTGCTAGTGCAACAAATCTGGGATAGAATACAGGTAAATTAGCTTTTGATTGTTTGTGGGATGAGGAAGAAAACTGTTCTGACTACCAGTTCTTTGAGCCATTTTAGCCATTTAGTATCAAAAACTTGAGGCATAAGGTGGAGTTTGAGAGAACAGAATGGAAATTTACTTTCCTAGGGGCTGATGCTGTGGCAAAGCAAGTTAGCTGGCATTCCATATGGGCTTGGATTTGAGTCCTGGCTGTTCCACTTCTGATCCAGCTTCTTGCTATGTCCTGGGAAAGATTATTTTCCTTGTGGTGAAACAGTAACATGATAGTATGTTTCCTAGGTGCTATCTCCTAGATCTTTAATGTGTACAGAAGTTAATTCAAATATGGAGTGTTTTAGATTTTATTTTCTCACCAGTGAGCATCAGACAAGGTGTGAGTGATAGCATTCCTGCTGAGATAGACTCTGTTTTTGCTTTTTATGATGAAAGGAAAATTTGACCCAAGCCTCAGGCTTTTCACATAGACGTTGTGAACAGATCCTCATTGGCAGTCTTGGACAGACATCTTAAGAGTGAAGGATAGTGGCCGGCGCCACGGCTCAATAGGCTAATCCTCCGCCTTGCGGCGCCCGCACAACGGGTTCTAGTCCTGGTCTGGGCGCCGGATCCTGTCCCGGTTGTCCCTCTTCAAGGCCAGCTCTCTGCTGTGGCCCGGGAGTGCAGTGGAGGATGGCCCAAGACCTTGGGCCCTGCACCAGCATGGGAGACCAGGAGAAGCACCTGGCTCCTGGCTTCAGATCAGCGCGGTGCGCCGGCCGTGTCAGCCATTGGAGGGTGAACCAACAGCAAAGGAAGACCTTTCTCTCTGTCTCTCTCTCTCTCACTGTCCACTCTGCCTGTCAAAAAATAAATAAAGAGTGAAGGATAACAAAGCAAAAGCCACAAAGTAACATTTAGAAGGGAAAGCAGGTTTGTATTGTAGCATGTGCTAGCTAAGTACCTTTCTTAGCTTTGGCAGTGGAAACTAGAAAATCAAATAGATATATAAGTTGTCTATCTGGTAGTTTTCCTTCTAATATTCAAAGTGGAAACAGTGATCTGGTGTTGTATGTTATATATACAGCTGGCTAAATTTAAATGACTATTAGACTAGCCCCCATTCTAGCTTACCAGTTACTGCAGAATTTATTCCAACTGTATCTTGTTGCCTTGGTTATATAGCATTAGTCAGTTTGCTGGTTCCACGGCAACTTAGATTTATCATACTTTTGTTTGTATTTTCTCTATTCCCCTTGTGGGTTCTGAGTTTTGGGATCTCCTTTTGTGATGTTCAGCTTCATAGGTACCTTTTGCAATCTCTTGAGTCTTTAAACCTGTTTAGGGAGAGAGGGGCATTGCAGGTGGTGTTACATGTGTCACATGTACCAGAGTGAGTCATGAGATTTGGACCAAGGTGAGTACTTGAAGACAGCTCTGCAAGGTCTTGGGGTTCCCCAGCTGGGGGGTTGTTGAGCAGGTGAGCAACTGCATAGTGAGTCATCCTCTAAGACATTTTCTGGGGCCTGCCCTGTGGCACGGCAGGGTGAGTGAGTGAGCAGGTTACGTCACAGCTTGCAGTGCCAGCATCCCTGTATGTGTGCTGCTCCACTCCCAGTCTATAGTTTCTTGCTAATGAGCCTGGAAAAGCAGTGGAGGATGACCCCCTGCATGCATGTGGGGCACTTGGATGGATTTTCAGGCTCATGGTTTTGGCCTGGCCCATCCCTGTTGTGGCCATTTACTTAGGGACTGAATCAGTGGGTGAAAGATTCTGTCATTCCCTCCCTCTGTCTGTCTCTCTAATTCTTTTTTTAAATTAATTAATTTATTTGAAAGGCAGAGTTACAGAGAGAGAGCTTCCATCTGCTGGTTCACTCCCCACATAGCTGCAATGGCTGGAGCTTCTTTCAGGGCTCCCATGTGGATGCGGGGGTCAAAGGATTTCCATTGTTTTCCCAGGCCATAGCAGAGAGCTGGATCAGAAGTGGAGCAGCCAGCACTGCATGAACCGGCACCCATATTCGATGTCGGCACTGCAGGTGGTGGCTTTACATCACAGTGCTGGTCCCTGCCTTTCTAATAGATAAATAAATCTTAAAAAAAAAAAAAGCAGAAACCAAACCCCAAACCAGTACTTTGTTTATCTTGAGATTAGGAAATAGTGAGTTGGGTGGGAAGAGTGCCACCCACCTTCTTAAGCAAGTATGGTGGTAAGGGGCTGTGGAGTTAGTGTCCTTGACTAAGCATCTGCAGGAATGCAGAACTTTGCACCCCACTTGGTGCTTCTGGAGTGAGGGCATGAATGCTGACTTAGAAACTCCTAGCATTTCACAACCCTTTACTCTTGGATCCTCTGTGCCTCATTTGGAGGTTCTAGGCTGTGATACGAGAAAGTTCATTTAACACAGGGCTAGAGACTGAGCCTGGATGCTCACATTTTGCAGCTATATTTTAGACAGTCCTTTAAGACCCAAATACAGGTTGTTTATTTTATTTGGTGGTTGAAGCTTTATAAAGTGGTAGGGGTTTGCTTGAATCCTTTCTAGTGTGGGTGCCCCATACCCTGTTAAGCTACTAACAAAAGCATCAAAAGTTAGTGATTCTGTATTCTTTTGTGTCTTTTTTGACAGGCAGAGTTAGAGACAGAAAGGTCTTCCTTCCATTGGTTCACCCCCCAAATGGCTGCTATGGCCGGTGCGCTGCGCCGATCTGAAGCCAGGAACCAGGTGCTCCCTCCTGGTCTCCCATGCGGGTGCAGGGCCCAAGCACTTGGGCCATCCTCCACTGCCTTCCTGGGCCACAGCAGAGCTGGACTGAAAGAGGAACAGAACCTGGGGTGCAGGCACCACAGGCGGAGGATTAGCCAAGTGAGCCACGTCGCTGGCCTCCTTTGTGTCTTAACATACACGCCCGAAAAACTATACTCATCAGGGAGGAAGACACTTCATAAAAGGGTTGGGAGCGTGGGAACCAGAAGATAATCATTCAGTGGGACAGATGGTGGCTGGTAAAGTTCACTGTAGCTGTAACTGTGATACTTATGAGGAGTGTGTTCATTTGGTAACACCTGCTTCGTCTTTTCAACCCTCATTTCAAAAGTGGAGTTGAGACAGGCTCAGCAACTTTGCTAGGCTTATAGTACGGGGGAAAAAGGAATTATCTGCCAGGGTTTGTAACTTCAGGAAATGGAATTGGCTAGTTTTGGGGGATGCATTTTAGACCTATCCTGTGGGCTGTCCTGTCTCTAAACAAGTGTTCATTGCTACTCTTACACTTAGTTCATTTTATTCCTCTGTGTGGGCCTGTCTGACCCCTGGCAGATAGAAACATAAGGTAGATGAAGTGGCCAGTTGTTGCTCTGAAATCACATTTTGGTTTGTACCCTGGTATTTTTGAAGGTTGTATTTGCCCCATGGAAACTTACTTGAAGAAAGGAAGCTCTTACCAGAAATAAACCAGAGCTGGAGTCCTTGTTGTATAAAAAGGAAAAAAAAAATAAAACTCTTTAAATAAGGGCCAGTGCGTGGCAAGGGCCAGACACTTGGGGAATTCTCTTGCCTTCCTAGATACATTAGGAGGAAGCGAGATTGAAAACAGCAGAGGGGATTTAACCTGGTACTAACAGGGAATGTTAGCAACACAAGCTAACCTACTGAACCTTGTTAATACTTCTTGAATGTTCTTTGTACTTTGGCATTTATGTAATGAGTTAGGTTTTGTTCTATCTAGGCATCCAAGCTGTCTTAACGTACAGTTAAGTATTTGGCTAAATATTTCTCATGTAGTTATAAAGTGTGTATACTGCATTAGAAGCAGATTACAGGACTCGAGCACGTGAAGAGTGAAGTTTTCCCTTGAAGTGAAGATCTCAAAACTTATTTTGTTCTAAATGATCTAGATGAAGACTACTTTTAAGTAGTTCCCATGTTTGAAGGGTAATTTTGGGGACTAAAACATTAGAGACTAATATAAAACAAATGTATTTCAGCTGAGATCCGTGTCTGTGGACCTGAATATTGATCCTTCACTTCAGATCGACATACCTGATGCACTCAGCGAAAGAGATAAGGTCAAATTTACAGTGCACACCAAGGTAAGTGATAGCGTGACTGCTTAATTCTAAGAGTTCTGTCTTGTACCAGCACCACGTGAGGACCTTTCACTTGCAGTAAGCATCAGCTACTTGGCTGCTGCTTCAGCTTTCTGCTTCCCTGGGGCTGAGGGTGCTGCTGGTCTTAAGTGTGGTCTGTATTCTTGAGAAAGCCTAACAGGCAGACTAATGCAGCAGTCACCCACCTACAAAGCCCAAGGCTTCCAGCTTTGTGTTTTTGTTTGTCTCTAAGGGGAGTGTCCATCTAATTCCTGAGTTTAGAAGGTCATCTCCCCTGCTGGTAATGCTTCTGTGACTTGGTTGCCACATCTCACTTCATAAGGAGGCAATGAGAAGACAGGCAACGGGATTGATTCTCTGCCTGCTTTGTGCTGATGAAAGTAGATGAAAGAACCGTACAATTCTGGCCTCTTGGTGGTCATTGCAGGCTTTAGAAAACTGGTTTTGTGTAAAGAATTTTCTTAGAGATGTGGTTTTATCTAAGTCTTCATGGGGGAGTTTATTTCTGCTTTGTTCTTTGTGTGAATACAGAATTTTCCCATAGGCAGCCCAGGAAACCCAAACCGCTTTCTAAGAGTGGTAGTTACCGCTTAAATTTCTCTCCTTTCTTTACAGACCACACTGCCCACGTTTCAGAGCCCAGAGTTTTCTGTTACAAGGCAGCATGAAGACTTTGTGTGGCTGCATGACACACTCACTGAAACAACAGAGTATGCTGGACTTATTGTGAGTGCTTTTTAGAAAACAAGTAATTGAACTAGTTTCTTCTATCTTTTCATTTTATTGGTTCGTGAAAGTCTTATTTTATCTGCTAGGATGTTTGCTAATTCTTTACTGGCAAAGTCTTTTTTCTTTTTTCTTTTTTTTTTTTTTTTTTAAGATTTTAGTTATTTGAAAGTCAGTTATAGAGAGAGGTAGAGATAGAGAGGTCTTCCGTCCACTGGTTCACTCCCCAAGTGGCCACAATGACTGGGGCTGGGCCAAGCCGAAGCCAGGAGCCAGGAGCTTCTTCTGGGTCTCCCATGTAGGTGCAGGGACCCAAGGACTTGGGCCATCTTCTACTGCTTTCCCAGGCCATAGCAGAGAGCTAGATCGGAAGTGGAGCAGCCGGGTCTCTGGTGCCCATATGGGATTCTGGCGCTTCAGGCACTGGCCCCTACTGGTAAAGCCTTAAAATGTACATAGAGAATAAACAGCTATGAAGTGAAGCATAGTATATTTACTACATGTACAAGAGTAAAAAGCTTAATAATTTAAGTCTTGATGCACTTGTGTATATGTTTTTTCCTCTGGCATTATTTGAGAGTCAGAGAAAGCTCCCATTTGCCGACCCAGTCCTCAGATGACTGGTGGACTAAGACTAGGCCAAAACTGATAGCTGGGAACTACATGCAGGGCTCCCAACAAGGCAGGTGGTGATGGTGTTGATGGCAGCAGAAACCCAACTACCTGAGCCATCACTGCTGCCTCCCAGTGTCCTTATTAAATAAATAGGAAGTTGGTTGAACCCGGACACTCTGCTGAGACCAAATGCCCTGTGGTCGTTTCTCTGGGATATCCGTAGAATTGATTTCTGGAAACCTCAGTTTTGACTTATCAGAAGTGCTCCAGCAGTAAAGGATGCAGTTGTCAGCCTTCGAGTTAATTCTTGGCCATAGGAAAAAGGACTTTATATGAAATTTACATGTCTTGTATTATCGTACACCAAATCATTACCCAAATGACTTCTCAGTAACTGAACAAAACTAATATTGACACTTGTATTTAAAACTATTTACTTCATTCTAAATTAGACTATATTTTGATTATCCTTTGGAATTAAAAAAACATCTTGATGATTAATTCCCAGTTGTAAGCATTGTCACAGTAGTTTCAGGCTGACATTGAAGCAATACATTCTCGTGCTTACTGATTGTAATTGGTGAACTGAACACATAATGTGGTTGAAGTGAGTGCCTAGCTGTAGGGAGGACACTGCCTTTTAAATGGCCAGAAGGAATAGGTAAAGAGAAAAACAGAAGTGGATTGGATGGCTGGCTTCTGTGTGCCAGCCAGAAGCAGGGTATTCATGAGTTCTGCCTCTGCTACAGATTCCACCTGCACCTACAAAGCCTGACTTCGATGGCCCTCGTGAGAAGATGCAGAAACTTGGAGAGGGTGAAGGGTCTATGACCAAGGAAGAATTTGCCAAGATGAAACAAGAATTAGAGGCGTAAGTGGATTTTCTTGAACTCATCTTGTGAGAAGTAGAGAAAAGTGGTGCCATATACAGAAATAAGTAGAAGCTGACAACTTTTTAAAGCCATTCTCTAGGGCTGTTTTCCAAAACTAGCAGAGTTTTGGGGCAGACTGTGTATGCACTTTGAAGAGATCCTGGAAGAAATAACAACTTGATGTCTCTGAGTAATTTTTCAAGCTGCTGCTGATCTAGTTTGGTTACTGGAAGTATTGGAGGAACTTGATCACAGTGAATGCTATTACACAGAAGCATTCTGAATAAGTTACTGGCTGGTCCTCAGGTGGCATATTTTTGCCTTGTAATTTTAATTATTTCAAGGAAATTTTTTTATTTGTGTCAGTTCTAGGTCTGTGTTATAGAGAACTGAAAAATACCAAATGTTCTTGAAGTAGTACTTGTTTCTCTAAAACAAATCAAATGTGGACTCAGACCACATACCATAATATCTGAAAGGGTAGGCAAAGACTAGTGTATACTTCTCCTTTTACTTCAGTGAGTTTTTGGAACATTTCTTATGAGATCATTGGGCTTCTTTATCTTGGCTCAAAAGCACTTTCCCCCTTTCCCCATCAGCCTTTTAGAATTGGGGTGAATTCCCTGTTCATTACCTCTGAAGCTCTGCCTCAAGCCTACGTTACCTAGGGCTGTGCTCACACCCTCATCATGGAATCATTCAGTACATGCTGGCATGCCTGGGCTGACTAGGTCTGGGGTAGAGCACTGAGTCCAACAGATTCAGGTTCCTTCCAGCAGGAAGTTTAGAGTGATCTTTAATGCCTATGTTGAACTAAAGCTGCTGTGTAATTTCTGTTCACACCATGCTTTATTAGATGCATGCTGTGCAGCATGGTTGTAGAAACATGTTCTTGGGCTATTAGATAACAGCAGTATTAGCATGTAGTTTTGGGAACAAACAGATGTGATCCATCATCCAGCTGTATCATTGCTTTTAGTGGTTGGTTCATTCCACAGATGTTACTTTATACCTAACTAGAAACCAAGTTGTACCAAAATTTTTGGTTCAGTTGTGCAGTTTTTTACTTAGTGGCATAAGCCGAACCATAAATACACCTGGGAGTAGCGTTGGCTAGGTAGTGCAGTGATGCCAACTGAAAGCTGTGTGCACGTCTCTTTTCAGTGAGTATCTCGCTGTCTTTAAGAAGACTGTGTCCTCCCATGAAGTCTTTCTTCAACGGCTTTCTTCTCATCCTGTTCTCAGTAAAGATCGCAACTTTCATGTTTTCCTGGAATATGATCAGGATGTAAGGCCTTTTAATTCCATTTCCATGATCCAGTTTAAAAAATGTATAAGATCTTTACAGTTTCTCAAAGTTCTGAATTTCTTTTCAACACAACAAATCTTTTAGATGCCACACCCAACCCCATTATTTAAGTCAGTTTTTAAAATTCTGCTCAAAGAAAGTTTTAATCTTTTGTTCTTCCCAACGTAGTTCTCAGTTTAGTTTGGGATATTAGTAGGAACATAAATTGATCTACATTTGTTTTGTTCTGCTGATAGTAGCCTTTTTGTAGAAAGGAATTCATATTGTAGGTTCCTGCTACTTGGTGTGAGCCATGCCCTGACTTAGAAATGTCTTCAAACCCATAAAGCTTAATAAACAGTGTAAATAAAACAGAACAGTAATTCTCTTAAGGATTTAAAAGCCACCAAGACTTTGTGACTAGATAGTTATTCAAAATATCTCCCAAGTTGCCCTTTAGAAATGAGATAGCCTATTAACTTTAGCTATTTGTTTGGTATTTTACATTTGGTTGAGACAGAATTAAAGATGTCATACATATATCCATGCTAGTAAAGAGTATTGCTTGTACTGATAGAGCTTCTAAGAGAACCTAGAAAAATGTATACCTTAACTGCTGTTTTGGATTTTCTTCTTTTAGCTAAGTGTCAGGCGGAAAAATACCAAAGAGATGTTTGGCGGCTTTTTCAAAAGTGTGGTGAAAAGTGCCGATGAAGTCCTTTTTTCTGGAGTTAAGGTCAGTGGCTTTTGGCTGCTTTGAGAGAAGTGTTTCATGTGAATAGGTGTCCTGTTTATTCTCTTGGGAGAGTGATCTATGAAATGAAGAGTGTTACCTTAAGAACTCTAAATTTCCTTCAGATGTTAGGTTATTTTTGTACACTCATTTAGTTTTCACTTATTTTCCGAAAATACCTTGTTCTCAGGAAAGGTGATAAGAACCTTTCATCATTTAACTCTTCATTTTCTCAAATGTTGCTGTAAGGAGAGGGGTTAATCAATCTTACGGAAGAAAGTAAGCTTACGTGATCAGGTTTCATGCTGTTCTGGCAGAACTGAAGTGTCCAACAGCCCCGGTGTCAGGTAGCCTGGCTATTAACAGGGAACCAGGTTGGATTGTGTGTGTGTGTGTGTGTGTGTAAGTTTTATTTATTTGAGAGAGGGTAGACATCCACCAGTCTTGCTGCTGTAGGATCTGAGTGGGGAGCCCAGAGTACATGTGCTCCAAGTAGAAATTTGGAAACTCTTGGTGCAATTTAAAAGTGTGGGATTATTCTGTATCCAAGTATTGCAGGATATTTGATATCCTTGACCACTGCCTAACCAGTGCCAGTGTTGCCTCACAAATTAAAAAAATAATAATAACCTATATATGCAGCTGCAAGTATCTAAGTTACGTCCCACCTGGCAGAACCACTGCACTCAGTGGAGTTGCTGGATCGTAGAGTGAGATCATAGTTTCCTGGGCATTGCCAGGATGCTCATCAGAATGGTTCTGTGTTGATGCTTCCTGCCAGTCTTACAAACAGGCAGTTCTCTGTGTACTGTTAGACTTCATAAGCTTACTTGGCATAATGCATCTTTGGAATTCTGCTTCAAGTTTCTTTTCTTCCCTTCTAGGAGGTAGATGACTTCTTTGAGCAAGAGAAGACCTTCCTCATTAACTACTACAACAGGATCAAGGACTCCTGTGGGAAAGCTGACAAGATGACCAGGTCTCATAAAAGTAAGCACTGTTGACGCACGAGCCACTTGCAGCTTTGCTGACTTGCCTGGCTGGGCTCATGTTGAACGGGCTGTCCTTGTTTCTGCAGATGTTGCAGACGACTATATCCACACTGCAGCTTGCTTGCACAGCCTGGCTTTGGAAGAGCCCACAGTCATCAAAAAGTAAGCTTGTTGGAAATGCATTCTCCCATATGTCCTAGTGGAGACTACAAGTGGTGTAAAAGAGTAATGTCTACATGGGTTCAGTTCTGATCTGGACTACATGCTCATCTCCAGCCATCAAATCTTAACCCACCCACTGTGTATGGAGAGACACTTAGAGGAGTCATAGAGATGAACACATGCAGTGGCTGTTGTCACAGCCTTTCCTGTCAAATATCTCCAGTCTCTTGCGGATTATGTTAATGCTGGAATTGTCTTTCAGACGAATTTGCTTGGGTTGTCTTGGTGGTTGGGGCTTCCTGTTATATGTGCTGATGCCCTGGAGTTTCTTAAAGAACTGTGGTTGAGGTAGTCATGAGAATAATAGGACATCAGTCTGATTTTGCAGTTATTTTTCAGTGTCCCCATCCTGGGCATTTTAGTGTGAGACAATATTCTGATTCCTAGGCTTAGTGTAACAGGATAACAAGTGACACTACATCTGACTTGCAATCAGTTGTCAGGGCTGATGGCAGAACCAGGGGATGAAATGACACTCGTGGTGGCTCGTTATAGCCTGACTTTGGTTAATAAAGCATTAGCAGCTGATAGAAGTATGCTGGACAGGTAAGAGATGGTGTGCAGGCTTCAAGAGAACCTGATGCCAGAGAATGCGATACTGTAAATGGTTTGATTTTTGTAGCTTTGGGCCAACTGATGTCAAAGTGTTAATTGGATAATAATCCTAAAGTAGCCATTAATGCAATCTTTTGTAGGTGATTTGAGGCTTTAATCCAAAGTCATGTGTGTATTTTTAGGTACCTGTTGAAGGTTGCTGAGCTGTTTGAAAAACTTAGGGTAAGTCTTTTTATCTTGATCTTTCAAATGCATATGTTGTAATCTGTAGATTTGTGCCTTGATGGTGACTTGTCCTTTTTTAAATAGAAAGTAGAGGGTCGAGTCTCATCAGATGAAGATTTAAAGCTCACAGAACTCCTCCGTTACTACATGCTCAACATAGAGGCCGCAAAGGTAGGACTGTGAGTTCCCTCATCAGCACGGGGCAAGTCCCCCTTATTGTGACCAGAGTCTAATGGCAAAGAAGCAGTTGTTTTGGTAAAAAGGAAGGTTACTTTACACTCACGTGTATTTGAGAGGTAGGGTTAAAGACAGAGGGAGAGACAGACAGAAAGCTCTTCCTTCTGCTGGTTCATTCCCCCAATGGCTGGAGCTGGGTCGATCTGAAATCAAGAGTTTTTTCTGGGTCTCCTACGTGGGTACAGGGGTACAAATACTTAGACCATCTTCTGCTTTCCCAGGCCATAGCAGAGAGCTGGATTAGAAGAGGAACGGCCCGGACACAAACCGGTGCCCATGTGGACACGCGGAAGCTGAGCCTACTATGCTATAGTGCCGTCCCCAGTGTCCTGAGCCACAAACATGCTTCTGTTTTCATTTTACTTGAAAAGTGACAGAGAAGTCTTACACAACTCAGGACTGACTTTTTTTTTTTTAAAGACATTGTCTATTTGAAAGGCAGTGTTACAGAGAGAGGTCTTCCATCTGCTGGTTCACTCCCCAAGTGGCTGCAGTGGCCAGAGAGGGGCTGATCTGAAGCCAGGATCTTTTGGGTCTTCCACGCGGATGCAGGGCCCAATGACTTAGACCATCTTCTGCTGCTTTCCCAAGACATAGCAGAGAGCTGCATCGGAAGTGGAGCAGCTGGACCTCAAACTAGAACCCATATGGGACACCGGCACTGCAGGTGGCAGCTTTACCTGGTACGCCACAGTGCCGGCCCCACAGATAGGTTTAATTGCTTATTTTAGATACTGTGAGATTGAATAATCTTCATTTTAAATAACAGTGATACAAGGGTTGCTCATCCCTGCTAAATCTTGAGAAAAGGAATGAGGGGCGAGATGCAGAGGCGGATTGATTCTTGTCATCTACCATTTCAGGTTGTGGCATTGGCACCATGGGGTACTGGGTTATTTATTTTCTAAACCAGTTGGGATACTTAGTTCTTCTGTTTTTCCTCTGGAGATTTTTATGTTGCACCTGTTGACTGTCTGCCCAGGACCTCTTATACAGACGTACTAAGGCACTCATTGACTATGAGAACTCAAACAAAGCTCTGGATAAAGCCCGGCTGAAAAGCAGAGATGTCAAGTTGGCAGAGGCCCACCAGCAGGAATGCTGCCAGAAATTTGAACAGCTTTCTGAGTCTGCTAAAGAAGGTTGGTCCAGGATGTTCTTCTGTACTTGTTATGTGTAATTTCATGCTTAACAGAGAAGATAGTTACACAGGTGATGCAAAGAACACCCATAGAATCCCTAAGAATTCTTTAGTTGACTAGATGTCCCCATCTACATTGTCACCTGTACACCCGTCTAGCCATTGCATGTGTTTATAAGCACATGCCTTGTTTATTTAACTTTTTTTTTTAAGATTTATTTAGTCACTGAAAGAGTTTCAGAGAGGAGGAAAGGCAGAGAGAGAGGTCTTCCATCTGCTGATTCACTCCGCAATTGGCCGGAACTGAACTGATCCAGAGCCAGGAGCCAGGAGCTTCTTCTGGGTCTCCCTGGCTGGTGCAGGGGCCCAAGGACTTGGGCCATCTTCCACTGTTTCCCAGGCCATAGCAGAGAGCTGGATTGGAAGAGGAGCAGCCGCGTTTCAAACCAGTGCCCATTTGGGATGCTGGCGCTTCAGGCCAGGGCGTTAACTCGCTGCGCCACAGCACTGGCCCCTGTTTTACTGTTTTTCTACTTGAGAGACAATGCTGATTTACTACCCAATGCCTGTAGCCACTGGGTCTGAATCTGGGAGGCTGAACTCAGTTCAGATTTCCCGTGTGAGTGTCAAGGACTCTGTTAACTTGAGCTATTACCAGGAAGCTGGAGTCTGAGTGCTCTAGTATGTGATACAGGCATTTTAACCACCAGGCTAAGTGGTTGGCTCACATGCCTAGGTTTTGTGTGGTTTTTTTTTTTTTTTTTTTTTGACAGGCAGAGTGGACAGTGAGAGAGAGACAGAGAGAAAGGTCTTCCTTTGCTGTTGGTTTACCCTCCAATGGCCGATACGGCTGGCGCGCTGCAGCTGATGTATCACACTGATCTGAAGCCAGGAGCCAAGTGCTTCTCCTGGTCTCCCATGCGGGTACAGGGCCCAAGGACCTGGGCCATCCTCTGCTGCACTCCCGGGCCACAGCAGAGATCTGGCCTGGAAGAGGGGCAACCGGTACTAGAACCCAGTGTGCTGGAGCCGCAGGTGGAGGATTAGCCTAGTGGGCTGCGACGCTGGCCTGTAATTTGGATTATGCAGTCAGATACGAGCCAGATTTCTCCTGCTTAGTTACACCTCCACAGCCATGGTGATGTAATTTGAATCCGTGGGTGTATCTATGTGGTTGTCAAAACTTTCTTCCCAGATTTAGCATGTATTGATGATTCTTGCTTGAACCAGTCTTTCCTCTACTCTGACTGCAAAATGGTAACTTCTAGGGCTGACATTGTGTGCAGTGATGCCTCTGCCCTCAGTGCTTGCATCCCATATGACCCACGGGAGGGTTCTCCCAAATGATCCCTGACTGAATCTGCGAGGTAGGCTGTGTTGAGTTTATGAGGAGATGAAAGAAAGTAATACAGTGCTTAGTTTTGCCATAGTTTCCAGTAGGCCTATAGACCTGAATTCTGATGGCAATAGAAAGGAAAAAAGACAGTTTCACAGATCATATCTGGTGCAGAAGCACTTTTACCTTTTTTTTAATTAATCATAGTTGTATTGCATTTGTCAAGTAAGGTGATGGTTTTGATACAGCATATACAATGTGGAATGAGAAAATGAAGGTAAAACACGCTTTACATTTTGTTGACATTCAAAATTTGGTTATTTTGAAATACATGTTATTTACATTTGGTCAGTGTCATTCAGCCAATCTCAAAATGTAACTGCTCCTCTCTAGCTAAGAGCTGCTTTGGCCAGCAGCACCCTGTTCTGCTCCTCTAGCTCCCAGCTCTGCTAACCATCATCTTATCCTTGTGCGATGGAAGGGAATTTAAAGATTCTGCTTGTGAGGATGCAGCATTTGTCTTTCTGTGACTGACCTCGGAATTCATACAAGTTGTCTAGATGACACTTTCCTTCATTTCTTTGCTCTTTGTTGTGTTTGTGTGTTTTAAAGATTTATTTTAAGACAGAGATGTCTTCCATCCCCTTGTTTCACTTCCCAGGTGGCCTCAACGGCTGGGCCTGGTAGAACCCAATAGCCCAGAACTTTATCCCATTCTCCCATATGGGTGGCAGGGGCTCAAGCCATTTTCCACTGCTTCCCCAAGCGTATTAGCAGGGAGCTGGATTGGAAGTAGAACAGCTGGGACTGGAACTGGCACTGATAGGAGGCTCTGGTGTCGCAGGTGGTGGCTTAACCCACTGCACTACAACACTGGCCCCATTTCTTGCTTATTTATTTGAAAGCCAGAGTTAGACAGTAGGCCTTCCATCTACTGGTTTGCTTTCCATGTGGGTACAGGGGGCCCAAGCGCTTAGACCACCTTCTATTGCTTTCCCAGAACATTAGCAGAGAACTGGATTGGAAGAGGAGCAGCTGGGACACGAACCGGTGCCCATATGGGATGCAGTCACCGAAGGTGGAGGCTTTAACTTACTATGCCACAACACTGGCCCAGCCCTTTGTTTCTTAACACTGGATAGTATTCATTGTATATGAGAATATACCGCTTTTGTTGTTGTTGTTAATGGACACTTAAGATGACTTGTCTATTGTGTGTAATGCTACTGTAAATATGGGAGTACAGATGTCCCTTCTTCATATTGATACATGATGAGTCTTCAAAAAGTTCATGGAAGAAGTATACTAGTTTTAGTTTCATTTTCCATGAACTTTTGTTCCCTGAAGTCATGTTGCTAGATCATCTAGTAGCTCTGTATTTAGTATGTTCTTTTGGGGGGGGGGGGGGAGCAGGCAGGGTGGATAGTGTGAGAGAGACATAGAGAAAGGTCTTCCTTCGCTGTTGGTTCACCCTCCAATGGCTGCTGCGGCCGGCGCACAGCGCTGATCTGAAACCAGGAGCCAGGTGCTTCTCCTGGTCTCCCATGCGGGCACAGGGCCCAAGGACTTGGGCCATCCTCCACTGCCCTCCTGGGCCACAGCAGAGAGCTGGCCTGGAAGAGGAGCAACCGGGACTAGAACCCGGGGTGCTGGCACCACAGGTGGAGGATTAGTCTATTGAGCCGCGGCCCTGGCCAGTATGTTCATTTTCTACAATGTCTGCACTTACTTATGTTCCCAGGATAAGTGTGAGAGGGTTGCTTCCCTGTATTGCACATCCTCAACAACAGCTGTCTTTTATCTTGTGCAGGGTGATGTTGAGATTGTTTTTTGTGAACCCACTGGCCGTTTGCATGTTGCTTGAGATGAGCTTTCACTGGTTTAAAGCTATTGGTGATGTTAGTCACACAAGCCCTCCTGGCCTGTTGGCTCCTGCAGGGTAAAGGTGAGGCTGCATGTCACAAGGCCCCTGAGTAGTTTGTGCCCTCTGTTATCCCATCTGTTGTACTTGGTGATCAGGTGCTTGTTACATACTGAAAAGTATTAACCTCTTCACAGTGGTCCTGCCCTGTGTTACTGCTGAGTTAGAAAAAATGTGAGAAAATAATGGTGGCTTAAGAAACACTTTTGAGATCGTTTACAAGAGTAACACTAAAAGTGAGGGTCGAATTTGTAAACTTGACCTCTCTTACAGAACTGGTAAATTTCAAGCGGAAGAGAGTGGCAGCATTTAGAAAGAATCTAATTGAAATGTCTGAACTGGAAATAAAGCATGCCAGGGTGAGTAATTTCTTTAATTCAGTAACATTTTAGTGGTTTTAAAAAGTTGTACTGTCTGGTGTCATCAGGTCAACCCGTAGTTGAAGTAATTTTGAGGAGATTATTCTGACCTACCCTGCAGGCCACTCTGAAGAACCCGCCATAGTGATCTCACCAATGAGCTCCCTGGAAAACTGTTTTAGAAGTGGTTGCTTTCTAGTTTACTGAGTATCTTTTGGTGTTCCCATTTGGTTTAGAAAGGAAGACAAACTTCTGTTCTCTCCATAGTGCATGTTTAATGGCTGTAGTTTAATTCAGCACACAGATGGTAGAGAATGGTACTTCTCAGTGCTTGGTACACTTGAGATCTACAGGGATTTTTTTTATTTAGAATCCTTAGGAGTGGATCTTTGGGTGGCTCCAGGGACCCACCTCTGGGGAGCTATCTGGTCAGTGCAACTAGGTCAACCCTTGCATCAGGGTCCATGGGGATAAACCCTTGATTAAAGCAGGGAGACCACAAATGTATGTGTTTTTAAATTATTTTTATTGATTATAGAAAAAATACCTTTACTCACTTGCTTACTTCATCAAAATCCTGTTGTATATGGCTTTAAATTAGAGCTTTAAAATGTTTTACATACATCACTCCCAAAATGTTTCTGGATATAGAATCCTTTATGCATGTTATTTGTACTTTCATTTCTACTTTACCTGTAAGTTCTAAAAATTTGGCAATGTGACAGAGAAGGAGAGGCAGAGAAGATCTTTTCATCTACTGGTTCACTCCCAGAAAGCAGCAATGGCTGGGTCTGGTCCAGTCTAAAGCCAGGAGCCTGGAGTTCCATCCGCATCTCTCACGTGGCTGGCAGAGTCCCAAGAACTTGGACCATCTTCTGCTGCTTTCCCAGACTGTTAGTTGGGGAGCTGAATCAGAAGCAGCAGCCAGGACTCACACCAGCACTCAGATAGGGCATGCTGGTATCACAGGCAGCAGCTTAACTGCTACCACATAGTGCCAGCCCCGCCGGCAGCTTTTCATCTAGCCTTTCCAGGGCCATCAACTTCATCACATTCATTTATGTTATATTTAAATGAAGGAATTTACAGTAAGCAGAACTGGCTTGGTTGCATTTGGTAGCAAGTTGGCTGTAGACATCAGTGTTGCTAGAGCCATGACTGTTAGTCCCTTTCACTGGGAGTATTTAAGTGAAGAGTAGATTGGGTTTTAATTGGGATTTAAAGAAGGAAAAGTACCAGCTAATTTTACCTGGCTTTGCTGGCTTTGAATCCTGTGGGAAAAGCTGTGTCTAGATTTGTATGTAACCTTTGCAGGTCTTAAGACCCTGACTTTTGGTTTTTTTTTTCAGAATAATGTCTCCCTCTTGCAGAGCTGCATTGACTTGTTCAAGAACAACTGATCTACCTTTACTCTGAAGGAAGGAAATGAATGTGAAAGAAAACCAGCATCACTTGCACTTAAATCATTACCATGGAAGATTTATTAGCTTTGACTTTAGTTAAAAATTATGTGAACTATTTTGATTTCTAAAAATCTTAACACTTAACCATGTTGGTTTAAAACTATTTTTATTGCATGCTATTTGGATATAACTAATCTTTTCCTTATGCATTCAATACCTCAAAGTGGGCAAGATATAAATACTGGATACTTCTGTTTGTCTTTCATTACCAAGGGGGTGTATGAGACATGTGCCTTCTGGAAACCAATAGAAGCAATCACCTGGCACATGTTTCTCCATGTGCTCATGTCCACACAAACTGATTTTGTCAGAGAGGCGCCAATTCCAACCTAGGTAACAGACATTCCATTCATTAATGACATAGTTCTCACTCCTTGTTACTCATGTTTCTTGAGTCACCTGAAGTGTTTGTATTAGACAATGGCAAGAAAATCTCATTTATCTTTGTATACCCTTTGCAGCTCCATTTTTTTATAGTTGAGATGAAATGTTTGAGGAGAGAGCTATATCTTTGGATAACCCATAGACATGGCTATATGAAGGAAGACTCTGCCTACTAGTGGTTGGTGGGTGGTGGATGTGTTTTGGGACTTTGTCTTCAATAAAGCATATAATGAACAAGAGACAGTGCTGTTGTATGGAGTGTTTTTGTGGACAGCAAAGCCAGGCTGTGCCCCAAGAAGGCAGTGGCAGCTAAGCCTTGATTAGGAGAAGTGTTTCTGCCCAGTGTCCTGTGGGCTTCCATTCTACTCTTAATGATTTTTTTTAATTTGAAAAACAGTTACAGAGAGAGGTAGAGACTGAGAGAGAGGTCTTCCATCTGCTGGTTCACTCCCCACATGGCCACAACAGCCAGAGCTGTGCCTATCAGGAGCCAGGAGCTTCTTCTGAGTTCAGGGGCCCAAGGACTTGGGCCATCTTCCACTGCTTTCCCAGGCCATAGCAGAGAGCAGGATGGGAAGAGGAGCAGCCGGGACTAGAACCAGCGCCCATATGGGATGCTGGCGCTTCAGGCCAGGGTTTTAACCTACTGTGCCACAGCTCAGGCCCCCAGGTTTGCATTTTAACATGAGCAGTGCTGGGTCCTCCCTGGGGAGTGTGTTGTCCTTGCACTTCTCTGCTGGAGGTTACTTTTTACCCCTGTAGTGACTGACTGGGGAAGATATTCTGATACTATGTTAAAATAAACTACTCTACCCTTCTTCCTACTCTGGTTAACTCTCCAGATGGCCACAGTAGCTGGATGCAGGCCAGGCAGTCAGGAGCCTCCATCTTTGAGTCTTGTGGGTGGCAGGGATTCAGGTACTTGAGCCATCATCTGCTATTTCCCAGGCACATTAGCAGGTACCTAGACTTAAAACCGCACTTCATAAAATTTTTTGAAATTTTGTTGTTTATTTGAGGGAGTTATAGACAAAGGAAGACAGAAAGGTCTTTCATGTGCTGGTTCACTCCCCAAAACGTCACAACAGCCAGAGCTGGGCTCATCTGAGCCCAGAAGCTTCAACTGGGTCTTCCACACCAGTGCAGGGGCCCAAGCACTTGGGCCATCTTCCGCTGCTTTCCCAGACATAGCAGAGAGTTGGATGGAAGAGGAGCAGCTGGGACACAAATGGAATGTGGGCACTACCGGCAGAGGCTTAGTCTACTATGCCACAGCGCTGGTCCCTAAACCAGCACTTGCTGATACAGGATGTCGACAACCCAAACAGTAGCTTAATTCACTGTACCACAGACGGCTGTGCTGTCACATTGCCTTGTTCCTTTGCAGTGCATACTTGGGAAACAACCCACAAAATGAGTGGATTTAATTAGGTATAGCAGTTGTGACGCCAGTGCTGCTTTCTAACCACGTCTGATCTGTCCTGTCACCCCAGCACTGTGGGTGGGCAGGGTAGTAGAGGCAGCACCCCAGTGTGGGGAACACCAGTGAGGTCAGACGTGGTTCACAGCTCTGGCTTCTGGCCCTGGAGCCTTGTGTGTGCATTTTGTGTGAACTGAGAACTCTTGCTGGATAGGAAGTAGGCAGCCAGGACCAACCAGGTGTGCTGCTCTCTGAGTGGCCTAAGCAGGGCCCCTTTGAGAAAGCTGGCTACAGTGTTTTAGGCCACCCGCAAGTTTTGGACCTGTGATCTCTAAGGCCCTGCTGCGTTACCGGATTCTCTGCTTGGCTTAACTGCACCCTGTCTCAAGGTCTCAGGGCAACTTACGGAACTTCATGGGGGTAATGAGAATCAGGGGTGTTTGTAGTCCTTTTTCTCATTTATCCGTGTCAGTCATCCAATGAGTTTCTACCGCCTTTGTATGCAGTATTCTATGAGCGCACTGGTAGTCAACATAATTGGTGAACTGGCGGAGGTGGCCAGCATTTTGGAAACACCTGAAATAAACACTGAGCATGATCGGATATTAGGCTGTGTGCCACTGGGCAGATCTCAGGGATGCTGAAGCTGAGGCCAGGGAAGGCAGGTTCTTTGTGGGCCTTTTGAGGAATTCCATCAGCAAACCTCAGAGGGGCTTTCCGTTAAAGTCAATAGGTGGAGTTTGTTTCTTAAAGCTCCAGTGTTTGGGGTGTGCTTTTGGGTTGTAGATTTGTTCCTCTAGGAAAACGGGGGTGGGGGGGTGGGGGGGTGCTGCTACATAGCAGGTAAAGCTGCTGCCTGCATATGGGTGCCAGTTCTAGTCCCAGCTGCTTCGCTTACAATCCAGCTCCCTGCACCCTCGTGGGAGACCCAGAAGAAGCTCCTGGCCATTGAGCCAATTGGGCAGTGAACCAGCAGGTGGAAGACCTTTCTCACTCTGCCTCACCTTCTCTGTGTAACTCTGACTTCAAAATAAATAAATCTTAAAAAAAAAAAAAAAAAAAAAAAAAAAAAACACACATGAAAGCCCTTGCCTCACAGGTAATGCATATTCCCTAAGCAGGGGAAGCCCACCCACACCCTTGCAGGAAGATGTCACATCAGTCCACTCTTGGTGACAGCACGGGGCAGCTCACCTCCCATATACTGCTTTGTTCCACCTGTTTTCCTGGGTCTATTTTCCTAAACATTGGCCTTTTTCATTAGGATTTTGAAGGTTACTTGAGCTAACCCTGGGGAGGTGTTCTCTGAGCACAAGGAAGCAGCTTGCACCATCACCCTTCAGCCTGTAGGGGGCAGAGGTGATCCAGAGTAGCCACTTCGCCTCCAGCTGGTGGGACTTCCAGGTACCCCTGAGAAGGGCACCTGAGGGACCTGCCAGGTGCTCCCACCTTCAGCCTACTGCTGAGGTGCCAATGGGAGCAGGGAGTTCAGTGTTGGTGCTGAGATCAGTGGTTCTGGGTGGGTAGCGTCGCCCAGGCCTGCAGCCCCCTCCTGAGTTTTCGTGGACCTCAGATCTGATTACCCAAGACAGCCTCTGTTGCTGAGCTCCTGTTCCAGAAACTCGCTGTCTGGGCCTGGTGTCAAACCGCTGAGGAAACGAAGGGTCTAAGCCAGGTCACGTAATACGTTAGGAAGGCAGGGAGGAGGGCCACAGCTGGGTGGTGACTGGTTCCAAACTGCACACAGAGCTGAGGACTAAGGTCCAGGGGCTCCTCCTGCATCTGCTCCCGCCACCTCTGAACAGTTACACGTGGGTAGGCTGCCCAACATGGTAACTTACTGTAGGTTTCGGGTGTCCCCATTCAAAAGTGTTGACTTTTTTTTCATTTATTTGAAAAGCAGAGCTAGAGATCTGTCTGCTGGTTCATTCCCCAAATGGCCACAAAGACCAGCGATGGGCCAGGCCAAAGCCAGGAGTCAGTAGCTTCATATGGGTCTCCCATGTGGGTGCCGGGCCATCTTCCTTGCTTTCCCAGGCGTATTAACAGGGGGCTGCAGCAGGAGTGGAGCAGCTGGGAACTCCCAGCACCCCATGGGTGCCTGTGTAGCAGGTGGTGGCTTAGCCCTTTGTGCCACAATGCCAGTCCTAGGTGTTGACTTTTTAAACGATATTTACTTTCAATTATAGATGTAAGGAAGTGCAACGATGCACATACGGTACATAGTACGAATCCCTTTTCTACGGATAAATCTGCATATTTCATTGAAAGCTATTTAGGGTGTTGTAGTACTGGGCTTAGTTTCTAGAGACCTTCAACTGTTGGTTTTCTCTCCCTTGGGAGTAGTGGAGCCTCACAGAATAGTCTACCAGACATTCTAGAGCAATTTTTGCTTCCTTGCCCTCAGCTGTTCTAGGAAGACTTTCATTTTGACTGAGTCTAATACACGCTTTTACTACGTTCCTTTAAATCTTGTTAAATTGTGGGGACCTATGATACTCGACATACTGTTTGCTATCCCAGCCCACTGCTGGGTTGCCTCCCAGCCCTCTGCCAAAGTCTCATTTGCAGGCATTTCTAGCATCAGTCAAATGGAATTGGGAGCCGGGCGGGGGCTGGGGGTGGAGGTGGGTGGGTGGGCATAGGGCTTCCTCTGAAGTTCACTGCAGACGCTGACGTGGGAGGCTGGCAGCTGCTACTGCTTCAAGTCCTGTTTATTACTGGCCTTTAACTGCCACATTGCAGAATCCTTTCCTGTCATTTGGTGGGGTTTGGAGGTGGAGTAGGGGTTGCGTGTCTGTTGCCACGTCCCAAACCGCATCGCAAAACTGCAGGAGGGACGATTGGTGTTCTTGGCAGTCAACCTAAGACAAAAGAATGTCCCAAAATTAGCCAAGGGAAGTGCTGCTGTGCTGATGGCGTGGCTGTCCGAGTCCCAGCTCCCCATGGTCCTGCTCTGCCGAGGTGAGGGACGTTTCTGGGAAGTGGCAGAGCACCTCCCCCAAGGGTGGAAAACTTCAAGCCAGAGCCAGCCCTGGAGACTCCAGCTGGATGCAGCTGTGACACTCTGGCCTCCCCTTGGATTTGTGGACTGGATCACGAAACCAGCATTCAGATGTGTTGGGAGGCAGGTGGTCCCGCATCTTACCTGGGAGCCGAACAAGTGATAGGAGTAGGAAGAAGAATCTAAAGGGGGACAAAGGAGAGGGACCAGCTTGAGATGCAGGGTTTTGAAACCCTCCTTCCATGCAGCTGGTCTTGGCCTGGGTGCCCAGGGCCTGGGAAGACAGGAAATCCCCAGAATGTGGTCGCGAGTGGGACTGATGTGAATCCCAGCAGGGTTGTGCTGTGTCTGGTTGTCTGCAGTGCTTTGACCTCTTTTGAAAGTGCTTGTTGTACTGGAAGAGGGCAGGGGGATGGGGCTTGCTCCAGAGTTGGGGGCAAGGACCCTTGTTGGGGTGAACTCAGAGCTAAGTGGGGTACACAGGCCAGGAGCTTCAGGCCAACTCCTCCATCGCCAGTGACTTGGCTCAGGTCTGAGGCCAGTCTAGCTCAGGGCTAAATCTACCCCTGGTCCCTCGCTTGACCCTGTTTTTGTTTTCACACAGCAGCCACAGGGATTTTAAGAGCATAGGTCAGATCAACACTTCCTTCGAAAACACCCTCCATGACTCCCCACTTAGCTCAAAAGCCCAAGCCCTAACAATGACGGCAAAGCTGCTTCACTTGATGCCCCCTACTCCAGGGTTCTGTTTCCAAAAGTGTCCCCAGCTGTGTCCGCCCTGTGTGCTCATGTGTTGTGGTCTGGCCACTTCCCCACCAGAGGGAATCTCACTGTCCTCCTCTTGCATCTGGGTGGGCCTTATGGCCCATGTATAGCCTGTCAAAGGGGACAGAAGTGACCCTGGATGGTTACTTCCAAGGGTGGAGCCCAGGAATCCTTGCTCTTGGGTCACCCTCAGAATCCCAGTGGCAGCCGTGAGGAGCCAGCCCAGGAAACAAATGTCTCCGGATTGACTGTCCTATAGAACTTTCTATGTAGTTGTATTCTACACCTGTGCTCATGCAGTGGCCGGTAGCCACACGTTAGCTGCAACAGAGCATCCTATCAAATTGGAATTTCAGACATAATTACTTACACTAAATAGATGATGGGTGGTCAATCTGAAATTAACATTTCTCTGGGTGTCTCGCCTTTTTACTGGCCCTGGTCTGTACTAAACATCTGGAATGTGGCTAGTGAGGTAGCACATTTTTAAATTGTGTTAATTTGGAGCCCTGGCATTGGGCACAGCAGATTAACCCACTGCTTGCAATGCCAGCATCACAAGTTAGAACGCTGATTTTACTTCCAGCTGTTTTACTTCCAGTCCAGCTTCCTGCTGATGGGCCTGGGAAAGTACTTGAGTTTTGCCACCCATGTGGGAGACCCGGATGGAGTTCCTGGCTCCTGGCTTTGGCCTGGCCCAGCTCCGACTATTGTGGCCATGTGGGGAGTGAACTGGTGGATGAAAGACTCTCTCAGGCCGGCGCCGTGGCTCAACAGGCTAATCCTCCGCCTTGCGGCGCCGGCACACCGGGTTCTAGTCCCGGTCGGGGCACCGGATTCTGTCCCGGTTGCCCCTCTTCCAGGCCAGCCCTCTGCTGTGGCCCAGGAGTGCAGTGGAGGATGGCCCAGGTGCTTGGGCCCTGCACCCCATGGGGAGACCAGGAAAAGCACCTGGCTCCTGGCTCCTGCCATCGGACGAGCGCGGTGTGCCGGCCGTAGCGCGCCGACCGCGGCGGCCATTGGAGGGTGAACCAACGGCAAAGGAAGACCTTTCTCTCTGTCTCTCTCTCTCACTGTCCACTCTGCCTGTAAAAAAAAAAAAAAAAAAAAAGAAAGACTCTCTCTCTCTCTCTTTCTCTCTCTCTCTCTCCCTCTCTCCCTCTCCCTCCCTCCCTCTGTGTCAGTCTGCCTTTCAAGTAAATAAATCTTTAAAAAATAATTTTAATTACATTGAAGTATCCACCTGTGAGGACGCATCAAGCATTGCCCTCTGGAGGATTCTGGGTCCAGTCGTCTTCAACTCTCACTCCAGCTAGGGCTGGAATCCCAGATTTGGGGGACAGGGAACAGGGGGCAGGCCACGTGTGATGGAATGGTGCTGGGTTTGTGACTGGCAGGTGTGGTTGAACCCGCTGCTCCTCAGGTCTGCTCTGCTCTGCCTCCCCCAGGCCCTCCTCTGCCACAGGCCCTTTGCTCCACGCCCTCTTTGCCCATGTTCCCGCCCTCAGTCCCATCCTGAGAACCCGGGGTGCTCATCAGCCCCATCTTGGCAGATGAAAAGAATGAGGTTCAGGAGAGGCTAGTCAGATTCCCGGAGTCAAAGGGTGAGAAAGGGTGCCTCTGGGACTGCCCGGGTGCCCCTCCCACAGTGAGGAATCAGGCCTGATGGGAGGCAGAGGCCTGAGGCTGCTGGCCCACCACCCCCACTCTTAGCTAATCAGGCAATGAACGTTCCCGGCCCCGCCCTCTCCCACTCTGTCATTTCCTCACCAGCCTTCTCCCTGGTTTTCCTGCCTGGTCAGCAGCCTCCAGAGAACTGGGGGATCCCAGCAGCACCCCCCCTCCCTGGCTTAATGAAAGATGCAGCTTTCCTGCAGCTGCCTGGGGAGGGAGCGGGGCTCATCGGCAGAGCCCCTGGGGCCTGTGGGGCTGGTGTGGGGGGAGCGGAGCTGTCCATGATCCAGCCGAGCAGGAGCCACAAACCCTTCCCTGCCCCTGTAGGTGCTTGATGAGATGCTGCTGGGGTGGGTGGCAGAGACCCACAAGGACAGCAGAGGCAGGGTCCTTCTTCCCAGGACGTATGGGCCTGGGGTGGCTGACCCTGGGCCCTTGCTGCCTCTGTTAACTTCTCAGGGACTTGTTTCCCCACCCACATTGTGGACTCGGGGTCACCCTGGCCCCCTTAGCTGTAAAATGGGAAGAAGATTCAGTCATTGATAAGTCTGGACCCTGGCCTGCCCTTGCGAGGTCCGTGGAGTATCAGCCTGGTGTCCAGTGAGTTGGAGGGGCTGTGAGAACCAAGGGAGGGAATCCATGCAAAGCCATACAGCGAGTACTTAATGAGCGTACATACCGTGTTAGACAACTGGTCTCTGCCCAGCTCCTGCACACAGTGGGCTCTCTCGGCCAGTGCTGTCTGCACTTTGCCTGTGGAGCCATTGGTCTGGGGACTAATTCTGGAGGTCCCAGGTCTGCAGACGAGTCTGCATCTCATGGCTTCCGCGTCACTGCCAGCAGTGACCGCTCCGCCAGGCCAGGAATGCCGGGAGTTAGCCCTGGGGAAGCCCTTGACCCCTGTGGATTGCAATCACTAGGGGTTACGAGAAATTCATTCTACAGCTATCTGAGCCCTACTAGGTGCTGGGTACTGGGGATAGCAGTGGACGAACCAGGCAAATCCTTGCCCTCCTGGAGCCTGTAAGTCCCTTGTGCATGTTGAGGGAAGAGAGTCAAACATGGGAGTGCGTGCAGAGCGCGGTGTTACCTGCTGCAGAAGTGGGTGGGCTGGGACTGTCAGTTCACACAGTGTTGCTCCATTAGCCGTGGCAACGTGCAGGGCAGCCTGCGTCCCTGGACAGGAAGAACTGCAGATCACACTCACTGCTGCCCCTGACGCTAACTCCCGTTTATCACACCGGAAGCCTGGGCTCAGCCGGGAAAGGACACCAGCCCCTTGCCTAAGGTCAGACAGCCACCAAGATTCAAACCCGTGGTTTGTGCCTTTTCCAATGCAAACTGC
This sequence comes from Sylvilagus floridanus, assembly GCA_949820135.1. Classification (NCBI taxonomy): domain Eukaryota; kingdom Metazoa; phylum Chordata; class Mammalia; order Lagomorpha; family Leporidae; genus Sylvilagus; species Sylvilagus floridanus. The sequence continues at coordinate 88,304,702 of OX463231.1, forward strand.
CTCTTGTCCAGCCATTGAGTTTTTAAAAATTAAATTCCCCTGAATTGATGTTAAGGTCGAAAATACAGAAAAGCAAATAAAAGATCACCTCTGAGGTGATCTGCCAAAATATTCTTCCAGCATTTTTCTCCACACATGTGTGTGTGAACTAATATGCCCAGCCTAACTCACATATACACGCACACATACAAATACACACATATACACATATGTACACGCATACACAAATATGCACATATGCGTACACACATATGCACACACATAGTATATCTCACATGGAAATGAAAGGGAGTAGTGACAAGTACTTTGAAGAAGACAAGAGAATTTGAATATCTTTATATTTTTTCTATTACAAATATCAGAACAAAAAAAGTCAGGGCGGGCTTATAGGATAAGGACTCACATGCCAGGAGAATTTTGGGGTCCAGATTTAGATGCGCCTTCAACTTGAGAGATTTTTCTGAATGGCAGATAATGGAGAGGTGTTAGAGAGAAATCTGGTGGTGTGGTCCCTGCAGGGGGGACCAGCAGGTGTCAGGGCTGCCAGGCAGCATCATGGGTAGTGTCTGGAGTCCATGAGGTAGAATGCAGGACCCAGGACGCATGCGCAGCTGTGAGGAGCGTGGGGTTTGGTGTGGCCTGAGAGCTACCAGTGCACCCTTGCAGGGCTGTGGGCTGAATGAAGGAAGAGGCAGAATCAGGTGTGATGGGCAGGAGAGACAGCGAGACAGGCTCTCACTCGATTCAGAAGAGCTGCTTGCTTTTCAAAAAATATTTATTTAATTGAAAGGAAGAAACAGAAAGAGAATTTCTATGTGTTGTTTTACTCAAATGCCAGGGCTGGGCAAAGCCAGGAGCCGGGAACTCCATCCCGGCCTCCCCCTTGGGTGGCAGGGACGCAGGTACCTGGTCTATCTACCTTTGTCTTCTCAGGCACATGAGTGAGAGCTGGATTGGACGTGGGGCAGCTGGGACTGGGACTGGTGCTGGACCCAGTGGGGGATGCCTGCAACGTAAGTGGCGGCTTAACCTGCTGTGCCACAACACTGGCTCCGTGGAAGAGTAGCCCCTGTAAGAGGAGGGGCGGTGAAGTGGTCTGCAGTGGACAGGTGCTGAGCTGTGCCTACCCAGCTGCCCCCTTGCCTTTTGGTAGAAGCCCCCTGCCTCTCCTCCAGGGGGCCTCTGCTCCATTCTCAGTCCCTGCCTGCTGGTGGCGCTGACCCCACTGTACACACGTGTGACCCGGAGTCCCTTCTGCAGGGACTGGGTCACACACAGGATCCACCCAATGGGCCAAGGAGATGCAACCCTGGGGTGTGTGCTGTCAGAGTCGCGGGGCTGGAGAGCGGAAGGTGGCACTGAGGAGATGGACCAGAACGCCTGTGTCCGGCTGTGCCCACTGTGACTGGACGCCCTGCTTGTGTGGGGCTGTCAAGGGCCTGGTTAGCTGCCTTCCAGGGTGGCCTGCTGGTGCCCGGAGTGCAAGAAGCCCCGGGGACAGGCAGGGCACCTTCCCTGGACTGGAGGGGTGGGCCCTGAGAAGTCGTCTCACGGAAAGTGCAGAGATCTGCATGGCACGGGGGTTACCCAGTCGGAGTCTGCGAAGAGCGTTCCCACAGAGAGACAGCAGCAGGTCAAGGCTTCCTCTGTCCCAGCTGTGTCAGGTCGAGGAGAAGCCAGGATGCCCAGACTCTCCCACGCTGGCTCTCCCTGTGTGGCCAAAGGAAGTTGCATCCCCTCTCTGGTGTCTGCTTCCTGTTCTGTTTCATGGATCTGATGGCTTCCTTCTGAACAGGTATGGGCAACACCAGAGAAGGTGGGACAACTGCACCTTCCTGGGCCGTCTCCCTGAGCTCCTCAAGGGGGCGTTGTGGAGCGGGTGGGGTGCAGGACTGGGCCTCATTACCCAGCGCCTCAGGAGCCTCTGATGAGAGCCCTGCGCCCACACTCTGAGATGGCTCACCCCAAGAATGCCAGGGCTTTGGCTGGGGCACGCATCCAGCACCCTGCTGACGCAGGATGGGTGGTTCCAGGCCCTTCTGGCTGTGACAGCCGTCAGAGGTGGCAGATGTCTACCTAGGGCACCGTGGAGGCCTCAGAGAGCGCAGGGTCTGGAGTGCAGGGCAGGGAGGGGATCTGTGGAGGGGCCTCTGCAGGGGTCCCCAGTTCCCTCCAAGCTCCCTTGACTCCTTCCAGGCCAAGCTTTCTCTGTGGCCCGGCCACTGGGCTTGCTGTTGTTCCTGTCTTTGTCAATATTGATTTGTTCCCTGGCCTCCGCTGCCTGCTGTTTGCTTAAAGGGCCTTGCCCCCTGCTTCCTGGTGTTTCTGTGCGTGGGGGCAGCCCCCTCTAGGCAGGTAGGCTTCCAGACAGACTCACCCTGGCCCTGGCCCTGCCCCGGGGCCCGAGGCCTTGCCAGGGCTGTCTCACTAGCTTTTTTTGTTTTGTTTTGTTTTGTTTATTTATTTCAAAAGAGTGAGAGAGAGGAAGAAACATATACAGAGATCTTTAATCTGCTGGTTCACTCCCCAAATGGCCATAACAGCCCGGGCTAGGCCAAGCCTAAGCCAGGAGCCAGGAGCTTCTTCCAGGTCTCCCACGTGGGTGCAGGGGCCCAAGCACTTGGGCCATCGTCTACCATTTTCCCAGGCCATAGCAGAGAGCTGGATCAGAAATGGAGCAGCCGGGACTTGAACCTGAACCCATACAGAATGCAGGCATTACAGGCAGCGGCTTTGCCCACTATGCCACAGCAACGATCCCTCACTCCGCTATTGACTCTACTTTCTGGGTCACACTTTGGCCTGGCCTCTGGCTCTACCCCTGTCTGGTCTGCAGGCCTAGAACTAGTACTCAGCTCTATGTCCCCCAAATATTCCAGGCTCCAGCACTGGCTCCTGGTCCCAAGTCACACAAGTTACCAAAAAATCTCTGAGACAAAAGGTAATTTTTAAAAAACATTATATTTCAGAATAGTTTGAAATTCACAAAGAAAAAAAAGTAGTAATACAAAGGTATCTCATGGACTCCTCACCCCACATCCCATGTTGACATCTTATATTAGTCACATTAATGAAATACCCAGTTTCCCCTAATTTTTTTTTAACCCAAACTCCTTTTTTTTTTTTTTTTTTTTGGGGACAGGTAGAGTGGACAGTGAGAGAGAGAGAGACAGGGAGAAAGGTCTTCCTTTACTGTTGGTTTACCCTCCAATGGCTGTTGTGGATTAGCCTACTGAGCTGTGATGCTGGCCCCCAAACTCCTTCTATTCCTTTTTTTTTTTTTTTAAGATTATTTATTTATTTGACAGGTAGAATTATATATATAGAGAGAGACAGAGAGAAAGGTCTTCCTTCCATTGTTCACCCCCCAAGTGGCTGCCATGGCTGGCGCTGCACCAATCTGAAGCCAGGAGCCAGGTGCTTCTCCTGGTCTCCCATGCAGGTGCTGCCCTCCCGGGCCACAGCAGAGAGCTGGCCTGGAAGAGGGGCAACCGGGACTAGAACCCGGTGGCCACATGGGATGCTGGCGCCACAGACGGAGGATTAACCAAGTGAGCCACGGCGCCGGGACCCCTCCTTCTATTCCTTTGACCCCTCCCATCCTCTAGTCATCACCATTCTGTGTCCAGAGGGAGTTTTTTGTTTTTGTATTTTAAAAATTTATTTATTTATTTGAAAGAGTTACACAAAGAGAGAAGGAGAAGCAAAGAAAGTATTTTTTTTTTTAACTCCCACATATAAGGGAGAACATGTGGTATTTGTCTTTGTGTGTCTGGTTTATTTCACTCAATATGCTATCTTCCAATCTTTCTATCTTGCTGCAAATGACAGGATTTCATTCATTTTTATGGCTGGATAGTATTCCACTGTGTGTGTGTGTGTGTGTGTGTGTGTGTGTGTGTGTGTGTCTACCACATTTCTCTATCCATTCGTTAGATGATGGACAACTTTGGTTGATTCTATACCTTGGCTATTAACAGTGTTGCTATAATCATGGTGGTGCAGGTGTCTCTTTGTTGCAATGAGTTCAAGTCTTTTGGGTGTATACCCAGTAGTGAGATCCTGGGTCATGTGACAGGTCTATTTCTAGTTTTTAAAGAAATCTCCACACTGGTTTCCACAGTGGCTGCACTAATTTGCATCCCACCAACAGTGTCTGTGAGTTCGCTTTCTCCACATCCTTGCCAGCATTTATTATAGAATAGCCCTTCTGACCAGGGTGAGTGATACCTCATGTAGTTTTGATTAGCATTTCCCTGATGGCTAGTGATGTTGAGCATTTTTTCACTTACTTGTCAGCCATTTGTGTTTCTGCTTTTGAGAATTGTCCGTCCATGTCCTTTGCCTATTTCTTAACTTCCGATCCACTCTCTGCTATGGCCTGGGAAAGCAGTAGAAGATGGCCCAAACACTCTAGTGTTTCCTTTGCTGTGCAGAAGCGTCTTAGTTTGATATAATCCCATTTGACTAGTTTTGCTTTTGCTGCCTGGAATTTGGGGGGTCTTATTCAAGAAATCATCACCTACACAGAATGTCTTGGAGTGTTTCCCCTATGTTTTCTTCTAGCAATTTCATAGCTCCAGGCCTTACATTTAGATCTATGATCCATTCATTTCTTTTTGTATATGGTGAGAAGTGGGGATCTCATTTCATTCTATATATACACATCCAGTTTTGCCAGCACCATTTATTGAAAAGATTATCCCTTCTCCAGTGTAAGTTCTTGGCATCTGTGTTGGAAGATAAGTTGGCTTTATGTATGTGGATTAATTTCTCTGCTCAGTTTTCTGTCCCATGGATCTGTGTCTTCTTCGTTTTTATGCCAGTTCCATGCTATTTTAATTACTATAGCTTTGTCGTATGCTCTGAAATCAGGTATTGTGATGCCTCCAACGAGATATGGCTTCAAACACATCTTTTCCTGCCAGATCAGATCCCAGCGTTGACTGATGCCAGGGCGTGTGCCTGGGAGACCCAAAGAGGAAAGTAGAGTGGCTGAAGCTATTAGTAAGTGTGTGATGGCCTTGAATGGGACATTGGACATCTTTTCCACCAAAGCAGTTCAGACGGGGTCTTGTCATTATTGCCTCCTCTGGAACCTCAGACGGTGTTTAAAAGAGAAAGAGTCACCCCTTACACACACACATACACACACACACACACACATTTCAGAATGTGTGTGTTCATGGCCCTGGTTTTGAGCACAGTTCAGATCAACACAAATGTGATAATCGTTGCTTTTCTGACAGACACTATGAAAAGCTGGATATTTTCTTACCTTTGTATTTTGAACTACCTTTAGAAAAATAGTAGTAGGAAGAAATGGTGAAAAGTAGTAGAAACACTGCAAAATCATACAGAGAGCCAGTGTTGTGGCTCAGTGGATTAAGCCACCACTTGCAGTGCTGGCATCCATACTGGAATGCCAGTTTGAGTCTCAGCCGCTCTGCTTCTTGTCCAGCTCCCTGCTAATGTGCCTGGGAAGGCAGCAGATGATGGCCCAAGTACTTGAACCCTTGCCACTCACACGGGAGAGCAGGATGGAGGTCCTGGCTCATGGCTTCAGCCTGGTCCAGCCCTGCTGTTGCAGCCATTTGGGGAGTGAACTAGCAAATGGAAAATCTCTCTCTCTCTCTGTCTCTCTCTCTGCCTTTCAAATAAATAAATATTTAAAAAATGCTTAAGAGCTTCTCTAAATCTTTGTCCCACTCTCCTCAACCTTACACAAGCATAGCAAATTTTACAAAACCGTAGCATAATGATCAGACTTGGGAAATTAACCTTGATGCACTGCCTGTAAACCAAAGTCCCTGTGCAAAGCTCAGTTCTCTCCTGAACATCCTTTTCTTGCTCCAGGATCCCAGTCAGGATCTCCCTTTGACATCTAGTTGTTTTTTCCTGTCTGCTCCCCTGCTGTCTGCAAAGCTTTGCAGTCATTCCTAGCTTTTTGGGACCCACATACCCCTATTTTATTGTATTTATTTGAAACACTGAGAGACATCTAGATGGACAGTCAGAGAACTCCCATCCAGGCCCTGGCTTAGGCTGAAGTCTCCCACATGGGTGGCAGAGATCCAACTACTTGAACCATCACCTGCTGCCTCCCAGGGTGTGCATAGGAAGGAGGTTGGAACTGCCAGAGCCAGGGCTTGAACCCATGCACTCTGAGATGCCCCAAGTGGAGTCTTAACCACTAGGCTAAACACCTGCCCTGAGACCTGGATGCCCCTAGAGGTAGTGATGAGTTCCTGTGTGGAAGTGGCTCAGCTCAGGTGCAGCTGGGGCTTGTTGTGCTTGAGTGCAGGCCATGTGTCCCGGGCATCACAGATGCAGGGCTTGTTCTCTGTGCATTGTGTCTCAGGGGAGGTCCTTTGATGTGTTACCATGGCCTTAAGCTCCTGCTGAAGTGGTCTCCCGGGGGGGAGGGGTTTCCTATACATCTCTCCACCGCTGCCTTGTCAACAGACCTCCTGGCAGAGGAATCTTGAGACTTTGAAATCTCTTTTCTTCTCAAGCTTCCATTAGGTTCTGGCATCTGTCAGCACATCTTGTCTGCAGCCATCACCGCGGTGGAGTTTGCCCAAGACCATTTTCTTGTCCTCTCCTTCCCCCTGTGCTGAGTGACTACATTTCCTCTGCAGGGAAGTCCTGTCCTTTCTCCACCATCAACCTATTTAATCCAATATGTATTCATATCAGAATGGACTCAGGGCTATTTATTTTATGTTATGGGTTATGGTTCAACATTATCACTATTTGATTGTTCAAATTGTTCCAACCTTGAGGCCAGTGTGGTGGTGCAACACCGGCTTCCTGTGTTGGAGTGTTGGTTCAATTCCCAGCTGCTCTGCTTCTGATCCAGCTTCCAATAACACACCTGGGAAGGCAGCCAAGGATGACCCAGTTACTTGGGTCTCTGCTGCCCTCATGAGAGACCCAGAAAGGAGTTCCTGGCTCCTGGCTTCTGGCTGGCCCAGACCTGACCATTGTGGCTGTTTGGGGATTGAACTAGTGAATGGAAGCTCGCTCTCTCTCTCTCTCTCTCTCTCTCTCTCTCTCTCTCCCTCTCCCTCTCCCTTTCAAATAAATGAACAAATTATTTTTTAAATTAAAAAAAATTTTTTTGACAGGCAGAGTGGACAGTGAGAGAGAGAGACAGAGAGAAAGGTCTTCCTTTGCCGTTGGTTCACCCTCCAATGGCCGCCGCGGCCGGCGCGCTGCGGCCAGCGCACCGCGCTGATCCAAAGCCAGGAGCCAGGTGCTTCTCCGGGTCTCCCATGCGGGTGCAGGGCCCAAGAACTTGGGCCATCCTCCACTGCACTCCCAGGTCACAGCAGAGAGCTGGCCTGGAAGAGGGGCAACCGGGACAGAATCCAGTGCCCTGACCAGGACTAGAACCCGGTGTGCCAGCGCCGCAAGGTGGAGGATTAGCCTACTGAGCCGCGGCGCCGGCCGAACAAATTATTTTTAAAGATTTATTTTGATATATTTGAAAGACAGAGAGAGAAAGATCTTCTACCCACTGGTTCACTTTCCAAATGGTGGCAACGGCCAGAACTGGGCCGGGCCAGAGCCAGGAGCTTCGTCCAGTTTCCCATCATGGGTTTAGGGGCCCAAGAAATTTGGTTGTCGTCCACTGCTTTCCCAGGCAGATTAGCAGGGAGCTGGATCAGAAGTGGAGCATCCGTGACTTGAACCAGCACACATATGGGATGCTGGCGTCATAGGCAGTAGCTGAACCTGCTATACCACAACACCATCCCAGAATGAATAACTTTTTAAAAAAAGTGTTCTAATCATAGCTATTGGAGTCTCCTTCAGGGCTTCTGTGTTTTTTGAGCACTGGGTCCCTCATGATGGTCCCAGATTTGCTGAGTTACTCTCTTTGGTCTGTGTAGATTGTAAGCTACCCAGGCCACAGGTCATGCCATCTGCTTGATGTCCATCTCAGGCCCCAGGATTCTCAAGACACAGTCCTTAGTTGATTGGCACAGCTGGTTCTTTGGAAGTCGGAATTGGAAATTGGTGATTGCTGTGTTGGGAACAGTTTAAACTAAGCAGCACCCAGGAGGCTCCGGCTCTGCTGGCTTTTGTGGCTTCTGTTCCTGTCACTTTGAGGTCTCCGCCCGAGCACCTCGAAGTCAAAAGCCCTAGGATGCCCACTCAGATGGACTTGGGACTCCCTTTGCCTGGCATGTGGATTTTATGACCTTGACCTTGATCTTCATCCAAGAGCTGCCTCTGATCTTAACAGCAACAGTGCTGGGAGAAAATTGGCAAGTTTCTTAGTGTGGGTTTCCCAGAAGCTGACCCTATTACAAGGATTCAATGCAGGTACTTTATACCAGGGGTGGTCCATGGGGCGTGTGGGAGTTGAGATATCAGGCACAATGTCACAGTGGACAGCCGGAGCTCAGACTTGCTGGGGAGCCTGAGAGTTGTGCTACCCTCGGGAGCTGGGGTATTTATACAACTCCTTGTTGTATAAATGTTTGATGGCTGCCCCAGGCATGTTAGGCACACAGGCAAAATTAAGTGTGGAGATGGTAAGGGGCCTCTGGAAACAGACAAGGCACCAGCAACACCCGCCATACACAGATTGCCGTTTTGCAAATGAAGAGATGCAGGTTCAGAGAACCTAAGTGGTGTCTCTGGGGCCTAGGCATGGTACTGAGAACCGGCACCTGAACCCACGGATTCGAGTAAAGACTGGTTGGGATGGCTCTAGGCCTCTACCCACATCTGAAATCTTCTCCCTTGGCCTGCTCCTCCACTGCTACATGCTTGCTTGACATGCCATGGGGATGGGTCGTTACCGCTCACCACCCATTGTTCCGGGAAATGGCCTCCCAGGCTTGGCAGGGCGAGTGTTTGCACAAAGCCACACCCGAGCGATGTGAGTGATGGTTTGGCCTAATGTCTTGGTGGTGGTTGCAAGTTCATTGTTTGACTTGGATGGGAGCAAGCGCCTGTATTATTTCAAGAAGCTTGAGTTACATCACCCACACCGACAGGCAGTGTTGAAAGATTAGGCAAATAGAAGAACCGCCCGGCTGCTGCCTTGCTCAGACGGTCGGGATAACAGAGACTGTTCCTCTGACACCTTCAGCAGGCGGTGCTTCCCAGTGCTGAGATGGTCTTTAGTGGGGCCTGGTTTCTCACGCTTCCTCTTTTTCTCCTGAGCTCGCAGATCAGATTCTTGGCCTTATTCGGACTCCTCTCTCGATCCCCTTCACATAGTCCCAGCCTGTTCATGTGACTTGTGGGCCTGGGCCATCTGGAGGGGATTCTAGGCCACAAGTGCACGTGGCCTGCCTGCAGCCTCAGCCTTAATTTTGCAGAGCTGGGATCCAAATGTTTAATGCAGAAATGACCCCCTGCCTGGCCCACCTCCTAGGACTCTGCTGGGAAGTTCGATCCAGATAAGGTTGGAAAAGGATATTCACAACCCAGGGCTTGACATCACCTTCAAGACTCAAGAGACAGACACTAAGCATATAACCAGAAGCTCCACCTCCCTGGGATTCAGGTACAAGATACTGGTGATGTTGGCTGCCCTGGCTTGAATGCGTCTCCCAAAAAATCGTGCGTTGGAAACTTCGTCCCAACCCAGTCGGCGTTTGGAAGTGTCGGAGGCAAGTAGGTTTTCAGATGGGGCCAAGATGATGCCATTAGCGGTTAAGAAGAGGTAGAGAGACCCGAGCCAGCACACTGGCCCCGTCTAACCACGTGATCCCTTTTATGTGTTATACAGGAAGGTCTTTGCCACCTGTTAAGCTCTTGGGTTTCCCAGCCTGAGAATCTCCCCAGAACCTTGAGCCAAATAAACCTCTGTTTCTTGTAAGTTATCCTGTCTCTTGTCATAGAAACAGAAAATGGACTAAGAGAGCAGGGGTCTTAGAGTAAGAGAAGCCTGTATCCCATACCCCAGAGAATCACTTGTTCAGAGCTACAGCTGAGAGACACTTGGTCCAAGAGTCATGGATTGGCTGGCAGAGGGCTGTTTACAAAAGCGTGCCTCTCAGCAATCTGGGTCAAGCCCCAGTTTTTATTCCCAGTCTTTTGTAAACTTGTATATTTTTACTTTTAGTATAACAATGAATTACTGGATAAAGGAAAATTTTCAGCAAAAAACCAATGACTTCCAAAATACATGTGTTCAAATTGTAATGCAAGAGAACATTACTCTAGCAAATTGCTATAAATGCTTCTCAGTGCTCACCCTCAACTTCTGTTCTTATTTTATTGTAGCCTGCTAATAAACAGTACATGTGGGCCAGCATAATGCACCGGACCACACTTCGGGTGGTGCTGTACTGCTCTGTGGCTTGCAAAAAGAACTTGAGAGAACCTAAGCATTTGTATTAAAACAGTGACTCTCTCTCATATATATATATATATATATATATATATATATATACACATACATATATACTTTCTCTTATATTTATATACTTATATATACTTACTCTTATATATATATATATACATACACACATACATGTTATGTTATGTCTATACTACAAACTCCATGTATAGTCAAAGACAAAGATGTGAGATTTGTATAAGTACAGAAGTAGTTAGGACATTGTATTATTAGGGAATAATCAGAGAAAAATAAATCAATACATTTTAAAAACATTTTTATTTGTTTATCTGAGAGGTAGAGTTATAGACAGAGAAGGACAACATTGAGAAAGGTCTTCATCCTCTGGTTAACTCCCCAGATGGCTACAACGGCCAGAGCTGGGCCGATCTGAAGCTAGAAGCCATGAGCCAGGAGCTTCTTCCGGTTCTCCCACACAGGTGCAGGAGGGGCCCAAGCACTACGGCTTTCCCAGGCCATAGCAGAGAGTTGGATTGGAAGAGGACAGGAACTGGCGCCCAAATGAGATGCCAGCGCTGAAGGCAGAGGCTTAACCTACTGCTGCACTGGCCCTGATACTTGTTCTAAGTGGCTGAAAACTATTGCAGGTCTAATTACATTTTTCATCCATGGTTGGTTGAATCTGTGTATACAAAAGCCACAGATAGGGCTTGTGTTGTGGCATAGTGGGTAAAGCCACCACCTGAGATGCCAGCATCCCATGTGGGCACCAGTTTGTGTTCCAGTTGCTCTACTTCCAATCCAGCTCCCTGCTAATTGCCTGGGAAAAGCAGCAGAAGATGGTCCAAGTGCTTGGGCCCGTGTATCCACATGAGAGACCCAGAAGAAACTCCTGGCTCCTGGCTTTAGCCTAGCCCAGCCATAGTTGTTGCAGCCATTTGGGGAGTGAACCAGAGGATGGAAGACCTCTCTGTGTCTCTCCCTCTCTCTTTAAACAAAAACAAAAAACAAAAAACAAAAAAGAGAGAGAGAGAGAGAGAGAGTTTTGCACTGGTAGGAGTCTGGAGCCAAAGTCGAATAGTGAACCTAAGTACTCCAATGTAGATATAAGCATCTTAACTGGTATCTTAACCCTCTTGTATAATTAAAGAAAACAAATTAACATCTTAACAAGGCTCATCCAAGGGCAGGCAAAAGCGTCTTCCTACCCCTCAAGTTACACTGGCAACCAATTTTTCCCAGTGCTTTCCTGTTTCCCAACAGACACCATCACTCCCTCTACTGTGCACCCGACTTAGGGGTTTAATGCACACAGTTCAGCATCAGGGCCAAACTCACACAAAAAGAGCCGCCCTGGCCCCCCTGCACCCAAGGAACTGGCCGAGTGGTCAGCTGATTGGTTGGCTGCTTGTGTGGTGTCCAGAGGCAGAAGAACGAACTGAATTTTGATAGCCAGAGGAGGCAAAACCCTAGCATGACAAAGAGAACAGGGCTGGAAGGCAGGGGGAGCAGGTGTCACTGATGTGGCAGACAGGCGACAGCTGCAGCGTCAGCCAGCAATGGGGACGAAGCAGTGTCCCTGAATTACCCCACAGGATCCCGAGACTCTTTCATTTTTTGCTCTCTAGGTTCTTTGTCCCCAGAGTGTGGCATTACATGATATTTTACCTTTAATGTGTCTTTGGATAAGGAAATCATTTCCTTCCATTATGGTAGTTGTATTATTTCCTTAGTAAACAACCCCCCCCCCCCCCCGCCCCTCACTGTTTTCTCCACTACTGGGATTTATCTTAGTTGGATGTTTGGGTTAGTTAGGGTTTGCCAGAGAAACAGAACCAACATGTCCCATAGCCTCACACACACACACACACTCACACACTCACATACTCACATATATGCACACATACATACTAGTGGGTGTGTGTAAAGGACTCAAATAGATACCACTGGTATTGGAAATGGTGAGTAAATATTTTGTAATTATTTAATTTTTTTGTGAAAAGAATGCACTCAAGAGGCTGGCATTGTGGTGCAGTGGGTAAGGCTGCTGCCTTCAGTGCTGGCATCCCATATGGGTGCTGGTTCAAATCCCAGCTGCTCCACTTCCAATCCAGCTCTCTGCTATGGCCTGGGAAAGCAGTAGAAGATGGCCCAAGTCCTTGGGTCTCTGCACCCATGTGGGAGACCTGGAAGAGGTTCCTGGCTCCTGGCTTTGGATCAGCACAGCTCTGGCTGTTGCGGTCATTTGGGGAGTGAACCAGCGAAATGGAGGACTCTCTTTCTCTGGCTCTACCTTTCTCTCTGTAACTTTGTCTTTCAAATAAATAAATAAATAAATCTTTGGGAAAAAAAGAATATTGCACTACTCTTTAAAAAAATGCACTCAAATGTCATTTATATGAGAAGGTTTCAACGAGTTTGTGGAAAAGCTTCTGCAAACATTCACGTACAGGTTTTTGTGTGAACCTAAGTTTTTAGCCCCTTCTGGTAAATGCTAAGGAGCTCAACTGTTGGATCCCATGATCACAATGCAACTGCATGTTTCGCTTTGTTAGGAATTGCCAAACTGTATTGCAAGTGGCTGTGCAGTTTTGCACTCTCACCAGTGATGAAAGAGAGTTCCTGTTGCTCTACCTCCTCACAAGCATTTGATTGTGTCTGTTTTGGATGTTGGCCACTCTCGGGCATGTATAGTGGTAAATGGTTTTAATTTGCAATTCCTAATGAGAACTGACATTGACTGTTTTTTCTGGGGTTGTTTACTATATATATTCTTCGGTGAAGAGGTGAAGATTCTGTTAAGGTGACTGGCCTACTTTTAAGTTGAATTGTTCAGTTTTAAATTGTTGAGTTTTAAGAATTCTTTGTATATTTTTGGATATTGACCTTTATGAGATATGCCTTTTGCAAATATTTTCTCCTAGTCTGTGATTTGTCTTCTCATGCTCTTAACAATGTCTTTGGTAGAACAAAAGTTTTCAGTCTTAATGAAGTCCAGCTTATCAATTATTTCTTTCTTGGATTGTACCTTTGATATTGTTTGTAACAAGCCATTGCTATATTCAGTCTAGAACCTTCTGTGTTCTTTCCCGGAGTTTTAAGGTTTTGCATTTTACATTTAGGTCTATGATCTATTTTGAGTCCATTTTGGCAAAGGATATGAGGTCTGTATGTAGATTCTTTTTTGCTTTTTTTGCATATGGATGCCTGGTTGTCCCAGCACTATTTGTTGAAACCCTATCTTTTTTTTTTTTCCATCATACATTATTCCTCTTTTATCCATGTAGTAGAGATACTAAGACTCCCAGTGGACACTTGAAACTACAGATATTACCAAACCCTATATATACTTGTTTTTTTACCCTCTGTATATAGGTACATATGATAAAATTTAATTTATATATTAGGCATAAGAGACCAGGGACAGTAACAAATAATATGGAACAATTATAATAATATGATATAAATAACTATGACATTATCTGACTGTGGTCTGTCTCTCTCAAAATACTTTATTGTACTGTGCTCACCCTTCTCCGTGTGATGCCACAATGCCCACACAATGAGATGAAGTGAGGAGAATGGTACAGACGCTGTGATGTCAGAAGGAACATCCAGGGTCATTCAGCCACGACTCTGGTGAAGGTTGAAAGTCAGGAGCAGTTGATGTCAATGGTTTGAAATCCTCAATAGGTGGAGTTTTCTTGCTAAAACCTTTTGAAAGAACATTGTAATTTGAAATTGTGATTCTTTCTTTTTAACTCCCATAATCATTTCAGTGACCTTTAACGCTGCGTTCATTCAAGGATCATAATCCATGATCTTGTCCTTTGATGTCTGTGCAGTTCAGAACACTTGAGCAAATTTTGGTAATGTTCACATTGCTGATTCTCCTTCAGTTTCTTCCTCTTCCCCTGTAGATGACTCAACCAGTTCTTTCAGTTCTCCATTTGCTAACACTTCTCAATGCCTTCAATGCGTTCTTTGACTTCTTCATCAAATGATTCGGCACATCTTTCACCAGCTTGTCTTGCTGGTTCAATGATTTTCCTAACTCTTCATAAATCCCTGGGAAGCCTTTAAAATCATGTACAACTCTACCCAAAGGTTCTTCCAGCAAGGACTCGCTGTTTCTGGTTTTAATTCAGCCAATGCAGCTTTGATGAATGTGATTGTGTCAGTACTAGCAAATGATTTCCAGCACTGCATTATGTCCTGCATGGGTCTGAGTCAATTGCTGATTGAATGTGACCTAATACCGGGCAGGTGTACCCAGCCTTGACAAACCAAATGATGACATTGTCAAGGGCCTGAAGTAGTGAGGTTGTATTTGGAGTTCAAAATGAAACCTCAGCATTTTCATGTGCATAGCAAATAGATATCAGGATGGCCAGCCGTGTTGTCTATTGTTGGTAGAGCTTTAAATCCCCTCCCTTCCTTTTCCAGGTAGTATTTCACATCTGGGATAAAGCATTAGTGGAACTATTCCATTAACAAATGCCCGCCACCCACACTTTCTGATTATGTTGCCAGAATGTAAGTGTATAACTCTCTTTAAAGATGTATTTTATTTATTTGAAAGGTAAAGTTACAGAGAGAGAAAGAGGGAGGGAGAGCGAGAGCGAGAACGAGAGCGAGAGAGAGCTTGCATCTGCTGGTTCACTCTCCAAATGGCTGCAATGACCAGGGCTGGGCCAGGCCAAAGCCAAGAGCCAGGAGCTTCGTCCTAGTCTCCCCCGTAGGTGGCAGGGATCCAAGCACTTAGGCCATCTGGCACTACTTTCCCAAGCACGTTAGCAGTGAATTGAATCAGACGAGAAGCAGCCTGGACTTGAAAAATCAGGTGCTAGCAGTAATGTAATATGAGCAAACTGTTGTATACATTCACATATATACCTCAAAATAATAAAACCATTTATCTTAGAGGAATGATTTTTAACCTTCTTGATTACCTATGTTTCCTAACTTTTCTATAGCATAATGTTTATGTAACACATTTTTGAAGATGCATTTGAATTTTAACTTGCTGAGATATTTTACTAACCTTATAAACTCCTCCAAGAGCTTAAAAATAAAATTTATACAGAATTTCAAGTTCAAGTGCCCATGTGGGATACAGCATTGCCTGTGGTGGCTTCACTCATTACGCCACAGAGTTGTTGTTGTTGTTAAATATTTGTTTTGTTTATTTGAAAGGCAGTGTTAGAGAGAGAGGGAGATCTGAACTGATAATTTTCAGCTTTGACTTTGAGAGCACGTGTGTTCTTTGCTGTGTACGCTGCACCTGCCTTTATCACGCAGTGTTAATCAGTCCTTTCATATTTTGCATCCTGGTGCCCTTCTGACCTTCCATGAATGTCTCCCTTGACAGCCCAGTTCCATCACAATCAAACACTTGTTGGATATTGAAGACAATAATCTTGCTTAAAAAAAAATAAGATGTATTCTATTCATTTGAAAGAGTGACAGAAAAAGAGATCTTCCATCCTCTGGTTCACTCCCCAATTGGCCTCAACGGCTGGGGCTGGAGCTGCACCAGGTCAAAGCCAGCAGTCTAGAACACCATCCAGATCTTCCACATGTGTGACAGGGGCCCAGGCACTTGGGCCATCCTCTGCTGCCCTCCCAGGTACCCTAGCAGGGAGCTAGATCGGAACTAGAGCAGCCAGGACTCGAACCCGTGTTCTGACATGGGATGCCACCATGCCACAGTGTCAGCCCCAGTATTCTTTCTTTGTAGTCAACTTATTCAGGTCTGCCAGAAATGTGGCTGTAGCTTCTTCATCTGCAGATACAGCCTGTCCAGCCATTTCTGTATTTTTTCAGTCCAAACCCATTCCTGAGTCTGTGTAGCCATCCCTTTCTTGCAGTAAGTGGCTTGGTGTCACTAGTGTAAGACGATCCCTCGCTGAAGTCTTTGTATAGTTCAGTGCCTTCTGGTACTGCCACACACACCGCCACCAATGGGAACATACTTTCTGTTCACATCTTTCACAGGCAAATTTCAAGCCTTTTCCAACTTTACTAAGAGTTTACCACACACAGCAGCCCTAATGTTTGCAAACCGAGGTGCAATGGCAAAACAATTTCTTTATATTTTATCACAATTTCATGAACAAAAATTTGTTCTTGCCATAGATTTTAGCAATCTCAGCACAGATTTTTTTTTTCTTCCTTTGCTTCATTGAGTTAAGAACTTTTGCCCTTTCACTTCCAGGAAGCACTTTATGGCTTCTCTTTGACCTATCTGGAGTCCACAGCATCATTTACTCTTGTGCTTTGGGGATATTGTTAAATAAGGATTCTTTGGACACAAGCACTGGGACACCCTAAGTCAGTGTGATCATGGAGAAGCCTACGTGATGTACAAGGTGGCTAGGCTGATTCATGTCTGGGTAGGATGGTGAGGGCCAGTGTGGGACAGCCTAAGACTTCAATCACAATATTCAGAACAGTGTTTACAGCTTAGGAATTGCTTATTTGTGGAATTTTCCATTTAATATTTTCGCACCGGTTGGCTGACCATGGTAACTGAAGTGGAAAGCAAGACGATGGGTAAGGAGGGACTACTGTGTGCCTTTGCTTCCTCATCAGATACCAGTTTGCTGCGGGCTGGCTGGTGTTGTGGCGTAGTGGGTTAAGCCACAGTTTGCGACACCTGCTTCCCATATCAGGGAGTCCTGGCTGCCCTACTTCTGCTCCAGATTCCTGCTGCTGTGCCTGGGAAGACAGTGGGAGATGGCCCAAATACCTGAGTCATTGACAATGGTGTTGGAGACCTGGATGGAGTCCCAGGCTCCTGACTTTGGCCTGGACCAGCCTTGCTGGTTGTGGCCACTTGGGAAGTAAATCAGCAGATGGACAATCTCTCTCTCTCTCTCTCTCTCTGTATATCTTCTCCTCCTCCCTGTCTGTAACTCCAACTTTCAAATAAATAAGTAAATGAATAATCTTTTTTTTTGACAGGCAGAGTGGATGGTGAGAGAGAGAGACAGAGAGAAAGGTCTTCCTTTGCCGTTGGTTCACCCTCCAATGGCCGCCGCGGCCAGCGTGCTGTGGCCGGCGCACCACGCTGATCCGATGGCAGGAGCCAGGTGCTTCTCCTGGTCTCCCATGGGGTTCAGGGCCCAAGCACTGGGGCCATCCTCCACTGCACTCGCTGGCCACAGCAGAGAGCTGGCCAGGAAGAGGGGCAACTGGGACAGAATCCGGTGCCCTGACCGGGACTAGAACCCGGTGTGCCGGTGCCGCAGGAGGAGGATTAGCCTAGTGAGCCTCGGTGCCAGCCATGAATAATCTTTTTTTAAAAATAGAAACAATATAATATTCTTTAATTACAATTTAAGAGATATGAAATAAAGTTGAATGAAAAAACATGGTAAAAAATAATATCATGACTATATTTATGGGAGTCTGTTCCTAGGTTGTATATTCTAGATCACTGATATGTCAGTTATTTCATTGATACCACACTGTCTCTTTTTTTTTTTTTTTTACGATTTATTTATTTATTTGAAAGTCAGAGTTACACAGAGAGAGGAGAGGCAGAGAGAGAGAGAGAGAGAGAGAGAGAGAGAGAGAGAGAGAGGTCTTCCTTCCATTGGTTCACTCCCTAATTGGCCGCAACGGTTGGAGCTGCATTGATCCGAAGCCAGGAGCCAGGAGCCTCTTCCGGGTCTCTCAGGTGAGTGCAGGGGCTCAAGGACTTGGACCATCTTCTACTGCTATCCCAGGCCAAGCAGAGAGCTGGATTAGAAGTGGAGCAGCCGGGTCTCGAACCAGTGTCCATATGGGATGCTGGCACTTTAGGCCAGGGCATTAACTTGCTGAGCCACAGCACTGGCCCACACTCTGTCTTAATTACTGTAACTTTGTAGTAAGTCTTGAAGTAAGATGCTATTAGTCCTCTGACTCACTTCTCCTTTAGTATCATGTTGGCTATTCTGGGTCTTTTGCCTCTGCAGATAAACTTTGGAATCCGTTGGCTGCTAATCACAACATAACATGCTGGGATTTTGATTCAGATTGTATCACATTTATGAATCAAATGGGAAGAATTAGCATTTTGACAATATTGAATCTTCCTCTTCAAGTACATGGAATCTCTCTCTAACTTGTCTGACTTCTTTCACTGGAGTTTTGTAGTTCGTCTCTCATCTAGATCTTGTATATACTTTGTTAGAGTTCTACAATTTTGGGGAGTGCTAATGCAAATGGCACTGTGTTTTTAGTTTCAAATCCACATTTTCATTGCTGGCATTTAAGAAATGCTTAACTTTTGTATATAAAACTTGTATCTGCAACCTGAGGGTATAATTGGTTACTGATTCCTAGACAGTTTTTTTAAATCAAGTTTTGTATTTTCTACACATACAGTAATGTCAACTGTGAATAATCATGTCATCTATGAAGAAAGATGATTTTATTTCTTCCTTCTCAATCTGTATGTTCTTGTCTTGTTTTACTGCATTTATTAGCTAGAACTTCTCGTACAATGCTGAAAATTAGTGATGAACATGCTTGCTTGTTGATCTCAGTGAGGAAGCTCCTAGTTTCTCATTATCAAGTATGATTTTTTTTTCAAATTAATTGATTTATTTGAAGGCAGAGTTACCAAGATAGAAAGGCAGAGGCAGAGAGAGAGAAAGAGAGAGAGAGAGAGAGAGGGATTGACCTTCCATCTTCAGGTTTACTCTTCAAATGGCCACAGCAACCAGGACTGGGCCAGGCTGGAACCAGGAGCTTCATCCATGTCTCCCATGTGGATGGCAGGGGCCCAAGCACTTGGGCCATCCTCTGCTGCTTTCCCAGGAGCATTAGCAGGGAGCTGGATTGGAAGTGGAGCAACTGGCACTAGAACCTTTGCCCATATGGGATGCTGGTGCCGCAGGTGACAGCTTTACCCACTGTGCCACAGCACAGGCCCCAGTATAATGCTTTTTGATGGAGGTTCTTTATCAAGTTGAAACAATTTTCCTTTGTTGTTTGCTGAGTGTTTTTTTTAATCTAGAATAGATGTTGCATTTTGTCAAATGCCTTTTCTGCATTTGAGAAAATGATTATTTTTCATTAATTTGTTGATGTGATGAATTACATTAATTAATTTAAAAAATGCATAAAAAGGGAACAATTTCATGTATTTCATATAATTAATTGATTTTTAAGTGTTGATCCAGCCTTGCATATTTTGAATAAATTCAACTTAATTATTATCTGTTAGCTTGTACATATTGTTAGATTTGATTTGCTAATTTTTTTGAGGATTTTTGCATCTATATTCCTGAAAGATAGTGGTCTGTATCTTTCCTTTCTATTAGTGTTGTCTAGCTTTGTTATTAGGGCAATATTAACCTGTAGTATGAGTTAGAAAGTAGGAGTATACTTTAAAAAGTTGGTGGAAAATGGAGTTAAAAGATAAGTTTATTTTTGCACTTTTTTTTCAAGTTCATATAATACTTTTTGATAATATGCATTTCCCATGAACTTCTTGCATATCGTTCATATTCCCTCTGCTTCTACCCATATTCGGAAAGAAATTATAAAGAATTCCTATAATTTCATCTTTAAATGTTTGATAGAATTCACTAATGAAACTGGGCCTGCTACTGCCTGTTCTAGAAAGTTGTTAATTATATTGGGGCCGGTGCTGTGGCACAGCCGATAAAGCTGCAGCCTGCAGTGCTGCCTTCCCAGATGGGCGCAGGTTCGAGTCCTGGCTGCTCCTCTTCCAATCCAGCTCTCTGCTTGGCCTGGGATAGCAGTGGAAGATGGCCCAAGTCCTTGGGCCCCTGCATCCACATGGGAGACCTGGAGGAAGCTCCTGGCTCCTGGCTTCGGATCAGTGCAGCTCAGGCCGTTGTGGCCGTTTGGGGAGTGAACCAGCAGATGGAAGACCTCTCTCTCTGGCTCTACCTCTCTCTGGAACTTTGTCTTTCAAATAAATAAAAACAAATCTTTAAAAAAACAAAGAGGCCGGCGCCATGGCTCAATAGGCTAATCCTCCGCCTGCGGCACCGGCATACGGGGTTCTAGTCCCAGTCAGGGTGCCGGATTCTGTCCTGGTTGCTCCTCTTCCAGTCCAGCTCTCTGCTCTGGCCCGGGAGTACATTGGAGGATGGCCCAAGTGCTTGGGCCCTGCACCCCATGGGAGACCAGGAGAAGCACCTGGCTCCTGGCTTCGGATCAGCGCAGTGTGCCTGCCGCAGCGGCCGTTGGGGGGTGAACCAATGGAAGGAAGACCTTTCTCTCTGTCTCTCTCTCTCTCACTGTCCACTCTGCCTGTAAAAAAAGAAGAAAGAAAGAAAGAAAGAAAGAAAGAAAGAAAGAAAGAAAGAAAGAGGAAAGGAAAGGAAAGGAAAGGAAAGGAAAGGAAAGGAAAGGAAAGGAAAGGAAAGGAAAGGAAAGGAAAGGAAGAAAGGAAGAAAGGAAGAAAGGAAGAAAGGAAGAAAGGAAGAAAGAAAGAAAGAAAGAGTTACAGACAGAGAGAAAGAGAGGTACAATCTTCCATCCACTGGTTCACTCCCCAGATGGCCGCAATGGCTGGAGCTGTGCCGATCCAAAGCCAGGAGTCAGGAGTTTCCTCCGGGTCTCCCACGTGGGTGCAGGGGCCCAAGGACTTGGGCCATCTTCCACTGCTTTCCCAGGCCATTTCAGAGAGCTGGATTGGAAGTGGAGGAGCCGGGACTCAAACTAGCACCCAAATGGGATGCCAGCACTGTGTGTGGTAGCTTTACCCGCTACACCACAGCGCCAGCCCCAAGAGATTTTTTTTTTATCTGTTGGTTTGCTCCCCAAATGGCTGCAAGCCCACCAGGAGCCTGGAACTCCATCCAGGTCTCCCACATGGGTGACAGGGGCCCAAGTAACTGGACCATCATCTGAGGTTTCCCAGGTGCATTAGCGGGGAGCTGAACCGAAAGCAGATAAGTCAGGCCTTGAACTGGCGCTCTGATATGGGATGCCGACGTCCTAATGGCAGCTTAACCTGCTGAGTCATATGCTGACCCCTCTTATTCTATTGTTGTGACTCAGAATATGTTCTGACTTGGAACATATATTCCATGTGGATTTGAGAAAACATATGTGTTCTGCTGCTGTTGGATGAACTAGCCCATGGCTGTCAACAATGACCTGTTGATTGATGTTTCTGTTCAGTTACTATGTCCTTACTGGTTTTCTGTGTGCTGTGCCTAATGACTTTCTGTCCAGCTCTAGTCGTATACTCATCTATTTCTCCTTGCAGTTCTCAGTTTTTGCCTCCCATATTTTCATCCGTTGTAGTTAGGTGCAAGAAGAGTAAGTCTTCTTAGAGAATCGCTGTCTTTATCACTATGCAATGTTTCCCTTTATCGCTGATCATTTTCCTTGCTCTACTATCTCCTCCATATGAAATTAATACAGAGGATTCTGCTTTTTTTTTTTTTAACATTTATTTGTTTATTTGAGAGGCAGTTTACAGAGAGAAGGAGAGACAGAGAGGGGTCTTCCATCTGCTGGTTCACTCCCCACATGGCCTCAACGGCTGAAGGTGGGTCAGGCCAAAGCCAGGAGCTAGGAGCTTCTTCCAGGTATCCCATGTGGGTTCAGGAGCCCAAGAACTTGGGCCATCTCCTACTGCTTTCCCAGGCCATTAGCAGGGAGCTGGATTGAATATGGAACAGATGAGACTTGAACTGGCACCCATTTGGGATGTTGGTGCCTCAGGAGGAGGCTTAACCTAGAATGCCACAGCGCCAGCCCCAGATTTCCACCTTTTATTTATTCATTTTAAAAAATATTTATTTATTTTACTTGAAAGTCACAGTTACACACAGAGAGAGGAAAGACAGACAGAGAGAGAGAGAGAGAGAGAGAGAGAGAGAGAGAGGTCTACCATCTGCTGGTTTACTCCCCAAATGGCTGCAACAGTCGGAGCTGTGCTGATCCAAAGCCAGGATACAGGAGCTTCCTCGGGGTCTCCCACGTGGGTGCAGGGGCCCAAGGACTTGGGCCATCTTCTCCTGCTTTCCCAGCCACAGCAGAGAGCTGGATTGAAGTGGAGTGGCCGGCTCTTGAACCGGCACCCATATGGGATGCAGCACTGCAGGCGACGGTTTACCCGCTAAGCTACAGTGCTGGCCCCTCCACCTCTTAAAAAGAATGTTCCTTGAGAGTTTGCATTGTCTATGTGATATTTTTGTCCAAAATCCTTAACCTGAATCTAACCATGAGGAAATAATCAGAGAAATCTAGAATGTGGGACCTGCCCTGTGACAACTGGCCCAAACCCTTCAAGCATGTCCGTGGCATGTAAGAAAGAAAAAAAAAAAAAAGGCAGAGGACTGTTTCTGATTAAATAAGGCTGCAAAGACGTGGCAACCAAATGGAATGCATGAATACTGAGTGGATCTGGGATCATAAAAAAAGGAAAGAAGATATACAGGCCATTTTTGGACAGCTGGAGAGATGTGAATATGGTCTGTTTATTAGATGAGTTTGAATCAATGCTAAGTTCCTTTGGGTGGGATACAGCGTTGAGGTCACGTGGGAGCACAGCTTTGTTCTTATTAAATGCATCCTCGTGTACATAGAGGGATCTGCAACCTTATGTCCGATGCTTCACCCCAGAATGAACACATATGGATGTGTGGGTGGGATGGAAAAGCAACAAAGTCTTAACAAATGATGAATTACAGTGGTCTGGATTATGTGTGCATCATACTCTTTCAACTTTTTGGCAGGTTCTAAATTTTCAAAATAAAAAAGTCGAGCTGGAAAGAAAATCTTCCCTCGACCCCTATAGCTAACCCAATTTATTTGCCGTTTGCAGCCAAACTCTGGCAAGAGTCACAGACACTCAGTGCTTCTACTGCCTCCCCTCCCATCCATCCCTCCATCCATTCCTGGCAGGCGTCTGGCCCCAGTGCTGCCTTGGTCAGGGTCCCTACAGACTCCACATGGACAATGCCCAGGGCTGTGTTCCCCACAGGAGCTGCTCCCCTGTTCTGGGAGCAGTGGAGTCTCTCAGCTCCGAGATACCTTCTGGTTTTCCTTCTATCTTGCTGGTCCCTTTCACCCTTGTTTTGTCTACCCAACCTCAAAAGTTGGGTTCCTTGGAGCTCAGACTTTTCCTTCTTGAAATCCTGCTTCGATAATTCCATCTGTTCCTCTTGATTTTAACACTGGGTTCATCTTCATGATGCCCTGTGATGTATCAGCAATTTGGATCTTTTCACTCTTGACTACCTGATGCCTCTTAGTGCACATTGCTCACTGGGATTTCATAGGCATCTCGAATTTAGCTTTTTCTCACTTTTTCTATTGACTGAGCAAATACTGACTGAGCACTCATTCTAAACACGGGGGTACAGGGAGAAAAAACAATCCAATGATGGGACAGGTGTTGTGGCACACTGCTTGGGATGCCCTCAGCTTGTGTAAGAGTAGCTGGAATTAACTCCCACCTCTACTTTTGATCCAACTCCCTGCTAATGCACCCGGGAGGCCACAGATGATGATCCAAGTGCTTGGGCCTCTGCCACTCATGTGGAAAGCCTGGATGGAGTTACCATTTTCTGGCTTTGACTTAGCCCAGCCCTAGCTGTTGTGGGCATTCAAGGAGACCACTGGATGGAATATCTCTCTCTATCTCTTTCTCTCTTCCTTTGTTGCTCTGCCTTTCACATAAATAAATAAATCTTTAAAAAAAATTCAGTGCAGGGGGCTGGGGTTGTGGCCCAGTGGATTCAGCTGCTACCTGCATTGCCAGTTTCACATCAGAGCAGCAGTTCAAGTCTGGTCTCCTCTGCTTCTGATCCAGCTCCCTGCTAATGCACCTGGGAAAGCAGCAGATGATGGCCCAAGTATTTCCACCCATGTAGACGATCTGGATGTAGTTCTAGGCTCCTGGCTTCAGCCTGACCCAATCTTGGCTGTTGTAGCCATTTGCAAAGTCCACTAGTGGATGGCAAAATCTCTCCCTTTCTTACTCCCTCTTTCTCTGTCACTCTGCCTTTCAAATAAATAAAATAAATATTTAAAAAAAATCAATCCAGTTATGGTTGTACCATGAAGTACATTCTAGTTGAGAGATGCAGATCTATGACAAGCAAATAAGAAAGAATTTGTTGGTGGTAAGCAGTAGCTTTGAAGGGAATAAATGAAAATAGAGAATATGTTAGAGACCGCATTGCGACACTGTATTTTAGGTGGTCAGAGAATTCTTCTCAGATGCATTTAGGATGGCATCAGGATGGGAAGATGGGGCAGCAGGAGAAAGAAGCTGGAGAGATAGGCCACAGGGAAGGTTGGATGCTCTGGGAGTGGGAGTGGGGTGAGGAGGATGCGCCCGGTGCCTCCTGGACGGAGTATTATCCCCAGACCCAGTTCTGCATGTGTCCTCAGACCAAACCCTTGATCACTGCCCTCTCTGCTTTCTATCCCTGAAGGCACTTCTGAACCGCTTACCAGCCCTTTCTAGAAAACCTTCAACTGACCTTGAATTTCTGTTCCAGAATTGTCTTCCATTCACGGGGCAGCTCACTGTCTGGCTGGAAAGTGTGTGGATTCTTTTACTGGCAGTGAGTCTGGAATTTCAGGACAGGTGTCCCTCAGAGCGTCTACAATCCCCTTCCCACCACCGCGTCCAAAGAGCAAGTCCTGACCCTGACCCCTGCTGGAAGGGGGAAGGTGTCCATCACTGGATGGTCAGGGACCGTAGCCCCAGCACACCCTCTGACCTCTGCTGTCACTTCTGGTTTCCTGGATGATGAGAGAGGCAGCTGAGACCCAGACTGAGTTCTGTGCCCCTGGCTGTGGCCTGGCCGAGCCCTGGCTGTGGCAAGCCCTGGAGGTTTCAGACATCTGTCAATCAGCAAATGGATGGTCGCTCCCAGCAAAGAGGAAAGAGTGACCTGACTCTGTGACATAAGCGTCACCAGTAGAAAGTACAGCGATGACGAAAAAGATGATAAAGTCTTCTTTCTAAACCTCCCCAGGGCCACTTGTACCTACATAAACAAACATTATCACTCATGTAAACAAAAATTTATTTACGGGGCCAGTACTATGACGTAGTAGGTTATGCCTCCACCTACGGTGCCAGCATGCCAAATGGGCACGGGTTTGAGTCCTGGCAGCTCCACTTCCAATCCAGCTCCCTGTTAATGCAACTGGGAAAGCAGCAATGACTCAAGTCCTTGGGCCCCTGCACTCACATGGAAGACCTGGATGAAGCACCTGGCTCCCGGCTTTGGCCTGATCTAGCTCTGGCCATTGCAGCCATTTGGAGAATGAACCAGCCAATAGAAGACTCTCTCTCTCTCTCTCTCTCTCTCTCTCTCTCTGACTCTGCCTTTCAAACAAATAAATATTTGAAAAATATTAAATAAACAGAATCATTGATTAATGTAATCCACGTTAGTGTTTACTTAACACCTTTGCTGATGGGCATGCGGGTCGTTCTGATCGCACACTGTGGCAGGCATCAGGGCGCTGACCAGCCAGGTGTGGGCATGGTTTCACCTGTGTGCTCGTTCCTCTGTATGGTGATCACATCAGGATAGGAATGTAGGGGCTGTGCATTTGCTCCTTGGGCTGATTTTGTTAAACTGCCTTCCCTGGAGGTGTGCTTGTGCCCCCACAGCTGGGCGGGGAGGGTCAGCTTCCTGAGGTGGGGAGGGAACTGGGAGGTGGGGCCCCGCTCCTGGGTTATCAGCCTTCCGCAGTGCAAACTGGCAATGGACTCTTTTTTTTTGGAAGATTTATTTATTTATTTGAAAGTCAGAGTTATGCAGAGAGAAGGGAGGAAGAGAGAGAGAGAGAGAGAGAGAGAGAGAGAGGTCTTTCATCTGCTGTTTCACTCCCCAGTTGGCCACAACGGCTGGAGCTGTGCCGATCCGAAGCCAGGAGCCAGGAGCTTCCTCTGGGTCTCCCACAAGTGTGCAGGGGTCCAAGGACTTGGGCCATCTTCTCCTGCTTTCCCAGCTATAGCAGAGAGCTGGATTGAAGTGGAGCAGCCGGGTCTCGAACTAGCGGCTGTATGGGATGCCAGTGCTTCAGGCCAGGGTGTTAACCCACTGTGCCACAGTGCCCCCCCCCCCCACGTGATGGACTCCTTATGGGAAAGGAGCACAGAGACTGCCGGCACACCTGGCCCAGGAGTTGCAGCTAAAGTAGCCACACCCAGCCCTCCAGAGGGAGAGCGAACACCTGACCACCGACCAGCATCCACCATCACAGGGGTTTTGAGGACTCATAGCCCTGACTCCTCCCCGGGCTCCCTGCAGAGCTGTTGACACTAGGTGCTCTCTCCGCTCCCTTGCCCACGCCAGACCCACCCTGAGAACTGTCCCCCAAGGAGGATTCTCACTGAAAGAGACTGGTTGAGGCCAGTGTCGCAGCAGCAGAACCCAGGGAGGAGGGAGCAAAGCTAGAGTTATTAAATATGCCGCGAGGCGAGCTGCACCGTGCACTGAGGTTACAGTCTGGGGAGAGAGGTGTCTGGGGCTTTCCCATCACCAAGGGCTTCCTCATTGCTGGGGACTTCCCCGAAGGGCTTCCTTATTGCCAGGGCCCAGGGGACCTCCACGCTTGGGTCTGTGCCAACCAAAGTGCAGACTAGACTGAGTTGGGAGCTCCCGTCTTGGCTCTGGTCTAGTCCTTGGGAGCCATTGCGGGTGTTTGTGGAGCGAAATCAGTGGACAGACGGGCTCTCTGTCTGACTGTCATCTATCTATCTCCCTACCCTCAAAGAAGCAAAAAATGGGGGTGGGGGGGAGTGATTGACTCCTCAGCAGCCCCGCCCACCACTGCTCTGCATTCTTGCTTAGTTCTCCACCAAGCTCCGACTTCCTGGGTCTCCAGGGCACTGCGTTCTGACCAGGGCTGTGCACAGTGGGGCCTTTTGTCTTGCTTCGCTCCTGCTTTCTTCTGTGTCCATTTTTCTCCCTGTTCTCTGCTCTCTCCCTGTTTTGTCATTGTCTATTTATTTTATTACTATCTCTTTTTTTTCTGTTTGATTTTTGGTTTTCTTGCTATTTTTTTGTTTTTTAAAATTTTTATTTTCACTATTTTAAAAATCAACTTTATTGAGGCATGAAGTATATACAATAAAATTAATTTATTTTTAAGATCTATTTATTTATTTGAAAGTCAGAGCTACAGAGAGAGGGAGAGACAGGGAGAGATCTTCCATCTGCTGGTTCACTCCCCAAATGACTGCAACAGCCAGGGCTGGGCCAGGCCAAAGCCAAGAGCCAGGAGCTCCATCTGGGTCTCCCACATGGGTGCAGGGGCCCAGGTACTTGTGCCAACTTCTGCTGCTTTCCCAGGCACATTAGCAGGGAGCTGCCACCCACCTGGGGAGACCCAGACTGAGTTCTGTGCCCCTGGCTGTGGCCTGGCCGAGCCCTGGCTGTGGCAAGCCCTGGAGGTTTCAGACATCTGTCAATCAGCAAATGGATGATCTCTGTCTCTCTGCCTTTCAAACAAATTGGGGAAAAAAAAGAAGAAGAAAAATGCGTTCTACCAAAAACTTTCTCAGCATCAATATTGCCAGAATTAAACTCTCAGGGCCAGGAAAAGGGAACCCCTGCGACCCCGGGAACCCCACGTTGCAGTTTCATGGCAGTGAAAAGAGGCCCTGGATTCTTCCAGTGGAAGAAACTGAGTTCTGCGACAGACAGTCTCGCCTGTGTGGGCTTCCTATCCAGGTGCGGGAGCAGGGAGGGGGGGTCCCCTGCCGGATTAGATGCTGGAAGCCTGGGAGGCGCTAATTAACTCTCACCTGCATCACACTCACTCACCTGGGTAGCTTTTAATTGCCCACCCTCTCACCCTGAGCTTGGCTCCAGCCATTGGGCAGCTGGACAGGTGGTTCTCAAAGTGAGGCCCCTGGAGCAGCAGCCTCTGCAGCACCTGGAAGCCTCTAATTAGAAAGCAGTAGGCCTGGCACTTGGGTGGCCATCACAACCCTTGGCAGGGCTGTTTAGAACCGTCAGGTGGAGGATTGCTGGGGCCAGGCCTAGAATTCAGTAGGTGTGGTGGAGGGCCTGGGACCATGCATTTCTGTTAGATAGGCAGGTAGAGATTAGCTTCTGTATGTGGGAAGGGCCTGAGGAACTGACACATCTACTGCAGCCCAGCATCTGCAATTCAAAGTCCTGCCCAGACCCAGATCACCTGGATCACCTCCGGGGTCCCATTCCCCCATCCCCCAAGGAAAGCTCCCAGAATTCTCTCCCATGGACCAAAGGGGTCACCTGACCTGATAACAAGGGGCAATAAAAGCCTCCCAGTTGCCCCGGGGAAGCCCCTCTGCCAGTAAAGCTGGGGAGGAATTTTCTAATTTACCCTCCACGAACCCTTTGTTCTAGAGGTGGAGGAGGGGAAGGAGAAACCTGGACCCCTTTTGCTTTATAAGCCCCTGTCTAAACAAAGACAGCACACTCAGCTCTCTGCTCTCTGGGAGCCGCCCACCTGGCCTGCGCAGGTGTAGTCTCTCCATCAACCACGTGACCTTGCTTTCCCCCAATCCAAGTGACTGGGCTCTCGCTTGCTGGCTCTCTCTCTCTCCTGTCCCTTCTGATGGATGCCCTGTGTTCCATAAAACCTTGTTACTTTGCTCTCTGTCTCACCCCTGAATTCTTTCTTGTGTGAAGACAAGGACCCCACGACTTCTCTCCAGTGACATTTCTAACAAGCTACCCTTTGTGGCAAAGGTGCCACTGCTTCAGGGAACACACTCTGAGCAGCACTGCACTCTGGGTCAGGCGGGTTCAGCAGTCTGTATTTCAGAAGCTCCCCCGTGGGGCCAGCATTGTGGCATGGCAACGCCTGCATCCCTTTTGGGCGCCGGTTGAAATTTCGGCTGCTCCACTTCCCATCCAGCTCCCTGCTAATGCACCTGGGAGAGCAGCAGAAGATGACCCAAATGCTTGGGCCCCGCACCCAGTTGGTAGAGTTCCTGGCTCCTGGCTTCGGCCCGACCCAGCTCTGGCTGTTGCAGGCATTTGGGGAGTGAACCAGCAGGTGAAGATCTCACTCCCCCCAACCCCATCTGTAACTCTGGTTTTCAAATAAATAAATAAATCTTTAAAAAATAAAATAGCAAAGCTCCCCCATGATTCTGACTTGCCCCTGGGCTAGGGACTCCTGGTCTGTGGGCTGCATTGGCAGAGGCCAGCAGGAGAGAACATAGCGGGGCTACGTTCTTTTATTTTTTGACAGGCAGAGTGGACAGTGAGAGAGTGAGAGAGACAGAGAGAAAGGTCTTTCTTTGCCGTTGATTCACCCTCCAATGGCCACAGCGGCTGGCGCGCTGCGGCTGGCACACCCCGCTGATCCAATGGCAGGAGCCAGGTGCTTCTCCTGGTCTCCCATGGGGTGCAGGGCCCAAGCACTTGGGCCATCCTCCACTGCACTTCCGTGCCACAGCAAAGAGCTGGCCTGGAAGAGGGGCAACTGGGACAGAATCCGGTGCCCCGACCGGGACTAGAACCCGGTGTGCCGGCGCCGTGGCTCAATAGGCTAATCCTCTGCCCTGTGGCGCCGGCCGTGGGCTACGTTCTTCATCTAAGCTCTCATCACTAGCCACATGCATTCCTGGTGAAGCTGGGGCCCTGAGTTTCCTCCAGCATCCGTAGGATCTCTTCAGGGCGGTCTGAGCAGACCAGGCATTAGAGAGAGCTGGGCTCAGCTGGCTACTCCCACGCTTGGCCCCGCTGCTGTGGGAGTTGTGCGAGAACCACTCAGGGGCTGAATCCATGGAGAGCACTGGGCAGGGCTCTTGGCCGGAAATATCCCTTTCGGTGCTGGTGAGCATTGAGGTTCGTGCCAGGGACTCCAGGAATGTGACCATTTTTAAGGCTGTTACAAAATTATATCAGATTCCCAAATGACTGTTTGCTATAATTTATGCAAGCTGTTGAATTTCAGCCACGTTTATATCAAGTGTGGCCACCCAACACTTTTGTTCTTACTCTAATTGAGGCAGAATTTACATATAGTAAAAAGCACATGTCTTGAGCTGACAAGAGGGTGGATTTTTTTAGAAGATTTATTTATTTGAAAGAGTTACAGAGAGAGAGGGAGAGATAGAGAGAGATCGTCCACTCTCTGGTTCACTCCCCAAATGGTGGCAGTGGCCAGCGCTGGGCCAGGCTGAAGCTAGGAGCCAGGAGCTTCATCCAGGCCTCCCACGTGGGTGGCAGGCTATCTTTGCTGCTTTTTCCAGGCCATTAGCAGGGAGCTGAACTGGAAGTGGAACAGCCAGGACAGGAACCAGTGCCCATATGGGATGCTGGAGTCCCAAGCGGTGGCTTTACCCACTACAGCACAACGCCGGCCCCCAGAGTGAAGTTTTACCTCCATACACACCCACGTAGCCTCTACCCAGGTCAGGGAGGAGACATTTCCATCATTCCAGCGAGTTCCCTCAGGCCCTTTGACAGTCAATGGCTACCTCCCATTGCCCCGACAGTTAAGCACTATTCTGACGTCTCTCCCAGAAGCTGAGTTTTGCCTGTTGAAATTCAGGTAATGTTAGTCATTCAGGATGTGCTCTTCCACCCAATACTGTGTTTCTTTTTTCTTTTCTTTTTTTATTCTATTTATTTATTTGAAAGGCAGAGTTACAGAGAGGCAGAGGCAAAAAGAGAGACAGAGGTCTTCCATCTGCTGGTCGCTCCCCAGGTGGCTGCAATGGTCAGAGCTGGACCAAATCCGAAGCCAGAGCCAAGAGCTTCTTTTGAGTGTCCCATATGGCAGAGGCCCAAGGACTTGGGCCATCTTCTACTGCTTTCCCAGGCCACAGCAGAGGGCTGGATTGGAAGTGGAGCAGCCGGGAGCCAAACCCATGCCCTTGTGGGATGCTGGCACTGCAGGAGGTGGCTTTACCCACTACGCTGCAGCACCGGCCCCAGTGCAGTGTTCCTGAGATTCATCCATGTCATTTCAAGTCAGAACAATTGATTTCTTTTGCTGTGCTGCACTCTATGATCTGTTTATCTGTGCTTCTGTTGATGGGTGTTTCAGTTGTACCGTAAGGCACTGAATGATGTTTCTATCAAAGATGGATGGTATATATGACAGTGGTCCCATAAGATGACAATGAAGCTAAAAAATTCCTATCACCTGGTGACATCATAGCCATCATAAAATCATAGTGTAATGCTGGTATAAGTACACCTACTGTGCTCCCAATAGGATAAAATTATCTACAGTCCATAGTGCTTGATAACAAATTACTATGTTATTAATTTATGTGTTTATTATGCTAGATCCATTTAAAAATATTTATTAATTTGAAGAGCAGAGAGAGAGAGAGAGAGAGCTTACATCTGTTGGTCTACTTCCCAAATGGCTGCAACATCCAGAGCTGGGGCAGGCCAAAGGCAGAAGCCAGGAACTCCATCCAGATCTCCCACTTGAGTAGTAGGGGCCCAAGTCACCGGCTACTGTGTTGTGCCTTCCTACAAGCATTAATAGGAAGTTGGGTCAGGGCTGGTGCTGTGGCCTAGTGGGTAAAGTTGCCACCTGCAATGTCGGCATCCCACATGGGCGCCAGTTCATGTCCTAGCTACACTGCTTCTGATTCAGCTCCCCAGCTAATGTGCCTGGAAAAAGCAGTAGAAGATGGCTCAAGTGCTTGGTTCCCTGCCACCCACATGGGAGACCTGAGTGAAGCTCCTGGCTCCTGGCTTCAGCCTGGCTTAGCCCTGGCTATTGTGGCCACTTGGGGAGTAAACCAGCAGATGGAAGCTCTGTGTGTGTGTGTGTGTGTGTGTGTGTGTGTGTATGTGTGACTGTCTGTCTGTCTGTCTCTGCCTCTCACTATATACCTCTTTCAAATAAATAAAAATAAATTTTACAAAATAGGAAATTGGATCCAAAGCAGAGTACCTGGGACTTGAACCAGCACTTGGATATGGGATGTGGGTGTCACAAGCAGTGGCTTAGCCCTCTGCCACAATGCCTGCACCTTTGATTTACTCTAGAGTGTACTCCTTCTACAGTATAGAGAAAAGAGTTGAACCAGTGTGTCACGGTACCCTGGCAGCAGCCTCATGAACACAGTGTTTACCGTGTCTCCCAGCAGCATCAAGAGACCACATCAAATGATTGGCCTGTGCATCCAGGCTTAGGTCAGTGCAGTCTTAGGATGCTTGCACATTGATGAAATCAGTTAACAATGAGCTACAATCGATTCGGCTGCCGTGCACATTATTGCACGTGAATGTTGGTGTACATACACACTCATCTTTTGGGGGCGTATCCCCGGGAATAGAACTGCTTGGTCACAGAGTAAGTGTACATCCAATTTTAAAAGAAACTGTGAAAGAGTTCTCTAAAGTGCTTGTGCCAATTCATACTCCCACCACCCAGCCCCACCAGCCCTTGATATTTTCTGAGGTTTAATTTTAGCCATTCTGGTGAGTACATAGTGACAGCACAGTGTGGTTTTAATTTGCATCTCCCTGTCACCATTGATGCTGGCTTTTCATTAGCTTACCTTGGCCATTTGGGTACTCTTCTGTGAGAGGTGCCTGTTCAGTTCATTTGCGCATATTTTTCTACTTGCATCTGAGAACTTTACCTAAAGGTAAAGTGCTGTGAAATAGCACCTTACTTATGCTAGGTGTGAAGAGGAGGCTCAGGGCTGGCACTGTGCTGCCCTAGGTTAAGCTGCTACCTGCAATGGCCGTACCCCATATGAGGGCTGGTTCAAGTCTTGACTGCTTCGCTTCCAGTCCAGCTCCCTGCTAATGCGCCTGGAAAGACAGTAGAGGATGGCCCAAGTCCTTGGGCCCCTGCACCCAAGTGGGAGACCCAGATGGCGTTCCTGGCTCTTGGCTTCTGCCTGGCCCAGCCCCAGCTATTGTGGTCATTTGGGGGAACGAACCAGTGGATGGGAGATCCCTCGCTCTCTGTCTCTCTCTTTCTCTCATTCTACCTTTGAAATAAATAAATAAATAAATAAATAATCTTTAAAATGATTGTACTGGGGCCAGTGCTGTGGCGTAACAGGTAAAGCCACCACCTGCAGTGTCGGCATCCTATATGGGCGCCAGTTCAAGTCCCAGCTGCTCCACTTCCGATCCAGCTCTCTGCTATGGCCTGGTAAAGCAGTGGAAGATGGCCCAATTCCTTGGGCCCCTGCACCCACATGAGAGACCTGGAAGAAGTTCCTGGCTCCTGGCTTCATATCAGCACAGCTCCAGCCATTGTGGCCAATTGGGGAGTGAACCAGCAGGTGAAGACCTCTCTCTCTCTCTGCCTCTCCTTCTCTCTGTGTGTAACTTTGACTTTCAAATAAATAAATAAATCTTTAAAAAAATAAATAAATAAGATTGTATTGATTTCAAAGGCAGTGATGCAGCGGGGAGCTGCATCAGAAATGGAGCAGCGAGGACTTGAAGCAGCCCTCTGCTAGAAGATGTTGGTGTTGCAGGCAGGGGGGCCTAACCCCCTGTGCCACAGCACCGTGCCCCCACTGTGGTCCTTTGGATGCAGGACTTAGAGAGGCGGTCTCCAGCTCTTCACATCCCTGCTCCTACCCCCACTGCCCACCCCCCACCAGCTGGCTACCAGGAGCCAAATCAATGTTTGAGAATTGAGTGGATCTATGGGTCATTCAGGGTCTGGTCCATTTCCTGGTCAGGGAAGCCACCGTGGCCAAAGGAACAGACAAGAATGTCTTTTCACACTCTACCTGAGACTCGAATGTCTTGATGTCTTCCTGTTTGAAGTCCAGACATCCCTTCATTCTTGAACAAGTTTGGGTCAGTTAAGTTTGAAACAGAGGCCAGAACTGTTTCATAGAAAGTTAAGCCTCTTCCTGCAGCACTGGCATCCCATATGGGTGCTGGTTTGAGTCCCAGCTGCTCTACTTCTGATCCAGCTGCCTGCTAATGTGCTTGAAAAAACAGCAGAGCATGGCCCAAGTCCTTGGGTCCCTGAATCCACATGGGAGACCTGGGAGAAGCTTCTGGCTCCTGGCTTCAGCCTGGCCTAGCCCAAGTTGTTGCAGCCATTTGAGGAGTGAACCAGCGGATGGAAGATCTTTCTCTCTCTCTCTCCTCTGGTCTGTATCCTGCCTTTCAATTAAATTAATAAACCTTTTTTTTTTTAAAGCTTGAAACAGTAAATCCCTTTTCTATGCTGAGTTTTAGAAGTCAACAAGACAACAAAATGCCCCATGGCAGAGTTCTGGAATTGTCAGAATCAGTTACTTATTTATACAAATTACTAACATCTGTTTCTTATCTCCTTGTGATGCTGGCGACTTCAGACTGGTGTTGGATGGGTTTTTCTGGCCCAGTTCCTCCTCCTGGCCCTTCATTCATGACGCTTTCCTGCTATTGTGATTCTCCCACCCTTGTGGATCCCCTGGAACCCTTCAGATTGCAGACTCCAGTGTCTGATTGTGCTAGGTTGTAATTCCATGATCTACCAGTAGGTGCCTCCCTCTAACACGTGATGCTGCCATGACCATTTTGTTTCACATGTGACAAATCAGAACCATGGAGAAGTCAATTTTGTGTATTTGAAGTTTTATTTCTCTCTTAAAGAGTTATTTATTGGGGCCAGTGCTTTGAAATAATGGCCGCCACCTGCAGGTCCAGCATCCAATATGGGCACGGGTTCGAGTCCCAGCTGCTCCACTTTCGATCTGGCTCTTTGCTATGGCCCCTGCACCAATGTGGGAGACCCAGAATAAACTCCTAGATCCTGGCTTTGGATGAGCACAGCTCCGGCCATTGTGGCCATCTGGGGAGTGAACCAATGGATGGAAGACCTCTCTCTCTCTCTCTCTGCCTCTCTGTAACTCTGCCTTTCAAGTAAAATAAATAAATATTTTAAGAGAGAGAGTTATTTATTTATTTGAAAGGCAGAGTTACAGCAGAAGAGACATAGAGATTGATCTTCCATCAGCTTGTTCACTCTCCTAGATGGCCGCAACAGCTGGAACTGGGTCAGGCCAAAGCCAGGAGCCTCTTCCCTGTCTCCCCCATAGGCAGCAGGGGCCCAAACACTTGGACCATCTCCACTGCTTTTCCCAGGCCATTAGCAGCGAGCTGGATCAAAAGTGGAGCAGCCAGGACATGAACTGGTGCCCATATAAGCTGCGGCATCACAGGCAGTGGCTTTACCCTCTCTATGCCGTACACAATGCTGGCAATTTTAAAAAATTTTTAAAAATTGACTTTGAGGCCGGCGCCGTGGCTCAACAGGCTAATCCTCCGCCTTGCGGTGCCGGCACACCGGGTTCTAGTCCTGGTTGGGGTGCCGGATTCTGTCCCGGTTGCCCCTCTTCCAGGCCAGCTCTCTGCTGTGGTCTGGGAGTGCAGTGGAGGATGGCCCAAGTGCTTGGGCCCTGCACCCCATGGGAGACCAGGAAAAGCACCTGGCTCCTGCCATCGGATGAGCGCGGTGTGCCGGCCGCAGCACGCCAGCCGCGGCGGCCATTGGAGGGTGAACCAACGGCAAAGGAAGACCTTTCTCTCTGTCTCTCTCTCTCACTGTCCACTCTGCCTGTCAAAAAAAAAAAAATTGACTTTGAATGGAAAGCTATATTGAGAAGTGAATTGTGTGTGAAATATTTTGGAACAGCTTTGTCTCATTGAGCTTTTTTTATTTTAATTTATTTGAAAGGCAGAGCACAGAGAGATAGAGATTAGATAGATAGATAGATGGATGGATCGATCTCTCATCTGCTGGTTCATACCCCAATTGCCTGCAGCAGTGGACGTCCTGCCAGGCCAAAGCCTGGAACCAGGAACTCCATGTGAGTCTCCATGCGGGTGACAGGGTGTGTGTCCTGCATCAGAGGGAGAGGCGGCACTCCAACCCAAGCCCTGCAGCACAGGATGCGGGCATCCCGAGCCGCCTGCTCTCCCCCGCCCCCCACCCCCCGCACTGAACTTTTTTGCAATGTTAGAAATGTGGTACAATCTGCTCTGTTCAGATCTGGCTACGGTCCAGTAACAACAGCCGCAAGCCACACACAGCTGTCGAGGAACTGACATGCGGCTCGTGCAGCCGAATAGCTGGTCTTTAAGTCCTACTTACTTTTTGAGTCATTTGAATCTCAACAGCGGCATATCTCTGGTGTTCACTGGCTTCAGAAGCATTTTTTTAAATCATTTCAGCGAAGGAGAAGCAAGACAGGGTGCATCAGAACAGAGCAGCTGCTGGGAAGTCTCCTTGGTGACGTCAGGGTGGCTTCGTGTAGGACAGTGGAGCCTGAGAGATCTGTGAATCAGTTCTGGCCTCGCCGCTGAACTGCTGCTGGCACCCTAGGGAAATGAGCTCATCTCTCAGAGGCTCCGTTTCTGTGCTCGTAACTTGGGGACAGTGACACGCACCTCAAAATACGACTGGGGGTGGGGGGAGTGAGTGCAGTGGCATGTAGAGCACTCAGGGCTGTGCCAGGGTTGACACGTATAGTAAGCGCTCAATAAACCAGCCGACCGTCCTCGCTGGTGGATTTATCATTCACCAAACTCTTGGCTCAGGGCCTGTACGGGAGCGAATCAGAGTGAGGACACAGTTCAAGGACCTGGTTCACGTCTGCAGTCAGTGCTGGAATCCAGCCGTCGTGTCAACTTCATTAACCCAGAGGTCAAAAATCAAGGGGGCTAAGAAAAAAAGATGCAAGAATTTTTTTTCTTTTTTTCGCTTCATCCAGATTCTCTAAATGTTAGCATTTCACCACGTTTGCCTGATTGCTTTCTGTATGTCTCTCTGAATCACAGGAGAGGAAACTGCCGATATAATGTCCTTTACCCTCCAGAGCCTCAGTGTAGAATTCTGACAAAGGAAAAGGCAGCGAGGTACGCACAGTGCGGTTACCCAACTCCGGGAAGCTGACCTCTCTCCAGCGCAGTTAGCTCATCTGCAGATCTGTTCAGATTGCCTTGTCGCCAGCGGTCCCAGGAATGTCCTAGGCAGCAGAGGGAGATCCCGGCTCGCCTGCTGCCTCTGCTTGCCTTGTCTCTCTGGTCTCCCCCAAGCAGGTCCCCGGGCTTTCTGTGACTTCCGTGACATTGACATCTGCGCAGGGTGCAGGCAGTAGGCAAACGTCCCTGCGTGCGGGCTGTCTGACGCTTCTTCATGATGCCGCTGTGTTCCTCCCCGTGCGTGCTGGCAGCAGGGATGGGAGGTCCACCGCTTGGTGCAGAGAACAAATTCTGATGACACACATTCCCCTGGAGAAAGAGAACCGAGAAGCACGGGGGTCGGGGTGGGGTGGGGACTGCCGCGGCTGGCGGGAGCAACTGCAGTTAGCTCTGTTCTCAGGAAGCAGAGACGCCAAAGGGTCGAAGGCAGAGGACTCGGAACAGACAGGGAGGAACTGACCCCTGGAACGAGCTGAGGCCGTGAAAAAAAAAAAAAAAAAAAACCAAAAACCAAAAACGTGGGAGGCGAGCAAATGAGGTTTTAAACTCACTTAAAAAGCGCTCTTGTTTTTCTGACAATAAAAAATAGAATGTGCCCACTGTGGAAAATACAAAAGGTATAAAGAAGAAAACAGCAACTCCCTAAGTGTTCTTACCAGCTGCCCAGAACCATTGCTAGTCTCCCGGGCAGTTCCGGCCCCCAGAGTTTTTCTCGGGTTGCACTTGGAACACAAAACCAAGTGGGGAGAAGCCAGGTCTCTGCTGGGGGGGGGGGCAGGTTGTGTTGGTACAGGGTGGGAAGCAAGGGCTGCCTGTGCTTCCCCCTCCACTCGTGGGGGACAGGGCCTGTCAGCTAGGGGGGAGGGAGGGCACAGGTCCAGGGGCAGAGACAGCGTCCTTGGGTGCTCCAGAGAGCCCAGCACCATGGTCGCTGTCTGAGCAGAGAAGTCTGTAGCTGGCTGGAGGTTTTGTTGGTTTTTAGAAAAATGTGGGTCAGAGTATGGTAGCTGCAGACCCAGCTGTGTGCACTCCTGGCTCAGGCTGGCGAGGCCCACGGGGCAGGCTGGGGAAGGCCCAGCCCGAGGGCTGGGAGCATGAGGCAGGCCCTGGGAACAGGGGCATCCATCCGTCCGTCTGTATGGTGGCAGCCCCGCCCCCAGGCCTCGTGTCTGGGAGAGGAAGAAGGCCCTGTTCCTGGTCCCAGGGGCCAATGTCTATGCAGCTACGAGGCTGCAGGCTGGGAGCGTTCTCGGCCCTGCAGAGCTGCCCCACTGCAGGAGATGCGGGTGCGTCTTAGCAGGAGTCCCTGGGTACACGCAGGGCTTCCTGGCCCCTTCCCTGGTCTCTGCTGCGGCTGCTGAAGGCTGGGGTGGATGGGAGGCTGGGAGGCAGTGCTCTTTGAAGGGAGCTCTTCTCAGGTAGCCGAGAGGAGTGTTCCCGCCAACAGGAAAGGCTGACGTGATGACATTTATAGCATGCGTCTCGTGTTCTGTGCGTGTCACCCAAGACAGCCTGTGCAGCCGCCCTGGCCATAGGGAGGCTTCTCTCCTCCTTCTAATTCTCCTCCCAGCCCCCGCTTCATGCAACAGGTAGAGAGACAGACCAGCAGAGCTTGCTTACATCCACTGGTTCATTCCCCAAATGCCTGCAGTAGCCAGGCCTGGGCTGGGGCCGAAGGCAGGAGACAAGAATTCAATCCAAGTCTCCCACATGGATGGCAGGAACTCAATCCCTCGGGCTGTCACTGCTGCCTCTCAGAGTCTGCATTAGTAGCAGGAAGCCAAAGGCAGGGGTTGAACCCGGGCACTGGGATGTGGGGCACAGGCGTCATAGCTCGTGTCAACCACTGGGCCAATACCTGCCCCTCATCCGTGGTTTACAGACAAGGAAGTGCAGACTCGGAGGTAAGTGACGTGGCAGGTGCAGTCAGTGCCCCCAGTCCTCAGCCCATGCCCGCGCATGCCCATGGCTTCCTGCATGTCTCTGCAGAGGATGCTCTCTGGCCTGGGGGTGGGCATTAACACCTCAAGGTGCCAATCAACCAGCGAGGGGTGGGACTTGTTTGCTCCCGATGAGACAATTTTATTTTTAGTTGTGGTAAAAAGCACACCTATAACATGCCCCATCTTAACCATCTTTAAGTGGCCAATCCTGTCTGTATGGTGTCTTGTTGTGTAACAATTCTCTAGAAGCTGTTGTTTTGCAAAAACTGAAACTCTATGCCCAGGAAACAGCAACTCCCCACCCCCCTCCCCTAGGCTCAGGCCACCACACTACCTCACGGCTCCAACTTTGAGTCTTCCAGGTGTCTCATCGAAGTGGAATCACGCTGCGCTCATTCTTTTTAAAGTAAACCCATTTAATCTCATTTTCCAAGAGCTTAAAAATAATTATTGGGCCTGGTGTTGTGGTGCAGTGGGATAAACCACTGCCTTCGACACTAGCAATCCATATGGGCGCTGGTTTGAGTCCTGACTGCTCCGTTTCCCATCCTGCTCCCTGCTAATGCACCTGGGGGAAGCAATTGAAGATGGCCCAAGTGCTTGGGGCCCTGCCACTCCTGAAGGCGACTCTGGCTTTGACTTGGCCCAACCCCAGCCTTTGCAGCCATCCGAGGAGTGAACCAGCGAATGGAAAATCTCTGTCTCTCGCTGTAATTCTGCTTTTCATATAAATAAAATGTTTTTAAAAATAATTAATTAATTACCTTTATTTGAAAGGCAGACACACACAGATATCACATCTGCTGGTTCACTCCCCAAGTGCCTGCAGTGGCTGCAGCTGGGAGCTAGGAACTCAGTCCAGGATTCCCATGTGGTGGCGGGGACCCAAATACTTGAGCTGTCACCCGCTGCCTCCCAGGTGTACACATTAGCAGGAAACTCAAGTCAGGAGTGGAGCTGGGACACAAACCCACACGCTCCCATACGGAAGGCAGGTGTCCCAAGTGGCAACTTGACCCCTAGCAAAATGCCTGCTCCCTAGATTTGTCCTCTGTAATCCTGCTTTTATTTCATGTCCTCAAGGATTACTCATGTGGCAGCAGGCATCTGATTTTCCTTCTTTAAAGATTTATTCATGGGGCCGGCACTATGGCATAGCAGGTAAAGCCACTGCCTGCAGTGCCGGTATCCGATATGGGCGCTGGTTTGCATCCCTGCTGCTCCACTTCCAATCCAGCTCTCTGCTATGGCCTGGGAAAGCAGTAGATGATGGCCCAAGTCCTTGGGCCCCTGCACCCACTTGGGGGACCTAGAAGAAGCTCCAGGCTCCAGGCTTCAGAATGGCGCAGCTCCAGCCATTGCAGCCATTTGGGGAGTGAATCAGTGAAAGGAAGAACTCTCTCTCTCTCTCTCTGTAATTCTACCTTTCAAATAAATAAATTTTTTAAAAAAGAAAATCAAATGAGAGAGATAAAGGGAGAGACAGAAGAAAGA
Organism: Sylvilagus floridanus; assembly: GCA_949820135.1. Taxonomy (NCBI): domain Eukaryota; kingdom Metazoa; phylum Chordata; class Mammalia; order Lagomorpha; family Leporidae; genus Sylvilagus; species Sylvilagus floridanus. The sequence continues at coordinate 88,345,345 of OX463231.1, forward strand.
GAGAGCATCCATCCGCTAGTTCACTTCTCAAATGCCTGCAGCAGCCAGGGCTGGGCCAGGCTGGGGCCAGGAGCCTGCAGCTTCATCCTGGTCTCTCTCGTGAGTGACAGGGACTCAAGATATTCTACCATCGTGTGCTGCCTCCCAGGTGCATTAGCAGGTTGCTGAATCAGAACTGGAGTAGCCATGAGTTGGTCCCAGGCACTTTGATGTGGGAAGTGGGTGTTCCGAGTGGTCGTTTACGCATTGCACCACAACACCTGCCCCCCTTCTTCTTTGAGGTTGAAAAATAAGCCGTTTGATATATCCTGAACCCAGATTTCCTCTATGTAGTCATCTGTTGATTTACATTTAGTAAAACATTTAGTTTGCTCTCACCTCTTGGCTATTGTGAATCATGCTGCAGTAGACACGAATATGTGAGGACCAATGTTGTGGCGCAGTGGGTTAAAGCCACAGCCTGTAGCACCAACATCCCATATGGGCACCAGTTTGAGTCCCAGCTGCTCCACTTCCGATCCAGCTCCCTGCTAATGCACCTGGGAAAGCAGCAGAGGAAGGCCCAAGTGCTTGGGGTCTTACATCCACATGGGAGACCTGGAAGAAGCTCCTGGCTCCTGGCTTCGGCTTGGCCCAGGTCTGACTATTGTGGCCATTTGGGGAGTGAACCAGTGGATGGAAGACTTCTCTCTCTTTCTCTTTGTAATGCTGCCTTTCAAATAAATAAAGAAATCTTTGTAAAAAAAATCCACAAATATGTGAACGTTTCTTCAAGGTCTTATCTTCAACTCTTGCATATATTCCTGCGTCTCAGTCCATTTTGTGCTGCTACAATGAAAAGCCTGAGACTGGCTGAATTACAGAGGACTGGAATCTGTTTTCTCCTGGTTCTGAAGGCTGGGAAGTCCACGGTCAATGTACTTGCATTGGTGAGGGCCCTCTGGCTGTGTCCTCCTGAGGCTGGAACACCGTGTCCTCGCCTGTCCATAGGTGGGAGGCTGATTCATGCCCCCAGAAATATCAGCTCCTAGTCTTTGGAGCAGCCGGGACTTGAACTGGCACCCATATGAGATGCTGGCACTGCAGGCGGCGGCTTTACCTGCTACGCTACAGCACCGGCCCTATGTCCCCTTTTGAAAAACGAGTCCCAGGGCCAGCACTGCGGCACAATAGGCTAATCCTCTGCCTGCAGTGCTGGCATCCCTGGTTCTAGTCCCAGTCGGGGCACCGGATTCTGTCCCAGCTGCTCGTCTTCCAGTCCAGCTCTCTGCTGTGGCCCAGGAGTGCAGTGGAGGATGGCCCAAGTCCTTGGGCCCTGCACCCGCATGGGAGACCAAGAGAAGCACCTGGCTCCTGGCTTTGGATCAGCACAGCGCGCTGGCCACAGTGGCCACTGGGGGGTGAACCAACGGCAAAAGGAAGACCTTTCTCTCCGTCTCTCTCTCTCACTGTCCACTCTGCCTGTCAAAAAAAAAAAAAAAAAAAAAAAGAAAGAAAAAGAAAGAAAAACGAGTCCCAGGATGGTCATGGGCCAAGTCCATTTTTCATCCTCCTCCACTCCCCTCTGTGCCCCAGAGGCTGACCCTTGGCCTTCGTCCCCAGCATACTAATAGTCTAACGCTGTGACGCAATCCGGCCACAACACATAGCAGCCTAAGGTGGCAGGATGGCTGAGCCAGCACAGTTCCTTGGGTCTGGAGCAGGGGTCGCTTAGAGGTGGCCGCTCTGGCTGCCGGGTCTGTGGTGCCTGGGTTTGTGCTGGCTGTGGGCAGGAGGCCTCCTTCTTCACCCTGTGGATCTCTCCCTTGGGGCTAGTTAAGTGCCCACACAGCATGGCCACTGACTCCCCAGAACGAGCAGTCCAGAAGAGCAAGGTGGACGCCACCCGTCTTCTATCTCCTACATGCTTTCTGCCAGTTCTACAATGGAGTCCATGAGCCAGGCTATGCAGTGTAGGAAGGAACTTCACGGGGGCAGGGTCCCCCTGGGAGATAGGGTGCACCTTGCAGGCTGGCGCTCCAGGAACAGTGGGAGGGCACAAAATGGGACTGGAGAGGGCGATGAAACCCAGCCCAGCTCAGGTTGGCCGAACTTGGGCCCCAGTCCTGGGAGGGACACCCTGGGCTCCATGGGGGGTAGGGGTGGTCCATGCGTGATGGGAGAGAGTGGAGGCACGCTCTGAGCCACACCCACATCCCAGCACACTCTCACCAGAGCGGGGCCGTGGTGACGCATGGTGAAGATAAGAGCTGCAGAGCCTCAGACAGGAGGAGACCATGGCCAGCCTTGAGGAACTAAGAAAGAACCTGCAAGTCCACGGCCACCGGTCTGGGCGTTAATGGGTGTTTGAGGAGGATCCAGGAGAAGTCAGTAGGAGGCTTGGCAGCAGCAGGCCCTGCGGCCCCCGAGACGGTGCCAAGAGACACATTGTGCTGGGATCCGTCTGAAAAGGTTAGTTGTTCAAACAGCTTCGTTCAGACACACTGTCTTCTGCACTCGCCGTGGGCTGTTCTGGTCCAGGTCTGGGAGTCCAGTTCCCGATCTGTTTTTCAAGTTCATAAAGGCACAGTGACGTGTTAGCATAGGACAAGATGAACAAGGAAGGGTCAGGGATTAAAAGGGAAGAGTCGAAAAAAATTTTAAAAAGGAGAGGGTTGACATCATCTGCAGGTGCGCCACGGTTCCGTGGCTCTTGTCTTTGCGACCACGCGTGGAGCAGCGTGTGCCACGTGTGGATCCAGCCATTTGTCTCCCTCTGGCTGGGGTCTAGGGCTGGCCTTGGGCCTTGCAGCTGAGCAGACTCCCAGCTGGATGCCGGAGGCCTGGCCTTATTGGTGTCCCGGGTGAAGTTAGGATCAGTGAACTGCAACTCTACAATGATGTCTTATAGCCGGGACACCAAGCGGGCAGGAAAATCTTCTGCAGACTTTCCTTGGAAAACGCTTTCCCATGGCGAGGTCCCCCGGGGCTGCAGATCTGTGTGTCTGTCTTTGGGAAAGCCCCTGCTGTGCCAGGGCTTTAAGAGTGTAGGTCAACGTGAAGGTCGCCGGGAATACCGTGGGGAGCCCTCGGGGAGGCCAAGCTGGTGTCTCCTGTGTGAGCTTAGCAGCTGCCAAACGGCATGTGGGCCTTTGCAAGCTCATCTGCGCCTGCGCAGCCTGGCTGGCTGGCTGCTGAGGCTTTGCATTGTCAGTTTCCTCCCCAGCGACCTTCCGGGACACTCTCTGCCCTCCCCCGATGTGGACATCAACGAGGAAGTCCCCGGGGAGGGGGCAGACGTGTGGGAGACATGTGTACCCCAGCTTGCACCCCTTACCTCTGAGAAAGCTGCATTTCCCACAAATGAAACTATTTTTTTATTGCAGAGAGAAGTTCATTTTATAAAGGAAACAAGTTAAAAATATCTGTAAAACCAACAAGCCATTTATTTGGTTGTGCAAATATTACTTCCTAATTTCTTTCTTGTGTGTGAAAAATATTTGTTTTCATTTTATTTGAAAGGCAGAGAGACAGAGGGAGAGAGAGAGGGCGAAACAGACGGACTGAGATCTTCCATTGGCCGGTTCACTCTCCAAATGCCCGCAAACAGCTTGGCCTGGTCAAAGCCAGGAGCTCGGAACTGCATCCATCTAGGTCTCCCACGTGAGTGGCAGGGGCCCATGCGCATGAGCCACCACCTGCTGCCTCCCTGGGTGTGCGTTAATGGGAAGTTGGAATTGGAAGTGGGGGTAGGACTCAACGCCGGGCATTCTGATGTGGGATGTGGGCACCCCACCTGCTGTGCCCCAGACACTCCCTGATGTCTGTGCCCTCAGTTTGTTGCTTCCTAGTGCGTTGTAGACGCCAAGCGTTTGTGCTGAGGACCTCTGTCATTTGTTGCTCCCCGCAGCCGGGCCTGCGCCCGCTCTGCTCTGCTCCATGGGATGCTGAGTCAGCTGGGTCCATCCGATGGGACTGTCTGGGGGCAGGAGGAGAGGGAGCCAGAGTATTTGCCCTCACTCCCCCTGCCTTTCTGGGTCCTTATGGCTGGAGTGTGCCCCCTCCTGGAGGCCCCAGCTTCTGTCCAGGGCCCTCTCATTGCCACCACCCTCTGTGGGTTCCCGTAGCTGTCCCGTTACCTTTGGGAATGGTCCCCGGATGTTGCTAGTCACAGGATTCTGCTTCCCCTGAACTGATTTCCCGAATCCTGCCTGCAGCTTTGTATACAGTCTCTTTACCGAATTTCCCACGAATTTCCCCCTTCACGCGTGCCATCTCCATCCCCAGGGACCCTGGCTGACACGATGTGATGTTCAGACTCGTGTTTTGAACAGCATTGTTGAAAGCGCTCTCGCGTCCACTTCCTCTTTTGAAGGCCTTGGGAAAGACTGGAATTGCTGTCGCTTGATCTTCAAACAGCAGCGCTGGTCTTTGGAGAAGAGCGGCTTTGTGTCTCCCCGCAGTGGTAGTGTCCATGGAGTGGACGGACCCATGGGAGGATGGCTTCATCCCCAAAGGGCCACTTCTGGAAAGCTCAGAATAAGTTAACACAGGAGGAGAGAGAGAGCGCGAGAACGAGAGAGAGAGAGACGATGCCAGGTCTGTACTTGCCTCTGTTGGGAGCCTCAGGTGGAAGCCAGATCAAGGATTGGGGTGCAGGAAAGAGACCGGGATGATGCGTTAGCAGCATGTTCTCTGTTTCCAAAGGGATCCTGGGACATGATTCCCGAGAGGGGCGTGTGCTCCAAACTCCAGCGATTTACTAAGAAAACAACCCCGGCTCAGGAGTGAGTCAACACGATCAGTATCGGTAGAACACGCGCGTCTGCGTACTGTAGTACGGAACTAGGCAAGGGCGAGCCCACCGTTGTCGAAGGGGGAATAAAGGCTATTCCTTTAGGGTATGGCCTCCTGAGCTGAGGGGGCAGGATTTGGCCACATGAGTGGTGCAGCAGAGGGAGGAACCAGACAAGAGACAAAAGGAATCAGCTGTGAGAACCTGCCCCCACTTCCTCATTCTTATCAGGAGCGCAAAGCCCTCTGAGAAACTCTTGGCTGAGGAGGGGTCTGATGTTGGCCCTGGGGAGTTTGCAGCTGTGGCTCTCACGGTCCAGAAACCAAAAGCAGAATGGCGGAGCACCTTGGAAGTCTGAGATACTTGGAGGCTGAGACACAAACGGAGCCCCTCTGAGCCAGATCAGGGACCACTGGCCACTCCCCCTGGCCCGGCCGCCACTGGGGGCCACTTGGTGGTGATCCTCAGGCTCAGGGCAGGAAGCAAAGCTGCAGCTCCGAGGATATTCCTAAGGAGGTTATCTTTTTTTTTTTTTTTTTTTTTTTTTTTACAGGCGGAGTGGACAGTGAGAGAGAGAGACAGAGAGAAAGGTCTTCCTTTGCCGTTGGTTCACCCTCCAATGGCTGCTGCGGCCGGAGCGCTGCGGCCGGCTCACAGTGCTGATCCGATGGCAGGAGCCAGGAGCCAGGTGCTTCTCCTGGTCTCCCATGGGGTGCAGGGCCCAAGCACTTGGGTCATCCTCCACTGTACTCCTGAGCCACAGCAGAGAGCTGGCCTGGAAGAGGGGCAACTGGGACAGAATCCAGTGCCCTGACCGGGACTAGAACCCGGTGTGCTGGCACCGCAAGGCAGAGGATTAGCCTGTTGAGCCACGGCTCCAGCCCTAAGGATGTTATCTTTACAGAGTGGCTGTTCACAGCCAAATGGGTAGAGCTTGGGGACCCCAGGGGTGTGACGGCTCTCCAGGCACTAGCAGTGCGGGGGAGCCCTTCCAGCTTCTGCCTGAAGAGCTGGGGGTGAGAGACTGTTTCCCGGTGCTGGTGAGAGGGGCGGCCTGGAGGGGAACCTGCCTGGCACCCCTGCCAGACCAGAGAGGGGAGGGGGTCCTAAAACTCTGCATCCTCTCTCCTCGCCCCCAGCCTCCGGCCAGGGTCTCCTAGAGGCTGAATCCAACAGGCGCCTGGGCAAAGTACCTGCTAGGATCTGCCGGGACCCCCAGAGGGAGGGGCCAGGCTGGCTCCTTCTACAAAAGCCCTGGGGCACCAGGCAAGGGGTCCCACGAGGGCTCCCTTCCTAGAGCACACCTCCAATGGCCCCACTCCTCACTCTAGGCTGCTCGCCTCAAAGATTCTCCACCCTGGTCTCCAGTTCCAGTGGACCCTGGGGGCCATCAAACCACAGAGCCCATAGCAGGAGGAACGGTGGGCGATTCCTAGGGTAGGGATGTCCGGGTGCAGCCGGGTCCCAGATCTTCCGGGAGAGCAATGGGGACCCAGGGCTGCGGGGGTGGGGTGGGGGGGTGAGACCGATAGGAGACGGACTCTAACATTGAGGGCCTGGGCTACTGCAGATGCCCCATTCCCGGTGGGCTGCAGGGTGTGGTGGCCGAGACCTTGATGGGCAGCTGCTGCTCTGGCCCTCACAGAGGCTTCCGGTCAGCCCAGGGGCGGCCACTAGTTGCTGGCCACACTGGGATCCCATAGGGCCCTTGTGGGCCGGCAGCCAGCCCGGCAGCCTCCTGCGAAGTTCTGATGACTCGACCCCAGTGCCTGGCAGAGGGAGGGAGCCCGTGGGCCCACCAGGCCAGGCCACACAGACCAGTCTTTGTGCCATGTGGCCGACGGGACGTGTGGGCTGTCTGCACCGTCAGCGCCTGCCGGCCCCAACACAGGCTATCTTTGTGACGCCCAGGAGCCGGGAGGCGCAGGGGAGGAAGGCCTGGGAGGAGGTTCCCGTGAGGCAGCCCAACTGCTGTGTGTTGGAGGGATGGCCTGCACACACACACACACACACACACACACACACACACACATCACGGTGGGAGGATGGCAGGCCGGGGTAGCACGAGGTCTCAGGAGAAGCTTCTTTGGGTCAAGCCAGGGGATTCTACACGGCAGGCAGTTGCCACCTCCAACAGGCAGCCCTCTAGACTCACCTTCCTGGCATGAATTGAAGGCCTCCTGGCTTGCCCAGCCCTCAGAGCCTGTGGTTGGGTCTGCAGGGTCTCGGGAGGGTTTCAGGTGCACAGTCGTGAACGTTCATGTCATTTGCTCCAGGGAGACTGCGGTCCAGAGAAGGGGTCTGTGGGGATCCATTTCTCGCTCGGGACCTGGCATCGCGGGGCCCAGATCAGCTTCCCCTTGACTGATTTTCCTGGCCTCTCTGATAGCAGGCTGTGTAACTATCTCAGATGGGCTTGCCAGGCAGGGCCACCCCACCCCCAGCCGGCTCACAAGCTGGGGGGAGCCTGCACAAGGCTACACGCTGTGCTGCCACCATCTTGAAATCCTTGCTGGCTTCTGAATGAGGGGCCCACTTGTTGTGCAGGGGGCCGCTCAGCGACAGAGCGGTCCGGTCTCAGACTCGGGGAGGGCATGGGCGTGTGGAGTCACCCCCTCACCTCCGCTCAGCTACAGTCCCCTCAGCACACCACCAGCAAGGTTCCTTCTGAAGCCGCCTGTAGAGTTATTATTATTATTATTATTTTAAGTAAATTGATGGGGCTGGCGCTGTGGCACAGTAGGTTAATCCTCCACCTGTGGTGCCAGCATCCCATATGGGCGCTGGTTCTAGTCCCGGCTGCTCCTCTTCTGATCCAGCTCCCTGCCATGGCCTGGGAAAGCAGTGGAAGATGGCCCTAGTGCTTGGGTCCCTGCACCCACGTGGGAGACCTGGAAGAAGCACCTCGATCCTTCGGATCCACTCAGCTCCAGCCATTGTGGCCATTTGGGGAGTGAACCAATGGATGGATGACCTTTCTCTCTGTCTCTCCCTCTCACTGTCTGTAACTCTACCTCTCGAATAAATAAATAAAATATTTAAAAAAGTAAATTGCTTCATTAAAATTGTACATGTTTATTGTGGAAATTTTGAAGAACACAGAAAACTACTAAAAAGAAAATGAAAAAATAATTCAGACTCTGTCACTGATGGCTTGCCATTATTGGCATTTTGGTGAGTATTTTTTCAATGTGCTGTGTGTGCACTTATATATACGTTTATAGTATTTATCTTCACAGTCACCTTTAGTTACCAATATTTAAAAATATAACTTTATATAATATAAAGTGACATACTATATTATATATTTACATGTCATTGTATATAAATGAGATAATAATATCTATGAAAATACTTTTCAAAAGTCTGCAGGAAATGAGATTAATTTATTTGGTGCAAAAAATTTGAAATATTTGTATAGTTTTTGTAATACACATGTTTCAAACACTCTTTGAAGAGCCCTTCTTATTTATTTATTTGAAAGACAGAGTAACAGAGAGAGATATCTTCCATCTGCTGGTTCACTCTCCAAATGGCCACAATGGCCAGGGTTGAGCCAAGTCAAAGCCAGGAGGCAGGAGCTTCTTCCAGGCCTCCCATGTGGGTGGAAGGAGTCCAGTTATTTGGGCCATCTTCCGCTGTTTTCCAGATGCATTAGCAGGGAGCTGGATTGGAAGTGGAGCAGCCAGGACATGAACTGGTGCCTATATGGGATACCGACGCAGCAGACGGTGGCTTAGCTGACGGTGCCACAGCGTCAGCCCCTGAAAATAATTTTTGGTCCAAAATAGACTTATGTTAAAATTTTTTTTTTGTTTATCTGAGAGGCAGAGGGACAAAGAAAGAGCCAGCCAGCCAGAGCTTCCATCTGCTGCTTCACTTCCCAAATGCCTACAATAGCTGGGGCTGGGCCAGGCTGGGCAGGGGCTGGAGCCAGGCACTGGAACTCTAGCCTCCCACAGATCTCCCACACAAGGAGCAGGAACATCACCACTTAAGCCATCACCACCGCTTCCTAGGGTCTGCCTTAGCAGATCTGGAATCAGCAGCCAGAGCAGGGAATCGAACCCAGGCTCTCCAGCATGGGGCACAGGTGTCTTAACCACTAGGTTAAAAGGCCTAAACTTATCTTTTAATTCCACTTTTCATGAACTTTTTCAAGTACCCTCGTATACATTGTGTGTGTGGTGTGTGTGTCTGTGTAAACTTTTGGAAAGTTCAAAGTCTCGGACATATAGATTCACCTTGCTAATATTTTGACAACTGCATGGAATTCCATTGCATTTATAAACATCATAAATGACTTAACTAGTCTCTTAGAGATGCACATATTGGTTATCTTAAAAGTCAATGCTTGGGGCTGGTGCCACAGCTCACTAGCCTAATCCTCCGCCTGCGGTGCCGGCACTCCGGGTTCTAGTCCCGGTTGGGGCGCCGGATTCTGTCCCGGTTGCTCCTCTTCCAGTCCAGCTCTCTGCTGTGGCCCAGGAAGGCAGTGGAGGATGGCCCAAGTGCTTGGGCCCTGCACCCGCATGGGAGACCAGGAGGAAGCACCTGGCTCCTGGCTTCAGATTGGCGCAGCACATTGGCCGTAGCGGTCATTTGGGGGGTGAACCAATGGAAGGAAGACCTTTCTCTCTGTCTCTCTCTCTCACTGTCTAACTCTGTAAAAAAAAACAAAAAACAAAAAACAAAAAACAAAAAAGTCAATGCTTGGGGCCGGTTCTGTGGCGCAGCAGGTTAAAGCCCCATCCTGCTGCACTGGTATCCCATGTGGGTGCCAGATCAAGTCCTGGCTGCTCCTCTTCCGATCCAGCTCCCTGCTATGGCCTGGGAAAGCAGTAGAAAATGGCCCAAGTCCTTGGGCCCCTGCACCCATGTGGGAGACCTGGAAGAAGATCCTGACTCCTGACTTCGGATCAGCTCAGCTCCAGCCATTGTGGCCACTTGGGGAGTGAACCAGCAGATGAAAGACCTCTTTCTCTCTCTCTCTCTCTCTCTCTCTCTCTCTCTCTCTCTCTGCCTCTCCTCTCTCTGTGTAACTCTTTCAAATAAATAAAATAATTCTTTAAAAAAAGAAAAAGTCAATGCTTTACGGCTGGTATTATGGTGCAGCTGCTACATCCCATGTCAGAGTGCTTAGGATCAAGTACCATCTCCTCTTCTGATCCAGTGTCCTGCTAATGCACTTGGAAGGCAACAGAAGACCGGCCAAGTACTTGGGTTCCTGCCACTCTAGTGGGAGACCCAGATGGAGTTCCTGGCTCCTTGCTTTGACCTGGCCCAACCTTAGCTGTTGAGACCATTTGGGGAGTAAACCAGTAGATGAAAGCACTCACTATATATCTTTCTTCTCTCTATCATTCTGCCTTTCAAATAAATAAACCTCTTTTTAAAAGATTTATTATTTTATTCACTTGAAAGGCAGAATTACAGAGGGAGAGGGAGAGACAGAGAGATCTTCCATCTGCTGGTTCACTCCCCAGATGGTTGTAATGGCCAGGATTGGGCCAGGCTGAAGCCAGGAGCCTGGAACTCCACCCAGATCTCCCACATGGATGGCAGGCCCCCAAGCACTTGGGCCATCTTGCTCTGTTTTACCAGGTGCATTAGCAGGGAGCGCCATCAGAAGCAGAGCAGTCGGGGCTCAAAACAGTGCTCCTATGGGATGGCAAGGTTGCAGGCAGCAGCTTAAACCACTTTGCCACAACTCGGGCCCCCTCTACTGAGTTTTTACAAATGCAGATCTCCGTGTAGAGGGGTTTGTGATGGACACCTGTCTGGATTTGCTGGCCCTCCCTGCCTGCCCCAGCACCACAGGATTTTGTGATGGACGCAGGGACATTTGCCATCTCCTCTTCCTGTCCTGGCGTTTTCCCCTTTGGTCCCCAGGTGGCTGGCTGTGCTTTTGCTCTTTCAAGCCTGTCAGCCACTGCTGCTTCTGGAAACTCACTCTTCTCTTGCCCTGTGGGCTCCCCCAGGCCCCACCTGGCTGGTTGCTCTGACTCCGTGTGGCTCGCAGCTCCTCCTCCTGTCAGTGACCTTTGACACTGAGAGTCTTCAAGGCTTCCTTCTGCATGATCATCTCTGCTCTCTGAACTCTCGCTCATTAGGTGGTGCCATCCACAACCACGGCTTAGATGCCATCCACTGTTGACAGTGCCCCAGCCAGCTTGCATAATCTCAAAAACCCAGCCTCACCAAAGGCCAGGAACTGCAGCTCCTGCTCCAATCTCCTTCCCCTCCCGCAGACCATGTGGTAGCCTGGGATCATCCTTGGCTTCTCCATCCAGTTCATCACCAAGCCCCAGAGAGTCCATCTTCAAGTCCATCTTCTTTATTGAGGTAGGGTTGACACGCCAGCAGCTGTAGCTATTTCATGTATACAGCTTAATGCTTTTGGAGCTAAGTGTACACATGTGAAACCATCGATCAATGCCACGAACATCTCCATCACTTCCAACAGTTCCCTCCCACGTCTTTTGTGGTTTTTTTGTTTATTTTTTTGCTTTCCTCGTTCCTTTGTGGTTAGAGCATTGAACATAGCTATGCCCTGTTAGTAATATTCTAATTGTACAATGCAGTGCCTTTTCCACAGACCTGTGTTGCATGGGGGAGTTCCAGAATTTCTTCACGTTGAGTAACTGAAACTTTGCATGCTTTGGTCAACCTCACCTCATTTCACCTCTCCCAGCCCCTGGCAACCACCATTCTGTAATCTGCTCTGATGAGTTTGACTTATTTTTAAAAAAAAATTATTTATTTGAGTGGCACAGAGGGGCTGGGGTCATGGCATAGTGGGTAAAGCCACCACCTGTGATGCCGGCTGAGGACTACATTTATTATCATAAATACTGTATGCACATACAATTTCTTTATCCAGTCATCTGCTGATGGACATTTGGATTGGCTCCGTATCTCACCTTTTGCAAATGATATTGCAGTGGGCATGGGCATGTAGATCTCTTGTCAATATTTCAATTTCAGTTCCTTCCAAAATAAATCTTTTTTTTAAAGGTTTATTTATTATTTGAAAGGCAGAGTTACAGAGAGGCAGAGAGAGAGAGAGAGAGAGAGAGAGAGAGAGAGGTTTTCTATCTGCCGGCTCACTTTCCAAATGGCTACAGCTGTGCCGATCTGAAGCCAGGAATCAGGAGCTTCTTCTGGGTCTCCCAAGTGGGTACAGGGGCCCAAGGATCTGGGCCATCTTTTATGGCTTTCCCAGGCCACAGCAGAGAGTTGGATCAGAAGTGGAGCAGCTGGGACTCAAACTGGCACCCAATTGGGATGCCGGCACTGCAGGCAGCAGCTTTACCCACTACGCTACAGCGCTGGCCCCTAAAATCTTAAACCTTTCTGTTTCTCTTTACCCATAAGGCCACCACTCTTGCCCACAGGATTCATACAATAGACCACTCCTCTTATCAGCAGGGGTACATTCTAAGACTCCCACTGGATGCCTGGAACCACAGAGAGTAGCAAACCTTAGCTATACTCTGCTTCCCACCCCCCAGCACATCCATACTTATACTTACTTAATGCATACACATAGGTAATTTACACAAAAGGCACAGGAACAGATAAAGAGTAATAATAAAATAGACCAATTATAATATTCTGCCGCATCTTATGGGCCTGTGCTCTCCTTTCTTCTCGTGATCCTGGGAGATGATACAATGCCCATGGGATGAGCTGTAGCGTGGTGAATGGATGAAGGTCACTCGAACCCAAGCTCTGCGGGACTCCAGCACATGATGCAGTCAGAGTCACCAGCACCATGGCCGAACAAAGGGCTGATTCGGGCCCTGGGGTGGGATGGAGCAGGGCACCTGCAGGCTTTAGTGCACGACTTAGAACTCGTGAGCTAGTTCTCAAATTTCCCATTTAATAAACTTTTAAGAGATTTATTTTATGTGGTTGAAAGAGTTACAGAGAGAGAGAGAGAGAGAGAGAGAGAGAGAGAGCGCTTCCCTCCACTGGTTCACTCCTTGAATAGCTATAACAGCCAGGGCTGGGCCAGGCTGAAGCCAGAAACCAGGAGGGGCCTCAGTACTTGGGCATCCTCCGCTGCTTTCCCAGGCCATTAGCGTGGAGCTGCCAGGACTCAAACCGCCACCCATATGGGATGCAAGCGTTGCAGGCAACAGCCTAGCCTGCTGTGCCACACAGTGCCAGCCCAGCCTCCCCCCCACCCCACCCTGTTTAATATTTTCAGATCATGGTTGACCACATGTAACTAAAACCATGGAAAATAAAATCATGGCCATGAAGGGACTAAAAACGATTGCTGGTTTATGTGTAATTCCATTGTGACCGGGAATCCCGGCTGGTCGGTCTGCTCCAGTGCCCCTGCTCCCTCTGACCTCACCCCTGCTAGGGGAGTCCCACTGTGTGGACTCAGAGTGCACCGGGAGAATCCTACCTGCCTTCTCCCATGTTCCCCTCCTGCAGCATCTGGGAGTGGTGGGGGTGGGGAGCGAGAACCCGCCCAGCTCAGGCAGAGCCGCCTGTCTGTCCTGCTCTCACCACCGCTGCTCGGATGCAGGTGTTTGTGCTCTGATACTGTCAATGAGACTCACTCCAGGGCTCTGATTTTAAGGATGGAAGGGGCTGGTATCTGGAGGGTCCCAGCCTTTGCAGTATCTTGTGGACACAGGAGGGGACCCTGCAGGAGCGGGGTCATTGGACAGGAACCATGCCCTCTCTGAGCAGAATCTTTTTGCATTGCTGCATTTCAGACCATCCTGGGACTTCCAAGGAGACACTCTGGCCTTGGGGCTGGTGCAGCCGTGTGGGGGTGTGGACACCCACGTGTGCAGACACCTGTTGCCCACGCAGGACAAAGTCCAGATGCTGCATCCAGAGACAGCCTTGCTCCTCCTCCTCTGTCTCCCCAGCAGACTGGGTGCCAAGTCTGGAAGCAGAGAGAGCTGGCAGTTCAGGCTGGAGGAGGACACCGTGCCCAGGACAGAAGTCTGTGCGTGGGGAGGCACCTTCTGCAGCAGCTCTTCACCTGCTGTTCCGGAAGAGCACATGGGACCAGCCCTGCCCATCCATGTGGGTGGGGCTCCTCGGGGCCCCAAGCTGCCCATCACCTAGGCTGTTTCCCCTCTTTCCATACCACCTCGTGGTCATCTCTCCCATTCCTCCCCAACCCGGTGCCAGAGTGCCTGGCATACAGATGGCGCCCAGTAAGTGCTCAATGAAAAAAACACAGGATGTGGAATCTGCCTGTCTTTGAGGTGTCGGGATTAGATCCCCCAGCCTTACTTCCTGTGCCAATTCTCTCTCTCTCTCTTTTTTACAGGCAGAGTGGACAGTGAGAGAGAGAGACAGAGAGAAAGGTCTTCCTTTGCCGTTAGTTCACCCTCCAATGGCCGCCGCACCGCGCTGATCCAAAGGCAGGAGCCAGGTGCTTCCTCCTGGTCTCCCATGGGGTGCAGGGCCCAAGGACTTGGGCCATCCTCCACTGCACTCCCGGGCCACAGCAGAGAGCTGCTGGTGCCAATTCTAAAATAAAACCTTAGTCCCAATCCTGCAAACAAGGTCCTTCTCGTCTACCCCAGTGTCCTAAAGATAAGTAAGACTCAGCCCTGACTTGATGCCAGGCCCTGTACCTGTGTTGTATCTCACCCCCAAGACAAGCCTGGGAGGCGGGTCCTGGGTCAGTCACCCCCATATTACAGGTGGAGAGGGTGAGGACCAGAGAGATTAAGTAACTCGCCCAGAGCCATACAGTGGGAGAGCAGTGTACACCAGGAATTTGAATCCAGACCCTTCGGACCCCCCTGAGGGTTTGCGAGGGTCCCTAAACTGGAGGAAGGCGGGTTTGGAGGGTTTGGGGGGCAAGGGAGGTGTGTGTGAGCCTGTGTATGTGCGTGTGCCAGTGTGTGTGTGTGTGCTTGTGTGCGTGTGGTGGGCAGGCAGAGGTGGCTGCGGAGACAGGCGCAGAGGACCCAGCGCAGGCGGAGCCCGCGAGCAAGCCGGGAGGTGGGGCTCGGCGCGGCCCGGGGGGCAGGGCCAGGCCTGGCTTAGGACGCTAATGAGAAGCAGATGGAGGAGGTGGCCGGAAGCCCGGCCCTGCGACGTGGCGTTCTGCGGCCAGCCCCGGGCGGGCCCCTCCGTGTGCGGTGCCAGCCGAGAAGGTGCGCTCCAATGGCAGCTGGCGCGCGGTGCTGGCGGCTGCAGCGCGGCGCGGGACGCAGGAGGGTGTCGCTCCCGCGCTTGCCCTGCCGGGCCGGGGAGGATCAAACCTTGCTCTGCGAGGGCCGGGGCTGGGTGCGGCGGTGAGAGCTGTGTGTGCCCAGCACCTTGAAGGACGCTTAAGCACCGCAGCCCGACGGCTGTGCCGGTAGGTCTCAAATCAGCCCTTCTCCTTAGCAGCTCAGCAGAGCCCTTAACCTCCGCGAGCTCTGATTTCAAAGTGGGGATTCCAGGAGTACTTTAGGAATGGCGTTTTGGCGCTCAGATACAGTATTTAATTAGCACTTACTGTATACTGGCCTTTTTTTTTTTTTTCCAGAGCTTTACTTTTTTACATACACATTGAATTTGTGCCACGAACCACTGAGCCAGGACTGCTATTGCTCCTATGCTATGGGGGAAGAGACTGATGCCCAGAGAGGTTAAGCAACCTGCCCAGGGTCGTAGCCAGGAGGAGGCAGAGCCAGGCTTCGGACAGTTTGAGTTCAGCTCTGAAGCCATCACCACGTGCTGCCTCTGAAAGGGGAGGCGCTTAGCACAGTGCCTGGCTCCATACAAGGTGGTCATTGACGGGCTGGCGCTGTGGCACCATCTGCAGCGCCAGCATCCCATATGGGCCCAGTTTGAGTTCCGGCTGCTCTGCTTCTGGTCCAGCTCTCTCTTATGGCCTTGGAAAGCAGCGGAAGATGGCCCAAATCCTTGGACCCCTGCACTCATGTGGGAGACCTGGAAGAAGCTCCTGGCTCCTGGCTTTAGCCTGACCCAGATCTGGCCATTGCCGCCATTTGGGGAGTGAAACAATGGATGGACGATTTCTCTCTCTCTCTCTCTCTCTCTCTCTCTCTCTCTCTAACTCCTCCTAAAATAAAATCTTTGGGGAAAAGAAGTGAAATGATGACATTGTGTATCATTCATTGATTCATTCTTTCATTCAACAACTGTCCTATGTCCTTGCCTAAAATGCAGGCAGAGTAGGGAAGACCAGGACTCCAAGTCCATCGTATTCCTGCTAGCCTGGTTAAGGGTGACAAGTAGAGCGCCCATTCACATGGTGGCTGGTTTAAGGACAAGAAGCAGAGCGCCCGTTCTTGTGAACTGGAAGACCAGGGGTTCCCTGTAGGAAACCTAATTTCAGGTGACACCGCTGCACAGTCTCCTGGGAGTGGGGCTTTCCAGGCACCCTGTGGCCCTGACCTCCCTGCAGAATGCCTCTGCTCAACGCCCTGAGCTGTTGCTCCCCTAAACCCAGCGTGCAACAGCCTCCACGTTGCCATGGTAACAACAGGATTCCCATTCTCAGTTCTCTTCCTACTCCAGGGTCAATACCGCCTGACCATGGCTGGATCCTTGTGAGTTCAGACTCTGTTCCCCTCTTATGAGGGGTGGGGTCATCTGTCTGACTCTTCATCCCAGCCAGGGGAGGGGCCGGGAGGAAGGGACCCCCAAACTGTCTACTAGGAGCCAGTGGAGGACCTGCAGCCCCCAGCACCCATTTCACCTGTCTCTCTTTACACTGTCATTGTTTTCTCCTCTTACCTCTTTCTCCCAAGGTGTTAAGCTGAGAGCCACAATCACAAGCCATGAAGGTGTTCCGGCCCCAACCCCTCTCCCCCTTCCTTCACGAATCTGCCTTTCAGGGCAGACAGGCTCACTCTGCCAGCAGAATGGCCAGGCTCCTGCTGCCTCCCCACTTCTGTGCACGCCCACCCCCCATGTCAGCCCTGAAAATCCAGACAACCTCCATCTCTGCCAAGGGATCCTCTGAGTGTAGCTTTTACTGTCCCTTTCATCCATCTGCTCACCTCCCCTAATATTTTAAAAAAAGATTTATTTATTTATTTGAGAGAGAGAGAGACAGAGACAGAGACAGAGAGGTCTTCCATCTGCTGGTTCACTCCCCAGTTGGCTGCAATGGCCAGAGATGCGGCAGTCCGAAGCCAGGAGCCAGGAGTTTCTTCTGGGTCTCCCATGTGGGTGCAGGGGCCCAAGGATTTAGGCCATTTTCCACTGCTTTTCCAGGCCATTAGCAGAGAGCTGGAGCAGCCGGGACACAAACCAGCCCCATATGGGATGCTGGTGCCACAGGCAGGGGCTTAGCCTACTACACCACAGCGCCAGTCCCTCATCTCCCCTAATATTGCCATGAAAAGTTAGTGAAAGGCTTTCGAATGGGCACAACAAATAAAATGGTCACTGATGTCCAGTCTAGGTCACTCTCTGGGTCATCTCTACCTTTCTATGTATTTGAACTGTGTTACAATTCCATCATAGAAAAATGATCATGATGCAAATATTCGTGTTAGATAATGCAAATGGACTGTGTCCAGTGGAATGCCATTGATTATCGCTTTGTGGGTCAGGTGTTTCTGCATCTAGTATAAATTGGTTTTGGCATTCCGCTGATCTAGGAAGGTTTCTCAGAGAGTTCATGGAGGCATAGATGCTTGACCTAGTGTTTAAGATGTCGGTTTAGACCCTATATCCTGTATCGTGGGGCATGGGTTCAATTCCTGCCTTTGGCTCCTGATTCCAGCTTCTGTTGGTGCAGACCCTGGGAGGCTGCAGCGATGGATGAAGTCATTGGGTCCCTGTCTCCACATGGGAGACCAGGATGCAGGTCCTGCTTGCTGGCTTCAGCATAGCCCAGCCTCACTGTCTGGCTCTTGAATAAATATAAGTTTTGAAGTTTGTGGAAAATGGAAAGAAAAGATACATTGATTTTGATGCAATTGTTTTTTTAAAAAAATTCTTTCATATGAGAGACCTTCAAAAAATTCATGAAAATTGAATTTTATGAAAATACTATGCTTGGATTTCAAAGTCTTTTCATGCTGAAATAAGCTTTCATTTCTACTTTTCCAAAAACTTTTTGAAGTACCTTCATTTACTTTTGGTTCTTGGAATTCTCCTGTGCACAATTAGAACATCTTGACTAGTTCTCTGATTAATTTATGAATTAAATAAAATAGTTATATTTTTATAAGGGTCCTAATTCTGCCTTCCCCCTGAAATTTTTCTGTGGTGTTATTATTTTACTCTTTTTTCCGCTAAGACTTTATTTATTTGAAAGGGAGAATTGCAGCTAGAGAGGAAGTGATGGACAGGGAGAGAGAGCTTCCATTCTCTGGTTCACTCCCCAGATGGGCTCAACGACCAGGGCTGGGCCAGGCTGAAGCCAGGAGCCGAGAGTTCCATCCTGGTCTCCCACATGGGTGGCAAAGACTCAAGCCCTTGGGCCACATTTTGCTGCTTTCCCAGGTGCATTAGCAGGGAGCTGTATTGACAGGGGAGCAGCTGGCAGGGCTGGCGCTATGGCACAGCGGGTTAACTCCCTGGCCTGAAGTGCCCGCATCCCATATGGGTGCCAGTTCTAGTCATGGCTGCTCCTCTTCCCATCCAGCTCCCTGCTATGGTCTGGGAAAGCAGTACAGGATGGCCCAAGTCCTTGGGCCCCTGCACCCACATGGGAGACCTGGAAGAAGCTCCTGGCTTCGGATTGGAGCATCTCCTGCCATTGCGGCCAATTGGGGAGTGAACCAGAGAATGGAAGACCTCTCTCTATCTCTCTCTGCCTCTTCTTCTCTCTCTATGTCTCTACCTCTCTCTGTAACTCTGTCTTTCAAATAAATAAAATAAATCTTTAAAAAAATAAAAAGAAAGTGGAGCAGCTGAGACTGGGAACTGGCACTCATACGGGATGCCACTGTCACATGCAGTGACAACCCCCTGGACCACAGCACAGGCCCCAATTATTTCACTCAAATCTTAAAAAAATAAAGGTTTGGCACATTCTTTTATTTATTTATTTATTTATTTATTTTTTCTTTTATTTAAAGAATATAAATTTCCAAAGTATAGCTTATGGATTCCAATGGCTCCTCCCCTCACAACTTCCCTCCCTCCCGCTACCCTCCCCTCTCCCGCTCCCTCTCCCCTTCTGTTCACATCAAGATTCATTTTCAATTCTCTTTATACACAGAAGATCAGTTTAGAACATATTATGTAAAGATTTCAACAGTTTGCCCTCACATAGAGACACAAACTGAAATTGTTGTTGGAGTACTAGTTATAGTATTAATTCACAATGTACAGTACATTAAAGACAGAGATCCTACATGATTTTTTTTAAAGAATTGATTAATTATCTATGCAATTTCCAATTTAACACCAAGATTTTTTAATCATTTGCAATTATCTTTATACACAGAAGATCGATTTAATATTATAGTATGTAAAGATTTCATCAGTTTGCACCCACACAGAAACAAAGTGAAAAAATACTGTTTCATTACTAGTAATAGCATTATTTCACATTGGATAACACATTAAGGACGGATCCCTCATGAGACGTAAGTACACAGTGACTCCTGAAGTTGATTTAACAATTTGACACTCTTGTTTATGGCGTCAGTAATCTCCCCAGGCTCTAGTCATGAGTTGCCGAGGCTATGGAAGCGTTTAGGGTTCGCTGACTTCAATCTTAATCCGACAGGGTCATAGTCAAAGTGGAAGTTCTCTCCTCCCTTCAGACCAACAAAATGGAGGGATCTGGAAAACATCATGCTGAGTGAATTAAGCCAGTCCCAAAGAGACAAATATCATTTGTTTTCCCTGATTGGTGATGATTAACTGAGCACCAAAGAGGAAACCTGTTGAAACGAAATGAACACTATGAGAAAATAAGACATGATCAGCTCCTGTCTGAACTGTTGATGTACAATCTAAATCTTTACCCATTTTAGTATCTCCCCTTGTTGTTTGTATTCGTTCTAGTACTATGGGTTGAATCTGGCAACTAACACACAATTAGCCGTAGGTGTTTAAATTTTAAATGAAAAGTGATCCCTGTGAAATATAAGAGTGGGAATAAGAGAGGGAGGAGATGTACAATTTGGGACATGCTCAATCGGAACTGCCCCAAATGATAGAGTTAGAAGTATGCCAGGGGATTCCAATACATTCCCATCAAGGTGGCATGTACCAAGGCCATCTCATTAGTCCAGGTGATCAATTTCAGCTCACAATTGATCACACGGATAGGTCTAAGAGTAAAAGGGTTCACACAAACAAGACTAGTGTCTGCTAATACTAACTGATAGAATGAAAAAGGGAGAGAATGATCCAACGTGGGAAGCGAGATACACAGCAGACTCATAGAATGGCAGATGTCCTAAATAGCACTCTGGCCTCAGAATCAGCCCTTAAGGCATTTGGATCTGGCTCAAAAGCCCATGAGAATATTTTAGGCATGGAAAGCTAAGACACTCTGAAAAACAAACAAAAAAAAAGACCTAAATGAAAGATCTCTGCGAGTGAGATCCCAGTGGAAAGAACGGGGCCATCAAAGAAGGTTTGGCACATTCTAACAGTCAGTGTTTTGGGGAGCAAGCAACATAAATCAACCGTAGCTCATATTAAAAAAGAACCTGCTGGGAGATTACCGGTCGTCTTGCATAAGCTACAGAAAGTCCAAAGATGTGGGCTTGGGACTTGGATGAAGGCCATGGACACTTCGTGGGCAGGGACTACAGGCAGAGATGCCACAGGGCTGGGCTGGCTCAGAAACCCCCTCTGAACACTGCCCTGGCTGGACATCGCTGCTGCTGACCTCCGGCCAACCTCCTCCGTCACCAGCCCAGAATGGGTGCTATGAGGTCCCCGAGTGTTTCCAGCTCTGGCTCAAGACGGAGACTCTGGGTGGAACTGTCCAGGTGTCTGTGCAGAGCTCTGTGAATACCCTTCTCTTGCCTCCTGGAATAGCGCGCCGGGGCTGTCCCACCAAGATGCACACAGGGGGCGCAGCTGTGCAGTGGTCTCAAGTCTTCTAAGTGGGCTGCAGCCACAAACAGTAAGGGGTGGATCATTTTGGGCCTTGTGCAGGCTCTGAACAGGATGCCGGGGGAACATAGAGAACTAGACGATGTGCAAGCCGGATAGGATCGCAGCCGCCGCCGCCTGGGGCACCTCTCACCTCCTGCCCGGAGACTCCAGACTGCAGGAGCTGGAAGGTGCCATGTGGCCTGGAGATTATCGAACAAACGCTCCTGAAACGGGGCCCGCCCGGCTCTGGTTGTTGTCGCTGGAGGGAGGGAATGGCCATTGGCTGATTGAGGCCAGAGCATCCTGAGTGGCGTCTGGTTTCTCCCTGCTTCCCGGCTTCCCTGGCATCAGACCTCTGCGTTCTGCTGACGTGGCCGCGGCGAGCTGGCAGGCAGCGTTTCCTGAGCAGCCGCTTGCAGAACTGAAACCTTGCCCTTGCGAAGCCTGTGCAAGGCGCAGCTGTGAAGAGGGGCGAGCGCCAGGCCAAGGGCAGCCTTCCAGCAGGCTCTGGAGACCCACAGGCTGGGGTGCCGCCAGCTTGGTCCAGAGGATGCATAGCCCGCGGCTCCAACGCATCCCCTGTCACGGGCCCTTTGCTGTCTCTGTGCCGGGCGGTTGACCTCCATTCTCCCTCTCCTGTTTCTTCTTCTTTCTCTCCCTCCCATACCCTCATTTCCACACAGCAGGGAGACTGCAGCTGGGACCCAGGGTGACTCTGCTCACCTTGGGGACAGCAGGGTCCCACACTTATTGGCCCCCAGCCTGCACGTATGGTGGTCTGCCGTGGGGGTGAAGGTAAAGCACATGGCCTCTTCTGCAGTGGGAGGTCCTTGTGGTCAGCACACGTGCATCAGAAAGGTGAGGGCGGGGAGCCGGGTGTCCCAGCTGTCTGTCCCCTGTGCAGGGGACTTGCTCTTCTCCATCCAGGCGGCCCTTCCCAATGGCAGAGGGACCAGCTACACCCGTGGGCACTGCCCTCCCTCCCTGGCAGATGAGGTGCATGCCCCACCATCACTCTGCACCTGGAGCCTCTTGGGGACTCAGTTTCTCCATTAGTAAAATGGGAATGATGAGAGAACCTGCATCCTGGGGCTGTGACATCACACGGCTTTTGTTGCGGATTGCTCTTGCCTGTCTTATTCTTTTTTTTTTTTTAAGGTTTATTTATTCATTTGATAGGCAGTGTTCCAGAGAGAGAGGGACAGACAGAAGAATATCTTCCATCGACTGGTTCACTCCACAGATGGCTGCAATGGCTTAGGCTGGGCCAGGCCAAAGCCAGAAGTTTCATCGGGTCTCCCACATGGGTACAGGGGCCCAAACTCTTGGGCCATCTTCCTCTGCTTTCCCAGGCTCATTAGCAGGGAGTTGGATTTGCAGTGGAGGAGCAGCCAGGACCCGAACCGGTGCCCATATGGGATGCTGGCATCACAGGGGGTGGCTTAGCCCGTGTGCCACAATGCTGGCCTCATCACCCATCTTGTTCTGAACATCCGGGTGCTGTTTGAGTGAGACGTGTCATCTTCAAGAACCTCCAACAGGGGTCGTCTTGCCCATCTGCTGAGGTATCCTGAAGGCATTGCTTAGAAGGAGGTGCTGTGGTTTAAAGGTGTGCAAGCCGAATCCCCACTCTGGGGACGCTGCCAGGAGGGGTCTTCTCACCTCTGTAGGAGGGCTTAGTCCAGCCAGCCCAACTCGGTTGTCTTTCTGCCCTCTACCATGTAAAGAGCCAGCGTCCTAAAGGGGCAGGGACCCGGCCTTCTCCAGACCCTGAACCCGCCAGCACCTTGATCTTGGACACCTTGCTTTGTGGGAAATGATTTTCTGATCCTTATGAATTGTCCGGGCTGTGGCATTTCATTACAGCAGCACAAAAGGACTGAGGCTGGGCGACTGAACCCAGATGATTCGAACCCGTTTCCCAAAAGCATAGCATCAGTCAGTGTTGCCCTGGGAGTGTGAGTCTCCTAAGGACGCTTAGGAAAAGTCAGACCCTCCGTGTGGCATTGTGGGAGCCAGCACCAGCACCTCCAGGCTGAAAGGAACAGCCAGCTGCCCTAATGTTATGCAAATAGGTGCTCCAGGCTTGGAATAAAAATTCCAGTGAAAGCATCCTGCAGATTGCAAAAATGCTGGGTGGCCAAGAACGGGAAGGGGGAGGGAAGACAATGTGTCCAGGAGATGCAGAGGACTCAAAAGGTGGCTTCGACGACAAAGACGGAGACCCTGAGAGCAAGCATGGGTTGGAAGTTGGAATGAAATTGAGTCACGGAATAAGGGCAAAGAATGCAGCTTTCCTGCGTTAATTCGTTGTTTCCCATGATGTGTGTCCAGAAGCCTGTCTGGTAAGAAAGACTGGAAATGTTTTAGACACTTGGCAAAAAGGTTATATACTCGAGCAGGGAGGTTTTGAGTGGGGAGCGATCACATTTTGGGGTGTCTTAGATGTGCCACAGCAGATGCTATGTATGCTTTGTTGGAAGTCTTGACACCCCCAACTGCTTGAGCTTGTAACTCTGCCCCAGGGCTTCTGCACTGGCGATGGCCACAAGACCCAGGCGCTGGCGTTGTGCACCCCACGCACATCCCCAACCAACGACTGACGGACGGGCTTGGGATTTCCATTCTGCAGTCCTGGGACGGCCGTGGGCTCAGAGCCTAAGCCACTGCTTGGGACGCCAGCATCCAAGACCAGAGCGCCTGGGCTGGTGTCCTGGCTCAGTTCTTGACTCCAGATTCCTGCTAATGTGCAGCCTGGGAGGCGGTGGTGGTGGCCCTTGGAGACTTGGATTGCATTTCTGGGTCCTGGACATTTGGGGAGTGAAGCGGTCTCTCTCTCTGTCTGCTACTCAAGAAAGAAGCAGAGAAAGAAAGAAAGAAGAAAGGAAACTCCACAGCTCCCTCATTCCAGGATAAGGAGATGCTGAACTCTTTATGGAAAAATAGAATTAAAGGCTAAATTTATCTTGGTGCAAAAAAAAAAAAAATGAAATCCTTGCATAGCTTTTCATAATACTCTTTTTCCATGAACTCTGTGGTCCGCACTGGCTTCCCAGTTTCCTTAGGGGCAGCCGAGTGGCTCCAGTGGCCCCGGTCGTCTCTTGCTCCACACTGCACTCCGCCCTGGCTGCCCTCCGTTCTCTGCCTGCCCTGCTGGCCCTGCCAAGTCTCCCTCCATAGAAAGTGGATGGATTCAGATCCCCGTGCCAGTCTGCTCTTAAGAAAGCCAACCTGCAGCAGGCATATATGATAATGAATAGCGATTACGATCGCTCTCATCATGATTTCGATAAAGATCAGGGAAAAGAAGTGACTTGTGGGTTCTCTGACCCCAGAGCTTGTGGGAGTCAGATAGGTGGAGTCTTAGGTCTGCTCAGGAAGGTGCATCTGACCATCCATCTCAAAGTGATATCTCCCTCCCCCTCCCTCTCTCTCTCTCTCTCAATTATATGCTTGAGCAGCTAAGCCAAAATTGGTCCATCTCGAGCAATTAAAAGCTTCCTTTGCCAGACCTTGGGGATTTCTTTCTGATCAATGAGAAAAACACCACAGCTGGAAACCAGCCAAACCTGAGAACAGGGAAATCACACCGAGCTGCCTAGATGGACCCGAACCCCGTGAAACTGGCTTCTATTTGAGATGTCTTAATTTTATTTTTATTTTTGAAAGGGGGCGGGAGAGAGAGTGCGTTTGCATCCACTGGTTCATTCCCCAACTGCCCATAACAGTGGGGCAGTGGGAGTTGGGCAAAGACAAAAGCCAGGAGCCCAGGAGCTCCATCTGGGCCTCCCATCTGGGTGGCAGGGGTCCAAGTACTTGAGTCATTAGCAGGAAGCTGGATTGGAAAGGAAGTGGGAACTAAACCCGGGCACTCTGATGGGAGAGGCCTGCATCCCAAGTGGCATCTTAACCGCTGCACCAAATGCCTGCCCCTTCCGACATGTTTTTAGATCCTTATGGAGGATTTAGACACATCAGAGTACCTGAGTTCAATTCCCAGCCCCAGCTCCTGATTTTGTGCCTGCCCATGCAGACCCTGGGAGCCAAGTGACTGGGGTCTTGCCACACCTTGTGGGAGACCTGGGTGGAGTTCCCAGCTGCAGGCTTAATCTGAGCCCATTCCTGTCTATTATGAGCTTTGGCAGTTATCCAGCAGATGGGGACTGTCTCTGACTCTGTCTCTCCCTCTCTCTCTCTCACCCTCTCTCACCCTCTCTCTCTCTCTCTGCCTTTCAAATAAATAAATCACTCTTGTTTGCCAACATGGAGTGAGAAGAAAATTCTCATTAGTTTTCCAGCCCTTTTGTCTCCAGTTTGGGATGTATTTGTGGCAAATGTGTATGGAGCATGGTGAGATATTTGTTATTTTATTTATGATTTATAGTAAAATAATAACAGAAATCCCATAACATGCGGTTGCAATGTGCTGGTCTCTGCTCAGAGCCGTGCATGCATTGTCCCCGCTGACTATAATGATACCAAGGAGTAGTCATGGTTTTCTCTGATTTATTGATTCAGCTCTGTAGGCTCAGAGAGGTCAAGGAACTTGTCTGAGATCACACAGCCAGAAAATAGTTGAAGAAGGCTGCACACCCAGGCGGTCAGGCCTCAGAGCCAGGGTTCTTAACCATGGAAAGGCCAATGTGGCAGCCTCCACGGCCCCATGGGCACCTTGACTTACCTTCCCCCAGGTTTTTTTTTTTTTTTTTTAAAGACAGAGTTACAGAGAGAGGTAGAGACAGAGAGAGGTCTTCCCTTCGTTGTTCACTCCCAGGTGGCCACAATGGCCAAGGAGCCTCCTCTGGGTCTCCCACGTGAGCGCAGGAGCGCAGGGGTCCAGGGACTCGGACCCACTGCTATCCCAGGCTACAGCAGAGAGCTGTGTCGGAAGAGGAGCAGCTGGGACTAGAACTAGCACCCATATGGGATGCCGGCACTTTAGGCCAGGGCTTTAACCCGCTGTGCCACAGCACCGGTCCTGCCCAGGTGGTTTTGATTCTCAACACATCCCACCCTGTTGCTCTCCGTTTGTGGAGAAGTCAGAGTTTTGTAACTGGGTTTCCCCGGGCCTCTGCTGCGTGGGGCTGCAGAAGGCATGGCCGCCATGGTGGTGACCATATCCTGGTCCTGTGTGCCTGGCACCTGGTGCATCCTCCAATCCCGGGAGACATCTCTGTGCTGTGTGTTCACAGGCAAATCGGTTCCCACCGGAGCCACTGCTGTGCTGGGGAGCAAGCAGAATGGTCGCTGCTCCAGAAAGACTGCGTGAGAATAGACAGTGAGTTTTTGATGTGCTTGGCACATAGTAGGTGCTCAATAAACATTTATTGAAAGAATGGTTAGGGGCTGGTGCTGTGGCATAGTGGGTAAAGCTGCTGCTATAGTCCTGGCATCCCATAGGGGCGCCGGTTTGGGTCCTGGCTGCTCCATTTCTGATCCAGCCCTCTGCTATGGCCTTGAAAAACTGTAGAAGATGGGCCAAGTCCTTGGGCCCCTGCATTCACGTGGGAAGACCCGGAAGAAGCCCCGACTCCTGGCTCTGGGTTGGCGCAGCTCCTGCCATTGGAGCCACTTGGAGAGTGAACCAGTGGATGGAAGAACCTCTCCTCTCTCTCTCTCTCTCTCTCCCTCTGCCTCTCTGTAACTGCCTTTTAAATAAATAAATAAATCTTAAAAGGAAAGACTGGGTAACAGAGTAAAGCACTTTAAATAATAGATCAAACCCCATCTCAAAGGTGCCGGGGGTGCAGGTTACATGCATCCTTGCCTGGGTGTGGAGTATGAGCCATTGTTCGTGACCCATCTGGTGGTGAGGCTCTCCCAGGTCCCTGGACCTGCTCACTGCTGAAGGCTGGAATGAGGACAGTGAGGTCCTGGTGCCTGGCAGGTCCACTTCCACTCCCAGGAACAGCTGCTCCTACTAGACTGAGGATGATGGCCCTCTACACGGGGGGGGGGGGGGGGGTCCCTTCTCCTCCCGGCTGATGGGATGGGAGAGGCACCAGGGCTGTGCCTTGGGTGACCCAAGGGCCCCTCCCAGCTTGTCTGTCCTGCTCTGCCAACACCTGGCTTTCGTGACAGGCTGCGGCCTTGCTTCCGGAAACAGTGTCCTTTCTAAGAAGGTGGGGGTGTTAGTCCAGCTTGGGCAATCAGCCCAAAGTCCACTCTGTGTCATTCTAGGCAGCCTGCCCAGTTTCTTCCTGGAGTGCAGCTGGCCTGGGATGATCTCTGGATTTTCCATATTTCCTGGAGTAGGTGGGCAGGGAGCGGGGCGTTGGACAGGCGACTTGCTCAGGGTGGACACTCTGCTCAGGGCCTGCTTGTTTGTTCCTTACTCTGGGTGGGGTGTGCGTTGGAGTAAAAGCCACCTTCCCATGGAACACATAGCAGGGGCGAGGGTCAGGGCCTTGTGAATCCCCAGAGAAGGAGGCAGGTCATGGCCGATGTGCTAGCTGGGAGCTCAGCTGAGGCGGGGGGCTGGGTCTGGGCTGCCGCTCGAGGCCGGTGGGCTTTAGCACAATCAGATTCATTACGTAGTGGCTCAGAGCTTCCAAGCCACAGGCCCAAGGAGAGACAAACCCAAGGAAGCTGCCCAGCCTTGTGCAACCATGAGGTCCAGCTAAACTCTACCAGCTGAGGTGGGCGGTGCAAGGTGCACCTGCCCAGGTGCAAGGTAAAGGAACACAGAGGCCCCGCCTCCCACCAGAGGTGTGTCAGAGGTTGTCTGGGGATGGGAACTATGGTGGGGAAGAGGCGTGGGGAATTCTGTGTTGTGACTGTATTGGGAAAATGCCGTCTGCAATAGGCTACCAGGGGGAGAGGTTCAGAACCAGGGCGCCCTCCAGCTGTAATCAGACGACCTTGGAGTTTCTTGTTTCTGAGCACCCCCTTGCAAAGCTTCTCAGAGCATCTTGGACAAGTCCAAGGTTGGGGCAGGTCCAGGGGACCCATAGGTACCCTGGAGCCAAGTCTCCTCTCCTGCTTCTCCCATGCCTGCCTGCCTAGAGGGCTGGGGCAAAGCTATGTCTCCTACTGAGGTTTCAGTTACCCACGGTCAACTGCGGCCTGAAAATGTTGAGTGGAAAATTCCAGAAACAAAAAAAAAAGGTCCCGGTCTTAAAGTGCATGCTGTTCCGCGCAGTGTGAAGAAATCTGCTGCTGTCCACTCCATCGTGCCTGAGCTATGAATTGTTCCTTTGTCCAGCATCTCTCCACCGTGGCTGTCACCTGCCTCAGGGGCTGTTGGTCACCCAGTAGCCGTCTGGGTCAGCAGCAGACGCACTGTTACCATATCGCTGTGCTTATGTTCCGGAAGCTCTGATTTTATTCAACCATGGCCCCACGCACAGGAGTAGTGATGCTGGCAATAGCACCCTGTTACAGTTGTTCTGTGTCATTATTAGCTATGTGGTTTATCTCTTCCTGTGCTCAATTTATAAACTAAGCTTTCTCCTGGTTACCCGCGTACAGGAGCAAACGGAGTGAATATAGCGTCTGAGATTCTCTGCAGGTTCTTACCCCGCTCCCTGACTCCCCCACCCTGGATGCTGTGGAGCAGAGCCTTCATGGACTGGGTGGTCCTGGACCCAGGGTGACCTCACTGAGCCCACACTCTCAGGCCCACAACTGCTTTCCATCCCAGAATTTCCTGTGGCCCCTCCTGCATCTGCGACCTGTCTCCCTTCGTCCTTTCTCACCATGCAGCAGGTTAAGCCCTTGTCTGTCTGCATCCCTGACATCCCATATGAATGCTGGTTCGAGTCCCAGCTGCTCCACTTCCCATCCGGTTCCCTGCTAAGACACCTGGGAAAGCAGTGGAAGATGGTCCAAGTGCTTGGACCCCTGCACCCATGTGGCAGGATGGGTGGGGCTCCAGGCTCCTGGCTTTGGCCTGGCCCAGTCCCAGCTTTTGCAGTCATTTGGGGAGTGAACCAGCTGATGGAAGATCTCTCTCTGTCTCTTTCCTTGCCCCCTCTTCCCTCTGCAATTCTGCCTCTCTGTGTGGCACTGGGTGGTGTTTATTTGTTTTGCATGGCTGTCCTCCATCCCCCCCTTACTTATCTTTCCATCCCAGGGTTGGCTCGGCACGTGGCACCCAGACAACCAAGGGTCCCTAACATGGAGGGGTGCGTGTATGTCTGTGTGTGTGTGTGTGTATGGGGTTTGTGAGGTTCATAATTTATCTAAAACTGCTTGGCTAGTTATGAACCTTGTTTTTTTTCCCTGACCCCATCATTTTCATCAGATTCTTGTATAGACTTGAGATCCTGAAGTTTCAGGCTGATGGAAGTGGGATGCTAATGCAAGTTTCTTGAGTTTAGGCCCCTGGGCTGTGGCTGGCTCAGGGATCTTTCTCAGAAACCCTGCTACTCCTCCTAGCTTTTCTAGAGGAACTGGGAGCTTCCTCCACTTTCTGTAGACCTGCTGCTTCGACATCTGGGAAAGTGCAAGCCACACAGGCAACCCAGGCTGCAGCCAGGGGCACAGATGGTGCAGCCTGGACAAAGAGGGAGGGACCAGGCTGGGGCAGGGTGCAGGCACAACCAGCATGCTGCAGGAATGGACAGAAGGCAGGGTCCTGAGGACACAGGGCCCTGGAGGTGCCCAGGTGCTGGCTCATTCTGCCTGCTCCTTTAATAGTGCCAGGTGCTAGGATAACAACTGTGCCCTGCCGCCGGCTCCCCAGGGCTCTCGAGGACTGCCTTTGGCAGTGCCAGGGTATTTTTAGCCTCCCAGTAAATGGAACAAAGCACTCTGAGAGGTGCTGCTTTGCTCTTGGCTCTGGGCACAGAGCAGCTCTCTGAGAAAGCTCCAGGCCCCTCTTGCAGCCTCAATGTGGATGGAGTGAGCTCCCCACTTCCTTCCAAGGCTCTCTCCCATAGCAGCTTGGGAGGGGGATGTCCTCGTTAGCTGGACAGGGCCAGGGAGGTGCTCCCAGGGTGGTTGGAGGGACAGAGTGAGGGAATGGCTGACAGAGCCCAAAAAGAGGGGCTCCCGGGTGGGATGCTGACTGCTCCTGGACATGCACTCTGGGGCAGACACATGATGTGTCATAAGACAGCCTGGGGCTAGCCGGGCAAGGCAGAGAGCTAAGAAAGCAGGTAGACCCCTGGCCCCAGCATGCAGAGGCCCTCTCTGAAGGCTGCAGGGAGGGGAGGTAGGAAGCCACTTCCTGGTGACCCTGGGATGGTTACTGAAGGTTGGCCTGGAGTATCGACTGGCCAAATATTTGCTTGGGTCACTGACCCCACGGACTTCCTGCCCTCACCCCTCCCCAGCTACATCCTGGAAGGGTGGACACTGTTTCCCAAAGAGACAGAACCCCCCCTCCCTGCTGGGGGGTGTGGACAAAGGCGGACAAAGCTAGGGGCTGGGGCAGGCACCCTCGGACCCTTTATTTGAGTGGCTGCTGTGGCTGAGCTGTTCCGAAGAGATCAAGGATCAGCATAGCCGCCCACACAGAACCAAACTCCACATGGCCCCTCCCCACCATGGCCACCCAAGCCTGGGCAAGAGAGACGGTGCTTCTTAGAGCAGGGAGATGGAGGCCAGGAGGGACTTTGGCCAGGGCCTGGGAAGAATCTCTCCCTCTCTTTCTCATCACACACACACACACACACACACACAGTCCCCTGAGTGCCCCCCTCGGCTCAGCCCCGTGCCCAGTTCTGCACCATGTTGACTCCATGCAGCCCAGTGATTTCTTTGCTCCAGTTGAGCACGTCGCAACCCAGAATCCAGAAGCATTGAGCAACGGGTTCAAGCTTGCACAGCCGATGGTGAGTGGGGAACTGGGTGTCCAGTCTGGGGCTGTGGGCTGGCCTGCTGCACCCACGAAGGGGAGAGAAAGCTGTTCTCGGAGATTCTGGAATAAGGGTGCTGAGGTGAAGGGCTGGGCAGAGGGCAGAGTGCCCGTGGCTGTGCTGGGTCATTGACTCCCCAAGATCGCTCATGGGGTGAGACGGAAACAGACCTGTCTAAGCCATTGCACTTCGGGAAGCCAAACCAATGGTGACGCAAACCCTGCAGACTGAGCCCCTCCTGCCAGGTTCCCCCCCTCCCCCCTTTGCCTGTGCACTTGCCTCAGGCTGCAGCCTCACCTCTGGCTGTGTCAATCTTTCTTTTTCCTTCAAGTCCTACCTAAAAAGACCCCCTCCTCCATGATGGCTTCCATAGTTTCTGCTCCCCTGGGAACCCTGAGTTCCATTTCCCTCAAAGCTTCCAGGCTCTCGCTTGCTTCCCACACTGAAATCATCACATCTGATGTGTTGCCATTTTCTCCGGGTGCCTGTCTGTCTGACTTATTATATCGGAGGTGATATCTGTGTTTGTTTTCCCATAGGGACAGCAATGTGCCCAGAAGATGCTCTGATTGGTAGTGCTTGCCAGGCCCAGCACACCCAGCAGCTGGCCACAGATGTGTGAGGGGGCCCAGCAGGGATCAAGAGAATCACCCAGCCGAGCTGATCCCCAGTTGCTAACGTGAAGAATCACCAGCTAAGGAAGCGGTTGCTGCTTTAACCGCTGGATTTTGAAGTAGCAACTCCACAAAGGCTCTCACATACACCATCCTTGTCTCAAGTGGAGCTGAGCTTTCCCCTAGAGTGTCCATCTCTCTTCACATGGGATAGAGAGGGCCGCCTATTCCCTGCTGCCCATCACCCGTGAGCAGGAGCCCCAGATGCCAGCACTGCTGGCCCTCCTTGTACACGAGTTCAGCTAGATGCTAACAATCCCTTCCTTCCGCACCATCCCACAGCCCAGAACAGCCTGTTGGAAACCAGAAGATATGCACTCACTGGCTCCCTGATGGAAGACGTGGATAAGACCTGGAGCCGGGGCAGGTGCTCTGGGCCAGCAAGTTAAGCTGCCACCTGCCACACTGGCTGCTCATATGAGTGCCGGTTCGAATCCCGGCTGCTCTCCCTCTGATCCAGCTCCTGCTAATGCACTTGGGGAAGCACCAGAAGATGGCCCAAGTGCTTTGACCCCTGCCACCTATGTGGGAGACCCGATAGAGTTCCAGACTTCTGGCTTAGCTTTGGCCTGGCCCCACTGCAGTTGGGGAGTAAATCGATAAATGG
The DNA here is from genome assembly GCA_949820135.1 of Sylvilagus floridanus. NCBI lineage: Eukaryota > Metazoa > Chordata > Mammalia > Lagomorpha > Leporidae > Sylvilagus > Sylvilagus floridanus. The sequence goes on from OX463231.1 coordinate 88,377,226, forward strand.
AAGATTTCTTTCTCTGTCTGTCTGTCTGTCATTCTGCCTTTCAAATCAATAAATAAACCTGAAAGAAAGGAAGGAAGGAAGGAAGGAAGGAAGGAAGGAAGGAAGGAAGGAAGGAAGGAAGGAGCCTAAAGTCTCTGCAGGCTGTGGCTGTCGACCTGACCTAAGGCCGGTTTTCCTGCCTTCGGCTTTGCCTGCCCTGGGAAGCCGTGAGCTGTAGCTACCCTTTCCCTGTGGAGCCATCAAGGCTTGGTTGCCTTTCTGTAACCGGGAACGGGAGACTCGCAGCTTCCATCCTGCCGAACGACTGTTTTATGCTGTTAGGTTAGGTTTGATGTTATTTTTGTGGGACACGTATTTGGGGTGGGGAAGAAGGAGACAGCCGTGTGTCTTAAACCAAACCTCCGCCTTTCAACTTTCAGTTCAAGAGGACGATCTTGCCTGTAACCTGTGAAAGAGGGTGTGAAAAACCAAACCCCACCCATTCTGCCCTCTGGATTTGAACAAGCGAAACTCTGTCGTGGCAAAGGGGCAGCATAGAGAAAGAGCGAGGAAGCGGGACGTGGAACCCCGCCACAGCCGCACGCAGTGGTGGCGTGTGGCTCCTTGTGTGGCTCCCTTCTAACCAGTTGTGTGACCCTGGACAAGTCACCCAGCCTCTCTGGGACCACCTAGGCCTGGGGCCGGGTTGGAGAGCTGCATGATGCTGCTGTATTTCCTGGTTCAGGACATCTGACAGTCTACCATACCCTGGCTGGTGTCTGCTGACTCTGTGCCTTTAACAGGACATGTCCACCTGGTGATGACACGATTGTAGTGCTGGTGCCACACACCTGTGACTCCCCCAGCTGGGGCCACCATCCGAACATCCACGCCCACTAGTGACCACTCCATCAGTGAGCTGTGCCTCACGGACAGGGTGTGTGGCCCTGGACAGGTCACTCCACCTCTCCGTGTCGTTCCAAGTTTAGTACATGTGCTGCCGAAGCAAGCACAGCTCTGCCTCTCGGATCTTCCGCGTCTTCCTGGGACATCTCATGAAACGCTGGCGATGCAGCATCCCCATAAATGTTGAAGGACAGCATGCATAATGATGCCATTTAACTCACTACATAGAACACAGTAGGTTCATTTTTTTTCTCCATCCCCTTGTGGGGAGTTACATCTGAAAGTCTAACTTTGTCTCATGCAGCCACATGGCCTGCTCAGACCTTCTGGGATGCTCTCGTCTTTCAGTTTCGGGACTTTGACTTCGTTCAGTTGTAGGAGGACACCTGGGCACTCTTGTTCTGGTTTCGTGGGAGCCCTTGGTGTTTGTTAAGAGGATGAAATGACAAGATTCACATCAAGCGGGTTTCATGCCAAGACCAGGAGGTGCTTGATCAACCCAGAGGTGTGGATGGCTCACTCCTGGTGACAAGGAGCTTGCGTCCTAGCCCTGGCTCGCAGGGCCACTCAGGAACTGCAATGCTGGGGCCAGCAGTGTGGCGCAACAGGTTGAGCCACTACATGCAATGCTGGCATCCCTCATGAGAACGTAGCCTCAAGTCCTGGTGGCTCTGCTTCTGATCCAGCTCCTTGCTAAGGCACCTGGGGAGGCAGAAGATGATGGCCCAAGTTCTTGGGTCCCCACCACCTGTGTAGGAGACCTGAATGGAGTCCCATGATCCCTGCTTTGGCATGGCCCAGTCATGGCTATTATGGCCTTCTGGGGGAGTGAAGCAGTGGATGGAAGCGTTCTCGTTCTCTTTCTCTCTCTCTCTCTCTCTCTCCTACCCCTACCCTGCCTTTCAAATAAATACATCTTAAAACATATTGCAGTGCAGGGTGGGTTAATTGTTGGGGTTCCCCAGATCATGTTATTTTTGCCACCCGTGGTCACTCTCCCGCTCTCCCCTCTTGTTGGGGACAGGTGGCAGAGCCATCTCTCTTGTGCCTCTTCCATTCCATTGCTGTATGGATCAGAAAAGACTCAGAGAAGTCAGAGAGGCAATCTCTTCCTTCCGGTGGGCATGGGGGAGACTTTACATCCTGGGTGGACGGCTAAGGCAGTGCAGCCTGCCACTCCTCTGCTCGTCTGTGAGCAGCCGGGGCTGCCCTCTGTGGACTACATTTCCCAGGCTCCCCTGCACTCTGGACTTTTGGTAGGTTCAGCCTATGGGAGGCAATGGTGCTTGGGAGGGAGAAGCATGGGTAACGTCCCCACCAGCCCTCTCTGCTTTAGGTGCTGCCTCCTGCCAATGTCCGTGTTTCCTCCATGGCTCCAGCCCTTCTCATCCTTTGTCCTTGCAACCCTAGGGAAGTAGCAGTTCCTGACCTCTGAGCTGCATCACCTTCTCCATCATCCACTGTGGAACTACGTGGCCTGGGCTCTGTATTCCTGTTGGGATCCTGATGGCGGTGGCTACCACACAGGACCTGTAAACTACTGGTGATTCTTCTTGTCCATAGGTTCCATACCTGCAAAATCAACCAACCATGGATTGAAGATACTTGAAAATAAAATTGGGTCTGCACCGAAAAGACTTCCCCTTCGCCATCAAAGCTCTAAACAGCACAGTACAACACCTATTTATGTAGCATTTCTGTTGTGTCAGGTGTTATTAGACACATAGGGGTGATTTAAAGTGTAGGGGAAGATTGCTTAGGCTACATGCAAACCTCGTGCCATTTAAGGGACCTGAGCATCCACTATATGCTGATTCTGCTATTCCCGAGAGTCCTGGAACAAATGCCCCTCAACAACTTTGGGATGGCTGCATCTGAGTGTTCTCACTTTGTAACTTCCAGATGTTGATGATTCTGCAAGACAATGTCACGGGATTTTTTTTTTTTCCTAAGGCAACTTCCATACTGACTGTCTCCTAGGGTATGACTGCTTCTACTTTGTCCAGCAGACTCTTGGAAAAATGGGCCGTAGTCATTCCCTCTCCATGCATCACATCCCTTTGCAATGTGACTTGGCTGCTCCTGCCATCCAGAGATGGCTCATTTCCACCCGCACCGGTCTTATGACTTGGCCAATAGAACGTGGTACAAACAAGAGCCAAGGCCTCCAGAGGCTCAGCAGGCTTCCATTTGCTCCCTTGGAAACCTGCTCCACTGCAGGGCAGACAGGCCTGGGCTAGTGTGCCCGGGGATGCGTGAACATGGAAGCAGAAAAGAGCCACACCCCAGTTGAGACCATGGGGGACCAGCTTGTCCCCAGCCAGGCCCAAATGCACGAGCGAGGCCCTGCCCAGCTCAGCAGAACCATTCGGACTCCCTCCAGACGCGTGAGTCATGGTGCACTGTTTTTATTTTAAATTGCTAAGCAGCTCATACAGCCCAGTGTACACGACACCAGGCAGCAGAGGATTCCACATTTGCTCCCTGTCCTTATGACTCATCACTCTGCATCCAGCAGTCCCCAGTGCCTGTGGGGATCTCCAAGGCCATAGCAGGGCATCCAACGCAGCTGGCTCCAACCTCAGAGGTCGACAGGAAGGTGTGAGTAGAGGGTTGAGCAACTGTGTCTTCCCGGTCGACTTCACAGGGTGGGTGCTGGACACAACGCCTGGTTCCTGGGGTGCTTCTGGGTGCTATGGGGAAGGGGGGGATGTGGCTGCTCTTTCCACTCTACTGCACTTAGTGGGAAACTGAGGCAGAGAAAGGCTGCTAGCTGCCTACCCCAATCCTCTTTCCCTTTCTTACCTGTTCAGAGCCTCTCTCCTAGTATGAGAAGCATAGGTTTATGTTTCCTTGCTCCCGGCACCGCCCCCGCCAGTGCCTGGTGAGCAATTTCTGCGGAAATCGTTGGAACAGATATGGGACCAAGTGGGAGTCACCTCCTCTGCCCTCCCCTCCCTTCCCACTTCCAGTTTTTTTTTTTTTTTTTGACAGACAGTTAGAGAGAGAGACAGAGACAGAGAGAAAGGTCTTCCTTCCATTGGTTCACCCCCTAAATGGCCACTAGGGCCGGTGCACTGTGACAATCCGAAGCCAGGAGCCAGGTGCTTCCTCCTGGTCTCCCATGCGGGTGCAGGGGCCCAAGCACTTGGGCCATCCTCCACTGCACTCCCGGGCCACAGCAGAGAGCTGGACTGGAAGAGGAGCAACCAGGACAGAATCCGGCGCCCCGACCAGGACTAGAACCTGGGGTACCGGCGCCGCCGCAGGTGGAGGATTAGCCTAGTGAGCCGTGGTGCCGGCTTCCACTTCCAGTTTCATCTCACACCGGGGGATCCTTGAATACACAGAAATGGCCAACCCTGCTCCTTCACCCTCTGGCAGTCAGCAGCCTGCATGCTCCCTTCTAGAAGGGAGCACGTAGGATCATCTGTCTGGGTGGGTCCCCTTAGCATCACCAACTCCTTATCCTTTGCAGGAAGAACACAGCCAGGGAACCAGTTGGGGCTCTGTGGGACCTGCACCCTGGGCAGGGGTCTCTCTCACTAGGGTCCATGGGCAGTGTCCTGATGTCATTGCAGACGTGGCTCTGTAGGGACACTGGACTTACCCCACTTCCCAATGAGCCCCGTTCCTTCTTCCTTGGAAGGCTCATTTCCCCTTTCCTAGCAATGTCAAGTCCAGGCCATTCCCACCCACTCCGTGGTATGGCCAACAAGGTTTTCCTCTATACAGAAAGCAAAACACCCACGTTGGGTCTGTGCTGGGGCACCCCCTTGGAAGGTCGCGAAGCCGCAGAGGGGCCATCTTAGCCCGCCCCGAGCAGATCCCCCTCCTGGGTACTGCGGGCCTGTGAGTCGCCCACTCCACTCGTGTGACCCTGCCCCCACACCTGCTGGCCCTTCCTGTTTGAGACCACTCTGAGGCTCTCAGCTCCCAGCTGTGCTCTCCCGTCTTGGAGCGTCTGCTGCTCAGAGTGTCACCCAGGAAGCGTGGAGCAGATGTTTTTGGCAAACCACTGGTCTGTGGTTAACTTGTGTGCTCATGGGCGGGGGGTGCACGTAGGGGTTCCTCCCCCCAACCCCGCCTTTCCCCAGGCCACCTGGGCTCTTTGGCAGGGAGAGCCACGTATATATTTATAGCAACCATGGGTGCCCTGGAGTAAATAACGTGACCAACGACACTGAGGGGATTGTCGGCCCCTGAATTAAACCCCTCACCGGCCCCCTCCGAGGTCAGCAGTCTCAGCTGGCGGCACCAGCTCCGGGGGCTTGACTGGCGCTGAGAAGCCACTGCTATCACAGACGACAGACCGAAGTTCTGTGAGGACTGGGGACTTGACCCCAGCTTTTCTGACTCCAGGGACTCCTTGGGCTCCTTGGGGGCCCGGGGGACTCTGCAAATGGCAACTTTTTCCAACCGGGCTGCTTAAGAGGTTGCGCGTTCAGAGAGTGCTTCTGCCAGGAAAGAAGTCCCTGGAAGCTGTTCAGAGACACAAGAAGACCTATGGGATGGAAAAGCACGCCAAGTCCCACGCAAAAGTGAAAGAGGAGCGGGGCCAGCGCTATGGCTCAGTGGGTTAAAGCCCTGGCCTAAAGCACCGGCATCCCATATGGGTGTCAGTTCTAGTCCCAGCTGCTGCTCTTCCGATCCAGCTCTCTGCTATGGCCTGGGAAGGCAGTAGAAGATGGCCCAAGTGCCAAAGGAGACCCAGAAGAAGCTCCTGGCTCCTGGCTTTGGATCAGCTCAGCTCTTGCCATTGTGGTCAACGGGGGAGTGAACCAGTGGATGGAAGACCTCTTTCTCTCTGGCTCTACTTCTCTCAGTAACTCTGTCTTTCAAATAAATAAAATAAATTAAAAAAAAAAAAAGTGAAACAGGAGCTGGTGTTGTGGTAGCTATGGCTACTTAGGCGTCTGTGACAACTCCACCAGCTCGCTCCCTTCCCCAGGTGAAGAGATCAGGGGTGCTGTGTTTTCCACCTTAAGCGGGTCACTCGGCTTAGTCTTACTATCTGCCTCTCTACAACCAGGAGATAAGAACGGCTAGTTCGGGGCAGTGCTGTGATGTAGTGGGTAAAGCTGCTACCTACAAGGCCGGCATCCCATATGTGCACCAGTTCAAGTCCTGGCTGCTCCACCTCTGATCCAGCTCTCTGCTGTGGCCTCGGAAAGCAGTAGAAAACGGCCCAAGTCCTTGGGCCCCTGCACCTGCGTGGGAGCCCTGGAAGAAGCTCCAGGCTCCTGACTTCAAATCAGAGCAGCTCAGACCGTTGTGAGCATCTGGGGAGTGAACCAGTGGATGCAAGACCTCTCTGTCTGCCTCTGCCTCTCTGTAACTCTGTCTTTCAAATAAATAAATAAATATAAATTTTTTTTCTAAGAAAAAAATTTCTAGCTCACAGAGATCTTGCATGTGAAGTACTCCATGGAGGCTGAGTGTGTTAACTGTTAAAATTTGTATCATTACCACCACAGTTCTTTCTTCCAGGAACTTGGGATCTGTTCGCTGGGATATGGGTCAGCGGATGTAAAACTGGCTTCCCTCATTATTCCCAACATCTTTTGATGTGAAGGGCTCATGGGTTGCTGGGAGAGGGCAAAGGAAAAGGGGGAGACCTGGAACCTTCTATTTTGCTTTCTAATTTTTTTATTTGAGAGACAGAGAGCCCTATGCTGCGTGTTCCCTTCCCAAATGCCTGGGAGCCGAGAACTCAATCCAGGTCTCCCAGGGGGTGGCACAGACCTGAGGACTTGAGCCATCACCCATAAGAGGGTGCTGGGAAGTCCCAATGGGACACCCATTGGGAGTGAACTGGGGTGCAAACCCAGGCACTCCCGTATGATGAGAGCCCCCCAAGGGGCGTCCAACTGCTGTGCAAACCTTTGCTTTGGAGGTACCTGGAGGGGCTTGAGATGGTCACCCAAGCTTAGGGACCTCATCATGATAAAGCACCGAACCTGCTGGGGTCTTTGTACAAAGCCAAGGTCTGTGGGGTTCAGGGGATGCCCTCTGCTTGGCATGTGGCCGAGGACAGACCCACAGAACTGAAGGGCAAGTTCCTGGCATCCACACCCCCACCCCTCTCCAATCCCGCCATCCCCTGTCCTTCCACTGGGCCACATGTTTGCTTCCCTGCCCGACAAGCCTTTTCCTGTCTTACCCACCCAGCAAACTTCTACACATCCATCCTTCAAACCCTGGCTGAGTTCCCACCCCACGGGGGCCTCTGGCACCAGCCCCAGGCAGAAGGAAACGCACCATTCCGGGTGCTCCCTGGGCTTGTCGGTGCTTCTGCAGAGGCTCCAAAGAGCTCCTCTGGCCTTTCACGATAGGATCCCCACGGCTGACCCTGATGACCATAGGGACAGCCAGAAACTGCTGAGAACTTCAACCGCACTTAGTGCTCTGACTGCACTGCCGTGCGGACCCACACCTACCGTATCACAGGTGAGACAGACGGCTGTTTAAACGTGGCAGGTGCCTTGGGAAGCCCCGGAAGGAAAAAGACCAGTTTATCCCCCGTCCTGCACCTAGGAGCTGGCAGGTGCTCACTCAAACACCAGATGAGATAAAACATCCCAGGGCACCGATGTACCCGGGTTTATGAAACCACAGCCCTGATGTTCTGTGACTATTTCCGGCCCTAGCTCCGCCGCCTGGGCTGGATGATTTCCTTTGGGTCGGTTGCTGGGAGTGGAACAACCCGGGCCTCCCCCGCCACGGCTGCCAAGCTTCAGCGCTGCGCCACGTCATCTCTCCTGCCTGCTGCGGCCGCGGAAAGCGGCGAGCGCCTCTAGGCAGCCGGCCCCGCATTCACCTGGACGCGCGTGGCTGCAGGGCGGCGGCGGCGGCTGCAGGGCTGTGGCCGAGTTAGGCACCCCACGGAGGTCGCCGCCGTCGCCGCATCCCCGCGCGCCCTGCCCCAGCTGCCTCGTTGGCAGCCGCGGGATTCAGCCTGGGGCCGGGCCCAGCCCGCAGACATCGCCGTCTGGCCACTTGGCGGCCACCGGCTTCCTTATTTGGAGGGACGGGAGGTGGGGGAGGGAGGCGGCTCGGGAGGAACACTTAGTGCAGAGGAGGCCCTGGCGGCGGGGAGGGGTGGCCCTGGGTGCCCGTGCGGGGCCGAGCCTCGGGGCCGCCCTCCCTGCGCTCCGGGGTTCTCCTGCTCTCTGCAGCTTCCCATCCTGGGCTCCCAGCTCGCGCTAGCCTGGGGCTGGGCGCAGAGGTGGCGGCCGGCAGCCAGGGGATTCTGGCCGCCCTCTCCCCACCACATGGACCCCTCTTGCTCTCTGGCTCCTCCCCATTCTATCCCTTTAAGTGCGCATCTTCTCCAGGCGTCTCCACTCCCACTACAAATATGGGCAGGCCATGGGTTAGCAGCACCGGGATGAGGCTAGCGCAGTGGCGCCCAGTGTGACCCAGGGACACAGACTGGGGGGTGTCCCATTCAATTTTTGTGTGTGCTAGGGTTGCCAAGTAAAATCCAGGAGGCCAGTTCCATTTGAATTTCAGATTGGCAATGAATAATATGTTTTTATTTATTTAATTATTTTTATGCAGGGAGGAGAGAGAAGAGGGAAAGAGAGGGAGAGGGAGAGGGAGAGGGAGAGGGAGAGGGAGAGGGAGAGGGAGAGAGAGAGAGAGAGAGAGAAGAGAGAAGAGAGAGGAGAGAGATCTTCTAGCCTCTGACTCACTTCCAAAATGCCCACCACAGTCAGGGCTGGGGGCCAAGCTGAAGCCAGGAGTCCACAACTCAGTTCAGGTCTCAGCGCTTGAGCTGTTCCTGCCGCCTCTTAGGGTGCACATTTGTAAGAAGCTGGAAGCTGGGGGGAGCGGAACTCGAACTCAGGCACTCAGATTTGCAATACAGGTGTCCCAAGCAGCATCTTAACCGCGGCACCAAATGCCTGCCGCATGAATATTCTTAATTTAAAAAAATATCTATTTATTTATTTGGGAGGTAGAGGTACAGACAGAGAGGTCTTCCGTAAGCTAGTTCACTCCCCAAATGGCCACAACGGCTGGAACTGGGCCAACCTGAAGCCAGGAGCCAGGAGCTTCTTCCAGGTCTCCCATGTGGATATAGGGGCCCAAGCACTTGGGCCATCTTCTGCTGCTTTCCCAGGCCATTAGCACGGAGCTGGATCGGAAGTGGAGCAGCCAGGACTCGAACCAGCACCCATATGGGATGCCGGCACCGCAGACGGAGGCTTAACCTGCTACACCACAGCAACAACCTCTCATGAATATTCTTAGTAGAAGTGTGTCCCGTTCAATATTTAGTGTAAGCACATCCCAAATATTTCATAAGGAACACACTTTAAAAACAAAGCATTCATTTTTCACACGAAGTTCAGAATGAACCAGGCCTTCTGCACTTGTATTTGCTAAAGCTGCTGTATTTCCCTTAACACTTGGAATTCAGAATCTCTCCCCCACCCCCTGCTTCCATCCTTCACCTTTTTGGTGGCGATCTGGCTCCTCCTAGACCAGAGCCCTTTCTTTAATTTCCCTCCTCCCCTGGGTTTTATTTACTCTAGCAAAGTCACCCCGAGTCTCAATTTCCAAGTCTTTGATGTTATTACTGGAGTCTGGAGTTGAGGCAGCATAAGCTCTTAGGAAGGTTTCTTCAGGACATTGGAAGGAAATTAAACCTCAGAAAATATGCTTGACATTTTTTTTTTTTTCTTTCTAAAAAGAAAGCCTGTGGACCGGGCTCTGTTATGGTCACGGGAGCATGAACAACGGAGTTAGGGCCAAAAAGCTCATTTCTCAAGCCGCCACCAGCTGCAGCCCGAGCCAGGGAGTAATTTATCTCCAGCCGCCCCGGCCACTTTCTCAGGGTTTCCATCCTCAGCTGAATTAGCTCAGAGGCCCCAGACTTTGGAGGCTCAGAGTGCTCAGAGAAATAAGCCAGACCAGCACTCCCCAAGCTGTCGACGTGTACAAAAGTCACCCAGGATGGGCTGACCCCATCTCACCATCCAGGGTCTCAGGGGGTGGGACCCAGGCATCCGCGGAAAATCACAGCTCCCCAGATGGTTCCAGGTTGTGAGCAGTGCCTCTCCACGGCCTCTGGAGCTGAAGATCAGGGACTCCCCCCTTCTGTTGGTTGGGACAATTCTCAGGAGTGTAACCCCCTTCTACTTGGTTGTCTATCCCTGGTGGCCCAGTTTCCCATGGCGCCTCCTAAAGACTGCCTTCTCGTCGCTGTTTCTCTTTTCTGTGGCGCGTGCTAAGATCATACCCCTCAACCCCCATCATCCACTTGTGCTGCTGATAGATATCAGTCTGTGATGGGGGCCTTCTTGCCCATAGATTGCTTTCTGCTTTAAAACTGAACTCTCCATCTAACAGGAGGCCTGGAACGGCAGACGTTTTGGGTGCTCCAGGCTTGGACATTCCAAGTTGTCGCGGGTATGAGGTGCCGGGCAATCAATTTTACACACATAACTTGGTATTTTTCCAAGCACGTCTTCCTCATCGACTCACTGAGGTTAACCATGGCTGTCCGTTAACGTTATTGAAGAGGATGGAATAAAATTGCAGCTGTAGAAGGCAGAATTTGTGTTCCCTTTCTTCACATCCCAGCAGTGACAATCATGTATGTATCTGCACCTCCAGCCTGCTAGGGGCAGAGTGTACTTCCTGCTTCCTGGTGCTGGTCTTTGCCATGTGACTTGCAGTGACCAATAGGACATTAGCAGATATGATGCAAGTGACGGTTTGAAGGGAGCTGTGCTGTTAGGCACGTGCTGTGCTTTCCTCATTGCACGGGCCTTTCTTTAGGTCACGGCTGGTTCTAGAAGCACAGGGAGCATCCTTTGGCGGATTTGAAACCATCCTGTGGCTTGGAGTCAAGCCTGGCCAAACCCACTTAGATCAGCCAAGCTCCACTTAATCTGCAGGTATTGTGTGCTTCGAGTTTTGTCACATGGCTTTACTGTGGGAGTGGCTAGCGGATTCAGTATTCATAGATGCACCCAGCACAGGGCTTAGCATGTTGTAGGGGGTCAGTACCTGCCAGTTCCAGTCTCTCCCCAGCACATACACTAATGTGGAGGCCAAGGCATGGCCTTGATTCTTTTTGTTTTTTTAAAGATTTATCTATTTATTTGAAAGTCAGAGTTACACATAGAGAGGAGAGGCAGAGAGAGAGAGAGAGAGAGAAAGAGGCCTTTCATCTGCTGGTTCACTCCCCATTGACCACAATGGCCAGAGCTGTGCCGATCAAAAACCAGGAACCAGGAGCTTCTTCCGGGTCTCCCATGCAGGTGCAAGGGCCCCAAGGACTTGGGCCATCTTCTGTTGCTTTCCCAGGCCATAGCAGAGAGCTGGATCAGAAGAGGAGCAGCCAGGACTAGAACTGGTGCCCATTTGGGATGCCGGCGCTTCAGGCCAGGGCGTTAACCCACTGTGCTACAGAGCTGGCCCAGCCTTGATTCTTATCTCTCAAATCAGACTCCTAGATCAAGACCTTGCAGCGAGACCCATGCTGGGATGGAAGCTCCAGCCCACGATGCGCCTCCCACCCTGGGCCTTCCTTTGTTCCTCATGCAGCTGTGGCCAGAGAGGGGCCTTCTGCAAAATATCAGCTCCTCCTGGAACACCTCTTTTAAAGCAAGTCCAAGTCAATCTCTGCCTGAGCTTTCCTAGCTGCCAGCCACAAAGGCCTCCCTTCTTGTTTGTGTTTCTTGCTTAGCTCCTGGCATAATCTGTCTCTTACCATTTCACTTTCCACCTGCCATCATTAAAGATAACTATCACAGTAGTCAACATTTTCATTCTTTTAAAAATTTATTTATTTATTTGAAAGGGGGAGAGAGAGAGAGAGAGAGAGAGAGAGAGAGAGAAAGTAATTTCATTCATTGGTTCAGTTCCCATATGGCCACAATGTGCTGGGGCTGGCCTGGGCCGAAGCCAGGGACCCAGAACCCCATTTGGTCTCCCACAGAGTGGCTGTAGCCCAAGTACTTGGGCCTTCTTTTGCTGCTTCCCCAAGCACATCATCAGAGAACTAGATCAGAAACAGAGCAGCCAGGACATTCTGATATGAGATGCCAGTGCTGCAAGTGGCAGCCTAACCTGCTTTCTTTTTGTCTTTTTTTGGTAGTCAACACTTTCAACACCAGTTGCATACGAGGCACTATGCTAGGTGCTCAACGTAAATATTTGTTCAAAAGCCAACACATCCAAGGGAGAGCACATTAACACTTGATTTACAGAATGTCCAGTGGTTTTGAGTCTCATGTGAGTCCATGTTCCAAAAGCTCAATTAACTTTGAAAATGTATTTTTAAATAGTCAACACATCCTTATGATATACTTGATTGAATTACTCCCATTTTACACAAAAGGAAACTGAGGCCTACGGGGATTTGGCCACAACTGACCCTAAAGCCATCCTCTTACTCTCACCCCATAGCCAACTTGGTCTCTCTGACGGGACTGTCAGGTCCTTGAGAGAAGACATGGTACTGGATCGGCTTGCTGGACATGTCATCTGCAGTAGGCACATGGCTGTCATTTGGTGAGTGGCTGACAGGACCCCATGAGGGGTGTTTGTATTAGGGGCAGGGCTGGCCCTTGAGTCTATATGGATGGTCCCATGTTGTAGAAGGGTTGCGGCTGGGTGGGGTGGGAGAGCAGAGAAGCTGTAGAGGGGCCCAAGCACCCTAAGTTGGTTCCTGGACAAGGTCCTTGTACACCCATGTCCTCTGAGGCTCTCAAACCATTGTGTCAGACCCTGGCAAGATCATCCTTTTTTTCCATTGTAGGAGCAAGTTGTCCACTGGCCTTGGATGTATCTAAGAGGGACCCTTCAGAATGGATCCTGGAGCAAAGACTCATGGGAGTGCTGTTTGGGGAAGCCAGGAAGGGGGTGACAGAAGCAGGCCAGGGTGGTGAGAACGCCAAGCCAGGGCCATCTCAGGTGGAATCCCTTTGAAGCGGGTCTCATGGAGGTGCCCCAGACTATGAGGGACCCCTCTGAGCTCTCTTGACCCAAGGCAAGGGACCTGGCCTTCCCAGGCCCAGTGGCCACAGCAGGGGAAGCCCTCCAAGGAGGAGCCCCAGGTGCCCAGTGTGGGAAGCAAAAGAACTTTGAGCTGGGAAAGGTCAGGGACACATGATTGGCAAAAAGGGATCCAAGACAAAGTGTGGGGGACTGACAGTGACAGTGCCTGCTTCAGGCAGGGGTCCAAGGATCAACTCTCTCACCTACCCTAGAGGTCCCTAACTCGGGCTCTCTGCCCTGACCCTTCCACGAGATGTATTTTTGCTTAACTCATACAATGCTGACTGCTCAGTGTCAAAGTTTTTGCAAGAGTGGCCAGCATTTAAAATCCCAGACAAGTTCAACAAAAAGTGCAGGTCTCTGTCTCCTCTAGGAGAATCAGCCTTCTTAGCAGGGGCCCACATATCCACATGGCCACAGCTGGTGGATGCCAGAGTCCACCCAACCTGAGTAGTTTTGCTTGCTTGGTGGCCCTGAATCCACAGTCCCCACTAATCTCTATTGTGTCCCCAAACCATGGGCTATCATTTTTCTTAAAAGGGGAATTAAGAAGAAAGAGAAAGGCTTTTGGTAGTCACATCTCCACAGTGGAGCAGACATCCCTACGCAAGGATGGGTAGCAGGAGTAAAAGATGAGTCTGTGTCAAGAGCAGAGTTCAGGGGCCAGCGTTGTGGCCCAGTGGGAGCACCCGCCTGTGACAATGGCATCCCATACGGGTGCCAGTTCGAGTCCCAGCTGCTCCACTTCCGATCCAGCTCCCTGCTAATGAACCTGGGAAGGCAGCAAAAGACAGCACTAGTACCTGGGCTCCTGCTGTCCTTGAAGGAGACCAGGATGAAGTCCCTGGCTCCTAGCTTCAGCCCGGCCCAGGTCTGACTATTGTGGCCATTTGGGAAGTGAACCAGCTGGTGCAAAATCAATCAGTTTCTCCCTCCTCCTCTCTGTCACTCTGCCTTTCAAAAAAAGAGTAGAACTCAGGGGCAGGCTTTGGCACAGTGGTGAAGATACTTGGCACACACGTGTCCCATATTGGGGAACTTCTGTTTGAGTCCCAGTTCTGCTCCCAATCCCAGCTTACTGCTAATGTGCACCCTGGGAGGCAGTGGGTGATGGCTCATGGGCGTAGGTCCCCTATGTGAACAAAGACCCTGATTGAGTTCCTGGCTCCTGGCTTCAGACTGGTCCAGCCCCACTGTTGTGGGGAGTGAACCAGTGATGGAAGATCTCTGTCTCTGTCTTGCTGCCTTTCAAAGGAATATATACACATTAAAAAAAGAAAAGAAAAGAAAAGAAAAGAAAAGAAAAGAAAAGAAAAAAAGAAAGAAAGAAAGAAAGAAAGAAAGAAAGAAAGAAAGAAAGAAAGAAAGAAAGAAAGAAAGAAAGAAAGAAAGAAAGAAAAGGATACAGTTCAAATGCCAGGATAAGCCGGGCCCCTCACGGCCTTGTATTTGTCCCCTCTGTTGTGAGCGGTATGTTCCCACCAGACTCAAGCTTTTCCACCAAGATCCAGCTGTTCTGCTCCCCTTCCCCCACCCCTTTTGTTAAAAGCAGCTGTTTTTCCCCTTCCAGCCCTCCAAGTGCTGATTTCATCGCTTTCCTGACAAAAGTTTGGAGCCGGCAGGGAAATGGTTTGGCAGCAAATCAACTCTCAGTGGGAGGAAGGAGCCACGTGGAGAGCGCAGATGCTGGGTGAGGGTCTAGGATGAGGGGTCAGGACGAAGGCTGGGCGCAGGTTCTGGAGAAGCCCCGGGGGTCCGGGAGCGGGAGGGGAACTCCAGGCTCTGTAGCACCCCCCCCCCCATGCTCCCAGAGACTCCAGCTAGGGGCAGAGCCCAAGGACGTCTTCCCAGTAGCGTTCCTTCCTCTCCATGCAGCCTGTGAGGGCTGGGGACAAGCCAGCAGGGACACGCAGAGGAGCCACTGGGGCCCGCAGCAGCTGGCTCCTTCCCACCTCTGCTCTACAGGCAGACTTCTGAGCACAGATGTTGTCTGTTGACTGTGCAGGGAGACTGGGGAGGTAATGAGATGCCTAGAGGATGACCCAAGACTAGGGAGCTGGTCAACGAGGTCAATCAGCCCTAGGGCCAACGGGCAGCTGGAGCAGTGTCCACACCCGTGTTGTGTCCTGCCTCACTCCCTGGGGGCCTGGGATCGTTCCTGCTGCCACCCACAGTCATCACAGCTCCCTAGTTCTTCTCATCAGTACTGTTCTCACCAACTGAGAGCCGAGCCAACGTCTCTGAGTCCTGGAAAAATTCCTTTCTCCTTGACTCTGCCAAAAAAAAAATGTTGAAAATTTCCAAAAGGAACGTTGAACTGAGACACAGAGTGGGGGAAATGGAGACTTGGAGGCACGGGTAGATTCACAGAGCACAGAAGTCTGAATTCACCTAGACCGTCAGTCACGGGGAGGTCCTGTTGCCGAGAAGCGTCGTGGAAGCCACAGTCCCTGAAATCCCTCGGCTTAGGTGGGCTGGGGTAGAGGTCAGCACACACAAGGGATCATCTGTGGAGGAGGGGCCATGGGCGGGGCTAGGGGCCGCTTCCTGCCTGGAAGGGGCTCTCCACCCCCTGCCATGCCCTGGCCTCTGGGCTTATCCTGCCCCTTTTTCTTCCATGAAAAAAAGCCCAGAGTTTCCTCCTTCACCATTTCCTGGAAGTTGCTGGCTCCTGGCTCAGGATGGCCCTTCCTCTCGCCACTCCCACCTTTTCTGCCTGTCTGGTTTTGCAAAGCACAGTCACAGGGGCCAGGCTTTTCTGTCCAGGAGCAGCCAAGCTCTGCTGGGCCCACCAATGGGTCAGTATGGACTCTCTAGGACTCCCTGGTTCCAGGCCTCAATCATTTTGGAGGTCCCCTAGGTGTTTGGTGTCTGACTTAAGCAACTGAACTTAACCTTGGGGAAGCCATGGCTGACCTACCCAAGTGTAACATCTATAAAAGCGTTGTTTTACCACACTGAATGCCAGGCCAGTGTAGCAGTGTAGTAGGCTAAGCCACTGCCTGCAATATCAGTAACCCCATATGGGCACTGGTTCATGTCCCGGCCGCTCCACTTCCAATCCAGCTCCATGCTAATGGCCTGGGAAAAGCAAAAGAAGAGGGTCCAAGTGCTTGGGGCTCCTGCTACCCATGTGGGAGACCCAGAAGAAGCTCCTGGCTTCTGGCTTTGGCCTGGCCCAGCCCCAACTGTTGTGGCCATCTGGGGAATGGACCAGAGGATGGGAGCTTTCTCCCTCTGTCTTTTTAGTTCTGACTGTTGAATAAATAAACACAATTTTAAAAAGATAATACAAACCATTAAATAGGCAGTGTGTGTGCATGTTAATGTAGTCAAATGTGAACATAGGTGGCTTCTTTCCCAGTCTCCTCTTCTCTCCAGAGACAACTACTGCCTTGTGCATCTCCCAGAGGTAGTTTATGCAAGTGCGTGTATACTCTCTGCTAGCACACACACACACACACACACACACACACTCTGTTAGTATACACACAGTGTGCTAGTGTACACACACACTCTGCTAGTGCACACACACAAAATGTAAGTATACACACACACTCTGCTAGTACACACTCTCTGCTAGTATACACACAGTGTGCTAGTATACACACACTCTGCTAGTAAACACACACACAGTGCTAGCATACACACACATACTATGCTAGTACACACACTCTGCTAGTACACACACACACACAGAGTTGACTCTCTGAGTATCCCAGTTCTACATCCACAAATTCAGCCAACAGCAGATTGAAAATGCTAAAAAACAATTGCAACTGTACTGAACAAACATGGACTTTTTTTCCTAAGCACAATTCCCTCAACGACACACTGTAGCAACTATGTGCTTAGCACTTACCTTGTATTAGGGATTCTGAGTAATCTAGAGATGATTTAAGGTAGAGGGGAGGATGTGCATAAATTATATATACAAGTATTACAAGATTTTACCAAAGAGAATTGAGCATCTGTGGATTTTGGTATCTGCAGTTGGTGGGAAGGGGGTTCTTGGAACCAATCCCCCATGCATGCTGAAGGATAATTCTGTGTGTGTGTGTGTGTGTGTATACCCATCCAGCTAATGTATTTTGGAAATCATTTACTATCAGCACGTAAAATGCTTCTTCATCACAAAAAAGGCTGCAGCATCCCTGTAGGACTGCGCATTTGTTTAGCCCCCTCCCTACTGCCAGGCACTGGGCCTGCCTCCTAGCTCACTCGCTCAGGAAGCCTTCCGAGCGGATTGGCAGGTGCGCTGTGTACCTGCAGGACAGCACCCTAGAAGTGGGGTTGCTTGGGCAAATATTGCCAGAATGTCCTCTCGAGCGAGTGTATTGCTTTTTGCTCCCATTAATAGTATCTGAGAGTGTCTCTTTTTCTGTGCCGTCAGAGCACAGAGAGCCAGCAAGCCTTTTGCTGGTCTAAGAGCTAAAAGTGATTGGTGGCACGGTGCTCCGCGGTTCCTGAGGTGGGTGGGAATCTGCCCAGGCTCCCCGTGATGTCAGTGGCCTTCGTACCCGACTGGCTGAGGGGCAGTGCGGAAGTTGATCAAGAGACCACCCAGCGGCTCCTGGAAGAGAATGAGCAGCTCATCGGCTGTACCGTGGAGTATCAGAACAAGGGCCGAGCGAGCAAGTGCCTCCAATGCTGGCGTGTGTTACGTAGAGGTCTTATCTATCTGGCTACCAACACACAAGCCAACTCAGCCCGTTCTTCAAAAGCAGAATAATCTTCCTGTTGGCCATTGTGAAGAGAAATTGAATATAATCCGTTCCTACAAAATGGAGACAGAATCTTTACCAACTCAACTGCTCAAAACATGAAGGAAACCCCTGTGGCTCTTTTAAAAAGGTGAAGAAGGGGCTGGTGCTGTGGTGTAATGGGTGAAGCTACCGCTTGCAGTGCTGGCATCCCATGTTGGTGCTGGTTTGAATCCCGGCTGCTCCACTTCCGATCCAGCTCTCTGCTATGGCCTGGGAAAGCAGTAGAAGATGGCCCAAGTCCTTGGGCCCCTGCACCTGTGTGGGAGACCTGAAGGAAGCTCCTGGCTCTTGGCTTTGGATTGGCAGAGCTCGGGCCATTGCGGGCCATATGGGGATTGAACCAATAGGTGGAAAATCTCTCTTTCTCTCTCTGTCTCTGCCTCTCTCTCTGTAACTCTGCCGTTCAATTAAATAAATAAATATTTTTTAAAAATGTGAAGAAGGCTGCTGTCTTAACTGTGTTCTCAGTATGAATATTTGTCTTAATAATTAAGCAGATCCCTCAATAGATTGGGCCCAGACATCCTTTCCTGAAATGAGAGCACATTTGCATAACAGACACAGCTTCAAGGCTACGTTTTGGCTCCAGCCTAAGAAGTTTCTACTGAGTGTTGGGTGATCAGCAGGAATTGGTGAGACTCTTGACTCTGACCTTGCCGGATGGACACGTGGCTGTGTGCTCCTTCCGACCAGCTTGTAAATGTCCTCTCTCTGATGGCTCTTTTCCAGTTGCTTTGAAATAAAACTTGCTTTTCCACAATAAATAAAAACATAAAAGCAATTGGCGTGCAATAGTAATGACAGGGGCTGGTGTTGTGGTGTAGTGGCCTTCCCCACAATACGCCCTACCCGGCCACTAGGACCCCACTCCCTGCCTTTGTTTCCTTGGTTCTCATGGGCACTGTGGAACCTTCCTCCCCAGCAATGCTGGCGATACCACTCCACGCTACGCAGCCGCAGACGGGAGAGTTTTAACAACAAAGGTGACATAGTGGTCAACCCAAGCTCTGGGCTCCCTGTCAAATCCAGCCAGTACCCACACGTGGTTCTAGCAATGTCCCTGGGTCCCAGCGCTGAGCCTGACTTCTGCTGCCCCCCCTGCAGGCAATGCCTTCTGTAGCATTCACTCTGTAAGGGCCACCTGTGCAATGGCTTCTGGTTGTTTTTTTCCCCCTAAATCAGAGTTTATTCAAAGAAAAATGATTCTCGCATGGTGTTTGAGAAAGGTCAGCGCATTACAGGGCTGGGAGTGTTCGTGGGTCTTGGAAGGAAGATGCAGGAGGCTCCGAGCAGGCAGCTCCCTCTCTGCTTGCGGTGATCTCCCGCCCAGCCTAGGGGGGCCCGGGTCAGCGGTGCTCACTGGCTCCGTCATGTAGAGCCGGGGGCTGGCCGCAGATCAGCTGGCCACCAGGCTAAGCGAGGGACTTGTTTCTCACTGAAATATGAAGAGCTGGAATCTACTAACCCTTGGAGGGATTTTTCCTTTCATAAGTAGATTTTAAAATATTTTAAATTTTCTGTTCATCTTAATTTTCCCCTGACCTTTCATTTTGAAACGTTTTAAATATAGAGAAACTACAAGAACAATCACTGTTAAATTCACTAACACTCCAATGTTTTGCCTCATTTGTTAACTCTCTCAAAAAATATGCACAGGCCAGAAAATATCAGGAATAATTTTTTGCCTTTCTCTCTCTCTCTCCCTCTCTCTCTCTCTCTCTCTTTCTTCTTCTGGGCCTTTTCCTCTTCTGTCCTTTTCTTCAATATTTGAGAGCAGGTGGCACATAGCCCAACATTTCGCCCAGGTGTTTCTGCTCGTGTCTATGACGATCATGGACATTTTCCCACAGAAGAACAAAACTGTCGCCACACTTGACGGATTTAATTAACACAGATACAAACCCAGTTTCCGTAGGCGGCCTCCTTTCAGATTTTGCTGTTTTTTTAAAAAAAAATTATTCTAAAAGATTTATTTATTTATTTAAAAGGCAGAGAGAAAGAGACATAGAGGTCTTCCACTGTTAGTTCACTCCCCAAATAGCTACAACAGCCGGGGCTCAGCCAGGCTGAAGCCAGGAGCCTGGAACTCCGCTCCAGGTCTCCAGCATGGGTGGTGGGGGTCCAACTACTTGGGCCATCATGTACAGCCTTCTCAGGCGCATTAGCAGGGAGCTGGATTGGAAGTGGAGCAGCCAGGACTCGAACCAGTACCCATACGGGAGGCCAGTGTTGCAAGCAGCGGCTTAACCTGCTGTGCCACAGCGCCAGGCCCAGACCTTACCATTTACCGTATGTAGAGCCAGGACCCGTCAGCTCAGTCACTGGCACCATGACCCTGACCTTTTGAAGTCTCAGACCGTTTGTTTTGTAGAATTTGCCTCAGCTGGGTTTGACTGATGCTCCTCAGGAAGTTTCAGGTTGAAGTGGCTTTTGTTTTGTTTTTGCTTTTTGTTTTGGTCAGGATTCATCTTCATTTTTATTCCATTCTATTTTTGTTTTATTTTTTTTTAAAGATATATGTATTTATTTCAGAGACAGAGAGGAGAGAGAGAGAGAGAGAGAGAGAGAGAGAGAGAGAGAGAGAGAGAGAGAAATCTATTGGTTCACTTCCCAAATGGCCGCAATGGCCAGGGCTGTGCCAGACTGAATCCAGGAGCTCCACGTGGGCGTGGGTGCAGGGGCCCAAACACTTGGGCCATCTGCTACTGCTTTCCCAGGTGCATTAGCAGGCAGCTGGATCAGAAGTAGAGTGCCCGGGACTTGAACCGGCACCCATACGGGATGCTGGCACCACAGGCAGAGGCTTAATCTACTACACCACGGCACTTTCCGTTCTATTCTTGAATAGCTGTTACACTTGCGTGAAATAAACTCCAGGAGTAGACAGTACACATTCCGAAAGGTCTCCCTCTTTCTCTGGTCCCAGCAGGGGCCCCAGGTCCTTCCATGGACTGGCAAAGCCCGCTCATACGTCCAGTGTCTCCTTCCAGAGCTGACCACAGGAAGCTCTGTGATGGTGGCTCCCATGTCTCTCACCAGACCGTTCCGTGGGCGGGTATGTCTTATGTGCCTCTTGCTTGCCTGGAATCCCTGGAAAGCTCTTGGGGGGCCACCTAAGCACCTCACTCAGCCCACAGGACCTGGAGCTCTGGCCTGGCCCACTCTCAGCCTCGCCCTGCTCCACTGGTGCCTGGAGAGGCCCCAGCATTGCAGCCTCTGCACACCCCTGCCATGGGCTGCTCCCTCTCTGCACTGCTCTTGCTGCCCTTGGCCCAGCCAGCTTCCCAAGGTCCCCTGTCCCACCCAGTAAGTCCCTCTCAGGACGCCCTGTGCCCTCCCCTTGCTCCAGGAGGGAGACACTGCTTCTAAATTGTGCACCGAGTGCATTGCCTGGTGCCTAGCAGGTTTTTGGTAAATATTTATATAGAGAGAGTGAATACGTCTGAATTCTTCGTGTCATGGCAGCTGGGTTAAGAGAGCCAGGGCTTGAGGTGGGAGTGGAAGACATACCCTCCCCACTCTCGCTCCATTGCCCAGCTACAGCAGGTCAAGTTCAGGGCCAAGAGGAAGAAGCCACACCTCCCCATGCTGGCCAGTACTCAGCAATGGTGCCAGTGAGGAACAGGGTCCCCTCTGCCAGGCCTGGACGGTGGGCTTCCTGGGAGGGGGAGGGGAGGACAGAGCAGACGGGGAATGGAAGCAAGGCGTGCAACCAAACAGGAATGAGAACCGGGGTTCCTCAGATGGGCCCAGGCTGGAGTGGGAGTTGTCCTGTGGATGTACAGCACCAGCCTCCATGCAGGGTCCTGCTCCACCCTGCCAGGAGCTCCTGTCAGTGCCTGGCTGAGGGCACGGCCAAGGCCAGGCAAGGCTATGACAAGTCTCCCTGGTGGAGGTGGCAGGAGGTAGAGACGGTGACTTCTACAGTGTCTTTTGGGCCAGGCAAGATTGTCTAAGGGAGGACAATCTGCAGACAAGGGGTCCCCGTGTTTTGCCGGTGGTTGAAGAGAAAGCCAAGTCCACCAATAGCACCGTCCCTCCCTCTCCCTGCCCTTGAGGGTTGAAGCACAGGACAGCGCCAGCAAACCTGTACCTACTGTAGAGCTGTGGTGGTGGGGAGGGGGTGGATGGTACTGGGGAAAGAAAAACAACCAGCAGGATAATCATAGTGCATGCAAGAAGCTTAGTTTTGTTTTTTAGATTTCTCTGCAGCTTTTGAATTTTTTTTTAAACCACGGATGCCAATTATTTGCATACTTTTATATAGAGAAAAGTATCGTTCCAAAAATTCTGTACACACACCCTGAAAGCACTGGCTCCAAATCTTGGCTGGGTGTTGGAATCCAGGGAGCTGCTTGCTCCCACCCCCAAACAATTCATGTTTAACTGCTTGGGGTGTGGCCTCCCCCTGCCCTGACCACAGTGTGCAGCCATGTGGACAGCCGCTGACCCCGCAGGTGTACGCTCCAGAGAGACAGAATGAAAAGATGACAGATGGGGGCAGGCTTCTGGCGCAGCTGCTAAGTGGCTGCTTGGGACTCCAGCTTCCCGTATTGGGGGGCCTGGTTCAAGTCCTGGCTCCTCTGCTTCTGATCCGGCTCAATGCTTATGTGCACCTGGGGAGGCAGCGGTAATGGCTTAAGCACTTGGGTTGGATCTTGGAGCTTTAAAAAAGCTATTATTTATTTATGTTCATTTTATTGGAAAGACAGAGAGATCGAGATTTTCCATCCAGGGTTTACTTCCCCAAACGTCTGCAACAGCCAGTGCTAGCCCAGGTCTTCCATGTGGATGACAGGGAACCAAAGGCCTGAGCCATCAACGCTGCCTTGCAGGAAGCTGGATTGGAACCCAGGGCTGATACAGAGGGTGCAGGCGTCTCCAGCGGCAACTTAGCCCGTGTACCACGTGACTGCCGCAGGACGTTGGAGCATTTCGGATTCGGGATTTTCAGATAACGAATTTTCAGCCAGGAGAGATAAGACAGCAACTCAGATCCGTCAGCAAAGATGATGGTGAAAGATGACAGTGTTCCCTGTTGTCTGACGCTCTCGCTCCCAGGCCCACTGCCCAGAGACAGCGTGTTTTGCTAGTTTCTGCTGGAGGTTTTTTTGCATATTAGTACTCCCACTTCTGATTGTCTTGAGACAATAGCTGCTCACTCTCCAGTATGTAAGATGAGGCTGTGGGGCTGGCGTCCTGGCTCAGCCGGTTAAGCTGCTGCTCCTTGTCTCCCATACTGGAGTTCAGTTCGAGTCCTGGTTCCTCTGCCTCCAATCCAGCTTCCTGCTAATGCGCCTGAGAAAGCAGCAGAAGATGGCCCAAGTATTCCAGGCTCCTGCCACCCGTGTGGGAGACCTGGAGGGAGTTCCAGGTTCCTGGCTTTGGCCTGCCCCAGTCCAGCTGTTGTGGCCATTTGGAGAGTGAACCAACGGATGGATGATCTCTGTCTCCATCTCTATCTGTCGCTCTGCCATTCAAATAAACAAATACATCTTTACAAGAAAACAGATGAGGACACAGCTCACTTGCCCGACGTCTGCACCTTCTTTAACTATTTGCTTCCTGCGTGAGCACTTCCTGGGCCAACGAAGACTGCTGAGCTCTCCCATTTCCCACTGTAGAAGCTGCGAATATTACTGCCTCCCACCTTTCGTTCTTTTTAAAAAAGATTATTTACTTATTTGAAATTCAAAGTTACAGAGTAAAGGGGGGAAGAGAGAAAAAGAGAGGAAGGGAGGGGGGGAGGGAGGGAGAGAGAGAATCTTCCATCCACTGGTTCACTCCCTAGATAGTCACAATGGCCAGGACTTGGCCAGGCTGAAGCCAGGAGCCTGGAGCTTCCCCCAGGTCTCCCATGTGGGTTCAAGAGACCACGGACTTGGGCCATCCTCTGCTGCCTTCCCAGGCCATCAGCAGGGAGTTAGATCAGACATGCAACAGCCAGGACACAAACTGGCATCCATGTGAGATGCTGGCATCGCAGGCGGCAGCTTTACCTGCTGTACCTCAGCCCCAGGCTCCTCATCTTTTGTTTTTCCCCTCAGTAATCCCATGGTTTGTGACTCCATGCATTTAACCAGGGGTCCTCAGACTTCCAGGGAGAACCTGCATGAGCTCTTAAAGTTAGGCGCAGAAATGTGTGTGTGTGTGTGTGTGTGTGTGTGTGTGTGTCTGTTTCCATTCCACTCCTGGGTGCTTCCATCACATTCTCGAAGGAGTGTCCAGGCTGCATGCTATGCTGCTGTACTCTGTGCCAGGCATCTTCTGTCTGCCCCCCAGAGCCGCACCCACCGTTCCCCTACCCCTCTGCGCCCTGGGGCACTGGCCGGCAGGTGGACTGTCTCAACAGCTTTCACACACGCAGTTTCTGGGTAGGTTCGACAGATAGGGAGCCTGGCAGTCAGGCGAGGAGGAGGGGGAGGAAGGGCACTTGCTCCATGCTGCCCTTGGCTGGGCTGCCTCTGACGGGCTGAGTTTCTGCTGAAGGCTTTTTTTTTTTTTTTTTTTTTGACAGGCAGAGTGGACAGTGAGAGAGAGACAGAGAAAGGTCTTCCTTTGCCGTTGGTTCACCCCCCAATGGCTGCTGTGGCCGGCGTGCTGCAGCCGATGCGCCGCGCTGATCCGAAGCCAGGAGCCAGGTGCTTCTCCTGGTCTCCCATGGGGTGCAGGGCCCAAGCACTTGGGCCATCCTTCATTGCACTGCTGGGCCACAGCAGAGAGCTGGCCTGGAAGAGGAGCAACCGGGACAGAATCCAGCAGCCCAACCAGGACTAGCGTAGAGAGCTGCGGCGCTGGCCTCTTTTTTATTTTCATAATTTTTTAAAAATATTTGTTTATTTTGACAGGTAGAGTTACAGACAGTGAGAGAGAGAGACAGAGAGAAAGGTCTTCCTTCCGTTGGTTTACTCCCCAGATGGCCACAACGGCTGGAGCCAGGTGTTTCTTCCCAGTCTCCCACGCAGGTGCAGGGCCCCAAGTACTTGGGCCATCCTCCACTGCCTTCCCGGGCCACAGCAGAGAGCTGGACTGGAAGAGGAGCAACCAGGACTAGAACCGGTGCCCATATGGGATGCCGGTTAACCCACTTCGCCATGGCCCCTGAAGGCTTTTCAACTCCACTAGAGGTGGCCTTCCCCCTTGGAGCTCTCCCTTTTGAGTCCAGAAAGCATGCCCTCTCTGGGGGACTTCAGGCTGGGGGCAGTTACGGTTCAGTTGTTCCCAGCCCCAGGCCACTGCCTCCACCCTGGTGAACCTGCCACACCCCACCCACACCTCGGTAAATAACTGGCTGTGAATGACTGTCAGTCTGATTGTGGCATTTCTTCCCTGTTGGGAGTCTGCAATGACCCCGTTCCTGGAACACAAGCTCTGAGATGATTTGGGGGCGTGCTCTTGGGCACTTTGGGGAAAACCTGAATTACGATGTTGTCTGGGTGAGGGTTGGAACTGACACGTGGAAGATTGGAAGCTGGGGTAGGGTTTGCAGAGACTCTGAACGCAGGCAAGGGACAAGAAAAATTTAACCACACCCCCAAAATGATGATACATTAGATGCTGGGAGGGGCATAATCTTGGCCAAGACCCAGGGCCCTTTGGGTTCCCTGGCAGCAGCAAAGGCCTGGCCTCTTGGGCAGGGAGAGCCTTGGTCTCAAAGGAGCAGGGACAGAGGTGGTGGGGAAGGGGGAGGTCATGCCCAGTGGAATCCACTACAAACCTGACCTTGGCTTGGCCTACTTATTCCCTGCATCCCCATCCCTGGCACAGTGTCTGGCCCAGAGTCGTTCAGCAAGTTTGTTGAATGAATGAACGAACAGGGACCTTCTTTGATTAGATTAAAATGTGCAGCTTCAGAGGGGTTTGCATCAAGGTTTTTCATTTTTTATGTAACTTTTTGCTTTGAAGTATGTTTCCAGGGCCAGCGTTGTGGCATAGTGTGCCAAGCTGTCAGCAGCAATGGCTGGCATCCCATACTGGAGCCCCAGTTCAAGTCCCAGCTGCTCCACTTCCAATCCAGCTCCCTGCTAATGCATCTGGGAAAGCAGTGAAGATGACCCAAGTCCTTGGGCCCCTGCACCCACGTGGCTCCTGGTTTTAGTCTGGCCCAGGCTTGACCATTGTGACCATTTTGGGGAGTGAACAAGCAGAACGAAGTTTCTCTCTCTCTCACACACACACACATACACACACATAGTACTCTGTTACTATTAATTTCTGAAACACTGGAGGAAGTTGGACATGTTTACTTCTAAATGCCTCTGTGTCTTCCTCCTGAACACACTGGGCATCAGGGCAATGTATGGACTCACAGCTGCGATCAGATGCATAATCCGTGTCTGTGCAACTCAGGGGTCCTGTAGGAGCTGCCTCTGAAACCCAGAACCGACGTCTGGTGCACGTCACCCTCCATTGTTTCTTGTTCTCCTGGTCTCTTGTCTTTGTCCCTCCGGGTCTGGGCAGTTTGAGGATCACAGACCCACTGTTCTGGGAAGTGTCCTTCAGTTAGGGTTTGCTCAAGATCAGATGAAGGCTTTGCTCTGGCAGGATGTGACCCCTGCGTGTCGTTCACCATCTCCAGACCTAGCAGGTACAAAGTTCACGGAGCCTCTCTTCCCGGAACCCTTCTTCACCCTCCAGGGAGGAGCCATTGCGCTCAGTTTCTGTTCCTGAGTCAAGGTCCAAGAGTTAAATACCACCCAAGGTGGCACCCGTGATTAATGACTGAGCCGAGATGAAACCTAGGTACTCGGAACTGCAGCTGAAATGACCTGATGTCAGACTCCTTCCCTGGCCCTCACTAGCCGCCTGGGGACTTTGCCCCCAGCTGCCTACCCAGCACCCAGCTGTATTCTTTGGGATCATGAGTGAGAGGCAACTAGAAGAAACAGAAGGCTGGAGAGGGTACACTTATTCTCTCTCTCTCTCTCTCTCTCTCTCTCTCTCTCTTGCTCTCTCTCAAAGATGTATTTATTTGAAAGCCAGAGTTACAAAGAGAGAGGGAGAGAGAGCAAAAGAGGTCTTCCACCCACTGGTTCAGTCCTCAAATGGCTGCAATGGCTGGGGCTGGGCCAGGATGAAGCCAGGAGTCTGGAACTTCATCCAGGTGTCCCATGTGGGTAACAGGGGCCCAAGCACTTGGGCTCTCATCTGCTGCTTTCCCAGGAGCATTGGCAGGGGGCTGGAGCAGCTGGGATTGAACCAGCACCTGCTGCACCACACCAGCGGCCTCTAAACTGATCTTCAAAAGAAAGCACTTAGACTCCTCTGGAGCTCCTGGAGGGGGTGTGAGGGAGGGAGGAGGGAGGAGGCCCAGAGGCTGGTGGGAGGCGGAGAGGAAGGTCTGGTGGGCTCCTGCCCTGGGGGTGGGGCATGAGCTTTGGAGAGAGGTGGCTTTGGAGCACAGTCCCCTGCCTCCCCTCCTTCAAGGCTCTGGGAGAAACCTGTTCCACTGAGAGCAGCTCTGGGTTGCGACTGGCCCCACGCTGGCCTAGTTACATGGTGGTCAGTGGGGACGGAGGGGATTTCCTCCAGGCCAAGTGCATTAAATCAAGATCACAGCAGGCCGCTGTCCGGGAGGAGGCTCCCACACCAAGCCCCAGGGGACCAGGCTGAGAAGCAACATGGAGTCACTCCTGCTGACTCCTCCAAGCCATCAGACCAAAATGCAGCGAGAAATCCAGAGGGAGAGACAACAGCCAGGTCTCCCGAAGAAGCCCAAGTCCCCTCGGCTCTGGTGCCCACGGACAAGCAGCCTGCAGGATCCTGAGATGAACCCACCAGTCCCTTCCCTGTGGTTCTGCCTCCCTGGCCCTGCTTCTCAAGAAAGCCACTTAGGAACGCCCAATCCGCCTTGTGTGCTTTGTTCCTGCTTTTTTTCAGCCTTTCTCTGTCTACAAAACCAACTTTTTCTGCTTAGCCCATCAGAACCTTTTTTTTTTTCTATTTTATGGAATCAAGTGTTGCCTGGTTTTAGAAATTCAAAATAAAGTCAACTAAGATCTTCAAATTACATTGCTGTGATTTTTTTATTTGTTTGATTTTAGAGATGTGTTTATTTGAGAGGCAGTCAGAGAGAGTGAGAGAGAGAGAATGAGAGAGAATTCTATCCACCAGTTCACTCCCCAAATGACTGGGCCAAGCTGGAGCCAGGAAATCCATCCTCGTCTCCCACATGGGCAGCAGGGGCCCAAGCTGCCTTCCCTAGTGCGTTCACAGGGAGCTGGATCAGAAGTGGAGCAGCCTGGACTCGAACCAGCGCTCTGTTATGTGGCCACAACACCAGCCTGAAACAGCTGTAGTTTTGACCTTTGAGAAGTGCGAGGGATGCTTTTGTGAAATGAGCCCTTGCAGGTGGGCCCAGTTTTCCTGATGGAGCGCCCCGAGCTCCCCAAGGGGCTCCTGCTGAGCCAGGGTCCTCTGGGCTGTTGAGGTGGAGCCCACAGAACAAGTTCACGAGTGAAGGTTGTGTGTCCCCAGAGGGGCTGCACTTGGCAAGACCAAAGTATTGGACAGCAGGGAGCCCCTGTTCTCCCAGATGCTGCCTGGTACAGTTCCTCCTGTCTTTGCACCTTAGCTTCCTTGCCTGTCAAATGGGTTCCTAAGTGAAACTTAGATGGGATAATGCCTTCAACAGCACGTGACGGGCCGTGGAGGGTGGCAGTGACTGAACACTGCAGGACAGGGGAGTGAGTCATGGATCTGACAGCCTTCAAAACCTACCCTTTGCCTTCCCTGTCTGACTTTCCCCTTGTCACAGTGGAGATGGGGGCCCCCGAGGGACCCGAGGCCTCAGTGGTGTCTGAACTAGGCCCCCCACCCCCACCCTGTGGGATGGGAAGTGGGGCAGCCAGGATTCAAACCAGCACCGATATGGGATGCTGGCATCACAGGCAGCGGCTTCACCTGCTATGCCCAACGCCGGCCATCCATCAACAGCCCTTGACGTGCCCTGTGCCCACTGGGAGTTTCAGCGTGATTAGATGGGATGACCCACGTGAGGCACGGGTCACTGAAATGGTGCCTGGATTGGGTCAGGTGGTGAGGCCAGGAGAGGGAGAGGCTCTGAGCCCTAAGATACCAAAAGCAATCCTTTCCTGTTCAGGGTATCATGACAATAAGGGCCCAACCACTCTGTGACCTCCTGTTTTTGCCTTCTTTGAAAACCTATAACAGTATTTCCTAGGTGCCATGGTGGATTAAAGACGGCCACATATTTTTTGCAATGCTTTACATTGAGATGTGGGGTCTACGTCTCTTCCTTCTAAATTTGGGGTGGCTCTGTGGACACGTGGCCAGAGAAAGCGGCAGACGTCTGAGTCCTGTATACTGGCTTTTGGACCCAGGTCTCAAAGGTCTGATGGCTTCCATGCCCTGTCTTGGGACACCTGCTACAGGAACCCTGACCCACAGTGCAGAGTTGGATGCACTGGGCTTGTGGTGACAAGGCAATGTGGTTACTCTGGTACAGAGTTGCTTGGGGCCAGCACTGTGGCATAGCAGGTAAAGCAGCTGCCTGCAGTGCTGGCATCCCAAAAGGGCGCCGGTTCAAGTCCTGGATGCTCCACTTCTGATCTAGCTCTCTGCTATGGCCTGGGAAAGCAGTAAAAGATGACCCAATTCCTTGGGCCCCTGCACCTGTGTGGGAGACCTGGAAGAAGCTCCTGACTCCTGGCTTCAGATTGGCACTGCTCTGGCCGTCGCGGCCAACTGGGGAGTGAACCAGTGGATGGAAGCCCCTCCTTCTCTCTCTGTGTAACTCTGACTTTCAAATAAATAAATCTTAAAAAAAAAAAAAAAAAAAAGAGTCACAGCTCAGAAATATCTGCCCAAACAGCACGGCACTTTCTTCTGGGACTCAAGTGACTCTCCCGTCTGGGTACACTCCCTCCGAAGGTGAACTGAGGCTACAGCAGGTAGGTGCCTGCATGGATGGCTCAGTGGTAGCTCTTTGCGGAAGTGTAAGTGAATGGAACTTGGACTTCAGGCTGGGTGTTCACGGACCTTCCCACAAGCCCCACAAAGCCAGATAGCATTGTCTGGAGAAAAGCAAGCAGCGAGGTCATGCACCGGGTGAACCCTCTTGACACTGCCATGCATGTTGTGGAGCAGAACTCCACAGAGCCCTGGAATTCCGAATACAGAGCTGGCCTCCCAGATCTTACAAAGGATGTGTGTCAAGATTGGAGCATATTGTAGGCACAGCTCATTTGCTTGATTCATTGCATTTACATGCTCACACATCCGGTAATTGGGCCACCCTTTGAACCCCTGACCCAGGAGGCCTGTCTGCCCAGCTGACCAGAGGCTGAGCCAGTGCTGGCGCCCAGGGCTACTGCCTAGCGTCCATCTAAGCCTCTTGGCCATGGAGAATGGTGATGGATGGGCCAAGAGGAGAAACAAATGTTCGTGTTCTAAGAGTGCTACTTACAGCGTCGGATTGTCTCAGAATCATTCCTGACCCAGGTCAAGTTCAAGTTGGCTACGGAGCGGGGCCAACTCCTCGGATGCTGGATCTATGGGATTGAGCTGTAGGAGGGGCCAGTACTCGGGCCACCCTGGAGGGACAGGAACCATTTTCAGGGTCTCTGCTGTCCCCTTAGGGCAAAGCCAATGAAGAGGCTGAGACGAGGGGCTCAGGGAAGTGGGGGCAAGGAGCCCACCCTGGCTTGGGCTCACTCGCAGCTTTCTCTGACCCACGAGCCACATCCCCCACTGGGCTTTGTAGCAAGTCCACCTTTAGGAGCTGTGGGCTTCACCGCTGGCCCCTAGGGGTGTGGGTAGCACTGGCTAGTGGCATGCCCAGCGTTGCTGGGTATCTGTGAGGCTCGTGTCTCCCACCAGGAAAGAATTCGAAAGACAGTTGTTGGTCATTGAGAGCATGCATCTAAGAGAGACGGAAATGCCCAAGGTGGGGAATTCTTTAAATCAGCTGTATTTTTGGGGGTGGTGGGGAGCTATGGGTTTGGAGCCCAGACTTTTGGCAGCCTTCTGTGGAACCGCATGGCCGGGAGCCTCAGCCTCCCCCTGGCCGGGAACTGTGTCTCCCGGCATGGACTTGAGGTCACTTTTTCCCTCTCTTCATAGGAAATTCTGAGAGCATGAGGTAAACCATCTCTAGGCGGGAAGGAATGTGTGGTGTGGAGTTGCCAGCCGGCAGGCTCCCTGCGGGAGGTTAGGGAGGGAGCCCGATCTCAGGACTGGGGTTTCCCAATGCCGAGGGTGAGGTGGGCTTGGGGGAAGAGCAGTTTCCCGTGTTGGCTCAGCCGGAGGGACCCTGCTTCCCACCCTCAAGGAGGGCAGGAGGGGGAGACCTGGCTGCTGGCCGGGCCCAAGGGCGGCTGGAGAGAGGCTCTTGTGTGCTGTTTCCCAGCCTCGCACAGGGGCCTCTGCTGGACCCAAAGTGGCCAAGGCAGATGGGGATGCGTGCGGAAAAGCCACTGGTGCAGTAAGCCCAGGGGCGCCTTAACGATGAGGTGGAGGCTTGGTCCAATTGTGGCGTGCAGGAGGTGGAGCCACGGGAGGTCTAAAGCCCCCGTGGGGGCCAGCCCTTGGAAGGCAGCTGTCTCCCAGAGTGGGTTGATCACAACGTGCAGCCGGGCCTCACTTCTTCCCGACTCGCCATGCACACAGTCCCCCGTCCACCACCTCATCAGCTACCAGACGTGTGGCCAATGGACTGCAAAGCTCCAGCTCTCTGGGCCAAAATAAACCTTCTTCCCTGCCCCCCTCCACACCCCACCCCTCAACAGCCTGTCTGTTATTTGTTACAGCGATGAGAAGCTGCCTAGTATAGCCAGAGTTGTGTTGCTAGCTGGCTTCCCAGCAGCCCTGTGGAAGTCAAGTGGCTTGGAAGCTGCTTGGGGAGGGCGTGGCGGTGTTTCTGGGTGGTGGCCCTCATCTGAGAGTACAGAAATCACTCTGCTGGCACCGTGGGAGAGGCCGGCTTAGCACTGAGGGGCCCGGCCTGAACGCGAGCTTTTTCTACAACCTGTATCACCTTTGAAAACACCTTCTCATTCTCCTGCCTCCATTTTTCAGCCATTGATGGAGGCTGGACTAGCTTCTTAGGACCACTATCACAAATGACCACCGACTGGGAGACTTGGAACAGCAGAAATTTATTCCCTTGTCATCTGAGGGCGTGAAGTCTCAGAGCAGGTCATTGGCAGTGCCATGCTCGAAGTCTCGAGGGAAAATTCTTCTGGGCTCTTCCAGCTTCTTATTTTCTTAAATCATTTATTTATTTATTTGAAAGGTAGAATTACAGAGAGGCAGAGGCAGAGAGAGAGAGAGAGAGAGAGAGAGAGAGAGGTCTTCCATCTCTGGTTCACTCCCCAAAAGGCCGCAACTGCCAGAGCTGGGCTGATCTGAAGCCAGGAGCCAGGAGCTTCTTCCAGGTCTCCCACATAGGCCCAAGGACTTCTACTGCTTTCCCAGGCCATAGCAGAGAGCTGGATCGGAAGTGGAGTAACCCGGACTTGAACCAATGCCCATATGGGATGCCGGCACTGCAGGCAGCAGCTTTACCCGCTACGCCACAGGGATGGCCCCTCTTCTAGCTTCTAATGGTGCAGGTGTTCCCTGGTGTGAGGCTACAACCGTCTGTTCTCTGCTCCATTGCCATGTGGCCATCTCTTCTCATTCTTGTGTCATTCTGTAGATCTTGTCCACAAACACCTGTCACTGGATTTAGGGCCCACCCAGATAATCCAACCCAACATCCTTACTTATGATCTACAGAGTCCATTTTTCCCAAGTAAGGTCCCAATCATAGGTTCTTGGATTTAGGACACAGATATATGGGGGGGGGGTCACTATTCAACCCTAAGCAGGGAGTTTCTGAAACGAAAGCACTGGGCTAGGGCCTCTGGTGGTTGCCCAAGTGTAGAGAGTGCCCAGCTATGAATGAAGGCACCTGGACCCCTGTCCTGACTGTGAAGGCGGCCTGCTGGGTCTCGGTCTGCTCATCTACAGAATGGCTGCATGAGCTCAAGGGGCTCTTCCTTCTGGCACGTTCCCAGTGTGCACCTGTCTGCCCTCGGCACCTATGCACTTGGCCTCCACAAAGTAGGCTTTAATTTAGCCTGTGGTTTTACAAATAGTTATTTACGTGTGTATGTGCACATACGTGTGTGTCACTATCTACATGTGAGTCTACACACATACATGGTAATTTTAAAAGTTCATGGAAATGGAATTAGAGTGAAAGTTTATTTTGGTGCACAAAATTTTGAAATCCATGCATACAAAGTGTCTTCAAAAAGTTTACGGAGAGGGGCTGGTGCTGTGGCATAACGGGTAAAACTGGAAGCTCCTGGCTTCTGGCTTCAGCCTGGCCCAGCACCAGTCAGTGTGGCTATCTGGGGAGTGAACCAGCAGGTAGAAGATCTCTCGTTCTCTCTTTTTCTGTGTCTCTCCTCCTCCTCTCTCTGTAAACTCTGCCTTTCAATAAATAAATACATCTTTAAATTTTTTTTTTCTTAAACAGTTCTGGAGAGGGGCCAGTGCTGTGGCACAGTGAGTTAAGTTGGTACTTGTGACACCGGCATCCCACATCAGAGTGCTTGGTTTGAGTCTTGGCTTCTTTGCTTCTGATCCGGTTTCCTGCGGATGCACCTGAGAATCCACCCATGTGAATGGCCTGTATGGAGTTACCAGCTCCTGGCTTCAGCCTGGCCCAGCTCTAAGCTATAGCAGGAATTCAGGGAGTGAACTAGCAGATGAAAAAATCTCTCCTCTCTCTCTGTTGCTCTGCCTTTCAAATAAATAAATAAAATATTTTTGAAAAAGTCTATGGAAAATACAAATTATGAATAAGCTATGCAGGGATTTCTAGATCTTCTGTACCCAAATTAACTTGTCTTTTATTTCCATTTTCCACAAACTTTTTGCAGTGGCTTTGTACATGCTTTATTGTAAGTAAAATGTACTCAATATAAAATCGGTCACATTAACTGTTTTAAAAAGATTTATTTATTTATGTATTTGAAAATCAGAGTTACACCGAGAGAGGGAGAGAAACACAAAGAGCGATATCCCACCGACTGGTTCACCCCCCAGATGGCCACAATAGCCAGCGCTGGGCCAGGCCGTAGCCAGGAACCAGGAGCTTCATCCAGGTCTCCCACATGGGTGGCAGGGACCCAAACATTTGGGACGTCTTCCACTGCTTTTCCCAGACCATTGGCAGAGAGTTGGATCGGAAGTGGAGCAGCTGGGAACCAAGCCGGCAGCCATATGGGATGCTGGCGTTGCAGGTGGTGGTTGTACTGACTACACCACAATGCCAGCCCCATATGTTAGTGGTTTTTAAGTACACGGTTCGGTGGCGTTAAACACCCTGACACCACTGTGTGGCCGTCACTGCCATCTCTGTTTTTGCAAGAATGAAAAAGGAAGACTCATCCCCAGGATCGTGGGGCTCTCAAGGTGTCACTCACAGGTGCAGCTTGCTCCAGGAGATGCCTCACTCATGCTCATCTTAGGGAGATGTGAGAGCAGCTGAACGGGGGTGAACCCATAGCGATAGCCCAGTCCCCAGGTGACCCCGTGACCTTGAAGAGAACGACCCTGCAGCTCCCAACCTGCAGGCTGCCCTGTCTTGTCGCCAGGTCTTCTCCTGGATTCCCACCCGAGTTCTGCGCTTCCCTCTGGGCCCTGATGGTTAGAGTCTGGTCCCGGCACCTGCAACAGCAGCACTACCTAGGAACTCTCTAGAAATGCAGGTTCCCATCTGCACGCCACAGGCTCAGAAGCAAGGGGCGGGGCTCTGTGTCTGTTTCTACCGCCCTTCCAGGGGATTCTGATCCACACTGCTCTGGGTCTGCAGGAGGAATCCCGCTTCCAAAGAACCACTCCCCGCCACCTGTTCTACAAAGCATAGGTTTTACTTATTTATTTATTTTTTTTAAGATTTATTTACTTGAGAGGCAGAGTTACAGACAGTGAGAGGGAGAGACAAAGAGAAAGGTCTTCCATCCACTGGTTCACTCCCCAAATGACAGCAATGGCTGGAGCTGGGCTGATCCAAAGTCAGGAGCCAGGAGCTTCTTCCAGATCTCCCATGTGGGTACAGGGGCTCAAACACTTGGGCCATTATCTACCGCTTTCCCAGGCCATCAGCAAGGAGCTGGATTGGAAGTGGAGCAGCCGGGACTTGAACCAGCACCCATATGGGATGCCGCCACTGCAGGCAGATGCTTAACCCACTACGCCACAGTGCCAGCCCCAGCCACAGTTTTTATTGCTAGAGGCTCTGTGAATACCACCCAGGTCTCCCACACGGGTACAGGGGCCCAAGCACTTGAGCTATCACCTGCCGTCTCCCAAGTGCATTAGCAGGAAGGTAGATTGGAAGCATGGAGTGGCCAGGACCTGAACTGGCACTCCGATATGGAACCTGGCATCCCAACTGGTGGCTTAACTGCTCTGCCACAATGCCTGACACCCTGACCCTCACGTGAATCACACCTTCTCACATGATTTTAGAACTTTTTTGGGCTTCTTTAATCTTAGGTGCTCGCAGAACCCAACCTAAGGTTAATGGTTTGGGACTTTGGTCGTAGGTTGGGTTCTCCCAGAGACAGGCACTGGAAGCAAGGATTTTAGCTTATTTGGGAGGTGATCCAGGAAAAAAATACTGGCAGGGAAAGGGTCAGGGTAGCATGGTGGCAGCTGAGCCTCGGGCACTCTGGACACTCTGAGGGGCAAGGTGGGTAGTTGTACATCACACACAGGTGTGCACTATTTGCACTGGACTGCGTGTGGGTCAGAGGGACTCAGAAAGCCAGAGCCAGGGCTTAGGCGGACAGATGCAGGTGCGGGCAGCTGGGGGATAGTGACACCCCATGTAGTGGCGTGGCCTGTGTACTGGGGTGGCACTGCCAGCAGCCCCTATATATCTGGGGGAGGTGCAAAACATATTAAAACTCTGAACAGATTGTTTAAGCCATGCCACGAATAGTCAGGAGTAGCAGAGCTGGATCTGGGACAGGGTGGGGGAGGAGGGAGGTTTATTATAACCCAGCATAAGCCTGCTGAGGGAAAACCCCTGTGTAAGAACCGGGCCTGAGAGGCAGAAGGGCTATGAGACCCGAGGGAGAGGCAGACAAATCCAGTACTGCACACAGAGTAGTGTAGTTTTACTGGGGACTTACAGACAGCAGCTTAGCCCCGGGTGTCTGGAAGACAAGTGGATTCCAGCACCCCGAGGCAGAAGGAAGAGCCTCACATGCCAATGCAGACAAAGGTGGCCCACAGCCAACCAGAGCGTCCCCAGACTTTCTCAAGGCACATCAGCAAGTCAGGCTCAGTGAAGGGACAGTTTAGGTGGCAGCAGCTGGCACGAGGTGCCTGGTAGCCTGCCTTCACGGATTTGTTTATCACAGGTTCGGGGCAACTTCCAGGGGCACCTAGTGGGCAAGATGGCTGCTGTTGTGCCAAGGTGGATCCCTACACAAGCCCATCCCCGTTCCAGGCAAATCCACCCTGGGAAGACAGTCACCCTGCCATCCGCGTGTGCCACCACTGGTCTCTGGGCCCTGCTGAGACCGTGGCATGGGGCTGGGAGAAGGTGGAACCTTGGTAGGGTCTGGGGGTCCCGACTCCACTTTGGCCTCCGCAGAGCTGTCCCAGTGACAGCTCCCAGTGGTCCTTACCGCTGATAGCTGCCCTTTCTCTTTCCATCCCGTAAATAGCACAACCCATGTGGAAACCAGAGTTCCTTAAAATAGTTTTGTTTAAAGAAACAAAAGCACCGGCTCTTGATCAGCTAATTTTCTTCTTCCACTGCAGGCCACCAGCAAACAGACGCATCTCTGAGTTCCAGGCCTGATGCTCACAGGGGTCCCCAGCCCTCATCCACCCAGGGCTCTGCTTTCCTGTAGATGCAGCTCTCAAACATTCCAGACACCGGATGGCTTTTGTTTAGGGAAGGTGTAACTGCAGAAATGAGAGGGCACTGCTGCAAATGGCCAAATCCCTGCGCCGTGTATGCTGTCCTTTGGAGTCCCATGGAGCCACTGCAGTAGCTTCATAGAACCTTCCAGAAGGAGGGCAATGTTCTGTGTGAGTCTGTGCTGTCCACCGCAACAGCCATGCGGCTAGTACGACCGAGGCACTGAATTTTAAATTCAGTTTCAAGGGCATTAGTGTACTTGCAGCCCACGTGTGGCTGCCGAACTGGACAGTGCAGCTCAGGAGCCAAGCTGCAGCTGGGCTCTCTGGGATGGGGCTGGGTAGAGGGGGTGACATGCGTGCCCCAGGGTGTGTCACACTCCGGACTGCCGACCAGAGGAAGAGCCTCGGAAGGTTTCATCTCCAACTGAAGACCCTTCTAGGAGAGAATCAGTTCACAAAGGGCCATACTCTGCCCTTGGCCTGTGACGATGACCCTGACCCTGGTCACCAGTGAGGACAGGGTGAGCTAGCAGTTCACACGAGCCCCCTCCCTTGCCCTTGGTGACACCTGGCTGGGAGTTTGTGCTTTTCACCCGTGTCATTCTGGGAGAGGAAATGGGGGGTAGGCAAAAGCAATCTCCGCTGGCTCAGTCAAGATTTGAACCCAGGTCCACCGAGGCTCACCAGCTCTAGGTGTTGAGATGTTCTCCTGGAAGGTGGGGTTGCCCTGAGCTTCCTCCCACATTCCTGCTGGAAGCTGCAGAGTGGCGCTGACAGTCACTGGGGTTGAGAGGTCAGCGTGGGAAGCTCTCTGCTCCCTCTGGGTCCAGGCTCACCCCACTCCCACCCCTGAGCCTGGAGTTAAAAATAACAAAGAATGACAAGGCCCGGGGCTCTGCGGTCAGGAGGACAGCGTGTGGTTTTCATTTTCTTCTTTCTCTTCTCTGATTCTCGAGCCTCAGATTAAAGCTGAGAAATCATTTCCTGGCTGAAGGGCTGGGAGACACTGGGAGAGGACTGTCCAGCGGAAAAATTATTCTCCAGAGATTTTTCTTAAAGCCACGTATTAAAAAACCCTCAAACTTTCAATTACAAAATTCGCATATGTTCCTTCAGGGAAACTTGGGAAACGGCTGAATGCAAAGAAAGAAGAAAATGCATTGTCAGTCTACTCGAAGGATCATCACTCACATTTGCCATATTCCACTTCAGTCCCCTTTTTTCTGGGCATAAAAAATACGTTTGTAGTTTTTTGTGAGTTTGTGTGTGCTCCAGTTATGACTATAGATTTCAAGGTCTCCCAGATCATGGTGAGTGGATTCAAATGCTTCCTAGGAGATCCCGCATTGTGGTGCAGAGGGTTAAGTAACCACCTGCGATGCCGGCATCTCAGAGGAGTGGCCGTTTGAGTCCTGGCCACTCCACATCCAATCCAGCTCCCTGCTAACACGAGTGGGAAAACAGCCAAAGATAGCCAAAGTACTTGAGCCCCTGCCACGAACATGAGAGTCCCAGGTGGAGTTCCAGGCTCTGGCTTCGGCCTGGTCCAGCCCTGGCTGTTATGGCCATCTGTGAGTGAACCAATGAATAGAACATCTTTCTCTCTCTCTCTGTCTCTTCCTCTCTCTATAATTTTGCCATCCAAAGAAATAAAATAAATATTTAAACAAAAATCTTTTCTGGGATGAAAGGAATAGTCTAGATTATTACTAATCCGTTATTGACCACACGTGACCAGGACGTAGCCTGCTATGGCCCACGTGGACCTGTCATCACTCCCACCTGGGCTAAGTTTAAGTCGCTGTGAGAGTCCCTGAGCTCTCGCTGCTTCCACACGGGTTTCTCACACCAGCACAGGGCTGGAGTGAGGCAGGTGCACTAGGCCCCGAGTCAAACCCTGCCTCACCACCTGCTTTATGCTAAGGATGATTTTTTTTTCTTACATTTCAAATGATTAGAAACAAGCATCCCAAATGAGTAATATTTTATGGCACATAAAAATTCTATAAATTAAAATTAAAAATTTTCAATTTCAAAAATCTATGAAATTCAATTTTTAAAGAAACAATGCCATGCTCATTCATGTATGTGCTGTCTATGGTACAAAATGGAGCTTGTTGGCCATGGTGGCAAGAGTGAAAGATGGCTTCCCTGACCAGGAAATGGACCAGACCCTGAATGACCCATAGATCCACTCAATTTTCAAACATTGATTTGGCTTCTGGTAGCCAGCTGGTGGGGGGTGAGCAGTGGGGGTAGGGGCAGGGATGAGCAGAGCTGGAGACCGCCTCTCTAAGTCCTGCATCCAAAGGACCACAGCGGGGGCACGGTGCTGTGGCACAGGGGGTTAGGCCCCCGTGTCTGCAACACCAGCATCTTCTAGCAGAGGGCTGCTTCAAGTCCTCGCTGCTCCATTTCTGATGCAGCTCCCCGCTGCATCACTGCCTTTGAAATCAATACAATCTTTTTAAAGAAAAATCTTATTTATTTCAAAGGTAGAATAGAGAAACAGAGAATGAAGGATTTTCCATCCACTGGTTCATTCCCCAAATGACCGCAACGGCTGGGGCTGGGCCAGGCAGAAGCTGGCAGCCTGGGACCCCATCCAGATCTCCTGAGAGTGGCAGGGGCCCAAGCAATTGGGTCATCTTTCACTGCCTTCCCAGGTGCATTAGCAGGGAGCTGGATAGGAAGTGGAGCAACTGGGACTTGAACCAGAGTATGGGCTGCTGGTGTCACAGGCGGTAGCTTAACCCACTATGCCAAAAACGCCAGCCCCAGGCACAATTTTGTCCAGGAGATTTTGCATCTATGGCTGGTTGAACTCGTAGATATGGAGGCCGGCTGTGCAGTTTGCCAGGCCCTGACCCAGCCCTGGGAAAGCAGTGAGCAGGTGAGGCCTGGCACCTTGGACCTTGCAAAGCACCCTGCCCCCACCCCTGATGTCAGGCTCTCCGGGAAGCACAGGCCGGGTGTGACCACGAGCTGAGTCCCGGCTGCTCCCGGCAGAGTCTGCCTTGGGACAAAACCCCTTGTGTCCTGAGCTTCCCCGGAAGTGGGCTCTGCAGCCGTAATTCCCAGCGGGTCCAGCTCTTCTCCGGGCCTATAGTTGGGGTTCACAGGCAGAGCCCTGGCCTGGGGCCCCTCCCACTACAGCTCAGTGCTTTCCGAGGTGGGCCTTGATCCCCACTTCCCAACCTGCAGCAGGCCCCAGGGCCTTCCCCATGCCTGCCCCTGGGGCACTACAGAGGAACACCCTGCAGCCCAAGCCGGGGCGCTGGGCAGCCTGGCCCCCCTCATCTGGGCCCCACGCCTCTCTCACTCTCAGTTTATGTTTCTGGCACCAGAGTTAGAGCTCCGAGCCAGCTACACACATGGCCGAAGCCAGTTCTCTGGGGGAGTTGAGGGGAGTGAGCTGGAAGGCGGGTGAGGACACAGCCAGCGTCTCCCAGCCCGTGCCAGTGCCTTGCCTTTCTCTAGTTCCTGCCCCTGCCCCCTCGGCCCTGCCTGCTTGCTGTCTCCCTCTCCCTCCCAGGAATTCTTTCCCCTCCCACCTCGAGTTTTCTAGAAAGTCAGGCCAGCTGTTTCCTGGCAGAGCAGAGCTAACCCTCTCCAGAAAGGGACGTGCCAGAACCCAGGCCTGTGGGCTGCTGACGTGGGTGGGTGGAGTTTATTCAGGCCCTGCCCTCAGAGAACTTCCGGCTTATGGGAGGGACAGAGGAGCCACAGCCAATTACAAAGGGAGCTCCAAAAGCCTCCAGGAGAAACAGAATTAAAACAAGTTTCTGGGCTGATGCTGTGGCATAGCAGGTAAAGCCGCCACCTGCAGTGCCAGCATCCCATTTGGGTGCTGGTTCAAGTCCCAGCTGCTCCACTTCTGATCCAGCTCTCTGCTGTGGCCTGGGAAAGCAGTGGAAGATGGCCCAAGTCCTTGGGCCCCTGTACCTGAGTGGGAGACCCGGAAGAAGCTCCTGGCTCCTGGCTTCAGATTGACCCAGCTATTGAGGCCATTTGGGGCCTCTCTCTTTCTGCCTCTGCTTTTCAAATAAATAAATAGATCTTTAGGAAAAAAACCAAGTTTTTGTTGGTGCAGAAAACCCCAAAATTCAGAAATCCATGCATATAAAGGATTTTCAAAAGATTCATAAAAAATGTACATTATGAAAAAGTTATGCATGGACTGCAAAGATTTTGGCATCAAAATAAATGTCTTTTAATTTTATCTTCCAGTTTTTGAAATACCCTTGTGTATATGCGCATTGTGCTGTTTTTAGCTCACATTTTTATTTTTAACTGAAAAATAGTAATTGTGTATATTTATGGGGTACAATGTGATGTTTTGATATAGGTATACATTGTGGAAGGGTTTAATCAAGCTCATTATTATATCCATCACTTTCCCTACTTGGCTTTTTTCTTTTTCTTTTTCTTTTTTTTTGGAGAATGAGAACATTTAAAATCTTTTCTTCCAGCAATTTTGAAATATATAATACATTATTACTAACTAATGGTCACTAAGACTTACTCCTGCTGTCTAAATGAAACTTGGTACCGTTGGTCAATTTTCCCCCATCACCTCCCAGCTCCCGATAACCACTGTTCTACTCTCTGCACCTGTAAGTGTTCCCTTAGAAGTGAATTCACTTAGAAGCGAATCACAGGCAACTGTCTTTCTGTGCTTGGCTTCCTTCGCTCCGCTTCATCTATGTTGTCGCAGACAGCAATGGAGCCTTCTTGGTAAAGGCTGAATAGTACTCCACCGTGCACAGGTGCCCCCTCCTCCTTAGCTGTTCCTCTGTCGAGGGCCATGACGCTCGATGCCGTATGCTGGCTATTGTGACTAGAACTGCAATGAATGTGGAAGTGTGGAGACCTCTCCCACATACTGATGTCCATCTTTCTTTTTTCTTTCAAAGATTTATTTATTATTTATTTGGAAGGCAGAGGCGGGGAGAGAGAGAGAGAGAGAGAGAGAGAGAGAGAGAGAGAATCTTCCATCTGCTGGTTCACTCCCCAAATGGCCACAACGGGCAGAGCAGCGTCGATCCAAAGCCAGGAGCAGGAGCTTCTTCCTGGTCTCCCAAGCAGGTGCAGGGGCCCAAGCACTTGGGCCATCTTCTACTGCTTTCCCAGGCCATAGCAGAGAGCTGGATGGGAAGTGGAGCAGCTGGGACTCCCAAATCGGCGCCTGTGTGGGATGTTGGCAGTCGCTTTACCTGCTACATCACAGCATCCGCTTTACCCACTAGGCCACAGTGTTGGCCCTGTGAGGACAGTTCTTCTGGGTACATACCCAGCAGTGGGATTGCTGGTTCCTCTGGTAGTCCTATTTCTGTTTTTTTGAGGAATTTCCATTCTGTTCTCCATATGGGCTATGCTAACACTCGTCCCCACCAACAGAGCTACAGGCAATTTTCATGGTATCCTAAAGGGTGACCGTGGCCAGGGCAGGTATTTGGTGAGGCAGCAGCCAGCAGACTGCACCCAGGCACTGGGGAAGCAACAGCAGGGGCGGGGAGAAGTTGCCAACGCAGAACAGGGGGAGCTGGAGCTAAGTCAAGGTGAGGGTGCAAAGTGTCCGCCAGGGAAGGGAATGGACAGTGGGGGTGCCTGGACTTGTCTCATCTTAAGGCCGGGGACACCCCCTTAGCTAAAACCCTTAGAAGGCTCTCAAACGAGGGAAGCTGATGATCTGACACTTCAGAAAACTCACCTTGGCTACCCAGAGCGGACCTGGAAGAACATTCGTCTAATCTGAGGGGATGAGGCCTGACCACAGGGCAGGGCAGGGGAGTCGGAGAGGCTGGTGGATCTTCGAGGGGTACGTGGGCCGGGCATGAGTGACGGATGGCATCCAGCAAGGCTGCCTGGGCAGACAGCGTACCAGTCAGCTGCCAATATGACAGCACAGCATAACAACAACAACTCTGCACCCCCAGTCTCAGCGGTTTACGTCCGCAAAGGTTTTGTTGCACTCCCCAGGCTGCAGGCTGGCCGCAGCAGGCTCATGTTGGGTGTGCTTGTCTGAACTTATCTGGGTCGGGCTTCCGGT
Source organism: Sylvilagus floridanus (assembly GCA_949820135.1). NCBI lineage: Eukaryota > Metazoa > Chordata > Mammalia > Lagomorpha > Leporidae > Sylvilagus > Sylvilagus floridanus. The sequence goes on from OX463231.1 coordinate 88,419,844, forward strand.
TGGGTTCTGGATGCTCCTTTTGACTTCATTCTAGGGCAAGCCAAGGGGCAGTTAACTGTCAGGTGCACGTTCTTGTCATGGAAAATCCCAGGAGCTCAGATTGCACAAGCACCTTTAAAATCTTAGCTTGTAGCACAGCAGGTATGGAGGTGACCTCAAAGCCACCAGAGGGGGCAGGAGATAAGGCCCCTGGGGACTCCGGGTTGGGGCTGCTCTTCTTTGAAGTAGCTTGTGGGGCTTCCTGCTCTCCTGATCAACAAAGGTCACTCTTGTCATTTATTTCTCAAGTCTTCAAAAGAATGCCGGGGAACAGAGGTGTGGTTACCAAATATAGAGACGACTGATATCCATAATAGAGACGTCTTTGTCCATCCAGCAAGTACCTACTGCACCCACTCTTGGCCAGACGGACCGGACCATTCTGTCCTGCATGGTAGGCATGATTGCTGGAACTGAGGTCTGACTTTGAAGCCCCTGTTGTCCTGGCATGGAAAATAGGCTGTGGATGTCCTGAGGGCTAATTGTTATCATGTAGTGAATCTGCTATTAGAATTTCACAGCAACCAATTATATACATTTTATGAATTTGAAAACTGCAGATGGCTATAACAGAGACCTAAAATAGTGGCTCAAACAACCAAGCTTTTATTCTCTGATTTGTTAAGAAATTTAGAGGTAGGCCATCTCGGGCAGGACTAAGCTTGTTATGCATTTCTGCTCCATTACCTGCAGTAGGTAGCTTCTATCCTTAAGGTGTCCTCGTAATCCAGTTCAGCTGCTGGAGCTCCAGCCATCACGTGAGCTGCAGGCTGGAAGAAGGGGTAAGGCAAAAGGGGTAGTTCTCTCAACTGAGACAGTTCCTGTAGAAGCAGGATTCCTGGAGGCACCACAAGCATTAAAGCTTACATCGTATACTCACGTGGCCATACTCAGCTGCAAGAGAGCCCGGGAACTGAAGTTTTTGCTGGACACACTACTTGCCTGAATGAAGTCAGGGTTCTGGGCTGTGATTTGGACGTGGTTTGAGCGCGTTCTGCAAAGGTTCTGGGGTTGGAAGTTTCGTCCCCAAGTGGCTGTGTTGGGGTGGAGAGATGGAGACCCGCAGGGCGTTATTAGGTCACTGGTGGCTCCACTTCACGATGATGCAGGCTGGGCTTGCACAGTGGGGTAGACTTCATCAGAATGAGCTGTTATAGAGCAAGTTCACTTGTTTCGTGTCTCCCGCTTCCTGTCTCGCTGCGTCATCTCTACGGCTCCCACTGCTCTGATAATCTCTGCCAGGAGGCATTCTCCAGAGTGAGCAGATGCCAGCACCACGCCCTTGAACCTCCAGTGCGAGGACTCAGTCTCAGGTCATAGCAACACAAAACAGACTAGAGGGGCCAGCATCGTGGTGCGGCAGGCTAAGCCCCCGCCGGCAATGCCGGCATCCCACATCAGAGCACTGACTCAAGTCCCAGCTTGCTCCACTTCCTAGCCAGCTCCCTGCTGCTTTGGGAGTGTCTCTTATGGTTACAGTGAGTTGTCAGCTGGCATTGAAGCCACGTGAAGGCTCCACCAGGCTGGGGAGCTTGCAAAGCAACTGGGCTCTGAGCAGGAACTGCCCAAGAGCAAATGTCTCAAAGCGGAAGCTGCCCCTTCTCTTATCGGCTAGACTGGAACTGGCCTGGGTCCCTTCTGGCCAGATTCAAGGGGTAGAAGAACAGACCTGCCCTCCCTGTGGAGAAAGTGCATGCCCACTACGAGGGAGGGAGGGTAGCAGCATCCTAGGGACCAGCTGACACACCACTCTGGCTGGATTTCAGAATCACCTGAGTGAGCAAATAGTCAAGGCCAAGTGTACCCCTAGAGAATGCTGTGGTGCCCGCATGGGAGACCAGGAGGAAGCGCCTGGCTCCTGGCTTCGGATCGGTGCAGCGCCGGCTGTGGCAGCCATTTGGGGGATGAACCAACCGAAGGAAGACCTTTACCTCTGTCTCGCTCTCATTGTCTATAACTCTCTCTCTCTGTCTCTCTGTCTCTTTCTCACTGTCTAACTCTGCCTGTCGAGAGAGAGAGAGAGAGAGAGAGAGAGAGAGAGAGAGAGAGAGAATGCTGTGATGGGCGCTCCTGAGGGGACCTCGGAATCATGCTATTTTAAAATTCCCAAGGTGACTTTAAGGTGCAACTAAGGTTGAGAACCATTGGTTTAACCCAACCCTGAAGAAAAACAAATTATAAAAAGACCCAGAGACAAAAAGAAAACAAGGGTTGGTCCTTGGGCCCTGCGAGTTCCTAATCAGACATTTACGATCCTCTGCTCCAACCACTTCCCAGTGCTGGTTTGGTTCTCATGGGACTTCCTGTGTTTAGTTAGCTCACGTGGGTGGGGAATCAAGCAGTACGGAAGCTCAAAGTGGAAAGACTGAAGCAACGATGGGCCCGGGAGTGTTTACAAAATGGCTTGGACATTGCTTTGGTCCCAGGCTTTTGATCTGAAGCCCATAGTGTGGTGAGTTTTCCCCCTTGCTTCACCAGCAATTGGTTTGTACATGCTGCGAGTTCTGACACAATCAGCAGAAGTCCTGGGTCAATAGCATTTTGGACCAATCAGCCTACCAAGAGTTAACGTGCCTTTCCAGTACACCCTCCCTCCAGATAGGCAGTGGGTCAGAGATGCTTTCCAACAGCATCATCTCAGAAGCACGCTCGTGCCTATTCATGGTCCTGCCTACTACCCTCGCACATTAGAAAATGTATTCCTTCAGCTAACGACCTGTTAAATTTCCTTAGTGAATGAGGTGCAATTTTTTCTCTAGAATAAATTATTTTTTGGTGCCTGTCCGTTTTCTGGAAGGAATGTTTCCCTAAAACCCTGGGCACATTTCAAGAGTCAAGTAGAGGGGCTGCCGCTGTGTGCTAGCCTGCAGCACCAGCATCCCATATGGGCGCCGGTTCAAGTCCCAGGTGCTTCACTTCCAATCCAGCTCCCTGCTATGGCCTGAGAAAGCAGTAGAAGATGGCCCAAGTCCTTGGACCTCTGCACAGGTGTGGGAGACCCAGATGGAGTTCCAGGTTCCTGGCTTCAGCCTGGTCTACCTCTAGCCATTACAGCCATCTGGGGACTGAAGCAGTGGATGGAAGCTCCCTCTTTCTCTCTCTCTCTCTCCCTCCCTTTCTTATGCTTTCAAACAAGTAAACCTTGCACTTTATACTATGTGATAAGAAATGACTTAACTATTTTGACAAATGCCTGCCCCTTTGTCTTTATTTTTTAAGCCACTATTACTTGGCTGGCTTGTTACTTGCGGTTGAGTAACTTCCTTTTTTTTTTTTTTTTTTAATTGTTTGTTTATTTGAAAGTTAGAGAGAGAGGTCTTCCATCTGCTGGTTCACTCCCCAAATGGCTGCAATGGCTGGGGCTGAGCCAAGCTGAAGCCAGGAGCTTCTTCTTGTCTCCTACGTGTATGCAGGGGCCCAAGTACTTGGGCCATCTTCTGCTGCTGTCTCAGGTGCATTAGCAGGGAGGTGGATTGGAAGTGGAGCAGCTGGAACTCAAACCAGTGTCCATATGTGTTGCTGGCACTGCAGATGGTGGCTTACCGTGCTGCACCACAGCGCCGGCCTTTTTTTTTTTTTTAATCCTTAAATAAATTCCTTTTGAAATAGCACTATGGAACAGATGGATAAGGAAGTCAGTGGCAAAGTCAGCCCGAGCAATTTATCAGACAACACCCACCTGCAGCTCAAGTACCGTCTGAAGGTTTGCTTGCCCAGAACCCTAGATAAGGCCTTTAAATGTTTGTTAATAACTGGGTGGTGGAATAGATACATGGGTGGGTGTCACTCCCATCTCTCCATGATAAGTAACTAAACAGCTGGATTTTGTCAGGAATCCTTCCAGAGAGGCACACCTGAAAATGTCTCCCTTTCGTCGGGACCATTCTGGTTGCAAGTGGAAGAAACTGAACTCAGATAAGCACAAGAGAAGTGTGTTTGCTCCGGGAACCACAAGATTCCAAAGGCAACTGGCCACGGGTGTCACTGGATCGAGGGGCTCTGCTGCTGCGGGCACCATGGGTCTGTCTGTCTCTCCCCTTCTCTCTCTCTCTCTCTCTCTCTCTGTCCCCTCATCTCGTCTCTATCAACCTCCATTCTGCACACAAGCTCCATTCACACAGCAGAGAAACACGCCAGATGCCCCAACCCCACGCTCCTAGTTTGTAACCCTGGTTTACAAGCCCCCTTTAGGGTCTCTCCCAGGAGGCTTCTGATTGGACTTTCCTGAGCCAATCACAGTGCCCAGGAAGATAGAACGTTCTGATTGGCTATCCTGGGGTCAGACCCAGCAGGACTTGTCACTTCCGGCAGCAGAGTGGGGGGGGGGGGGGCGTGGTTGTGCAGACAAAGGCTCCAAGGCGGCTGCTGGCCACCTCAGCCTCCTGCCCTGCCCCCGTAGCCGCCTGCGGGGCAGCTTTAACCCTCTCATCCCCAGCCCCATTCCTGCCCGTGCTGTTGGTCTCAATGTATCACCATTGGGGATGTCACTGAGACAAGCATTGGGCACTGCTAGTTTATCTGAGAATTTGGCCCCAGGATGCAATGGGAGGGAATGAGTGAGACAGGGAAGAAGGGGAAATCAATGAAGGGCTGTGTTAATGAGAAGGAAATAGGGCTCAGGTGGCCTGCAGAGACACAGCCAGTGAATATGCCCTGGGCTGTGCTGGATGTGAGCCTGGGGCTTGGGGTAGAAGGGACTGGAAGGGGTGTGGGTAACAGGTGTTCTTCAGTCTACATGGGGGATGGCTTCTAGGACCGGGAGGATACCAAAGTCCTTTGTATAAAATGCTCAAGTCCTTTGTATAAAATGGCCCAGTATTTGTAAGTAACCTACAGAATCCTCCCATATCCTTTATTCTTTTTAAAAGATGTATTTATTTTTATTTATTTGAAAGGCAGAGTCGCAAAGAGACATCTCCCATCCACTGGTTCACTCTAACCCTAACCCTAACCCTAACCCTAACCCTAACCCTAACCCTAATGACTGCAATGGTTGGGGCTGGGCCAGGCTGAAGCCAGGAGCCAGAAACTCCACATGGATGGCTGTGGGCCATCTTCCACTGCTTTCCTGGGCACATTTTCAGGGAGCTGGATCAGAAGTCAAGCAACCGGACCCGGAACTGGCGCAAACTGGCTGCACCACAACGCCAGCCCCTCCCATACACGTTACGTCATCGCTAGATTACTTGGAATACCTAATATGATAGGGAAGTATCTAATATATAGATGGCATATACCTAATACACTGTGTAAGTGATTGTTACACTGTACATATTTAGGGAATAATAGGCAAAAAACTCTGTATATGTTCAGCACAGATGCAAAGGTTTCTTCACACTTTTGCTCTGCGGTCGGTCGAATCCCCAGCTGCAGAACCTGCAGGTCCGGAGGCAGAGTGTGCATCAGAGACACACAGTGCTTAGAGGAGCGAGCGCTTGGCACGGCCTGCACTGTCCACCAAGGCTGTCAGTAGCTCCAGAGTGGGTCTTGGGCACTGGGGCTTCTGCTGCCATCTGCTTCCTATTGGACGCTTACAACAGCCCTGTGAGGAGTTGTTACTCCATTTGCCAGTCAGGTACATTGAGGCCCAATCAGTTTCAAAGCTCTGAAAACAACATGCACAAACAGCAATCTGCTTTTTAAAATTGACCTAGTTTACAGAGTTCAGGATTTGGCAAGTTTCTTCCAAAAGTTTGACCTGCGTCTTATCTTGAGAGTTTGTTACTACAGCTTGCTTGTTCTTTGGCACTAAGACCCTGGCAGTCATGATTATTATTATAAGACATTTATTCATTTGTTTAAAAGGCAGAGTGACAGAAAGAGAGGGAGAGCTAGAGGGAGAAAGAGATGTTTTCCATCTTTTTTTTTTTTTTTCCGATTGATTGATTTGAAAGGCAAAGGTACAGAGAGGTAGAGGCAGAAGCAGAAAGAGAGAGAGAGAGAGAGAGAGAGAGAGAGAGAGAGAGAGAAGTCTTCCATTCACTGGCTTACTCCCCAGTTGGCCTCAATGGCCAGAGCTGTGCCAATCTGAAGCCAGGAGCCAGGAGCTTCTTCCGGGTCTCCCAGAGGGGTGCAGGGGCCCAAGGACTTGGGCCATCTTCTACTGCTTTTCCAGTCTCCATAGCAGAGAGCTGGATCCGAAGGGGAACAGCCAGGACTTGCACCAGTGCCCAAATGGGATGCTGGCACTGCAGGCTGTGACTTTACCGACCACACCACGGTGCCGGCCCCCATCCATTGGTTCACTTCCCCCAGAAGGCCACAGCAGTGAGAACCAGGCCAGCTTGAAGCCAAGAGCCTGGAATTCCATCCAGGTCTCCCACATGGGTGACAGGGCCTCTGCTACCTTCTCAGGCACATTAGCAGGGAGCTGGATCAGAGGTGGAGATGCTGGGACTTGAACCGGAGCTCTGACATGGGATGCCGACATTGCAAGTGGCAGCTTACCCTGCTGCCCACAACGCCAGCCCCAGATCTTGGCGGTTATCAACTGATGGTGCTGGCTGTTCACAGCCTTTGGAAACAGTCACAGGGTGAAGAATCCCTAGGCTGGCGCTTTGCGATGTTGATGCGTACCCCCAGGAGACAGGGGCCCAGCATGCCCTGCTGAAAAGCGAAGTCACAGCTTTCCCCCCACGCTGCCTCATCCCGCCATGAACAGGATGTGGCTGGCAGCCCTCGCTGGAAGCCAGCCAGTTTTTCAGACATCACAGGCACTATTTTTTTAATGCTCCTGAAAGTCCAGGAAACATCGTCCCACAAATCAAGATCTGGCTGCAGCCCTGGATTCTGCCACTTTGCTCTCCAGGGACCAGATGAGAAAACTTGGCACACAGGGGCCAGGCTGATTTATTCGGCATGGACGTGTGGGGATGAGGCAATTGGATCAATGCCGCTTTCTGCTTGGCTGCCGAGTAACGTTAAGAAGCTCCCTGGGCACGCAGCTCCCTGGGCACAGCAGGGTAGCCTTGGGCAAGTCACTTGCCCTGAGTGGGACCCAGCTGCTTGTGTGGAAGGTGATGAGCTTGGTTCATGAGGTGGCCAGCCTGAGGCACAGGTGCCGACCCTCCCCTCTCTCATTGCCGACGACCAGAGTTGGCTTTTGGGTCGAAAACAATTCACCGTCCCAGAACTGAACAGTTTCTGGAGTTCCTTCTCATTCTTTTTTTTTCTTTTAAAGATTTATTTATTGGAAAGTCAGAATTACAGAGAAAAAAGGGAGAGACAGAGAAAGAGAGAGAGAGAGAATCTTCCATCCCCTGGTTCACTCCCCAGATGTCCACAATAGCCAGGGGCTAGGCAAGACTCAAGCCAGGAGCCAGGAGCTTCCTCCGGTCTCCCCGTGGGTGCAGGGGCCCTGAAACTCTGGAGCAAAATCAAGCAGGCCGCTTGGCACCTGTCAGTCTCTCAGCTCCTTCCCTGACTTGATGTTGGGAAGGTCTTTCCAGGGAGAGTGCTGGGGGAGGTGGAGAGAACCATGGGTGCTGGCATTCCGTGGAAGCTGAGGCTGGATCCACGGCACAGTTACCTTACACGGCTGCGATTCATAAAGCAGAGGAGGATCCTGGGGTATCTCCTGGTACGTAACGTGCTTCAGTTCTTCGGATCTCAGACAACAGCCGTCTACACTCAGGAATGCAGGGGTCCCTCTGGCTGTTACAGGCATCTGGGGAGTGAACCACAGGATGGAAAATCTCTCTTTTTTTTTTTTTTTTTAAGATTTATTTATTTATTTGAAAGTCAGAGTTACACAGAGAGGAGAGGCAGAGAGAGAGAGGTCTTCCATCCTATGGTTCACTCCCCAGATGGCCGTAATGGCTGGAGCTGTGCCGATCCAAAGCCAGGAGCTTCTTCCAGGTCTCCCACGTGGGTGCAGAGGCCCAAGGATTTGGGCCATCTTCCACTGCTTTCCCAGGCCATAGCAGAGAGCTGAATCGGAAGTGGAGCAGCCGGGTCTCGAACCGGCGCCCATATGGGATGCCGGCGCTTCAGGCCAGGGCGTTAACCCACTGCGCCACAGCGCTGGACCCTGGAAAATCTCTTTTGCTCTGTGTCTCTCTCTGCCTTTTCAAATGAATGAAGTAAATAAATAGAGCAGAATTCCCGTCTGTAGAGAGAGCTTCCCCAGCCTCTGTACCACGGCAGCCTTCACGCACTGGGCGTCTAAAGGCATCTCAGTTGTCCGCATATTGCTCTCTCTTCCCTGAAGAGTGATCTCCACTTGCACAGGAACTGTGTCTGGTTCCCTGTTGTGTCAGCCCCTAGCATGGGCCTGGACGCTAGTCCTTTAATTCCAGATGTTCGTTGAGCATCTACTATGTGCTGAGCACAGCTTTGGTACCTGGCTCCTGAGGACATGGTGCTTTGTAGAGTTTCCTCCCATGGCTGTAGGTGGAAAATTGGGTCCACGCTATGTGATTCAGGACACGGCAGGTCCAGGAGGTGGGACTGGCCACAGAGATGCCTCGGGCTGGTGACCCATTGTTCCACCAACAAGTTGCTGCATAGCAAGCCATCCCCAAAGTGTGGTGACTTAAAACACAGCATTCTGGGGATGGCACTGTGGCGTAGTAGGCTAAGCTACCACCTGCGTCCCTTCTGAGTGCCACTTCATGTCCCAGCTGCTCTTTTTCCAACCCCTGCACCTGCATGAGAGATCCAGAAGAAGCTCCTGGCTCCTGGCTTCAGATCAGCTCAGCTCCAGCCATTGTGGCCATTTGGGGAGTGAACCAACAGATGGAAGACTTTTCTCTTAGTCTCTCCCTCTCTCTGTCTGTAACTCTACCTCTCAAATAAATAAATAAAATCTTTAAGGAAAGCATTTTATGATTTTATTTATTTTTAATATAATCTCTTGCCATTCTAGAAAATAAAACCTGCCACACCAAGCCTGCTGAGCTCCAGCGTCTCCGCAGAACTCTGATGAGGATTATGTGTGAAAACTCAAATCTTAACACCTGAGCCGAAGCCACAGCAGCTTGCCAGGCACACAGAAGGCCCCAGTGGGTGGCCATCCTCTCTTCTACCTCTCACACTCAGAGGCCATTACTATTGGCTTCATTTTGTAGCTGTTTGTGGAGACCTCAGAATAAGAGATTTGTCAGGCAGGGATCACCAGCTTTCTTTCTTTTTTTTTTTTTTTAAGAGTTTATAGATGTATAATTTGCATACAGCAAAACTGACACTTTCCTGCCCAGGTCTGTGAATACAGCGGCTTGAGCACCACCTTCCTGTTAACCCCATGACGCTTGTGGTCAGCCCTTCCTTTCCCAGCTGCTGACAACCCTTGATCTCTATTCTGTCCCCACTGTTGCGTCCTTTCTAGAATGCCACCTACGAGGATCCCCAGCATGTGGCCGTTTGGTTTCTGTCGAGGCTCCCAGCGCTCTGTGTGGATCGCTTGCTGGGTGCTTGGCTGGATGGGAGTGCTGACCTGTGCCTTGCTTACCTGCCTAAGCTTGTTTTTCTGATAGGGGATTCTGTACGTGGAGTCTCAAAGCAGAAAACAGATGCAAACTGGGATCTGATGAGGCCAGAGTGCTGCTGGCAGGGTGGGAAACCAGGGTGTTGGAAGACCCCCACTCTCACCCATCTCTGCTTCCTTCTCTCTTGGTTGTGTCTTGGATCTTCCGACCATCCTTTGACACTGGCTGTTCCCCGTGCCTGGGATGCTTTTCCTCAATAAACACAGGGCTCACTCCCTTAGTGCCTTCCTGTCTTTGCTAAGATCTCACTTTCTTGAAGTCAACTCTGACCCCTTATCTAATCATAATGCAAGCTGGGTCCCTACCCCACACTTCCAACCCCTTAACCATTTCCTATTTGTTTTCCCATAGCCTTTACCTCTTTCCAACCTACCAAATAATGTGTGTATTCATTATGCCTATTATTATTATCTTTTTTGGAGTGCCTATTATTTTTAAATTTATTTATTTATTAGCGAGGCATGGGGCGAGGTGGGGGTGGGGCAGGGAGCGAGCTCCCATCTGATGGTTCACTCCCCAACGTGCCCACAGTGGCCGGCACTGAGCTGAATTGAAGCTGGGGACACAGTCCAGGTCTCCCACGTGGGTGTGTGGCAGGAACTCAACTCGAGCCGTCACTGCCGCCTCCCAGGGTCTGCATTAACAGGAAGCTGGAGTCAGGAGCCAGAGCTGGAGTTGAGCCCAGGTACTTTGATGTGAGACCTGGGCGTCTTACCTGCTAGAATGAGCTTTTCAGGAGCCAGGTTCTTGAGTGCATCGATCTCTCTCACATGCCTAGAGCAGTCCCTGGCCAACTGTAGGTGCTGAATAAGTAGTGTTGGGTGAACAGGGTATCTCAGATAAGCAATGGAAAGGGCACTGGAGCCTGATAAATCTGTGCCTGGTGCTTAGTAGCTTTGCCACTTCTGCACGCACCCTTTTGCCTCTCCGAGCCTCAGTTTCCTCATCTGGAAAATGGGAATAAGGGTGTGCCTGTGTCAAAGGTTCTAGTCATCACATGAAAATAGGGGAAAAGAAACAGGGGTAGGTCCTTGGGCTCCTGAGTCAGCACATCACAAACCAGGAGGCTTAAAGCAACAGGAGTTGATCCTAAGCCAAGAGCCTGGAGCTTCTTCTGGGTCTCCCATGTGGATGCAGGGGCCCAAGGGCCTGGGCCATCCTCCACTGCTTTCCCAGGCCAGAGCAGAGAGCTGGATTGGAAGTGGAGCAGCTGGGACTCGAGCCAGCGCCCATGTCGGATGCTGGTGCCGCAGGCAGATGCTTAATGTACTATGCCACAGCGCCGGCCTTCTCAGGGTTTTCTAAGAGATCTCTAAAGCCCCTGTTTCCCTGTGGAGCATTTTGTAGGGTGGGTGACCCGGGGCTCCCACACTGGTCAAGTCCAAGTACAGGGACACGGAGGGTGAAGCGGTCTCGGAACATTTATTTCTGTTTTGATCCTTCTGGCCTCTGTTCCAAATCTGGGCCTGAGGCAGGGTCGAGCCCTCTCCCACAGGCCTCGAATGAGCAGCGCCGCCCTGGTCTCCCTCGTGCCCTGAGTGCTGGGCAGTCTTGTCCAAGTTCATGTAAACCACACCTCCAAGGGTCCCAGGAGCTTCCAGGCATCAGATTCCTATGGAAATGGCACAGAGGTAGGCGCCGACTGGGGCCCAAGAGGCCTCAGCACTGCTGCTCCCTCTCTTCCCTGCCCTGCAAGGACTTCCATGACGTCAGCCCCACCCCTCCCTCCTGGCTCTCGCCCCCTCTGAGCCCTTCCCTCGATTTATCGCAGTACCTCTTCTGCTCGTTGAACTGTGATTGTGTCTCTTCCTCCTGCCTCCTCTCCCAGCTAAAGGCAAGTCTGTGAGGGTGAGGAATTTTATTCGTCTTCTTTGGGTGTCCACCCCCAGAGTGGAGAACACTGCCTGGCACACAGTAGGTGCTCAATAATACGGGCATGCATCACTCAGTAGGGGACGAGCAATGTTCTGAGAAATGTGTCTCTGGGTGATTTTATCGTTGGATGAACTTGCACAAGTGCAATCGAGAGGCACAGAGAAAAGTAGGAGGCTGCTACTGGCATAACTTAGCGCCAGATTGTTTGTTCTGTTTTATTAAAAAGGCACGGACAGAGACAGAGACAGAGAGATGTTTTATCTGCTCAATTCACTCTCCAGGGACCTGCAACAGCCAGGGATGGGCCAGGCCAAATTTAGGAACTGAAACTTAACCCAAGGTCTCCTACAGGGGAGATGCACCTTAGCAGGAAGCTGGCTAGGAAGCAGAGCCAGGACTCAAAGCAGACACTCTGATACGGGACGCACGCATCCCTAGTAGCATCTTAACTGCTGTACCAAACCTGCCCCCTCCCATCTTTTTTATAAGTAGAAGAAATACATTCCAAAATAATGATAAAAGTCAAGTGTGGTAGATACACAGACGCTAGTAACAAAGTGTGCTATTATCATCAGGTATCATGTACTTTACGTAACTGTATGTGCTTTCCTGCTATCTGGTGCTGGGTGTGTGCACTTCAACATCACCTCAAACACAGGAGTAACCGATTGCTCCATGACCTTGAGACACAAGACGTCACTAGGCTGCAGGAATTTTCCGTTCCATTATCATTTTATGGGGAGCGCCATTGTAAGTGTGCTTCCTCCCATGGCTGACCGAAATTTCCTTACGTGGAATGCGACTACACGGTCCACACGAGTGATGGCAATGATAACCCCCCGTGTCGCTGCTTTATGCTGTGCGTCTCTTGTGCTCACTGAGAATGCTTCCTTCTATATTTTTCATTTCTGCCTGGAGGAGGTTGAAGCCGGCAGCCTTATTTAGAGAGGTGGGGAACACAGCTGGGGACCACACTTGCCTTATGCAAGAATCTTTTGGTTACCTGCCCTGAGCCAGAGACCAGGTTGCAGGGCACACAGAATTCCAAAACCACCCTACACATGCACACTGCAGTCCGTGTGTTCCTTCCAGAAAACCAGGCTCTCTTTTCTTTTTGTAATCTGTGTTACATTTTTGACAGACACAGAGTTGCATGAATAAAATATACCAAGTGACGTTTCCCTCTCACCTTGGACTCTGTGTCCCCCCTCTGCTCCCCAACCCCTGACGAGTTCCTTGTTTATCCTTCCAGACACATGTCATGCATTTATGAACAGTTTTTTCCCTTTTGCACAAGTAATAGCATATCACACCAGCCCTTTGGCACGCTGCTTCTTTCACTTAACAATATGACTTAGAGGCACTTCCATCCCAGAGCTTAATGAGCTCCCATTCACCCGTCTATAGAATATTCCACGAAGCGGCTATAAAGGACTTCACCCACCCGAATCCATGGGCAGGTTGATTTCAGACCTTGCCTATTATAAGCAATGGCAGCAGGCAGATACCTTTTGCAGAGGAAGAAAAGAAAGAAGCAAGCAAAGGAAAGAAGGGAGGGAGGGAAGCAAAGGAGGAACCCTTCAGGATTTACAAGACAAATCTTTATCGGTGCGTCTCTTCAGTGCCGGGTTTGTTGTTAAAACGTCGTGGCGCCCTTGTCCTTGGAGCCAGTCTAACAACGAATCAAAGCCCCCTGCCTTTTCTCCCTGGAAATTCCTCGTGGCTTCTCCTACGGAGGATGGGGAGAGGAGGGCAGCAGAGAAGAGGGCTCTGCTCGGCTTTGAACTTGGCCTGCCACGCTGGGTTTTATGTGGAACCACTCCACCACAAGCTCGGCGGCAGCTCTCGCCAAGGTGCATTGAGACAGCCCGAGGGTTCTGAGTTTGCAGTGATATATTTAGAGTGAGCCCTTTAGTGGTGCCCTGAGCTGGAGAGTAAATAGCTGCTTACACGGGCGTTTAAAGCCAACCTAGAAAGAGGCTGTAATTGCAGAGTGCAGGAAACACCGTACTGGAGAGCTTTGCTCAAATGACATGCTATTTGACCCAGTATTTTCCAGAATGCAGAGGCTTCTTTGATCTTTGAGGCAAGTGGCTTTGCACAATCACTGGTTCCCAGTAGGGCTCCAGCCAGACGTGCCCAGCCAGGGTAGGCTTGATAACGGGGAGAACCTGGGCTGAGAGCTGATGGACAGGAGCTTGGTTTGAATTCTCCCAGAAGCAAATGAAGACCAAGGTCAAGTAGATTATTGGGAAGGTGATTCCTGGAAGTACCCCGGGGGAGCAGGGAGAGAAGGAAGCCGGGCACAGTCATCACCATGGACCTTGGAGGCCAACAGGACACTCTTGGGAGCTCCCGGCTGAGGGGTGAGAAATCTTCGGTATTTATTCCACCGACATGCACCTGTCACTGGCTGAAGGTCCCATGGGAAGGGTGGGGTGAGTTTGTGGACTGCATGAAGCTGGGGACAGAAGCTCTTGAGGTGGCCTCCATGGGGCTTTATGGAAAAAGCTCCTGAACTGACAGCGTTGGCCAGTGATGGGCCAATTCTCCAAATGCTGCAAGTGTTGAACAAAACAAGCTGAGTCCCTAGATGCAGTGTGGCGGCTTCTAGGGTGCAGCTGGCAAGCCCCTCCTCCCCTCCCTGCAAGGTCTGCCTCCTGGATGTCCAATCACATGCTGCCAGAACGGCCAGAGAGCTCTGAGTTTACCCTCAGCTTCCCTTCTCCACCTGAAAAATCCAGGTCAACCCACTTGATCTGGAGCCAGATCTAAACATGTGAGGCTCATGAGGCTGGAGCAACATTGGAGGATTCTTCAAATGGGACTCAAAGAGCCTTCCGTGTGAGTGTCTGACTGATGGTTATGCCAAAGTGGGCCTGTGAGTGGTGGGACAGTGGTTGTTAACAGGTTGACTCAGGTTGCACCATCAGACCCTCCCGACCCCACCCCCAAAAAAACCCACTTCCTGGTTTCTGCACAGGGGAGCTGGCCCCCCAGATGCCATCAATACTACACCTTCTGGGCCAGCGCTGTGGCACAGCATCTTAAAGTCCTGGCCTGCAGCACCGGCATCCCCATATGGGTACTGGTTCGAGTCCTGGCTGCTCCACTTCCAATCCAGCTCTCTGCTGTGGCCTGGGAAAGCAGTGGAGGATGGCCCAAGTGCTTGGGCCCCTGCACCTACGTGGGAGACCCCTAAGAAGTGCCTGGCTCCTGGCTTCGGTTCAGCCCAGTTTGGCCATTGCAGCCATTTGGGTAGTGAACTGGCAGATGGAAGATCTCTCTTTCTCTCTCCCTCTGCCTCTCTGTCACTCTGCCTTTCAAACAAATAAATAAATCTTCAAAAAATTAACTGGAAAAAAAAAAAACTATCACTAGAAGAAAAAGAAACAGACCCCTGTCAACACTTGTCAGAGTTTAGGCAGACGGAAGATTGACAGGGCAGTGCTGCCTCAACAGGCTGCGTTTATTTAAAAAGTTGATGTTAAATGTGCCCAACACAGGGCGTGGCCCACGGTGGATATGTAATTCTTATCAAAGCATGGCCATTGAACAGTGTCAGGGAACCCGGGCGGTTCTGGGCGGAGGTGATGGATCGGAAAGGATGGCGATTAACTTCACCTGGAGTCGTGTTGCGCAGGATTCTGAGGCCCAGCTGGGCTCAGCAGGAATCGGAGTGGCCCTCTCTTAGTGATGTCTGCTGTGTCTGCATCAGGCATTTGCCACCCTTGATCTACTGTGTGTCACACTCTTCATGGAGTCCCAGAAATGTGTCGTTCTTGCTCTCAAGTAGCTTAAAATCTTGTTAACTGACAAAAGTGTATTTTTAAAGTTTTATTTATTTCCTTGAGAGGTACAGTTACAGACAGAGGGAGGGAGAGACACAGAGAGAGGTCTTCTATCCTCTGGTTCACTCCCCAGGTGACCACAATGGCCAGAACTGAGCTGATCTGAAGCCAGGAGCCAGGAGCTTCTTCTGGGTCTCCGAAGTGGGTGCAGGGGCCCAAGGACTTAGATCATCTTCTATTGCTTTCCCAGGCCATAGTAGAGAGCTGGATTAGAAGAGGAGCAGCTGGGGCTCGAACCAGCACCCATATGAGGATGTCGGTGCTGCAGGCTGGGGATTAACCCACTGTGCTACAATGCCGGCCCCTTGGAGAATTCTTAGAGAGAATCTAGGGAGGTCACCCAAGGCCTACCCCATGACGCAGCAGCTGCTCTCCTGACCATGTGCCCAGTAGAGAGATGGCGCCAAGACCACTGACAGACTTATCCAACAGTATTCATAGCCACTCCCCGCATGATGGCCCCGAAATGACATCAACACAATTGTCCATCAACAGGGGAGTGGATAAATAGGTCATGTTGTATTCCCACAGTAGAAGAGCACACAGCAATGAGAAGGCATGGCTGTCACCACAGCGGGTGAAGTGAGAGACTCTCGCAGAGAGAAGAAAGTGGACAGAACAGAGCCAGGCAAAAAGAAGAATCACTATGTATTTCTATTTATAGGAAGGTCAAGAACTGGCAACACGAATCTTTGGGGGTAGGTGGGGGGAGGGTGGTCGTCTTGGAGAGGGCATTTGATGGGCAGAGGGCACAGGGAGCCCCTGGGGGCTGGAGAAGCTCTCTGTCTCGCTTTGATGGTGCTTTATTGGGTGTGTGCACGTGTGACGTTCATCGGTCCTTCCACACCTAGGGCTGGTGCACTTTCCTGTGTGCTAATTATACCTCAGTACAAAGGAGGCAGAAGTACACCCCACAGGCCTCCCACTGCTCTGAGAATAAAGCCCTCATTTCTCTAAGGATGTCACAGGCTGCTGCTTGTCCCCTTGCTGCCTCAGACACACGGGCTTGCTTGCTCTCTCCCTCTCTCTCTCTTTCTCTTTCTTTCTCTATTTATTTATTTATTTGAGAGATACAGTTGCAGACAGAGAGGGAGAGACAGAGAGAAAGGTCTTCCATCTGTTGATTCACTCCCCAGATGGCTGCAATGGCCAGAGCTGCGCTGATCCTAAACCAGGAGCCAGGAGCATTTTTGAGTCTCTGATGTGGGTGCAAAGGCCCAAGCACTTGAGCCATTTTCTACTGATTCCCCAGGCCATTAACAGGGAGCTGGAATGGAAGAGGAGCAGCTGGCACACGAACCGGCACCCATATGGGATGCTGCTGCCACAGGATGAGGCTTAGCCTGCTACTCCACAGTGTCGGCCCCCACAGGCCTTTTTTCTATAAACTCCATCCTGTCTCAAGGCCTTGGCACCTGCTATTGTCTCCTCCCAGGTTGCTCTTCCTCCAGATCTTTGCATAGCTGGCACCTTCTTGCACGCTCTCCCCACCAGGTAGTCCCTATCCCAGGATCATTTCTGCATTAGAAAGAGATGAACAGAGTCTCTGCTCTGAGCCCTACTCCTGTCCTCCCAAAAGAGCAAGGGTCAGATGGTCTGAGGGGAGATACTCAACGGCAAAAGGAAGACCTTTCTCTCTGTCTCTCTCTCTCACTGTCCACTCTGCCTGTCAAAAAAAAAAAAAAAAAAAAGAATGATCAACTTAAAAAATCAGCCTGTTGTTATAGACTTATGGAATTTCAAGTGTCGCCTGCGGTTGCTTCAGCAGGGCCAGACTAAATAATTTCGCAGGAATTATACGGCTGCAGCTGGACGTTCCCCGCCCCGGGGCAGCCGCCTCTTCCCCACTTCCCCCACGGTGACCTCCAAAGCAAGAGCTGCCAGAGCTTCGATCTTGAGGGTGCCCATCCCCCCTTCCTCCCCCACCCAGCCCCCTTCTGCTCTGCCTGCCACCCAGCACCCACCCCAGTCCTGGAGGCCTCAGAGAAGGATCCTGGGGGAGCAGGGAGGAGGCAGAGCCCCCAGGGCCACTCAGGTCCTTGTTGTCTGCAGCTTCTGGGCCCTGGAGTGAGGCTGCAGGATCCTAGGAGCCAGAGCAGCCACTCAGAGCTGGTGAGAGAGACAGAGACAGAAGAGAAAGACAAAGGGAGAAAGAGAGAGAGAGAGAGAGAGAGAGAGAGAGAGAGAGAGAGAGAGAGAGAGAGAGCCCAAGCGCCACAATGATAAAGTCAGCAGCTAGCAGCTAAGCAAAAAGAATGGAAAGCTGGGGCTGTGGAGTGAAACCAAATAACACTGGGGAAAATCTCCATCTTCAAACAGGTGACAATTGTGGTTTTGACCAAACTGTTGTAAGATGTGGTTTCAGTTTGAAAGGCTCCCAGGGCTCACTCAGAGCAACTGCAGGGAAATGACATGGGGTGGGGGTGGGGCTGTCCATGGCCCACTTCAGAGGCGGCTGGAGCCAGGGGGGGGCGGGGCGGGGGAGGCCTTGGAGGTGAATAGGGCCCTTTCTTCACCTGCAGCGGAGAGGGGAGGGCTGCTGCAGAGCTTCCTGGCACAGTCAGCACTGGCGCTGGTGACAGGTTTCCCAGCAGCCCCTGACTCCACCCCTCCACTCAGGCACCTGCCCAGCACCCGCCTCCTGCTCCTGGGGTCCAGCTCAGAGCCAGGCCCAGAGCTACTAGAGGAAAGAAGGCACCTGCCTTGGGGGCCACACTGAAGGGAGCCCCAAGAAGCTTAGCAGTCTAGAGAAATAACCTTTTGGTGTACTATTTTTAAAAATCATAGTGAATGAAAAAAAAAAATGATGAACCAGCTGAAGAGTTTTCATTTGTAATTATTTTTATTTATATATTTGAAAGGCAGAGTTACAGAGAGAGAAAGCTCTTCTACTCACTGATTCACTCCCCAGATGGCCACAGCCAGGAGCCAGGAACTCCACTTGGGTCTCCCATATGGGTGGCAGGGGCCCAAGTACTTGGGCCACTTCTACTGATTTCCCAGGCCACAGTAGAGAGCTGGATTGGAAGAGGCACAGCCGGGGCTAGAACCGGCGCCCATATGGGATGCCAGTGCTTCAGGCCAGGGCTTCAACCCGCTGTACCACAGCACTGCCCCACAGCGCCGCCCCCCCCCCCCCAATACTTTAAAAACAGGAACTAAGACTCAGATTCTCTCTTTCTTGGAGGCTCCAAGGCCTCCAAAATTTTATTCCCCAAATTGTAGAAGTTGGCACCTAAGGCCCCATGGAATAACAGCTGGAGTGCAGAGATAGGGATGGGAGGTAGCAAGAGACCAGGACGGGGTGTGTGTGTGTGTGTGTGTGTGTGTGTTTGTGTTCCAGCTGCCTGCGTCCCAGGCTTGCTCCTATTCTCCCTGCACCTGCTTGAGATGTCTCAGAAAGGGCTCCTTCCAGCAAATTCTCCCTCTGAGCCAGGCATGCTCCAATCAAATTTCTGTTACGGACACAAGAATTCCAATTGAAACCTAACACTTATGGGATACCTACTGTGTGTACCTACTGTGTGTACCTACTATGGTGACTTTGAGAGGGACTTTAGGGAAGAATGCCTCAGGAGGACATGGAAGGGGTGGCCCCCCAACAACGGGGCTAGGAGCCTCTGCCCAGAAAAGGTGGTTGGGAGATAAGGAGAGAGAGAGAAACACCCCATTCACAGCTTTGTTTAAGGACAGCACAAAATCTACCTGTTCCCTGCTCTGCCCCCTGCCAACTTCGACGTTCTGTGGGTGATGTAGAGGCGTAATAATCTCCAGAATTGCCATGTCCTGGCTGTGGCAGCCTCAGCCGGCAGCAGCTGGGTACCAGCAAATGTGAAGTCTTGCAGGGGACCTAGGTATTGGAATGGCACGTGGGATTTTGCTTTTCAAAATCAGAGCTTGGAAATGGACATTGAAAACCAAAGAGGATACAGATGGCCAACAAGCAAATGGAAAGAAGTTCCGTTTCTTTAGCCTTTAGGCAACTGAAAATTGGAGCCATGATGAGATATCATCACACACCTATCAGAATGGCTAAACTCCCAGATGCTGTTGAGGATGCAGAGAAATGGGGCCCCACATTCACGGATGGTGGGATGCTGAAGGGAACAGCCACTCTGGAAAATGGCTTGGCAGCTTCTCTATAAAAATAAACATGTGACTACCATGTGACCCACAAGTTTATCACGGAGAAGTGAAAACATATGTTCACACAAAAACCCGTAGCAAAGATTCGCAGCAGCTGGTTGTGTAAGGGCTGAGACTTGCTCAGATGGCCTTTAACAGGAACAAACTGTGAATCCATGCTGTGGAATCAAGGCATGAGTTACTGATACCTGCAACACGGAAGAATCTCCAGGAAATTCTGCTAAGGAAAAACACCAACAGAAAACCAGTCTCCGAAAGGTTACATACCATACGATTCCATTGATATAACATTGTTGAAATGTCAGCGTTTTAGAAGTGGGGAAGAGATGAGTGGTTATGAGGAACTAGGAGAGGAGGCGGGATGGGAGGGAAGCGGGCATCGCTACACAGGGCAACACGGGGACCTCCCGTGCTCTGTCCTGTTTCAGTGTCAGGATCCTGTGGTGACCTTGAACTATATTTTGTCCAGATGTTACTGTTAGGGGAAGCTGAGGAAAAGGTGCAGGAGCTCTCTCTGTATTATTTCTTTCAACTGTGTGTAATTCTTTTTTAAAAATATTTATTTATTTATTTATTTGAAAGGCAGAGTTAGAGAGAGGAGAGAGAGAGAGAGGAGAGAGAGAGAGAGAATCTTTCATCCACTGGTTCACTCCCCAAATGGCTGCAATGGCTGCAATGACTGGAGCTAGACCAATCTGAAGCCAGGAGCCTGGAGCTTCTTTCAAGTGTCCCACATGGGTGCAGGGGCCCAAGGACTTGATCCATCTTCTGCTGCTATCCCAGGCCAAAGCAGAGAGCTGGATCAGAAGACGAGCTGCCAGGACTTGAACCAGCGCCCATATGGGATGCCAGCACTGAAGGCAGTGGCTTTACCTGCTATGCCACAGCACCGACCCCCAACTGTGTGTGATTCTATAATGATCTCAAAATGAAAAGACTGATTAAGCACACAAAACTGCCTGAAGGCATTGGAGAGTGAGCAAAAGCAGGCAGAATCAAGAGGAGGCTGTGTGCATAGGAGAAAGGAAAAGCAAAGGAAAAGTCTCCCATGTTTGTTCGTACTGGCTTCCAGCCTGAAAGCTGCTCCCAGCCTGAGCTCCACGGGGTAGCTACAGCTCCGGTAGAACACCTGCAGCGTTTCTGGCTTGAAGAGCTGGAAGATGGGGACTGGACAACCACAACTACTGGAAAGCAAGAGGATCCCAGAAATGCGAGCAGCAGAGAGGAGGAGCTCCAAACTTGACCCACGTCTCCGGCTGACTCCTCACGCATCCACCTGTGTATCCCTTCCCTGGTTCTCCTGTTCTAAAGCATGGAGTCACCACCCAAGTGTTTGTTTTTGTTATCTGTTCTCCTTAGCTCAAGTGTTTGCCCTGCACAGGAAGGAACTTTGCCTACCTTGCTTATTGCTATCTGCAGAGCCCGGAACAGCACTGAATACACAGGAGGTTTCTATACTAGCTATCTGTCTATGGCCATACCACCCTGAACATGTCCAATCCCGTCTACACTAGCTATCTTTTATACATGGTGACCTTTCCAAACTCTGAGACATAAGACAACCACTATTTCATTAGGCCTGTAGATTCAGACAGGGCCGAGAGGCTTAGCCCACTATGCCACAGCACCAGCCCCACAAGGTGGGGGATGGGGGTTAAGCCATCCTAAAAACTCAGGCCCGAAATTGGATCCAAAGCCAAGGCACCCTTTATAAGCAGTCATAAGCCCTTTCCAAAAGTGCTTGGGAAAGAGAGAGAGGGAAATGAGATTTTTCTCAAACTTGGTCAAGCCAGAGAAGTTGTGCATTCGCAAACACACACGTTTTTAAATGTCTGTTATATATGTGGCATTGGATAGAAAGTGGAAAAGAGGAGGCCGGCGCCGTGGCTCAACAGGCTAATCCTCCGCCTTGCGGCGCCGGCACACCGGGTTCTAGTCCCGGTCAGGGCGCCGGATTCTGTCCCGGTTGCCCCTCTTCCAGGCCAGCCCTCTGCTGTGGCCCAGGAGTGCAGTGGAGGATGGCCCAAGTGCTTGGGCCCTGAACCCCATGGGAGACCAAGATAAGCACCTAGCACCTGGCTCCTGCCATCGGATGAGCGCGGTGCGCTGGCCGCAGCGCGCTGGCCGCGGCAGCCATTGGAGGGTGAACCAACGGCAAAGGAAGACCTTTCTCTCTGTCTCTCTCTCTCACTGTCCACTCTGCCTGTCAAAAAAAAAAAAAAAAGTGGAAAAGAGGGCCGGCACTGTGGTGTAGTGGGTAAAGCTGCCACCTGCAGTGTAGGCATCCCATATGGGCACCAGTTCGAGTCCCAGCTGCTCTTACTCTGATCCAGCTCTTTGCTATGGCCTGGGAAAGCAGTACAAGATGGCCCAAGTCCTTGGGCCCCTGCACCCACATGGGAGACCTGGAAGAATCTCCTGGCTTCTGGCTTCAGATTGGCATAGCTTTGGCCATTGGGGCCAACTGAGGAGTGAACCAGCGAATGGAAGACCTCTCTCTCTCTCTGCTTCTGCCTCTACCTCTGTGTAACTCTGCCTTTCAAATAAATAAATAAATCTTAAAAAAAAAAAAAAAGACCTAGATTCACCATGTTCAGAGTATTAAGGGGATCCGTTCTGGGCTCTGGCTGCCATTCCAGAGGAGGAATTCCAGAGTGAGCTGAGCTAGGAGTGGACAGCCCTCAGCTGTGCCCGGGTCCCCTGCCAACCCCCGGTGGGCACCACACTTCCATGTGGCTTTGAAGACGAGCCTGCTTGTTTGTGCAAGTTCAAATGCAGCCTTGAGAGCAGCTGAGGAATTTGGATCGCTTCGGAATTCGTTTCCTCTCTGGAGGGCCCGAGTCTGACACCAGTAATTACGGGACATTGTCTGCCCGTTGACTTACCTGCACTGTATTGGGTTGGGAATTTTGACCCGGCGCCTGCCCTGGGGATGCCGGGGCCCGGCAGGAAAAGTCGCACAATGGGAGACTCCTAAGGGACTCCCAGGGCCTCTGCCGGACTCACCAGAGAAGGGGTTTCCCCATTCCTGTGGGCTCTTCCTCCCCCGCCCCCGGGCAGGAGACTGCAGACTCTGTCCATATTTGGGCACTGGGGCCAGCTCCCTGGGAGGTCCCAGTGAGGTCAGAGCATGTGGGTCTGGCCCCAGGGCAGCCAGAGCGGAAGCAGGCTGGCGCTGAGGAGGCCTGGTGGGTTCTGTGTGCTCCGTGTGCACCCTTTCCAGAAGCGAGCCCTGTTGGACCTGCTCCCTGTGGGCCCTTTCCCTCATGCGCAGCCTCTTCCAGCTTTCTCTTCTGGCCAGAGCAGACAATCCCGCGGTAGCTGCCTGTCTAGCCTGCAGCAGAGCCGACACAAGGAAGCCGAGCTGACACGCGCTTGTTGGAAGACCAGAAGAGAAGGCTGGAGAAGGCAGGAGGCGGAGGCCCCCGGTCTTGGAAGAGTGACCCTCAATGCTGGCCACCAACTGGACTCAATGCATTTATTGGTGCTTGTATCCAGGCCAGATTCCGGTTCTAATGATTGATTTCAGTGGGTTGAGATAATACACCGAGTAAATTATGCAGGAGATTACGATAAGTGGAGAGGAGATAGGGAATGCTGGGAGGGGTGTTTTTCATGGGAGGGCCTCATGAGAGAGTGTAAGCAGAGCCTTGAAGGAGGTGACGGGGCCAGATGGACACCGGGGAAGGGTGTTCTGGGTGCAGGGAACGGACCATGCGAGGCCACCACCCAGGACCTCACGTGGGGCCATTGGGCGGATTGGTGTGTTTGAGAGCAAGGAGGCTGGCCTGGCTGGAGCTCACAGGTCTGGAGGAGCAGAGAAGAGGCAGTGAGAGAGGGAATAGCCCAGATTAGGCAGGGCCTCCCAGGCCATGGCAAGCCATTTGTTTTTACTCTGAGAGTGATAAGATGGCGTGAGATTCTCTTAAAGCCACAGTCAACAAGTTGGATCGACCATTCCAAGAAACAGCTGTCGGAGCTAGTGCTGTGGTGCAGCAGGTTAAAGCCCCGGTCTGCAGTGCTGGCATCCCATATGGGTGCCGGTTCAAGACCTGACTGTTCCACTTCCAATCCAGCTCTCTGCTATGGCCTGGGATGGCAGTAGAAGATGGCCCAAGTGCTTGGGCCGCTGCTCCCACGTAGGGGACCCAGAAGAAGCTCCTGGCTCCTGGCTTCAGGCTTCAGATCTGCCCAGTTTCGGCCATTGTGGTCATTTTGGGGGAGTGAACCAGCAGATGGAAGAACTCTCTCTCTCTTCTCTCTCTCTCCCCGCCTGCTTCTCTGTAACTCTACCTTTCAAATAAATAAATAAATCTTTTTTAAAAAAAGAAATGCTGTCAAGTTGAAAGACTTTCAAATTTCCTTTTTTTTCCCCACTCCCCAAATGCCTCAACAGTTGGGGCTGGACAGGGACAAAGCCAGGAGCCGGGGACTCCATCTGGGTCTCCCACGTGGGAGGCAGAAACCCAAGTACTCGAGCCACCATCTGCTGCCTCCCAGGGTTCATTGTACCAGCAGCTGGCTCGGAAATGGAGCTGGACCTCGAACCCAAGCACTCTGCTGTGGGAAGTGGGCACCCAGCCTGCAGCTTAGCCACTATGGCAAACACCTGCTCTTGTGGCTGCTTTTAGGGTAGGATCTTTCTCAGGCCCCAGGAGCAGAGTTGTCAGATTGTGGGTGATCAGCACAGATGGGGTCCCCATCCCCAGTAACCTTCAGGACAGAGGCCCTATGGTGACTCACTTCTCAAACTGGGCCAGCTCCCCATGCACACTCAGCTTCTCTGCTAGAAACCAAACGGGGGAAGTGTGTTGGCTGCCACAGAGTCCAGCTTTGCCTCTTACCTGTTCCTGCAGCTTCCCACTGCCTCTGTGTGCAGGCAGTTGGGTTTATTTCCCCTTTACAGCTCCTTCTCTCCCCCTTGTCCTCCTCTTCACTCTTCCCCATCCTCAGCTTGTCCAACCCTGACCTACCCTTTTAACACCAAACTCACACGTCACCTCCTCCTGGGAGCCTCCCCTGACTGTGCTGGTTGGTCAGTATCAGCCTCTCCCTTCTCTAAATCACCAGACACGACCCAGGCTGCACATTCTGATACTTGGGTTTTTAGGGCCACTGAACGTGAGGCTCTTACCAGGTGCCAGGAGCCTGAAACTTTTTTTTTTTTTAACACCTGAGTAAATGCTGTTATCAACATTTTACAGCCAGACAGCTGAGGCCAAGAGCATGGCCTTATAACTCGTGGCCAAGGCTGGATTTACTTTCTTTTTTTTATTATTATTTTTATTTATTTATTTATTTTTGACAGGCAGAGTGGACAGTGAGAGAGAGAGAGAGGAAGCTCTTCCTTTGCCATTGGTTCACCCTCCAATGGCCGCCGCGGCCGGCTGGATTCTACTTTCAAAGCCAGGCCTGTCCTACTCCAAAACCCATCAGTGCCCACCTGTGTCCTCTTTGCCCTAAAATTTCAGGGCAGGTGTTGGGCCCCACTGGCTACCACCAGTACCTGTGTTTCTTTGGCTGAGCTCTTGCCCAGTGAGGTTTGTTTGCCCATGGGGCAGGTTCAGAAGCCCCAGGGTGGGATAGTAGCTCGGGAGTGTCCTGCAGGACAGAGCTCAGCTGGCTGGCAGTGAGAACCAGTGACAGGACCTCCATGGCTGCCTCTCCTCGCTGCCGGGCCCCCCATGCCCTACCTGCTTTTTCTGGGAGCGCCTCCAAATAAACCAGCCTCACTCAGCCCTTTGTCACAGTGTGTCTGCTTTGGGGGGAAGCCAAGCTAAGCCCACCTCTCAATACCTTCGCTGGGCGGCCCTCCCTTCTGGATGATACCCTGGAAAACTACCCCCCACCCCGGAAACCGGGAAACTCCTCCCTGTTTCCCCTGCCCCTCCCACAGCAGTTAACCATATATGGAGCCATAGACAACCATAAATACTAATCAAAATCATGTGCTGATTCATAGAGTCCCCCAAACTGCACTATCAGGCCAAGAAGAGGTAAACACCACCTTTCCTGTGGACATCTTAGCTCCTGTTGAAATCCATGGTCAAGTCCATGACCATGGCCAAGTATTCTCAAGCACCAATGCTCCCCTCTGTGTCATTGAAAGAACTGCTGAGCCTGGCAGAAGCTGTGCTGTTGGCCTGGCTGATGAGGCCTGGGTGATGAGGCCTGGGTGATGAGGCCTGGCTGCTCTTTTTGGGAGACCTTTTGGGGACCAGGGGTGGGGCTCACGTGACCCCACAGGATCATAGGCAACATCAACATCTGGAACCATTTGATTTTCACCCTTGTGCTGCCTGCCTACCCATTAGGCAGTGTGCAGGCCCTCACCGTTAGATGAGGACAGAGCTAGACTAGACTGGATAAGCTCTCCCACTTCCGGCTGTGAATTCTCCTCCAGAGCTCCAAGGACAGCGCTACAAACACAGGCAGCACTGGCTGTTTACTGTGCTCCTGCTGTAGCCAGGCAGGGCTATTACTTCCGTGCTCGTATTTCACAGATGAGGAAAGCCAGGCTCAGAGACGATAACTCACTCTCCCAGGATAAGGTGGTGACTGGCGGCACTGAAATTCATACCCATGCCTGGCTGGCTCCATAAGCAATGTACTTTCTCTCGCCTTGGGCCACTTCTCTCCATCGAAACATTTGCTTAGGGGGCCCGTGCTGTGGTACAGCAGGTCAAGCTGCCACCTGCAGTGCCAGCATCCTTTATGGACACTGGTTCGTGCCCCGGCTGCTCCACTTCCAATCCAGCTCCCTGCTAATGGCCTGGGAAAAGCAGTGAAAGATGGCCCAAGTGTTTGGGCCCCTGCACCCACGTGGGAGACCCCTAAGAAGCGCCTGGCTCCTGGCTTCAGTCTTGCCCAGCCCTGGCCCTAGCAACCATCTGGGGAGTGAACCAGCAGATGGAAGATCTGTGTGTGGATGTGTGTGTGTCCCTCTCTCTCTGTAACTCTTTCAAGTAAATAAATAAATAGAGAGAGAGAGAGAGGGAGAGAAAGGGGAGGGGGGGGAGAGAGAGAGAGAGAGAGAGGGAGAGAGAGGCAGAGAAAGAGAGAAAGTTGCTTGGACTTCAGTGCTGCACCCCTTGATTGGATAAGGACATTTCAGCCTATAAAAAAATCATCCACCAACTATTGCTCCCTGGCAAACTGTCCCAATATCTGTGGTTTTAAAATGAGACCCTCCTTGCCTCGTGACTCAGATGAGCTGAGGGTCGGCTGGTCCAGGATGGGTTCACCTGGGGAGCTTGGGATCAGCCGTACGTCCAGTCGGCCTTCAGTCCTTGCTGCAGTTTCGGCTCAGGCCAGCCCCACCTGACTGCATTCCGGGGACCAGAATGAAGGGGCAACAGTCATGCAAGGAAGTAGCTCTTCTCTTGGTGCTGTCAGAGACACAGGAGAGTCAGTAGAAACATACAAGGAGACTAGGAACTGGAATCCTGTCATCTCATCTCCCACCACTGGCCAAAGCAAGTCCCACAGTCAAGTCTAACTCAAGGGCCAGCGCTGTGGCAGAGCGGGAAAGCCACCACCTGCAGTGCCGGCATCCCATATGTGCAACAGTTCAAGTCCCTGCTGCTCCACTTCCGATCCAGCTCTCTGCTATGGCCTGAGAAAGCAGTACAAGATGACCCAAGTCCTTGGGCCCCTGCACTCACATGAGAGACCCAGAAGAAGCTCCTGGCTCCTGGCTTCAGATTGGTGCAGCTCCAGCTGTTGCAGCCATCTGGGGAGTGAACCAGCGGATGAAAGACCTCTCTCTCTACCTCTCCTTCTCTCTCTGTAACTCTGAATTTCATATAAATCTTAAAAACAAAAGTCTAACTCAAAGGCCTGGGCCTTACTCTCTGCCTCATGGGAGGGACTGCAAAATCCCACAATGGAGGTGAAGAATGAAGAGAGAAAGGAAGAATCAAGACTAATAATTTTATTAATGAATTAAGGTGAGCAATTTTATCTCCCTGGGGGAATAAACCAATACAAGGCTGCTCGGTTTATGGTGGTGTTACATTCTGATAGACCCACCATATGTTGAAAGTGCACGGAACGCACCTGACCTGCTGGACTTCCCAGCTCAGCAACACAGCACAGTGTAGAGCACCGGATGTTTCCCCCAGTACCGCGGGGCTGACAGCTAGCTGCACTTGCAATGCTGTCCAGAGTCACTAGAGAGGATCAGACTACATAGCACTAGCCTAGAAAAAGGCCCAAATCCAACAGGCCAAGTACAAGTTCTGCTGAATGCATATCAATCTCGTACCATCGCAGAATTGAAACATCCTGAGTCAGGGATCAACTTTACAGGGACTGAATGGTGATGGGAAAAATTCCTGGTGTCTGGGGGAAGTGGGGTCATTCCCAGTGTCTTTTCCATTACACTACACAAGGAACAGCTACTCCTGTCTTCAATGTGTGTGCTAGGGGCCCCTGTAGAGGCTCCTTCGTCTTGGGGGGGTCCCATCTCCTCCAGGTTTCTCAGTTCCTAACCTTCCTACAGGATCCTAGACATCAGTGTGGCTGTAGGGATGGATTTCAGCCATCGGGGAAGCATGTGGGAACAGACCAAGAGACAGAACAACTTCCCTCTTTCCCTGGAATCAATCAGCTCTTACCTTTGAAATGAGTGATGTCTACATACCAAGACTGCTTCAGTAGAGAATTACTCCAAGGGTGAGCCATGCAAGAGAAAGCCAGAGAAAGGCTCTTGTTAGCCAAAGCCTCTGAGCTCAGGGATGGCACTGTTTAACTCTCGGGGTCAGCCAGTTGGTCCACCAGAAATTCTTGACCCTTTGGAGTCCCCTTGTCTCCAGGAGAGTAAGAGAAGCAGAACAAGAAAGGACTAAGAGACTCCAGTGGGAATATTCCATCCCATCATGGATTTAGGAAGTATGACACCTGAGAATCATTCAGGGAAAAAACGAAGAGCTTAGTTGATGCCAATGTTCTTGATGAGTGGCATCACCAAATGTTCCCATTTCTGAATCCAGAAGCACCCTAGCCCCTGTGCAGTTAGGGCACCTGACTTGCTTTGGACAACGAGAGGTGAGTACAAGTTGAATCTGTTGCTTCCAGCAGAGGGTGTGAAAGCCAGTATGTAATTGATCATGCCCCTTCCACTGCTCTGGTGGTTGTGGAATTGTGACAAGAATGGACAGTGCTCTCCCAGTGACATGCACTGGCCATGCAGCATGAGAGAATGGCTAAGTCACTGAGATTTTAAAAGGAATTTATTTATTCATTCATTCATTCATTTATTTGAAAGAGAGGGAGAGGGAAAGACAGAGACAGAGACAGAGAGAGACTCTTCTACCTGATGGTTCACTCCCCAAATGGCTGTAATGGCCGGGGCTAAACCAAGCTGAAGTTAGGAGCCAGGAGATTCACTGGGTCACCCACGTGGGTAGGTACAGGGGCCCAAACACTTGGATCATCTTTGGCTGCTTCCCCAGGCCATTAGCAGGAGCTGGAGAGGAGCAGCAGGACTACAAGCAGCACCCATATGGGATGCCAGCGTTGCAGGCACCTGCTTAACCTGCTACACCACAACACCAGCTCCAAATCACTGGGGTTCTGGAGGTTGTTACAGCAGCATTACCTGACCTATTCTGTCTGATGCAATATTGCAACTCAACCAACAGAGATGTATCATAAATAAAGGATTCAGGAATGGCAAAGCTGTGATCTTTAACATAATGATGCTAACAAGAATTGATGATCAGCTCTTTGAAAAGCTTTTTGATACATCATAACTATCCTTAATTATAGGGTACAGTGTGACAGTTTGACACATATATACAATGCATAATGATCAAATCAGAGTAATTTGTTTCCATCTGCTTAAACGTTTAGCATTTCTTTGTGTTTGGAGCCTTCAACCTCATCTTTTCTAGTACTTTATAGTACATATATCAAGATGCTATGGGGGCCAGTGCTGTCGTGTAGTGGGTAAAGCCACCACCTTCAGTGGTGGCATCCCGTATGGGTGCCAGTTCAAGTCCTGGTTGCTCCACTTCTGATCCAGCTCTCTGCTATGACCTGGGAAAGCAGAAGAAGATGGCCCAAGCCCTTGGGCCTTTGCACCCATGTGAGAAGACCCAGAAGAAGTTCCTGGCTCCTGGCTTCAGATTGGCACAGCTCCGGCCATGAAGGACAATTGGGAAGTGAACCAGCCGATGAAAGACCTCTCTGTCTCTGTCTGTCTCTCTCTCTCTCTCTCTCTCTGCGCCTCTGCCTCTTTGTAACTTTCCTTTCAAATAAATAAATAAATCTTAAAAGAAAATGATGCTGTGAACTAGAGTCACTCAGCCATGTGCCTCCTAACTGTACTTTGGTAGCTGCTATCCAGACTCCCTGCATTGCCCCTCGCTGCCCTTCCTAGACTCTAGTGAGCTCCTCTCCACTCTCTTCTATGAGATCAATACTCTTGGCTTCCACATCTGAGTGAGAACAGGTGGTAACCGCCGTTTGTGACTGGCTTATTTCATGTAGCGTGATGTCCCCCGATTCCATCCCGGCCTTTGCAATGGCTGAGTAGCATTCCATTGTGAGTGTTACCACATTTCCTCGGTGGTGAGCCCTTAGAGCTAGAACCAAGACTAAACAACTGCCAAGACGATGCTTACAGGAAGCCTGGAAATGCTATAAACCTTGACAAATTAAAAGTAAGAATGAAACCAATAAAAATGGGAAGGAAAAGGGGAAGAGCTACGAGTGTTAATTTCTTTTTACTCTCATACCATCTATCACTGAAAAATTGAGTTCAAAGTAAGCCTAATGATAGTAACCTCTACTGTTTCCTACCATTATTCTTAAAGTCAGGACATTGATTTGTACATTTATCACTGTATCTACCAATGGAGAAAAAAATCCAGTGAAGTTCAGCAATTCTTTCAGTTCTACTTTTTTTTTCTTCTGCTAAAGAAAACTAAAGATTTAGTCTCATTTGACTATCATATACATTTTTCATGAATTTTCGGGGGTATTTTTGTTTTTGCTTTGAGAGGCAGAGAGACAGACAGAAGAACTCCCATTATTAATTTACTCAACAAATGCTAGCCATGGCTGAGGCTGAGCCAGGCCAAAATCAGGGGTGAGGGCCCAGGCCAGGTCTCTCTCTTGGGTGGCAGGCACCCGACCACCTGAGCCACCACCTGCTGCCCCCCAGGGTCCGTACTAGCAGGAAGCTGGATTTGGAAGCCAGAGGCAGGACTTGAACCCAGGCACTCTGATAAAATTTGCATATTTCATGGCAGTGGTGAGCCTGGGGGAGGAGAGTGAGCCCAGGAAACACCTGTAGGGGAGTGGAAAAGCAGAACAGGAAAGAGAAGGAAGTAAATACTAGAGTGTTACAAAAGCTGGTGCCCACTGTGGACAGCTGGGCTCAGCACCACTGGGAGCTCGGGGAGACTGTCAGAGCTATCCCACCTGAAGGCCAGAGACACTGAGACACTGACCTATCAACTGGAGGGCTCTCCTGGACATTTTACTCCTGGCCAGTGTGTGTGCTGATCCCCCTCCAGCAGCCAGAGACTCGCAGGAAATGGCCTGCAGTGAGGCTACGGGAAGACACTGGGCTTGACGGGATAGGGAATGCCAGCAGGGCGAGGCACCAGCACCATCAGGTGAAACTCTAGGCTTAAGAAGCCCATTTAAGGAACCAGTGTTGTGCAGCAGGTTAAACTGCTGCCTGCAATGCTGGCATCCCATTTGGGTGCTGGTTTGAGTTCCAGCTGCTCCACTTCCAATCCAGTTCCCTGCTAATGCACCTGGGAAAGTAGCATAAGATGGCTCAAGTATTTGGGCCCCTGCCACCCACAGGGGAGACCATGATGGAGTTCCAGGCTCCTGACTTCAGCCTGGCCCACACCCATTGCGGTCACTGCAGGAGTGAACCAGCAGATGGAAGATCTCTGTCTCTCTTCTCTCTGCAACTCTGCCTTTCAAATAAATAAATCTTTTGTTTAAAGCCTGTGGATTCAATTCATCTCAAATAAATTGTGCTAAATCAAAGAAGTCAGTCTTAGAAGGCTCCACGCTGTGTTCTTCTACTGTTACGGCTTTCTGGAAAAGTCTAAATCCTGAGGACAGAAACAGGGTTGTGGTTTTCAAGCGTTGGGAGGGAGCAATGACAGAGAGGCGTGAGGGGAATTGTTCAGGGTTACGGCAATGTTCTACATCTTGGTTGGGGTGGTACATTTGTTCAAATTCGTAGGACTTCACCTTGGAAAAAGGTTTTACTGTATATAAGTCCCATCTCAAAAGCCTGATTGCAATGTTTTTACAAATATGTCTGCATTATTTGCAATTGCAACAAAGTTTAATGTTCCCCTTGAGGACTTAACACTTCCAACAAATGGAGGGGGCAGAAGAGATGTTCTCAGGTCACAAGAGGCGCCGTGGCCTCCTGATTCTGCTCTCACTGTCTCCTGGCTTGCCAGCTTTGGGGACAGCCAGATGCCACACCATGGGAAGCCGTGTGGACAGGCCCACGTGGTGTGGAGCTGAGGCCACTGGCCAAGAGCCATGGCTGCTGCCATCTTGGAAGTGGATCCTCCAGCCTGGTGCATCCATCAGTGACTGATGTAGTTATAATCTCCTGAGAGATCCTGGGACAGAACCAGCCAGCTGAGCAATTCTGTTTCCTTACCCTCTGGAACAATGTGAATTAAGATTGCTGTTTGTTGTGTGAAGCTGCTACTTATAGGGCTACTGTGTTATATGGCCATCAATCTCACATGAGGGTTCTCAAAAAGTTTGTGGAAAAATGGAATTAAAAGATAATGTTAGGGGCCGGTGCAGTGGTTCAGTGGGTTAAAGCCCTGGCTTGAAGCACTGGCATCCTATACAGGGGCCGGTTCGAGTCCTGGCTGCTCCACTTCCAATCCAGCTCTCTGCTACAGCCTGAGAAAGCAGTGGAAGATGGCCCAAGTCCTTGGGCCCCTGCACCTATATGGGAGACCCAGAAGAAGCTTCTGGCTCCTGGCTTTGACCTGGCCCAGCCCTGATTGTTGAGGCCATTGGGGAATAAACCAGTGGATGGAAGCACCCCCCCCCCCCCCCGCCGTCTCTACCTCTCTCTGTAACTCTGCATCTCAAATTAAAAAAAAAAAAAAAAAATGGCTGGCGCCACAGCTCAATAGGCTAATCCTCTGCCTTGCGGCACTGGCACTCCAGGTTCTAGTCCCGGTTGGGGCGCCGGATTCTGTCCCAGTTGCCCCTCTTCCAGGCCAGCTCTCTGCTGTGGCCAGGGAGTGCAGTGGAGGATGGCCCAAGTGCTTGGGCCCTGTACCCCATGGGAGACCAGGAGAAGCACCTGGCTCCTGCCTCCAGATCAGCGCGGTGCGCCGGCCGCGGTGGCCATTGGAGGGTGAACCAATGGCAAAGGAAGAGAAGACCTTTCTGTCTCTCTCTCTCACTGTCCACTCTGCCTGTCAAAAAAAAAAAAAAAAGACTAATTGGATATCCACCTCCCATTTTGGAGTGCCTCAGTTCAAGACCTGCCTCTGGCTCCCAATTCTAGCTATCTGCTAGTGCACACCCTGGGAGGCCACAGGTGGTTGGGTCCCTGCCACTCACGTGGGAGGCCTGGATGGAGTTCACAGCTCCTGTCTTTGGTCTCGTGCAGCCTCAGCCATTGCAGGCATTTGAGGCGTGAACCAACGACAGATCTGTCTCTCTGCCTCTGGAAAAAAATTATGAAAAATATGTATAATGAAAACCCTGCATGGATTTCTAATTTTCTTTCAAGTTCCATGTATACTTTTTTTCATAAAATGCATTTTTCATGAACTATTTGAAGACCATTTGTAAGCATGCATTTCAATTTTATTTTTGCACTAAAATAGCTACCTTTTAATTCCGTTTTCCACAAACTTTTCAAACTATGTGTGTTCACTGACTTAAAATTTAATTCTCAGTTTTAAATAAAATCATCTGTTCTTTTACATAAAGTGTACTGAGAGATCTTTGGCATGGTACTCATCTAAGGTGATGACTCTGGCTTCTGGGCAGTAGGTTTTGGGGATAATTTTTCTTGTGTGTGTCCCTGCTATCCTTGAACTGCTTTTTTTTTTTTTTTTTTTTTTTTTTTTACAGGCAGAGTGGACAGTGAGAGAGAGAGACAGAGAGAAAGGTCTTCCTTTTGCCGTTGGTTCACCCTCCAATGGCCACCGCGGTCGGCGTGCTGCGGCCAGCGCACCGCGCTCATCCGATGGCAGGAGCCAGGAGCCAGGTGCTTTTCCTGGTCTCCCCATTGGGTGCAGGGCCCAAGCACCTGGGCCATCCTCCACTGCACTCCCGGGCCACAGCAGAGGGCTGGCCTGGAAGAGGGGCAACCGGGACAGAATCGGTGCCCCGACCGGGACTAGAACCCGGTGTGCCGGCGCCGCAAGGCGGAGGATTAGCCTGTTGAGCCACGGCGCCGGCCGAACTGCTTTTTATAATGTGTATCACTAACATTCAAAACATAAATAATGGAGCCAGCATTGTGGCCAAACGGGTTAAGCTGCTGCCTGCAATGGCAGATCCCATATTGGAACACTGCTTCAAGTCCCAGCTGCCCTACTTCTGATCCAGCTCCCTGCTAATGTGCTTGTGTAAGCAGCAGAGGATAGCCCAAGGGTGTGGACCCCTGCCACCCATGTGGGAGACCCAGATAGAGTTCCTAGCTCCTGGCTTCCAACTGGCTCAGCCCTGACTACTGTGGACATTGCGGAAGTAAACTAGCAGGTGGAAGATTTCTTTCTCTCTGTCTCTCTCTCTCTCCCTCCCTCTTCCTTTCAAATAAATAAAGCAAATCATAAAAAAAACACATCCAAAACCCCATAAACCCACAAAAAAAGCCTCGGAGCCTGGTGTAGGCAGAGGAGGTGTTATTCACCCAGGGCCGAGCCAGGTGTCTACAGGAAGCAGGTGCACCACTCCTTGAGACATTTGGAGCTCCTCTTGGCCTCACACTCGGTGGCACCACAACAACAAATGATCCAGTTCTGAAACTCAGTTTCGTTCTTGTGCATCAGAAGGAACTGTCCCAACAGGATGTAGGCCTGGGGGAGGGGACAGGGCAGGGAGGAAGAGAGCAAAGGTTATAACCACCTGGCCGGACATGCTCTTCTTCCGTCACCCACCAGCAGCAAAATCACCAGGACCCCCGGGTCCCACTCGAGGGAGATTTGCACTCTCTGCATCCCTGAGGGGGGCCGTGTGGATTGGGGGGCAGACTCCTGTAGAAGCAAGGTCACAGCTTCCGGCACTGGTTGTGGGGGGTCGTCTAGCTTGGAATGACGAGAATCTGTGTTCCCCGAACTGTGCTGACCACAGGAACGCCCTGGGGTCTCCTTCAAAGGCAGGTTCTGACTCAGAAGGCCTCAAGCTGGGGTGGGCGTCAGCGTTTCTGCCCCATCCCAGCTGAGGCTGGTCCAGGGACCACATCTTGAGTGGCAGGGGGCGGAGCATGCCTCCGAGGCTCCCTTCCCACCTCCGATCCAGGAGTTCTGTCTCTGAAACACACGGGGCTCGGAGTTGGAGATGCTTTCACCCCACGCTTCCTCCACGGCCTGGGCAGTGCGTGTCTCAACCAACCTCAGCACTGTTTGGATAAGTCTGTGCTGTGGCACTCTGTCCTGCAAGTGGCAGTGTCACCCCTGGCCAACTCTTCCCACGCACCCAGCCACCTGTGACGATTGAAACCACCTCCACACGTTGGCCAAATGTCCCCTGGGAGGCAAATTCTCCCTCGCGGGAGGGCCACTGCACGCGGGGCTGCCGGATGAAGGGCATCTTTAGCGTCGGTGTGTCCTGGGAGACCACCTGGGGCATCTCAGGCTATGCAGCCACCTGAGGTCAGACCCAGCAGAACCTGGGTCTCAGCGGCTGCACCTGCTTCCTGCGCCTCAGGCAACCAGCCCTGCAGATCGAATTAAGGGACTCCAACAGGAAAGCACTCAGAAAATGCAAATGTCACTTTTGTCCAGGGAGATGTAGCCCTGCGGGAGGGGCACGGCAGGTCCAAACCTGCTGAGATCTGCGGGTGAAAACAGATCCGATAAACAGTGCGACACCCCGACTCGGGCTCCTGGGGGCATTGTCTGGTTTTCTAAGGACCTGCATCCACAGCTTTTCATTTCTCTTTTCCCGTTTGATCATAGCATTGTGGATGAAGGACAAGAGCCACGGGAAGAAAGGGAACAGCTGAGACCCTGCGGCCATAAACTGGCCAAGCCACTAGTGGTGGCGGCTGGAGATTCCAGGTCACATCCAGGGCCATCTCTCCAATGAGAAGCAGCACCCCCAACCCCCACCCCATGCCGCCAAGTTCTGGGCCCTTTCCAGGAAACTTGCTGCTGTTTACTTTCAGTTGCATAAAACAAAGCAAACTTTATCTTAACCAGAGGGAACATTTTTTTTTTTTTCAAGAGAAATCAAATAGAGGCTGAATCCCAGTTACAAAAGGTAGCAAGCATTGGAGCTAGGGGTTTTATTTTTGGTCATGGTCCAGTTGTTGAAAACAGAAGAGAGCCAGGATTCATGGGGATTTTAAACTGTTACTTTAATCACCTTAAAAAACAAACAAACAAACAGACTTAATACAGAGATGTTTCATGTGATCTCATTTCGTTTTCCCACTGGTGGATTGCACTGAGGTGTTTTTAAACCAAATTTATTTTTCAAAGATTTATTTATTTTATTTGAAAGTCAGAGTTACACAGAGAGAAGAGAGGCAGAGAGACAGAGAGAGAGAGAGAGAGAGGTCTTCCATCTGCTGGTTCACTCCCCAATTGGCCGCAATGGCTGGAGCTGTGCTGATCCAAAGCCAGGATCCACACAGTCTCCCATGCAGGAACAGGGGCCAAAGGACTAGGGCCATCTTCTACTGCTTTCCCAGGCCGTAGCAGAGATCTGGATTGGAAATGGAGCAGCTGGGACTTGAACCAGCTCCCATATGGGATGCTGGCACCACAGGTGGCGTCTTTACACACTACACCACAGCGCCGGCCCTTAAACCAAAATTTTTAACAAAGCACATGCTGGGGTTAATAGAACAGAATCAAGAGACGTGGAGCTTCATCCAAGGACAGAACATTAAGGAGAATCATAACAATTATCATTATTACTTAATACAGGTTGAGTATTCCTGTTCTAAAAATCCCAGATACTGCAAATTACAGAACTTCTTGAGCATAGACACCGTACCACCTGTGGAAAATTCCACACCATGCAATCTCCTCTCATGAACAAAATTATTAGAAACACTGCATACAATGACAGGCTGGGTGTGTAAGCTGCATTGAAAAACATAATGCATTTAGACTGGGGTCCCCTAGGATGTCTCATTATGTACATGCAAATATCCCCACGTCCCCACATTCTGAATGCAATCAGAAACGCTCTCCAGCACTGTTGTGGGCAGGTTCCGCTGGGGACACCAAGTGTGATCCTCACACCCACAGGCAGACGCAAACCCCTGCTTCCCTCTGCCCTGCCCCGGCACAGCCCAGACACCTGCAGTCTGGCCCGGAGGCTCTACCCATTTCTGAGGCCCTACTATTGGCATCAGCTGGCTTGGCCATCAGAGCCTCTGTGTCCCACCAGGCCCCGCAGCCAGGAAGCCTGGGAATGTGTGGCACACAGGAGCCAGGCAAACTTTCCAGGAAAAGCCGCAGAAGAAGGGCCTCGTCTTGTAGCCTCTGGAGCCGAGACGCAACCTGACGCTCCCTCCTCTGCTTTCTCTCTGGCTTCACCCTGCGTCTCTCAAAGGTGAGGAGACAAAGTTGGTGCCTTCTCCATTCATTCCTGAAGACTTCACTCTGCTCCCCAGGGAAGCTCCCGGGGCCTATCGATGCCAGGCCAGAGGCTTGCATAGTTTTTCTGCTGGCTCCCCATAGCCTGCCCCTCTCCTTCTTTGAGCCACAGCTCTCAGAAACCCAGCTGCAGGGAGCGTGATGTAGAAACACAGAGTCACTGAGCAGGATACATCCCTGCCCTCTCTCTGCCCTGGACAGCGGCCGTGACAAACCAGGGGCCGTGGTCCTTCCTGCGGTAGCAAGATGGGAGTACAAGGGCAGACCGCCCTCAACCCCAAGTTCAAACGGGGAGACTCAGCCCAGGGCTGGGCCTCCCAGCTGGCCAGGTGCACTTCCTGCTGTACAGCAGCAGTCTGAATCTGCCCCTGTGGGGGATCCGTGTTCCCAACAGCGCTCAGCAGAGTGCTCACCTTGGTTCAGCGCCGTATGGCTGCTGTCCTCAAGGTCGCAACACATCTGAACAAAAGACCTCACATTGCATTTTGCAACTGGGCCCTACCAGGTAGGCAGCTGGCCTGGGTCCACCTTCAAAATGCTCAGCCTTCACCATGACACTGACCTTTCAGAGACCAGCTCTGTCTTGGCCTCCCTTCTCAAGATTCCGACACGTGCCCTGCCCGAGTCCCCACGCCCCCGGCACCTGCACTGGCTGTACCTCACACCACCGGATGGCCCCACGGTACAATGACACAACTTCCTCTGCTGTAGCTAAACAGACATTGTCTCCCCAGTCTCCGTGTTCCTGAGAACCCATGGGATCCAGGCAAATCCAGCATCTCCCGGTCAGCTCAGGCTTAATACTCTGTGACATTCCTGTGAATGATCAATCCAGTGTGAGTCTTGCACCCTTTTTCTTTCTCCTGGGACCTACTTATATGAAAAAAAAAAAAAAAAAAAAAAAAGGGCCAGTGCTATGGCTCAGTGGGTTAAAGCTCCAGTCTGCAGTGCCAGCATCCCATATGGGTGCTGGTTCAAGTCCCGGCTGCTCCACTTCTGATTCAGCTCTCTGCTATGGCCTGGGAAAGCAGTGGAAGATGGCCCAAGTCCCCATGGGAGACTCAGAGGAAGCTCCTGGATCCTAGCTTTGGATCTGCACCGCTCTAGCCATTGTGGCCAATTGGGGAGTGAACCAGTGGATGGAAGACCTCTCTCTCTCTCTCTCTCTCTCTCTCTCTCTGCCTCTCTGTGACTCTGCCTTTCAAATAAATAAGTAAGTAAGGTTTAAAAAAAAAAGATAGAGAAAGAAAAAAAGAAAAAACAAAACAAGGAACCGGCGCTGTTGCGTAGTGGACAACGCAGTGCCTGCGTTCCATATGGGCACCGGTTCAAGTCCCAGCTGCTCCACTTCTGATCCAGCTCTCTGCTATGGCCTGGGAAAGCAGTAGAAGATGGCCCAAGTCCTTGGGCCCCTGCATCCACATGAGAGACCTGGAAGAAACTCCTGGCTCCTGGCTTCGGATCGGCGCAGCTCCAGTTGTTTCGGTCATTTGGGGAGTGAACCAGCGGATGGAAGACCTTTCTCCCCATGCTGCTGGAGACCTCCAGAATTGTGTCCACACTGTGGACACAATTGTGTCCATTCACTCATTGTCTGGAAATAACCCCTGGCTGGGGTTTTCATGGGGAGGGAAGGATCTGGAGAGAAAACCACAGGCAAGCCACGCCTCTGTGTCAGGAGTGTGGGTGCTCAGATCAGGTGTGGGAAAGCAGAGTCCACAGTCATGACAAGGGCTCCCTCTGAAAGCTCAAAGTGCTCAAAAATAGAGGCAACTGGGTGAGGTGGGCAGAAGGAGGGCTTCCCAGCCGGCGCCGCGGCTCACTAGGCTAATCCTCCACCTATGGCGCAGGCACTCCGGGTTCTAGTCCCAGTTGGGGCACTGGTTCTGTCCCGGTTGCTCCTCTTCCAGTCCAGCTCTCTGCTGTGGCCAGGGAGGGCAGTGGAGGATGGTTCAAGTGTTTGGGCCCTGCACCCGCATGGGAGACCACGAGGAAGCACCTGGCTCCTGGCTTCAGATTGGTGCAGCACGCTGTCCGTAGCGGCCATTTGAGAGGTGAACCAACGGAAGGAAGACCTTTCTCTCTGTCTCTCTCTCTCTCTCTCACTGTCTAACTCTGCCTGTCAAAAAAAGAAAAAGAAAAGAGAGAAAGAGAGAGAGAGAGAAAGAGAGAGAGAAAGAGAGAGAGAAAGAAAGAGAGAAAGAGAGAAAGAAAGAAAAGAAAAGAAAAGAAAAGGAAAGGAAAGAAAAGAAAAGAAAAAGAAAAAGAAGGAGGGCTTCCCAGAGGAAGGGGCCATTAGTAGGGCCTGAAGTGGACCACAGTCCCTTTTGAAGAGGGTGCCAGGTGGGAGGGGGTGGTTCCCATATGTGCTTGTGGCTCCTGGAGAGACTGGCACCAGTGATGGGGTGGGGAGAGGGAGGGAGGAGGCAGGGAATATAAAACAGAGCCAAACGGGCGGTGTTAAGTCACCACCTGGGATGCTGGCACCCCAAATCAGAGAACCTAGGTTCCTTTCCTGGCCCCGCTTCCCATCCCAGCTTCCTGCTAGGGCACCTGGAGAGGCAGCTCTTCAAGTACTGGGGTCTCTGCCACCCACGTGGGAGACCTGGATAGAGTTCTAGGATCCTTGGCTTCGTTTTGAGTGAACCAGCAGATGGGAGCTCTCAAATAAGTACAATATTAAAAAAAAAAAAAAAACTTAAAAAAAATATTAAACAGAGCTAAAGCCAGGCCATGGCCAGCCTCGACTCCGTGTGTGCACAAAGCTTTCTCCCATTTCCACAATTCCGGTCTCTCCTGCAGCCCTTCCTCCATTATTTCTAGGCCAACACCGTTCAGTAGGTATACACAAGGTGAACCAGCCACGTCTGTCATTTCTCACTTTCTAGTACCCACGGGAACAAGCAGGAGGGAATCAGGCAAAATGAATATTCTAACAATTGATTTCATTCTTATTGGCTCTGCTGTTTCCGAAACAGCACCACTCTGAGACGTAACCAATGAGAAAATGATTGCTGAGCCTCTCCACGTCCTTTCGCGCGGTGGGGCACGAGGCCGTGACATCACAGCGTGCATTTTCTGTGTCTGGCACACGGCAGTTCAGTCGTGTGCTCAGCAGGCTCACATGGCTGGTGGCCACTGTGTTGCGTGTGGATCCTCAGACCAAAGCGGCCTGCCTCTGCGGGGGAGCAGACACAGAATAACCCAGGCAGAACACAGTCACAGCTTGGGTTTTTGAGCTCCTGAAGAGAATCCATCATCGCAGAAATCAATGGTTTTGAGAATCACGACTCAAATCGGGAGCTGGAAACCCAGTTGTGCTATCGGCCAGAGGTCTGGAGACCGGGGCAGGATGTGAGGACAACTCCTCCGGCCCCCCGCCCTGGTGTGGAAGACGAAGACCTGTGCAGAGGCAGGGATGGAGGTGAAGGTGCGAGAGGCAGGGGCTGGTGAGAGCTGGGGAATGTGCCATGCAGGCCATAGCCTTCGGAGGGGGTAACACAGCCAGGTAACTCAGGTGGGCATCCAGGGCAGGCGGCTGGTGGCGCCTCTGTCCCTGTGCGTCCAGCGTCCTGGTGACTCTGGAGAGAGCTGGCGGCTGAGAGAGGAGCCCAGGCAAATCGGTTTGGGGGCAGCGCAGGGGTCTTTGTGCCAGTGCATCCTCTGAAAGGGAGCAGAGAGCCCAGAAAGGCAGGGTCCAGCAGGCATGGCCAACAAGGGAGCTGCAGCGGGGTTGGCCCACAACAAAGAAATTGAGGCCGAGCCCCAGTGTGGGGAGGGGTGGGCGGCAGCGGAGGGCCAGCCAGCCCTCGGCAGAGGCCCCACAATATGGCCCTTCCCTATGCCACGTTCAGGCCCCCTCCAACCCAGGCAAGGTCTCAAAATACAGGAGCTTGCATTTTCTTTTATTTTCTCTCTCTCTCTCTTTTTTAAAAATATATTCTTCCTCTATTTGAAAGACAGAGAAAGATCTTGCACATGTGTTCGTTCACCCTCCATTATGTGAAATGTGTAACTCTCACTTTCAAATAATAATTAAATCTTTAATGCCCATTGCCACTGTATAGTTGCCACAATAGAAAAACAAAAGAAACAATTATTTATTTAAAAAAAACAATTAAAAATTATTTGAGAGGGAGAGATTGAGAGAGAGAGAGAGAGAGAGAGAGAGAGAGAGCGCACACATGCCTATGTGCTGGTTCATTCTCCAAATGCTCACAGTGGCCAGGGTTAGGCTAGGCTGAAGCCAGGTCTCTCCTGCAGGCAGCAGGGATCCAGTTACTGGAGCCATCACCACCGCCTCTACCAGGGTCTGAATAAGCAGGAAGCTGGAACGAGGAGCCAGAGCTGGGTATTGAACGTAGACACTCTGATGTGGGACCCAGGTGCCCCAGCTGGCAGCTGAAACTGCCAGGCCAAACCTCTGCTCCCCTAGCAGCTTTTGAATAGTCCCATCCAGACAAATAATTAGTGACCAGGTCACTGGCACATCGTCCCTGGAAGGAATTAGTGTTCTTGTAAGAGCAAGACTTGGGGGCAGGTCTTGTGGCGCAGTTGCTTAAATGACCAGCTTCAATGCCAGCATCCCCTATCAGAGCATCAGTTCCAGTCCCGGCCACTCCACTTCTGATCCAACTTCCTGCTAATGCACCTGGGAAGGCAGCAGAAAATGACTCAGGTGCTTGGGCCCCTCCCACCAACGTGGGAGACCCAGATGGGGTTCCAGGCTCCTGGCTTCAGTCTGGCCATTGTGGGCATTTGGGGAGTGAACCAGCAGATGGAAGATACCCCCAACCCCCTCTGTCTCTCCCCCTCTGTCACTTTGCCTTTAAAACAAGCAAACTGAATCTTTGGAAAAAAGGGTTGGGGGCAAGATTGGCCTCTCCTTGCTCTCTGGCTTCTGTTCCCATCACATGATCTCCCCTCTCCTGCCATAATACCATCCACTGGGATGTGATACAGCCAAGGGAGCCCTCACCAGTGCCAGTGCCGTGCTGCTTGGACTTTCAGCCTCTAAGAATGCAGAGCTGAATAAACCTCTCTTCTGTGTAAGTACTCAGCACCAAGTACTCCTTATAGCAACGGAAGATGGACTAGCACTATCAGGTTCCACTAGAAGTTCTGGAGGCTGTCCTTGGGTGGGGAATGACCTCTTAGAATGACTCACATGCCCTGACTCTGGTGTAGACCCCATGGCCAGGCTGGTGCCCTGACTGGGGGCAGGCGAGACTCCACGGGTGCCTTCCTGGAGGTGGGGCGTGCACCTGGCTCATCCAACAGCTCTGTTCCACGCTCCAGAGCCTGGTGCACTTCTGTGTGACCCTGAGCGATTGAATAACCAGTGAGTCTTGCCCAGCCCAGCTGCTCTGAGCTGAAGCAATTCTATCTGCCCATCCTACACAAGCCCTTGAGGCTGCCCGAGCACGTGGGCTCAGTAACACTGAAGCACGTGGCACCCTGCCAAGTGGAGCTTTGCTCTCTGCTGGCCCCTCACAGGGACACATGGCAGGAACTGCCATCTGGCAGGACCGGGGAGAGAGAAGTTGGGGAGAGAGGTTGGAGAAGTTGAAAAGCAAAAACAAAAAATTACCTTGCTGAAGCCTTTGGCGACTAGATTGATGGCAAGTTCCCGGCTAATCCCGTCTATACAGCCAACATCCTTTTCTCCAATGGGTTCAGAGAGGAAGGCTCTGAGCTTGGGGGACATATGAGCCATCTCCTGCAACAGCAGTGGGAGGGGAGCGGAAGGGATTAGCAGGTGCCTGACCGTTTACAGTGCGTGTGGGCACTGGGGAATTCCCTCAGCCAGCCAAGGGGCCGGAGACAACAGATGGTAAATTCCCTTCCATCATGCAGCATTTGCCCGGGACTTTTAAAGCAGCTGCAGTGCCCGCACTGCACGCCTTTGCACACCCATTCCCACCTGGCTGGGGGAAGGGAAGGGTAATGATGACCGCACATGAGCCCCATAAATCCACTGGCCCAGGGTGTGCTTGATGATAAGAACTGCAATGGGCTTCTTGCCAAGTCTTCCCACTACACGCTTAAAGACACAGCTTGCAGGCCCAGTGCAGGTTAAACTCCCTCTCAGAACACCGGCTCCCCACATCGGAGTGCCAGTTTGAGTCCTGGATGCTCCACTTCCCATCCAGTTCCCTGCTAATGCATCTGGGAAGGACGGCCCAGGTACTTGGGCCCCTGCCACCCAGGATGGAGTTCTGGGCTCCTGGTTTCAGCCTGGCCTAGTTCTGCCATTGTGGCAATTTGGGGAGTGAACCGGCAGATGGAAGATCTGTCTTGCCCTCTCTCTGTTACTCTGCCTTTCCAATAGATAAATAAATCTTTAAAAGGAAAGAAAGACACAGCTTGTGTCTCTTAGCAAATTAACCTACCCTCCTCTCTTAGCCGCCTGACACTTGTGCCATACTTTTATTTTAAATAGTTGCCATGTCCTGTAATAGTTGGCTGTCTGGTTGCAAGTAAGAGAAAACTCTTTAAACCAGCTCTGATACTAGGAAAGGCATTATATATCTCAAAAGCCCAGGGGACAGGGTGGGTATGGTATCATCCAGGTCCAGCTCCATGTGTCTGGGATTCTCAGTTCCCCTCATGGTGATAGAATAGCTGCTCCTGCACTCCTACACTCCAACAACTGCACCCAGAGAGAAGGAAAAGAGAGAGAGCTCTGAGCAGATGCCTCATCTGGTTTCTAAGATGGAAGTGCCTGTTTGCTCACTCGCTGTCCCTGATGCTCTTGAATTGAAGAACAACACCCATTTCCAGGAGTTTTTTGAAGTCTTCTGATATTCCCAGGAGATGGTGACACCCTCAAGGGCCGCTTTTGTTCTCCAGCCCAGGCCCAGTGCCCCTTGAAGTGCCGATGACATCAAGGAATGGATGCGCTCCCGGCCTCCCTTGCACAGCACCTGCCCCCTCTCCTGTCCCTACCACCGCACCCTCCTCCAGACCTGTGCTTGCAGGCCTGAGCTCCTCCCGTGAGTCTTCTTGCACAGGGGATGATTGGTCACGCTCCGGAGGAAGGAAGTCTGCGAGCAAAGATGGATGCGAAGGCACAGAGTTGAGCAGTCACGGGTCTCTTAAGGCAAGGGGGCTTCATGTGTCCAGTGAGTCTAGGAGGGAAACAAAGCAAGAGAGCTTGTCCAGGTGCCTGACTCTGGGGGCTCCAATACACAAGGGGGTGTGAGCTGTGATATGTGGGACATCCGTCTCTGAGTTCAGTTTGAAGATACGTTTCCTAAACACAAAACAGTGTTTAATGCCAGTGCTAACTGCGGGACTTCTCGGTGCCCGTGGCCTTCTGGGATGACCACCAGGACCCTGGTAAAAGTCCAAGACTCCTGAGCAAGGAACCACCCAGTGATCCCACAGCCCACACCAAGCTCTGCTGAGGGAAAATTCCACTTGCTCCCTTGGTGGCCACCTGTTAAGTTAAACCTCTCTGCCCATGAAACCTTCTGAGAAAAAAAAATGGAAAATACAACATTGTTATCAGGGCCCCAGCAGCATCAAAGGCGGGGCCTGACTGGAAGCACCGTGTGTGTGTGTGTGTGTGTGTGTGTGTGTGTGCTTTTTCTCACACATCTCCTCCAACTGGGATCCTTGAAACACCTGGGGTGGGGGTGGGGGTTGGGCCAGCCAGGCAGTGATTTTTTACTCGGCTAAGGCCCAGTGGCGGCAGCAGCCACCAGTACAAGAAGGCTGTGCCTTTCTCCGGATAAGCTGGGCTGCAACAGTGGCTCCCAGCTGGGGGCAATGAGGCTCCCCAGGGAAGCTCTGG
Organism: Sylvilagus floridanus; assembly: GCA_949820135.1. NCBI lineage: Eukaryota > Metazoa > Chordata > Mammalia > Lagomorpha > Leporidae > Sylvilagus > Sylvilagus floridanus. The sequence goes on from OX463231.1 coordinate 88,464,842, forward strand.
CAATGTCTGGAGACAGTTGTCCCGGCTTGGGCGGAGGGACGGTGCACTGGCATTTCGAGGCTGCTGAATATCCCACAATGCACAGGATGGCCCCCACAACCGAGAACTGGCCAGCAAGTTCTAGAAAATCCTGACGAGCAGCTGGCGCTGCAGCTCACTAGGCTAATCCTCTGATGTGGTGCCAGCACCCCAGGTTCTAGTCCCAGTTGGGGCGTCGGATTCTGTCCCGGTTGCTCCTCTTCCAGTTCAGCTCTCTGCTGTGGCCCGGGAGTACAGAGGAAGATGGCCCAGGTCCTTGGGTCCTGCACCCACATGGGAGACCAGGAGGAAGCACCTGGCTCCTGGCTTTGGATCAGCGCAGCGCGCTGACTGTAACAGCCACTTGGGGGGTAAACCAACGGAAAAAGGAAGACCTTTCTCTCTGTCTCTGTTTCTCTCTCTCTCTGTCTAACTCTGCCTGTCGAAAGAAAGAAAGAAAGAAAGAAAGAAAGAAAGAAAGAAAGAAAGAAAGAAAGAAAGAAAGAAAGAAAGAAAGGAAGGAAGGAAGGAAGGAAGGAAGGAAGGAAGGAAGGAAGGAAGGAAGAAAGAAAGAAAGAAAGAAAGAAAGAAAGAAAGAAAGAAAGAAAGAAAGAAAGAAAGAAAGAAAGAAAGAAAGAAAGAAAGAAAGAAAATCCTGACTCACATGGTCAAACAGCACAGCTAACCTGCTCATCTCACCTAGCAGAAGCTTTGCAATGAGAAGGACTCAGGATGTTGGGCTCTGTGTTATCAAGGATGAGGCTGGCTGCCCCCAAGGTCCCAAGATACCTGCACAATTGGCTTCGATCCTATTCTGACACAAGAGTGTCCTGAGGAAGAGAAGTCATTTCTTCGTGGGCGTCCTTAAGAAGCAAGATGCCTTGCAAGTTCTGCAGCAGAACTCCTTGTAGTGTCATGGGCAAGAACCAGGCAAGAAGCCCACGTGTGTGCCTGGTGGGGCAGTGAGAGCGGCGTGGCGGTGTGGATGCAGTCAGCCTTCCCAGAAGCACATGACTGCTCAGGGGACTGCTCAGCCTGAAAGAAGCAGGAACAGAGGAAACGGATACTGGGCAGGCCAGCAACAGACTCCCATGTCTTCTAAACCCAACTGCTTGGGAAAAGTTTATTTGAAAGGTAGAGAGAGTGAATCAGGTCAGGCCAAAGCCAGGAGCCAGAAACTCACTATGTTCTGTCTATTACAGCTAGCGCTTCTCAAAGTTTAGCAGGTGTAGGTACAGGTCTCTTTAAAAAAAATAATGCAGGATCTGGTGTGAGTGTCGTGGTACTGGAGGTTAAGCCCCCACAGGTGTCCCACATCAAAGTGTCTGGGCTCAAGTCCCACTTCTGCTTCCCATCCAGCTTCCTACTAATGCGTCTGGGAGGCAGCAGATGATGGCCCAAGTGCTTGAGTTCCTGCCACCCGTATGGGAGACCCAGTTGGATGTCCTGGCTCCTGGCTTTGGCCTGGTCCAGCCCAGGCTGATGCAGGCATTTGGGGAATGAAGCAGAAGATGGAAGATCTAGATGGAAGATATCTCTCTACATATCACTCCATCTTTTAAAAAACATTTTAAAAAATGCAGGCTCTGACGCCACAGGTCTGGGATGAGCTCAGCCGCTGCATGTCCAACCAGCTCTTCAGACATAGGCACTGATGGCATTACTTCTCTTTCCATGTGATTTTATTAATTGTGGTCAAATACAATTTGCCATCTTGACCACTGCTAAGTTCACGTGCAGTGAGTTAAGTACATTCATGCAGTGGTGCAGCCAATCTCCAGACCCTTGGTGCCAACAGAACCTATCCATCACAGCAGCTCCTCCCAGACTGCTGCTTTCCTTCTCTGTGAATCTGACTACCCAAGGCGCTTCTGGAAAGAGGACTCTTTCAGCGTGTGTCCCTTTGTGTCTGGCTGGCTTCTTGTAGCATCATGTCCCGCCCCATTGTCGCTGTATCAGGATTTCCTTCCTTTTCAATGCCTGAATTCTACCACATTTTGTTTATGTTTCGTCTGTTGATTGGAAACTGGACTTGCTCCCACCTTTGACTATTGTGAATACGGATGCACAAATCCAAGATCCAGCTTGCAATTCTTGGAGTATCGACCCAACAGTGGAGTAGCCAGCTCATCTGCAACTTCTGGCTTGAATTTTTGGAGCAGCCATCACACTGTTTTCCGAGAGGCTGCACTAATGCCACTTATTCTTAAATTTGACAGCGCATTAGACTCATGTGGGGAGATTTACAAATGGCTGGTGCTTGGATTCCTCCTCCAGAGAGGGATTTAATTACCACGGAGTATGGTCAGGACATTAGAATTTTCTAAACTCCCTGAGTGACTCCAAAATGTTGCAAAGTTTGAGAGCCATTGTGTCTGTGTCATTTGCTTCTTTCTCACACATTCTGAGCAGGTTTGCTAGGGTGATGGGATTCCATCCAAGAGGGACTTCCTGGTGGGACCTGCATTGTCCTTGTCACCTGTGGTGCAGGTCCCCCAGCTGCCAGGCAGTGTCTCATTCAGCCCCCAGCCCCAGGTGCATCCTATCCTCATTACCCATCCATAGGAAGACTTAGCAATGACCCTGATGGCTTTGAAGTCAAACTTCAGAGAAGGCAAGCTCCATAATAACCCTCTCTTTTCCCCCCAAATTTAAAATAAAGAAGGATGGGGGGGTGTCTTTACTTCAAAGGAAGTTTTACCTGCAATCCATTTATATAAAATAGATCAAAGCAGAGTTCCTCTGTTGACTTGGGAATGAGGTGAAGGTGCCAGAAGTCCCCCACCTTACAGGGAACAACCATGTGCACTGCACCCCTGTGCTCCCCAACCCTTCCTGATCTAACCTAAACACTTCCTTTCCCCCATCAGAACAAGTGAGTCTGAGAAGTTAAGCGACTTGCTCAAGACCGTGCGCCTAGCAAAGGATCACCCCTCTCAGGTGAGCCTCAAGGCTGGCTGTGTTCTCATCAGCTTAAGCACTCAGCCTCCCGGAAGTCAGAAGTGTGTGGCAAACACCTCAACATAACCCCATCCGGTAAGAGGGTCTTGTATTGCAGGGTGTTCTCTCGATTACTTGGCCTTGAACCACAAAGTATAGCTCAGGGAAGCTGTGCTGGCGGGGAAGTGACCTCAATCAATTCTGGTTTGAGATGCTTACAGAGTCACCTATTTAAATAAGGAATAAATGAGTCAATATAATTTCATCACGATTCCTAAAGGTACAGCCTCCCAAATTCTGTTGTTTGACAGCCTTTAAAAGTCATTTTAAAGTAAAAAAAAAAAAAAAGCTGTCTGCTAAGTCTTTATGAGAAGCTGGTTATAAATACGTGCCTTATGCACAAAAATCAACAGCCTTTGTATACACAGACAATGCCACGGCTGAGGAAGAACTGCTAAGATCAATCCCATTCACAATAGCTACAAAAACAATCAAATACCTTGGAATAAATTTAACTAAGGACATTAAAGATCTCTACAATGAAAATTACAAAACCTTAAAGAAAGAAATAGAAGAGGATACCAAAAAATGGAGAAATCTCCCATGCTCATGGATTGGAAGAATCAATATCATCAAAATGTCCATTCTCCCAAAAGCAATTTACAGATTCAACGCAATACCAATCAAGATACCGAGGACATTCTTCTCAGATCTGGAAAAAATGATGCTGAAATTCATATGGAGACACAGGAGACCTCGAATAGCTAAAGCAATCTTGTACAACAAAAACAAAGCCGGAGGCATCACAATACCAGATTTCAGGACATACTACAGGGCAGTTGTTATCAAAACAGCATGGTACTGGTACAGAAACAGATGGATAAACCAATGGAACAGAATAGAAACTCCAGAAATCAATCCAAACACCTACAGCCAACTTATATTTGATCAACGATCCAAAACCAGTCCCTGGAGTAAGGTCAGTCTGTTTAATAAATGGTGCTGGGAAAACTGGATTTCCATGTGCAGAACCATGAAGCAAGACCCCTACCTTTCACCTTACACAAAAATCCATTCAACATGGATTAAAAATTTAAACCTACGACCCGACACCATCAAATTACTAGAGAGCATAGGAGAAACCCTGCAAGACATAGGTACTGGCAAAGACTTCTTGGAAAAGACCCCAGAAGCACAGGCACTGAAAACCAAAATTAACTACTGGGATTGCATCAAATTGAAAAGTTTCTGTACTGCAAAAGAAACAGTCAGGAAAGTGAATAGGAAACCGACAGAATGGGAAAATATAATTGCAAACTATGCAACAGATAAAGGGTTGATAACCAGAATCTACAAAGAAATTAAGAAACTCCACAACATCAAAACAAACAACCCACTTAAGAGATGGGCCAAGGACCTCAATAGACATTTTTCAAAAGAGGAAATCCAAATGGCCAACAGACACATGAAAAAATGTTCAAGATCCCTAGCAATCAGGGAAATGCAAATCAAAACCACAATGAGGTTTCACCTCACCCCGGTGAGAATGGCTCACATTCAGAAATCCACCAACAATAGATGCTGGAGAGGATGTGGGGAAAAAGGGACACTAATCCACTGTTGGTGGGAATGCAAACTGGTGAAGCCACTATGGAAGTCAGTCTGGAGATTCCTCAGAAACCTGAATATAACCCTACCATTCAACCCAGCCATCCCACTCCTTGGAATTTACCCAAAGGAAATTAAATTGGCAAACAAAAAAGCCGTCTGCACAGCAATGTTTATTGCGGCTCAATTCACAATAGCTAAGACTTGGAACCAACCCAAATGCCCATCAACAGTAGACTGGATTAGGAAATTATGGGACATGTACTCTACAGAATACTATACAGCAGTCAAAAACAATGAAATCCGGTCACTTGCAACAAAATGGAGGAATCTGGAAAACATCATGCTGAGTGAATTAAGTCAGTCCCAAAGAGACAAATATCATTTGTTTCCCTTGATTGGCGATGACTAACTGAGCACCAAAGGGGAAACCTGTAGAAGTGAAATGGACACTATGAGAAACAGTGACTCGATCAGCTCTTGTGCTGACTGTTGTTGTACAATGTAATACTTTATCAATGGTAGTATTTTTTTTTCTTTATCCTAGTACTAGTGGTTGAACTCTGTAATTAACACACAATTATTCTTAGGTGTTTAAATTTTAACTGAAAAGTGATCTCTGTGAAATATAAGAGTGGGAATAAGAGAGGGAGGAGATGTAAAACTTGGGACATGCTCAATCGGAACGGCCCCAAATGATGGAGTTAGAATTGTGCCAGGGGTTTCCAATACAATCCCATCAAGGTGGCATGTACCAAGGCCATCTCATTAGTCCAAGTGATCAATTTCAGCTCACAATTGATCACACTGATAGGTCTAAGAGTCAAAGGGATCACACAAACAAGAGTAGTGTCTGCTAATACTAACAGATAGAATGAAAAAGGGAGAGAATGATCCAACATGGGAAGCAGGATACACAGCAGACTCATAGAATGGCAGATGTCCTAAATAGCACTCTGGCCTCAGAATCAGCCCTTAAGGCATTCGGATCTGGCTCAAGAGCCCATGAGAATATTTTAGGCATGGAAAGCTAAGACACTCTGGAAAAAACAGAAGACCTAAATGAAAGATCTCTGCGAGTGAGATCCCAGTGGAAAGAACGGGGCCATCAAAGAAGGAGGTACCTTTCTCTGAAGGGAGGAGAGAACTTCCACTTTGACTATGGCCCTGTGGGAATAAGATCGAAGTCGGCTAACCCTAAAGGCTTCCATAGCCTCAGCAACTCATGACCAGAGCCTAGGGAGATTACTGACGCCATAAACAAGAGTGTCAAATTGTTAAATTAACATCAGGAGTCACTGTGTACTTATGTCTCATGAGGGATCTGTCCTTAATGTGTTATCCAATGTGAAGTGATGCTATTACTAGTACTGAAACAGTATTTTTACACTTTGTGTTTCTGAGTGGGTGCAAACTGATGAAATCCTTACATAGTATATATTGAATCGATCTTCTTTATATAAAGATAATTGCAAATGATTAAAAAATCTTGGTGTTAAACTGGAAATTGCATAGACAATTAATCAATTTTTTTTAAAAAAAATCATGTAGGATCTCTGTCCTTAATGTGCTGTACATTGTGAATTAATACTATAACTAGTACTCCAACAGTATTATCATTTTGTGTCTCTATGCGAGGGCAAACCGTTGAAATCTTTACGTAATATGTACTAAATTGATCTTCTGTGTATAAAGAGAATTGAAAATGAATCTTGATGTGAACAGAAGGGGAGAGGGAGCGGGAAAGGGGAGGGTGGGGGGAGGGAGGGAAGTTGTGGGGGGAGGGGAGCCATTGTGGTCCATGAGCTGTTCTTTGGAAATTTATATTCTTTAAATAAAAGCTTTATATATAAAAAAAAAAAAAGAAATGCAAAAAAAAAAAAATAAATAAATACATGCCTTTCAGATAAACAGAGTAAGGCAGGAGGACATAAAAATGGGTGTTTGGGGGCCGGCACTGTGGCTCAGTGGGCTAAAGCTCCGGTCTGCAGTGCCAGCATTCCATATGGGTGCCGGTTCAAGTCCTGGCTGCTCCACTTCAGATCCAGCTCTCTGCTACGGCCTGGGAAAGCAGTAGAAGGTGGCCCAAGTCCTTGGGCCCCTGCACCGGCATGGGAGGCCCAGAAAAAGCTCCTGGTTCCTCGTTTCAGATCTGCCCAGCTCTGGCCATTATGGCCATCTGGGGAGTGAACCCGCGGATGGAAGACCTCTCTTTTTTTCTCTGCCTCTGCCTCGCTGTAACTGCCTTCAAAAAAAAAAAAAAAGAAAGAAAAGAAAAGAAAGAAAGAAAAAGAAAAAAGATAAAAAAGAATGGGTGTTTGTCCCACATGGGAGATCTGGAAGAAGCTCCTGGCTTTGTCCTGACCCAGCCCTGGCAATTGTGGCCTTTTGGGGAATGAGCCAGAAATGAAAGATTCTCTGTCTCCCTCTCTCTCTCTCTCTTATTATTTCAAATAAATTAATTAAATCTCTAAGAACAACAACAAAAAAAAGGGTGTTTAGGGTTAGGAATAACATTTCCAGTGGGGACATTATGTGTAACTTCAAAAAGTGACATCTCTTTAACAAGTGAAGCTGTGGGGCCAGCACTGTGGTATAGCAGGTAAAGCAGCTGCCTGCAGTGCCTGCGTCCCATATGGGCACTGGTTCGAGTTCTGGCTGCTCCACTTTTGATCCAGCTCTCTGCTGTGGCCTGGGAAAGCAGTAGAAGATGGTGCACATCCTTGGGCCCCTGCACCCGTGTGGGAGACCTGGAAAAAAGCTCCTGGGTCCTGGCTTGGGATCAGCGCAGCTCCAGCTGTTGCGGCCAGCTGGGGAATGAACAAGCATTCACTCCTGCCTCTCCTCTCTCTGTGTAACTCTGACTTTCAAATAAACAAAAATAAATCTTTAAACACACACACACATACACACACACAAATGAAGCTGTTACTCTCTGAATACTGTGCGAGATAACACAAATGCCATTGTTTTCTTGAAATATGAATGAGAAAATGGCAATATTTATAAATAGATTACTTTATTATAGGTGATTTTAAATGTATGTGCTTAACTTATAAAACATTTTTTAAAATCTGTATGTCTTAAAATGCACATAGTCAGGTGCTGGCATCGCGGTGCAGCAGGTAAGCCTCTACCTGAGAAGCCAGTGGCCTCCATGCACTCCGGTTCCAGTCCTGGCTGCTGCACTTCCAATCCAGCTCCCTGCAAGTGTGCCTGGGAAGGCAGCAAAAGATGGCCCAAACACTTGGGCACCTGCCACCAGAGTGGGAGACTAGGATGGAGTTCCTAGCTTCTGATTTCAGCCTCGCCCAGTCCCAGCTGTTGCAGCCATTTGAGTAGTGAACCAGCGGATGGATGGTCTCTTTCTCTGTATGTATCTCCCTCTCTTTTTGTAACTCTGACTTTCAAATAAATAAGATCTTTAAAAAAATAAGCTCATATATTCCAATGGCCAAAATCCATCTGGGAGACAATAGAGAAAATGAGGGTTACCTTTTTTGTTTATTTGCTTTTGTTTTAGAAAGAGAAAGAGCTCCCACTCACTGGTTCATTTCCCAGATACTCAGAATAGCTGGGGCCAGAAGCCGGGAGCCAGGAACTCAATCCATGTCTCCTACATGATTGGCAAGAATCCAACTACTTGAGTCATCATTGCCTCCCTGGGCGCACATAGGCAGGAGGCTGGAATCAGGAACTGGAGTCGGGAAAAAAAACCCAGTTACCCCTAACCAGCATCCTAACCAGCAAGCCAAACACTTTTCCCAGGGCTACTTGACCTTCAAGTTTGCTCTATGTTTGGGCATGTGTGATGCTGCTCAGCCTAGGGAACTGAGATGTTAAAACTTAAACTTCACGTTTTCCTCCCTGCCCCCCTACCCCACTTTTTAAAAAAAGATTTATTTATTTGAAAGTCAGAGATAGAGAGAGAGAAACGGAGAAGCAAAAACAGAAAGATCATCCACCCGCTAGTTCATTCTCTAGATGACTGCAAAGAGGGAAGGGCCAGGCCAAAGCCGGGAGCCAGGAGCTTCTTCTACGTGAATGCAGGAGCCCAAGGACTTGGGCCATCTTCTACTGCTTTCCCAGGTGCATTAGCAGGGAGCTGGATCAGAGCAGAGCAGCTGAGACCTGAACTAGCACCCATATGGGATGCCAGCGGGCAGTGGCTGTACACGCTATGCCAGAGTGTCGGCCCCTTCTCACCCCTTTTTTAAGAGAGGTAACAAGAAACATCAGAAAGGGAAAATTCTGCATCTATAGTAACATTGAGAACACCATGACTCACATTTTGCTCTTTAAAATCTCCCACACAATATATTTCTTTTGGCATTTTAATTCCAAGAAAAAGAAAACTTTCAAAATTAGTATATCTTAATGACAAAAAGAAGTTTTAAATATCCTATTTCCCTTTTCCCTCAGTCTATCGGGAAGCTCTGGGCTAAATATTCTGATTGTATGGAGATGAGAATGAAGGAACACCTCTTACTTTGTAGCGATATTTGCTAATTTTTTTTGACAGGCAAGTTAGACAGTGAGTTCACACACTGTCCATGTTCACACACTGCCCATGTTCACACTGCCCGTGCTCACACTGCCCATGTTCACACTGCCCATGCTTACATACTGCCCATGTTCACACTGCCCACATTCACCCTGCCCACATTCACACTGCCCATGTTCACACTGCCCATGCTCACACACTGCCCGTGTTCACACTGCCCACGTTCACCCTGCCCACATTCACACTGCCCATGTTCACACTCCCCATGCTCACACACTGCCCATGCTCACACTGCCCGTGTTCACACTGCCCATGCTCACACACTGCCCATGCTCACACTGCCCGTGCTCACACACTGCCCATGCTCACACTGCCCACCCACTGGGATAAAAAGGATCATTGTACAATTGTCAGTTCTGCTTTCTTGGCTCCCTGCACTTCTGTCCCTACTCCTAAACTTACAGCTTCTCCCTAAAGGACCAGCCCTTCAGGGAAAGACTAAAAAGAAGGGAGATGATGCTCCTTTAGTGGAGTTTGGCTCGCCCCCACACTGGCAAGGATGGAAGCTCTCGGCCTCACTGTGTGCAGTCAACTCCAGAGCTGCCTTCCAGGGGGCACCCAGGATCACGCAGCTGGTAAATGACCTCCGCTCACTGTCTCATGCCCCAGGGGCGGCTTCCACTGTGAGGATGGCTTAGCTGGTGGGACCTGAGCCTGCCATGACCATCTTTGCCCCACTCGAGAAGGAAGGGGATGGACCCCCAGGAATCATTTGCATGCCTGGGTCTAGCCCTGCCTGAAGGCAACCACCCTTGGGCTTTACATGTTAAACATAACAAAAGAGATGTTCTTGCTTAATTCAGTCTAAGTTGAGATTGCCCCCCCTTTAAAAGATTTATTTATGTATTTATGTATTTATTTATTTGAAAGGCAGAGTTAGAAAGAGAGACTCTCCCATCTACTGGTCCACTCCCCAAATAGCCACAACAGCTAGGCCTGGGCCAGGCCGAAGCCTGGAGCCAGGAGCTTCATCTGGGTCTCCCATGCAGGTTCAGGGGCCCAAGCACTTGGGCCATCTTCAGCTGTTTTCCCGGGTGCATTAGCAGGGAGCTGATTGAAAGTAGAGCAGCCAGGACACAAACTGGCACCCTTATGTGATGCTGGTGTCGCAGGTGGAGACTTAACCTGCTACACCACAACACTGTCCCCATGCGATTGCCCTATTTGTACCAAAGGGTCCTAAGGAGTAGAGCCCCAGGAGTCACTCACTCGCTCACCCACTCAACAAGTTTTCATGGAGCATCCACTATGCCCCAAACACTGTGCTAGACACAAAAGCATCCCCATGCACCTAGATGCCTGGGGTAAGATGGTCCCATGGCCTAGGCATTGGGAAGAGAAGAAAGAAGTTTCCTTGACCGTTGAGGGCCATCTTTCAAAAAGAAAGGTAGACTTCCCTGCCCTGCCCTTTGTCCCACTTCTACGATGACAACAAGTTCCTTCAGTCCTCTGCTCCTTCACATGTTGTTGCATTGGCTTGGGGCAGGTAGGAGGAGGGGCCTTATTTGGCAGCCAAACCCAGCCTGAACTGACACGAGCCTATTTATAGTCTTTATTATCCCACGTAATCTGAATATGTATACATTTTGCCCCAGGAATATTAATGGATTTGTTTACAGGGAGCTTAGCTAGGCTCCACTGGGAATGTCTGTAACATACAAAACAGGCACCATGTTGCCTTTCTAAAAGTAAAAATAAATAAATAGATGAATAAAAAGCCAAATTCCCCACAGACTTCAGGCCCCAGCAGGTTTTGCCGGTCTTCCCCCAGACCACTGTGCCTGCGGCCAAGGTCACCTTGCAGCTCCTCACCCTGGAAGCTGCTGGCTTCCCAGCTGGCCCACATTCCACCGTGCTGATCCGAGATTCCTAGCCCCCTTTCCCAATGTAGCAGCCCCTTTGTGTAAAATCCTACGTAGGCTGGATGTCCTTGTCTGGATGGTTGCATCTTTCCTTCATGAAGATAGCGGGCAACTTCACAATGTTCATGGGAAATCGCATTAAAAGATAAGTATATGTGGGTGCAAAAAATGTTTGAAATCTAGGCTATCAGACCCACATTGTCCTCGGAGCACAGTCTGGAGTCCATGAAGTCGACCTTGTGTCCTGGCCCCCTGGAGGAGGCAAGCCCTTCCCTTCGGGAATGTCTCCTTACAACACATACATATTTGTGGGGCTGGACATTGTGGCACAAAGGGTTAAGCCATCACCTGCCATGGCTGCAGCCCATGTGAGTGCAGGTTGCTACCCGAATGGAGATCTTGGCTCCTCCTGGCTTCAGCCTGGCCCAGCCCAGGTCACTGCACTGCTATGCCACAGTGCTGGTCCCTATTGCAGCGAGTTGGAAAGTGAACCAGTGGACGGAGATCTTTCTCTGTCTCTTCCCCTCTTGCTGTAACACTGCCTTTCAGATAAATAAATCTTTTTAAAAACAATGATACATGCATATTATCATAGTAAAAGGCATATTATCAACAAACTATGCATCGATTTCAAAAATGTTTTGCATGGAAAGAAACACGTCTTTTAGTTCCGTTTTCCCCACAGCATTTGTGTGGGGAAAACCTTGTGTTCCCTTTCCTTTGTAGCTTCTGTTGCCTACAAGAGGCTGGGAGCTGATCTATAATAAGCTCTACAAAGAACAGATGGGTATATGTGTTTGCCCTCCATGGTCAAGGCATGTTTGGCTCCGTTGTCCTTTTTGTCACATTTCACTTTTTTTTTTTTTGACAGGCAGAGTTAGACAGTGAGAGAGAAACAGAGAGAAAGGTCTTCCTTTGCCGTTGGTTCACCTCCAAATGGCTGTTACGGCTGGCACACTGCGCCGATCCAAAGCCAGGAGCCAGGTGCTTCCTCCTGGTCTCCCATGCAGGTGCAGGGCCCAAGCACTTGGGCCATCCTCCACTGCCTTCCTGGGCCACAGCAGAGAGCTGGACTGGAAGAGGAGCAACCGGGACAGAATCCGACGCCTCGACAAGAACCTGGGGTGCCGGCGCCCCAGGCGGAGGATTAGCCAAGTGAGCCGCCGCGCTGGCCATCCTTTTACTTTTCATTGTGGCAAAATGCACAGCTCAAAATTCTCCACCTTAACCACTTTTATGTGTACAGCTTAACTGTGCTAAGTGCATGCATGCGACTGTGCTGCCAACTTCCAGAACACTTTCACACCCAGTAAACCCCTCCCTTGCCCCCTCCTCCAGGCCCCTGGTAACTCCACGTTACTGTCCGTCTCCATGACAGTGGAGTGGGCTGCCACCTCCTGTAGCTGGAATCAGATAGTATGTGTCTTTCAGTGACTGGCTGATTGCCCTTCCATAGTGTCCTCAGTGTTCACTCATGTTGCAGCACAGGGCATGCATTCTTTAAGACTGAGTAATATTCCACTTCATGTATACACAGTCGTCTCTCTGTATCCATGGTGGACTGGTTCCAGGATGCCCCACAGACACTAAAATCTGAAGATGCTCACATCCCGTATATTAAATGTATTTGCATCCAACCTACCTGCATACTCCCATCTCTAAATGACTTATAATACCTGATACAAGGGGGTGGCGCTGTGGCGCTGGCATCTCATATGGGTCCCGGTTCGAGTCCTGGCTGCTCCACTTCCAATCCAGCTGCTTGATGATGGCCTGAGAAAGCAGTGGAAGATGGTCCAAGTCCTTGGGCCCCTGCACCCACGTGGGAGACCTGGAAAAAGCTCCTGGCTCCTGGCTTCAGATCAGCACAGCGCCAGCTGTTGTGGTCACTTGGGGAATGAACCATCAAATGGAAGACCTCTCTCTGTGTCTATAACTATGCCTCTCAAGCAGATAAATAAATATTTTTAAAAAATACTGGATACAAGGTAAATGATATGTAAATAGCTGTTTTATCACATTGTTTGGGGACTACTGACCCAAAAAAAAATCTGAACTTATTCAGTACTGCTGCAAAATTTAAAAACTGTTTTTAATGCATGATTGTTTGAATGCACAATTGTTTGAATGTTGAGGGCCAGTTACATCTTGCTTATCCAGTCACTCATCAATGGGCTCCTTTTGGCTATTTGGAGTAATACTGCTATGAACATGTATGGACTGTAAATGGATTGCCTTTTAAACCTCTGAATTTATACTCACTTGTAAGTAGAGTGTGGTTATTTTTTAAATGGATATTGGCTTATTTATTGAGAGGTAGAGAGTCAGAGAGAGAGAGACAGAGAGAAAGAGAGAGCGAGCTTCCACCTGCTGATTCACTTCTCAAATCCCTGAAATGGCCTGGTCCAGGCAGAAGCCAGGAGCTGGGAACTCACCCCAGGTCTTCCACATGGGTGGTAGAGACCCACCTACAGGAGGCATCATCTCTCGGAGTGTGCAACAGCAGGAACTGGGATCGACTGGGACTCAAACCTAGGCACTGTGATGTATATACAGGGGTCTTCACCACCAGGCCAAAGGCTGCTCCCAGGTACAGTGGTTCGAGTCCGCTTGTTTTTCCATAACAATCCTAGAGGCAATGCTGACTTGGGAAGGAGGGGTTTCTGCAGAAGAAAGGGGCAGGAGGTCTGTGTTCCCTGTCCCGTGTCCGCACCACCCTCCTAGGGAAGGCAGAAGAAAACAATGTTTGGGAAGCAGGTCGTAGGGGCAGGGGCTGGACCTTTCTTCTGTGGACAAACACTGGGCAGTGGGCAGATGCACTAGATTCCAGAGGCTGAGGCTGCAATGTCAGCCGGACTGTGGGAATGGTGCACAGGAAGCACTGGCCTGCTTCCCAGGCTTACGGGGTGATGCCAAGAACAGGGCCATGTCCAAAGAGCTCCGGGACAGTGCCACAAATGGTGGCGAGTCTGACGAGCCTGAGGGGGTGCCCTTGGCTTTGAGCAGCAAGGTGTTCACACGTCCAGGCCAGGATGAGGTGGAAGATACCTCAAGCCCTGACCGGGGAGCCAAAGCCTGGAGTCAGGGTGAAGAGGCCCCATGAGTGGGAACCTTCCACCCACAGAGAGATGACCAGGCCGCAGGCTCCAGCAGCGGCCACCAACATATCCTCCACAGAGCAGAGGGGCTGGGCAGCCTGCAAGAAGACACAGCAAGGGCCTGCCCTCACCCACTCTCCTACAGCTGCATCAGTCCTTAGGGAGGACGGGAGAGGGGCAGAGCATCCCTAAGGAGACTGCATCCCGGAAGCTGCCAGTTTGAAGAGACAGAGGTGGGGGGGGGGCTATCGGTGCCACGCCCATGTCCCCTTGGCCAGCCACAGTGCCCCCTCAGCTGTGGCTGGTGTCGCAATTGTCCCTCACTGTGGTGATACAAGCTGCCACACCTGGCGACAGCTGGGAGGTTGGAGGCCAACCCCTTGCCTAAGGCTAATGACCTATAGGTATGCAAGTCCCAAATCAGATCCCTAGTCTTAAGGTGGGGCCAGCTCTCTCTCTGGAACCTTGGGATCAGACTAAAGGCTGTCCACCTGACACAGCTCCCTCTCCTGCTTCCCCCTCCTGCTTCCCTCTCTGAGCCAGGAGCACCCGGTCTCAGGCTCTGCTTCTAGGGTGCACCACACAAGATATAAACATTTGTCTCGCAGTCTGCAGACTCCTGCTCCCCAGAGGGTGAAGGTGCCCAAGCATAAAGAAAGGGCATTTTCTTTCAGTAAGAGTGAGCCTGTGCACCCTACTGCAGAGTTTCACAATGTCTTAAGGTCAAGGTGACGCCAAGGAGGCATTTATGCCCTGGAGTAGGGCCTCAGGGCAGACACTCCCAGGTGGCCACTCTGCCTCCCCTTTGCCTGCAGGCCCTCTGGGAGGTTGCTGTGCTGCTCTCCAACCCCATCAAAAAGGTTCCCCTTTTGCCCAGATGAGCAAATTTAGGAAATACAACTTACAAGATGCCCAGCTAAACTTGAATTTCAGATAAATGCTATATATTTTTTTCTTTAAAAAGAACTTTTGGCTGGTGCCGTGGCTCAACAGGCTAATCCTCCACCTAGAGGCTCCGGTACACCGGGTTCTAGTCCCGGTCTGGGAGCCGGATTCTGTCCCGGTTGCCCCTCTTCCAGTCCAGCTCTCTGCTGTGGCCCGGGAGTGCAGTGGAGGATGGCCCAAGTCCTTGGGCCCTGCACCCACATGGGAGACCAGGATAAGCACCTGGCTCCTGCCTTCAGATCAGCGTGGTGCGCCGGCCTCGGCAGCCATTGGAGGGTGAACCAACAGCAAAGGAAGACCTTTCTCTTTGTCTCTCTCTCTCTCACTGTCCACTCTGCCTGTCAAAAAAAGAAAAAGAAAGAACTTTTAACATATTTTGGGAATTTTTTTGGGGGGGTTGTTTGTTTTTCTGAAAGAAAATGTGTCAGAGGGAGAAGCAGAGAGAGCTTCCATGCACTGGTGTGCTCACCAAATGGCTGCAACAGCAAGAGCCTGGGACTCTATCTGGGTCTCCCACCTGGGTGGCAGGGGCCCAAGTACTCGGACCATCTTTTGCTGCTTTCCCAGGTGCATCAGCATTGAGCTGGATTGGAAGCAAAGCAGCTAGGGCTCTGATATGGGATGACAGTGTCCCAAGCAGAGGCTTAACCTGCTGTGCTACAATGGTGGTCACTAAATATTTTTTTATTTGACAGGTAGAAAGAGAGTAGACAGTGAGAGAGAGACAGAGAGAAAGGTCTCCCTTCCATTGGTTCACTCCCCTAATGGCCGCTACGGCCGTTGCTATGCGGATCTGAAGCCAGGAGCCAGGTGCTTCCTCCCGGTCTCCCATGCAGGTGCAGGGACCCAAGCACTTGAGCCATCTTCTACTGCTTTCCCAGGCCATAGCAGAGAGCCAGATCGGAAGTGGAGCAGCCAGGACTTGAATCGGCTCCCATATGGGATGCCAGCACTGCAGGCAGCGTCCTTACCTGCTATGCCACAGCACTGGCCCCCAAATAAATAAATATGTCTTAAAAGAAAAAAGCCACAGACTCATGCAGCTCAAACCTAGAGGAAACAGTATGAGAATGTGCAGCTGGTGAGACCGCGTGGCAAGACATCCACCAAAAAGCCACGTTAGAGGCAAACCAAACATTGAGTGTGAGTGTTAGGGAATCCTAACACTGGTCTGGGAAGACGCCCCAGTGTTGGTCTGGCTCCCAGAATGAGAGTGGCGAGCAACCAGGAGAAATAAAACCCAAGGGCACTGGCCAGTAAGGGGGCTCACGTTGGTTGAGCTTCACGTTCAAAACTGGAACTTCATGTTCAAAATTAATTTGGCATCGCTGAAAGATCGACCCTGTTTTGAGATGTGGGGAACCTGCGGTGCCGAGAGGCCAAGAGGCTCACCTTTGTGGCACAGTCAGGCATTGCAGAGAGCCAGCGGTGGGGGAGAACCTTCCATTAGTGACTTTACCCTTTATCACCTGGGTCACAGCTGCAAATGGCGGTGATGGGACGAAGCTCAGGTCCGGGGGAGCTGAGAGGCTGAGCGCTTTCCTCTCGGGTAAAGGAATCAGAACCATAATAGCAATCTTATTTTTTTTTAAGATGTATTTATTTATTTGAAAGGCAGAGTTACAGGGAGAAAGGGAGATCTTCCATGGGCTGGTTCACTCCCCAAATGGCCGCAAACAGCCAGGGCTGGGTGGCAGGAGCACTTGGAGCCATCATCCACTGCCTTCGCAGGTGCATTAGCAAGGAGCTGGATAGGAAGTGGAGCAGCCTGGACTCAAACAGGAGCTTAAACGGGACGCCGGTGTTGCAGGCGGTGGAGTAGCCCGCAGCACCTCAATGCCTGCCACCTGCAATGACAATTTTAGTATGCCCATGTCCTTTCATGGCTCCCAGGCTAGTACCTCTGACTCTTCACATGCAGATAGGCCGAGATGCGGTGCCGGGGTGCCAGACCCCTAGGGACGAATCCAGTCCTCACACCCTCCACTGGAACAAATCTGAGCTGTGTTCTCTGTCACCTCCCAGATGTCCCCAAGGGGAGGAGCCGCGATGGCTCACGGCAGCTATCTGTGCTGCAGGTGCATTGCTTCCACCCCATTGCAAAATCAGGAGATCCGAAGCTGGGGGTCATCTGCACTCGCTCCTAGACAGCGGCCACCACTCACTGAGGCTTCTGAGTGCTTTGCTGAGCACTGTGTTAAACTCTCCGTGTGTATCATCTCTTGTCTGTCCACATGATGAGGTGTGTTCCATCCTTATCCCCACTTCAAAGATATGTGCCTCAGACTAACCTCTGAGTCTTTAAGAAAGGCTCACGCTGGACTTGTGGGTGCTCTTCCCCTCCACATGGCACCCATGGTGCTGCACAGAGGGCTGCAGCGGTTGGTTGTCGGCCAGCAGAGGGACGTCTTGTGGCATAGGTGGAACTGTGGGATCGTGTGGTGCTTTAAGCATTGCATTCATTTCATTCCTAAGATACTTAAGGCCCACATGCTATGCTTCGCTCTGGGTCTCTGCCAGACAGAATGCTGCATGGATGGTTCCCCTTTGCTGTGTTGCTCTGTTCTCAGTTTGTAGGCATTGCCTTTGCCTGCTGGTGCTCAGCACAGCACTTCTGGTGCCTTCTAGGAGCCAGGCACCTCTGGCTCTCCATTCCTCCACTTGCACATGTCTGCCTACCTTGTGAAGTAATAAGCAGGTGTTTCTGTGAGTTTCAGTACAGGAATTGGCTCAGGGATGGGCATTTGGCCTAGTGGTTGACCCTAGTGTGATGCCTGGTTCCATATCAGAGTACCTAGGTTCAATTCCTAGTTCCGGTTTCCAATTCCAGCTTCCTGCCAATGCAGACTCTGAGAGGCAGCAAGTGATGGCTCAAGTTATGGGGTCCCTACCACCCATGGGGGAGGCTTGGGTTGAGTTCCCAGGTACCACCTTCAACCCTGGCCCCGATCCCTAATGGTTGTGGGCATTTGGGGAGGAAATGAGTGGAGGGGCTCTTTCTGTCTATCCTCTTTTTTAAAAAATTTATTTGAAAGGTAGAGTTACAGAGAGAGAGAATGGGAGACAGAGGGATATCTTCCATCGGCTGATTCACTCCCCAAATGGCCACGACCACTGGGGCTGGGCCAGGCTAAAGCCAGGAGCTTCCTCCAGATCTCCCATGTGGGTTCAGGGGCCCAAGGACTTGGGCCATCTTCTGCTGCTTTCCCAGGCCATCATCAGGGAGCTGGATCAGAAGTAAAGCAGCGTCTTGAACTGGTGCCCATATGGGATGCCAGTGCTGAACCCACTGCACTACAGCATCAACCCCAATAAAAATTTTTAAGAAAATAAAGAAATTGGGGCTGGCGCTATAGCACAGTGGGTAAAAAGCCACCACCTCTGCCTACAATTCTGGCATCCCATATGGGTGCCAATTCTAGTCCTGGCTGCTCCACTTCCAATCCAGCTCTCTGCTATGGCCTGGGAAAGCAGTGGAAGATAGCCCAACTCCTTGGGCCCCTGCACCCACATGGGAGACCCAGAAGAAGCTCCTGGCTCCTGCCTTTGTATCGGCTCAGCTCTGGCTGTTGTGGCCAATTGGGAAGTGAACCAGCAGATGGAAGACCTCTCTCTCTCTCTCTCTCTCTCTGCCTCTCCTTCTTTCTCTGTTTAACGCTGACTTTCAAATAAATAAATAAATATTAAAAAAAAAAAAAGAAATCAGCTCAGAGGGCCTTGCATGATTTTTACGATGCAAACACTTACTTGAGGCCCTTTCAAAAAAAAAAAAATCACTAGGCTGGTTGGCTGTGGCTTCGGAAAGGAGATATCAACAAGAGAGTTCTTTCTGATTTGCTCCTTGCAAAGCCAAGTTCCCAAGGCTTTGTGAGAAGAAAAGATTCCCAAAGATTGCCGTCACTTTCACTCACTGCATTATCATCTGAGCAGTCTCTTCTAGAGGCTACAAGAACATGTTTCAGGTTTTTGTTGTTGTTGCTGTTGCCATCAAATGATAAGCTTGGCTGTTTGGGAACCCTTGGGTGAAGAGCGTAAACACATTCCTTAGGACGAAGGGAATCAGCATTTCCAGCCTGGCTGGGTGGTGTTCTGGGTTGAGCTGCGAGAAAGCTCAGTGTCAATGACATCTTTGGAACCAGGAGCCCTCTTGAGCGCCTCTTAAAAGTTCAGATCAAGGGGTCACAAACATAAAAGCTGGAGGCACCAGGCAAATGCAGACAGAAAGAAACCAATGTGGGGCCCAGGGCCCAGATCTTGTGAGCCTTTTAAGAGAAGTCCAATAGCTAGATTTAAAATTTTTTAAAAATTTCTTTTCATTTATAAAGGAGAGTGAGAAAGAGGGACACAGAGATGACACACACAGAGAGAGAGAGAGAGAGAGAGAGAGAGGTCTTCCACCTGCTGGTTCACTCCTCAAATGACTGCAACAGCCAGGGCTGGGCCAGGCTGAAGCCAGGATCCAGGAGCTCCATCTGGCTCTCCCATAGGTGGCAGGGACCCAAGTACTTGAGTCATCCTCTGATGCCTTCCAGGATGAGCACTAGTAGGAGGCTGGTTTGGAAGCAGAGCCAGAACTCAAACACGAGATGGGAGCATCTCAGGCAGCACCTTAACCACTACGCCCAACACCAGCTGTCTACATGGACTTGGGATAGAGTCACCTGGGAAGGACCATAGTGATGCACCTGTCACCCTTCCGCCCTCTCAGAGAAGACTCGAGAAAGCTGTTGGTGCCGCTCTGTGCTCAGAGCTCAGCGACTACTACTTCTCTCTGAGTGGCAGTGCACTGAGTGTACCCTTGCTGGTATGAGTGTGGCCTGGCCCCTGACTAGCTGGACACCTGGCCCTGCTCCTACCTCTCCATGCCCCGCCCCAATAAGGAGCCCTTACTGCAGGATGGGCCAACCACGTAGCTCTTTCACAGACATTATCTTATTTGATACTTATAACCAAGCCAGGAGACAGAAATTCATTTTAAGCCCATTTGCCAGATGAGAAAACAAAGGCTTGGCAAGTTTAACAATACACCCAGGATCATGTGTGTGCCAGGGAGAAGAGCCAGAGCTTGAATTCCCTGTGTTTAGCACTCACTCACTCCTGTGAGTTCAGCCAGCTAAACTGAAGGCTGCTTTTCTCTCTTTTCTCTATGTAGGTCACAGGCAAAGTCTGTACCAGGTCACAGGGAGCCTTAAAATGAGTTCATTTTGAAGTACCCAAAGAGGTTCTCAAAAAAATGGGATTGTCACAGAGGCTGCCCTCGCGTCAGCACACCTCAGCCCTGACGCACGAGCTCTCTCTGGCTTTCAAGTGCGTGCGTGGCTCCAGGAATATTCCTTTGCTGCCCTCCCCTCCTGCCTGGCTCCCTCGGTGTCTGCCTGGCACGGACTCCTGCAGGTTCAGCCAAGCTTTGAGCCTCTTCTGCCCTGTCTGTGCTGTCAGCTTGCTGGTTGGGTGGCTGTGTTTGCCTAAGTCCAGACCCGCAGGGCTCTGTCACTTCTCCACCCTTCCCTCGGCCTCCCGTTCCAGGCAGGGGTGACAGGTGCTCTGGGTGCCATAACTCCCCACGGGAGCTGTGCTGTGGGAGCCCAGGGAGCCACTGAGCTGTGTGTGTGTGTGAGAAAGGAGGACAAGTCAGCTCTCTGCTGTGGCCCGGGAATGCAGTGGAGGATGGCCCATGTGCTTGGGCCCTGCACCCGCATGGGAGACCAGGAGAAGCACCTGGCTCCTGGCTTCGGATCAGTGCGGTGCACCGGCCACGGTGGCCATTGGAGGGTGAACCAATGGGAAAGGAAGATCTTTCTCTCTGTCTCTCTCTCTCTCACTGTCCACTCTGCCTGTCAAAAAAAAAAAAAAAAAAAAGGAGGACAAACACTGCCCAGACAGAAAAAAATGATGGGGGAGGGGCAGGACGGATGGGCGGGGCTGCCCTGGGGTACAAGGAGACACCTCTGCATGTCACCAGCACTGCATTAGGGGGTGCTCCCAGCGCTAACTACTGTCATTGTGTCACCTTGCCCTCGTCACCTTTCCCTCATCTCTACAACACGTGGGGTGGAGTTAGGGTAACTGTTGTCTACCTCACATCCCTAGCCTTCCTCCCACTGCTGCTGGAAATTCACAGTGTACCCTCGCTGGCTTATTTAAGGCTCTGATCAGTCCCGCATAGCAAGGGAACTGCTGACTTAGGCTAATCTGTAGTCTCCTGAACTCTGTTGACCACCTAGCCTTTTTTAAATTGCTATGCCTCGAGCCAGTGTTCTGCAGAATATGCCTTGGCTATTTTTCAAGTTCCTTCTGGGGGCTAAAATTCTCCTTTGACAGCCCCTCTGAGTTTGTGGTGGGATCAGGGGACCTGCTTCGCTGTGGGCCCTCTGGATTGTTTGAGGCCCCTGCCCCCTGCCTTCTCAGCCAGCACGAGGAAACACAAACACCTGCTTTCCTGGCCAACTGGGGTAATTTTCTGGCTTCCCACGTCTCTCCCTCCTTTCTAGTTTTCTATGGAGAGTCACCCCATCCCTGTTTTCATTCCACCTGGCATGGGTAGGACTCAGCTCCAGGCTTAGACATAACTCAGCCTCTTGGCCACCATGGTCACTTCCTTGTAGACATGTGACCCCAGCCGGGCCAACCAGAAAGAATCCTGGAACTTTTGCTGGAAAGATCTGCAAAGAAGTGGTGCCTCTTCCTTGCTGGGGATGCCAAGAAGGGGGTCGTCCCTTCCCCCACTTGGAGGAGATCCTGCCAGAGAGATGCTGGGGGAAGGCAGAACTGAAATAGGTGACAGACAGTTTCTTGACAACATCAGTGGAACCCCTGGGCATAGCCATTCCTGTAGCCATAACATGCTCCAACCAATTCTGTTATTTGAAGCTATAGATGTTCCTGGATTTGTGACAAATTTCTGTCCTAATAAGTCTACCATAAGTTGAAGATATTGTTAAGTGGAAAAAAAATGCATTACGGGGCCAGTGCTGTGGCATAGTGGGTAAAGCCACCACCTGCAGTGCCAGCATCCCATATGGGTACTGGTTCAAGTCCCTGCTACTCCACTTCTGATCTTGCTCTCTGCTATGGCCTGGGAAAGCAGTGGAAGATGGCCCAAGTCCTTGGGCCCCTGCACTAGTGTGGGAGACCTAAAAGAAGCTCCTGGCTTCTGGCTTTGGATCGGCACTGCAGCAATCTGGAGAGTGAACCAGTGGATGGAAGACCTCTCTCTCTCTCTCTCTCTCTCTTTCAAATAAATAAATAAATCTTTTTTAAAAATGCATTAAACACATTTAACCTACCAAACATCACAGTTTAGCCTTGCCTACCTTAAATGTGTTTAGGATACTCTGTTGGCCTACAGCTGGGCAAAACCATCTACAACAAAGACTTTTAAAATCAGGTGCAATATGTCTCACATACTCTGCTGAATACAGTGCACTGTAGAATTTTGATTGTTTCCCCTCATGGTCACGTGGCTGACTTGGAGTTGTGATGGTTGCTGTCTGTCCAGCCACTCAAGAGCTTCCTATAGGGGCTAGTGCTGAGGTGTAGTAGGCTAAGTCTCTGCCGGCAGCCCCAGCATATCATACGGGTGCTGGTTCAAGTCCTGGCTGCTCCTCTTCTGATCCAGCTCCCTATTAACGGCCTGAGAGAGCGGTGGAGGATGGCCCAAGTGCTTGGGCCCCTGCACCTGTGTGGGAGACCTAGAAGAAGCTCCTGGCTCCTGAACAGTTCAGCTCCAGCTGTTGCAGCCATTTGGAGAGTGAACCAGTGGTTGAAAGACTTTTCTTTCTGTCTTTCCCTCTCTCAGTCTGTAATTCTGCCTCTCAAATAAATAAATAAATAAATCTTAAAAAAAATAATTTCGTACAGTGTACCACCAGCCTGGGAAAAGGTCAAAGGCCAGTCTGGTCTCCACTGACCGCATACCACTTTACTCGCTCGTGAAGCATGGAACCACTGTGAGTTGGGGACCTGTAGGGTTTGAGCGCTGTAACTGGATGGTGCCCATCTCACCATGCTGACAAGGTGATGAGAATTACATGTTAATGAAAAGAAGGAAGGGGCTCTAGAGTGGATAAGGCCATGAGTTGGAGGAGTGGAGTCAGCAGTTACCCTGTGCTACAGTCTGGGCACCAGCCCAGGCGCAGGGGAGAAGGAGCTAACCACGTGGGCCTCAGCTGGAGCGGACAGTGCCTAACCCAGGGGCAGAACGCGGCGCACTGCAGTGCCAGACACGAGGTCAAGGCCATGCTAAGCACAAGGTCAGACTTGGTGGGAGGCAGTCTTACCACAACCTGGCTGCCCCGAGGGCGGCCTGTGGATCTGCAGTCTTGGTGTCTCCTGGTTCCCTCCCAGACCTACCGAGTGTGCATTTTCACTTGCCTGCGTGCCCATTCATTTTGAGAAAGCACGCCACGGATGTGTTTACAGCAACTGTGGCAGTGTAAAGGGCACTGCCTGGGATTCTGCCAACTTTCTTTTTTTATTATAAAGATTTATTTATTTATTTGAAAGTCAGAGTTACACAGAGAGGGAAGGAGAAGCAGAGAGAGAGAGAGAGAGAGAGAGCGAGAGAGCGAGAGGTCTTCCATCCCTGGTTCACTTTTCAAATGGCCGCAATGGCCAGAGATTCACCGATCAGAAGCCAGGAGCCAAGAGCTTCTTCCGGGTCTCCCATGCAGGTGCAGGGGCCCAAGGACTTGGGCCATCTTCCACTGCTTTCTCAGGTCATAGCAGAGAGCTGGATTGGAAGTGGAGCAGCTGAGACTTGAACTAGTATCCATATGGGATTCCAGCACTACAGGTGGAAGTTTTATCTGCTATGCCACAATGCTGACCCCTTCTTTCTTTCCTTTTCTTTCTTTCTTTTTTTTTTTTTTTAAGATTTATTTATTTATATGAAAGGCACAGTTTGGGGGAGGGAGGGAATGAGGAGGGAGAAAGAAAATGCATTGGTTCACTCCTCAAATGACCTCAACAATTGAGGGCTTGGCCAAGCTAAAGCCAGGAGCCAGGTACTCCAAATGGGTCTCCAAGGACTCCAGCCATCATCTGCTGCCTCCCAGGCATGTTAGCAGAAAGCTGGATCAGAAATGCAGAGTAACTGGGGCTCAAACCAGGTGTCCCTATACTGGATCTGGTGTCCAAGCAGTGGCCTAACCCTGCACCACAACTCCCACCCCTCCTTCTTCCTTGCATGCACATGTGCTCCCCCCCCCAATCAGGAAGTGCCCAGCTCCTCAATCCCCTTCTTCTTCTTCTTCTTTTTTTTTTTTTTTTAATTTTTGACAGGCAGAGTGGACAGAGAGAGAGAGAGAGAGAGACAGAGAGAAAGGTCTTCCTTTGCCGTTGGTTCACCCTCCAATGGTTGCCGTGGCTGGCTGGCACGCTGTGGCCGGTGCACCACGCTGATCCAATGGCAGGAGCCAGGTGCTTCTCCTGGTCTCCCATGGGGTGCAGGGCCCAAGCATTTGGGCCATCCTCCACTGCACTCCCGGGCCATAGCAGAGAGCTGGCCTGGAAGAGGGGCAACCGGGACAGAATCCGGTGCCCCGACCGGGACTAGAACCCTGTGTGCCAGCGCTGCAAGGCGGAGGATTAGCCTGTTGAGCCACGGCGCCAGCCCTCAATCCCCTTCTATCTGGACTCCCCTCATGGCTTGGCAGCACCAAGAGCATGTGATGGAGATGGCTCCTGGCAGATTCTGCTTCTTCTCACGGAAGCTGTCATAGCAGAAGTCGGATGGATCACTGGAGACCTGCCTGCCGTGAGGAAACCCAAGGTCCCCACCTAGGAGATGTCTGCTGGGGGGCCGAGAGTCCCAGGCCTGTGTGTTTGAAGCCTTCTTGGGCTGCCTAGTCCAGTGTCCAGCTGATGGAGTTGAGACCAGCCCTACTCTGTGTAGCTGGGCCAGCCCCACTCAAATTTCTGACCCAGAGAATCAGGGGAAATAACTGATGCTCGCTGTGTGAGGCCACTGGTGCTGTGGATATTTTTGTTACCCAGGAAAAAGGTTGCTGAAGGAGGTGGCTGAGGGACCATCTGCAGGTGTTCACCTGGTCTGCTGAGTTCTCTCCCCCTGCCAGGTGCTGCTCCCAGCACTGGGATGGAGTGGGCCAGAGGACAGTCAGTGCCTCTTGCCCTGATGGGACTAATGTGCTTGTCCAGGAGACGGCAAAGAGAATAAAATATCCCACCATGTGATTTCAGAGAGAGAGAGACAAAGAAGGGGACCCAATTAGATAAAATAGGGAAGATTTCACGGGGACTCCCTGGATCCGAGGCCCATGTGCTGCACAGGGGCAGAGTGTAAAATGATCAGAGGAGCGCGGTGCCAGCAGAGGGAAGTGCACAGAGTACAGAAGGCCTGGGAGGTGAGAGCACAGACAGGGTGGGGAGAAGCAGGGGGTGCGGATGAGATCACAGATGAAGTCACAAAAGTTGGCAGGGCTTAGTGCTGCAGTGTCAGCTCAGCAGCCCAAGCCACATGGGGCTGTGTAACCCAAACTTAAGCTGAAATTAAAATGCAGCTCCTCGGTCCCACTGGCTACGTTTCAAGCACTCAGTGGCCACACATGGCCAGGAGCTGCCATGCTGGATGGTGCAGATATAGAACATTTCCATCACCGACAAGAGTTCCATTGGCCAGTGCTGGCTCTAGAACAAACCAGAAGTAGACCAGGATCCAAGTTCAAGGTCAGACCATATGCCCTTGGGCTTGATGTTTCAGTAAATTCCTTAAGATTCTGGTTCTCCCCCGGGGGTTAAAGGAGGAGCTTCCAGCCGGGCAGTGGGTCCCGATTACCCCCAGCTTTAAAAGGCCAAGTCCACCAGCAGTTGAATCCAGGTCTTAGGTAGAGAGCGAGATGGAGGCCTCATCTGCAGAAACTGGCAGCAAAGAGGCCCGTTTGACTGCCTTCTCTGCAGGCTCGTTTAAGCTGCCAATTTGGGGCTCCCTGATGTGAAAAAAGAACAGAGCGTGGCTACTATTTCAGGGCAACACGCAGAAGGGAAATTGCCACAATTAGCTGAAGCTGATTTCGATTAGCATATTTTCTTCCGCGGCGCATAACATCTGCCGGTGTGCAAACAGTCGCTGGGTCTCGTCCCAGCAGCGCGAGAGGCCTGGGCAGCAAACCAGGTGGGCCCACAGGGAGCCCAACATCAGCCAAGACAAAGCCCAAAAGGGCCCTGAAACAGTGCTCGTGGAGCTGGACAAGGTAATGGCAGCTCATCTTGGGGAAAGGGTGAGAAAGGACTTCCCGAAGCAAGTTCTCCTGGGGGTCAAGGACATCTTGATATCTCCACAAATGCCCAAACCCTTAGGGCAGTCACTTAACCATCCTCATCTGAGAAACGTGGACAATGACACCCACCTGAGGGGGTAAGGGTAGGACTCTGAGAAATAATCCTGACAACGCACTTGGCATACAGGAGGTGCTCAATAAATGGTGGCTGACTAGTAATCTTTACTGGAGTCAGGTGAGGAAGACAAAAGGGCACAGGGCTGTTTGATTAGCTCTCAAGTCCCCAGGGTTTCTCCCTCCCTCCCTCCCTCTCTCCCTCCCTCCCTCCCTCCTTCCCTTCCTCCCTCCCTCTCTCCCTCCTTCTAACTACACTAACTCTGAATTGGCCCTGTGGTCCTGGACACCTCCTTAACCAGCCTGGGCTCCACCTGCCTACCCAGGGCCCTGCAGGGCAGCAAAGCTGATCTCTACAGTTCCTTCCCGCTCTAACACAGAGCTGGCTGCTGCCCTGGAAAGACCACCCCATCTAGGTTCAAACGTGGAAGGTGAGAAAGGTATTGAAACCCAGAAACATACAATCCCAGACTTGGAAACAACATTTAAGACCTTTTAGGGGGCTGGTGTTGTGGCATAGCAGGTAACACTGCCACCTGCAGCTCCAGCATCCCATATGGGCACCGGTTCATGTCCCAAATGTTCAACTTCCGATCCAGCTTCTGCTAATGGCCTGGGAAAAGCAGCTGAGGATGGCCCAAGTGCTTGGACCCCTGCCACCCACATGGGAGACCTGGATGAAGCTCCTGGATCCTGGCTTCAGTCTGGCCCAGCTCTGGCCATTGCGGCCATCTGGGCAATGAACCAGAGAATGGGAGATTGATATCTACCCCCCTCGCTCCATAATTCTTTCAAAATAAATAAGTACATCTTAAAGAAAAAAAAAAAAAAGACCATTTGGCCCAGCTCCTGAATGATCTCAAGAATCCCATTCCTGGGGCCAGTGTGGTACAACAGGTTAAGCTGCTACCTATGATACTAGCATCTTATAATGGAGCATCAGTTCAAATCCCAGCTGTTCCACTTCCAATACAGCTCTCTGCTAATGCACCTGGAAAAGCAGTGCAATGTGGCCCAACTCCCTGGGCCCCTGCCACCCAGTGAGAAATGTAGATGGAGTTTCTGGCTTCTGGCTTCAGCCTGGCCCAATCCTGGACATTTAGTGAACCAGTGGATGGAAGATCTCGCTCTACATTTGCCTTTCAAATAAATTTTAAAATATTTTTAAAATATTTATTTATTTGAAAGGCAGAGTTACATACACAGAGAGAGAGGACAAGACAGAGGGAGAGAGAGAGAGAGAGAGAGAGAGAGATCGATCTTCCATCTGCTGGGTCACTACCAAAACAGCCAGAGCTGGGCTGGTCTGAAGTCAAGAGCCAAGAGCTTCTTCCCAGTCTCCCATGTGGGGGCAGAGGCCCAGGCACATTAGCAGGGGACTGGATCAGAAGTGGAGCAGCCAGGACTCAAACTGGTGCCCATATGGGATGCTGGCACTGCAAGCAACAGCTTTTACGCACTGTGCCACAGCACTGGCCCCAAAAATAAAATCTTAAAAAAGTAAATAAGAACCCCATCTCTGGTGATGCTGATGGATAGTCCCTGGCTTGCCTGTGATCTCGCTGCCTTACAAAGCGGCCCACTGTATTTTCAGAGGTCCCTGATGCAGGAGACGGTACAGAGTGAACATGCATTCCAAGTTCATGTCTCTGTATGTGGCACCCAGTGCAGAACAGAGTTCTCAGAGTTTGTATCTGCAACACGATCACCAGAATACCTGCTTGACAGAGCAGTGGCAAGAATTCAGAGCAATAATGTAAGTCAAGGGTCTGGCACACAGTAGGGGTGGTGTTTGCTGGCTCCGTCCTCTCCTGGCCACAGGCCCCTCTAGCTGTGGCCCCTGTTCTGTTCCCTTTCTGTGGGATGTCAGACAGAGCTAAAGTGTTCTCAGTACACATGGGCACTAGCGGTGTCTCAGAGCGGAGACTGGCTTCAGTCCATCACACGCACGAGATAAAGAACGGACAGCTAAGCCACCTCCCCTCCTGCCTTACACACTCAGATTGAGCCATGCAGTCCTGGGGAAAGCCAAGCCTGCTGCTGCTGTCTAGACCTGCTAGCTGTTGCAGATGGGAAAATGGTCCCCCCACGTGCAAGAACCCCACAGGCAGACGGTGGGAAGGCAGGAAGAGGCCACAGCTGGGAGGCTGCCTCAACCAGCTGCTGGTGGCCCGGCTGTGACGAGCCCCAGCCTCCCAGAGATGGCTTTGGTCCCTGCCCCACCCCTGCCATCTTCTTCAACTCCCTCTCCTTTTCCAGTGCTCTAATCCATGCACCATTTCCTGCCCCCTTGTATTGTCCTAAATGGAAGGGAAAGGACTTGCTTCCCCGGAGGATCACGGGGAGCTGGATTGGGACGCATGGTGGAGGAAGGGGGCTTCAGCCTCTGACCTCGATGGCAGCTCAGAGTGATGCTCCAGTGGATCTGCCACCTGGGAGCCTGGATGCTCTGCCTATGAAACACACAGGTGACCTGGGCCAGGGTGGGGAGGACCGGCTGGCGCAGGTGGCAAGCCGAGCCTTGGAGGTGATGAGAGTCCCACTTCCTGCAGATGCTTACCCAGCAGGAAGAGGCTACGTCAGGGGAGAGTTCAGGAATTGTCTTGGTAACTCTGGCTCATCCATGCCTGTTGTAGGCTTATGACCCAAGTCGCTAGGCCAGCCAGCTGTGCCAGCTGTTGGCTCCATCTCCTTCCACGGGGCTGGGGTGTTCTGAATACCTACCGGGTGCACCTGGGATGTCAGTGGCAGCAGGCTAGCTCGTCTCCGTTGTGGTGGCTCTGTAACTGCAGGCCAGCCCTAGGAGGTTATACCTGGATGCCCTGGGCCCCACCTCCTCACTGGCCTACATTGTGACGTCACACCACTAGGGTGGTCCCTCAGGCAGGCCTGCTGGGGCTGCTGGCATCAGGGGCTGGGGTGGGTAGGGGCAGGAGTTGCAGAAACGGCCACTTGGGGAGCTGTTCTCAGCCAGCACTGCTAAAGCAGCCACGAGGTGTGACTGCCACACAGAGAGTGGCACGTGGTAGACACACAGCCTGGGAGACGCTGACGAAACCACCTCACTACTCACTGCCATTTGCTGCTACCGTTCCTGTCCTCTCTTGGCATAGATTCGATGAAACCCAGCCCATCTTTTTTTTTTTTTTTTCTTTAATAAAATTTTCCTACTGACATTGACTCACAAGAGCGTTCCTAACTGCAGGTTTTCTGTGATTGACTTAAAATTCCAAAGCAGTTTTTTCTGGCATCTTCCTGACTTTTCCCCTACTGTGCACCTGGTGTGGCCTAAGGCAAACACAAGAACTTAAATATTAGCTCAGGAAGACAAACAGGAACATACATCAGACCTGCCCCTCTCCCCGCCAGTTCAAATCCTACACAGATGTCTCTTGGGTTATCTTCTACCTTACACATCCTCTGGGCTACTTTCCATTGTGGGCACTTGATAATTAGGTATGGTCTCTAGTTAATCAGTGTCAAAGAAGAGAAGAGGTCAGGAAAGGGGGCAAAGCCTCAGAAGTTTGTTTCTAGGGGTAGGGTCGGGTAGGGATGGGGTGAGGGGTCTTCTAACGGAAGTGCATAGGGCTCTGTTTGGTTGCCCTAGATTTCAGAGATGGGAACAGCAGGTCTCTAACTTCAGGATGTATCAGCATCACTGGTGAGCTTGTTGAAATGCAGATTCCTGGACCCCATGCCTATAGTTCCTGATTCGGTAGGTCTGGGGTAGGACCCATGAATCCACACTTCTAACAAGTCGCCAGAGGCTACACTTGGGGAACAGGTGGGTGCTCGTCTCCTGAATTTGACTGTAAAATAGCACTGCCAGCTGGTGGTGGCACTCATGCGCAGTGGGAGAAATGACCAGGAGCCGGAGCTCTGGGGCCAAAGCTGGCTGAGCTCTCTGGGATCTGTTCACTGTCAGGACCAAGCCAGGTGCTGCGCAGACACAGCTGGCACAGGCCTCTTGGCCTCATGACTTCGGAGGGTCACCTGATCCAGCTCAGGCACCTGTGGCTCTTGGTTTGGGGGTTTCTCCAGCAGCAGAAGCCTACCTTGGTCTACACCCAGGGCAGCTGCAAGTGCCAGGAGCTGAAGCTTCCCAGGAATGTCCTC
The DNA here is from genome assembly GCA_949820135.1 of Sylvilagus floridanus. Classification (NCBI taxonomy): domain Eukaryota; kingdom Metazoa; phylum Chordata; class Mammalia; order Lagomorpha; family Leporidae; genus Sylvilagus; species Sylvilagus floridanus. The sequence goes on from OX463231.1 coordinate 88,495,344, forward strand.
AAGCACCAGCAGCTGTTGGCCGCCCGCAGACACGTACCCCGGCTCCCTGCTACCCAGGTAGGACAACCTGTGGGCATGTTCTGTACACCTCCCAGAGGTCCCCCGGGACCTGTGCCTATAGCATGAACCAGCGAGAAAGCACGCTCACACGGCTCCTTCCCTGGTCTCACCTCCCTGCTTCCCTGCTGCTGTTTCCTGGGACTGGCCCTCAAATAAACCACTTCTGCTCAAACTCTGGTCTCAGGGGAACCCAAGCTAAGGTACCATGGATAAGCAACGGTGTTTGTCCTTGCTAAGCTCACGTTTAGAGAGGGACCAATGTGTATGTGGACTTGGGAGTTCCCATATCAAACTCCTCCTACATCCTCTTCCCCATCAACCCTCCTAGGGTCCCCCCAAACAAACCCACAATCCAAGTGAAGTCACTGAGCACAGCAAGAAAATCCTCTTCTGGTCCAGCTCCCAGCCCCCTGCGATGGGACATTGCATGTGCAGAAATTCCAGAATTGCCACGGATGGATTCAATCACTGCCCAGCCGGTCACCCTCACAGATCATTCTCGGGGGAGAAGGCACCCCACAGTTCTCCTTTCCCCGCCTTCCAACTGGGCTCAAGGAAGAGCGGAGCCCAGTACATCACAGCATTGTGTCAACCACAGTATTCACCTTTTCAGCACCACCCAGGACTCAAAAGATGGTCGGCTGCACACAGCCATTCGCTCTCCCTGGGGACAGGAGGAGCCGTTTTGTGAAACGGGCCGATTCAGAGACCCCAGGATGGAGCTGGAGTCGGGAAAGGCAGTTGAGTTTCTGCTTTGATGACCCTGGGACTCAATGTCCACCTCGTATTTTATACTCTCACTGCCACGGAAATGCCTTTGACCTGACAACTTCATAATCTACAATGCATACATATAAATCTAAATTCTGGGCTGGGGGATATATGCACGAGGATGTTCACACCAGTGTGATTCAGAATCATGATCCAATGAAAGCGATTTAAATGTCTAGTAGAGAAAGGAGCAAACAAATGGTGAAGAATTCTCTCATTGGAATTGAGCAGTCATTAATACAATGGGTATGAAGATCATGGCGGTGACGGGGAAGGACTTTAATATAAATGTAAATTTAAAAAGCAGAGAACACCAAGAATTACATCTGCCTGTGAAAAACATTCAACACCATTAGTGAACGGGGAGGTGGGAATGGAAACCTCGCCCCTTTACCAGAGTGGCTAATTTTTTGGACCCGAAGAGGAGCAGCCAGGACTCGAACTGGCATCCCAGGATGCCAGGGTTTTAATCTACTGTGCCACAGCGCCAGCCCCAAGAGCGACTAATATTAAAAAGAGCAACAACCCCAAGCACTGGCAAGAATGCAGAGTGACTTTTGTTCTCCTCCAGTGTGAAATGGTCCAACCACTTGGGAAAGCTGTCTGGTAGTTTCCCATGAAGTTCAATGTCAGACCTCTCCTCTGAGCCAGAAACGCCACCCGAGAGAAGTGAGGCAGGCTGGTGTTCACAGGTGCTGCATGTATCACAGCCACAAGCTAGAAATAACCTGAATGCCCACGAACAGGTAGGTGCATTAGCACGTCTTTGTGAATTCTTACAGCAGAATGCTAGTCAGAGACAAAGAGGAACAAGCTATCGATACAGGCACCGAAACACCAACAACCTCAGAAATGTTATGCTGACCAACAAAGACCGGAAATAAAAGAGGGCCACATGAGATTACATTGATACGATGCTCTGATACAGGCACACTGACCTGAGATCAGAAATCGGCTCAAGGGGAGCCAGAGTGTTGCGGGGTGGGGAGAGCTACCACCTGCAAAGTCGGCATCCCACATGGGAGCCAGCTCATGTCCAAACTCTCATGCCACTTCTCATCCAGCACCCTGCTAATGGCCTGGGAAAGCAGCGGCAGATGGCCTAAGTCCTTGGGCCCCTGCACCCATGTGGGAGACCCAGAAGAAGCTCTAGGCTCCTGACTTTGGACCGGCCCAGCTCTGGCTGTTGTGGCCATTTGGAGAGTGAACCAGTGGATGGAAGAACCTCTCTCTGTCTCTCCCTCTCTCTCAGTAACTTTGCCTTTCAAGTAAATAAATAAATATTTTACAAAAAACAGAAATCAGTTCCGTGGTTGTCTGTAATGGGGGGCTGGGAAGGATGGGCTAAAGGATGCAAGGCATCTTGGTAGGGTGAAGGAAATATTCTAGATCTTTCTTTGTTCAAGTGTATACATTTGTCAAAACTCATTTATTTATACGCTTAAAGTGCATGAGTTTTTTTTTTTTTTAGATTTATTTATTTATTTGAAAGGCAAAGTTACAGAGAGGCAGAGACAGAAAGAGAGAGAGAGAGGTCTTCCATCTGCTGGTTCACTCTCCAGATAGCCAAAATGGCTGGAGCTGTGCTGATCCGAAGCCAGGAGCCAGGAGCTTCTTCCAGTTCTCCCAAGCTGGTGCAGGGGCCCAAGGATTTGGGCCATCTTCTACTGCTTTCCGAGGCCATAGCAGAGAGCTGGATGGGAAGTGGAGCAGCCAAGACTCAAACTGGCGCTCATATGGGATGCCAGCACTGCAGGTAGTGGCTTTATCCACCATGCCACAGCACTGGCCCCCAAATGCATGAGTTTTAAAGCATGTAATTTATACCCATAAAAGTGAATATCTACATACCACAAACATATACATATATACAGTAAGACATAGGCCAGAAGGAAATACACCAAAATGTAACAAGTAATTTTTTCATGGATGAGATTATAAATTATTTTTTTCTCATCTCAGATTTACCAGTTTTTCCTGTATGATTCTATTTTTTATATGATAGAATGACAAAGCTTCACTTTTTAAAAGATTACAAGTTGCTAGAGGCAAGTATTTATAGAGGTCTGCAATACACCACATTTTAAATGTGTGTTTGTGGGATGGAGACCTGTGAATTTTTTCCTCGTATAGCCACCAGTCTAAGTCTTCCAGTCAGGCTCAAATAAGCCAGGCTCAAATCTTACATCCCCAACCCAGTCATCCACAGTGTCCTTGCCAGAAATAAACACTGTGTTTAATCATCCACCCTCTTTTCATACATTGTTTCTCTTTTTTTTTTTTTTTTTTTGACAGGCAGAGTAGACAGCGAGAGAGAGAGACAGAGAGAAAGGTCTTCCTTTGCCGTTGGTTCACCCTCCAATGGCTGCCGCGGACGGCGCACTGCGGCCGGCGCACCGCGCTGATCTGATGGCAGGAGCCAGGTGCTAGGTGCTTCTCCTGGTCTCCCATGGAGTGCAGGGCCCAAGCACTTAGGCCATCCTCCACTGCACTCCTGGGCCACAGCAGAGGGCTGGCCTGGAAGGGGGGCAACCGGGACAGAATCCAGCGCCCTGACCGGGACTAGAACCCGGTGTGCTGGCGCCGCAAGGCGGAGGATTAGCCTGTTGAACCACGGCGCCGGCCATACATTGTTTCTCTTTAACAACCTCATGTGCTTACCAAGAGCTGGGATAGTATCTTTATTCTTTGTATTCCCAACATCCCCTTGCACAGAAAAAGCACAGAATTTTGGAGAAAATAGATCCAAGCTGCCATGGGGATGCTATGTACGGTGGCACAGGCTGTTCACTGCACAAACTAAGTAATGATACAAATAGCTACTGTGTGGCTAGTGCTCTCCAGCATTGTGCAGAGTCCTTGCTCCGTGTCCTTGTCCCACCACTTTCTGGTATTGTGATCTTGAGGAAGTTATCACCTGGACCTGAATTTCCTTATCTTTACACCGGTTCGTTGGGATGGCTGGATGGAGGAAGTGTGTGTTCAATGCCCTCTGCAAACTATAAAACACTCTACAACGTTAGATGTGACGCTTTCTGTATTAGAGCTAACCCCTGCCTTTCTTTCTAACCTGTTCATTATCTCTATTCACCCGCTTTCACTCGGTCCCCTGAAGTTGTCACTCACACACACACACACACCCCTCGGGGTCTTTGTGCACACCGTTCCTGCCACACAGACTTCTGCTTCTGCATCTCCCTGCAGCTGGTCCCTTCGGATGACTCAGATTTCAGCTCCAGTGTACACTGAGGCTTTACCTAAGAATCCCAAAAACAGCCTCCGCCCCGCTGTCATTTTCTGTCGTTGTTTTATTAGTACTTGAAATTAATGTGTCTAGTGCTGATCATCCACCTCCCACGCCAAATCCTCATGTGTCAGTCAAGGGTGCATGTCTGTTTTGTCTCTGCTGTCTCTGCAGCCCCCCAAGCAGAGAAGGTGCTGAGAATCCATTTCCTGAATCAACCCACAGGCACTTAGGGACAATCAGGGCGCACGCCGCGCGTCTGTAGTTCCGCCCGTTTTGGAGAAAGGACACACTGTAAGGCAAGCCCTGTTTCTTCCCGCCCCGGGGCCTGAGGACATCAGCCCCAAGACGTGCTCGCTGGCCCTGGGGCTGAAGGCTCGCACACGTCAGCCACCGCCTGGAGAGCAGAGGACTCGGGAAATAAGGAAGGCATTGTGCTGCCTGCAAAGATGGATGCACTCCGGGAACAGCTGGGAGAGCGCTGCTCCCACTGCACACACCTTCGCAGCCAGCGGCTTTGTTCTGTGAGCAAGGGAACCAGACCACTCTGCCTCCCCTCTGTCGCTGGTGGTTCTCAATGCGGGGCTTCTTTAAAGTTCTGGAGCCGGCGGAAGCCCTGCCAAGGCCACGGCGGAATCTGCTAACCCGTGCCAGACACAGAGCTCATTAATTTTTTTGTGCGTCTGAAAGAAAGAAAACACTTCTTTTTAGGAGCTGGTGTGTTCCCCTCTGCTGAAGAAGGGTGCGGTGTCCCTGCGGGAAGATTCATCTAGGTCTGGCGTGGGGCCATTCAGAGCGACACCAGCCCGTTGCAAAGCGCTTGAGCCACACTGCCGGCCGCCCGCTGCCCATCGGTGACTCGAGCACAGGAAGGAATGCACAGCCCCTCCCCTCTTTCTCAAGTGTCCACCCAGTTCATTTCCAGAACATTCTTCTGTCTCTTCCCAGATGCCCACGGTTTGGAAGGGACACACTGGGGTGCCTCCTTTACAAACTGGATGAGTTGGACCAATGCCTCAGTTCCCTGGGCCTGACGTCCCCAAGCAGCCAGGATCTGTCTGCACAGGGTAAAGAACTTAAAACAAGATGTGCTTTTTTTTTTTTTTTTCTGACAGGCAGAGAGAGAGAGAGAGAGAGAGAGAGAGAGAAAGGTCTTCCTTCCATTAGTTCACCCCCCTAATGGCCGCTACAGGCAGCGACCCCCCCAATCCAAAGCCAGGAGCCAGGTGCTTCTCCTGGTCTCCCATGCGGGTGTAGGGCCCAAGCACTTGGGCCATCCTCCACTGCACTCCCGGGCCACAGCAGAGAGCTGGACTGGAAGAGGAGCAACCCGGACAGAATCCGGCGCCCCAACCGGGACTAGAACCCGGAGTGCCGGTGTCACAGGCGGAGGATTAGTCTAGTGAGCTGCGGCGCCAGCCTTGACATTAGTCTTAATATCTTCCTGGGATTAGATGGCTTAGCGGCCAGAGGGGCCCCATTTCAGTGTCACCTTCACTCTGCAGATTGCTAAAAATGCTGGAGAGGTGTTGCACAGAAAGTCAGTAATACTTTAGTGTGAATTAGTTGGAGTTCTTTTTTTTTTCCTCTCTCTCTCAAACACCAGCACCACCACCATGACAGAAGGTACCTGGAGCTCTGTGAGAACCTACAGACTTTGCAAGACACGAGACTAGAAGAAAGAATGAAAGGTGCCTACAGGAAAGCAGCCAGCCCTGGAGTTCTTGTCCCCTGCGCCCACCCGCAGTCTGAGAAGAGCACTGGTGTGGCTGCAGGCGAAGCGTTGATCCCTCTACATCTAATTTTTTTGCAGCTTGCATTCAGATCAGGGGCTGGGCGGGCCCGGCCAAGCTGGGACAGACTGCTTTATCTATTTATTGGCTGGCGGAGGGGCCTGCCAGGCCAAAGGCAAAGAACTAAACTCAACCAGCCTTTCTGAATTTTATCATACTTTTTTTTTTTACTTCTGGTTTAAGGACCTTCTTCAAAACTCTCACTAATGATTAAAAAATAAAGAAAAAAAATCTGATTAGCAGAGTTTGAGAAGAGCCATCCGATGATGAAGTAGTTGGGGAAGGCAGGTCTCAGGAGCTGTGTCTGCAGAGAAGGGCCTGGAAGATTTGGGTAATGATGTTCAAGTCCCAGGCACTTACTAATCAACCACCAGGCACTTCACGAAAGCTGAGCAGATGCCCTGTGCTGAGTGGGTTGCCTGAGCTCTGCCCTAAAGCCACAAAGAAGGTGACTTTAAGAAACAGTGAGGCTGGAGTGATTTAAGGCAGACATGAGAAAGGACTTCCTGAGGCTAACACAGCTCACTGCAGAAATGCAACCACAAGGAACTCAGACCTTTGGTCAGCTTTATTTATTTAAGATTTATTTATTTATTTGAAAGTCAGAGTTACAGAAAGAGAGGATGAGAATGAGAGTGAGAGAGATCTTCCATCTGCTGGTTTACACCCTAGATGGTTGCAATGGCCAGGGTGAGCCAGGCTGAAGCCAGCAGTCAGGAGCTTCTTCCAGGATTCCCACATGGGTGCAGAGGCCCAAGGACTTGGGCCATCTTCCACTGCTTTCCCAGACACATTAGCAGAGAGCTGGATTGGAAGTGGAGCAGCTGGGATAGGAACCAGCACCCAATATGGGATTGGTGTTGCAAGAGGCGGCTTTGCCTGCTATGCCACAATACCAGATTCATCATGAAGAGCCATCTGGCTCTGTATCCTCACCGATGAGAGGAGTCCGGCAAACCCAGCACTGATTACAGAACAGAGGACTGAAAGATGAGCGGGTGGGGGTGGTGCTCAGTTTGGGCAGTGGCACAGGGTAGGTACAGATGCGAATAGACAGAGTTTGGCCCCATGGAAGTGGGCACTGGTAAACAGGGCTCCACAAAACTCAGGCACAGAAACAGACTGGACATGGTAGGGGTCATTTCTGGGCTCCTGGGTCAGGGAGCCAGGACAGAAGCAGTGGTTTGAGAGGGTTACAACTGCTCAAGGTGACAGCTTGGAAAGAGAAGGAGCTGGGGAGAGACAGCACGGTCCTTCAGGGTTCTGGTCTCCCACATCACCCATGGATGTACTACAGAGACCGTAGCACAGCTCGAATGCTAGTTAGTCTACTACATTATTTTTTGCACGCAATCAGGCTCTATTTATTCTTCAAATACATGACACGTTGTAATTGTAATGTTTACGGGGTACAGTGCGACTTTTCAATTCAGTCTGTGGAATTATTGATTGCCTGACCATCCCTCCCCCACACACTAAATTATAAATTCACTGTGGGGAGGGGTCCTATTTGTTTTGTTCTCTGTTGACATCTTATCAGCCAGTGTAGACTGGGGCATTCAGCAGTGTTCCACAAATACGTACCTTTTTTCTCTAGTACTTTATGGTTTTTTTTATTTTTGTTTTGTTGAAGGTGGACTTTTTAGATTTGAAAGGCAGAGTTACAGAAAGAGAGAGAGAGAGAACAAGAGAGATCTTCCATCTGCTGGTTAATCCCCAAATGGCTGCAACAGCAGGGGCAAGGATGGTCCGAAGCCAGGAAACAGGAGCTTCTTCCGGTTCTCCCACGGAGCTGGCAGGGGCTCAAGCACTTGGGTCGTCTTCCACTGCTTTTCAAGGCACATTAGCAGGGAGTTGGATCAGTGGAGAAGCCATATGAGATGGCAGCGTTGTAGGCAGCAGCTTAACCTGCTGTGCCACAATGCTGGCCCTGGTGTACATTATCTTTTAAGCATGTTAGCCAGTTGTGATATTGTTTATTATATGACCTCTTTTCTCTCCACTGATTGGAAAGCCACTTTTAACAAACCAAATTCCTATGCATTTTGCGGTGTGTTTCTGATTTTTTTTTTATCTTATTGATCTGGAGAGCTAGCTACCCATCTTCCCACATGCCAGAATCCCAGTTGTTGCTTTTATATATTTATTTATTTATTTGAGAGGCAGAGTAATAGGGAGAAAGAGAGAGGGAGAGAGAAAGAGAGAGAGAGAGAGAGAGAAATCTTGACTGCCCAAACAGCCACGATAGCCAGGTCTGAGCCAGCAGCTCCATCTGGGTCTACCACCTGAGTATCAGGGCCCAGGCACTTGGGCCATCTTTTGCTGCCTTCCCAAGCACATCAGCAGGGAGCTGGATTGTTAGCAGACTCAAACTGCCGTAATGCCAGCCTCCATGAGTGAATGTCAACGAAGCATGGAGTTCAAAGTCTGGTGTTTGAGGCTGGCGCTGTGGCGCAGTAGGTTAATCCTCCACCTGCTGTGTCGGCATCCCATATAGGTGCCCGTTCTAGTCCCAGCTGCTCCACTTCCAATCCAGCTCTCTGCTATGGCCTGGGAAAGTGGTGGAAGATGGCCCAGGTGCTTGGGCCCCTGCACCCACATGGGAGACCAGGAGGATGCATCTGGCTCCTGGCTTCAGAGCAGTGAAGCTCCACCTGTTGTGGCCATCTGGGGAGTGACTCAGCGGAGGGAAGACCTTTCTCTCTGTTTCTCCCTCTCACTGTCTGCAACTCTACCACTCAAATAATAAATAAAATCTTAAAAAAAAAAATTTGTGTTCTTTGTTCCTGGTAATCTCAGAGAAGAGCCAACATGTGAAGCAGCTTTGCTAGTTAAGGATGCTTCCTGTTCAGGGTTAGAAATATAAAGCCCCACTGTGCCTTCCAATCCATTGATCCTTTGGGTTTTGCCCAGGATGTCCAATGTGGGGCAAATAGCACCATCAGGCTGATCTTTTGGGTCACAAAGTATTTCTCCCAACTGGTATTTCCCATCTAAGATGCAGGGGAGTGGCTCCAGCATTCCGAGGACATCACAGCTGGACAGTACAAGTAGACAGTGTCTTTGGTTCAGTAGAAAATTATTGACAGTACTGTGATCCAAGCAGTGGGCTGTAGTGGATATGCATGGAGCCCTTAGAAGGCCAGTAGGGTTCTGCTAACTCATATAGGCTCTGTCAGACCTATTGTGGTGTTTCCATGAGGGAAGCAGAGAGACATATCCTGGACAGATGCGTCTGGGGTAGGCGGGGAACAACTAGTCTTTAAGGCCTGTTTAGCTTTGTCAAAAGTGTGAAGCCTTGGGCAAGCTATTGATTGTACTTCTCTGAATCTCCGTCCTCATCTGTAAACAGATGCTAGCAATAATACTGTTTTCCTCTCATGGTGATGGTAAGGGTCATTTGGAAAGCATTTTAGCAACAGAAAAGTACCACCTATTATTTTGTCTTCCCTTGTTTTCTCTGGGGACTCACAGCCAGCTACTGGGTCCTTCACTGTCATTTCTGCAAAAGTCCTTATTTTGAAGCTCATTGCCAGCATCACCTACACAACAAACCAAATATTCCTACCCGAGTTCTCTCTGTCACCACTAGCAACCACAAAACTTGGTAACTTGAATTCACAGTTGCTAACTTTTTTCTTTGTGTATGTTTCATTCTCCTTCTGACAATTACTACAGTTCACAGACATTTCATGTGTATAACCACCGGGCTTTCTGATTTTGAGTTAATATTGTCAAAGAATTTACAGGGTCTCAGGTATCACCTAGGTACTGTGCTCTAGACTATGTAGAGGTACAAGGCACACATGTTGACTTGGCAATGGAAGGGTCTCCATTCTGTTTTGAAAAACTCTGAATTTGTGTTTAAAGGAGTTCCAAGGACACTGTATCTGTTCATTTGAAAAAAAAAAAAAAAACACTGCTCAGTGTTGGAGCAGACACTGTGGGTGCTGGGCTCACTGCTCCTGGGCCATTCCTGTGTGCAGCAATGATTGCAAACATTGGCGACCTTCTTCCCAGTTTTCCTGGGACATGGGCTGGCAATACTGAGAGTTTAATGCCTGCAGGGGCTGCCTGCAGCCAGAGATGGATCAGAGTTAGTGAGCGTGTACTCCAGCGCCCCTGCATTCTCGGCTTGGATAATTCCGAGGCACATTCCACACTGTCTCCCAGAGTTCCTCCATGGGATTATATTTCAGCTGCCCACAGTGCCAACTGGCTCCTGATTCCTTTCCAGTAGCTTGTTTCCTGCTTCCTTCCCCACTGCCCTACTACTGATTCCTGGGATCGCCTTCCAAGTCAACTGCTTTCCCTCAAATCTTTTTCTTGGGGTCCACTTCTGGGGAGACCCAACCCAAAGTGAGTTCGTTTTTTTTTAACTTTTTTTAAAAAAATTTATTTGAAAGGCATAATTACAGAGAGAGAGAGAAAGTGAGTGAGTGTGAGAGAGAGAGAGAGAGAGAGAGTCGGAGAGAATCTTTCATTTGTTGGTTTGCTGCCCAGATGGCCACAATGGCTGGGGCTGGACCAGGCTGAAGCCAGGAGTCAAAATTCCATCCAGGTCTCCCACATGGATGACGGGGTCCCGAGCACTTGGGCCATCTTCTGCTGCTTTCCCAGAAGTTGCAGCAGCTAAGATATGAACTGGCGTTCAGATGGGATGCCAGCATCGCAGCAGGTAGCTTAACACATTGTGCTACTACGCTAACCAGAATCAAGCAATTGGGCTTAGGTGTTCACAGTACTACATCAGACAGAGTCACTGACCCCTGTGAGTCCCCAGGTCAGACAGGGAGATGAGATGGGTACAGAACTGTCAATGTGAATACGCACAGTATCTCATTTTCCTAACATTTAAAATGGCTGCTGGCTTGCACACGTGCTCGCTCGCTCACACACACACACACACATACACACACTCCACTCTGGGCCAGATGAGCACTATACTCAGTTGTGTGGTAGAACCAGCTTGCTTATGAGAGCTGATTGTTATATTTTTAAGACTTTTTCAAGCAGTTCATTAAACACAGCTATTATTCAACAGGGAAATTACACAATCAAGATGAAATAGATTGTATTAAAAACGGAGGTAATAAACCCTCAAGCCCACCCGTTCCTCTGTGTTTTATGACATTTCACCATTACCTGTGCTCCCGAGATGACTGACGCCTGCAGCGTCTACGGTAGAGACCATATATAGTGGTATACTGCCGCAACTGTCCGCCCACGTTTGCCTGCAGTGGAAATCAGCGCTCCCTGATGGGAGTGTTTATCTGGGAGAAACTGGCAAATGCTATAAAGCAGGGAGTGCCCCTCCTCAGCCCTGTCTGGGAGAGCTGGTTGTTTAATACGTACCAGCACATCAACCCTATCTCGCTTGGAAGCTGGCAGTGGCCTCCTAACTTGTGCCTGTGAACTCTCCGATGCGCGGCCCAGGGCATCCAGCACACTGCTGCCAACGTGACCCTGAAGGAGGCGGATCCCATTGCACGACCTGCCCAGGGAGGGTCCCTGGCAGCGTCCTGTCCTGTGCCACAGCCTCACAGATCCGGTCCCCTCCTGCCTGCAGATCCCCTGCCTTTCCCTTCCTCCTTGTGCCCCACACCACCTCGCTGTTCCCGGGGCCAGTTACTAAGCTATCTACTGTCCCAGGATTTTTGCCCTTCCTCTTCCTCTGGCTGAGACGAATCAGCTGCTTCTTCTCATCTTAAGTCTCCACTCAATCATCACCCTCCCCAGGGAGGTTTTCTAGGACCATCTTCTTCACATCCACTGCACTCCCTGCTTCCAAACCCCCATCCTTCTCCATCTCGTGAACCTGTCCTCTGTTCTCTATTCTGTGTTGCTCTTCAAACCACTTTAACGCACTTGCCTATTTACTGGTTGGCTTGTCTACTGTCTCTCTCCCCACTACCATGGGAGTGAGCTCCATGCAGGAAGACCATTTACCTGGCTCGTGGCTGTGTCCCCAGCAGCCAGGCCAGGGACTGACATGTGGTGAGTGTGCAGCTGGACGCACCTGTTGGATGAATGGATGCATAATGCTTCTACCTTCTCCCCTCCCACTCATTTGTTTTAAAGATTTTATTTGTTTATTTATTTGAGAAATAGAGTTACAAACAGAGAGAAGGAGAGACAGAGAGAAAGGTCTCCCATCCACTGGTTCACTTCCCAACTTGCTGCAATGGTCTGAGCTGGGCTGATCCGAAGCCAGGAGCTTCTTCCAGGTCCTCCATGTGGGTGCAGGGGCCCACGGACTTGGGCCATCTTCTACTGCTTTCTCAGGCCACAGTAGAGAGCTGGATTGGAAGAGAAGCAGGCAGGACGAGAACTGGTGCCCATGTAGGATGCTGGAGCCACGGGAGGAGGCTTAGCCCACTATACCACAGCACTGCCCCCATCCTTCTAGTCTGGTGGCCACCTTCCACCCACCCTCTCCCTTCCTACTTCTTGAGACTCTCCCCTTGGTGAGCTCACCCGCCCCCATCTACCTGTCCCCCCTTTCCTTCTCAGACTCAGTGGGAGACTGCATCGCTGGTGTCATCCCTGCCCCCTGCCTGTGTTTTACTCCTCTTGAATCTGAGTGCATCCTTGTGGCACACTTTGGCTAGTGGGATGAGGTGGACACGACACAATTCTGAGCCCTGTCCAAGAGACTTGTGTATTTCAGCTTGGTTTCTTTTATTTCAGCCATTGCCACTGGAAGGGTATTCACCCCGTCTAGCTCACTGATTCCTGGAAAAGCGGGTGAGGCAAGAGCTCAGGGGCAGGGTTTCTAAGGCACCCCAGTCAAGCCCAGGCTAGAGGCAGACCCCTGCCGACACTGAGACACCTGAGTGAGATGGTCAAGGTCAGCCAAGCCTCAGCTGTGTGAGCTCAGGTAGGAAACCTGCTTCGTTGTAAGCCACCGAGCTTTGGAGAGGTTTGTTACACAGGGGTTTCTTTTCTCTCTCCAGGTCTCTACCACTGTCTTTCTCCTGTCCCCACCCACATGTGGATTCCAGCTCTGGATAATGCAGCTGATCCTCGCTGTCCCTGGGGCTTTGAACTTCCACTGGCATGCTTAGGTTCCAGCCCTAGCCTTAACCCTCGAGCTCCGACCCACAGAAACAGTACAGTCATGTGCTGCAAACGACGCTTCAGCAACCACAGACTGCACATCTGATGGTGGTTCCAGCAACACTGCATTGCCCAGGGACGCCGTAGCCCCCTGAGCGTGTGTGCCGGCTCTCTGATGCTGGCTCTGCAACGACATTACCTGGTGGCCCATTTCTCAGAACGTATGCCCGTGATGAAGTGACACATGACTGCACCTTCACCTGGACTTCCCTCACGCTCCTGAACCTCAGCGTGCCAAAACAAAATACATTTTCCCCGTTCCTGTCCCCTGCCAGTCCACAATGTGGGTCCTGCCCCAATAGTGACACCACCATGCTCCTTGTCACTCCAGACAGAAAAGAGGGCCTCCTTCTCCTGCTCCCCTGTGGTCACTGAGCCTCACCTACACCTAAGCACCCCTTATGAAGAACCCTTGCCGTCCCACTGCCTAGTTCAAGCTCTTGACACATCTCACCTGAGCTACTGCCATGCATGGCCTGCCAACCCAGTGGGCCCCCAGGCCTGGCGGAGGAGAGCAGTCATCTAAAAGAATGCCAAGGGCTGTCACGGATCACAAACCCTTCCTTGAGTCACCTCCACCAGGTTAGGCCCAGCTCCATCCCTCCCCATAGCTGCACTGCTCCTTCCAAGATCTGACACAGAACACAGTGCTTACGTGGATGAACCCCGGGGCCAGCTGCGCCCCCTGTGATGAGCCCTGTGACTCATCTCTAAAACAGAGATAATAACGGTACCTCCCTTACATGGTTTTTCCAAGGGTTAAATAACTGAACATTTTTGTAGGGCATCTCGGATGGTGACCAGCAATGGTGACGAACCTAAATGTGTTATGGATTGTTATGATGACTTTTCTTCACGTGACATTTTAGTCTGTCATTTATCATCCTTTCACAGTAGTTGACAAAGTAAAATCTCTTTTGAAGCTGTAAGATAATATAGTCTCATTTTTCTGCCAGCCCTTTTGAAACAATAATTGTATTTGGTAATAGAAAATAAAGCACTGTCATGAGGTAATGGTCCATATTAGATAATTATTCTCATATGTTTAATTTTTCCAAATGATTTATTTGTTTTTAATAATCAACTGAAATCTAAAAAATTGGTTTTTTTTTTTTTTTTTGAGTTATGTTCACTGAAATTTGCTTGGCCGGTGCCGTGGCTCACTAGGCTAATCCTCCGCCTGCATCACCAGCATCCCGGGTTCTAGTCCTGGTCAGGGTGCCGGGTTCTGTCCCAGTTGCTCCTCTTCCAGGCCAGCTCTCTGCTGTGGCCCGAGAAGGCAGTGGAGGATGGCCCAAGTGCTTGGGCCCTGTACCTGCATGGGAGACCAGGAGGAAGCACCTGATTCCTGGCTTCGAATCGGCGCAGCGTGCTGGCCGTATCAGCCATTTGTGGGGTGAACCAATGGAAGGAAGACCTTTCTCTCTGTCTCTATCTTACTGTCTAACTCTGCCTGGCCAAAAAAAAAAAAAAAAAATACAATTTGCTTGCAAACTAAATTCACACTTTTTAGAGTGTAAATATTGGGGCCAGAGCTGTGGAGCAGTGGGTTAAGCCATTGTCTGCAATACTGGTATCCCATATGGGTACCCGTTCGACTCCTGGCTGCTCCACTTCCAGTCCAGCTCCCTGCTAATGCACCTGGGAAAGCAGCAGAAGCTGGTCCAAGTGCTTAGGCCCCTGTACTCACATGGGAGATCTGGATGAAGCTCCTGGCTTTTGGCTTCAGCCAGGCCCAGTCCTAGCTGTTGTAGCCATTTGGGGATTGAACCAGCAGATGGAAGATTTTTCTCTCTCTGTCTCTGTCTCTCTCTCTCTGTAATTCTGTCCTTCAAACAAACAAATAAATCTTAAACAATGAACTCTCAGGCTATTAATGTAAAAGCATCTCAATACATATTCATATTACAGAGTGATCTTTCTAAAACAAATAAAAGAGTGTACACTTTGTTGAGTTTTACCACAGCCACTGAATGATTACTGAAATCAAGATAGAGGGATGGGAGGGGGGCTAGCATTGTGGTGCAGCAGGTTAAGCCACCTCTCCCAATGCTGGCATCCCATAGTGGTCTGCGTGTTGGCTATTCTGCATCTGATCCAGTTTTCTGATAATGCACCTGGGAAGGCAGCAGATGATGGCCCAAATAGCTAGGCCCCTGCCACTCATGTGGGAGACCTAAATGAAGGTCAGGGCACTTGGCTTTGGCCTGGTCTACCCCTGGGTGCTGCAGGCATCTAGCAAGTGAATCAGCAGATGGAAGATTATCTTTGGTGTGTACCTTTCAAATAAATAAATAAATCTTTAAAACAAAGATATGGGGGAACATATTATATGGGGAAACATATAACATTGAATCTATCAGTTAATTTGCCCATGCCCCATGTCAGAGTGCCTGAGTTCGATTCCAGTCCCCAACTCCTGGCTCCAGCTGCCTGCTAACGAGGTCCCGGGAGGCAGCGGCAATGGCCCAGGTAGCTGGGTTCCTGCCACTCTTGTGGGAAAACCGGCCTGCATTCAGGCTTGTCTAGCCCTTGCCATTGCAGACATTTGGAGAAGTGGATCAGCAGATGGGAATTCTTAATTTTTAAATAAAAATGTAAATTGGGGTACTGTGGTGGAATGAGAAGGCCATGCCAAGGTGGCCACTGGCAAGCAAGCGTCAGTTACTCAGGAATGGCTTTGAAACCCACCTGGCAATGGAGCCTGCCTGGTAAAAGGCTGTGATTGGATGTATTTGAAACTGCCTGGCAACAGGCTATGATTGGATGGATTGGAAACTGCCTGAGAGCAGGCTGTGATTGGATGTATTTGAAACTGCCTGGCAACAGGCTATGATTGGATGGATTTGAAACTGCCTGGTAAAAGGCTCTGATTGGATGGCTTTGGAAACTGCCTGACAATAGGCTGTGATTGGTTGGGGCATAGACCGCCCCTTGACCAGATTGGCTGGTCTTGGCTATATAAGAAGTTGTACCAACTGTAATAAACGAGTCTGCAGGCTGCTCGCCTCGAGCCTGCTTTCACCCGACTCCCGGGGTCTGTGCGGTGACTCCGCGCCTCTTGCCCCCACCACACTGCTCCTCTCAGAAACGAATCCACTGCAACATTGTTGAGAAACTAAACCGCAACATCTGGCGCCCAACGTGACTGAGAAAGAGACAGTGTGTCGGACTCGGCGAGGTCCCCTCAGGATTTCGGCAAGCAGGCCCCTCGGTGTTTTGTGTGCTGTTCGGTTCTGTGAGGGTGAGCACAGAACCCCCTCCTACGCCCCTTTCCTTGTCCTTGTCCTCGGTCTAAGTGACCCCAGGTTAGCACACACGGCCCAGAAGCGTACGTCGCTTCTCGGCTCCTCCTTTTACTTTCGGTTCGCCCAGCGAATTCACATAAGGGACTGATCATCCCAGAATTCGGAACCAAGTCATCTTCCCTCACTCGAGAGAGGTGACGCTCCGGAGACACCGTGTGGGCATACGGCCTTGACCTAACGAATCAAGGAAGTCCCCCACTAAGCACAGGACATACTACGATCTGATACACCACTGTCTGTTTGTCTAACGTAGGGAAACCTCCTGCAAAATGCCATCAACAGCTGAGGTGCTAGGAATTTGCCTCGTTATGGCAGCAGTGCTGTGCGTGTCTTTCCTTTGGCCAGAGTTGGCATGCCGTGCCACTCTTAAGCACTCAGACATGGGAAAGATACCCCCCTCTCAGAATCCTGTGCAGGTTATCAAACATAGTGAATCTGTGAGTGATAAGAGCCTGACACTCCAGGTCCCTGTCTCACAGACAATAGTTGGTGATTTAGGGAGAGAGAGCTCCGACAGTGAAAATAACAATGTAGCATACAAGGTAGCAAACGATGTAGTAAACAAGGTAGCAATGCCTAGTCAGCCACCCTCCACATACCCGTGGGATGAACTTAGAGGACCTCCAGATAATAACCCATGCAAGGTCATCCCATCTGCACCCAGTGGGGATCCTCACATTTGTGGCAGTACTCCGACACCACAAGCTCTCAGGGCAGCCACTAGACCCTATGCCACCTGCATGTTTGCTGTTAATGTCGAAGTGTACGCAAAATTCAGGCCCTGGATTCTAACGCCTGTAAAAAGGCTTCTATTAACCAAAGGTCGAGGATATGCTTGTGTCTTTCCAGAGAACGCAGAACAGCCCATTTGGGTTCCAGCCAGAAACATCAAGCCTGCAACGGACAGCCAACCAGGACCAGCTGAACAAGACCGAGACTCCACCTTGTTAGCAGATGCACCTGCCCTGTCATCCTACCCTGAGAAACTGCCCATAGCCGCATCTGTTACTGTTTTGTACCCCACTAGCTCTGGTCAGCCACTCAAATGGCCCACAGCCTGTGTGCGGTCATGCCGTTCCTGATAACAATTATTCCTCATTCCTACCCCTATCTGAGCAAGCAATCCTGTGGTCTCTTGATTTGAGCGCTGGTTAGTCAACGACGGGTAAGATCCCCTGGGGGACAACCTAAGACAGGCACAGCTGCGTACGGAGACCACATGGAAACGGGGTCAACAATGGTATGGCCAAGAATCATGCCTCCCGTTGCTCAAAAATAACGAAAAGGGGGAAATGTGGTGGAATGAGAAGGCCATGCCAAGGTGGCCACTGGCAAGCAAGCGTCAGTTACTCAGGAATGGCTTTGAAACCCACCTGGCAATGGAGCCTGCCTGGTAAAAGGCTGTGATTGGATGTATTTGAAACTGCCTGGCAACAGGCTATGATTGGATGGATTTGAAACTGCCTGGTAAAAGGCTCTGATTGGATGGCTTTGGAAACTGCCTGACAATAGGCTGTGATTGGTTGGGGCATAGACCACCCCTTGACCAGATTGGCTGGTCTTGGCTATATAAGAAGTTGTACCAACTGTAATAAACGAGTCTGCAGGCTGCTCGCCTCAAGCCTGCTTTCACCCGACTCCCGGGGTCTGTGTGTTGACTCCGCGCCTCTTGCCCCCACCACACTGCTCCTCTCAGAAACGAATCCACTGCAACATTGTTGAGAAACTAAACCGCAACAGGGGGGCATCTGTAGTAAACATGTGCAGACTTTTTTCCCTTGTCATTATTCCCTAAAGAATTGTAGGATAATGACAGTTTGCAAAGCTTTCACATTGTATGAGTAGGTTATGTGTAAATACAAGGCCATTTCATAGAAGGGATCTGAGCATATGTGGACTTTGGTATCCACAGGAGGGAGGGGATAGGCCCCAGCCCTCCATGGATACTGAAGGGCAAGTGAATTGGTACCAAATCCTCCTGCCAGGATCTGGTCCTTGGTACACTGAAACATGGACGGGCCCTGAGCAGAGGGCTCCTTTCTGGGTCTCTGAGTCACCCTATGCTGCCTCCCCAGCTCGGTGGTGTATCTCAGGTACTCAGCAAACACCAGGAACAAAGGAATGGATGTCAGAGCAGGGAGGGACTGTCCTGGAGGTGTACACTATGTCGGGAGAAGTTAACTGGCTCGTCCAAGGGGAAGGAGGACTAGCTGGTCGCAAGTGTCAGCCAGAAGTTAAGGTTCTTGACTTTTACGTCAAGCTGGGAGTCACTGCTGAAAAATGACTGGGTGCCGAACGCTAATCCAGGTTAATTCCTGCTGATCAATCATTAAAGCGCTAAGGAACTGCTGAGATTAAAACTCCTAATGAATGGCTTAATTTCAACCCAAGTCCTCTTTATTCCCTCATGAAGTCTTGTATTTCCCGATTTTCCTAACAATCAGTACAGTCCCAATGACAAACAGGGGGGAGGGGTGACAATGTCCAAGAAATAGATGTTAAGAATGGGTTTCAGCAGCCACCGGGGCCGGCTCAGGCAGCCCGCAGCCCTTTTTGGCCTCTTGGAAACCTAAATTCAAAGAACCTGGCTTTGGCTCACGTTTAAAGGGTTCGTTTTAAGAGACATCATATGGTGAAAAACCAAGCTCCATACACCCATGCGCGCACGCGCACACACACACACACACTCTCACACTCACACAATTTGAAAGGATGACATCTTCCACGACCGGTTCACTCCCCAAATGCTGGCAACAGCCAGGGAGCCCAGAACTCAACCCAGGTCTCCCACGTGGACAGCAGGGACCCAGAGCCTGGGGCCATGATCACCGGCTGTTTCTCGGTGTGCACAGGAGCTGCACTTCACCCAGGAAGCCATCCAGGGCTGTGGGTATCCCAGTTGCCGTCTCAACTTTCAGGCTCAGGCGCATTGGTTAGTAAGAGCAGAAAGGCCTGTGACGAGGAGGCAGCGAGGAAGCGCAGGGTTCCGGGGTGTGGGCGAGCCCCCTTAGGCCACAGCCCGTCACTTCCCCGCCACACGGGGCAGGGAGGGCGTCGTGAGGCGGACGGCGGCCCCAGACCCACTGTGCCTCAGTGAGACCCTCCCTGACACTGCAATGCCGTCCACCTCCATTCCTCCTGCACCCTCTGGCCCTTCTACCCCGCGTCCTCCATTTGCTCAAGGAAAGTCCTTCCGGTGCCAACAGCAATCTCTCCGAAGGTAACGACTTACCCTCTTGGGCAGAACCCATCCTCTTTAGCCGGGGGACCCCAGGGGGCGCGGGCTGCTTCAGGGGCAATCAGCTGGCTCGCCAGAAAAGCATTTTCACTGGCCGCTCGCGGATCTCGCCGCCTCAGCCCCGCGGCGTCCCGGGCAGCCGGGATTCGAACATTCCGCAGCCCGTCCAGTCAGAGCCGGCCCGCACGTTAGCGACCGCAGGAGGGCCGCGGGGCCTGGAGTGGGCCGGCCCGGCCGCTGACCTCCTCGATGTGGGCGGAGCGTGCAGGCCCCGCCCCGCCCCCGCGCACAGCCGAGCGCTGCGCCGCGCGGCCCCGCCCCTCACCGGCCCCGCCCCCTCGAGGCTCCCCGCAGCTCCTCCCCTCTTCCATTGGCCGAGGCGGAGACCCTCCCCTTTGCCCAATGGCCGCCGCCGCGGCTCGGCCGCCCGCGTCCTGACTGGCCGGAGACCGGCAGAGTGGCGCGGAGCGGGCCAATGGGGAGCGGCGGCTCGATGAATGGCTGGCCCGGGTGGGGAAGGCAGGAGGCGGCGATCCCGGCGGAGGGGGCCGTTCGCCAGCTCCGAGGCAGAAAGTGCCACGACTCCACACGCGCGCACGCAACCAGCGAGCGGCCGGAGCGGACGGCGGACGGGGCGGACGGCGTCGGGGTCGCGGCGCCTGCAGCTGTTCGAGGGCGGCTTCCCGGCGGAGGCTCAGTCGGCTCCTCTCTCCCGAGTCTGTGGCTGCGGCGGCGGCGGCGGCGGCGGCTCCTGCGCTCTCCTTCTCCCTCCCGCGTCTCCGGCTGCAGGTAAGAAACTTGGCCGGGCCCTGCATCGGCGGCTGCCGCGGCGGCGCGCGGGCCGGGCCGGGCCGTCGGGGCGCCGGGGCCGGCCGCGCAGCGCCGCGAGTGACACGTCTCCTTGGCGGCCCCTCCCCCGGCGGCGCAGGCCGGCCCGCCCGCCCGCCGTGGCCGCCGACCCTCGGGGTCGGACTCGGCGGGGAGGGCGTGTGGCGGGGCCGAAGCTCGTGCAGGGGCGGCGGCCGAGCGCGCCGGGCCGGGCGGACTCCCCCCTCATCCCTGGCCGTCGGGGGCCCCGGCCGCGGCAGTGCGACGTGGCGACCCCTCCCTCTCTGGCCGGACCTTCGGGCCAGCCCGTGCGCTCCCAAGTTGGACGAAGAAAGTTGGCGGCGGGGCGGGGCGGCGCACAGCTGGCGGAGGAAGGGGTTAAGTTTCGGGAAGCGGCGGGATGACGTTGCCGGGCTGGAGTCCGGGCCGGAGGGGTGTGGGGGGGGGCGCGGGCGGAAGGCGGCGGAGGCCGGCCGAGGGGTAGGGGGTGGGGGGAGAGGAGGGTGGGATTGAATGAGGGGCCCGCGGGCCGAGCTCGCCCGCTTGCGGCCCGCAGCCGGGGGGTCGCTCCGGGGGCTCGGGCAGGCCCCCGACGGGGCGGACCGGAGCCGCGGCGCTCGCCTTGCGGGCCCCCGGGGGCTGTCCGGGGCGCGGACGCCCGGGACAACTTCCCGGAGTGCGGGAGGCGGCTCCCTGCTCCCCCTGGCGGCGGGGCCGAAAGCACCGTTCCCCCCTCCAGCGGGGCCGCGCGGAGCTCGGCGCGAGGGCGCCCGGCCGGGCTGGGGGGGTGGGGGGACGGGGGCAACCCAGGCCCTGCCCGATGAATGGGCCGGCGGTGCCAGGCCCGGGCGGATGCGGGCACCTCCGGCCCGGCCGGCCAAGCGCTCTGGCAGCCGGCCTGACGTCCGCGCGACGCACCGGGCTCTCCAGCCGAGCCCTGGGCAGCAGGGGAGGGGGGCTGCGGCCGCCGCTTGCGGTGGGGGCGCCTAGGGATGCTTTAGGGCAGCCTTCGCGGATTATCTGCGGGACGTTGCAGCTCCGTGTGGTGCCCTGGGTCCCCACTTCCCCGTTTCTGCAAGACACAACTCCTGAAAACTCTTGTGGAGGGAGCAGCTTGGAGAGCCGGCGCAGCAACAAGTGAGGGCCACAGGAGTCCCTGCGCTGGCCAGGTCACACACTAACCCCTGCGAGCCTTATCTGTAGCCTGGAGATAGGACCACCCGCCCAGAACAGGGTCAGGGGAGCTGCCTGCGGGGAAGTGCCCGGGCCTTGTGCAAACACGAGACAGTTTGGCAATAACTCCAGAGGTCAGAGGTCAGCGGAGACTGGGAGGCACCGAGGAAATGAAACTTTGGAGGCTCTCGGGAGCTTCCCACGTCACTGTTGGCTCAGCATGTGCTGGAACCTTCCGGGTGGGGGGCGGCTGGCTGGCCTGCAGTGGGGCCTAGTGAGGCCTCCCATCCCGGGTCAGAACTGGGCCAGCACTCCTGGGAAGACACTGTGGGGCCGGGGGCATTTCCCCACCATCCCTGCCTGCCCTCCATAGGCGTTTCCAAGCGTCCTTGTGGCTCTTCTCCTCCCGGGGAACCTGACACCCAGAAGCCCCTGTGGTCCCGCTGGGTGCTGCTGTGACTGGGGCTGGCTGACTCGCCGCTGACCTTTCCCGAGGTCAGCCCCGCTGTCCCTTGCAGAAGCTCCTGGAGGTGCCACTTCCCCTGCTCCTGATGCACGGAAGGGAAGCTGGGCGCTGCCAGGTCAGGTTTCCGAATCCGAGCCACGCAAGGCACCTCTGCCAGTTGATGCCTGGAGGCCAGGATAGGGAAGGGCTCCTGAGGTGTAGGAGCAGAGGGGTCTGTGTGTGTGACAGAACTGTGCATGGCCATCGGCTGTCTACAGAGACTGAGAAGTCGGAGTTGGTACCCTAGCGTGTGGATGTTTTTTGTTGATGGGAGAGTTTTAAATAAATCCCGAATCGAGTCACATTTGAGCAATTATGCTCTTTGCTGAAATGAGCCCTAACTCTATAGGCTGCAATAATTACACACCACCAAACTCAGGGTAAGTGGTTGCATGCCAGTGATTTAATTGGATATTGGTTTATTTTGTAGCAGTGACACCTTTTAAAGGTGTCAGAGCCCTGGACTCTTCCTCTCCCTGGGGAGAGGCAGAGGGTCAGCAGTTCTTCCGAGACACCAGAGTTCTCTTTGCTAAAATCTTGTTTCTGAATATGGTCAGTCAGAGTGTTCAGACCGAGGCTGGGCCATCCTTCGGCCCATCCTAGGCCTGTGATGGCTAATAGTGATTATGAGAGTACACACCATCCCTGTGAAGGGGTTCCCAGTAGCTTTCCAGATTTCTCAAGGGAAACATGAAGCTGAGCCCAAACTGATCTTTAAGGTCTACTGTTTGGAATCAGGTTCCCAGTGCCATGGGGCAAGTGTGGTTGCCACCCGCTGAATGCCAGGCGATTGTCAGCTCCGCCCCTGTTGCCCTGTGGCTAGCGCTAGTGAGGCAGTAAGGACCCTCCTGAAGATCCTGCAGGACAGTGTAGTTGCAGCTTCCTGGACAGCAGTGGCCTCCAGGAGGACAGAGCAAGAGGACAGAAGAGCGGCAGTGGCAGGAAGGTGGGCAGTGGATTGAAACGTGGCCCTGCGGGGAGGTGTTTGCGCTGCTGGACAGGGAGTGACACCTGGCTCTCAAGGCGCTGCTGTCTGGAATGGTGTTGTCCCCCAAGCATAAAGCTGTTTAAGTTTAATTTTTAAACAATTACAATTGAAAAATATTAGAAATTCTGTTTCTTAAGTCCATTAGCCCCATTTCAAGTGCTCAGCTGTCACACCTTGGTCAGTGTGAGTTTAGATCTTTTCCATCCACACAGGAAGTTCTTTTGGCCAGCACCTGTCAGTGGGTAGCTGGTGTTTTTGAAACGTTTAGTCTCACTGTTCCATTTGATCACCGAGAACTTTGTGATGTTCAACCATATGAAACTGCTCATTCTGTAAGTAAAAAACGGCTGGCTGGCGACAGTTCATCCCCTTCAGCCCGGCAGGATGTTCCCTTCGGAAGGCATGGGTGCCCACTCCCGGTATGCTTGGTAAGCTGCACACCCAGAGAAAAGAGGGGAGCAGGGGGAAGGCACAGACGGGCTCCGTCCCGCAGAGATGTTTGCCCAAACCAGCAGCGTCAAAGCGGTCTAGTGTACCACACATGGAAAATAAATAGGTGTTAGGTAGAAAGCATATGGCCTGCAAGGAAAGTAAATATTTAATTCTACGTGAGCGCACTGGGCGAGGAAAGCCACTTTAGCATTTCAGAAAATTAACCCGGGACTTCCTAGAAGGGTGTTTTCTGAGGCAGACAGATGCTGAATGAACCTCTCAAAATGGGCATTTTGTTCCCACTTCCCCTCACTTAAAAATTGGACATCTCCACTGCCTTACTTTTATTTTTTATTTTTTTTAAAGATTTATTTTATTTGGAAGGCAGAGTTAGGTAGAGAGAGAGAGAGAGAGAGAGAGGTCTTCCATCCACTTGTTCATTCCTCAGATGGCTGCAACAGCCAGAACTGCACTGATCCAAAGCCAGGAACTTCCTCCTGGTCTCCCACGTGAGTGCAGGGGCCCCAAGGACTTGGGCCATCCTCTATTGCTTTCCCAGATCATAGCAGAAAGCTAGATCAGAAGTGGAACAGCTGGGACTCAAACCAGCGCCCATATGGGATGCTGGCACTGCAGGCAGTGGCTCTACCCACTATGCCACAGCGCCAGCCCCTGTCTTCCCTTTGAAGAACATGCATCTCCCCACTCATCCAACCACAGGCAGCAACTTTGATTTAGAAAGAACATTTTGCAGTTTGTAAGTTATTATGGCAGAACTAGAATACCTGCTTAGTCCTCATAGCTCACACGTTTGGACATTACTGGAGTCTTCCGAACTGGCCGGTGCAAATCGTCGCCAGGCCAGGGAGTGCCTACAGGGCTCTGTTAACGCTCCTTATAACTTGGAGAGGATCCCTGGAGGAATTTGGGAATTCTCCGTTGTGCCAGTGGGCTTATTTTCGTGCTCTGCATCAAAAGACCTAAAACCGCAGTTTAAACAAAGAACCTCAAATGATGAGCAGCGAGTTAATCTCTCGTTGGCTAGAGAGGGGACCCACTGAGATTGTGCCGGAAGATAACCAGCTATTTATAGTGATTATGAGTATCAGCTGCTGACTCAAAAGTTGGACGAGAAAACTGTCTTGAACCCAAACTTTTGCCTCTGTGCCCTAACCCCGGGCAGGGTATAAACAGACAAGGTCAGTGTTGGCCATCTGGACTCAGAGGCCAAGCCGGTGTCCTGTGCGGACAGAACTGGGCCTGCCTAGGACATTTGGTGTTGTTTTTTTGCCAAGTCCATATTATTAAGCAGTTGAACCACCTTTTAAAAAATGGAGAATTTCTTTCATTAAGACTGAGATTTGGGGGCTCTCCTGGGGAAAAATGAGAATTTCTGGCTGCTCCGCGTCAGGCTTCTCAGGTGGTGACTGTGGTTGGGCAGAGAGACAGCAGAGAGCCTGCTGTCTCTCCCCCGCGCCCTACCCTGATGGACGGGATGTGCTCTGGGGTTGGCAGTCCCTGGGGGGTATTTGGGGGTATCTGGTGTGACCTGGTGGGTCACCAGCATCTTGCGCTGAGTCCCGGGCTGGGGGCTGGGGGCTGGGGGCAGCAGTGAGACAGGCACTGGTGGAAGTCCTCATCCTAGAAGTGAGCGGTGTGGCCTTGGGGTGACGTCTCCTTGGGCTTCAGTATCCACGTGTGAAATGGAAGGAGACCAGATGGCCCTATCTTTGAGCCCACACACCTCAATTCCCGCTTGAAGCCTCGTCCTGTGAGTCCTGACTCTCAGCTCCGCCTTCCACAGAGAGCCAGAGGCTGGCCCTTCCCACCTCTGCTGGCACCTCCTGCTCCAGACTCCCCACTCGCCTGGTCACTGCACACGCCTCTGAAGTGACCTCCTGGCTTCTGCCCTCGCCCCCTGCCCCCTAGAGCAGACTACATCACTCCTCTGTGGAAGACTGCTCTTTGCTGAAGTGCGTGACGGCCTCCACGGCTTGACTTTTTGCCCTGGCTTCATTCCTACCACCTCCCTTGTTCCTCCAGCACACCCCTGCTTCCACCTGCCCACAGGTGGCCGCGTGGCTGCTTCCCAGGTCTGCAGGTCTGTTGCCCACCTTACTTAGGTGATAGCCCCACGCTCCCCTGCCCCTTAGCTCCTGCTCCCACTTCTCCCCAGCGCCTCCTGACACATCCCACGCCTGACTGACCTTGTCGTCCCCCCGCTGCCACTGCAGCATAAGCTCTCTGCCCAGGCAGGGGCATCCCTGTCCTGCTTCCCTAGGCGGCCCCAGGGTTGAGACCAGAGCCTGGTGCGCGATAGATGCCCCGTTCATGCTGAGCTGGTGGTGAGCCGGTTTCTAGTGCTTACGTGCCATGAGGATATTATTTAGCCTGAAGTAGCCTGGATTCCTAGAGCATCAAGTATAAACACAAAAACATATTCCAGAGCCAAATGGGAGTGATTTCTGGATTGCCTCCAGTATGGCTACAGTTGGGAAATGGGCAGGAAGGCGGTGGAGGGTGCTGTGGCATACCAGGAGAGGCAGGGGCTTCAGCGAGCCTCTGGGAAAGTGGGGGGCATGCTCTCCTGGGCACCTCAGCCCCCAGGGCTTCCGGCTGCCTCCAAGGTGCCCCCACTGCCTGGGTGGGCCTGCGGAGTGACAAGCATGGCCCTGAGGACACACTGCCCGTGACACAGAGTGGTGCTTTGGGTTTGAACAGCGTGCTGGCTTGCTCTGAGGAGAGCTGGCAGCCACGTTGAGGGCGTGCGATTGTTCCTTAGCAAGAGGAGGGAGAATTCTTCTGGCCTTGGCTAGACTTGGTCAGGTGAAGGTACGAGTCATTGCCAGGAGGCCTCTCCTCTCTGGCCTTTTGTGTGGAAGTGGTTGTGGGGAGGGCGAGGGCTGAGGTGGGGTGGGCTGGCAGCTAAGAGTAGGTCCCAGGCCTGGTTTCCTCTCTCTTCCTCCTCCTCTGCCGCTTCTGATTTGAGGCAAAGAAGTGGAGAGTGGACCTAAGGCTCCCGAATTGCAGGCACGTCAGAGCCGCTGTTTGTGTGCAGCGGTGAGCCCCTTGTTCCCGCCAGGTGGTATGGTTTTTCTGGAATTAAAGTGCACCTCTCAATCACATCAGACAGTTTTGCTTTCAATTCAGACTGAGCCTGAAGAGGACTGAGATACTGCTTTATTTCTGCGGAATGTATTTTTATTTTCCTGTTGGGTCTAGGTATTTATAGTAATTAGCAAAGTTGTAATTTTCAGAGCTTAATTGTAATCACAGTGAGTGAAGGAAGAAGAACTCAAAGAATAAATGAGTTATTGACGCTCCTAGTGGAAACTCTTAGGAGTGACGTGTCAAGAGACTGCCAGCCGGTCCGCTTCAGCATGGCCCTGGAGCCCAGCCAGGGGCTTAACGTTTCAGCTGGGAGATCCTGCACCTTTTCCTGTCCAGCTTGTAAGACTGAGGAGGACAGTGCAGTGGGCCTGGCCGCAGGTCAGCCTCAGGGGCTGGGGGCTCCAACCTGTCACTGCCCTCGTCACACCAGGAGGTGATACCTGCCTTGGCCCTGGTCCCAGTGCTGCCTCTTCGGAGGAACGGCGTTGTGTGTCCATGGGAGTTGGGAGGGGCGGTAGGAACCGTGTCCTGGGACAGATTCTTCAGGCCCTGAAGGTGCCGCTCCTTCAAGATCTGCAGGGCACATCTTCCTGGCATGGATGATGCGTCTGTTTCACTCTTTACCGAAGTAAAACGTGGATGTACAGGCGAATGCACTGCTGCGCATCCGCTGCTCAGCGCCCAGACTGAACGCCCTTGTGTGACCAGCAGATCCAGAAATAGGTGCTCTCGCCCCTCCCTCAGCTCCGGTTGCTGCCGTCCTGGGCTTGAACTGGCTGCGAGTGGAATCCTGGGCCACATGCTGATTGTGGTGGGGATGGTCATGCGTGCGGTTCTCATCATGACCCTGCCAGTGTGTGGCTGTGTCACAGTTCCTCCATTGAGTGCTACATGGGTACTAGGAGAGTTCCAGCCAGGGGCCGTTATGGGTCACCCTGGCATAGATGGTCTTGCACTGACTTTCAGGGAACATTTGTACACATGTCCGTCCAGTCTGTGTGTCTACAGTGGAATTGTGGGTTGTAGGAGGCAGGTGCTCAGCTTTAGATCACGGTGCTGACTTTTTTTTTCCCAACATGCTTCTACTGATTCCTACTCCTGCACACAGTATATGGGAGTTTGGCATGTATTATAAAATGGCTGACTTTAAAAAGGAGCCACAAAGAAGCTTGAGTTACCACTGATAATAAGTAAGAATCTCTTGGCTGGCACCATGGCTCACTTGGGTGATCCTCCACCTGCAGCGCTGGCACCCCGGGTTTAGTCCCGGTTGGGGCGCTGGATTCTGTCCCAGTTGCTCCTCTTCCAGGCCAGCTCTCTGCTATGGCCCAGGAAGGCAGTGGAGGATGGCCCAAGTCCTTGGGTCCCTGCATCCGCATGGGAGACCAGCAGGGAGCACCTGGCTCCTGGCTTCAGATCGGTGCAGCGTGCCAGCAGTAGCGGCCATTTGGGGGGGTGAACCAACAGAAAAAGGAAGACCTTTCTCTCTCTCTCTCTCTCTCTCTCACTCTCACTGTCTAACTCTGCCTGCCCCCCCCCCAAAAAAAAAAGAGCCTCAGGCATGCTGAGGTTCTCTTCTGTCTGAGGTGGGACTGTTGGGCAGCAGAATTTGTTAATCGAAGCCCTTTGGAAAGAGCTTGTTTGAAGATCAAGATCTTTTTGAAAGGCAGAGCAATAGAGGAGAGAAAGCACATGCGAGAGATCTCCCATCCACTGGTTCACTCCCCAAATGGCTGCAACAGCCTGGCCTGGGCCAGGCCAAGCCAGGAGCCCAGGACTCCATCCATGTCTCCCACATGGATGGCAGGGGGCCAAGTACTCAGGCCATCTTCTGTGCCTTCCTAAGCACGGTAGCAGGGAGCTGGATCAGAGTAGCTAACGCTCGAACTGGTGCTCCTGTGTGGGATGCTCACATCGCCAGCAGCAGCTGAACCACTGTGCCAGGACGCCGGCCCTGTGATAAGCTAGTTCTTAACCATAAATCTGAGTGGAAGGGTGTTAAATGAAGGGTGTGCCACAGAGCTCTAAGCTTAAGGTTGAGTTTTTCATCAGACACCACCAGCCCCTAAGTTGATTTCTTTTTCTTTTTTCTTTTTTTTTTTTGACAGGCAGAGTTAGAGAGAGAGAGAGAAAGGTCTTCCTTTATCCGTTGGTTCACTCCCAAATGGCCGCTACGGCCGGTGTGTTGCACTGATCCGAAGCCAGGAGCCAGGTGCTTCCTTCTTTTCTCCCATGTGGGTGCAGGGCCCAAGGAGCTGGTCCATCCTCCACTGCACTCCCGGGCCACAGCAGAGAGCTGGCCTGGAAGAGGAGCAACTGGGACAGAATCTGGTGCCCCAACCAGGACTAGAACCCAGGGTGCCAGCACCACAGGCGGAGGATTAGCCTATTGAGCCGCGGCGCCGGCCCCCAAGTTGATTTCTTAAAAATAAGGAGCCAGCAGTGGGGGTCTCAGACTTCATTCTGCCTTGGCTGTCACATTTCTTTCTTTTTTTTTTTTTTATAATGTTTTTATTTAAAGAATATAAAATTCCAAAATACAGCTTATAGATTACAATGGCTTCCCCACCACTTAACTTCCCCCCCACCCACAACCCTCCCCTTTCCCACTCCCTCTCCCCTTGCTTCACATCAAGATTCATTTTCAATTCTCTTTATATACAGAAGATCAGTTTAGTATATATTAAGTAAAGATTTCAACAGTTTGCCCTCACATAGCAACACAAAGTGAAAAATACTGTTGGAGTACTAGTTACAGTATTAATTCACAATGTATAACACATTAAGGACAGAGATCCTACATGATATATTTTTTAAAAAATTGATTAATTTTCTATGCAATTTCCAATTTAACACCAAGATTTTTTTTTTCATTTTTAATTATCTATATACAGAAGATTGATTCAGTATATACTAAGTAAAGATTTCATCAGTTTGCACCCACACAGAAACACAAAGTGTAAAATACTGTTTCAGTGCTAGTTATAGCATTACTTCACATTGGACAACACATTAAGGACAGATCCCACATGAGACGTAAGTACACAGTGACTCCTGAAGTTGATTTAACAATTTGACACTCTTGTTTATGGCGTCAGTAATCTCCCTAGGCTCTAGTCATGAGTTGCCAAGGCTATGGAAGCCTTTAGGGTTCACCGACTTCAATCTTATTCCGACAGGGTCATAGTCAAAGTGGAGGTTCTCTCCTCCCTTCAGAGAAAGGTACCTCCTTCTTTGATGGCCCCGTTCTTTCCACTGGGATCTCACTCTCAGAGATCTTTCATTTAGGTCTTCTTTTTTTTCCAGAGTGTCTTGGCTTTCCATGCCTAGAATATTCTCATGGGCTCTTGAGCCAGATCTGAATGCTTTAAGGGCTGATTCTGAGGCCAGAGTGCTATTTAGGACATCTGTCATTCTATGAGTCTGCTGTGTATCTCGCTTCCCATGTTGGATCATTCTCTCCCTTTTTCATTCTATCAGTTAGTATTAGCAGCCACTAGTCTTGTTTGTGTGATCCCTTTGACTCTTAGACCTATCAGTGTGATCAATTGTGAACTGAAATTGATCACTTGGACTAGTGAGATGGCCTTGGTACATGCCACCTTGATGGGATTGTATTGGAATTCCCTGGCCTGTTTCTAACTCCATCATTTGGGGCACGACTGATTGAGCATGTCCCAAATTGTACATCTCCTCCCTCTCTTATTCCCACTCTTATATTTCACAGGGATCACTTTTCAGTTAAAATTTAAACACCTAAGAATAATTGTTTGTTAATTACAGAGTTCAACCAATAGTACTAGAATAAAAAAATTACTAAAATGGATAAAGTATTACATTGTACAACAACAGTCAGCACAAGAGCTGATCAAGTTACTGTTTCTCATAGTGTCCATTTCACTTCAATAGGTTTCCCCTTTGGTGCTCAATTAGTTGTCACCGATCAGGGAGAACATATGATATTTGTCCCTTTGGGACTGGCTTAATTCATGCAGAATGATGTTTTCCAGATTCCTCCATCTTATTGCAAATGACCAGATTTCATTGTTTTTGACTGCTGTATAGTATTCTATAGAGTACATGTCCCATAATTTCTTTATCCAAATGTATGCTTTGAATTCCCTGTGATCTTTTGCTGTGAGGTTCCCTTCGTTTATCTTCTTTCATGTTGATGGCCGTGTTTCTGTGTTTCTGTGTGTAACACATCTTTAAGTATCTTTTGCAGGGCTGGACGAGTGGCAACAAATTCTTTCAATTTTTGTTTGTTATGAAAGGTCTTTATTTCACCTTCATTCACAAATGAGAGCTTGGCAGGATATAATATTCTGGGCTGGCAGTTTTTCTCTCTAAGTACCTGGGCTATGTCTCGCCATTCCCTTCTAGCTTGTAGGGTTTCTGATGAGAAGTCTGCCGTGAGTCTAATTGGAGATCCTCTGAGTGTAATTTGACATTTCTCTCTTGCACATTTTAGGATCTTTTCTTTCTGTTTCACTGTGGTGAGTTTAATTACAACGTGTCGTGGTGAGGACCTCTTTTGGTCATGTTTACTAGGGGTTCTATGAGCTTCCTGTACTAGGATGTCTCTGTCCTTCTCCAAAACTGGGAAATTTTCTGCTAGTATCTCACTAAAAAGGCATTCTAATCCTTTCTCCCTCTCCATGCCTTCAGGAACTCCTAGAACTTGAATGTTGGGTTTTTTAATAGTATCCTTTAGATTCCCAACAATATTTTTTAGATTTCTAATTTCCTCTTCTTTTCTTTGGTTTGACTGTATAGTTTCCTGTGCTCTGTCTTCTAAGTCCGATATTCTCTCTTCTGCCTCACCCATTCTGTTTGTAAGGCTCTCTAATGTGTTTTTCATTTGATCTATTGAATTCTTCACTTCATTATGATTTCTCGTCACTATCACAGTTTCATGTTCTACTAGTTGTTTCATTTCAGCTTGATTTTTCCTTAATATTTCATTTTCACGAGAGAGATTTTCTACCTTGTCCATTAAGGATTTCTGTAGTTCAAGAATTTGTTTTTGAGTACTTCTTAGTGTTCTGATCAATTTTTTGAGATCTGCTTCTTGCATCTCTTCTATCTCATCATCTTCGTAATCTTGAATTGGGGTGTCTTTTTCATTTGGGGACGCCATAGTGTCTTCCTTGTTCTTATTACCTCGGTTTTTGCGTTTGTTGTTTGGCATATTGGTTTCTTCACTGTGGTGTTTTTTTCTTGTTATACTATGACTCTAGATTAAGTGGACTGTCTGCTTTTGATGGAGCCTTAGAGGCTTGAGATGGGTGTGGCCTGAGAGCTCTGTTTGGTTCCTCAGGGTTGAGAGTGTGTCAAAGGAGACACTCCCAGGTTAGGCGTGGTAAATCTCTGTTACTTTTTTTTTTTTTTTTGGTTCAAAAGGGAAGTAATTCCACACAGCTGAATGGAATTGGGGGTGGTTAGCAGGCAAATGATATACCCACAGGAGCCAGAGATCGGAAGCTCTTTCCCAAGGACCAGAGAAGGAATCTTTGCGGCCCTTTGTGTGGGCTGAGATTCTCCTGTAGTCTCCCACTGGGCTGCCAAGGCTACTGAACTGTAGCGTCTCTGGAGAGTACTCACATGAATTGGTGATTTCCGTGAGTTCTCTCCCCCACCGTCTCTTTTTTCACAGTCTCAGTTCATTAGCACCACACATTCATTAGGTTCTAATCTCCTGTTATTTCACCCCTCCCACCCAGAGTCAGGTTTTTCTGCTAGGCTCGGGGCCGGTGCCGACCTGAGGTCGCCCTGCTTATGACGTATTCCAAAATGGCGCCTGCTCTTTGTCTTGCTCACCTTTGAGAGGTGAGCGGAGAGAGAGAAGCTCGTGTCCGTACGGGTCACTTTTTTTTTTTTTCTCCTCTCTCTCTCTCTCTTCTAGTTAGCCTGGTGAACTTTTCCCCGCAGGGTTTCAAGCCTTGTTCGCTCTAGGCTCCCTTTTCCGCTTCCCTCCTGGTATCTCGGGCTATTCTGAGATTCTGCTCACCTCGCGTTCCAGCGCTGGTGTGTTGAATCTGCTGCTGGTGTCCCAAACTGCGGGCTCCCACGCTCTCCACGCAGGTCCACTGTGAATCTCCAGTTCCGGAAGGGTTTTCTCTGCTGTTTCTTCCCCTACTCTTCCTTGAACCTGCAGTATCTCCACTTTTATTAAACTGTCTCTCCCCAGACTATCGGTGTGCTCCCTTCCTATTCCGCCATCTTGCCACTCTCTGGCTGTCACATTTCTAACTGGAGCGTTGTGCACTCCCCTCCAGGGCTTGGTGGTGGCGAGATTCTCCTGCCAGAGCATCTGTTGCCTACCTCCCTATCTTCCCACCTGCCAGCCTCTCCATTCTGGGACTGTGGCCTGTCCTGTGCATGTTAGATCTGTACAGCACAGCTGACCCTCCAGTCAGCCAGCCACGGGGGCTCCCTTTTCTTTAGGATTTGGTTGGTGGGGCCAGCACTTCGGCATAAAAGGGTAAGCCTCCACCTATGGCGCTGGCATCCCATATGGGTGCCAGTTTGAGTCTCAGCTGCTCCATTTCCAATCCAGCTCCCTGCTAATGCACCTGGGAAAGCAGTGGAAGATGGACCAAGTGCTTGGACCCCTGCACCCATGTGGGAGACCTGGAAGACACTCCTGGCTCCTGGTTTCAGATTGGCCCAGCCCTGGCCGTTGTGGCCATTTGGGGGAGTGAACCAGCAGATGGAAGATGCCTTTCTCTCTCTCTCTCCTCTCTCTGTATCTCTGGATTTCAAATAAATAAATCTTTTTTTAAAAAAGGCATTTAAAAAAAAGACTTGGTGATCGGGCTTTGGTTTGGCTGCGAGTGGCAGCAGTGCCTTGGACCAGTTAGTTTAAAGATAGAAGGGCACTGGTGATAGGTGGCGTCTTCTGGCTTGGAGGTGAGCTGGGGCAAGTTCCAGGTAACAGAGGAAAAACACCTTCTGATAAACATCGAATGGCCCAAGAGACACTGAGACAGATGCTGAAAAGAATGCCCAAAAGGATAAACAGGACCTGAGGGCCTTGGCTAGGCTTTGATAGCATCTCCTGACACAGGGCACACTGATGAGAGAGGCAGCAGGATGGGAGATACGCCCTCCACACACACACACCCATGAGCCGGGAGCCACAAGGAAGAGGTGGTTGGAGGTAAGCACTTTGCGTACCCTAGAGGTGGGATGGGTGGGAGGATGCACCCTGGGTGTCACGTGACGGCATCGGCTGAGCCCCCTGGGCAGAGTGCTCCTGGCCCATCCTCCAACAGGCAGACCTTCATCCCAGGCTCAGCAAGTCCCCAGGTATAATTATGAGAGGAAGGCGAACCGTCCCTCCTAAGGAAGGATGCAAATCACAGTGAACGATGACTGGCGGGAGCAGATCTGTGAAAACACAGATAGCGGGGTTCACACAGATTTTAAACAGTGCCACTTACTAAAGTAATGGGCAAGATTGAAATTATCTAGAGGAACAGGAAACTGTAAAACGAGCGCACCAGGTACAACTCCATAGACTTGACATTCAGTTAATTGTAAAAATCCAGCGGATGGAGTTATCAGCAGATTAGACAGAAGTGAAGAGAACAAATGAACCGGAAGAGCAGAAGAAAACAGAGAATTTGTTTTAGAGAACCAAAGGATGAAAACCAATTAAGAATCCAGGAGAACAGACTGAGAAGTGTGTCTGATTGGGATTCCAGAAGAGGAGGAGTTAGAGCCAGTGTTTGAAGAAACGCTAGCTGAGAAGTTCACGGAATGTGTAAGACCTGCCTCCCCACCCCCAAAAAGAGCAAAACCAAGCCACTGGGAACTGTAGATCGCTCAGTGACAGGGCAACTCAGGGGAAACATTCCACCGTGAGGTGAAGAGATCATTTAAACACAGCCCCGCAGTTCCTGACTGGTCTGAGGAGAGGAGATTGGATATTCCTGGAAGGATGGTGTTGCTGGCAGAAAAAGCGAGCTATAACAAGGAGTAAGGGGGATGCTCCATATTCAGACGGTGCTGAACTAACGCTGGGGAATCGGCATCAAAACAAACATGTAAGTCAGAAGAGGTAATGGGATTAATGCAGGGAGGGGTAAAGGTTTCGTTAACTTTGAATTTTGTAAATCCTGCATTTATTATTTTAAGGACAGTTATTAGAGGGGAGAAACAGTACAGTAGAGTGGAAAAATGGAATATTCTAAACAATCCAAAAAAGATAAGAAAGGAGGCCCCTCCCAAAAAAACCTCCCAGACAGGTGTGAAATGGCACAAAACAAAATTACAGATCTAAACCTAAATATATCAGCATTCTTATTACATATAAGTTAACTAGATACTCAAGTGAAAGATATTATGCTAGATTTTAAAACTCTTACTCTTGGTTTGTTTACAAGAGACGGAATGAAAATAAAAGAGTAGAAGAAGATATAAAATACTATTTAAAGAAAACATGTTATTAATGTTACAGAAAATCAAATTTAAGGTAAAAACAAGCATATTATAGAGGGTCACTCCAAAATGTTAAAAAGTAAATTCATTTGGAAGATTTAGCGATTTGAACTTGGTATATTTATTAGCACAATCTCAGTTCGTAAAACAAATTGATAAGAAGTAGACAAATTATAATCATAGAGAATTTTAGTGCATCCTGTTAGTAATTGACAGCTAAACAGCTCAAGGATTAGAACATTTGAACAAAACAGTAAAAGATGTGGTCTCTATGTAATCATATACAAATAAAACACTGTAGCTGTGCATACTCTAAAATTTTCAGATTGGTCATACCTCTGCCTCAATGTTAACTTTCAGCAAATGTTAAGGGATTGAGAGTATACAAAGCAGGTATCCTCCTTTCTTTTTTCTTTTAAGATTTATTTATTTATTTTAAAGATTTATTTATTTTACTTGAAGGGCACAGTTACACAGAGAGAGAAGAAGAGGCAGAGAGAGAGCGAGGTCTTCCATCTGCTGGTTCACTCTCCAGATAGCCGCGACAGCTGGAGCTGCGCCGATCTGGAGCCAGGAGCTTCTTCCGGGTCTGCCACGCAGATGCAAGGGCCCAAGGACTTGGGCCATCTTCTGCTGCTTTCCCAGGCCGGAGCAGGGAGCTGGATCGGAAGTGGAACAGCTGGATCTCAAACTGGTGCCCATATGGGATGCTGGCACTGCAGGCGGCGGCTTTTACCCGCTAAGCCACAGCACTGGCCCCCTATTTATTTATTTGAAAGTCAGAGTACACACAGAGGGAGAGGCAAAGAGAAACAGAGCAGTCTTCCATCTGCTGATTGACTCCTCAATTGGCTGCAACGTCTGGAGCTAGGAACCAGGAGCTTCTTCCAGGTCTCCCACGTGGTTGCAGGAGTCCAGGGACTTGGACCATCTTCTGCTACTTTCCTAGGCCATAGCAAAGAGCTGTATTGGAAGTGGAGCAGCCAGGACTCAAATCGGTACTGCGATGCCTGTGCCACGGGTGATAGTTTTACCCACTATGCCTTACTGCTGGCTCCAGCAGGTTTCTTCTTAATTGAATTAAGCAGAACTATAGAGATAGAAAAGATGCATGTATTTGCAAATTTTAAAATGCTTCTCATTTATTTGTAGGTCAAAAAAGTAATGACAAAATGTTTTGAAATCAATGATAATGAAACTATGGCAAAACTTGTAGGATATAGTTAAAATATTATATATTTTAAATACATTTAAAAAGAAAAAAAGATGAAAATTAGTGAGTTTGGGCTGGTGTTGTGGCGCAGCAGGTTAAGCCACTGCCTGTGATGCCTGCATCCCATGTAAGCACTGGTTCAACTCCCGGCTGCTCCATTTCCCATCCAGCTCCCTGCTAATACGCCTGGGAAAGTAGTGGAGGATGGCCCAAGTTCTTGGGTCCCTGCAACCATATGGAAGATCTGGATGGAGTTCTAGGTTCCTGACTGCCTGGCTCCCTACTCCCTGAGGCCATTTGGGGGAGTGAACCAGCAGATGGATGGAAGATCTCTCTATCTCTATCTCTCCCTCTCCCTCCCCCTCCCCCTTTGCCTCCCTCTCCCTCTACATTTCCCTCTCACCTTCTCCCTCCTCTCTCCTTCCCTTTCTCCCTCTCCTCTGTAACTCTGCCTTTCAAGTCTTTTTAAAAAATTAATGAGCTAAGTACCTATCTTGATATTACAAAAGGCAAAATAAATCTCAGTTGGAAGGAAGTAACAGTGAGAAAGAATTTATGAAACAGGAAACCACCATACAATAAGGAAGCCTAACAAAGCCAAAGCCAAAACTTCATTCTTAAAAAAGATGGATAATATTTAAAAATTTCAAGCAAAATTGATCTAAAAAATGCATAGGTAGTATCAGGAATGTAAAGTGGGACTTCATGACAGATGTTGTAGATATTATATAAGTTATTATAAGATATTAAATAAGTTATATAGGAAATGTGCTAAAGAAAAATAAAAAAATTAATGCCATTTTATATAACTAAAAATATTTAAATGATTGAGAGGAGGGAGGCTATCGACATTTCATGCATAGAGAACCTTGTTTTTTAAGTAATTGATTTTTTTTGAAAGAGAGGAGAGACAGAAATTTACTCCCTAAATGGCTGCAACAACTGGGGCTGGGCCAGGCCAAAGCCCGGAGCTTCTGGATCTCTAACACAGGTGGAAGGGACCCAGGGACCATCTTCTGCTTTCCGAAGCACATTAACAGGGAGCTGGATCGGAAGTGGAGCTACAGGGATGTGAACTGGCGTCCATGTGGGATGCCGGCGCTGCAGATGATGGCTTAACCCATTGTGCCACAGCGCTGGCCCCAAGAACTTCTTTTGTACATCTCAGCCTGGTGAAAATTTTGCAAGGTCTGACCTTATACATTTCTAGAAAACTGTAACTACCAAAACTGAGCCAAGCAGAGATAGGCAGAGTTACAGAGGAGAGGGAGAAAGGGAATCTGTATTGTCCTATAATTAAAGAAGTTGTCCTGTGATTGTCTTCTCACAAAGACAATACTAGGCCCAAATGGCGTCACTGGTCAGCTCTGCTACACATTTTTAGAATAAGCATTCTAGTTCTCAACCTCTTCCAAAAACAGAAAAAAACAAAAACCCACACTACCCTGTCTACTGTGTTGATGCCAGCCAACCTTGTTGCAAGAACCTAATATCAGTCAAATCTCATGCCAACTCCTGCAGCATGTCTAGAGACTAAATTGTATGTATCCTAGAAGTGCAGACTTGGTTTAACACTTAAAAATAAGTTTATGTTCATCTCCCACACTCATGAATTACAGGGGTGGTATAGTGTGATTATCTTCATAGATACAGAGAAAGTGTTTGATAAAATACAGCATCTGTTCATGCAAAGAATAAATGGCACTTCTTGAACCTGATAAGGGATGTGGACAGCAAACACAGCACTGAATAACGAGACCCCTAAAACAGGAAAGGAAAAACAGGATGCCGCTGCTGTTCCTGCACTGCTTGCTGCTGGAGGCCCTGCCCTGTGCAGAAATTCAAGAAAAATGTAGAAGATAGAGAGACTGGAAAGAAAGGAAACTATGAGTCACACGTTTATGCATGCTTGAAAAAACATTTCAAAATCTACAGATGTGTTATTAGAATTAGGCAAGGTTGCTGGGGGGAAGCAAGCTCACTCTAAAGAAATCAATTACACTTCTACATACCAGCAACAAACAGAAAATGACACTTAAGGGACACCATTTGCAAAGTGTAAAAAGTATGAAGAACCAAGAAATAACTGCAGGAATATGTTGGACACCATGGTGTGCATCACTGTCCTCTGTGTAAACATGACCCTTTAGCCACATAAACCAGGAGGCGCTGTCCTGATAGGACGTCTGGTAGGTGATGCATTCAGCAGACGCTGGCTGAGGTGTGACCCTGGTCAGGCTGATGCCCGACTTGTGGCAGTGGGTGTCTGGTGGGCCAGCACCGCATATGTGTTCCTGCCAGGATTCTCGATTCCTACCTCTAGACCTGTTGTCTTCCTTAGTAAGGTGAAGCCTGTAGGTGTCTAGTATGCTGTCAGAAGACTTAGGTCTGCTTCAGCATCTACTTTTCCAAAGACGATTGTTTCGGAGAAACAAAACCCTGTCAATTCTTTGTGTCCTCCCCGCCCAGGCGTAGAGATTGAATCTGAAATGGCTGATGAATAAGCAAAGGCTTACAATAGAATACATTTCTATTTTTAGTGCTTCAACTCTTGAAAATAAGTAGCATTGTTTCTTTAAAGTAGGAAATTAGATATTTTTATCTTCTTAATGAAATGAATGGTTTCACAGTCCATCTTCTACTTGCTGCATTTTCTCTGGATTAAAAAATAATCATTATGGTTAAATTTTTAGATCATATATTCTGAAGCCCTCTTAAAAATGTTAGATAAAGTGAATAAGTATTTAAAAAGCACAACTGAATTGTGAGGTAGACATGAACTGAGTGCAGGGAGTGGCTTAGGGCTCATCTCTGTGCTGACTGGCATAGGGTATAGGTAGAGTGCTGTCCATCAAAGTCATTGGCTTTCACCTACAGGGGAGCAGGAATGTGTTGTAGATGGGGAGTGGGGTCTTAGCCTTTACTTACAGCCCTTGTGAAACCTGAGCCCTTGAAAGGATGCACCTTTCAGAAAAAACACTGGCCCGGTAACAAAGGACAGATGACATGGGGTGGGGAGCTTATCTGTCTTGTTCTGAGGTTTTGTACCAGGAGGCCCATCCTTCATAAAAATGTGTCCTGTCTGCTGACTTCCAAGGGTCCGATGGGAGCAAAGAGCAAGCATCTCTCCCGAGAGAAGCCACAAACCACCCCTCCCCTGCAAGACAGAAGTCACTATTCAGGTTGGAAAAGAAGGTGATGAAGAGCAGAAAGGGCAAACATGGCACTGTGCAAAAAGTCAGACCTGACAGAACAAACAGCAAACTCAAAAGGCTTTTTACTGAGCTGGTTGGATGTAGCTGAAGAGAGAATTGGAGATTGGAGCACATGTTTGAGGAGTTTGCCCAAATGTAGCACACGGAGACCAAGGGCTTGTTGAGGACTTCTGCCATGAAAAGTAAGAACATGGCAGTTTCCAGAGCACTAAGCGGACAAGGATTTTTCAGAATTGATGAAAAGGCCATGACTCCTCAAAGTCGGAGAGCACAGTGAGACTAATTAGAATAGGTATGCTTATTCTGTTGACTCCTTAGAACCCCAGAGATGAATCCTCAAAGTGATGAGAGATAAGGGAGTGTGATAAAGGAGTGACAGGTTTACAGCATGGGTCTCAGTGGTACTCCTCCTGATAAGAGAAGCAAAAACAATAGTGTCTTCAAAGCAGTGAGAGAAAGCTGTGGGCATGAAACTGCTCAGTGCATTCATGAAGAATGAAGATGAAGTCAGTTTTTCAGAGCTGTAAGGACACACAGCTTCTCAGGGAGAAAGAACTCACCAGTGTGGTTCGTGGGCAAGACCCTGAAGGAGGAGGAGATGCAAGAAGCAGTGGTGAGCAGATGGCAAACGTGTGCCAGCCTCAGCTGCCTGGCTCCAGCAGCGTGTGGTGGAACAGGATGACTTCAAGTCTTCTGAGTCCTGTTGAGAGGTGGCTGGTGACAACTGAACTTTTGGTCAAGTATTTATGTTAGGAAAATGTAAGCATGAAAGAGGACTCTGAAAAAAATTGAAATAGAATGCTCAACTTCCAAACCATAAAGGAAAAAGGATAATTCTTGAATAACCCCAAGAAGAATACAAACAAGGAGGAAATTAACCAGAAAAAGAAAAAAAAGAAAAAAACATTGCAGAGAAGAAGCAGTAAATCAAAGTGCAGCTGAGTCCCA
The DNA here is from genome assembly GCA_949820135.1 of Sylvilagus floridanus. NCBI lineage: Eukaryota > Metazoa > Chordata > Mammalia > Lagomorpha > Leporidae > Sylvilagus > Sylvilagus floridanus. The sequence continues at coordinate 88,535,735 of OX463231.1, forward strand.
TTACCTAGGGAACTCACAGAAGATGCTAGTTGACTAAACCCACCAGTTAGAAAGACAAATTACCACACTGATCTTAAAATAAAACCCAGCTATCTGCTATTTTTAAGGGCTCCTATTAAAACATAGCAACACAGGGGTTGGAAGTAAAAGAATAACAAAAGACTTCAGGCCAATGTTAATCCCCCAAAAGTTAGCAAAACTTTCAAAATAATCATGCAAACTAGACTTTAGAGGGGAACAATTCATTATGAGGATATTTAAAATGGTCATTGTAGAATAGTGAGGAAAAATAACAGGCACCTTACTAGAATGACTTAACAATTCTGAGTTTTATGTTTACCTAATGAGATGGCCACTAAATCACACACAGACAGATTTCAAAAAGAAATCGGCAACTCTGTGATCACAGTGGGAGAGTTAAGAGCTCCCAGAAGTTGCTAGAATAAGCAAGCAAAACGCTGGCAAGGTTCTGCAGAAGATCACTAGACTTGGATTAAGGATCCATGTAGAGCCCAGTGCTCCACAGACTATACATCTCTTGATAAAAATTGACCACAGTCTAGAAAAATTCAGCGAATATGGTGTAATGTAAATCAGTGTTTTACCGCTCTAGGCCCATCATGTTGTGGGCCACAAAGTCAGTTTATTTGGTTGTGAAAAACCTTCTTAAATTTCTTGATGGTTTAGAAAATACCAGTGCAGTGTGCATACTAAGACTTTGTTTTGTGAGGGTCTTGTTATTTACATGTGACAGTATAAATATATGTGTGTGTGTGTGTGTGAGAGAGAGAGAGAGAGAGAGAGATCCATGTCCTGGAACATGTATAAATTAATTTTTTTGATTCATGGTTAAAAATCTGAAAGCTGGGACAGATGCTGTGGTGCTGTGGGTTGAGCTGCCGCTTGGGATGCCCACATCCTGTATCAGTGCATAGATCGAGTCCCACCTCTGCTGCTGATCCAGCTGCCTACTGAGTGTGTATCCCGAGAGGCAGCAGATGATGGCTCAGAGGCTTGAGTACTTACCACCCATTCTGGGCTCCTGGCTTTGGCTCGGCCCAGTCCTGGCTGTTGCAGGCATTTAGGAAGTAGCACTCTCTTTTGCTTGGCTTTTCAAATAAATACGGTAAACAAAAAAACCTGACAAGTTGGACCTGTATCACACATAATGTATTCCTCTGGTAGCATAGCAGCTAAGTTAGGATTTATCAATGATAATTCCAAACCCTGTCATGTATTAGGAAAATTAAACATGCTGCCAACTCACAAATCAAAAAAGATAATATGGGAATTAGAAAATTTTAAACTGGACAATAATGAGAACACTGTGTTGCAGGTTGTAGGATGAAGCCATAGCTGTATTCAGAGGGAAACTGTGTCTTAAATGTTTGGTGCAAGAAGAGAAGGGCTGAAAATTAATGGATATCTGTCAAGAAGTTAGGAAAAACTGAATAAACCAATGGAAGGTAGAGCCAGCAACAGTGAAAATTAATAATATAGATTGGATTACAAACTCAAAGGCTGGCTCTAGAATTATCACTGAGATTGAATCCTCAGTTAAAAATCAGTACTCTGACCACCCTACCCATCCCAGGGCAAGATCTGCAAACACTGATTCTGACGGTTTTGTAGGCGCATTCCTCCAAACCTGCAAACAACAGAAAGCCCCATTTTTATACAAACTGTCCCAGAGAACAGGGGAAAAGGGATAAGCCTTAGCTCCTTGCTGGGACTTGAGTGGCCCTCACACCGGGACTGGAGAGCAGCCTGAGAATGCCTTGTGACCTTTGTCACTTATAGCACATGCAGAAATACCCCGTAACAAGGTGAACAAAGCTCTTTTCCATCAAGGAATGTTTATACCATAAAAGCCATCTGGGACTTAACCATAGAATATATATTACAGTTGTTTTTGTTGATCTGGGCATGATTTATAAATTGAACTTTTCATTGGTATACACAAAAGGTCTTTTAAAAGCTCATGGAAAGTGTATTATGGAAAGCTATGCATGGACTTCAGAATTTTTCCTATCAAACTTATTGTATTGTATTTGAGAGGCACAGAGAGTGAGAGAGCTCTCATCTGTTGATTTATTTCCCAAATGCCCACAGTAGCCAGGGCCCAAGTCAGAAACTGGAAATTCCCTGCAGGTATCCCACATGGGGTGGCAGTAACCCAGTGGCTTGAGCCATCACTGCTTCCTCTCAGACTCTGCATTAGCAGGAAGCTGGAATCAGGGGCCAGAGCCGGGAGTTAAACATGGGCAATTGGATGTGGGATGCAGGTGTCCCAACTAGTGTCTTAACTGCTAAGCTAAGCTCACTCTTTTTTTTTTTTTTTTTAAGATTTATTTAATTTATTTGAAAGAGTTACACAGAGAGAAGGAGAAGCAGAGAGGGAGGGAGGGAGGGGGGGGGGAGAGAGAGAGAGAGAGAGAGGTCTTCCATCTGCTGGTTCACTCCCCGGTTGGCCACAATGGTTGGAGCTGCGCCGATCTGAAGCCAGGAGCCAGGAGATTCTTCTGGGTCTTCCACATGGGTGCAGGGGCCCAAGGACTTGGGCCATCTTTTACTGCTTTCCTAGTCCATAGCAGAGATCTGGACAGGAAGTGGAGTAGCCAGGTCTCAAACTGGAGCCCATATGGGATGCTGGCACGGCAGAAAGCAGCTTAACCCACTACACCACAGCGCCGGCCCCACTAAGCCCACTCTTATCTTTTAACTGCATTTTTAAACCATGAACTTTTTGAAGTCCCCTTGAATATACTTTAAACATAACACCTGTTGTGTTGAGTGTCATCTGCAATTTCAGGCATTCCCTGGGGGTCCCCTGGAGATGGGGGGGTCTACTATCTTGTAACTCTACACATTTCAGATTAGAGGAGGAAATTGTTATGTGATAAAGAGAAACGATTGGCTGCATGTAAACACTGAATTGAAGATTCTCTGTGTCATCCACGAAGAGGTTTCTTCCAAAACCCTATGGGCAGCCTACCTGTGAGAGTGGCACGTGGGCAGTGGGGATGGGCACGCAGAGGGAGGCTGCCCTCTGCCAGCTCTGTTAAGACAGGAGAAAGAAAGCAGAAACAGTAATACTGCCCCCTCCCCACACACAGGAGGGACCAGACAGGAAAAGGTGCTGGGTCATTCAGCCAATGAGGAAAGTCAGATCACTCTGTCCTTGTAAATTGAGGCTTGAAAAAAAAACCTAACTGCCAAAGGTATCACCAAAGCTTTCAGAAGAAAGTAACTGACAGTAAAGGGACTCCTGGCACCATATTGGACGTCCCCAGGAAGGGACTCTGTGGGGGCTGGGGCCAAGGACACGGGGAGATTGTTCACTGTGGAGAAGACCTGCCACCCTACAGTTTTGTGTGAACAGCGTAAACTTTAAAAACCCAAATGTGTGGGTGTGGATAATTGTGCTCTGGTTATGTGATATGTATAGGAGTTAAAATGAATGAACTGAAGAAAGCTATGACCGCCTATAGGAGGAAATCTCAAGAAAAAAAATTAGTCAGAAAATTGTGCCAGGTCATACCCAGAATAGTGTTCCTCACAGCAGTTACCAGGTTTACAACGATGTCATTACATTTCGTTTGTGGAGACGTAGGCGTAAATAACGTGGAAGTGCTAAGTGACCTGTTCTGGGTATCAGAGAAGACCGGAGGCAAGCACAGCGAAACAGTAGGATTTGAGAAACCTGGGTGGTGGGTAAATGGGTGTTCATATGCTTCTCCCTAACTCTTCAGTGTTTGTGTTGTAATACAGTTGGGTATTCCTCACCCGAAATGCTTGGGATCAGAAGGATTTCACATGGAGTTCTTTGACGTGGGACTATCTGATATGAGACACGCGGTAACTTAAGGAGGGGCCCAGTGTAGAGACAAGTTCGTCTGTATTTCATGCGCCGCTCGTACATGTAGCCAGAAGGTAACTTTGTGCAGTGTTTTAGTGTGCCTGTGTTAGACCACTATCACATGAGACCCAGTAGGAAATCTGCTTTGGCATTGGGTTGATGCTCATAATTTCAAGCTTGGGAGCACTTTGGATTTTCGGGTAAGGGGTGCTCAATCCATATTATTGAAAATAGCGCTGAGGCAGCCGTACCTGTTAGTCTGTCTTCGTCACCATTGCATTTTAGCTCTGTTGCTTCTTGGTAAGTCACGTGATGCCCAGGAAAAGGACGTGGAAACTGTTCTCTTGGATCGCCCCTCCCCATGGCTTCAGCAGAGGTCCACATGTGATTTACGGTGGAGCAGCTAGGTCGAGAGGAGACCGAACTCCAGGGGTGCTGTTGGGGTCTTTGCCTAAAGCCTACCCAGATCCCAACTGCTAAATTGGACTTGACTGGCTTGCTCAGCCGTGTGACTTAGCAGGTGTACTCCATGTCTAAAAAATTTGGCACTTTCACTACTTTTATTCCCAAATTCTAAGAGCAGAAGAAAAGCCGTTGTTTTGGGATCCTGGATGTGGGCAATGAGTTGAGCCTGCCACGTCTGGGTGTGCCCCAGCCTCTGTGTGATCTCCTGCCTCCTGCTCTCCAGGGCCCTCATTTGTTTGCCCCCTACTCAGTGCGTACTCAGAATAGTGAATCAGAGTGCCTTTTGCACAGAAGTGCTGGAGTTGATGCAAGTGAGATTCCTTGTGGTCAGGCTGTAGAGGGTATGAGCAGGCACCCCTCTGGCTTAATTCATTGTGGTCCTGGGTGAAAGCCCCGGGGCCTCTTGCCACGGTGTGGATTTCAGAGCAGAGAACATCTTTGGGAGGCATCCCTGCTTTATCTCCTGCAAGTTGGGGAGCTCCCTGGTGATGTGTCCGCCCTGCCACGCCAGCCCTACCGAGCAGCAGAGAGCTAGCTGGTTTTCATTTTGACTTTTCTCTCTGTGGTCACACTGCCTGAGCCGTGAATGTCTCTGTGTGTTAGCGCTTAAGACTAGGGCTTTTCATTTTGCTGTGAAAGATTTCTTTTACCCAAGTCTAACTCGGGAATTAGTGGTGAGTATGTAATTTCTTTTTAAAGCGACTCATTCTGCAGAAGTTGGGAAGCCACGTCGGTGCTGCTCTAAAACATACATTTGTACGTGCTGTGGAAGAAAATAGTCTCCCCAAGTTTGCCTTGCTCGATGCTGTGCTCCCCGCCGAGAATGCATTTTTGTATGCCATGTTTGCCTGTGTGGAGCGAGATTAAAGGCTGAGTTTCCAGCCCTGGCCTCCCGGCTGGAGTTTCAGACGTTGGAAACCACGAGGCTGCACAGAACTCCACAGTCCTCGACGGCAAACAGGCCCTGCCTTGTGGATGGCTGTTGACTGGTCAGGGTCTGGAGACTGCCCAGTGCCAGCTACAGCTGCCCAGGGACCACCCCTCCAAGCACATGGTTATTGGGAAACCCTTTGTGGGTACAGAGCCACAGCCAGGGCGCCTGGCCGGGAAAGGGCAGGTATTTTAGAGGTTCGTTTTTGTTTTTTTTTGTCAGATGAACAGGATGAGTAGGGTGAGTATAATGTGGTTTTTGTTCTGAACGCTTCCTTGATGGCAAGGTTCTCGGAGGTCCCCGTGTGACATGGAGTGGCTCCGCGTGGTTCCCTGCCCTCCTCCCTATAGGGCCACCACAAAACACAGCAAACACAGAGGTAAAGGGAAGGCTTATTGTCGGTTGGGGAAACCCGACAGGCTGGAGGGAGAGGACGAGAGAGAGAGAACACGTGTGTGGGGAAGCAGGTCCTATTAGACTCTTGCAGGGGGGTAGGGACATGGGAGCCGAGAGTCCTGCTAGGGTGGGGTGGAGCAGACTTGTGGTTGGGCCATTAGGTCACCTGACTTCTAGCAAGCTAGACTGGGTTCTGGAGAGGCCGAGCTTAGTGTACAGGGTGGTGGTTGGGCCAGAGCCTAAAACGGTGTCTGGGCCTTGAGATGGTGCTTTTAGATAAGATGGCACTGTTCGGCTAACACTCCCCACTGGATCAGTCCAAGGCTAAGCAGGTGAATTCCCTCTTCAGCACCTCGGCTTGGGCCCAGCCTTTGTGCGAGGGTCACACCCATGGCCACCCAGGGCCAGGGGTCAGAATCCACCTGGAATGTAAATGCCACCTGGCGTGGCATCCAGAGGCCTCTGTGCCTGCGTCGGGCTTCATTTGCAGTGGTGACAGCCAGAATGGACGGCGGGACCTCGGCCCCACCCACACCAGAGAGGAATCTGTGGGCAAAGTGAAGGGCACAGCCACAGCCAGTGGGGTGATGCTGCACAGCACAGGCTGGGAAGTTAGTCTGGAGCACATTACACTCTCTTGCTACAAGGGTTTTGCTTTTTAGAAAGGTGCGGTGAGAGCCTGCGTTGGGTGTGCGATGGGAGTGATCTCTTCTTGGAACAGAATGCCCACTGAAACAGGCTCATTTCTCATTCACGCCTACAGAGTGCCCTGAGGTCAAGTCTGGGATTCCTGGGTTGTTGAGGACTCCCCCGCCCCCGGCTTTTCCAGGCTGGTTCATACTTGGCATCATGCATGTTTGAGAGAACAGCGTTTCATTTGTAATAAGATCTGAATATTTGGAACTCTTAAAGAAGAGTGGGAATCTCAATGTCTGCGCCACCAACCAGCTGCGACTTGCCTACCCCAGTACCTGGAGACCCTCTTCCCCCCACCCCTCCTTGGCTCATTCAGATCCCTGCAGACCCTGTTTGTGTCTCACTGCAGTCCAGGGGCCTGGGATGGGTGATGGCACCCACAATAGTTGAGTGTATCCAAATAGATAAGTCTCATGGAGTCCTCAGTGAAGTAGAAGTAGCCTGTGCCTCCAGCATGGAAGGTGTGGACCGAATGCCTCTGCCACTGTGGACTTTGCAGGCAGAGTGGTTTGCAGGGTGTTGTCCAGCGTAGGACCTAGTGACTGTGAAAATCTCCACCTGGCTTGTTTCCTAGCGTGCAGATCACGGCTCCATGACTTCGGGAGCTAATGCTGACCAAAGCAATGTGCGTGAGCTTTCGGGGTTGGAATGCACAGGTTTTTTTCTCTGACTCCAGGTAGCTGTGTTTATTGGTGCTGGGAAGAGGGGAGGCAATGTAGAAGAGATGGCACGCGCACCAGGGTTCTGCTGCCAGAGCACGTGGCTGAAAGTGCAGGCATGTTTGGTGTGGCCCACTTGGTGTTTTTTGAATGAATTGATTTCACATTGAGAGAAGAAACGGAAAAGATTTCTGGCCCGATATGAAAAATCAGACCTCTCAACTCGGTGCTCACATTTTTGTGGTGGTCAGCTAAGACAGAGGGCTCCTACTGCCCACTTTAGGTGGGGCATTTTGTCTGCCCACCCGTGCGCACACACACACCCATTCCATTGTCTCACACCTTGCTTGTGTGTTGCGCTTTCGTGTGTCTTTGAGCCTTACGGTGGGGCTGTCTTGTGATACATCTTGTCTGAGCATTGTGTACTCAACATTGTGTAGACCTGCGCTCTGCCCCTTGCCTGCAAACAGGGACTGCTCCTGTCGTGCCCAGCCACTGCGCACTTTAAATGGGGCAGGCGAGAACGTGTGGCCTCAAAGCTTGCCTGAGTGTGTTTGGTGGCCGGGGCAGGGGTGGAAACTGTCAAATGCCTCAGTTTCTACAAAAAAAAAAAAAAATAATCTCACTGTGTGTTTGGCAGGTGAAAGGAAAGCCAGCCAGGATGGATATTTACGACACTCAGACCTTGGGGGTTGTGGTCTTTGGCGGGTTCATGGTGGTTTCCGCCATCGGCATCTTCCTGGTGTCCACCTTCTCCATGAAGGAGACGTCATATGAAGAAGCCCTCGCCAACCAGCGCAAAGAGATGGCGAAAACTCACCACCAGAAAGTAGAGAAGAAAAAGAAAGAGAAGACAGTGGAAAAGAAAGGAAAGACCAAGAAAAAGGAAGAGAAACCCAATGGGAAGATCCCGGACCATGAACTGGGCCCCAACGTGACCATTCTCCTCAAAGACCCAGTGCGGGCACCTGCTATGGCTGTGGCCCCAACCCCAGTCCAGCCCCCTGTGGTCATTGCTCCTGTAGCCACCGTAACAGCCATGCCCCAAGAGAAGCCAGCCTCCTCCCCTAAGGACAAAAAGAAGAAGGAGAAAAAAGTAGCAAAGGTGGAACCAGCAGTCAGTTCTGTAGTGAATTCCGTCCAGGTTCTCACCTCCAAGGCTGCCATCTTGGAAGCCGCTCCTAAGGAGGTGCCTATGGTTGTTGTGCCGCCTGTGGGTGCCAAGGCCAGTGCCCCAGGCACTGCCCAGGGCAAGAAGGCAGAGGGTGCCCAGAACCAGGGCAAAAAGGGGGAGGGAACCCCAAACCAAGGGAAGAAGGGGGATGGAGCTCAGAACCAGGGCAAGAAAGGGGAGGGGGCCCCAAACCAGGGCAAGAAGGGGGAGGGGGCCCCAAACCAAGGTAAGAAGGGGGAGGGAACCCCAAACCAGGGTAAGAAGGGGGAGGGAGCTCCAAACCAGGGTAAGAAGGGGGAGGGGGCTCCAAACCAGGGTAAGAAGGGGGAGGGGGCTCCAAACCAGAGCAAGAAGGGGGAGGGAACCCCAAACCAGGGCAAGAAGGCAGAAGGGTCCCCAAACCAGGGTAAGATGGTAGAAGGAACACTAACCCAGGGTAAAAAGGCTGAGGGGGCCCCAAATCAAGGCAAGAAGGCAGAGGGGGCCCAGAACCAGAGTAAGAAGGGAGAAGGGGCCCAGAACCAGGGTAAGAAGGGAGATGGGGCCCAGAACCAGGGTAAGAAGGGAGATGGGGCCCAGAACCAGGGTAAGAAGGGGGAGGGGGTCCAGAACCAGGCTAAGAACACAGAGGGGGCCCAGAACCAGGGTAAGAAGACAGAGGGGCCCCAGAACCAAGGTAAGAAGGGAGAAGGAGCCCAGAACCAGGGTAAGAAGGGAGAAGGAGCCCAGAACCAGGGTAAGAAGGGGGAGGGGGCCCAGAACCAGGGTAAGAAGGGGGAGGGGGCCCAGAACCAGGGTAAGAAGGGGGAGGGGGCCCAGAACCAGGGTAAGAAGGGGGAGGGGGCCCAGAACCAGGGTAAGAAGGGAGATGGGGCCCAGAACCAGAGTAAGAAGACAGAGGGGGCTCAGAACCAGGGTAAGAAGACAGAGGGGACCCAGAACCAGGGTATGAAGGGAGATGGGGCCCAGAACCAGGATAAGAAGGCAGAGGGGGCTCAGAACCAGGGTAAGAAGACAGAGGGGGCCCAGAACCAGAGTAAGAAGACAGAGGGGGCCCAGAACCAGGGTAAGAAGACAGAGGGGGTCCAGAACCAGGGTAAGAAGGGAGATGGGGCCCAGAACCAAGGCAAAAAAGCAGAAGGGGCTCCCAACCAGGGCAAAAAAGGGGAAGGGGCTCTCAACCAGGGCAAACATGTAGAGGGAACTCCAAACCAGGGCAAGAAGGCAGAGGGGACCCAGAACCAGGGCAAAAGGGGGGAGGGGGCCCAGAACCAGGGTAAGAAGGGGGAGGGGGCCCAGAATCAAGGCAAAAAGGGAGAGGGGGCTCCTAACCAGAGCAAAAAGGCAGATTCTGTTGCTAATCAGGGCACAAAGGCAGAGACGAACCAGGGGAAAAAGGCAGAGGGGGCCCCCAATCAAGGCAAAAAGTCAGAGGGAACCCCCAACCAGGGCAAAAAGGCAGAAGGGTCCCCCAACCAGGGCAAGAAGGGGGATGGGGCTGCCAATCAAGGTAAAAAGACAGAGTCAGCTCCTGTCCAAGGCAAAAATACAGACGTAGTCCAGAGCCAAGAGGCACCAAAGCAAGAGGCGCCTGCAAAGAAGAAGTCAAAGAAAAAAGGTGAGCCTGGTAAGTGACTGGTTTCTTTGTGAACTTGGAGGGAAAAGCTATCTTTACGTGGATTGTGGATTTCCTTTTGGGTGTTGTCTGTACTAGTCAGGTGCTGCCTCAGCAAGGCTGCATGACCGACACTGCAGAAGTCGGTGGCCTGCGCTGGCAGGTGTTGATCCTAGAGCTTCTGTGCCGTGGCTGGCCTGCTGCTCCTGGCCTGTCTGAAGGTGTGATCCAGCTGGGTCAGCTCCTCACTTGCACTTGTGCGCCTGTGATCACCCGGGACCTAGCCTGAGGCTGCAGAGACTCATGGGGGTGCTTCAGGCAGGTGCGTTTCACTCCAGCAGCCCATTGGCCAGGGCAGGTCACGCAACAGCCGGCCTGCTGCCAGAGGCTGGGAGTCTACCATGGCTGAGTGAGAGGGACTGCTGAGTGACGTGAGACAGGGGCTGTGAGACTAGCAGAGTATCTGTACAGGAGGGGCTTTCGGCACATCTGTCTTGAATGTCAACCTTTTGAGTGTTCTTACCTGGTGCTGTGGTGTAGACTGACCGTTTGTGCTTGCTGAGTGAATAACTGCTGGAGGCTGTTTCCAAGGAGCAGTTGTGTCCCTCTGTGCTGTCTGTTTTCCCTCCTCCCTGCTGCTACCAGTCTCATGAAGCATTGCAGATGTTAATGTAGGTACATGGCACTTCCAAACCTTCAGGCGGAGTGCCAGTAAACGTATTTTGGTGCAAAAAATTTCAGAATTCTATGTGTAGCTTCTTCATAATAGCATTTCAATGAACTTTTTGGAGAATGCTCATGTGCATGGATTTCAAATTTTTTTGCACCAAAATAAACTTACCTTTTAATTCTATTTGCTGTGAAATTCTGAAAGTACGTTTGTATTATATCAGCTAGACATTAAATAACACAGAGGCTTGATTTGCCATTATGTTTTTAGTGCCTGTTACAATAGAATTTAGGCTAGGGAATTTTCTTTCATGTTGCATCACTCAAGTCCACTTTTTTTTTTTTTTTAATTTTTAATTTTAACTCTTTGAATAACCATTGGCTAATCTGGAGCACCTTAGGGATTCGACAGTGTTGGGTGGCCCAGGGCCCTGTGGCTTTAGCCGAGCTTCCCTAGCTTGCCCTCTGTTGAACCATGTTACTTTTTCTCAGATTTCCTCCTCCCCTGAATCCACCCCCGACCTTTGATGGGACATTTGCTTAGGCAGCAGCCTGCCCCACATAAGGGGACCCAACCCAGGTGAGCCACTGTGGGTTCCCAGGAATCAATGACCAGCCTGCCTGGTCCCAGCGAAGGTGTCTGAGGTTGTGGTCCACCGGCACACTGCTCTCCTCTAACTAGCTGGACCTGAGACAGGATGGGCCTGAGAGCCAGCTGGTACCCGGGTCTCCCACCTCAAGTGTGTCCAGCGCTCCCTGTGTCTGGTGTTCAGTGTTGCCTTGGATGATTTTACACATTGGAAATGAGACGTGTGACAGACATGGGATGAGAATATTGGAAAGGAAAGCGAAACTGACCCAATAAACTGGTTAGAAATGCCACCTCCATGGGATCAGGCAGCTTGCTAGAGGTGTTAAAAGAGAAAGTGTAAGGCAAGCAGATAAGCACCCCATTCCAGAGAACGGATGATGAAATACAGGTTATCATTCCCAGCTTAGCCTAGTGGTCTACCCTTGTTCCAGCCAAACTTCCAATAGGACCCCCCCCCCCCACTGACTTGACAAAACTACTCTAAAAGTGCCATCTGCAATAAGAACGTTGAGATGGTGTTTTAAATGGCTGGAAAGCCAGCCCTACCTGGTGTGTGACCATGTTCCCAGCTGTTGTGATTACAAGTGAGGAGATAGAAAGCTCTGGAATAGACTGTGTTGGCCCCAAGGACTTAAGGGTGAGAAGCATGGTACTTCCATAGGGAAGGAGAGTTCCCCCAAGGATCCTGGGCAGTGTGCTCATCATCTGGTGCACCTGCTTAGAGCCCCAAGCACGTACCTCTGTCTCAAAATGTGAGGCTGGTAGGAAACACATTTAGGTTTCTTTTTTTTTTTTTTTTTTAAGATTTACTTTATGTATTTGAAAAAGCAGTTACAAAGAGAGGTAAAGACAGAGAGAGAGGTCTTCCATCTGCTGGTTCACTCTCCAGATGGCTGCAACAGCTGGAGCTGAGCCGATCTGAAATCAGGAACCAAGAGCTTCTTCTTGGTCTCCCACGCAGGTGCAGGGGCCCAAGGACTTAGGCCGTCTTCTGCTGCTTTCCCAGGCCATAGCAGAGAGCTGGATCGAAGAGGAGCAGCTGGGACTCGAACTGGTACCCATGTGGGATGCCGGCGCTTCAGGCCAGGGCTTTAACCTGCTGTGCCACAGCGCCAGCCCCAAAACGCGTATCTTTCAGCCAGATGGTAGAAGGTCACTCAGAGGCTGCAGTCAACCAAGACCATTGTGGGCGGGGGAACCTGACCACCCTGCCAGCCCCAGAGGACTTGGGGACCCAAATGAAGAGCCAAAGGTGTGGGCAGTGCGTGCGGCAGGTGTGACACCTGAGCAGCGGATTTCTTTGTTCACCAGTGTGTCTCAAAGTCTGTGAGCATGGGAAGACTACTCTTGTACTCTCTCGTTTTCCTACCTTGGCACCGCACAGCCGCAGACACACAGACACCATGTGAAGGTGTCTTCCAGGCTCACTGTGGTGGTTGTAGGCCACCCACAGCCCCATAAAGATCTCAGAGATTACTCTGTTTCAGTGTTTCTCCAACTTCGACATACAGGTTAATCCCTTAGGAATGTGTTATAAAGATTCTGGGGCCGGCACTGTGGTGCAGCAGGTTAACGCCCGGGCCTGAAGCGCTGGCATCCCCTATGGGCACTGGTTCTATTCCCAGCTGCTCCTCTTCCGATCCAGCTCTCTGCTATGGCCTGGGAAAGTGGAAGAGGATGGCCCCAAGTCCTTGGGCCCCTGCACCCGGGTGGAAGACCTGGAGGAAGCTCCTAGCTCCTGGCTTTGGACTGGCTCAGCTCCGGCCATTGCAGCCATCTGGGGAGTGGACCAGCAGATGGAAGACCTCTCTCTCTACCTCTACCTCTCTCTGTAGCTGGGCCTGAGGTTCTGCATTCTAACCATCTGCCAGGGGATTCTGTTGTTGCTGGTCCCAGGGTATGGACCTTGGAGACATTTTCCTAAAACCAGCAAACAATTCCAGAAATTCTTGTGAAAACAAATAAGCCTTATTAAACATGGTTAGTATACACAAAACCCTGAACTTAATTGAAAGTGGCATCACGTTCAGCGATGTGACCCTTTTGAAAAGCAGTTTTGCAGGCTGTGGAAAGAGCCTGGAAGGGGCTGGGGGTGGTCCTTTGACTCTCGAAGTGCTCTCTGGACACATGGTGCCCACCGAGTCAGCAGGCCTTGGCTTAGCAGCCATGCTGTCAGGGGGACCCGGTGCACCTGCCCCACCAGGCACCATGCAACCCCTGGCAGAGCTGGTTGAGAAGCTGCCGCCACAGTGTGCAGAGACGTGGGCACCAGGTGATTTTTCAGTTGGAAAAAAGGAAGATAGCCCGATGCTCCACGTGCTGTGGAAGCCTAAGATCTTAAGTGAGCGGTGGCAATTGAGACAGGAGCCTCAGGACATAGGCACTGCTCACTGTCCACGTGCAGTGGATACCAAAACCCCACAGCTGCTCAGGTCCCTCCAAAGAATTGTGGCACAGTATTTGTACACTGTCCCGTTTGCCTTCAACCGTGACTAAGCCATTGCTACGCCGGGTCGATCAGGGAAGGAGAGCAGGGCTGCGGCCTGCAGTAGAGATGCGGTTTTTCCTTGAATATTTCCGACCCTGGGTTGAGGGACTCTGGCTGTGGAACCGACAGACACAGAGGCCAACGGACCCGCGGTGACCGTGGCAGTTGTATTTTTCTTCAGGGTGCTAACAGTTTGTCCTTCAAAAGTCAAAACAGCCCTGAAGAAGATCCTGTACCTTGTGGCTACAACAGTGCCCCCTGGAGTTGGCAGTGCCTGTTAAGGCCTGAGTGCTTTTTGGCACAGCAAAGCTATGGGCAGGAATCCTGGCAAGCTGTTGGTGTAGATAATTTTGTATTAAAACCCTTCTTGGCCAGCGCCGTGGCTCACTAGGCTAATCCTCCGCCTGTGGCACCGGCACCCCGGGTTCTAGTCCTGGTTGGGGCACCAGATTCTATCCTGGTTGCTCCTCTTCAAGTCTAGCTCTCTGCTGTGGCCTGGGAAGGCATTGGGGGATGGCCCAAGTGCCTGGGCCCTGCACCTGCATGGGAGACCTGGGGGAAGCACCTGGCTTCTGGGTTCAGATTGGCGCAGCATGCTGGCTACAGCAGCCATTTAGGGGGTGAACCAACGGAAGGAAGATCTTTCTCTTTGTCTCTCTCTCTCTCTTAATGTCTAACACTGCCTGTCCAAAAAAAAAAAAAACCTTCATATGTAATGACCTTTAAAAGTTATTTTTAGGGCTGTACAGCTGGATCCTGACATATTACTTTAAATGCTGTAGTCATCATTCCAGAAAATAAAGCAATAATGACACTTCCAGGTCCTAAAACAGCCCAGAGATTCCTAGAGGGCAGGAGCCCATGAGGCTCCCCGGACGTAGCTCAGTGTGTCAGTCTTCTGCTAGGGAGGGTCTCGCAGCACAGTCAGTAAGGGACCTGGTGACAAAGCCCAGAGTTCCAGCCTTGGGAAAGATACCCTCTGGTTTTCAAGCAGTGTGCACTCCAGACAGAGGAAAGGAAGCAGTTGTGAACATGGAAGGGAGTCACTGACCAGCATACACATTGTTGGTGGTCGAGCCCAAATGCCAGGTGCTGTCTAGGTGACCAGTGCAGGTGTGCCATCAGCTGTTTGTCCATAGCCATAGTGTGTACTTGTCAGGCCCCAAGAGGCTAGCCACAGAAAACTTGCACATCCTTACTGTGAGGCTCTGGGCCCACAGGCGGAGGGAGGTCTTCTCCCTGGAGCAGTGTCTTCAGGGAAAGGATGTTCCAAATCCTTGCCCTGGGTGCTCAGCACCCAGCCCCTGCCGCAGTCCTGGCTCAGAGAGCCAGCTCAGTGCCAGGCAGTGGGGCCATGCTTGCGATGTGAAATCTGCACGGGGCTTTTTCACCATGCAAGTTTGCATGAGCTTCTTGATAAGCCCTGTAGCTACTGGGAAGCGTGGAGGTCAGGCATGCATCTCTCGGAGTCATCCTCAGCCTGTCCACCTGCCTGGCGACGGAGGGGAGAAGGGCATCCTCTCCTCATCTCTGCAGCAGGTACACCCCCTCCCCCCGTGTGGCCGCTGTCAGACCAGAGCAGACGAGGCTGTGTCTGTGACTTGCTGTGTGTTTAATTGCACAGTGTGCTTGTCCCTAGTCTGTCTGTGCAGGTGTGTGTCAGCAGTGGCTGGGGCTGTGTGTGTGTGCGCACGCGTGTGTACATGTAGTGCTCTCTCTGGTTTCATCAGAGCCAGGCTGTCCTTGGCCAGGTGGCCATTTGGATTTGTCTCATCTGGACTCTGTCACAGTCTGCTTGTTCCCCAGCACAAATGTATTTTCCACTCTTTCTTAACTGACAGGCTCCCGGGACATCTCTCGATGTCCTTGTGGCTGCTATCATCCTGCTGATAGAATAAACGAGGGACCGGGCGGGGGCTCACAGTTGCTGGGCCACTGCCCAGCAGCCCAGGAGGAAGGGTGAGGTGGGGTGTGTGCGGAGTGCCTGCAGCTTGGCAGGTCTTTGTGTACAGGACAGGCCCCGGGGGTGGCCTCAGGGCAACGTGCACCTGTCTCAGCCCCTTTGCTGATCCCCAGCGAGAGGGATGCAGAGGTAGAAGACTTGTCTGAGGGCTCACTGTGTACCACCAAGCTCCCCCTTGCAGACCTACCCCAAAGCCAGCCGTGTTTTGGATTACTAGCCATTTTGCAACTTGAAGTCCCCTTGTCAGTTCCCTCTGTCAGACACTTGCCACAGTACTCTCACCCTGTCCATCATTCCCTTGTACTTTCTTTGTTCAATTCAGCAGTAGCTGCATTAGCCACGGGCTGTGGTGCCTGAGGCTTTGAGGCACAAAACTATGAATTGATGGCATGGATTTTCCACCAGGGGATCATGAAATTGACCTCACACATCCTTGCAGTTATGTCTTGTGTGTGGAGGGTCGTGTTCCAGAATTAATTTGAGGCACACTCATCATCAGTGGCTATGACCCTGAAGCCTAGTGAGGTGGGCTCCATGTTTTGTGCAGGTCGACTGTGTTCCTCCCTTGGTTGGCGAGGCTTCCAATGACCTCAACTGCCCCCGCCCCCGGCTCCTTACCCTTCTGCAGGCCTGAGGTTCTCTGTGTCCCCAGCTTCTCTGGGTGGCTTGTGTGCCCAGTCTGGGCATGTGGGAACAGTGGGCGTGACTCCAGGTAGGCTGACTGCCCCTGTGCCTCCAGAAATCAGGACCTTGGAGGGTGTGAGCATTGGGGTGAGGTAGCCTGGTGACCATGCTGCAGGGGTCAAGGAGATGTTTGTGGCAGGAGTTGGGAGCTGCTCCTACAAATCCCTTACTGGGGCACAGGAGCATTCTTCACGACAGACAGCCAAGAGTGAGGCCTAGGGCTGTGCTGCCCAGTGTGGGAGCCACCAGTAAGGGGCCCTTAAAAATCATGCCAAAAGTGAGTAAAATTAAAGATCCAGTTCCTCATTTGTGCCAGCCACATTCCAGCACTCTGTGATCATGTGGCCAGTGGCTGCCTTTGGACAGTGCAGGCAAAGGACATCTCCAGCAGCACGGAGTGTGTTGCATGGCACAGTTCTAATTGGGAGCCGTTGGGAGGGAAGTGCACCCTCGGTCCCCTTGCAGGTGACTCTGAAGACTGGCCTGTCTCAGAGCCCCATGTTGACGTCACACACAGCTCCTTCCCCTTGCTTGTGCTGGGTGCCTGCTCCAAACATCTGGGGGGCATGAACAGCCTGCTGCCCTCCACGTCACAGAGCAGCTTCAAGTGAGGGCACAGGACCCGAGATGCCTGGTCCACGACACACAGCAGATTGACAGCAAAGCCAGCACTGGAGCTGGGGTCCCCCAGAGATAGGAGGTGCCTCCTCAGTCTTCTGGGCTGTCCCTGTCATCTGGTCAGTGCAGGGCCCATGTGGCTGACAGGTGTCCCCACACCGGCAGGTGTGGAGGCTGGCTCAGGACGTGGTTCTGCAGGCCCAGGTTGGAACTCTTCCAGACTTTCGGCTCTGATTTTCCTACAAGAGCAAATTGGGGCCACATGACAGGTTTTTACCCCTTGTCCATCGATGTGTTTAACAGGGAACACCTGCCTTCCTCATCCTTGCTTTTTAAAATTTATTGTGGAATGAATACATGTGTTCAGCAAACAGAATTGGAGAGCACGGAAGCATGGAGAGTGAAAATTGAAAATCCTTTCTCCCTATTCCACCCCCATCACTCCTCACTTTCCAGGGGCCCTGGGGACACTGCTTGTCACATGGGTCCCACACACGGGAGCTGTAATGCCCTCCGCCTAGGAATTGCTCTCTCTGCTTTACAGTGTGTTGGTGACATCTTTCCACATTGCACTTGTAAAGCTCCCGGTTCAGCCGCATAATATTCAGTAGCGTGAAAGTATCATAATTTATTTAAATTGCATTTAAGTAGTATGCAGACTCTGTGTGTGTAGGTTTTTTTTTTTAATCAGTGCAGTAATGTGCATATATCATTGAGTGAGTGTCTATAAAGTAAGTTCCTAGAAGGGTGATTGCCGAGTCAGAAGTGGGCTGCATGTTTAAGACAGTGCTAAAAAACACATCACAGTGGACAGCCAGTGGCCCACGTGATGGTGTTCTGACTTAGTCACTGTCTCTGCAGTCCCGTGGCCCTGGAAATGGTGATAAGTTTAAGGGGGAGCCAGGAGAAATACTTGCTTTTAATACAAGGGCCGGGATTCTCTTCTAAATGTTTGGGGAAGGAGAAATGGGCGGAATCACAGAGAAAGGGCAGTTTCCCAGAACGGAAGCTGCACTGTGCTTGGAGTCTGGCCCTTAGCCGGTTCCTTCTGCAGTGGTTAACTCAGCATTCGGGCACAGGGTCTAATAAGAAAGCATGTGTACATGATGGGGGCTGTTAGTTAAAAACCTGCTTTTATCCTTGGATTTGATTTTTGCCCTTGTAATGATGCTGGTTTGCCTCCCGCCCCCAGCCCTGGCCCTTGTTGGTGTTGAGCCCATTGCATCTTGGTTTTAAGCTGTCAGGAGAGCTCTTCCACCCTGGCACCTGGAGCTGAGTCCCAATCAGTAGATGTGGGCCTGTGCCCTAAACCTTGGGCACGGGATGTGATTGTGGGACCCCAGAGTTAGCCGAGCTCCAGGACAGTCTGCTGTCAGCTGGAGGTGGGGCCACTCAGTGCTGCTGTTGGGTGAGGCCAAGGCCAGCTCAGACATTGCCTTCTTGACCTTCCCCTGCACATCGGGGAACATGCAAGCACCAGAGGACCCCGGCTTTCTGCCTTACCAGCGCAGCTCCGCTTTGCTCTGAGACTGGGGGTTGGCTTTTTTTTTTTTTTTTTTTTTTAGATTTATTTACTTATTTGAGAGGTAGAGTTACAGATAAAGGGGCAGAGAGAAAGGTCTTCCATCTGCTGGTTCACTCCCTAGATGGCTATAACAGCCAGAGCTGGGCAGATCTGAAGTCAGGAGTCAGGAGCTTCTTCCAGGTCTCCCATGTGGGTGTAGAGACCTAAGGACTTGGATCATCTTCCACTGCTTTCCCAGGCCATTAGCAGGAAGCTGGGTCGGAGGTAGAGCAGCCGGAACTCAAATCGGCACCCAAAAGGGATGCTAGTGTTGCAGGTGGAGGCTTAGCCTGCTATGCCACAGTGCCAGCTCCTGTGGGTTGGTTTCTGCAGGACCTCTGCTCCTGGCTTGACTCAGGAGTCACAAGGCCATCATGCCAAGGCCCAGGAGAGCCTAACCTGCTTCCACAAGGTAGAAAGCACCTATGGCCACCCCCACGCCACCTTGTTAAGTCTAGGGGAGCAAAAGAGTCCCTTTGGGAGGTAGCATCATGGGTAACTTTGAGTATCTTGCACCCTTCTGCATTTTCCAGCTTTTCCTTTTTTTTTTTTTCCCCAAGATTTATTTCTTTATTTGAAAGAGTTACAGAGAGGCAGAGAGAGAGAGAGTCTTCCATCTGCTGGTTCATTCCCCTAATGGCTGCAACAGCTGGAGCTGCGTCAATCTGAAGCCAGGAGCTTCTTCTGGGTCTCCCATGTGGGTGCAGGGGCCCAAGAGCTTGGGCCATCTTCTTCCGCTTTTTTTTTTTTTTTTTTTTTGACAGGCAGAGTTGACAGAGAAAGGTCTTCCTTTTTCCATAGGTTCACCCCCTAAGTGGCCGCTATGGCTGGCGCGCTGAGCTGATCCGAAGCCAGGAGCCAAGTGCTTCCTCCTGGTCTCCCTGCGGGTGCAGGGCCCAGCCACTTGGGCCATCTTCCACTGTATTCGCAGGCCACAGCAGAGAGCTGGACTGGAAGAGGAGCAACCAGGACAGAATCCAGCGCCCCAACCAGGACTAGAACACAGAGTGCCGGCGCCACAGGCAGAGGATTAGCCTAGTGAGCCGCGGCGCCAGCCATTGGGCCATCTTCTGCTTTCCCAGGCCATAGCAGAGAGCTGGATCAGAAGTGGAGCAGCCAGGACTTGAACTGGTGCCCATACGGAACTCCTTCCATATGGAATGCCAGCACCGCAGGCAGCGGCTTCACTGCTACATCACAGTGCCAGCCCCACATTTCCCAGCTTTTCTATACCATGTATTTTTTAAGTGGAGAAGGAACGAAAACTCCGCTGTGCTCTCTGAATTAAGTAAACCTTCCAGCACAGCTGATGGAATGCTGTCCTTTGGTGTTTCTTGGGCATCCTGTGAGCCTTGGAGGGGAGGGTCTCGCTCCCTTGGGCTGAGATGAGGAAAGTTGGTGGCTGGTGGCCAGCCCAGCCCCTGGCACACAGGTGTCCTGTTCAGGGTGGTTCCCACACTCTGGAACTTGGCAGTGTCTTGGGGGCCAGGTTATGTGCGCTCCACATTGTGCGCAACCTTAGCGGGTGCCTGCTCGGGCTCTGGAAATAGAATTTAAAATCAGACTTTGTAACCTAGTGTGGGCAAGGGTCACGGGGCTGGGGGAGGACAGCACGCTTGCCAGCAAAACTGCGTTCAAGGTGTCTGTAGCGTAGTAGGGCTGTTGGACTTCTGATAGCGACACTCCTTCCTCCCCACCACGCCAACGTACGCCCACCTGGACCTGCCGTGACCTAGGCCAGTGCTGGCCACCACACACTGGGTTGCTTCTCAGCCAGGCGTCTGGGGAGCTGTGTGGTTTAGGAAGCTCTGTTCTGTGCATTTATTCCCCATGCTGTTCTGCCGGGTGGATGTGCCCTGAAGCCTGTGTTGGAGAAGCAGGAAGCAGAACTCAAACTTGGCGGAAGTGACTTGGCCAGCAGATGGCAGCGTGATTTCTCTCCTGGGAAGCCCCCTCTCAGGCCCATCCTCCCTTGCCCAAGTCAGAGATGGGGAGGAGAGGAAGTCTGACCCTATTCCTTCGCTTTCTTGTGGTCTGAAGCTCTGAAGGAAACTCGGGGGGCTGGGGACCTGTATTCACTTTCTGCATTAGTTTTTTAAACCCAGCCTTGCCTTTCCCTCTGCCTTTTTTATTTATTTATTTATTTATTTATTTATTTTGACAGGCAGAGTGGACAGTGAGAGAGAGAAAGAGAGAAAGGTCTTCCTTTGCCGTTGGTTCACCCTCCAATGGCTGGCGTGCTGCGGCCGGTGCACCGCGCTGATCCGATGGCAGGAGCCAGGTGCTTCTCCTGGTCTCCCATGGGGTGCAGGGCCCAAGCACTTGGGCCATCCTCCACTGCACCCCCCACAGCAGAGAGCTGGCCTGGAAGAGGGGCAACCAGGACAGAATCTGGCGCCCTGACCAGGATTAGAACCCGGTGTGCTGGCACCGCAGGCGGAGGATTAGCTTATTGAGCCACAGCGCCTAACGACTTGGGCCATCTTCTTTCCGTGACCTGCTTTCCCAGGCCATTAGCAAGGAGCTGGATTGGAAGCAGAGAAGCCAGGACTCGAACCCACGCCCATGTGGGATCCCAGCACTGCAGACATGGCTTAACCTGCTGCACCACAGCACCGGCCTCCATCCCTCTGCTCCTTTTAAAAGGAGAACACAAAGTCCCCTAGAGAAGTAGCCGAGCATCAGTGTGAGTGGCCGCTAGATGATTCTTCCAGAAGCCTCCCTTCAGCCACCTGAATGCAGCAGCTCTGGGGCCTGGGGATCAGGGAGCTTAGGGCTGTCTATCTCGGGTCTCCAGTGCCTGAGAAGGAGGGGTCTCACCCCCTGTTCCTCCAGGGATCGTCTTTTTGTAAAAAACAAACCAACCTGGGTCGTGAGTTTCCCCTGGGCATGCATTTGTTTTTGTTGGAACTGAGGGAAACAACAAAGCAGTGAAGTCATTCACTCTGCTCGGCACTTTTAAACTCCATGGGATGCCGTCAACACGCAGCCACCCAGTTCTGCACACTTTGTTCTTTGTGCAGCCAGAGGAGCCAGACACGGGTTGCTGTGGACGTGATTTGTACTTAGTTCCAGCACACTCACAACTCCAGGTGGGATGGCTGTGGCAGTTGGGGGTCAAGGGCAGCCATGCCTCCCAGCGCCCAAGTGGGCTGGACTTCATGGCCTGGGCTGGGTTTGGAGGTGGCCGTTGGCATGCTGCCCTAGGCCTGCCTGGGTTGCCAGCAGGTGAGCGGTGAGAGGAGAATGGAGTGGGGAGGAATCACGGTACCTCCCAGCGCATTTGGCAGCTCTGCTATCTGCCAGGACCTTGTATAGGTTGCTGTCCTCATGGGCTTGGGACCCTTCACAGCCACAGACCGCAGAGGTGCAGTCGGGGCGAGGCTGGCCGTGGTGTTGGCCCGAGCCCCTTGATCCTGCAGACAGGAACCCTGAAGGGAGCTGCTGCTTCCGACTCACAGGAGGAAAGCTGTCGGGACTTGGGCTCCGCAGGAGTAGGGGCCTTGTCTTACATTTCTGCATCTCCAGCTGTAGATGCTGGTGGTTACCTGTGCAGCGCTGGGCTTCTAGGAGCACAGGGAGCCCCTCCCGGGGGCCCTGGCCCTTGGCCTTTTTGCAGCAGACTGCGTTTGGCTGGGTGACTGGAACGGCAGGCCATGGAAGCTGTTTGAGTCTGGGGTCAGATTCCTTTCTGTGGGGACCCATGCTCTCCAGGGTGGCCCCTTCACCCTAGGAAGATGAGGGAAGACTAGGCGCTGCCTCAGCTTCTGCTGTCAGAGTCCCTGGCTTGACCCCTGCACCTTTCCTGCCACCTTGGCCTCCTGAATACTCGGGCTTGGGCCGTGGTCCTGGGCTCCTGCCTGGAGTGCTACCTCTGGCCTCATCGCTCTGGGTGTCCTGAAACCACGTCCCCCTAAATGCAAACCTCGCGCTCCCTCCTAGGCATTGCTCTTCACCTACAGGATGAAATCAGAATGCCTGGGACCTACTGCATTGCCTGTGGGAGTCTGACCAGCCAGCCCTGCGAGCTTCGGCTCCTTTCCTGTGCCTCATCGCTTCCTGAAGCCCGCTCGCTGCCGCCTCCCGTGGCGACGTGTGTGGCTCCTGCTTAAAGCTCTTGTTGTGCTGCTTGACTAGACTCCCTCCCTATTGCTCTATTGTCCTGTGTCCTCTGCGTCTCTCGACTGCAGACTTACCTTCCTAGCTTACCTTTCCAGGCTTAGCATTTTGCAGACGCCCAGGTACACGGTAGGTGCATACTACTGTGGAGACCCGCTAGACCTGCCTGCTCCGAGCATGGCTGCTGGACACATTGAGTGGCAGCTGCTGTGGAGCTGGAGCTTTTCCATGGGCCCATCCTGGGCCCGAGGCGATAATCCCCACTGTTCACGAGCAGCTGTCCACGGGCATCGGAGCAGTCCTGGCACGGTTCCGCTGCCTGCCCTGCTGCCTGAGTGAGCCAGGCCTTCGGTAGCTGGACACTGTCGGGGCAGCTGCTGAGCCAGTGCTGGGCTGCAGAGCCTCCTAAGTCCCTTACGATTGAGACCTTCCTCTTAGGGCTGAGAGCTGGCCATTGGGAACCTGATAATTATGTAGGCAGAGAGCAAATTCTCTCTGAAGGACCCCATGGTTGACAGTGAGAGGGAAACACACTCCTGCATGCCTCTTTGCATGGCGAGTTTAATTTTAGGGTTAAGCTTCCAGCGTGCTTGCAAAAGGGAGCATAGCATGATTTTGAAATTTGGGGCATAATGCACATTACCCAAGCCACTGTGTAATTTTGGGCTGGGAGTCCTAGGAGGCACAGGGCTTCTCTTAGCTAAAGTGCTGCCTGTTTAATATCTTGAGTGAGGACAATGGTGTCCAGGCCAGAGCAAGAGGCTCCCAGGCTCCAATGCTCTGTCCTGGCCACGACCCTGGACAGACTTTGCTCTGGAGTGCCAGCCTTGCCTGCCTTTTCCATTCCATCTGTGAGAGCAGGGAAAGCTCCCAGCTGTCCATCCTGAGGGGTCAAGGTCTGGGCCTTTCCTCGGCTGGGCCTTGAAGGCTGGCCCCGTTGCTCCCTTCTGCCGTGCGTTGTCCCAAGCATGTTGCAGTTTAATCTCTGCAGCTAGGCTGTGAGGGGGGACGGGTGACATCTCCACTTCACAGACAAGGGAACTGAGACCAAAGACGGTTAAGCCCCTTGTCCAGCGGCATGCAGATGGAAAGCCACAGAGCCCAGGCCACCTGCCGACCAGACCAGACACCGTCCACGGGGTGCGTGTTCAGCTCTTCAGTTTTACTCGTTTCTTTCGTTTTTTGATGGAATTAGCTGACAGCACTAAAGGTCAGAGATGGCACATAAAACTTATTTCTAGTCTCATGGACAAGTCCGCAGAACTGAGGATTCTGGCTCAACTTCCCCCATGGGAATGTTGCCTGGGGATGAAATAACGTGTCCAGGGCCCCTCTGGGTGTCACTGTACCCTCTGCCGGGTGGGAGTCTGCACGATGCTGTCATGGTGAGACTTAGCCCTGTCTCCCCTCTGCATTCTCTGCCCCCGCAGTGAGCTGACCTGTGGCATTTACTGCCCTGGGCTCTTTTCAGTCTGTGGTTTTACAGATTAGATGTTGAGTGTTGACAAATCTCTCTTAGTACCTAAGGGTTCACAGTACCAGGGATTACGGGAGCTGCCCGTATGCCTCCTGGAATGCATGCGACATGTGAGCAGGTGTTGCTGTTACTGCCTTGTTTAAATGTGACTTACCCGGGGCCCAGGAGTTCTGCCTCCTGCTTCTGAGCACTTTTCTTTTTTCTTTTGGTTTCACAGCCCCTGATTTGGGGACAGTAAGGGTGACACAGTCATTGCCTAAATGATTTCATGAAAAATGCTTTTGAAAAATTAGTTTGTTTTTTTCTTTAAGACTTTATTTATTTATTTATTTGTGAGATAGAGTTATAGACAGAAGGAGAGAGAGGGAGAGAGCGGTCTTCCATCCACTGGTTCACTCCCCAGATGGCCACAGCAGCCAGAGCTGGGCTGATCCAAAGCCAGGAACCAAGAGCTTTCTCCAGGTCTCCCACACAGGTGCAGGGGCCCAAAGACCTGGGCCTTCTTCTACTGCTTTCCCAGGCCATCAGCAGAGATCTGGATCAAAAGAGGAGCAGCCAGGACTCAATCTGGCACCCACATGGGATGCCAGCACTGCAGGAGGAGGCTTAACCTGCTTCGCCACAGAGCAAGCCCCGAAGTTATGGTTCTTTAAAAATAATTTTAAAGATAAGTGTGGGCAGGAGCATGGAGAAGGTTCTGCAAGTTTATGTGGGGGTTGTTGAGTGGGCAGAGGGGAATTAGACTTTAGGTAGTTTTGAGTACAGTTTTTTTATTTTTAAATTAAAATATTAATGGAGATTAATTAAATTAGCAAGTTTTAATAAAGATGTATAAGAAGGCCACTCTTGGGAAAACCCTGGAAACACTTAGACAGTGGATGCTGGAGGAAGCACACAGCTGTGGAGGCACCGCAGAGAGCAGTGGGCCAGGTTGTACTTGCACAGGAAGCCAAGCTCCGTATAAGGCCTGGAAGGGGCATCTTGGGAGAGCGTGAGAGAGGCCAGAGCCCTCCATCGCCTGTGGCCCTGCAGGGACAGGTGCCGCCAGGATTTCAGCAGGGTTGGGAGGGGGTAGAGCAGCCTGTGGTTACAGTGTACCATCTCAGCCACATGAGCCAGGGCTGCCAGAAACAAATGGAGTCCGTTTTAATGCCATGTTTTTGCCTAAGCCAATTGATCAGAAGTCCTGTTGCAGCATGCAGTCAGTACATGACATCACTACAGAGAGTTTGTTTATTTTTTGACCAAGCCTTTGAGTGCATCCTACCTGTAGCACTGTAGTCCCAGCAGCCATGCTGCGGGCTCGGTGACCTTTGCAGGCGTCAGCAGGCCACAGGCCACGCGCTCTTCCTGTCCAGGCTGCGTTTCCGGTGTGGTGTCTCCGACACAAGGCTCCCTCTCCTGGAAGCTTGTGGGTGGGAGGGAAGGCCACGGGGCTGCTCCGAGGGTGAGCGCCCGTGTGGGCTTTCCTCGTGACAGGCTGTGCTCAGACTCTCCTGCAGAGAGCAGACGCTTACCATGAACCATTTTATATCAGAACATGGACACGATGCCACGATGCCACGACGAGAAAGAAGGGGGGCTTCCTCCAGCCCCTGCCCGCGCCGCCTGCATGCCTGCAGTGTCAGCGCGGCTGTTTAATCCGCTGAACTCCGAGTTCTGTTACAGAGGTGCTCAGAGCAGGCAGCTCGCCCACGCCCCACACTCCCCTTGCCGAGGTATCATGCTAAATGCTTCAGCTTGCCATGAAAATATTGTGACGAGTCAGTGGAAATATTGTGACAAGCCAGAGAATTCGGGGTTGCTATGGAAACTGCCCCCCCCCCTCAGTCCTTGTCCTTCTGAGGTGGGCTTAGCTGAAGGGGCAGGCTGGTCTGTTTACTTTGTCTCCACTTGTTTTGGGCCCTGTCATTCAGCCACGAGGCAGATGCCACCTGGACAGAGATGACTGCCTGGGCGTTCATTTCATCAGTGTGCCCTGTCGCACCCTAGGCTTCCTGAGAGCCACAGTTGGGGAGATGGGGGGAGGTGCCAGGAGGTTTTCAGAGGAGGCCGTTGGTGGTTGGCAAATGGCTGTGTCCTCCAGGCGGTCACTCGTGTTCTGAAGGAGCCTGGCCCAGGCGTCCCTTTCCCCAGACCTGTGCCTGAGCTTGCTCCAGGGGGTTGGGAATAGGGAGTTTGGGCCAGGATGTGCAGGAAGCAGCCTCCCCTTGCCTTCTATTCTTCTCCCATGACTCTGCACGTGTGTGGTGAGTGATGGATTTGGGGGGTCAGGCAGGGCCCACAGGGCCGTGGGGCTTGGTCACAGCCAGGTTGGGGGAGCCTTGCTGAGCCAGGCAGGGGAGGAGAACTGGGCAAAAGAAGGAGAGAGAAGCCATCTCTGGGGGAAATGTGCCTCGCAGAGTTCTATTCAGTGATTAACAAAGAAGGCTGGTGCAGGGGCCCCTTAAGAGCAGGAGGCCCCCAGAGCCTGCCCACCCACCCAGCCTTCTGCCCCAGCCAGACAGAATCCTCCTCCTTGGCCCTGTGGGGCGGTGAGGGAGGGGCTTCAAAGCTGTGGCAGGCATTTTGATGTGGGTGTTAAGTCCCAGCTCTTCTGCTCTCGTGGCACAGGGCCCCCGGACTCTGACAGCCCTCTCTACCTGCCCTATAAGACACTGGTCTCCACGGTTGGAAGCATGGTGTTCAACGAGGGCGAGGCCCAGCGGCTCATCGAGATCCTGTCTGAGAAGGCGGGCATCATTCAGGACACCTGGCATAAGGTGGGCCCCCTCCCCTGTCACGCAGTGAGGCCCCTGCAGCTGGCCAAGGCAGTCTAGCCCTCCTTCCTCTGCCTCCCTGGCCCTGGAGCGCCAACTCCCCAGCGGGGGATGCTTGTTGGGCTGGCCATACCCACCTGCTAGGCTGCGGAGAGAATGTTCACGAAACAGCCTGCACTTCTGGGCAGGGTCCTCGGAGGCTGTGAAGGGGCCTCTGGGGAGCTAGCAGGGGTGGAACACAGAACTGGGGCCCCATTGGTTTGCAGCCAGAGCTCCAGGAGCAGTGAGGAAGTTGGGGGGCATAGCATATGTGAGGGAAGCCTTTGATGAACCCAAAAGCACCCCTGCTGTCAGATGCAAGTCCAGAGGCTAACTCCATCCCTGGCCCTCTGGCCGGTGAGGCCAGGAAGTTCAGTGTACCTGTGTTTGTTCCTTAAAGCCAGAGTCAGGATGCAAGGTAATGGTGCTGGGGAGCCCTGCCCCTTGGCATGACTTCATCATGATTACTATCAGTCCCGCTGGGGGTTCCTTGCCCAGGGAGCAGGGCCCTCCTGGACATGAGTGCTGGAGGAGGTAGACTCAGCTCAGGCCACCAACCCAGGGACCACCTCCCTTACCTTCAGGTTGTCCACACCAGCTCAGGGGTGACTCCGAGCCAGAAACGAAGTCCAGGTGTCCCTCGGAGGGGCTGGAAATGGCCACACTTGCAAGAACTGCCCAGGGATATCTCTACCTGCGTGGCCGGGGCAGCGTCCGGAGTCAGGCGGGACGCCCATGTTGAAGCGTGCGCTCGCCCTCCAGCCGGCACTCGCGCTCTGCCCTTGTCGAATGGCTGAGGTGGGGGCCCGAGCCCAGGGTCTGTCTGTCCCCTCTGTTTATAAAGCTCTGGTGGGCATTTCCAGGCCACTCAGAAGGGCGACCCCGTGGCGATTCTGAAACGACAGCTGGAAGAGAAGGAGAAGCTGCTGGCCACGGAGCAGGAAGACGCGGCCGTCGCCAAGAGCAAACTGAGGGAGCTCAACAAGGTACAGGCCCTGCTGTCCCTGCCCTCTGCAGACCTCCACCCAGGAGCCTCTGCTGCCTTGATCACGGGAGCCAGGGCGGGGCTCCTAGCTGGGATCTGCAGGCACGGAGCTGTTTGCCCGACCAGTGAGCGAAGGAGCTGGGCAGGGCGCTGGGCTCAGTGTGTGACAGGGATGATGGCCCAGAACTGGCTCTCCCGGGCTGGTTCCACCACGAGAAGCGTCTCTGCACCTGGATGCCTTTGATCCGTGTGGCTTCTTGTGAATTGGGGTGAAACCATGTTGCAGGGCACGTCAGGGGGACTTTTCCCTTCCTTTTCCCAGTCAGAGAGTGGTGTGCAGGAAAGCAGCTCCTTGGGTCAGCTGCCAGCTTGGTGGAGCAGAGCTGTTCAACAGGTGGCATCATGTAGGACGTGTTGGGGCCCATGGCACAGAGGGCCACCCTTCACCCTGCTGAGTTCCCTGGAGTCCCTCCCTTGGCCTCCCTACTTCCTGGAGCCCTGCCTTCCAAGAGGACATGCAGAGCAGGGCAAGGGGGTCCGTGGGGGTGGTGCTGCATTGGGAAGCTGTCCCCTCCCTGCTTGTCCACCACCTGCAGCCCTTTCTCCGGGTGCCTTCAGCCTCATGTTTGAAAAGGACTTGGAAATGAGGCAGCCTGACAGTCTATCCTAGACTCAGGAGGTGGAAGGTTCACCAGGTGGGGGATGGGCAGGCCTCCAGTGGCCTTCCCTCTGTTCATGTGGGGCTGTGCCTTATCTCAGAAGACGTGTCCATGGGCAGCGTCCACATGAGCCTCACTGGGTTGTTGGTTAAACACGGGAGGGAGGGGCTGCTTGCCCTGGCTCATGAAGGCCTGTGGTACCCATTTCTCCCTGGCTCCCAGCTCAGGCATCCTGCTGCAAGTTAGGCAGAGGCCACAGAAATTGGCAAGCGCTGCAAGTGAGAGCCCTCACACCCCAAAGGCCAGCTGCCCGGCACACTGCTGGATAAGTCTTGTTTCCCTATCTTTGTGAACAAAGAGCCCTGTGAAAATGTGACCCCACAAAGTCTGCTCGAGGGTCACGCCTACCTGCCCCTCCTGCACAGAGTGGCCTCTGGCGATGACGCGTGGCCCTGTCTCTTCTTTTTGCTGGATTCTCTGTAAGGTGTAAGGGGGTACGACCCCTCTAGAAGGAAGCCCAGGAGACAGGGCCCCCGTGCTGGTCACCGGGCGCCCATGCTCTGCCTCAGAATTGACCGTGTGGTTTGATTTCCAAAACCAAGATGGCAGCAAACATAGACCGCTCAGCAGCCCAGCAGCCCCGCCCTGTGTATGCAGGGCAGTAGGAGACATTGGGCTGTGAGCTCTGGAGCGAAGCCTTTGCTTTCCACTGCCTCCCGCACTCCAGCGCCAGGTCGTGGCTCCAAGGCGAGCCGAGGTTTAAAGGCCTGTGCAGCCAGGGCCCTCTGCACTCCCGCCACAGCTTCCTCCCGGCGGCCGGAAGCTCTCTGTGCTTCTCAGGGCTTTTGTGGCCCTGTGAGGACCTCTTCCAGCTCTGCTCAGCTGCTGGGCCTCAGCCCTGCCTCCCCACCTGCCCTGCCTCTGGCCTTCCCCCCGTGCCCACGCTGCTCTCTGCAGACAAGCAATGCACGTTCTCGCTTCCCTGGGCCTTGCCTCCTGCCCTTCTCTTGCCCTCGGGTGCTCTCCTCTGTGGGGCTTCGTACTCTGGAGCCTTCTGGAGCTCCCTAGTCTCTTTCCACATGGAGGTCCTCATTCCTGTCAGGCATGCTGTTTGTGGCTCCTGTTGGGCCGTGGACCCCACACAGCAAGCCCTCTCTGGCCTCCTGGCCCAGCCCAACCTGCCAGGCCATCCATGAGCAAGTGGCGACTGGGGCCCAAAGCTGCCCCCAGCTAAGGGAACAGGCCTTCACTGGCATTTCCTGGGAGTAGCTGGCGTCCGTTGTGCTCCTGGGATTTGTGCACCATGGGCCGTGGCAGCTTTCTGTTGAGAGCCCTGAGCAAAACCAGCGAGTTCTCACTGTGGTGCCCTGTCCCCAGCCCAGCACTCTGGAGGGCCATGTTCCTCTGGCCTTCATCCCCAGCAGGAGGTGGTGAGAGGGCCAAGACCTCTCAGGCTTGCTGGGTCCCACTATGAAGTTGTGTAGTTGAACTGGAGGGGTTTGGTTAATTCTGTTGCATGGGGCCATCATCTGATAGATCAGTGCTTCCCACGTGAAATCCTAGCAAAATGAGGTTCAAGGACCAGTCCAGGTCCCATCCCCTGGGGGTGATGGGCTCGAGCATCCCGGGAGCTCTGTCCAGGCCCCGTGAGCGTCCGCAGGACCCAGAGCTTGGGTGCCGGGAATCCTGGCAAGGGCTCCCACCACGTCACCAAGGAGGCTCAGCCTTCTTGGAGGCCTTTGCAGTAATCTCTTCCTGGGCCCTGCAGTCCACGTCGCCAGGGCCTCTGTCCTGAACCGCACGTGGATGCTGGGCTTTCCGGAGTGTGCCTAAGGAGCCCTGGGGCTCCGGGACCCTTGGGGAGGAGGTGCTCAGGGCAGGGTGAGAAGAGCTCCAGTTGTCAGTTGTTTACCTTCTCTGGGTGGAGGTTGCCTGCAGGCTGTGCCTCTACCTGCCCTTGCTCAGTCGAACGGCCGAGGCTTGAAGCTTGCACCACGCAGAGCCCTGCCGAGCTGGGAACGTGCCCGAGAGAAAGCGGAGGCAGAGTCATTGCCCAGTGATGGTGCCAGGCCTCATCCCCCTACACAGCCAAGGAAAACTGGGCTCCACGTGGAGGCTTCCACCCCTCCCACCACCAGGACGGCTTTTTGGGAAACCAGTCCAAACCTTGTTACCAAAGTCAGAATTTCACAGTAGGGGCCGGGGTGGAGGGGTGAGGGAGGGGGGAATGGCGGTGGGCAGCGGGAGTCCTGGAATTCCAAGGTCTTAAAAGAGGCCACAGAACTAAACATGCTGAGGATGAAGTGACTTCTCTCTGCCCTCCACAAAACCCCAACAGCCAACTAGGAGGGGGAAAATCACACTGGATTCTGGTAGTCTCGGGACCCTGACCCCCAAGAGGTTGGGACACGCATGCCTTGAGTCTGGTGGATACCAAGAACCACATGAGGCCTGCCTGGGCTGGGAAAGGGTGTCTGGTGTATAGAACAGATGTGGGCAGAGGACAGCTCCCCCAGCCCCTCCTTCCCTCTGTGTGGCCATTGGCATGCTGGGGCTCTCCAGGTTTGGTTTCCTCTTTCTTGAGGCTGGGCCAGGTACTTCAAGGGGCTGGCGTGGGGGAGCCTGGAACAAAGAGGAAGCCCTCCCACTTTGGTAGCGCGTGGAGGCTTCGCCTTCTGCATCGCACCTGCTCTGCCCACGCTGGGCCTGCGTTGGAGGAGGCCTCTGTCACCTTCCTGGACAGAGGAGGGTATTGGCCTTCCTGCCCCTCCTGAGACCTCTTGGACTGCACATTCCTAGGTCCGGCTGTTCCCCAGGCCTGGTCTCGTCTGTCCTCTCCGAGGCCCAGCGGCCTCCGCTTGCAGTGCAGATCGCAGTCCTCATATGAGCCTGGCTTGTCCGCAGCGGGCGCAGTGCTGGTGATGCCCTCCCTCTGCTGGAGAGGGCCGGCAAGTGTGCCCTAGCCGGACCTGCGGGCTCACCGGGCACAGCCGGAAGGAGGACTGCGTTTGAATAGTGGGGCCAGCAGGTACCAGCTGCTCCTGTGAGTGCCAGTGCACAGAACCGCACTGGTACCGGTGCCAGCCCGATCAGCCCCGCCCTCTCCGGGCTCTGCTGTCTGAGGAAGGGGCACACCTGCTTGGGGATGGGCCTCCCTTGCATCCTGGTTCCTCTTCTCTGCTCCTCTGCCTGGGGCAGGGAAGGGGACACCCTGAATCTCATGGGACACTGGCATCCCGGTTGGTGTGTGCGCACCAGGCAGGTGTCAGCCTGACCAGAGACAGGGAGCACGCTCACCACCCCTCCTCACGTTGTTGCCCCTGCCATCCCCTGAGCTTTGTGCAGTACCACAGCACTGGGGTGACTCAGACCGTGGCCAACCCTGCTGCCCCTGTGCTCTGCTCCCCAGACTGGGCATGTGGCACTGACTGGAGCACACGTTCGCTTGGGCTGAGGTGGAAGAATGACAGCTCTCAGTGTCCAGGCCCTGCAGTCGTGGGGCTGGCCCTGAGCAATGATGTCTTCATCCCCATCCCAGCCACCAAGGTTTACTGCCTCTCAGGCCCGACAGAAGTGCTTGAGGGGACGTGGGCTATGGAGGCCTGGACTGAGCCACACAGGTGCTGTCAGCAGATGGGCTGAGCTGATGGTGCCTACGAGGGCCCAAGGATGGTGCAGGTTCTACACGGCTCCACTGCAGCCAAGGCCTGGCATCAGTCCACACCCAGCCAGCAGGATTTCCCGGGATCCCTTGTCTCTTGGTGCTCCTGCTGTAGCTGGTGGGTCCCTTGGTGGCTCTGGCCGGCAGGAGGGATCTGTCCAGCCTCCTCCCAACCCTGGGGGTGCCTCTACTTCTACCCCCGTGGGCCTGACTGGCTCCTTTGCTATTCTCTTCCCAGGAGATGGCAGCAGAAAAGGCCAAGGCAGCAGCCGGGGAGGCCAAGGTGAAAAAGCAGCTGGTGGCCCGGGAGCAGGAGATTGCAGCCGTGCAGGCGCGCATGCAGGCCAGCTACCGTGAGCACGTGAAGGAGGTGCAGCAGCTGCAGGGCAAGGTGGGTAGTGGCCTCGGGCCCCCAGGGAAGGGACTCTCAGGTCTGGCAAGGTGCGGCCTGCACTTAAGATAAGGATGCCCTTGGTGGGGTCTGCGTAGTGTGTGGAGGGGCCAGGGGTTGTCACGTCTGGCTGGACTGTGTCAGGGCACTATGCATATGTTTCTTTATTTTTTTTTTTAAGATTTATTTTATTTATTTGAAAGAGTTACAGAGAGAGGGAGAGCCAGAGCCAGAGCCAGAGCAAGAGGTCTTCCATCTGCTGATTCACTCCCCAAATGACTGCAACGGCCAGAGCTGGGCTAATCCGAAGCCAGGAGCCAGGTGCTTCCTCCTGGTCTCCCACACGGGAGCCCAAGGACTCAGGCCATCTTCTACTGTTTTCCCAGGCCATAGCAGAGAGCTGGATTGGAGGTGGAGCAGTAGGGACTCAAATTGGCGTCCATATGGGATGCCGGCACTGCAGGCTGGGGCTTTAACCCACTATGCCACAGCATCGGCCCCAGTGCATGTGTGTCACATTAATAACCAGGAAAGTGTAAATTGCAATTTAAAGAGCACTTTCTCCTAAAGAGTGAAGCTCCCAGGGGGCCAGCTCTGTGTCCTCACCTCCTGGGTGCCCGTGCAGCAGGTGCTCAGCCTCCCTGTGGACCTGGAGAACGCCACCTCCACACAGGCTTGGGAGCTCCCGTGAGACAAGAGACCGGAAATTCACAGTTGGGGCGGCCTTGCGGTGCAGAGGGTTAAGCCGCCGCGTTAGGATGCTGGTGTGCCACATCTGAGCACTGCTTTGAGGGCCCGGCTGCTCTGCTTCTGATCCAGCTCCCTGCTAATATCCCGGGGAGGCCCAAGGAACTGGGCCCCTGCCAGTGGGATTCCTGACTTGTGGTTTCAGCCTGGCCCCGACCTGGCTGTATGAGGAGTGAACCAGTGGGAGTTCACTTTGTGTGTGTGTATGTGTCCATGTCCTTCTCTGTCATCCTGCCTTTCAAATAAATAAATAACTATCTTTAAAAAAGAGTCCCAGTGCTGCAGCGAGGGGCCCCGGGCCAGCGCCAGGCAGCTGCCTGTCCAGACCAGCTGGCTCTGTAGTTAGAGCCTGATCCTTATCTCATGGAACCTGAGCTCTCCTCGCTGTGGCCGTGCCTCTGCCCTGCTGCTCGGCTCAGGAGGCTCATGGGAGGTCAGAGGGCAGGAAGGGAGCGTTCCTTGGGGCACCTACAGGCTGTGACTTGTGGTCGTGTGCTTCATCTCAGCACAGTCCACCCTGGGTGACAGACGTCATGGGGTGTGTCAGGCTGTGGCCTCAGCAGTGAACCCCAGGCAAGCCGTGAGCAGTGAGAGGAGAGGAGGCGAGTGGCTGGGGGAGGGTCACACTTGGCCTCAAGCCCCTGCCGCTGGCGTCCGGGCCTCTTGCTGCACGGCACCCTCCCAGCCTGCCTGGGGTGCAGGGTCTCCTTCTCGGGGGAGGTCTCTCTGTTGTGTGCCCTCGCTCCCCCCCATCCAGAACCCAGTTCTCTGCAAGGCCAGGCAGTGTTCTGATGCCCCCCCCCATGCCTTTCCAGATCCGAACTCTTCAGGAGCAGCTGGAGAATGGCCCCAACACGCAGCTGGCCCGGCTGCAGCAGGAGAACTCCATCCTGCGGGACGCCCTGAACCAGGCCACCAGCCAGGTGGAGAGCAAGTGAGCCACGTGTGCACGACGCGGTGGGGTGCGCTCCGGCTTCCTGCTGGACGTGCGGCCGGTGTGGTGGCCGTGCCGCCTCCCCGTGCAGAGCCCTGTCCTGGGCTTTCCTCTCCTGTCTGGGTTCTGAGCTGCTGTCTTCTGCAGGGTGGCCTGGTGTCCCCTCAGTGCTCCGGCGTCTTGCTCTGCTGGATGCATGGTGCTCGCCGCAGGCCCCACGTCTCGGAGGCGTTCAGAAGTCCTGGGTGGCGGCCCGCAGTGCTGAGGCCGTCTCTGTCTTGCAGGCAGAACGCGGAGCTGGCCAAGCTCCGGCAGGAGCTCAGCAAGGTCAGCAAGGAGCTGGTGGAGAAGGCGGAGGCCGCGCGGCAGGAGGAGCAGCAGCGGAAGGGCCTGGAGGCCAAGGCAGCTGCCTTCGAGAAGCAGGTCCTGCAGCTGCAGGTGGGTGAGGCTGGCCAGCTCTGTGCCCCACTCGCTGCCCCGCCAACCACACTGGGTCATCGCTCACCAGTGCAGCGCAGAGCCGTGACCTCTGCCTCGTTGGTAACAGAGCCCGCTGACACAAGTGGGTGCTCCCCGCGTGCTGAGCGGCATTCAGAGTGTTCTGTGGGCGTGAACTCAGCCATTTCCCACTGTAACCCTGTGAGGGAGGTGAGCTGGGGTCTGCATTTGCCCCAGAGGGACGTTTGAGGCCCAGAGGCTAAGTGAGTACCCGGGCTCACACGGCCAGGACGTGGCAGAGGCAGGACCTGACGGCAGCGTGCGGCCCCAGAGCTGTGTGTCCTCCCAACTCGCCACCACCGTGGCGCTGCAGGTCCGCAGTAGCCGCACACACAGCCTGCGGTCGGCCTCTGGACCAGGCCTGGAAGCCTGTTCTCGAGGGAGAGTACCCTTTCTCCTTCAGAGGCGGGGACGTTGTCCCCCGTCCCATGGTGCACTGGGCAGTGTCCTCAGCCCCCGGCCTTGCTGCCTACCAGCCCAGTGACCTCCTAACCCCACTGCTGTCGGGCCCTCTCGGGGGTAATTTTTTTAAAAAGATTTATTTATATGAGGAGCCAGTGCTGTGACGTAGAGGGTAAAGCTGCCACCTACAGTGCCAGCATCTTGTGTGGGTGCTGGCTCGTGTCCTGACTGCTCCACTTCCAATCCAGCTCTCTGCTATGGCCTGGGAAAGCAGTAGAACATGGTCCAAGTGCTTGGGCCCCTGCACCCATGTGGGAGACCTGGAAGAAGTTCCTGGCTCCTGGCTTTGAATCGGCACAGCTCTAGCCGTTGCGGCCATCTGGGGGGTGAACCATCTTATGGTAGACCTCTGTCTCTCTGTCTCCATCTCCCCACCTCTGCCTCTCTGTAACTCTGCCTTTCAAATAAATAAATAAATCTTTTTAAAAAAATTTATTTATATGAAAGAGTTACACAGAGAGAGGAAGACAGAGAGAGAGCTTCCATCCATTGGTTCACTCCTCAAATGGCTACAGCAGCTGGGGCTGGTTCAAGCTAAAGCCAGAAGCCAGGAGCTTCTGGATCTCCCATATGGGTGCAGGGGCCCAAGGACTTGGGCCAGCCTCTACTGCTTTCCCAAGCACATTCACAGGCAACTGGATTGAAAGTGGAGCAGCTGGGTCTTGAACTGGCACCAGTATGGGGTGCTGGCATCGCAGGCAGCGGCTTTACCTGCTGTGCCACAGCGCAGGCCCCTGGGGTAATTTTTAGGGCAGCAAGGAAATCCTGGTGATGCCAGGGACTCCCAACCCTTTTTCTGTTCCCATTACTGAAAGACTGTAGGACATGCTGGGGACACTGGGGCTGTCCTGTGGGAGGGCCCAGGACTAGAGACACAGAATGCTCAGCCTGACGAGTGAGCGTACACTGGGAAGTAGAGAAGGTGGACGTAAACATGGCTGGGGTTTGGGTGGAAGCGAGATGGCTGCCGGGAGTCGTCTTGTGTGTACATGAAGCAGACAGAGCCAGACCAGCACACTGGGAACCGGTGGGGTGAGCCTGGCCATGGTTAGGTCTTCCAGCCCTGCCACCTCCTAATAGGTTGTTTCAGAGTCCCAGTTTCCCTGCCTGTGGTATGGGTGTGACAGTAACAACCGTCTCATAGGGCAGCGGTGGAGAAAAGGAGCCCAGAAACATGGACTTGACCAGTCCCTGTCAGGAGAGACTGAGCTTTGGGTGGGAAGAGCCACCCTCTGGCTACGCCCGAGAGAAGTTCCGGGACTGTCCTTCCTTCACCTGCAGCCCTGACGCTATGGGCCAGCCGGACGTGGCCGTCTGCACCCAACGAGAGGCCCTGGGCCCTCATGGGACTAGGCAGGGCCTGCCTGGAAGCAAGCGTCCGTGGAGGCAGGGTGCCGATGGCCTGCCCCCGGCTCGCTGCTTCGGGGATGAGCTGTGTGTTGGAAATCCAGGAGCATTCTATAAGCATCCCCAGCTGGCCTGCCCGGCCGTGCTGTAGCCCTGGCATTCAGTGTGACTGGCGGAGCTAGCCACGTTCTCCCAGGCAAATTGAGAGCTCAGGTCCCGTGTTGCGGGCGTGTGGTTTCCTTTTACGTTGGTTTAAGTCCCAAAGGCAAGAGGGGTTCTCCGTGCTTGCTTATTGCTGGAACCCGTGTCCTCATCAAGGCCAGTGACGAGTGGAAGAACACGTGTGGCCAGTCTCCCTGCTGCCCGAGCCAGCCGCGTTCCTTCTTAAAGAAAAAGAGGGAGGAAGCAACCGGGGGATCTTGCGCGTGCGGGGCACCCCTGCCCTGTCTCCACCACGGCACAGCTGTGAAGCCCTGGAGCCAGGGAGACAAGAGGTGGGGGCTGCTGCAGGGCCCGTGCTAC
The DNA here is from genome assembly GCA_949820135.1 of Sylvilagus floridanus. Taxonomy (NCBI): domain Eukaryota; kingdom Metazoa; phylum Chordata; class Mammalia; order Lagomorpha; family Leporidae; genus Sylvilagus; species Sylvilagus floridanus. The sequence continues at coordinate 88,572,708 of OX463231.1, forward strand.
TGCGCGGCCTAACGCGCCCCTAGGGCCACGGCACTGTTCGCTTTATCCTTGGCCTTGAGCTGCCTTTGGCCTCACAGGTGCCAGAGCCACCCCCGCCTCGACACCACTCGGCAGAATGCCAGCTGAGGTGTGGCAAGGAGCCCGTGAGGTTGCGAGGGCTGAGGGGCAGCTCCTCCGTTGACCGCCTTGGACAAAGTGTTGTTTACTCAGGCTGTCTTTGGACTCCCAGAGCATGCACACATTTCCCAGTCACCTGACCAGAGAAACACTGAAACCTAGAATGGAAGTGGGAAAGGAGCACCCTCTTCTCAAACAGAGAGGGTGCTGGCAGGGAGAAAGGTGCAGGGTTCTGGGGCATTCGGGAAGGGTGCTCTTCTGCCTGGACACACCAGAGACTGCAGCGGGCTCTCCTGGGGCAGGGGTGGCCCAGGTGAGAGCTGTGGCCTGCTCTGTGCCGTTCCCCAGGTGTCTCACAAGGAGAGCGAGGAGGCCCTGCAGAAGCGCCTGGACGAGGTCAGCCGGGAGCTGTGCCGCGTGCAGACCAGCCACGCCAGCCTGCGGGCGGATGCCGAGAAGGCCCAGGAGCAGCAGCAGCGGGTGGCTGGTGAGGGCAGTGCCCTGGCGGCACCCCACTTGGGCTGGGGTCTGGGCTGGGGTTCTGAGCAGGAAGCAAGCCCTGCCGGAACCCATGGGCCAGTCGTGGGCCCTGTGAAGTGTGGGGCCTGGGGCCAGGGAAAGGAACGCTGGGATGTGCACTTCTGGTCACTCTGGTGCTGGTGGGAAGTCGACTGCGGGGGTGCAGGGGCCGGGGGACGTCCAGGAGGAGGCTCCTGTGGTCACCCAGGCCCCAGTGACAGGGTTGGCCCAAGGCCATCAAAGCAGTGCTGGAGCGGACGGGACCGGCCTGGCAGATGGTGATGGTGGGAAGCAGAGCAGCCAGGAGCAGGCCGGGGAGGCCGGGATCCGGGTTGGAGTCATGTGGGCAGAGCTGCGTTGGGAGGTGGCCGGTGGCAGAGCCTGAGGTGGGGCTGGGAGGAGGACAAGGCCACTGGAGTCCACAGAACGCTTTCTAGGGGCCTCTGGCCAGGGTGCTCACCGCTGCCCCAGCCGTGCGGTTGCAAGCCAGCGTTTAGGTCAGTGAGACCCCGTCAGTGGTCTGAGGGTCTCGGGACAGCACTGCGGGCGGCTTTCTGTATCAGCTGATGAGGCCGGGTGCTCCTGAGTCTGTCTCGCCCCGTCCGCAGCCTGCTGCAGTGCACACAGGAGCCGGGGAGCGAGCCCCTGGGGCAGTGTTCCGTGTGTCCAGCCTCTGACCCTCACTCGCTTCCCTGTCCTGTGACAGAGCTGCACAGCAAACTGCAGTCCTCTGAAGCGGAGGTGAAGAGCAAGTGTGAGGAGCTGAGCGGCCTCCACGGGCAGCTCCAGGAGGCCAGGGCGGAGAACTCACAGCTCACGGAGAGGATCCAGTCCATCGAGGCCCTGCTGGAGGCGGGCCAGGCTCGGGATGCCCAGGTCAGCCGCTCCCCTGGGTGCCCAGACGGCCCCCGCTCCCCCCGCCTCCCCAGTCCCTGTGTGAGTGAGTCTCATGGAGACCAAGGAGCTGTCTGCCTCTCGTTCCAGGCCAGCCGAGCAGAAGCGGAGCAGCAGCAGGCCCGGTAAGCCGGCGAGGGGAGGCGCTCGGGGCTCCTGTCCACCTGTTTCCATCTCAGCGGCGGGGCAGAGGGCCCTGGCAGACGGGGCCCTAGGGTCCCCTGGCGGAAGAGCCCCTTCCAGGGGTGGCACAGGCCTGGGCGGGGACGCGGCGGCCTGCAGAGGAGAGCTCCTTCTCCTTGCAAGGACTGGAACTCAGCCGAGCCTCTGGCCGCCCAGCCGCTGCTGGCTGCCCGGCCGCCGTCTCCTGGTGGGGAAGGGGGGCTGGCCAGTCAGGTCCCCTCCCCCTCCACAAGGCAAGGGGTCCACGGACTGAGCTCAGTGACCCAAGCAGGAACGCAGTTGCACAACCAGAGGGGAGACTTTGGGAGGCGCCCATGCTGCTTGCTGCACCAGACGTTAGGACACACGAGTAGTCGGAGCGAACACACCATGCAGCGACTGCTCTGCGGGCCAGGCTTTGTTTTCCTTCCTGTCAGCTGCCCCAGGCTGTTCCTGGGGACTTTCTGGTTTGCCCACACCTGAGTGCCTGTTGTGGTGGCCATCCCCCCTGGGGCTCGCTTCCCTGGGTAGCTGCCCACAGGCCTGGACGCAGGCCCTGGTAGTCCACAGGGCAGTCGCAGGGAGTCAGGGGTGCCTTGGGTCTCGAGCAGTGTTGCTTAGGGTCCCTGTGGGGTGGTGACTGCACCCTGAGTCTTCTGAGGGCCAGCTGGCCTGTGCTGTGGTCCCCAGCAGGCCCAGAGCTAGCAGGAGCCACACACCAGGCAGCAGGGCTCGGCTCAAGGGGCAAGAATGTCCTGGGAATCTAGCTGCCGGGGCTTATCCGGTGCTGGCCGCTGTGGCAGGAGGGGCAGGGTGGCAGCTGGAGGGGCTGTCCCTGGCTGACTGGCCCCGCCTCACAGGTGCTCCTTGCCTGTGCTGGTGGCCTGGGCTGAGGAAGGGGGCGTGCCCGAGGCAGGACCGTGCAGGCCATGGACACTTGGAGCCGTGGCAGTGACCTCAGTGCATCCCCTTAGCCTCAAGGAGCTGGAGGCCCAGGTGTCTTGTCTGGAGAAGGAGGCCACGGAGCTGAAGGAGGCCGTGGAGCAGCAGAAAGGAAAGAACAACGTGAGTGGGGCCACTGAGCCAGGCTGGGCTGGCAGAGAGGCTCTGCGATCAGCCTCGGGAGGCTGCTGGGTGCCCGCCCCGCTGCCCAGGGCAGGCCACGCCTGCTTCTCCCAGTGACTCCGCCCGAGTGTGGCGCCATCCCTGTGCTGATGGGCCTGGCCTGGGACATGGCCTGGGAGTAGGGGATGTAGCAGCCAGGCAGGTGACACAGCTGCTGCTGAGGGCCTCAGCCACAGACTTCCCACCTGCTCTTCCCTCGGGTCTTCTCTGCAGCCATGGCAGCTTCCCAGGGAGGCCCCGGGGCTGTGTGGTGGCCGGAGCCCCCTCCGCCAGCGCCTTCCTGAAGGGGTGCTCTGGGGCCCGACCCGCACTGCAGCGGCTGGAGCTGAACATGCTGTCCCTTCAAGTGTCCCTCCTGGGGCCTGGAGCGCTGCTGGGCAATTCTGGCCACGCCAGTGACAGCCGTGCTGGCCGCTGACTTTCTCCGTGTCTCCCTCCCAGGACCTCCGAGAGAAGAACTGGAAGGCGATGGAGGCGCTGGCCTCGGCCGAGAGGGCCTGCGAGGAGAAGCTGCGCTCCCTGACCCAGGCCAAGGTCAGAGCCTGGCCTGCCCTCAGCCTCACCTGCTCATCAAGCCCACGCTCGCCCAGCAGCACCGCCTGCCACGGGCAGACACACAGAGCAGGCAGCTGCGTACAGGGCAGGGTAGCCTCAGAGCATCATGCAGACCTGCGCTGGGCCCCCAGCCCCTGTGTCTCCTCCTCTTCACTTCTCCCAGCCCTCTGTCCCCTCTTTACATTGTTCTTCGGGTGAAGGGGCAGGATACCCACCCTTGCGTGACTGCTCAGCTGAGCCTTCTGCCGTGAGGGTGCGAGGGCTGAGTGCAGCCACCAGGCTGGAGACAGAGGCCGTGGGCTGGGAGCCCAGTGCCCGCACTGCCCGAGCGAGCCTGCTGTTGAGCCCGTCTCAGACTCCTTGCCTTCTGTCCTGGGACACTTGGTAATCCTGCTTCTTTCCTGGGCCCTCTGAAATCACGGCGCAGAAGTCCCGTCAGTGACTCAGTCAGCTTTCAGTAAGCCACAGGGGCTGGGAAGTCGCCCTTGGTCCCTCGCTCCGTGCTGCCCGGGAAGGGAGACTGGCTGCCTCCCGGTGTCGGCCCTGGGCTGCACAGGAGCCAGCGCACAGGGCTGGGATGGGCAGCCCAGTGGCCGCTGCGGCCCTCGCCCGCCCCTCCTTGTCACCCGTGCCCATCCTTTCTGAAGCACACCCTTCCCAGTGTTACCTGAAACGGGAGCCTTGCAGTGCTCCCCAGGAAGCCGGAGTCCAGGCAGGACGGAAGGGCAGCCTTGGCCTGGGCCACTAGGGCTGTTAGCCCCTAGGTGACCTCAGGGAGCAGCTGGCAAGACCAGAAGCCGTGGCCACAGTGTCACCTGCTTGACTTACAGTCACACGGGCAGAAGCAGCCCCAAGTGGGCCTCCGGGTTGTCTGCAGATTGCCTGGACTGCCGTGCCTGCGGGGCCTCATGGGGGTCTCGAGGGCAGAGGTGCACAGCAGGCCACCCACATTACGTGTGGACAGTGACTGAGGCGGGCAGGGTGTACCCCTGGGGTGTGAGTCTGACCAGCGGTGCTTGGTGGGGCTGGACGGCCCCTGGCCCAGGCTGCACGGTGGGTTTAGCCTCTATCAGCCCTGCTCCACTTGGAGTTCCTGGTGCTGCTCCGGGGTCCCTGGCTGTGCCCGGGTGGTGTCAGGGCCAGTGGTGGGTTCCGTCTGCTGGGGGCAGGTTATTAGATAAAGCTGCCAGTTAGGCGGAAACCCCCACCCCTGGGAGGGGGCCGCCGATTTCTGTCCAGAGGATGCTGCCATCCCACTCTGCCCTGTGGCCCCTTCAGTGCTGCTTCTCCTTTCCCTTACACCTGGGGGGGGGGGGGCTTTTCCCTGGGGAGGCCATGGGGCTCTGGGCTGGCCAGTCCCCCTCACCCTGTGGCTCCTGGCAGACTGCCATTCTCTGCTCTGGCCCCATCGCATCCCAGCTCTTCAGGACACTGGACTGTGGCTGTTCTCCTGCCCTTTGTAAAAACAAAAACATCCATGTTGTTTGCAAGGCAGAGACTGAGAGATGCACAAAGATCTTCCATCCACTGGTACTCCCCAGATGTCCCCAGCCAGCCCAGCAGGGCCAGGCTGGAGCCCGGAGCCTGGAACTTCAACCAGGACTCCCACGTGGGTGCCACGTCCCAAGCTCCATCTTGGCTGCTGCACCAACCGCCCATTCCCTCTTCTGTTCTGCCCTGCTCTGTCAACTCTGGCACCCGTGACTCCACACCTTCATGGAGAACGAGGGTGCATTGAACCTGGGCGCCAGCACCTGTTGCCCCCACTGGTTAGCGCTTAGTCTGTTTAAATGGATCTAGTACAGGTCGGGGCTTAAACAGCGCTGCCCCGGTCAGCCCTGTGGAGCCACCTCGGCTCCTTGGATTCTCGTCCCTCTGCTGAGGTCAGCCCAGGTGTCCAGCAGCCCCGTCGCCACCCCTGTCCAGGTGCCCTAACCCTCGGGCTGAGCGCCACCCTCCACTCCCGCAGGAGGAATCGGAGAAGCAGCTCCGCCTAACTGAGGCCCAGACCAAGGAGGCCCTGCTTGCGCTGGTGCCAGAGCTGTCGGGCTCAGCACACCAGGTAGGAGGGCGGCTGGCCCCCAGGGTCCCCTGCGCCCAGGGAACGCCCCCAGGCCCACCTTGCATGTTTCGTTGCAGAGTTACACCGAGTGGCTGCAGGAACTCCGAGAGAGAGGCCCTGGGCTGCTGAAGCAGCCTCCTGCTGCCACAGAGCCCTCCTCGGTAAGCCAGGCCCTCCCTGGCCACAGGAGGGGAGGGTGCCGCAGCGGTGCGGCAGCTCACCGGGCCCTGCCCCCCCCCCCCCCCAGGACCTGGCCTCTAAGCTGCGGGAGGCCGAGGAGACGCAGAACACACTGCAGGCCGAGTGCGACCAGTACCGCACCATCCTGGCAGAGACGGTGAGTGGCCAGCGAGGCCACTGTGAACGGGGTGCTTTTCCCTGGGGAGGCCATGGGGCTCCCCTTACATCCTGTGGCTCCTGGAAGACTGCCATCCTCTGCTCTGACCCCACCCCTGTCCGGGGCCCTGCAGGGTGGAAGGCAGCGTGGTGTCAGGCTGGCTCTGGGCACGCCCTTCCATGGCTGCGGCTGGTGCTCTCTGAGGGCCTGAGCTGAAGCTTTGGGGCTGATGTTGCAGAAGAGACTTGGTTACGGGGAGCAGTTAGCAGCCGGGATTGGCCGGGACCCTGCTCCTCGGCATTTCAGGAGCGGCGCCAGGGCCAGCCCTGCACTCTGCCCAGCCTGTCCTGGGCCCCTGGTGGGGCCGGCACCACGGCAAAGCCTCAGGGCCCCATGCAGCCACGACCCCGCAGGCCTCTGCCCGGTGAGCAGGACCGAGGCCTTGTCCCTCCCCGAGGTACCACCAAGGCGCCAGAGCAGGGCAGGTGCCGGCCCCTTCAGCAGGAGCTGGGGGCACGATGTGGGGGGGGGCCCGGAGGAGAGGGCCCTGCCTCAGCGCGACCCCCTCCCCACCCAGGAGGGCATGCTCAAAGACCTGCAGAAGAGCGTCGAGGAGGAGGAGCAGGTGTGGAAGGCGAAGGTGGGCGCCACAGAGGAGGAGCTGCAGAAGGTAGGCAGACGCCACGCGTGACCTACCCAGGACACCGAGGGCCCAGGGGAATGTGGATAAGAGACTTGGGTGTCACTGTTGCCATCTGTCAGGACGCAGAACACGGCACTGCCATCCCCAAGGGGCCCCGCTGCCCGGGGATTGGCTGTGGGGCGGCCAGGGCCCGTGCTTGTCTTGGGGTCCCCTGGGAGCCTGCCGACCCGGGCGAGGCGCCTGCGTGTGACGGGCCCTTTCCCTGGCTTTGCAGTCGCGGGTCACCGTGAGACATCTCGAAGAAGTTGTGGAGAAGCTCAAAGCAGAACTTGAAAGTTCAGATCAGGTAGGTGGGAGCCGTGCCCAGCAAGCGGCTCCATCTCGAGAGGATCATGGGGGCCACGGCAGGTGTCTGCCCCCAGGCACCACGAGTCGTGAGACCTTGTCCTCAGTGTCCGCATGGCCATCGGAATGGGGGCGCCCAAGGGGGCCTCTCTGCTCTTTCAGCCACCCCAGGGAGCGCCCACTTTGTCTCCATGGGTTCTGTGGCCGGCTGCACCCACACTCGGCAGTCCTGGGGCTTGGGGTGCCGTTTCCAGGAGAGGGCCTCTCGCCATGGCCTTGTTGCTTGCTGGCCTCGGTGGAACCAGTAGCTGACGGGCCCCAAGCTTTCCTCATGGCTGGCCAGGGTTGGTCCGGAGCAGCCCTGACGTCGGCTCGTATCCGTCCAGGTGCGGGAGCACACCTCGCATCTGGAGGCGGAGCTGGAGAAGCACATGGCGGCTGCCAGCGCCGAGTGCCAGAACTACGCCAGGGAAGTGGCCGGGGTGAGTCTGCCTGTCCGCCAGCGGCCCCTGGCCCCTGACCCCCTGGGCTCTGGCCTTCCCTGGTCCCTGGGTGTGGCTCTTGGCCCGAGCTTCCAAGGTTGGGTTTGGAGGCGTTTGCCTCTGGCCCTGCACACACCTGGCTGGACCGTGAGAGCTGCAGAAAGGCGTCCTGAAGCCGGGCCGGCACCGTGCCAGCCTTGCCCCGAGGGAGGCACAGCCCGTCCCAGGTGCCCCCTCTGTGGGGGTGGTCGCCTGGCTTGCTGACGTTTCCGGTGGGAAGTGGGTTTAAATCGGTCGCCACTTTCCGACAGTTCAGAGGCGGGAAGCAGAAACAGGCACACTCACTCTGGATTAGTCTCAGCCCCATGGCCTGAGCCTGGGAGCGGGCGGGCCCGGGCAGACGGGAGGTGTGCTGGCTTTGTGACCGGATGCTGACTGCCTCCCTCTCCCCCCAAGTTGAGGCAGCTGCTGCTGGACTCTCAGTCCCAGCTGGACGCGGCCAAGAGCGAAGCGCAGAAGCAGAGCGACGAACTCGCCCTGGTGAGTGGCCTGGGGACCCCCTTGCCGCAAGGCCAGGGCAGCCAGGGGTTAGGTGTGCGTGAGACGTCTGCCACCTGCCAGAAGCTAGCGCAGCTCAGCAGAAGGGGCGCCACCGACGTAGCTGCGGGGGCTGGTGGGTGCTTCTCCCCTGGCAGCGTGCAAGGAGCTCCCCTCTTGTGAGCCCACTCCTGTGCTCACCCCGTGGCTCTCAGCAAGTCCCTTGCCCTATGGGGGTTTTGCTCATCTTGGCAGCAGCTCAGACCAAGTGAGCCACAAGTTGAGCCCATTTTTCAGTCATGGCCTCTGATCCCACGACCCAGCTTTCTGGGGCCTCGCTCCACCCAGCATGGACGCAGCTGTGTTGCGTCCAGTCTGAAAAAATTTAGCTCCAGCTTTCTGCGAGGAGGGGTCTGGTGCGTGGGGCCAGCATCCCCGCCTGGGCTTCCCAGGCTCATCCTGACTCGAAGGACACTTGTCGCACACGCTGGCCACACAGGGTCAGGCTGAGTCCCCGGGAAATGGCTCATGCCATCTCCTCTACAGCTTCTTGGCTTTGAGCTGGCCAGTTGGGCTTTTGCTTTTGGGGGTGCTGGGAGGGGAGGCTGTGGAGGTTGCCCCTTGAGGCAGGACCTTGTAGGTAGGGCCCAAGACCACCCATACCCTTGGGGAACTCACACTAAGGGCCTTGTCCAGGGCTCCCACAGGAACCGGGCCCTAGCTGCTTGAGTGACACTGCCCTTCAGATCAGAGGCCCCACCCCCAGTGAGCCCAGGATGTCACCCAGTCTCCTGCAGCCTGGGAACGGGGTCCCTGAGCAGAGGACCGTGGTTTTTTTAAGATTTATTTATTTAAAGAATTGCAGAAAAAGGGCGAGACAGAGGTCTTCCATCAGCTAGCTCACTCCCCGAATGCTGCAACGGCCAGGGCTGAGCCAGGCTGAGCCAGGCGCTTCTGGGTCGTCCCTCGGTGTGGCTCACACTGGAGGTTGTTTCTGGCCCCACCCCTCCGCACAGGCCTGGCGGGGTGGGGACTTGCACACAGGTCCCAGGTACCAGACCAGGCCCCTGCGGGAGCCTCAGCCCTCCGAGGCCTTGAGTGAGTGCGCGTGAGGTGGACGCAAGACCGGCCGTGTGTTTGCACAAACCCGCCCCTCCCTGTTTCAGGTCAGGCAGCAGTTGAGTGAGATGAAGAGCCACGTAGAGGATGGTGACGTAGCTGGGTCCTCAGCTGCTCCCTCAGAGGACCCTGTACAGGTTAGGGCGGTGAGCTGGCCCCGAGATGCGTCACTAACCCTAGGTGGAACCTATTCTCCCCTAACCCTGCACCATGGTCCCCGGCCCGCTTTGCCCAGAGCACGAGCACCCAGGGTCTGAGAGACAGAGCGAGGGCAGGGCAGGAGCCAGGTGGAGAGGCCCTGAGCCGTGAGGGAGGGACTCGAGGATGCGGTGTGGCCGCCACCAGGCAGGGGAGGTGCCTTGGGCAGGGGCTGCTGCTGCTGAAGGGAGTCAGTCTGCCCTTGGGGTCCGAGGGAAACATCTGCTCTCCGGAGTTTCGGCCCAAGTACCAGCTGGGCCTCAGAAGCAGGGTTCAGGGAGCTGTCACTGGGAAGGCTGTGGCCTGGCTGTCCTCAGATGTCTCGTCCTGTGGTCTCTGAGGTCACAGACACATCCCCCCATCCCAGCGTCTCTGCAGAGGGGAGCGCCGGGAACCACTTAGGTGGGCGGAAGCCAAGGGAGCACAGAGGCCGCTGGAGGGGGCCCACGGTCTCACCTGCCCAGGAGCCCTGGGTTCCCAAGGGTCCTTCGCTGGGTTCCCACGGTCCTGTGTTCCCACGCAGCTGAAGACGCAGCTGGAGCGGACAGAAGCCGTCCTGGAGGACGAGCAGTCTCGGCGGCAGAAGCTCACGGCTGAGTTTGAAGAGGTGAGGCCCTGCTCATGGACCTCAGCCCATTCCCCCGGGAACCAGCGGTCATCACCACCCTGCCTGGCTGCGGCTGCCACCGGGCCTTGCACACGCAGGGGTGGGTGCACAGTGGGTCACAAGGCTGCCCTGACGACTAGTGCTCTGCACCACTCCACTGCCTCCTTGGCCTTGGGGCCCCACTACCCATCCTGGCCACGGGCTGGGTGCTTCTGTCCCCAGGGGCCAGGGGGTGTGCCTGCTGGTGCCAGTGAGGCCTCACCCCGTCTGGCTCCCCTCCCCAACAAGGCTCAGACAGCAGCGTGTCAGCTACAGGAGGAGCTGGAAAAGCTGCGCGCCGCCGGCCCCCTGGAGTCCCCGGGCACAGAGGAAGCCGTGCAGCTCAAGGTAGGGGCTGGCTGGGGTGTGTGCCAAGGCCGGGGCCCTTCGTGGCCTCGGAAGGGTCAGCAGGGGAGAGCCAACCCCGCCTGGGCCAGCTCAGGCACCACCTGCATGGGGGCTGGGAGCCGTGCTGAGGCCCCTGAAGCAGGTCCAGCCTTGCAGGGAACGTGGGGGCCAGGCTCTTCCTCTCTGGGGGGCAGAAACTGTCCCCAGAGGGTTGGGACCTGTGGGCATGGCTCTGTACACGTGACCCCCTTGGACCTCCTGTCCTGCAGGAGCGACTAGACAAAGAGAAGAAGTTAACAAGTGACCTGGGGCGCGCTGCCACCAAACTGCAGGAGCTATTGAAGACAACCCAGGAGCAGCTGGCGAAGGAGAAGGACACCGTGAAGAAACTGCAGGAGCAGCTGGCAAACACAGTGAGTGCTGCTCACGCGGGGCCGCCGTGCTGGCCTCCAGGGGCCGTGGGAGGTGCTGGGCGCCCCGGAAGGCAGGACAAGTAGGACCGACCACCCTGGGGGGGAGGGTGAGGACAGACTTGTCACCTGGCCAGCAGCCCTTATTCCACGCCTGCACGGACCCTTCTGTCCTCAAGTCCCACGGGCCCAGAGTCTGGTGGCGCAGCCTCCCCTCACCCTGCTCTCCACTGTCCACAGGACGGGAACGGCGCCAAGGAGGGTACCTCTGTCTGAGTCTCCTCTGCCGAAGACCCTACTGTTAACTTTACCAAAATGCCTTACACATTCCTTTTACAAGTAAATCAGCCAACCGCCACAGCGTTCACCAGGCCCACCCTCCAGGGGCTCCGGGAGAAGCCATCAGAGACGAGGCTTGCAGACTGCCATTCGTCAAAGAACCTTTGTCTCGGTGGATAAACACTATGCCCGCGAGCCCAGCAGCCCTGGATCAGGGCTGCGCAACGCAACTCGGGCAGATCCTGGGGGGTTAGCTGGGAGGCCGGGAGCTCGGATCTCCATGGCAATCAGTGCAATTGTTGTGTCTCCGCAGTGGGGCGGGAGGCAGCCGGCCCGGGGCCGAGTGCTCAGAAGCTGCAGGGCAAACTGGAGGGCCGCAGCCCAGCCCCGCTCAGCCTGGCTGCAGCCCCTGACCCCTGCGAGTTGCCAACCGGAACTGGTGTTACCTCCTGGATGTTAATGCCATTAAAACCAACGTTGTTGCCCAGCGCAGAAGTGTCGTCTGGTGCTGGGGCGCCCCCTGGGGGAGAGAACAAGCTTGGGTCTCCGTTCTCTTGAGGGGACTGACAGCTCTGTGAAGCATGGGGATGAAACTTGCTGCTTCCTGCCCCTCCCATCGCCTCACAAGGGAGCAGGGCCTAAGACCCTGGTGGCCAGATGCGCTGACCACCCTCCCCCACCCACGAGCACAGCTGTGGGTGGCCTGTGTGAAGTGAGCCCAGCAATGCACAGGGCGCTTGGCTGGCAATGTCCATACCTCAGGAGGGGGTGGTACTGGCCAGAAAAGCCCCTGGAAGCAGAGCCTCACAGGTGGAAGACCCGGTGTCCTTGGCTCCTGGTTCCTGAGGGAAAGCAACAGGGGCAGGAACTGAGGCAGAAGAGGCTCAGTCAGCGCAGTGTCTGGACCAAGCCAGGAAAGGGAGGTGGACCGGAGTGGCAGGTGGCAGGAGCCAGGCAGTTATGTCCAGGAGCTGCCTCCCAGAGCTGCCCCCCCCCCCCCACCAAGCACCCTCACGGCCCCTCCAATGGTAGGAGCAACTCTTCTGGGAGTGTCCTCACCCCCACAACCCCTAAAGCAGCACCCGTCAGGGGCTGCAATGCTGAGCCTGGGTGTGGCCCTTGCTAGCCTGTGTTGGAAACAAGGTGCTAGGAATCTGGGAAGTACCTCCCGCCAAGAGTGGGCTTAAACTCGAGCTCCCCAGAAGAGGCGGCACTTGTTGGGAACCACAGGCGCAGAGGTTCAGGTATGCTCGGGGGTGAGGCAGGGAGGGGAAAGCACCAAGGAGCCGGGTGGTGAAAGGCAGGAGGTGCACAGAGGGGGTTTCTCAGCAAGGGCAGACAGCACCTGCAGAACTGAGGCGGCAGAAGGGGCTGGAGCGCCGACCCCATGGTTTCTGGCCAGGAGACAGTGAGAGGGAGTGACCAGTGCCCAAACCTGATGCCTGTACCCGCCCAGACCAAACCCCATGGAAATGAAGGGACCTCACCTGGTGACAGGGCAGGTTTCAAATCCACCTCCACACTTAACCCTGGGCAGTGCATCAGCAACCTGGGTGAGTCAGGCTGGGAGGGAAGACACTGGTTTTCGACTGCCATGAATAGCAGCTGCTGAGCCCCACAGTACCTCAAAACGGACCCTGCTGTGTACCCAGTGCAGGAGGGCAGGCTTGTGGGGGAGCCCAGTGTACCAGTGGCCTTGCGCAAGGTCAGTGGTTTGGGGCTGTGGGGCCGTGGTGAGTGGCTGGGAGCGGGCCAGACCTGGGCCTGCATCGGGACTCTTGGATTACCACAGTGGGCCTGGGAGCCTACGTTCCCAAGGATCTCCTCCCTGCCACACTGCACCTGGAGGCTCTGCTGAGATGCCCTCAAGGCCCAGGACTGCAGAGGGAAAGGGAGACCGTGGGGAGACTAGGATGCTGGGGGTGCCAAGCTCTGCCTTTGGGCTCCAAGAGGGCAGTGACTGCGCCCTGGATTCTGGCTACAGTCCCCCTCCCCCCTCCCCAGCACAGTGAGAGCCCAGGGTCTAGTTGCAGGGCAGGAGAGGACAAAAGCAGCTGCAGTACAGGTTGTACGGGGCCCCCACCTGGCTGGCCTGGGAAGTTCCGTAGGACGCCACTAAGGGAAACTGCAGCCTGCAGCCTGCACTCCTACCAGAGTCCAAGGTTCTGCCCGCCTGCCTCTGTGGCCCAGCAGTGGCACCTGCCAGGCCAGCAGAGGGAGCCTGAATCTGCCAGGCATCAGGCAGGCCTTGCCACCACGCCTTCCAGGTCAAAGTTCCACTCCAGCACACAGCCGAGTGCTTGCAAGAGTCCGCATGCTACAGACTCCACAGGAGCCTGGCTCGTGGCCTGTCCCACAGTGTGGTGCTTGGGCAGCCCTGGACAGCTGGCTTCCGACAGGAAATGCTGCTCTGGTCTTCCAAGGCCAAAAAAGCCTCCCTTTAGGGTGAATCCAACCAAGATCCCCAGAGATGAGCCAACACTTCATGGAGGCCCACACACCCCAGAAGCAGCACCGAGACTGCCGGAAGCCCGTCGCGCAGACAGGGCTCATAAGCCAGCTGACTGCTCACCTGTGGGCAACTGACCATAACGGGCCCAGAGTCTGCAGGCAGCAGCTGGAGGAGGGAGCAGCGCAGGGCAGGCAGATGCGAGGGCAGCTCCTGTCAGGTTTTGGTCAGCCCAGGGAACAGAAGAAATGTCTTCTTGCCCCTTTCACATCTCCTTTGGTAGCTCTGAGTTCCAGATGCTAGAAATGAACTCACCAGAGGTGGGAAGGGAATGGCTCAGGATGAGAAACCAGGAGATGCAGGGTTTTGTCCCAGCTGTCACAAGTCAAGTGACCTGTGGCAATTACTTTACCTCTGGCTGGCTACTAAGGGGACTGGCCAGAGTCCAAGGAGAGCCCTGGGCAGCCAGCCAGAGCACCGCAAGTTAGAAGCCTGGCTTCCGGAACACCCTCTCATCACTCTGCCACCATGCAATCCATGTCCCTTTTTCCGGCTGCAGCCCAACTGGGACCCAGTCCAGCGCCTATTACATTTCAGAAACGGCCCTGATCACAAAGTGGTATGTCCTTGGCGCATCCAGGCTCCGATGGCCCAAAGGGCAAGGCACCTGTCAAGGAGAAGCTGCCTTCCCAGGTGTGGAGCAGCCAGTACTCTGGGCAGTTTCACATGAAGGAGCCCACGAGACTGGACCGAATTCTGCTATCCACGTCAATGTGTTTGCTGTGTCCTCAGAGACTACATTCTCTGGAACAACAAACATCATGGGCAAGCTCTGACTGAATTGCTAGCACTGGCTTTACTCACCTCTCTAAAGGCCAAAGAGCAGCCACTAGGGTGAACCCTAAGTCAGCTTCCCATGCATACATTTTTGTAATGTGTTTGCTGGAAGCAGAGTATACCTGCAGTTTTACTTCTAACAATTGTCAACTGAGGTCTAAACCCCAACTCCTCAGTTGCCCTAGGGGTGGGTGTTTGGCCTAGCAGCCGAGACACAGATTAAGGCACCTGCATCCCACCTGGGAATGCCTGGAGTCAGATTTCTAGCTTCAGCTCCTGATTCCAGCTTCCTGCCAATGCTGATCACGCAAATAACTGGGTTCTTGCCACGCCGAGAAACTTGGAATGAAACCCCGGCTCCTGGCTATAGTTCCAGCCTCAGCTAATGTGGGCACCTGGGGAGTAAACCAGCATGTAGAAGCTCTCTGTCTGAAAATACTTAAACAAAAAAAACACCACTCCCCCAGGTAGAGAGATGCGCATCTACCAGCATCTTCCAAACCCTGGACTAAGAGCCAAGTGCTGTGAGAGATGTCTGCATCACATTACGTGCCCCGCAGCCTCACTGCTGCAGCACAGAATGGCAGCTCCTGTAGCAGGGTCACACTCCATAGCAGAAACCACAAAACGGACTCTAACACACCTGACCCAAAACCTGGCTCTACCTACAGACCGCCAAGTAGGGTAGCCCTGGGCCTGCGCGGATTCCCTGGAGGCCTATTAACATACGGTCACTCACTCAAAACACTGCTTTGCAGTAAACAAATTCGGGATTAAAGAATGACGATCAGCCAGTTTATTTTCTAGTAAATTCTGAAAAAGATAAAGTGTTTTACCTTCTTGCCTCGGCAAAGCTTGGCATTTTGGGGAAATATCTGGAATAAAAACTCCTGTCACAAATACTCAGGCCTTGATGTCTCACCCCACATGGAAGGCAAATTCACACATGAATAATTACACAAGAGATTAAGTTATAAATGCTTCCTTTATTACATAAAGCCAGTAACTGCTACTTCTAAGTTTGACTGTTTGTGCACCTCTATGTTGTTCAAAGTGTTTTATGCCTGTGATGTTTAATGACAATCACTCCCAATGTCATCCGTGGCACCCGCTCCCCACTTCACAGCTGAGCAACAGCTCCCAGGCGCGAGCACACACTCAATGTTCTTCCACACTGTACTGTCCCAGAAACAGCAATGCTCCGACAGACGCAATTTTTAAAAAAAATCACAGGTGTCCTAGCTCATCAATATATCATTTTATCATTTTCATTAACAAAGCGCATTACAATGGAGCCCTAATTTGCATTGTAATTAGTTGTTACAAGACACTGCACATTCTCCTGAGGACACACCACCACTTCCAAGATGCAAGGTCACTCTCCAAACAGTCTCCCCACCTGCGAGTAGCAAGCGCACCGCAGGTGCAGGAGCTGCTTCCATCGGCATGCCTGAAATAGTGCTTTTGCAAGATCAGCGTGAATCGTAAGTGGACACAATTTGAGGCAGTCTTCATTACACACTGCCCAACTCAATCTGTTGTTAGTATATTAGTATTGTTATATATTATATGGGGAGAATTATATTCCATTATTCTGTTTAGTTTCAGGAAGAATAAAGAATCTGAACCAAAATTATAACCAGATTATGACCAATTCTCTAAGCAAAGAAACAAATTAACTGAGGTCAACACAAATGTAATAATTCTCTTCACCTTGCCCCATTTGGTGAACTGCATTATTAAAACTCCTGAGCTTAACAAAAATCTTTATAAGGCAACTCATCAAAACAAGCATGAGGCCAGTTAGAATTTAATTTCACACCAATAGAACTGCAGATCTAGATTTATTTAGGGCCATGATTGCACGTTTATAGAATATTTAGTTTACTCTAAAAGATTACAAGACAGCTCCCTCTCAGCAAGACCCTGGCCTAAATATATTTGCTTTACTTATATAGCAAGAAGAAGATAACATTACACATGGAAGCTTTCCATTTGTGGCACTGAATGATGAGCTACACAGGGCATCCTTCAAAAGCTACAATTAAGGATCCACCTAGCTTCTCTGCAATGCAAGCCCGATTGAGGTCTTCTGGCCCATTTGCTTGACATTCATGTTTTATCCCTAGGGAGGAAAAACAACAATTCTATTTAGAATTACAGCACAGCAGCTTACCTATTTCTATACGACAAAGACCAGTTCTAGCAGGCATACTGTGACATTCACGCACCGTGGTATACAGTGATCTGTAACTAGGGGCTGGCACTGTGGCACAACAGGTTAAACCGCCACTCGTGACGCTGGCGTCCTGTGCCAGAGTGCAGGT
The DNA here is from genome assembly GCA_949820135.1 of Sylvilagus floridanus. Lineage (NCBI taxonomy): Eukaryota > Metazoa > Chordata > Mammalia > Lagomorpha > Leporidae > Sylvilagus > Sylvilagus floridanus. The sequence goes on from OX463231.1 coordinate 88,589,099, forward strand.
TTGAGTGCCAGCTACTGTTTCTGATCCAGCTCCTTGCTAATGAGCCTGAGAAGACAGCAGAGGATGGCCCAACCAGCTGGGCCCCTACAAGTCACATGGGACACCCAGATGGAGTTCCTGGCTCCTGGCTTTGGCCCAGCCCAGTTATGGCTGTTGCGGTGGTTTGAGGAGCAAAAACAGCAGATAGAAGGTCTGTCTCTTGCTGCCTTTCAAATGAATAAAACATGTTTTGAAAAAAAATGTAGCACTATGTAAAATGTGTTACAAATTGCTTTCTCAGAAAAATTTCATTGCCACCCTGGAAAACGAACTCAACTACACAAGAATGCCGTCGCCTCTCTGTGAAGAGCGCATTCAGGGTCCATTTCTCAGGCTCTGCTGAAAGCACAGCAGGTCAGCTTGTGGGTCACTCAGTGATGCTTAAGTATAAAAAAAGACAACAAACGATCTTCTAATATCACCAAATCAAGGAAAGGCAATGCACCACTCATCTGATGAGGCATCTCCTCTGAATCTTTTTGGTTTCACTGTGGAAATGTTGAAGTTTAAGGAGTCATTTAAAACACTGGCTAACAGAACACACTTCCAGGGAACACTCCAACATCCAGCCAAATGCAAGAGGAGCCTGACGCAGCACTGAACTATGCAGCAGCAGGGCTTGGGGAAGGAAGCAAGAATTTTGTTTTCCTAAGTCAAACAAACCAGGGCAAACCTGTTCTGCTACGAGAACACAAAAACCAGTCACAGTAAAACAAACAAAACTAGCGCTGGACCAAGCCCTTGTGACCCTGGCTCAATCAGATGTTTGAAAATAGTCACGACAGGAAGGCAGTGGGGCAAACCCTTGAACTAATGCTTACTTTTGACCCCAACCACACCTTCCATTCTACAGCTGAGAGAATGACGGCCCACGGAGGTTAAGTGCTGTTGGCCAAGGTCACACAGCAGTTAGACGACAAGCTTAGCCCCCAGTGCAGGCCTCTGGGCAATCACCCCATGCACTCTGCATCATACCCACGTTTCCTCTTGGCTGGAGTCTGGCTGGAGAACACATCAGGATCCCAATCCCCTAGTGGCAAGTCAAATTTAACTGCCAGCTCGAGGAGTGAGTGCACTCGCCAGTGGACAGAGATGAATCAATTACCTAAAATCATACCGTTCAACAGTAAAGCTACAGGTAAGTTCTCCAAAGAAAATGAGGCGCTGCCAAGAAGAGCTGCAGCGCTCCTCCACTCCAGGGACTCACCGCATGCTCAACGTGGAAGTCAAGTCTAGAGCTTACCTTGGAACTTCTTTTTGATTGCATCCTTGGAGCTTGCATAGATCATTTTACTTTTCAGAGGTGCTAGTTCTGGTGCCCTAGAAAGGAAGACACCAAAAATGAAGAAAACCAGTTTAGAGAAAGCACAACGTACACCTTGTTAGACAGCCTCCACGGGGAGGAAGGGGTGCTTGCCTCTCCTGAAAACATTTCCCTAATAAGTAAAACTGCTTATTTCCCTGCCTCTTCCCAGAGTCATGTTATGGGTAGGCAGTTACTCAGGGTGATAGCACAGTTTGTAAAAAGCCAGAGAGGGGACGGCATGGTGGTGCAGCACACTGATCCCCTGCAACACCAGCATTCCCTGATGTGCCAGTTCAAGTCCCGGCCACTGCCCTTCCAACCCAGCTCCCTGCTAATATGCCTAGATAGGCAGAGGAAGATGGCCAAAGTACTTGGTCCCCTACTACCCAGCTGAAGCTCCTGGCTCCTGCCTGGCCCAGCCCCGGCTACTGAAGCTGTTTGGGGAGCAGACCAGTGCATGGAATGGCGATCTCTTTCTCCCCATCTAATTAACTCTGCCTTTCAAAAAAAAAATAAATCTTTTAAGAAAAAAAATTTTTTTGAAAAAGCAAAATACCCTGGTTTAAAAAAAAAAAAACACTATCAGTAATGTAGCTCTTCTTTTTAATTTTTTTATCTGCTATGTTCAACCTAACCATCACATATATTCAAGTTCTGAAAGTTTTTCTAGTTAGAGGAAGTTTCAGAACATAGAAGAAATACAGAGAACAAATGGTATCTGCCGTCCAGAATCAAGCATTTGGGCTTTTTTGCTGTAGAATGTTTACTAAAGAACAATCAACTGCAAATAAAGCAGAAGTCCCCTTCTCCTGAGCCCCTTCACTTCTATCCATTCCAACAGCAGCCTCGCACAAAAGGACTGGTTTTTCCTTTTCAATCAAAATCTGAATATCAACAATTCTCTGGAAAAAATACTAAATCCCTATGTATAATCCTAAGTCCATGGCACAGGGCACTTCAGCAATAACCACATATTGTCAGTATCACCATCTTGTACTTTCCAAGTTTTAGTGCCTCCCGCCTGGTGAACAGAAGCACACACACGCTTCACAACACTTTCTTCAGCAGCGCTGGAGAACCACACAGTGGGTAACAGACTGCAACCCTTCATCCCACTCAAGACTGTTTATACGTCACTGTCTTCTTCCCTCTAGACCAAGCAGACCTCAGGCCTGGCTCTGTGCCACAGTCCCCATACGGAGCAGAGTGAAATGCTTGGGCACGTAAGGATTCCGTTTAGCGGCCATGATCCGGGACCCTCTAAGCCAGCAGCATCACAGTGTGGCCCTCGCCTCACCTGCTCCCACCCTGTGTGCAGCCTCTGTCCCTCTGATGCTCACAGGCTCCAGACCCACAGCCCAGTGAAGGGTCAAAGCCATAGCTGCCTCAGGACCAGCACATGTGTGAGCCTCAAAGGTAAGTGGGTACTTTTCTTACACAAAGAGGCCAGGGACTGAGCTGAGTTCATGTAGCCAGATGATTAAAATACTTTAAGAGCCACTCCCAGGACCCAGCTTCTTACAGAAAACGCCTGTAATAAGCTTTTATTCTTCCTTAATACTGCAAAATAAATCAGTGCATTAAACAATGATTTTCCCTTTCTTCTTTCTACTTTTCTCTTCCAAGTATTCTTCAGTAATCATGTATAGCTCTCATAATGAAAAAATTCATTAAAACCAGGAAAAAAATCTTTAAGTGGAGGAATTAGCAATTTAAATGTATGTGCTTTCAGCTGGCTCGTGTGACACTCTGCCTAACACCCAGAATGGCAGGTACTCCGCCTATGTATTCAGAGCTACTTTCTCAGGCTCTCACACAATATAATGCATTTAATGAATGCACCTTCATTCAAATCAAAATCATACTTATTTTAAATCTTACCAACTATTATCTTTATGGAGCAGCCACAGTAAAGGTGAGTTCCAATACACGTACCCAGACTTCACAGCTGTGGTCCTACAGCATGCTAGTTTGTTACCCTTCTTTGAACTCCGATTATTTTGGCCTCCTAGCCCCACATTCCTTATACCTCAAGCTGCCGAGTGCACATGGCTAAAGGCTAAGTCCCTCTCTGCCTTGCACTGGCTCAGGACAAAGTACTGGAAAAAGTGTTCCCTCCTAAAAACTGGAGGGTGTCACCACCTCTTCTACTTGGAATATTTTCATTAGGTGGCTACCTGACCCTAACAAGGAATGTAGTATGATGTTATTAAATGAGGATACAAGTATGATTTTTTTCTATAGCTTCTATAGCTTAAATTCAGATCTGATTTTACCTGAAAAACCCAAATAATTCCAGAAGAAGGCCATCCCAAACACTTTACAGCACCTTTTCATTATCTGGAGCATGGGTTGTGGGGAACCTTTTTTCTGCCAAGGGCCATCTAGATATCTGTTACATTTGTGGGCCATAAAAATTTATCAACTTAGGGGCTGGTGCTATGGCGTAGCAAGTGAAGCTGCCGCCAGCAATGCTGGCATCCCATGTGGGCGCCTATTTGAGGCCCGGCTACTCCACTTCCGATCCAGCTCTTTGCTACAGCCTGGGAAAGAAGATGGTCCAAGTCCTTGGGCCCTTGCACCAGTGTGGGGGACCCAGAAGAAGCTCCTGCCTTTGGATCAGCACAGTTCCAGCCATTGAGGCCAATTGGGGAATGAACCAGAGGATGGAAGACGTCTGCCTCTCCTTCTCTCTCTGTTTTAACTCTTTCAAATAATAAATCTTAAAAAATATATATATCAACTTAAAAATCTGCAGAGCCAGCACTATGGTGTAGTGGGTAAAGCCGCCGCCTGCAGTGCCGACATCCCATATGGGCAACGGTTCAAGTCCCGGCTGTTCCACTTCTAATCCAGCTCTCTCTATGGCCTGGGAAAGCAATGGAAGATGGCCCAAGTCCTTGAGCCCCTGCAGCCACATGGGAGACCTGGAAGAAGCTCCTGGTTCCTGGCTTTGGATTGGCACAGCTTCAGCAGTTGCAGCCACTTGAGGAGTGAACCAGCGGATGGAAGATTCTCTCTCTGTAACTCTTTCAAATAAATAAATAAACCTTTAAAAAATCTGCATACTTTAGATTATTGAATTTCGAGTCCCACCTGTGGTTGCCTGGGCAGAATCAAATGATTTCAAAGGCCTTACACAGGCCCATGGGCTGAACGTTTCCTTCCCGATCCAGAGCAACACTGTCCAACAAAGCTTTCTGCGATGGAAAATTCTACACCTGCATTATTCAATAAGGCAGCCTCTAGTCACGTGACTAGTGAGCATTTGAAATGTGGTACTTTATTCAAATAAGAAACTGAATTTTAATTTAAATGAACTTAAAACACACAGGACTAATGTGCAATGTAGAGCAAATCACAGTGAAGAGGCAACAGTGACAACTTCTGCCAAAGTGGCACACCATACAGGACAAGTAAGTTCAATTCTTGGCACAGCATGTTGGAGAGGTAGGATTCTGCCTTACAGAAAACGTTAGTAGAGATTGGAATCTTTAGCTTATAATCAGTAAATTCAGAGCCAAAAGAGAAATCCACCTTCTCTGCACTTGCTTCACCAAAAAACAAAACAACACAAAACACAATTATTGAAAAGTCACATTCTTTCAAGTAGATACAATAGTGAAAATTCAAGTCCCAAAAGCTAAGCCCTTTCAAAACCTTATCAACAAAAATTAGATTATAGTGACTGCAAATAGCTTGAATAAAAATGGTCCTAGAACCAGTTCTCTAAGAGCTGACAATGAGGGATTAATCCAAGTTTCCCTGAGGCCAATATTTCTAACACACTTACCACAAAAAAAACATCAACTCTTCTTTTCTGGATTCCTTGGTTTCAAAGCTGGCATCATACAAAGCATAGCGACAATCTTTTTCAGGAAGCATTCCTACAAAATGCTTGAAAGGGTCGGTTATGGTCACACCAACATCTCCAACCAAGATCTCCTTGCCTTCTTCTACAATGATGCACTTTTTGTCTGCACTGAGACAAAAAATGACAGCCTTCTTTCTCTTCTTGATTTCTTCTGGTGTGGAGCATTTCCGAACTTTCATGTCATAAAATATGCGACATACTTCATCAGCAACTTGTACTCCTGAAGCCTATCATGAGAAAACAGATAAGGCTTAAGAGTTTTTATCATGCAAATACAAAACACTAACTTTTAGTTATAGACTGGCGTATACTTAAAATGTTTCACATATACTTACTAGTCAATAAGAAAATGAGAAAATATGAGCTGAAACCACTAATTTCAGAAATCAAACTCTGTTAAAAATTACACACATAAGGCAGGCATCAGTACTGGGGAGAGTGCACGTGTGGGAAGATTCGGCTACAGCAGCCTCTTGGACCCTAAACCTAGAAAGCAATGCTTCTTAGGCTGCTGCTTTATTTTCTTATATCAATTGCTCAGAACAATCACCAGAGACAAAGCATCTCCCCAGTTTGCACAGCAGTGCTATCCAAAATTCCTTTCACAATGCATAGATGCTCAGAGTTGCTGGGTTTGGAAAATTCCATTTCTATAGCATCTCTTTCTCTAGAAAAAAGTATTAAAAGGTCTGAACCTTGTTGTACTTACATTTCAAAATTAAGTGATCAATATTCACTAACGTATTAGTCATTTTCCAGTAAAATTCTACTTAACAAAACAATCTCCAAGTTTTAAATTGAGATTATACAGGAAAATATTTACTGCTTTAGCAAAGATGGCGGCTAAATTTGAGATCTACATGTTAGAATGTTAATTGTACCCAAAATTAATGCCAGGTAATTTAAGAAATAAAAATACACGTGAGGTAAAGACATAACTCACAGGAGAAAATATTTGTAATCAGATTCAAAATATATAAAGAACCCTTACAATTCAACAATAAAAAAAAAGACAGGGGTGGGTGTTTAGTGCTGCACATCTCAATTCAGAGTGCCTGGGTTCAAATCAGCTTTAGCTCTGCTTCTAATCCCAGCTTCCTACTCATGCACACCATGGGAGACAGAAAGTGAGTAGAGACTGAACCAGTGGATAGAAGATATCTCAATAAATCTGAAAAAGGCAGTAAGTCAATTAAAAAATAGTCAAAAGATCTGAATAGATGTTTTTCCAGAAAACAAACACGAAGGCCAATAAGCACATGAAAAGAAAATAATCACTAGGGAAATGCAAACCAAAATCACAATGAGACATCTATCACTTCACACCAGCCCAGATAGCTAAATAAAAGTGATGGACAGTAACAAATGTTGGTGAGGCTGCACCACTGTGCAGTAAGACAGCCATTTTAGCAACGTGCTAGCCCTTCATAAAGTTAAACATGGAGTCACATATAACCTAAGAATTCCACACAAATACATGTACCCAAATGTTCATAGCAGCATTATTCATAATAGACCCCAAACAGAAAAAACAATTTCAATCAAGGGGTCAACAGATTTTAAAAATGTGGTATATCCATACAATGGAATATTATCTGGCCATAAACAATGAGGTGTGGATACATGCTACAACATAGATGAACCTTGACAAGCAGGCTAAACACAGAATCCAGAGGAGCCACTGTGGTACAGCAAGTTAAGCTGCTACTTGCAATAACAGCATCCCATATTGGAATGCTGGTTCAAGTCCCAGCTACTCTGCTTCTCATCTAGCTCCCTGCTGGAAGGCAGCAAAAGATGGTCAAGTACTTGAGCCCCTGATAACCATGTGAGAAACCACCTGGTTCCTGGCTTCAGCCTAGCCCCAGCCCTGGTTGTTGAGGGCACTTCGGGAGAGAACCAGAAAACTAGGAGGAGTTTTTATCTCTATCACTTCGCCTTTCAAATAAATTTTTTTCTTAAAGATTTATTTATTTATTTGAAAGGCAGAGTTACAAAGAGGCAGAGAGAGAGAGAGAGATGTCTTACCATCCGCTGGTTCACTCCTAAATGGCCACAACGGTCGGCACATCCAAAGCTAGGGGCTTCTTATGGGTCTCCCACACGGGTGCAGGGGCCCAGACTTGGGCCATCCTCTACCGCTTTCTCAGGTCATAGCAGAGAGCTGGAACAGAACTGAAGCAGCCCTGCTGGATCTCAACCTGATGCCCATATGGGATGCTGGCACTGCCCCTTTTTTTCTGTTTTAAAGATTTGGGTTGTTTTTTTTTTTTGAAAGGCAGAGTTAGAGAGGGAGAGAGAGAGAGAGATCTTCCATCTGCTGGTTCACTCACCAAAAATGGCTGCAAGAGCCAGGGGCCAAGGCACTTAGGTCATCTTCCACTGCTTTCCCCAGGTATATTAGCAAGGAGCTGAATTGGAAGTGGAGCAGCCAGACTGAGCCTTAAACCAGCATCCATATGGGATGCCAGTGTCTCAGGTGGCAGTTTAACCTACTACGCCACAACACCAGCCCCTCAAATAAATAAATCTTAAGCAAAACAAAACAAAGAACACAGGCAGAGAAGGCTACATATCACATGATTCTATTTTTATGAAATGTCCAAAATTGGCTAATCCACAGTCAGAAGAGTGGATCAGCGGATTTCAGGGGCTACAGGAAAAGGAGGAATAAGGAGTGACTGCTAATGGGAATTGGATTTCTTTATGGAGTTAAGAGTATGTTCTGGAATTTAACTGAAGTGACAGATGACACAACTGTGAATATAATGAAACTGAGTTATTCTTTATTTTTTGTGAATAATCTCAATATAGTCATTATCTAAAAATAAAAATGTATGTAAGTGGAGGAGAGTACCTTAAGATCTTAAGTATTTACTTAAGCCCTAAGTTTTCAATTCTGAAAATATTTCAGTGTTATAGTATTTATTTCAAAGTTACTGTAAGTGGTATATTTACAGCTCAAAGTTTTTTTCAGTGTCCTAAATATAGGACAATGGGATTGAAAGGGTTAAGGTAAAGAGGCCATCTGATCATCTGATTCATTCGAGGAGTACCTACATACAATATATTTCAATCTCATCTTATTCACATCTAATCATAAGCCACTTCAATCCTATCTAATCTACATTTTCAGCTTATAAATGAATATTTCAATGTAAATTAATGAAGTGATACAGAAAATTAACATTAGAAAAGTCAAAAACTACACAATTCTATTACAATCTTTTAAAAAAGAACTTTCTTTAATCCTTTTTATTGCTTTAAGGATAGTATTTTTCTAACCTTTAAAAATTTACGTTAATAATGTTTATTTTGCAGATAATTAAGATGTTCAAAATAACCAAAATTAATAAAAGACTAGAAACTGACCAAATTCCTCTAACTTCCTAGTTTGCAATACTGATGTGTAAGCCACATTTGACCCAACAAAGATTGTAAAATACCACAACATATTAAACTTTATATTCAACCAGTATCTTCTTAATATCTAAGAATCTCAAAGGACATTCTACATTGATTTCAAAGTTAAAAATCTAATTAAACATGTACTAAAAACTGAAAACAGAAAGTACCTGTAACTTGTGCAATTATAATGCAGCTAAATCTGATAATTTACAGACATCTTAAAAGCCTCAACAAAGAGGGCTTGGGCTTTTTTCTATCAGAAATGAGGTCTGGAGGTTTCTGATGAGGAAAGACCATTAGACACTTGTACTTAACGACATGAACACCATGCATGAGGAAAGTGCCTCAGAAACTGAAAGCAGAAAGAGCAATATTGAGGAGAGAACTCAGAACTTCAGATGTAAAGCTGAAAACAAAAAACAAACGCCAAGGACAGGTCAAAGCCAAACCAATACAACTGAGTAAAACAGGAAGGAGCAGCATCAGATAAGAGCCACAGTGCTCTGGACATGTGACTTAATGTATGAGCAGATGGGTGGAGCTATCGCAGTATGACATGTCAGCCTGAAGACTGTACAAGACACACAGGTGGAGATGACAAGTCAGCAATGCAAGACTGAGCAGGAGACTTACAGGAAGGCTGCACCTAATACACATCCTGGATAGCTCACACAGCGCGGGCACCAGCATCAACTGCAAGAGAACTCAATCAAGGAAACCAAGAGTGAAGAAGAAAATCAGAAAACAGCATCCTAGAAGCCAAAGGAGAGTGTTTCCAGGAGAGCGATTGCTAGTAACAAAAAACTTCAGAATTTGAGGGACAAAGACTGAAAAGAAACCTCTAGACTTGGGGCCAGCGCTGTGGCACACCGGCTCCACTGCCAGACATTTCCAAATCACAGTAATTCTATGAAACAGCTGTCATTATTTGTATCTTACAGATGGGGAAACTGAGGCACAGAAAGGTAACTTGCCCGTAGTCAAACAGGAAATGACTGAAGTGATATTTGGAATCAGGGAATTTAGCTCCAGAAGATATTCTTAACCACTCACATTAATTAACAAAACCAGAGATCTAAGAGACTGATAGGAACCAGGGGTACGGATGGAGAGTTAGTCTTAGCTAAAGACTTGGCTAACTTTTTTTTCCTTTAAAATGGGAAGGAGAGGAAGACAGTTTGGAAGGAAGATGAACTGCCAAAATCTATGCCAGAATGGACCTGTTTTCTCTATACAGTGTAAGCCAGGAGGAGTCAGGAGGGATTTGAGGGCACACTATGAAGAGATTCAGAATTGCTATTCTGGGGCATTCCAAAGGGAATCCCTGAGGATAAGGAAAAGGGCTCTGAGGCCTTCCAAGGGTTCAGGTGGGATCAGAGGCGGCAGCGGGACAGAAAGCAGACGCGATGACAGTGCAAGTGGAGAGGAAGGACTACACATTCTCCTCACTTTCTTCCAAGCTCAGGCTTTCAACTCTCTAATATAAATGACTCATATGCTGTTCAGACTTCTGCCTTCCTGAGCTCCTAGCCTTTACACCCAGTCTAACACCTCCAATTGGAAGTCTCAGCATATCCAAAATGTCCCCTGCTAATCAAATCAATCTTCCTTTCTAGTACCTATCACCATCTTTTTAATTGCACAAAGCCAAGCCTAAAAGACATTCTCAATTCCTTCTCTCTCGCCCTACTTAATTCTGGATTTTCATATTTCTCCAAGTCATTTCATGCCACTGTCCTAGTCCAAGTTCCCAATGCTTCCTACCTGATCTGCTACAATAACATCCCAAATGGTTGCTGAGTAGAACCCCACTGTTCTCTTCCTAGGCAAACAGCAAGACCGCACTCCCCAGTTTTCCTTTCCAGTTCATCTGGGGTCATATGTCTGAATTCTGCAAAGCAAAGGTGGGCATGGTGGTATAAATCATTTCTAGTCTTAGCCCTGGGTTCTAGTCCTGGTCGGGGCGCTGGACTCTGTCCTGGTTGCCCCTCTTCCAGGCTAGCTCTCTGCTGTGGCCAGGGAGTGCAGTGGAGGATAGCCCAAGTGCTTGGGCCCTGGCACCCCATGGGAGACCAGGAGAAGCACCTGGCTCCTGCCATCAGATCAGCACGGTGCACCGGCAGCAGTGCGCTGGCCACGGCGGCCATTGGAGGATGAACCAGCGGCGGAGAAGGACCTTTCTCTCTGTCTCTCTCTCTCTATCCACTCTGCCTGTCAAAAAATAAAATAAAATAAATAAATATAAATAAATGATCTTTAAAACATTAAATACGGGGTTGGCGTTATGGCTCAGCAGGTTAAGCTGCACCTGCAATGCCAGCAACCCAAACGGATGGGCAGTTCAAGCACCAGCTGCTGCACTTCCAATCCAGCTCCCTGCTAATATGCCTTGGAAAGGAGAAGATGGCCCAAACACCTGGGCCCCTGCCAAATCACCTGGAAGATCCAGATGGAGTTTCAAACTCCTGGCTTTGACCTGGCCCAGCCCTGGCCACTGCAGCCATTTGGAGAATGAGGAGGCAGATGGAAGATTTCTCCTCTCTCCATCTCCTTCTCTCTTATCCCCCTCTCTCTGTAACTCTGCCTTTCAAATAAGTAAAAAATATAAATATGTACATGTCAATCATAACTTACAAAAATTGCTTTAAATAAAAACGACCTTAAGCTTGGTCCTCCCTTGCCATGATGACACTGGTGGACATACTTTACAACAGAAGACAGCTGCCAACCCTGCTGGACTCTGAATCTTCATTGTATTAAGCCACTGAAATTTGAAGTTCAATTTGTTATCACAGCTGTTCCAATACATCAAAGTTGCTCACGTTCACAGCTGATTCCCTCTACTTTTTAATTCATTCTGTATGTTGCAGCCCAAGATCTGAAACCACCATACTGAATTGAAAACACTGGGAGTCTAGCCTGGCAGTTAAGGCACTGGCTTGGGACAATGCATCCCATATCAAAAGTGTCTGGGGGGTCGGCGCTGTGGCATAGCGGGTAAAGCCGCTGCCTGCAGTGCTGGCATACCATATGAGCACCGATTCGAGTCCCCGCTATTCCACTTCTGACCTAGTGCTCTGCTATGGCCTGGGAAAGCAGTGTAAGATGGTCCAATGCTTGGAGGGTGGGTACCCCTGCACCCAAGAGGGAGATCTGGAAAAAGATCCTGGCTCCTGCCTTCGGATTGGCACAGCTCCAGCTGTTCAGCCATCTGGGGAATGAACTAGCAGACAGAAGACCTGTCTCTCTCTCTCTGCCTCTGGCTCTGCCACTCCGCCTTTCAAAAAAATAAATAGATCTTTAAAAAAAAAAAAAAAAAGAAAGAAAATAAGTGCCCAGGTTAGAGTCCCAACTTGGCTCCTGATTCCATCTTTCTGCCAGTGCCATCCTGGGAGGCAGGAGGCAATATACCTATACCTCAAATAGTTGAGTTCCACCACCTACATTTAAGACCTAAACTGAGACCATGGCTCCTAGCTTCAATCTGGCTGGGCTCTGTTGCAGGCATTTGGTGTGTGAATTAGCAAATGGAAGATCAATCTCTGTATACCTCTCTGCCTTTCAAATAAGTTATTTGTTAAAAAGTTCGGGGGCCGGTACTGTGGCGCAGGTTAATCCTCCTCCTGTGGTGCCGGCATCCCATTTGGGCGGGTACCAGTTCTAGTCCCAGATGCTCCTCTTCCAACCCAGCTCTCTGCTATGGTCTGGGAAAGCAGTAGAATATGGCCCAAGTGCTTGGGCCTCTGCACCCGCATGGGAGACTGGGAGGAAGCACCTGGCACCTGGCTTCAAATCGGCACAGCTCCAGCCGATGTGGCCATCTGGGGAGTGAACCAACAGAAGGAAGACCTTTCTGTCTCTCCCTCTCACTGTCTGCAACTCTACCTCTCAAATAAATAAAATCTTAAAAAAAAAAAAAAAAAAAAAGAAGAAGAAGTCAAAGCCTTCTAACTGATCTGAGAATAGAAATAGCAGTAGAAATAGCAGTAATTTTATAATGTGCATGATCTGACCCTACCTACCTCTGCTGTCTTGCCTTGTTGAACTCCCTCTGCAATCTTACTAGTCCCTGGTCTTCTCTCAATCAGGTAAAAGTATTTGCTCTGCTCTCTCCCACCTCAGTGCCTTTGCCAGCCCTGTACATTCTGCCTGGATGGCACCTCCCTACCCTTTCCCTAATTCACTCTTTAGATCTCAGATCAAGTCAAACCTTGTAGAAAAGCTGAAATTCATGCAGTTTTTTCATAATACACATTTCCCACAAACTTTCTGAAGACTTTTCTGTGTGTGGATTTCAAACTTTTTTTGGCAGCAAAATGAACTTGCCACTTAGTTCCGCTTTTCCATGAACTTTTAAAAATATTTTTGGACATGATCTCTCTCATGAGAACATATCTCAAGACAACTTTTCTCTGTAAAGAAACGCAGGATAAGCAGAGCTGTGCTTTTGGGAAATATATTAAGCCATACACAGAACTAGAACTAGAACAGGAAGAGAACTGTAGCAGGAAAATCAGTGCAAAGGCCTTGATTAAGTTAGAGGCAGTAGTACGGAAGAGAAGGGAATGGGTACCAATACTGCCGAAGTCCCTCTCAGTGGTACTTGGTAGTCACAGGACTGGAGAGGGAAAGTAGAAAAGGACTGGGGATCAGTAGGCCGATTAATATTGCCAAATGCCAGCTTTCTCTCATCCTTCCACAGGGGTGGCTTTAGAGGATTTGGCATTAGAACTCAGTTTGGCATTAGAACTGGTTCTTCCTATTAATATTATAATACAAAATTTTGTCAGTGGAAATAAGAACTCTAGCAGGTAAAGTGCATGTTACATTCAACAAATATATACACATTAGTTATACTTTTTGGTTCACTTAGTACATCCTTGAAATAGCCATGATATGGCAGAAATGAAGATTAAACAAACGGTCCCTGATTCTTGGTAATAATTATACAGTAAAACTAAAGCCATGAAGACAGACTCAGAAACCAGCAAACTGGGACCGGTGCTGTGGTGTAGTGGACTAAGCCTCCGCCTACAATGCCAGTATCCCATATGAGCAACTGTTCAAGTCCCAGCTGCTGCACTTCCAATCTAGCTCCCTACTAATATGCCTGAGAAAGCAGCAGAAGATGGCCCAAACAATTGGGCCCCTGCACCCACATGGAAAGACCCAACAGAAGCTCCTGGCTCCAGTCTTCAGCCTAGCACAGCCCCAGCTGTTGCAGCCATCTGAGGAGTCAACCAGCAGATGGAAAACCTCTCTCTCTCTCTCCCACTCCCTCAGTATTTCTTTCAAAAATAAATCTTAAAAAAAAAGTAAGAAAGCAGCAAACACCACCCATAACGAAAGACTGGCCCAGCACTGCCCAGGCTCCTCCCTTCCTCCATGAGCCATTCTCCCAGTGCCAGAGTATCCCCTTCTCAATAAGCCGGGGGCTCTTTTACCTTACATTGTCAGGGGCACTGGAAAGCTGGTGTAAAGAATAATGGGGGGGGGGGGGCTGGCACCGTGGCGTAGCTGATAAAGCCACGTCCTGCAGTGCTGGCATCCCATATGGGCACCGGTTCAAGTCCTGGTTGCTCCACTTCCGATCCAGCTCTCTGCTATGGCCTAGGAAATCAGTAGAAGATGGCCCAAATCCTTGGGCCCCTGCACCCACATGGAAGACCCAGAAGCAGCTCTTGGCTCCTGCCTTCAGGACGGCACAGCTCCGGTCATTGTGGCCAATTGGGGAGTGAACCAGCAGATGGAAGATCTCTCTCTCTCTCCCTGTGACTCTCCTTCTCCCTCTATGTAACTCTTTCAAATAAATCAATAAATCTTAAAAAAAAAAAAAAGATTAATGGGACTGAAAGAAGATGAAATAATCCTCAAGTAACTGCAGTTAGTTAACATCTTGGTTTCCAAGAGAGAACTTGAAATTAAAGTACCAAAACTATGTCAAGAGTCCACCCAAGTTCCTCTATTAACTAGCTATGTTACCTTGGGCAAGACATTCAACAGCTCTATAAAATCAGTTCTTCAACTATAATCTAGGGTACTGCACTAGATCAGCTATTATCAAACTTTGACAATCTGAGAGTTTTCACTCACAATAACTAGCTCCCAGTAAGGATCACTAAAATTTAATATTAAAATTTCAATAAATTTGGGTAGGTGTTTAGCCCAGAGGTTAAGATGCCAGATAAGAAGGTCATATGACCAGTACCACAGCTCAATAGGCTGACCCTCTGCCTGCGGCACCGGCACACCGGGTTCTGGTCCCGGTTGGGTGCCGGATTCTGTCCCAGTTGCCCCTCTTCCAGGCCAGCTCTCTGCTGTGGCCCAGGAGTGCAGTGGGGGATGGCCCAAGTCCTTGGGCCCTGCATCCGCATGGGAGACCAGGGGAGGCACCTGGCTCCTGGCTTCAGATCAGCATGGTGCGCCGGCCACAGCGTGCTGGCCGTGGCGGCCATTGGAGGGTGAACCAATGGCAAAAGGAGGAACTTTCTGTCTCTCTCACTGTCCACTCTTCCTGTTAAAAAATAATAAATAAATAAAAGAAGCTCATATGTCGTATCAGGGGGAGAGTTTGAGATCCAGCTCTAACACCTGACTCCAGCTTTGTGATAATGTAACCCCTTGAGCCCCTGCCACCCACACAGGACACTTGAATTGAGTTCCTAGATCCTTGCTTTGTCTTGCCCAGCCCCAGCTATTCTGAGGATGGATCTTTTTTTTTTTTTTTTTAATTTGACAGGTAGAGTTATAGACAATGAGAAAGACAAGAGAGAAAGGTCTTCCTCCCATTGCTTCACTTCTCTAATGGCCGCTATGGCCGGTACTGTGCCAATCTGAAGCCAGGAACCAGGTGCTTCTTCCTGGTCTCCCATGCTGGTGCTGGGGCCCAAGCACTTGGGCCATCCTCTACTGCCTTCCTGAGCCACAGCAGAGAGCTGGACTGGAAGAGGAGCAGCCAGGACTAGAACCCGGTGCCCATATGGGATGCTGGTGCCACAGGCAGAGGATTAACCAAGTAAGCCACGGCAGCGACCCCTAGAGTGAATGAGAGGATGGACCATCTCTTTCTACCTGTCTCCCTCTCTCTCTCTCTCTCTCTTTTTAAAAGATCTATTTATTTGAAAGTCTGAGTTACACAGAGAGAGACGGAGAGGCAGAGAGAGAGGTCTTCCATCTGCTGGTTCACTCCCCAGTTGGCCTCAACTGCTAGAGCTGTGTCGATCTGAAGCCAGGAGCCTCTTCCAAGTCTCCCATGTGGGTACAGGGACCCAAGGACTTGGGCCATCTTCTACACTTTCCTAGGCCATAGCACAGAGTTGGATCAGAAATGGAACAACTGGGACTTGAACTGACACCATATGGGATACCAGCACTGCAGGAAGCGGCTTTACCTGCTATGCCACAGCGCCAGCCCCTCCACCTGTCTCTTTTCAAATAAAATGAAAATAAATTTTTAAATTTTTTTAAAAAGCACCACACAATGGTGTTAAAAATTTTTTTAAATAAATGCAATTGTGAAATTTCACTCAGTATACTAAAATCTTAGCTCATTGCAATACTTACTTCCTTGCCTATATGTCTTATTTTTATCCTGAAGCTGTAGAGGCAAGGGTACTTTACAAATACTAATAAGGCCAAGCTCAAAGCTTTTCTTCCCCAAGAAATCCCAAAGTCTAATGGGCCCTTTCTCCAAATCATATTTCAAATAAAACACACAGGAATTCAAAGAAGCCACATATACTGAGATATAGTTTATCTATGATGACAGTTCAACAATTATGGTATTAATTTTGGTGGATGTGTTATCACAAAGTGACATCATGGGAATTTAGAAATAAAGCTGTTATCAGCTGTAACACCGACACATGCACTCTGTCATGATACCGAGCTGGTTCTACCTAATAGGCTCTCCACCAGTCTTGTGTTTTGGTAGTTCTCTAAGCTCAGCTAATGAGAAACCTAAGTTTCATTTTTTAAAGTAAAATCAAGATTGTTTTCGATTTTAAATTTTAGAAATTGATATACAAATGTACAGTTGACAGTGAAGGCTATTAAGGGATACTCTGAACATAGCACCAAAATTTGCTGCACAGTTGGGAAGGAAAACATTAAGAAAAGTAGATTATTAACACAGAGCTTTTTGACTACTGTAAAAAAGTAAGTTACAACTTTAGTTTCTCCCTGTCTTACACCATTGACCACTGAGGAGTAACTGTTAATCTTAAAGCCCCACCCCCCACATCAAAGTAGATGCTGTTAAAGAAATACACCCTGCATCTCACCTGACAAATACCGGTATGTGATCTTCTTGTGAAGTGTAATGATTGTTTAAACCTGAGTGTCCTCTCAGAGAAATGCTATAAAATATTATAGTCCCCCTTCATCCTTGAGGTAAGTTCTAAGAGCCCCAGGGAAGGTCTGAAATCATGTGTAATGCAGAATGTTATAACTTAATCCCTTTTCCATCTTAACCAAGCATATCACACAATGCAGCTGTAAGGTCTACAGTCTGAAGTGCAAAGTTAAACTAGCACGAATCTTTCTTCAATTTCATGTATGTAACGGTCGTTCTTACCACAGACCTTATCTATCTCATGCAATTTTTTCCCTTCCCTTATAAACCGAGAATTTTCACCCTTTCACTAAGAGAAAGCACTGTATGGGGTTTCTCTTGGCATATTTGCCAGCATCATCACTCTTCACTCTTGCACTTTGTGGCCACTACTAAGTAAAACAAAGGTTCCTTGAACACAAGCACTGTCACATCCCGACGGCCCATCTGATAAGGTAATCAGCCACCGCATGACTAACAGGTGAGTGCAGTGTGTAACGCAGTTACTACATGACTAACTGGTGAGTACAGTATACAGCATGGACATGTTCGACAAAGATTATGCACAAGATGGCAACACAAGACTTCATTATTCAGAACACTGTACAATCTGAACTTATCTACTGCTTATTTCTGGAATTTTCCATTTTATACTTTCCTTTTTTTAAATATTTATTTATTTGAAAAGCAGAGTTACACAGAAAGATTGATCTTCCATCTGCTGTTTCACTCCCCAAATGGCTGCAATGGCCAGGGCTGGGTCAGGTTGAAGCCAGGAGTTTCTTCCGGGTCTCCAACCTGGGTGCAGGGACCCAAGCACTTGGACCATCTTCTGCTGCTTTACTAGGTGCATTAGCAGGGAGCTGGATCTGAAGTGGAGCAGCTGGGACTCAAATCAGCACCCATATGGTATACCAGTGCCACAGAGACTACCTGCTGTGCCACAGCACCTGCCCTTTAACATTTCCAGACTACAGTTGGCCACAGGTAGGTGAAATATCAAAAGCGCCAACCATGATACTGATTAAGTCAATATGTCCAAGGCAGCCTTTGTATTCAAGATGCAATGCACACTTCTTTAAATGATGTTATCCCTCACACACAGGGAAGTCCACTAAAGAGCATACACAACACAGAACTTTATAGTTGCAAATGACAGAACACAAAACATCAATTCTGGGGTCAGCGCTGTGGCTTAGCGAGTAAAGCCACAGCCTGCAGCGCTGGCATCCCATAAGGATGTGAGTTTAAGATCCAGCTGCTCCACTTCCAATCCAGCTCCCCGCTAATGCATCTAGGAAAACAGCGGAGGACAGCCCAGGTATTATTTGGGACTTTGCACCCATGTGGGAGACCCTGAAAAAGCTCACAGCTCCTGATTTTGGATTAGCCCAGCTCTGGCTGTTGCAGCCATCTGGAGAGTGAACCAGTGAATGAAAGATACCCTTCTCTAACTGTGCCTTTCAAATAAATCTTAAAAAAAAAAAAAAAAAAAAGAGGTACTCATTTAAAAAAAAATCAGTTTCTTACAATTTTACTGTAAGAGGGGTAATCTTAGAAGCTTTTCTCATTCTATTTCTGTAAACAAGTGAACCAGTCAAAAAACTAAATGCAATGGTATCTTATAGCAGTCCACCCTGAAACAAAGTGTCAGAAATGGCAGTCTGTGCCTATACTATTAAACTCAAGCAGGACACCTGATCTTGGCTGCGTAAAATTAATGTCAATGACATTTACCCCATCTTCATTAGAGAAAATACAGGAATGAAAGAAACTTCAGGCTGGTGCCGTGGCTCAATAGGCTAATCCTCTACCTTGCGGCACCAGCACACAGGGTTCTAGTCCCAGTGGGGGCGCTGGATTCTGTCCCGGTTGCCCCTCTTCCAGGCTAGCTCTCTGCTGTGGCCTGGGAGTGCAGTGGAGGATGGCCCAGGTGCTTGGGCCCTGCACCCCATGGGAGACCAGGAGAAGCACCTGGCACCTGCCATCGGATCAGCGCAGTGCGCCAGCCACAGCATGCCCAGCCGCAGCGGCCAATGGAGGGTGAACCAACGGCAAAGGAAGACCTGTCTCTCTGTCTCTCTGTCCACTCTGCCTGTCAAAAATCAATCAATCAATAAAAGAGACTTCACATCAGAAAATTAGTAATTTTTAAAAGATTTTCTAAGAGAGTGAAATATTTGAAAGCAGGATATTGCAAAGTAGACTAACACAAAACAGTCATCGGTTCCTTTTTCAACCTACTCACTTTGACCCAACTTCTCAAAGGAGGTGGGGGGTGGAAAGGTCGAGAATAGCTCAAAATTGTGTTAATTCTCCTTTATTTACATCATGGCTTGCACAAGGATCAAAAGAAAATAGAATGGTGGACAACAAAATATTTGGGGTTTTGGTTACAACTGATATCCTGAGAAATGATGTAGAAACAACAAAATGAAATGACAAGTGCTTGAGTACATTTTTACAAACAAATGTTAAGAGAAGAGCCTCACAGGTCCTGTATTAAGATGAGGAGTGAGGGGGAAGGTACTGAATACATACATAACCCCCTAGCAAAATCCAGACAGTATAAATTTTAAAAAGAAAAAAATGAACACAAACACATACAAGGACAAGAAGAGAAGAAATGTGGAAGCCTCAATAAGGAAGAATGAATGGAATTAGTGTGAGAAGTACTCAGGTCTCTATTATCTCTTCCAGAACTCCACCCAGACTCTAGCCATCCCAGGCCACTCCCCTCCCTCCTGCATCGCCAGGTTTATGCTCTGGAGAGGGTAAACAGGTCTTTCTGGCCTGGTCTTCATACTGAAAAGAGGAAGAATGCTAAAGCACTCTCTCCACCACCACTACCTTGAAGCATGACCATGAATTACTGAGTCTTCAGTTTCCCTGTACTAGAGAGCCTACTGCCCAACAGAATTTCATGTTCCTTTCCTGTACTAATACACAATCCTACACATGGCTCTTACGCACTCAATGTGGCTACTTAAAATTGAGAACTAGAGCCCGGCTCCATGGCGTAACAGGTAAAGCCGCCGCCTGCAATGCTGGCATCCCATGTGGGCGCTGGTTTGAGTCCTGGCTGCTCCACGTCCGATCCAGCTCTCTGCTGTGGCCTGGGAAAGCAGCAGAAGATGGCCCAAGTCCTTGTGCCCCTGTACCCACATGGGAGACCCAGAAGCTGCTCCTGGCTGCAGATCGGTGCAGCTCCACCCGTTGCAGCCATCTGGGGAGTGAACCAGTGGATGGAAGACTTCTGTCTCTGCCTCTGTAATTCTGCCTTTCAAATAAATAAATCTTTAAAAAAAATAAATTTTTATTCTATGTTAAATACTTTAACATAAATACTAACACATAAATTATCTTAATACTAAAACAGTATGTTTTGTGTAAACAAACTTATGTTTCTTGTCTTGGAAAAATGACACAGTATTTTGCTTTACTGATGATCTTTGTCATCAGAGGCCTCAGCTGTCAATACTCTATAATAACAGACTAATGCATCCAAGGGCAAGGATTTTAACTCAGGTTTTCTGTAATTATGGTCAACTACTGCTGGGGGTAAGGATTAGCAATCGTGGGGTAAATTCAAATAGCATTTTTAAAAACTACTTATTATTATAAGTGTTAATTTGGAAGAATCAAAACAAAGTGAAAAATGGTCATAAAGTTTCATATAAAATGGACTAACCTCAAGCAAAGGCTTTAATTCTTACAGATAGTATTATAAACAAGTTTTTTTTTAATTCCTTGAGGGGAGGAGAAAACAACCCTGGTTACCAGAAAAGAACTGAAGTAATAAAATTAAAATACAGTGCTTCTACAAAAGCAATAAAGGTAACTTCATTTTATGTAATATCACACACACGGCTATTCCAGATGAATTTTACAATTAACTGAGAATGCACTTTTGCTTTTAAAGACTTATTTGTTTGTTTGAAAGAGTTACAGAGAGGCAGAGGCAGATGCAGAGAGAGAGGTCTTACATCTACTGGTTCACTCTCCAAATGGCTGCAACAGCCAGAGCTGTGCCGATCAGAAGCCAGGAGCTTTTTCTAGGTCTCCCACTCGGGTACAGGAGCCCAAGGACTTGGACCATCTTCCATTGCTTTCCTAGGCCATAGCAGAGGGGGGGTTGGAAGTAGAACAGCCGGGACTCAAACCAGCACCCAAATGGGATGCCAGCACTGCACGCTGAGGCTTTTCCTACTACACCACAGTGCTGGCCTCAAGAATATACTGTGAAGTAAGTTGAGAAAGTTAGTGAATATTTACAAAAAAAAAAAAAAAAAAACTGTTTTTCTTCTCTCATAATTTGGAACATTTTCCTTTTGGGGACCCTTTTAACCATAGGAAGAGAGCATACTACAGAGTTGAACAATACTCTTTCAAATTTTGCAACTTAAGCAAGTTGCCCAACTTCCAGTAAGCCTCAATTTCATCATCTGTAAACTGTGAATTATGATGCTGCCAACTCAACAAGTTAAAGCACCACATGTAAAGCACCTGACTCAGGGCCCAGCAATTGTACCATTCAGTAAGTGAAGATTTTTGTGTCACTATTAACCAAAAGCCTGGTTGGAGCTTCCTCAACTCATTCTAGACACCAAATTTTTAGTAATGGAAAGCATGGCAATTTAAAACTAATTTTTGAAACACTGATTTCTGTTTATTCTCTGATAAGAAGCATGAATTAAAAACCAAACCTGGGGGCCGGCGCCGTGGCTCAACAGGCTAATCCTCCGCCTTGTGGCGCCGGCACACCGGGTTCTAGTCCCGGTGGGGGCGCTGGATTCTGTCCCGGTTGCCCCTCTTCCAGGCCAGCTCTCTGCTGTGGCCTGGGAGTGCAGTGGAGGATGGCCCAGGTGCTTGGGCCCTGCACCCCATGGGAGACCAGGAAAAGCACCTGGCACCTGCCATCGGATGAGCGCGGTGCGCCGGCCGCAGCGCGCCAACCGCAGCAGCCATTGGGGGGTGAACCAACGGCAAAGGAAGACCTTTCTCTCTGTCTCTCTCTCTCTCACTGTCCACTCTGCCTGTCAAAAATTAAAAAAAAAAAAAAAAAACCCAAACCTGGGACTGGTGCTGTGGGGCAGCAGGCTAAGCCTCCACCTGCAGCATCAGCATCCCATATGGGCACCAGTTCGTGTCGCAGCTGCTCCTCTTCCAATCCAGCTCTCTGCTATGGCCCAGGAAAGCAATGGAAGATGGCCCAAGTCCTTGGGCCCCTGCACCCACGTGGGAGACCCAGAGGAAGCTCCTGGCTTTGGATCAGTCCAGCTCTGACTGTCATGGCCACTTGGGGAGTGACCTTTCTCTATGTCTCTCCCTCTCTAACTATGCCTCAAATAAAAATAAAAATCTTAAACACACACACCCCTGACCTCTTCTTTCACCCCACAACTATTAAGTGGACAAACAGCAAAGATATCCACAGAGAATGGTAACAGTCCTTTTAATACAGTAGATTCAATTGCACTACTACCTATGAGTTACAACCATCACCTGTAGCCATATATCAAAACCTACAGTGATGAAAGCTGGGTGCCTACGTAGGTGAACCAATACATCTTGTCCTAAAGTCTTCCTTTTGGGGTAGACATCTGGCCTAGTAGTTAAGATACCCATTAAATGCTCCACATCCCAAACCAAAACGTCTGGGTCTGATACTCCATTCTAACTCAAGCTTCCTGCTAATGAAGACTCTGGGAGGCAGCAGTGACAGCTCAAGTTGTTGGTTTCCTGTTGCCTGCATGGAAAACCTCAATATCTGTCTCTCTCTTTGCCTCTCAAATAAATAAAAATTTTAAGAACAAATCTTCCCTATTATATATTAGTGTAGGAAGCACACAGCAAATCCCTAATCTTTTGACAAGTTCAAAATGGCCTGAAAGCTGCTGTATGCATATTTATAGGGTGTACCTTGCCTAAGGGAGCATGGCCAAGGGTGCAAGTCAGCACTGAATTAAAGTTCCTGGTCCACTACCCATGCTAACCACCTGCAGGGCTGTAGCCTTCTGGAAGAGTGCCATCTGCTTGTCTTCTGAAGCCACATCACCCTGTGAAAACAACACTATTTTTCATAGTCACTACATGGTCTATCAGTGATCCAGAAAACATTCCCATTTAATTCCTTGCCTTAATACCAGTGTATTCTGGTTCATTCTAAATAGCCAAGGTGAACAGTGTTAAATTTATCACAAATCTCCAATTATAGAAATCCTCATTCACCTTACAGCATAGTATAACATCCTTGAGATAATAGCTTACACAAACTAAATAGCAATTCTACTTGCTATATGTTAATTAGTTCCATTAAAACATTTATTGGTAAAACCTTTCTTAAGGGAAAGAATGTATTTAGTAACCTAAATTCTCTGAATCATCGCTTCACTCCACCAAAGAAAGACAAAACCATCTCAACCATGGAAGTAGATTGGCTTCAATAAAGCCCAGTGACTAAAAATAATCTCACTAGCAGTGTAAGCACTATTATCTTATAGACAACCCTAAAACAATTTGTTAATGGGTTGCCCTCTCAACTGACGGGCAGGAAATCACAAAGGTTAAGTAGGAACAATAAGTAACTGTATAAGCCTGATAATAAAGAATATTTCTTATTTGTCTTCCTCACTCCCCTCCCCTCCCAAAAACAAAACTATACAGAGAAAGGCAAAAAAGCAACCTAGAGATGGTAAGGGCACTGGCAAATAATCCTATACTATTATGGTTTTCTTTCAATAATTTCCAGTTTCCTTCAGGATGAAAACCAGACCCCTCAGCATGCCATGTCAGACTCTTACGCCCTACCTCTTTGGCCTCCTTCCCCACTACCTAGATAAGCAGCTCTTAATTCCAATCACACACAGCTCTTTGTGATTCTCTGAGTACACCAAGGTCTCTTGTCATACTTGACCTGCCTCTCCTCTTCACTTGGTTACCCAAGTCCTTCAAGGGCTCGGACATCACCTCCTTTGGAAAGGCAACTAGTACTTGGCCCCTGCCATTCCTATCTCTAACTGAGACGATCTGTACACATACTTAAATGAAATGCAATTAATTCTGTCACAGTTATTACCTAAGTACTCTGGTTAGCTGTTTGTTGGCTGAAACCAATAATGCATACAATTCCTTATCTATCCAGAATTGTGAAGCTAATTGTTTAATCAATAAAACTTCTAAACTTAGCATTTGTTTAAAATTGTGGATGTGGGGGCCAGCGCTGTGGCGCAGCAGGTTAACACCTTGTCCTGAAGGGCCAGCATCCCATATGGGTGCCAGTTCTAGTCCCAGCTGCTCCTCTTCCGATCCAGCTCTCTGCTATGGCCTAAGACAGTGGTAAAATATGGCCCAAGTCCTTGGGCCCTGCACCCATGTGGGAGACCCGGAAGAAGCTCCTGGCTCCAGCCGTTGTAGCCATCTGGGAAGTGAATCAACAGATGGAAGACCTCTCTGTCTCTACCTCTCTCTGTAACTCTTTCAAATAAATAAAATAAATTTTAAAAAAAATTGTAGATGTGTACTTTTTATATATTTTAAATACCTAATATGTAAACATCACTTAATTTCAGAGACAATGATGTATATATTTATTAATATGCAAAGAACATGACCTTAAAGAAATCAGTATCCCATAAAACAGACCGACACATTTCAAAATCCCTGTAATCTATCACCTAGTCATTTGATTTTGCAGTTAAAAAAAATTTTAAAGGCACTTCTTGATATGGTACAGCTACTGGTAATTTTATCCAAGGTACATAGAATGAACATTTCAAGGATTTATCAATATTAGAAAAAAAATCTTGGCCGACACTGTAGCTCACTTGGCTAATCCTCCGCCTGCAGCGCCGGCAC
Organism: Sylvilagus floridanus; assembly: GCA_949820135.1. Classification (NCBI taxonomy): domain Eukaryota; kingdom Metazoa; phylum Chordata; class Mammalia; order Lagomorpha; family Leporidae; genus Sylvilagus; species Sylvilagus floridanus. Next base: position 88,613,915 of record OX463231.1, read on the forward strand.
CCCAGGTTCCTGTCCCGGTTGGGGCGCCAGATTCTGTCCCGGTTGCTCCTCTTCCAGTCTAGCTCTCTGCTGTGGCCCAGGAAGGCAGTGGAGGATGGCCCAAGTGCCTGGGCCCTGTACACGCATGGGATACCAGGAGGAAGCACCTGGCTCTGGACTGGCGCAGTGCGCTGGCCATAGCAGCCATTTAGGGGGTGAACCAACGGAAGGAAGACCTTTCTGTCTGTCTACTCTGCATGTCAAGAAAAGAAAAAAAATCTTTACAATATTCTGCCTCATATCATTCACTAAGACAGGAAACAAAATTTGCCCCCCAGCAGTGGCAAATGGAATACTTGCAGCAATAAAAAGGAACAAACACGGATGTACAAATGCCTTATGCTAAAAGACAAAAGCCAGACTCAAAGCATATAACAGCATGATTCCATTTATATGACATTCTTATAACGGTAAAACACCAGGGATAAGAACTAGGTGAGTGGTTTAGGGGGGATGGAGGAGGAATTAACAAAGACTTTTGGGAGTGAACTCTTCTATATTTTGCTTGAAGTAGTAATTACACAACTGCATAATCTGTCAAAACTTGCAGGGTGCATTACGTTTTATGTAAAGATTAGTATACACCTAATCTTCACTTAAAGGGAAACAATATAAAAAATATTCTATTCCTCTTTGAGAAAAAGCATAGTAAACAAATCAGAAGCTACAGTAAAAAGATTTCTCCTTGGTTTAACAGCGAGTCCTAGTTCTCTCTGGATGGTTAGCTAGCAATGTCAATGAATCTAAGATACAAAAGAGACCTGATGGTGTTGCTTAACTGATAAACTTCTGTTTCACCATTACACTCAGTTTCAACTCCTCCTTAAATGTGCACTTTTAATCTATTGCCTCTCATCTGTTCTCATGATATCATATTAATAGGGCATGAGTGTGGCACAGAAGGTTAAGCCAGCATCCCCTACTGCAGTGCCTGGGATCAAGTCCCACCTCTGCTTCTGATCCAGCTTCCTGATAATGTACATCCTGGGAGGCAGCTGAAAATGGCTCAAGTACTTACTTGGGTTCCTGCCACCCACATGGGAAACCTGGATGGAGTTCCTGGCTCATGGTTTCCACCTGGCCCAGCCCCGGTTCTTGCTGGCATTTAGAAAGTGAACCATCATATGAAAAATATCTCTCTTCCCTCTCCCTTTCTCTGTTGCTATACCTCTCAAACATTTTAAAAAAGATCTCACATCACTTCCAAAATTAAAAACCTTTCACAATCCCCAATACCTGTAAGATAAAATCCATATTTATTAACATTATATGCCCTGTATTGTCCAAACGAATTTCTTTCCCAGATTCATCTTCCACCGCAAGCAACCCTATTAATCTCTAAATTTTTCATAAAGTGAGTCACTTATATCAATACCCTTAAAATAATCCATACCTTTGATCATGTACCCCAGAAATTCCATTTCTAGGAATTTACTGTGTAATTTTTTTTATGTAATACTAAAACACAGTCCAAATAAAAAGGAAAACTGCAAACTAAATTTTAATATATCCGTAAGAAACATTTCTGAGACAGATGTTTGTGGAAAATTTCTAATGACACTGGGGGAATATTTCTTAGTTATTTTAAGTGAAAGGAAGCTGGATATAAAGTTATATGTACAGTATAATCTCAACTATGTAAAAATAGTCTGGAGAAAAATTCTACAGTTTTATCTTATAACAGTGGGAACGTTAAGTAATTTTTATATTCTTCAGTGTTTTGTATTTTCCAAGGTTTCTCTGGTGAGTGTGTTTTTTAAGTCAGACACACAAAGACACACAAGGGAATACATCTGCCACTTGGAATGCCTGGATCCTATACAGGAGTGCCCAGCTCGTCTCAGCTACTCTATACCTCAAATCCAGCTTTCTACTGTTGTGCCCAGGGTGGGGGGCAGCAGATGACGACTCAGGTACCAGAGTTCCTGGCACTCACGTGGGAAACTGAGATGAAGTTCCTGGCTCCTGGCTTCAGCCTAGCCCAGTTTGGATGATATTAAGGACATGTGGGGAGTGCACCATCAGATGGGAGGTATTTCTCACTCTCTCATCAAAATAATGTAAAAATAAAAGTTGAAATGTGCTTTAAGGGTGAAATATATACAGGACTCCAAACAATTTATGAAAAAATGAATGTAAAATTAATTTTCATACTGATCAAATTTTGATAAAATATTTTAGAGATAATGGCTTAAATAAATTTCACTTTTTCCCTTTTTTCAAAAAATACTACTAGAAAATTTAAAAGTACACAGCTTGAATTTCTGTTTGACAACACCGGTCTAAAGATTTCTTAAATATTCTTACCACAGAGCTCCAAGGACTTGAGAATCCCTCAAAGCTCCTGAACTTCAAGAACTGACTTAAAAGATGCCTCCACAACAAGCTCCAGGAGTACTGTTTCCACACGCCTGGGCTTCCCCTTTGCAAGATTACACTATGAAAATACTGCCACCACCAACAAAAACGTGAAAACATTCTAAAATAAACATTAATTTACAAGTTGGCTACTTTCTACAAGTAAGCCTATGACATGAATAAGGGTAGCAAATTCATCTTTGTTTTCTGCAAGCAATCTATAAAATAATAAAAACACTGAGAATAATCTTACTTTGATGTGATCCAAAAGCACAAACATGAGGACAAATGACCTCCCAGCTGAAGGACTACACAATGAAGCTTCTTTCAAGTGCTCATCTACGCCCTGCTGCAACAGAATGCATTCTCAGTCTTCTCACATTTTCAACTGAGAAAAAATTCTTAATTTAAAAAATCTGGTGGTGGGCATTTGGCCATGTGGTTAAGATGCCCACAGTCCCAGACTGGAGTCCTGGTTTACCGCCCGCCCACCTCTGGCTTGATTCTAGCTTTCTCCTAATGCAGACCTTGGGAAGCAACAGGTGATGGCTCAAGTGGTTGGAAGACATAGACTGGGATCCTGGCTCAGTCTGGGGAGGGGGATGCTGGGATATTTAAGGATGGAATTCTCTCTGCCTTTCAAATAAAAAAGAAATTTTAAAAAACTGCACTTTTGGGGGCTGGCGCTTTGGCATAGCAGGTAAAGCCACCGCCTGCAGTGTCAGCATCCCATCTGGGAGCAGGTTTGAGTCCTGGCTGCTCCACATCCAATCCTGACTTCGGATGCGGCCACTTGGGGAGTGAACCAACGGAAGGAAGACCTTTCTGTCTCTCCCTCTCACTGTCTGTAATTCTACCTCTCAAATAAATAAAATCTTTAAAAAAAATAAGTCAATCTGTCCAAAGTTATTACTGAGATGAATGAACTTGATGTTTATTTTTCTAAAGTCATACTTTTCCCTAAATAATTTCAAGGAAAATCAGAGGACAGAAGCACAACTTCAGGTAAAGAGTTCTCACATATCATAACACTGAGTCAAGGAAGAAAAATTGTGATTAAAATATTTCTGAAGTGTTAAATGTTTTTTTTGTTTTTTAAATATTTATTTATTTATTTCACACGCAGAGTTACAGAGAAGCAGAGGCAAAGACAGATCTTCCATCTACTGGTTCACTCCTCAAATCATCACAATGACTAGGGCTGGGCCAATCTGGAGCCAGGCCAAAGCAGGGGCCCAAGGACTTGAGCCATCTTCTTCTGCTTTCCCAGACCATAGCAGAGAGCTGGATCAGAATGGAGCAGCTGGGACTCAAACCAGTGCCCATATGGGATGCCAATTACCCATTAGGCCACAGTGTGGCCCCTAAACGTAAATCTTTTCAGAGTGTAGCTTTGACACACAATCCAGAAAAGAATATTATGCCACAAGGAAAGTTCAAGATACTTTAATAATCTTCCACTTTTCTTATTCTTCTTTGCGGTTTACGTATACAAGAGTACAATAAAAAAATTTAATTACCTGATAAAAACAATGTTGAAATTTGAAAAATGCAATAGATGTACTGAGAAAATAACACTAACATGCATTTTTCAAATTTCAAGTATGATGTGTTTCACCTCAAAGTATTTAATTACTGGTGAAAGAACACACATTGTGTTAAAGTTACATTAACATAACACACAAGCATTTGGAGTCTCCCTGTTTACTAAGTTAAACAGGATTTTGATTTAAAACAATTATTTATGAAAATGTCATGGTTATTATTTGCATGACTTTTTTAAAAAAAGACTATTTTTAGAGACGTTTTAGTTCACATCATATTTGAGTGGAAACTAGAGTCCTCATATGAACCTATATTTGACTGTTTTTAACATTTTGGCTACATAAAATGCCTAGGAAAAATAAAGAGGAGTAAAAGGAAAAGGGCTCCTGGCAAAGAAGGAGCTCTGTCTTTAGCAACTCCAGAGTCTACCACATCAGGAGCTTGAAAATGGCAGGTGTACAGAATTAGGAATATTGAGACATAGAAACTTACGTACAAAAAGGAAGAGATATTAGTCTTCAATATGAGGTTCTGGCACTGACAATCATGTTCTTGCTTGATTGTTTGTAATGCTTAATTTACTTAATGACTTCAACTAAGCAAACAAGCTCAGCTGAAGTCAAGTTCACAAGATGTGGCATGCACATAAAAACATAAGATGCAATAAAATATGAAAGGACAGCTTGCTACTAATCAGAACCATGTAAATTAACATAATGAGAAACAATTTCACAGTCATTGAAGGTTTTTAAGTCTCATAGTTCGAAGCGGTAAAAGGAAACAGAGAAACAGGCTCTAGATGATGAAATGTAAAGTACAGCAAATCGGTAGAGCAGACAACACAAAAGCATGCCCTCAAACACAGGTCTTCCACTTCTACATGTATTGCAAGGAAGACACATCCACCGGGTCCAGAAATAATTTAGAGTAATTACACAGAAATTGCCCATTTTAAAAACAACTTAAACAGACCAAAAAAAGCAAACCATTGGAAACATAAGACTGTCCACCAAGCAGGGGTATGAGAACTAAAACTACAGATAAAACCAACTTCATCCCCACAAAAACCCCATGTTTAATTTTTTTTTAAAAAAGCTGCAAGTGACATGAGACATAACAGTCACATAAATTTTAAACACGCATCAACGCAGATTATCAAAGACTAGTAATGTATTTATTAGGCATAGCTAAAAGTATGAAAATGGCAGTGAGGATGAAACATCAATTTCAGGCGACTATGTTGAAGTTTACCTAAGATCTTGTGCCTGGAAAGCAGTGTGGGTAGGATGTGCACCCACTATTTTGTGTTCTGGAAAGCCAGTCGCTGGCCACTGCGTAAGAGCCATCCCCTCCTTTCTCAAGACTTCCTGCTTTACCAGTCCCTGGTCCCCTTTTTCTTTGAAACGTTTCTCCTTAATGAATGTTCTCCTAGTGCAACAGCCTGAAGAAAATCATTCCCCTAACCGGTCAGCACATTATGTCTCTGAGGAGCAGGAGCAGTTATCCCTGGGGAGGGAAAGGAATGGGATGAGGAAGATTCATACTTAGCCATAACATTAAACACCAGAAATACGGAGTAGTGAACCAGTTGTTTGGTTTGTTTTTGGGAAAAAGGAATTTGTTATTCTGTATACTTTTCTGCTTCAAATGCCTCAACATTAATTTTAACGTATTTTAAGGCTTGATGTGCAGATAAAATGATTTGTCACCTGTTAATCCTTTACAGTATTTTCTAACACATTAGACAAATGAACACAATCCCAACCTATTTTGCTGCATTGTCCAAAAAATCACAAAGTAGTAGAATACATCTGTAATTCAGGCTAAGCCAATTAGATCAGTTTGTTAGTGCAGAGTTCGGATTAGGGTATGGTTAAAGGTCTGATGACTTACAGACCTTAACTCAGTCTCAGGGACAACATGACACTTCTAAGTTGAAGTAGCCAGATAGCTACCCTGCAAATGCATATCCGGGTTGCAAGAGAAAGTAGGCAAGTCTGCAAGTGATGTCTCAATATAGTACTCAATAGATGTACTGAGAAAATAACACTGACAACTCTGCAGTGGGCCAGAAACTATCTCTAACATGTAAGGAAACCCGCACATCAAGTACACACATCCGAGTTTCGTGAGGTGCAAATGGTTCATGGGGCCATGTGCATCTGTTTTTGGCACTGTAAAGTAAGAGGTTTTAAAACATGAAATCTCATCTTAAAGTGCTCAGGATGATCTTTTGAGTTGGTTTCAAACTGCTTTATTCCAAGTGCGACTAGAAAAGCTAGTGAGTACCAGGAAGTGATTCCGTTAATTTAGAGCAAACACATCAGCAGTTAAAATTTAATCACTCATAGACACACACACACACACACAAAACCAACTTGGAACCAAGTGTCTAACCAACAGATTTAAACAATTTAAAATACAAAGGAAAGTGCTAGAATCTGATAAAAGAATTCTCCATCTTTAGAACAGTCTCTAACAGCTGGACACACATTCTCTAATATAGTGCAGACTAAATTCCGGCCAAGCCAAACTGTTTTTACAGGTAAAAGAAAATTTCAGCTGGAATGAGTGGAGCTACACGGTGCTCATAAGGCCAAAAAAGTAACCTTTAAAAATGGCTGGTCTATATTTTAACTCTTACTCCTTACAATCGTCCAAAAACAGGTCTTGACCACACTGAATACAACAAGTTTGAAATATATCTGGAATTGATCCCTCTTTAATTTCTCCTCTCTTCCTTCTGCATTTTAATGTACAGAACAACAGAATGTAATCTTTAAGATCAAGCATTTAAGATAAGCATTTAACTAAAGTTAAAATATCTGATTCTATTCGCAAACACAAAAATAAATTATATTGGTAAAAAAAAAAAATAGACCATCAAACCAGTTGGGTTTCATCAAGGGTGGATGGTCTTAAATTGATCAGAAATCAAACCCTTCGGTTAAAAGTATTTTAGTATAAAATTAAAGGCGGTGATATACACTAACAGACACATTGGATAAGAGGTCAGAAAGTTTCAGATGCTGATCCTCTGTAGTTTACAGCGGTAAACCAAAGAACCAAAAACGAGGTATCAAATTCCTCTTACATATCTTCAGTCACCAACAAACTACCGATTCCTCTATTTTTCTTTTATGAATCCTCATAAAAGCTGCAGCACTTCAAGAAAACCGAAATCGTTATTCAGTGAGAAGGCTCTGTATGGCAGATAAACCCGCACCAACTGCTTCCAGGCCGACAGATGCGGTAACAATGTAACAAGCCTAGCGAAGTCCGCGAAGGCTTCTGCCTGCAAATCATTGACCAAAAATGGTAACAGTGTGTGCAGACTGGAGAAAAATGGCAAAATGTTCTACCTGCCTGTCCAGCCGAGAGCGCTATTTACAGCAGCTCAGAGTGACAGTTCAGAGCGGGAGGGGAAAAAAAATGTGAGTTAATAAGCGAAATGCCCATGTATCCAGAATATACTGATGAGCACCTGTTTATAAGGACTCGAACAATTTAACTGACTTTTAAAAATTCGGGTTAAATTGGCTTTCCAGCACTATGCCCACACCTTGCACGCTAAATTCCGACCAGTACAGGCTTAAAAAAAAATGTTAAAACAACAACAAGAAAAAAAAAAAAAAAAAACCAGCTTCTAGCAGGTCGGGCAGGGGAGGGTTAAAACAGATACTGCCAAGCCTGACAGCACAACGAGACTGCTGTTGGAAGCTGATTGCCAGATACGACGAACAAAGCGGCTGCACGGCCACCCGGTTCTTAATCATGCCAGGGTCACGCTCGTTAGCGCGCGTTCCGCCTCTCAGGGTCGTTCAATAAAGGCCTTTATTTTCCGGTCCCGAGGCGCACAGAACCCAAGGGCCCAAAAGCGCACGAGCCTCCGGCCGCCTCCGCGCCGGTGTGGGGCAGGCTGGAGCCCACAAGGAGCCGTCGGCGGGAGTCCCAGGCCCCAGTGGACCCCCGAGGCCGCGGTCAACGGACCCCAAGACCCGACCTCACCGAGGGGGCTTGGGACGCTCGACCCCGGTTGAGGCGTCCCAACGCCCAGCTAGGAGCCGCCGGCCCGGGGCGGCGGCCTGGCAGCAGCTGGGAGCCGCCCTGGGGCGCGGGGCCCAGCCAGGCGGCGGAGGCCCGGAGACGCTCTTCCGCCGGGAACACTGCAGCCGGGCCCGGGTTCCTCCCCAGGCCCGGGCGCGGCCCGGCGCCGCGACGCGCCTCCTACCCCCTGGAGACCCGTGCCACCCGCCCCCCACACCTCCAGCAGCCTCAGCCCACGCTTCGGGATCCCTTCCCGCTCACCATCTTCGCCGCAGCGGTCGCAGGAACGCGGGGGTGGGAGCCGGACGGGAGCCGAGTCTGCGGAGCGTAGTCCTCACGGAAGCGAGACCGGGAGACCGAGCACGGAGCCGACGCGGCGGCGCGAGCCTTCTAGGGGGCGGACGCGCGCCTCGAGCCTCAACGCGCCTGCGCACGTAAGGCACCGCCCGCCGTTGCTACGCAACCAGGCCGGTCTGGCGCGCCACGCCCGAATGGCCGGCGGACACTCCCAGCGGGGCGGAGGGCGCCTCACCTGCTTGAGGCCGGAGGGGCGGGGGTTCGCCCTCAGCAGCTCGGGTTTTCACGGGGCGGGGAGTGGGTCCTCCATCTGCTAGGGGCCAGGAGGCAGAGCCTGGGCCGGCTCCCGCCGACGCTGGGCGGGCCAAGGAAGACCCCGGGAGGGGCGTCTCCGGCCGGCCTTCCCCTCCCCCGTCGCCGCAGGATGCCCGCCCACTGCGCACTCGTTGCCCGTATAAGGAAGCAGCCACCTGGCCAGGTGTGCGCCGCCACTGGGGGCGGAGTCTGCGGCGGGCGTGGGTCGGGGCCTGGCGGAGGGTGCGGGGCCGCGGGAGCGGGGTCGCGGGCCGGGGCCGCAGGGCCGCGTCCCGCATTTTTTTACCTACTTTGGTGCGATTCCCGCCGCGCGGCCCTGATTGGCCGGCCCGGCCCGTCGGCCCCTCGCGTGAGGGGAAAAGCTCTGGACTTTTTTTTTTTTTTTCCTTTTTCCCGAGGCGACCGTGGCCGTTCAAAGTGCTCTGTGAGTCACCGCTAATTTCAGGTCTGGAAAACAAGGAGTGATTTATTTATCTTTGGGTCCAGCCGGGGGGAAAGAGGCCCGGCGGCCCGCAGGGGTGTGGCTGGGAAACGGCGGCCGCGTTGCCTCGGGATGATGGCGCCGGGCCCGCCGCTCCGGTTTTTTTTTTTTTTTTTTAAATTTGGGATTGTGTTTTTCTAGTGGGCAGTTGCATCAGAAACACAGTTTTTAGAAGGAATCCCAACGGTTTTTTTTTTTTCCCTGCGGGTGGTTTTTTTATTTTTTTCCGTGGGGAATACAGGGAACAGAAAGAATTGACTACTGGGATAATTACCTTTTTTTTTTTTTTAAGTTTTACCGAGAACTTCGTGGTCTCTACCAAAACTATTTTAATTCTCCAAGTATGAGGCTTGTGGACAAGATGGGCAGGTGGCTTGTTCTGCCCGCTCAACATAGAAGCCCTTTTCTCCGTACTTTTTTTTTTTTTTTTTAAAGACAGCAAGCAAGTTGTGGCAATTTTAAGCTCATGTCAAAAGATTTCTACCTGGCTCGGAGAGCGACATCATAATTCACCTGGAGAACTTGTCCGGCGGCGGGGTTTACCTCGCCCCTAGATTTTCTGTGTTTCTGTGAGATCTGAGAGCTGGCTTTTCTCAGCTCCCTGATGAGCCGACAGGGCTGTTTGGAGAACCCGCGGCTGCTAAGGAAGAGCCCACCGGTGTGGAGCTGCGGCTGAAAGCCTTAGTTTTTCGGTCTGCTTAGGACTGGGTGGCCCCGGGCTCCCTCGGACTCCTTTCCACAGTTGAATCCTGCTCGTTTAAGGACATGTGTCCGCCTGCTCCAGCCCCGAGTTGTTGCATTTCAGTCCCGAGTTGTGTCCAAGCATAACAAAATGATCGGGTGATTTTCCTGCTCAAGATTCGCTGTGGCTTCCTCAGCAAGCCAGCCTGGGCCCTTTGCCTCCAGCCTACCTTTCCTGCCCTGTCTGCCCAAGCGCCTACTGTATCCTGGGCCGAACTTCTCTTTCCAGAAGGCTTCTTGTTCTTACTGATGTCATGATCGTGGGCCTGCTCGCTTCTCAGCCTGGAATATTCCCGTCACCCCTCTAGACTAGGCAATCCTAGTGGTTCCTCCTCCTCACAGCCCACGGCTCATCACCTCTCAAATTTTAGTAAATGCCAGAGTCACCTAGGCTTGGGGTCCTGAGGTGCTCCCAGGAGCTGCAGATGCTGCTTTTACCCAGGCCACACTTTGAGTATGAGCTTTGATGGGTTTTCTGCGCTGTTATTGTAGCTCTATAATGTTTTTGTTCATACATAGGCACATGTGTGGATTTCAGAAAAAATTTTGCACCAAAATAAACGAATCTCTTAATTCTGTTTCCCATGAACTTTTTGAAGTACTCTCAGCTTTGCCACTAGCACCAGAAGTTCCTTGAAGCCAAGGGATTTGTAGAACGCATCTTCTAACCCTTGGTACATAGTAGGTGTTTAATAAACATTTTCTAAGCAAGTGACTCAGGATCTGAAGATACTTTACAACTTATTAGACAAACTTCTCTAAGTGTTCATTGTAGGGTGAATCCCCACTTTTCTTAAAGTCCCATTGAACTTTAGCCTTTGCAATTATACTCAAGTTTTCCAGATATTTTCATTCCTCATTTCACAGAGGCAAAAGCTTTAAAAAAATGAAATTGTTTCATTGTCTCTCCCCCAGATTCAAATGTTGAACGCTTTTTCCAAATGTGGTATTCGGAGGATGATTAACATAGGGCAGAACCCCTTTGACTGGGATTAGTGCTCTCAAAAAAGAGACCCAAAGACTCCTTCACCCCTTCTAGCACTGTAAAGACACAGGAGGCAGCCATCCATGAACCAGCAAGCTGGCCCTCACCACACCCTGATTTTGCTGGTTGCCTCAGCCTGGGACTTCCCAGGGTCCAGACTGAGAAACAGCATTTGTGTTGATACACACCCAGTCTTGTGGCATGGTGTTGTGTTATCCCAAACAAACTAAAACACATGAGTTCTCCTTAAATGTGATGTGGATGGCTTCCGTTTCTCATTTAGAATTGCATACTTAATCTGTGATCATACAAGCATTAATGTGAGTGGCAGAAAATAATACATTATGCATTAATGAGGAACTTGGAGAGAGTGTGTGTTAATACATAATCTGGAGGAAGGCTGTTCTATCCCTTATTTATGTCTGTGGTCTTTTTTTTTTTAATATTTACTTATTTGAAAGGCATAATTATAGAGAGATCTTCAATCCACTGGCTCACTCCCCACAAAGGCCAGGACTGGGTCAAACCAAAGCCAGGAGTTCAGAACTTCTTCCAGGTCTCCCACATGGGTGAAGGGGCCCAAGCAGGACTTGAACCTGCACCCATATGTATTCCAGTGTCACAGATGGTCACTTTACCCACTATGCCACAATGCTTATTTATTTGAGAGAGTTACAGAGAGAAAGGTCTTCATCTGTTTCACTCCCAAGAAGTCTGCAACAGCTGGTGCTGGGCCAGTCCAAAGCCAGGAGCTAGGAATTTCGTCCAGCTCTCCCACATGGGTGCAGGGACCCAAGCACTTGGGCCACCTTCAGTTGCTTTCCCAGGCACATTAGCAGGGAGTTGCATCAGAAGTAGAATAGCCGGGACTTCAATCAGCACCCATGTAGGATGCTGGCATAGCAGACGGTGGCTTTACTAGCTACATCACAACACAGGCCCCAATCTGTGATCTTAAAATAATAAAAAGTGTAAGTCAGACAGATATTATTATTTTAACAACTCAAAACCGTACAATCAAGGGAAGCCCTTTTCCTTAATCTCTAGAGGTAGCCACTGATGTCGGTGTCACGTGTGGCTTAACAAATATACCTTGTGTGTTTGTGCTCAGTACTTTATTTTGCTTTTGTGGTGTTTTATGTGCACATTTTATGCTATAGTGTCCACCAAATTGCTTTCATTTAGTGTTTATCTGAAAGGTCTTGCCATAACAATAAATCATTCCTTGTAGTTGCAGCAAAAAATGACTGTGTATTTATTTAAACTTCCCCTACTGATAGCCATTCGGGTTATTTCCAATTCTTAATTATCGTGAACAATGATCCAGTGAGCAGTGCTGTGACCAGCCTCTTTGCATTCACGAGCTAGTACACTTCTCAGAAAACTGCTCCGATTGAAATGACTAGGTCTAAAGGAATGCATATATTCTATTTTAATAATTACATGTTGCCAGAGTACCTTCTAAAAAGGTTCTACCAGTTTTTAATTTCATAGTATTTGAGAAGATGTTTATTCTCTTCTGTGTTGTTATTAAAAGTTTCAAGCATTTTAGAACAGGCAAAATAATTGTGTATAAAAACCAGAGTAATCCTTAACTGGGGTGGGAGTGGAGATTCACTGGAGGGGGTGGTGCTGAGGGAAATTTCAGGGGTGTGGTCATTTTTTTGTTTTACCTTGTTCGGAATTTGGGTTGCATGGGTATTTACATATGCCAAAGTTCATCTTATTCAACCATTTCACCATATATAGATATTACCTTGAGAAATAATTTTACTTAAGCAAATATTGAACTGTAGTTAATGATATACATGCTAAAGTATAAGAAGTCAAGTGTATTTAATATATGCAACTTTGAAATACACCTTTAAAATAAGACAGTGGGTAGACCTGTGATAACACCACCTTTATTTTTTTTTTTTTAAGATTTATTTATTTAGGGGCCAGTGCTGTGGTACAGCTGGTTAAAGTCACGGCCTGTAGTGCTGGTATCCCATATGGGCACCAGTTCTGGTCCCAGCTGCTCCACTTCCAATTCAGCTCCCTGCTAACATGCCTGGGAGGGCAGTGGAGCGATGGCCCAAGTCCTTGGGCCCCTGAACCACATGGGAGACACAGAAGAAGCTCCTGGCTTTGGCCTGGCCCAGCCCTGGTCGTTGCGGCCATTTGGAAAGTAAGCCAACAGATGGAAGATCTCTATCTCTCCTCTTATCTTTCTCTCTAACTCTGCCTTTCAAATAAATCGATCTTTAAAAAAAAATTATTTGAAAGTCCAAGTTACAGAGAGAAAGGGAGAGACAAAGCAAATATTTTCCTTCTGCTGGTTCATCCCTTATATGGCCGCAACAGCCTGGGGCTGGGCCAGGCCCAAGCCAGGAGCCCGGAGCTTTTTCCAGATCTCTCACATGGGTGCAGGGGCCCAAGACTTGAGCCATCTTCTGCTTTTCCAGACTCATTAGCTGGGAGCTGGATTGAAAGTGGAGTAGCTGGGGCTTGAATCAGTGCTTTGATATGGGATGCAGGCATCTCAAGCAGTTGCTTAACCCACTGTACCACAATGCCAGCCCTACCAGCTTAATGTTAATGTGGTGGTAGGCATTTGGGTGGTCATTTTATTCTTTCAACTTGCTACATGTTTGAAGGTTTTTAAGTTAAAATTTGGTCTAGCAAATGAGACACCTGAATCCCACATGAGTGTATGTGTTCAATACCTGGCCGTGCTAGTGACTCCAGTTCCTCGTAATGCAGACCCTGGGAGACAGCAGTGTTGGCTCAAGTGATTGGAATCTTGCATCCACACAGAAGACATGGGTTGAGTTCTCAGCTCTCCCATTTTTTAATTTGGAGGGGGCAGTTGGCAGGGAAAAAAACACACACACACATTAAGTGTACAGTGTAGTCAAACACTGTTCCAAGAATAGCATGTACTTGTGCATGATCTCAGTTTGTTTTCCCAGGAATTCTTTGAAGGTTCCACGTTCCCCCCGGTCTCGGGTCCTGCTGCTCTCTCCCTGGCTCACTTTATCCCAGCCACCCACGCTTCCTGGTGTTCTTCAGAGGCACAGGTGTGTGCCTACCTTGAGGCTTTTGCAGTGTCTATACCTGAACAGTTCCTTCCCCAGATGTTGGCAAGCCTTGCTACCTTTATTTCCTTGAGATTCCTGCAGAAACATGATCTCATGAGGCCGTCTCCAGCCGCCTATTTAAAATAGAAAATCACATCCCAGGCACCCTTTTCCCATTTTATTCCTGTTTGCTTTTATTATTATCTCATTATTTGCTTTGTTTGTTTTGTGTATTATCCATCTCCCTTACTAAAAAAGGAACCATCAAAACTAGGAATTTCCACTTTTTTGTTTACTGCTTTGTCTGAAGGGCTTAGAATAATAATTAACAGGGTACATGTTAAAAAAATATTTGTTAAGGGAATAAAAGAAGTAGTATTTTTAGTAAGGATTGTATTTGGCTGTAAGTAACAAAGACTTACAAAATAGTGACCTAATCCTCCCACCATTAAATTGTGCAGAAACAAGCAATTCAGATCGGGCGTATCGATTTAGTGGTGTTTTCAGATCCAGTCTCTACACCGTCGCCTTGCTGCTCATACATTCCTTTCCCAAGGTCCACAATGGCTGCTAGAGCACCACCCATTACTTCCACATTCTAGGCAGTGAGAAGAAAGAAAAGAAGACACCCTTTCTGTTTTAAGGAAACTTCCCAGAAGTTCCATGTAGGGTTTCCACTTTCATCATATTGGCCAGAATTTAGTCAATATGACTGCAAAGGAGGCTGGGAAATGCAGTCTATTCTTTTATTTTTGCAGTCTGTTCTCTGATGAGCCATATGCTTGTCAGGAATTGGGGTTCCTTTGCTGAGGAAGGAGGAGAAAACAGATAATGCTGACTGCCCTAGGTAGCTAACAGTATCAGTCCCATTCTACAGATGACATTGGGGAAAGAGGTGTTCCCTGGGAGCCCAGAGAAGTAAGCATTCTGTTCCAAGTCCTTGACCTTTATCCAGACCACATGACATCATCTGTGGGTGAGGCGGAACAGGAGAACCGGGGCGTCTTTTGTTGCTTCCTTATTACCACAGAGAGGGTTTATTGGCAAAAAAAAAAAAAAAAAAAAAAAGAAAGAAAGAAAGCAAGCAAGCAAGCAAGCAAGCAAGCAAGGTGTAGAAAAGACCTGGATATTACTCCCAGCACATAGCCCAGACCTGATGGATCAGACAGCCCCACAGGCCCCAGCATCTATTTTTAGGAAAAGGCTAAATATATTTAAGTATGTGCATGGGGGTGATACAGCCACACATGATAACATTATTGATTTCTCTCATGGTCCTTATGGGCATTTAAAAGTCACACACCACTATTTTATAGTGTTAAATATTGAACTGCTATATATGGTTTTCAGGTAATATGTACTTGAGTTCAAGCTGTGAGAAAACGGAGTAGGAAGTAGCACAACAGTCTTGACCACTGGTTCTTAACCTCTCTTGGGCCATATGTTTCCTTTGAGTTTTTTTTTTTTTATGTTCTTGGTTTATTTGTTTATTTGAGAGGCAGAGAGAGAGAGAGCGCAAAAGAGAGAGAGAGCAAAAGAGAGAGAGCTTTCCCTCCTAAGTGCAATGGCCCAGCCTGGGCAGAATCCAAAGCCAGGAGCCGGGAACACAATCTAGATCTCTTATCTGGGTGACAGGAACCCTCTGCTGTGTTAGCAGGAAGTTGGAATCAGGGGCCTGAGCTGGGAACTCAAACCCAGCTACTCTGCCATGTGGGACACAGATGTCTTAACCCTGACACTAAATGCCCACACCACCCATCCTTGAAACTCTTAAGAAGCACATAAACCCCCTTTCTAGAAAGATAAGCATCTGTTCCTACATACCAAGCATGGCCAGGAGCTCATGCACTGCCCTGATGCCCATCTGTTGAACTGGATTATTTCAGGAAGGTTTTTGGGAAATGTTCTAAAAAGGAAACCTACTGTAGTTTAAATAAACCTGCCCCCAGTTCCTTGCACATATACACATCCTTGATATCATACCACTCACAGTTTAGCACAAAACCTTTCAGATCATTACAGTAGAAGATTTTTTAAAAAAAAATACCAGTGGGGCCGGCGCCGTGGCTCAACAGGCTAATCCTCCGCCTTGCGGCGCCGGCACACCGGGTTCTAGTCCCGGTCGGGGCGCCGGATTCTGTCCCGGTTGCCCCTCTTCCAGGCCAGCCCTCTGCTGTGGCCCGGGAGTGCAGTGGAGGATGGCCCAAGTGCTTGGGCCCTGCACCCCGTGGGAGACCAGGATAAGCACCTAGCACCTGGCTCCTGCCATTGGATGAGCGCGGTGCGCCGGCCGCAGCGCGCCGGGCGCGGCAGCCATTGGAGGGTGAACCAACGGCAAAGGAAGACCTTTCTCTCTGTCTCTCTCTCTCACTGTCCACTCTGCCTGTCAAAAAAAAAAAAAAATACCAGTGGGCTCAACAGAATATGTAGGTCTGCAGCTTGTTCTTCGGTCTATCAATGTCATTCCATTTTTCATAAGCATGGTGCATTCTCTGTACAGTTCTAGCCTGGTCGTACTTCTGGAAAAAGGAAAATGCACTACACAATATTCATAAAGGGACAAATAATGGAATCAAGTACTTGTGTTAAAGATGGACCGAGCGAGTTCAAACTCTTCACAGTTAAAGAAGCCGAGGTTTGAGAGCAGTCCCCAATCCTAAAATCATTCAGGATAGGAATTCAGCAAATAGCAATTTTGCAGGAAATTCTAACTTATAAAAAATAAGAGCGCTCCTCTTAAAACGCCAAAGAAGTACTTTTCCGAAAAATAGGAGGACTGCTTTTACATGATGGGTAAGAATGGGAAGAAAATGACAGAGGTGAAGAAAGACACATCACAGCAACAGACTCAGTGGCTAGCTCTCTGGTTGAGATCCGTTTTCCTTCACCCATCCCACTATCTATAAATCTCTGCTTCTCCCACTGCTGCTACTGGGCAGGAAAACCTCGGGAGCTGCAAAGTGCCCACCCCAGAGGCCACCATGGAGGCCAGCTGGGGGTAGGGAGATGGTACCAACACATGCAAGGGCTGCCCACATCCAGAACTTTCCCTCGCCTCCCCAGCCTGTGTAGACTCAATGAATGCAGCCTGTGAAAGTGAGGACCGAGGAATGGGAAGTTGTCTGAAAGGGTTAGGGCAATCTGGTTGAGGTGTGGGGGTGAGCCCAGATTCCAACATCAGTGGCCCTGCACCCAGATGCATCTCCTATCTCCCCCAAACTTTCCAGGAGCTGTGTCACTTGTCACCCCTGGCCCCTTATGCAGCTCTTCTGCATAAGGCCAGATAGATGAAGAGCCTGTGGACAGATGGTTTAGTCTACAGGTCAAGTTCATGAGATGGGAAGAATCCTAGCCGTATGACAGAGAGCGGGCCGAATAAACTTGAGTGAAAAATAAGCCACGGTATTAAAATAAGCATAGTAAATTTTCTCAGAGAGAGAAGGAAAGCTATGGGGAAACCAGAAGCAGGGACAGGCAGTTATAGAAAGATTGGAGACATTCAGAATACAAAAATATTACCGTAGAATTTACAGATTTGCTGGATGGGCTGGGATACAGACTCAATATAAAAAGCCGACCTCAAAAAGTCCACGGGACATGCCTAGTATGAAAAAACTATGCATGGGTTTCAAAAATTTTTACACTGCAGCTGGCTTTGTGGTCTAAAGGGTTAAGCTGCCACTTGGGACACTGACATCCTATTTGGGTGGGTGCTGGTTTGATCCCCAGCTGCTCCATTTCCCATCCAACTCCCTGCTAATGCATCTGGGAAAGCAGCAGAAGGTGACCTAAGTGCTTGGGCCCCTGCCACCCACGTGGGAGACCCAGATGGAGTTCCTGGCTCCTGGCTTCAGGCTCGCCAGCCCTAGTCTATGTGGCCATTTGGGGAGCAAATCAGTGGATGGAAGATCTCTCCTCCTGCTCCTGCCTCGTAACTCTGCCTTTCCAACAAAATTACTTTCTTTTTAAAAAAAGTTTTTACACCAAAATAAATTCATCTTTTTATTCCATTTTTTGACAAACTTTTTTGAAACACCCTTGGATCCAAAACACAAGAATATGAGTCAAAAGGTGAGGTCAAAGATTGACTTGGAAGGTATCAAGAAGAGACAAAGAGATGCAAAGAGAGAGAAATGTTTGAGGAATAAGGGCAGAGGGAGAAGGGCCAATATCTATATAAAGGAAGTCCAGGATAGTGCAAATCATACAACAAGGAAAGGAAATGTTTGAGGAAATAATGACTACAACTTTGATTCTGCTGCTTATTAAGAATCAATTACTGGGTTCATTGTTTTCATATTTTTTTTAAAAAATGTATTTAATTGAAAGGCAGAGAGAGACAGAGACAGAGAAGGGGGAGGAGAGAGAGAGAGAGAGTGCACCCTTTTATCTGCTGGTTCACTCCCCAGATGGCTTCAATGGCCAGTTGGAAGCCAGGAGCCAGGAGCGTCTTCCAGGTCTCCCATGAGGGTACAGGGGCCATCCTCCACTGCTTTCCCAGGCTCATTAGCAGGGATCAGGATTGGAAGTGGAGCAGTCAGGACTTGAACCAGGGTCCAGATGAGATGCCAGCACTGCAGATGGAGGCTTAACCTTGCATGCCACAGCACTGGCCCCTCCATATCTATGTTTTGCCTTCACTGTACCTACACTGTTCAGTGCCATGAATGAGACAGACAAGCTTTCTGCAGTTGCCAGAGGCCAACAACTGAACACAATATGTATGGGTTCTGAGGGACAGGTGCTTTGTTGACAGGACAACTGGGTGATGTAGCTGAGGGTAGCTGAGCACCAGCAGGACACTTTATTTTTTTTTTTAATATTTTATTTATTTATTTGAGAGGTAGAGTTACAGACAGTGAGAGGCAGACAGAGAAAAGTCTTCCATCTGCTGGTTCACTCGCCAAATGGCTGCAGTGGCCGGAGCTGAGCTAATCCGAAGCCAGGAGCCAGGAGCTTCTTCCAGGTCACTGAGGTGGGTGCAGGGGCCCAAGCACTTGGGCCATTTCCCAGGCCACAGCAGAGAGCTGGATGGGAAGAGGAGCAGCTGGGATAGAACCAGCACCACAAGCGAGGAGTAACCCACTGCACCACAGGGCCAGCCCCCAGCAGGACACTTACAAAAGAAATGGGATTTCAGCTAAGACTGAAGCACCAAGAAGCCTCTGGCATGTCAAGATCCAGGCAGAGGAAATGAGGTTGACGTGCTCCAAGGACAGAAGGGAAACTGAGGCTGGGGCCAGGTGAGCCAGGGTGGGTGGGCCCAGATGAGGCTGACAGGTGAGCAGCAGCCTGCTCATGTTGGCCTTAGAGACTGCAGTGAGGAGGTGGGGTGCATTCACAAAGAAGCTAACTTTATAGTCTTGGTATCAAGCAGTGTATTTGCGGATTTATGACTTTGTGTCATAGGAGCCTGAACAATTCTTTTGCTGACAGCACTCAGCTATCTTTCACCTATAAAGCAGGAATTTTTCACATAGGAATCCGAGCTGCTTGGCTTTATTTTTTTTTAAAGATTTTTAAAAGAGAATTATTTTCATCATCTCATGCACATTTCCAAATGAATTTCTTGCATCAGAGAGAAGAGCTAAGTGTTAAATACAAGTTTGCTTTTGGAGGCAAAACAAGCATCGTGTGGCATTCGCAGTGGGAGGCCACTTTAAACATGTACAGTTCCCCTCCATGTCATTAGATTTGACAGATGTTCGCTGAGGTCCTACTGTGTGCTGACTCTGTTAACTACCGGGGTGCGAAGATGAGTCAGTAACGGGCTCTGCCCCAAGAACACAGGTGAAAACAGAGCCACGCTGCCCAGTCCCCTTGGGAACTCTCAGGGTCCTAACTGGTGGGGCAGGTACCAAGGAGATGCTACTGGATCAGTAGTGAGCGAGGCATCCACAGGGGAAGCAAGTGTTTGTCCCTGGTTGGTCACTTAGGCTGGTGAATATGGGTACAGAAGAGGTGGCTGGAGGTTTCACTCAGTGTTCAATGTCTGGAGGAAGAGAGCACCAAATGTTCCTATCAGAAAAGTAAACTCTCGGCCAGTGCCGTGGCTCAACAGGCTAATCCTCCGCCTTGCAGCGCCGGCACACCGGGTTCTAGTCCCGGTCGGGGCGCCGGATTCTGTCCCGGTTGCCCCTCTTCCAGGCCAGCCCTCTGCTGTGGCCCGGGAGTGCAGTGGAGGATGGCCCAAGTGCTTGGGCCCTGCACCCCATGGGAGACCAGGAAAAAGCACCTAGCACCTGGCTCCTGCCATCAGATGAGCGCGGTGCGCCGGCCTCAGTGCGCCAACCGCGGCAGCCATTGGAGGGTGAACCAACGGCAAAGGAAGACCTTTCTCTCTGTCTCTCTCTCTCACTGTCCACTCTGCCTGTCAAAAAAATTAAAAAAAAAAAAAAGAAAAAAAAAGAAAAGTAAACTCTCTCTCTCTCCTCTCTCTCTCTGCCTCTGCCTTTTTCTAACTGCCTTTCAAATAAATAAATAAATCTTAAAAGAAAAAAAAAAAGAAAAGTAAACTCTATAGGCCCAAAATACGTCAGATTCATATAGAAACGAAGGGCTGTTTTTCCTAGTTTCACCACCTTCTGGGGCGTGGTAGGAGGGCACCGACTAACGGTTCAGCCAAAGAAACCCAGAACTTCCTGATGTGGGAACTCAGCAGAACATTCAAGAACCACTTCACCAGAGAGACCAACTGAGTGCCGTTTAGTGTAGCCTTTTGGCTTCTATCACTAAGACTCCAATAGTTCTTCTTCATGTAAGTTTTATTTTATTTGAAAGAGAACAAGAAAGAGATGGACAAAGAGATCTTCCATCTGCTAATTCATTCCCAAAATGCTTGGAATAGCTGGGGCTGCACCAGGCCAAAGCCAAGAGCCAGGAAGTCAACCGGAGTCTCCCACATAAGTGACAGGGACCCAAGGACTAAAGCCATTACCTGCTGCCTCCCAGGATGCATCAGCAGGAAGCTGGAACAGAAGCAGAGCTGGGACTTGAACCCAGGCACTTGCATAGGGGAGGTGGGTGTCCCAAGTGGTATCTTCACCCCTGGGCCAAAGGCTTACCCTTAGACCCCAGTATTTCTATCATCAGTCTTCAACAGGGTATTTCACTCTGGATGTCGCAAGTTCTAGTCTTGCCCAGCCTGGCTGTGGACTGGCCACTTGAATTCTGCCAAGTGCACCTCCCTGGGCCCCCTTGTCTTCACCTGGGAGCTGGGAACGTTGATGAATTTAACCGCTGTGGCTCTTGAGGTATGATGCCTGCACTCTGAGGAAGATGTACTGAGTAGCCAGCACCATTTCAGCTTTCTGCTCACACTAAGGCAAGCCCTTGCATTTTGATTTATAAACCCCAGGCTTTGGGCTCCAGACAGAGGGCGTGTTCTTTCACAGCGAGATGAGTGAACTGCAATAGTTGTCCAGACTGTAGCCTAGTGAGGTTCTGTCAGCCCTCTTCACGTCTGGGCAACACAGCGTTATCCTCACACGCTCTGACACGTAATGAGCCAGCATGTCACATCTTGCCGTCAGTCCTGCTCTGGTTTCTTTCGGGGGTGGGGTGGCATTGGGGGAGGGTAGTGCCCAGTGGGCAGTAAATTCAGGCCCGATGGTGAAAGGTGGTCTCCTCATCAGATTTTCCGTGCTGGCGGTGGAAGGCGTTGCTAGCTCATTTTTATTCTAGATCCTGTGGAAAACCTTCCCTTCCACTGCTTGAGTCCGTGAGTCATTTCCTCCCTGCAAACCCCTCAAGTTTCCTTGCTCTCCCAGCCCAGGCCTGGCCGCCAGAGAGGGTGCTGGACTGCTGGCGAGGCAGCACACCTCAAACGGCCTTTGCACTGTCAGAAATGGATTCTCCATCGCATGTTCTGATCAATGTCAAGTGTTGGATTCTACGTTTGGCTTTTTTTTTTTTTTCCTCTCTCTCTTTTTATTTTAAACTCTAGGAAAGAAACACCCATAGAAGGTACAACGGGTTGCGGGTTTCTTTAATGACTCATGGAAATTTCTAAAATGATAAATATTGGCTGAGCAGTAGCCTGACACAAGAAACACTCCACTAAACCAGATGCCATGGTTACAAGAAACAAGAAGAGAGCATTTGACAAATAAAGCGTGACTCCACTTCCAAGCTCTCAGAGAAAGAGAGGACAGAGCAGGGCCTGGCTTCTGAGCACTTCCTTCCCGCCAGGCCACGCTTCCAGTTTGTTCTGCTTCCCTGAGGGGGTCGCAGCTCCTTCCTGCTCCCCAAGGCATTCCAAGAGGCTTTGGTTCTACACTTTATTTAGTCTTTATTTAGGCTCTTTTTGTTTGTTTGTTTTGGCTCCCATAATGAAAATATTTTACCAACAATAAAAATGAATGAGGGTGAACACGAAAATATTGTCTCCTCAGAGGAAAAGGAAAAATAAATATTTTTTCCTCTTTAGTGAAAATTCCCCTCCCCCATCTCTATATGTAGAAGAAACTGGGCACCCTGGAGAAATCAGTTTTTTAAAGGTTTATTTTATTTATTTCAAAAGCCCGGTTACAGAGACAGAGAGGGAGAGACAGAGAGAGGTCTTCTACCTGCTGGTTCACTCCCCAAATGGCCACAACGGCTAAGGCTGGGTACTACGGAAGGCAGGAGCTTCTTCCGGGTCTCCATGTGGGTGCAGGGGCCCAAGCACTTTGGCCATCTTCTATTGTCCTCCCAGGCACATTAGCAGGGAGCTGGATTGGAAGTGGAGCAGCCAGGACTCGAACTGGAGCCCATGGGGGATGCTGGTGCTTCAGATGGTGGCTTAACTGGTTATGCCACAGCGCTGGCCTCTGGTGAAATCTTTAAAATGAATGCGGAATAGCAACTTGTCTCAGAGAAAATTTAGAACATGAGCCATAAGTAATGGTTGGAGTCCACCTGAGTGAAGTTTTATTATTATTATTATTTTCTTGTGCAATGGGATCAGCATGATTTTAACTTCCTATCAGCTTATTTAATTTCCTAAGGAATATATAATATACTAATTCACAGGCAGTGAAAAGGCTGGTGTAACTACTTACTGAAAATAGTAATGAATAGCTTGACTCTGGCTTTCAGCTGGTTTATGCTATATAACAGGTAAACTGTTTACTAACCCAGTAGCATCACTTACTAGCAGTGCCCTTTTAAAAATATTTAAGTGTTTACTTATTTGAATGTCAAATAGAGAGTGACAGAGACAAAGTTCCTATCTGCTGATTCGTTCCCCCAGTGCCCACAGCGGCCCAGGAGCTGAGCCAGACTCTGGAAACTCCACCCAGGTCTCCTATGCGGGTGGCAGGGACTCAGCCACTCGTGCCACTACCTGCTGCCTCCCAGAGTCTGCATTAGCAGGAAGCTGGGATTGGGAGTGGAACCAACTTGAACTCACGACGCTTTGATGGAGGAGGTGGGCAGCCCAACTGGCATCTTAACCACTCAACTGAATGCCCTCCCTGGTGCTGTTCAGAAGTGGTCACACACACACACACACAGGCCACTGTTCACGCCGCCGGTAAAACAGCTACTGGTAGGCACCCGAGGTCCCGGGTGAGGGACCTGGAAGAGGCATCAAATCTGAACAGTGTTTCAGTCAATCTTCCCGGTCATGACCCTGACCCTCCTACAGCCGCTCATGGATCTGGGGATTTCTCCTGAGCAAGAGGGAGGTCAGACAGAGGTCAGGACAGACAGAGGGGCCTGGACTAAAACTCCAGAACACTGTGGTGACAGCGGGAGGGCGGAGACACGGCTAAAGCCTTCACCTGAGCTCCTGCCAAGAAGCTACCTAGAGGTGGGAGGAAAACGAGATGGCCAGGAAGGGATGTATTCAACCGCCCTCCTTTTGATTTTAATTTTTCACAATGCATTTATTTGAGAGAGAGGGTTTCCACTCACTGGTTCTCTCCCCAAATATCAGCAACAGCCAGGACTGGGCTGGGCTGAAACTGGGAGCAGGAACTCATTTCAGATCTCCCAGATGAGTGGCAGGAGCCCCAGCACTTGAACCATCACCACTGCCTCCCAGGGTCTGCATTGGCAGGAAGCCAGCGTCAGGAGCTGGAGCCGGGTATCGCACTCAGGTACTCTGATGTGAGTCATTTATCCGCTAGGCCACACGCCTCCCCTTCTGCTGTCCTTTGACCCAGCTGCTGGGACAGAAGCTGCAAGAGGCAAATGCGTTGAGGAGAGGTGACACGGGGCCCAGGGTGGATGGGGGGAAGCAGGCCTTCTCCCCAGGAAGGCTGGCCCTCTGTGCTGCTCTTCCCTCTGCTTCTCTGCTCATCTTATATTAATCAGCTTTGCAACCTGATGGTGCTGGAGTTCCTGCCACCAGGGAGGCAGTGGCAGGAATGCCTCTACAGGTAGCCAAGGTGATGCTGGCGACCACAGAGGCAGCAGTTGTGATGCCCCTCCCCCCCCCACCAAGAACACCCCGCTGGCTGCCAAGGAAGAAGATGGCCCTGAGCCAGGACATGGATGAGCGTGGGTTGTTCTGCCAGATGAGCCAAAGATCTTTAAAGATAATTTCAGGATGGAAATCACTTTGGTGCGTTTTCTTTTCTATTAAAAATACAGGGCTTTGGGGGGAGGAAAAATCTGAAAATGTGTAATTATCCTATCATCTTTTTAATCTAATATTTAAAAGATGATTTTTAAAAATTTATGCAAATTATACAGGAATGCCTTGTGCTGATTTAAATAAGCAATCTTTTAAAAATCCCACCTCCATATAGAAAGATTTCACCTTTACTCCCATACAATTTTTTCTCCAGACCAAAATTCGATCCTAACACTGGTTTGAGATGTGTCCTTCTGGGTTTTGTTCTGTACATTCATACACATAGCTAGCAGATAGATAGAATTGTGTGGCTGTGATTTCTTTTTAATTGAAAGAGAGACAGAGACAGAGGTCATCCATCTCCTGGTTTGCTCCCCAAATGCCCGTAACAGCCAGGGCTGAGCCAGACCAAAGCCAGGAAGCCAGAACTCAATCCAGGTCTTCCCTGTGGGTGACAGGGAACCAATTACCTGAGCCATCACCTGCATTCGCAGGAAGCTAGAATCGGGGCAGAGTCAGGACTTGAACCTAGGTACTTCAATATGAGGTAGGGACATCCCAAGTTGTGAGTTAACCACAGCACCAAACTCTCATACTGTTGTTTTTCTTTGTTGGTGTAAATGATAATTATGTCATTCTATCACCCACTTGCTTTCCTCATTAATGGTTTTTTGGACATCTTTCTATGGCCTTACTTGACAGTCCTGTCTCAGTCTTTGTTCTGCTGCATACTGTTCCATAATGGAATCACACCTGAGTTTATTTAGCCATGAGCTTACTGATTTTTGGGTAGCTTCCGATGACAATAAGGCTGCAAGGACCATCTTCTGTTCATATGGGTAAGTACGTTCTGCATTAGGTAACTAAGAAGAGAATCTTCTGGTTTGACCAGTGGACTGCACATTTAATTTTGAAACCTAAGATCAATTGCTTTTTTTTTTTTTTTTTTACCTGTTTATCCTCTTACCAACAATGTTTATAGAAGTACCTGTCTCTTCACAGCTTTACCAACATTGGCTATTAACTTTCTTAAATTTTTTTTTTTTGAAATGGCAGGGAGAGAGAGAAAGAGAGAGAGAGAGAGAGAAACCAAGAGGAAGAGTCTCCCAGCCACTATTTTACTCCCCAAATGTCCACAAGGGCCTTGACGCAGGTAGGAGTGGAAGGCAGAAGCCAGGTCTCCCACATGGGTGGCAGGAACCCAACTACCCGAGCTGTCACCACTGCCTCCAAGGGTCTGCATTAGCAGGCAGCTGGAGTCTGGAGCCAGAGACAACACTGAACCCAGGTCCTCTGGTATGCATGGGAGGTGTCTTTTTTTTTTTTTTTTTAAGATTTATTTATTTGAAAGGCAGAGTCACAGAGAGAGAGAAAGAGAGAGAGAGAGAGAGAGAGAGAGAGAGAGAGAGAGAGAGAGAGAAAGAGGATTTGGGCCATTTTCCATTGCTTTCCCAGGTGCATAAGCAGGGAGCTAGATCAGAAGTGGAGCAGCGGGGACTCAAACTAGCACCCATATGGGATGCTGGCACTGCAGGCGGCAGATTTACCCGCTATACCTCATCGCTGGCCCCTAAATGATGCTTTAATGTACATTTATTCAGCCTTTTTTGAGAGCTATTACATTGTACATTTTGCTTAAGAAGGCCCTCTCTACCTCAGAGAACTCATTTGGAACTAGTTTTGTGTCATGTAAGGCGCTGCACTTCATGTGTTTCTCAAATGCATGTCCAACTTCCCCAGAAACTCTCACCTAACTACTCCTCCCTGCTCTGGTTTGAGCAGGACTTGGCTCCACACCTCAGGCAGCCTTTTAAACGCCAAAGTGATTAGTTAATGGCACAAAAGAGTGCGGGGCTTATCTTTGATCCTGGGTCAGTTTTGGCCCCAGCAGAGAGAAAAAGTGGAGACTATTTCCTTGTTTACCTTCATACTGAATAGGTTAGTTAAGGTGAAGCTTAACCTATACCTAGAGCTTTGATAGTATTAGCCTGGGACACCATCAGGTCATTAGACCCAATCTGAGACATAAATCTAACTTAAAGTTAGCCTCAAACTAATTTTTATGTTTTAATCTGTGAATCTTTTCTTTCTTTTTTTTTTAAGATTTATTTTATTTATTTGAAAGAGTTACAGAGAGAGGTAGAGACAGAGAGAGAGGTCTTCTATCTGATGGTTCACTCCCAGATGGCCACAATGGCTGGAGCTGCACCAATCCGGAGCCAGGAGCTTCTCCCAGGTCTCCCATGTGGGTATAGGGGCCCAATGACTTGGGCCATCTTCTACTACTATCCCAGGCCATAGAATAGAGCTGGATCAGAAGAGGAGCAGCCAGGGCTAGAACCAGCGCCCATAAAGGGATGCCGGCACTTCAGGCCAGGGCTTTAACCAACTGTACCACAGCGCCGGCCCCACTTTTCTTTTTATTATGTCAGTTTGGGAACTTTATCTTTTTTTCTAGAAAATCATGCATTTCCTGCAGATTTCTAATTTAGGGCATATAAGACTTTAGGTACTAGTCCCTCTTTTTTTTTTTTTTTTAAATTTATTTGACAGAGTTAGTGAGAGAGAGACACAGAGAAGGGTCTTCCTTCCATTGGTTCACTCCCCAAATGGCCACCACTACGCCGATCTGAAGCCAGGAGCCAGGTGTTTCCTCGAGGTCTCCCATGCGGGTGCAGGGGCCCAAGGACTTGGGCCATTGTCTGCTGCTTTCCCAGGCCATTAGCAGGGAGTTAGATTGGAAGCAGAGCAGCCAGGACACCAGCTGGTGCCCATATGGGATGCCAGCACTGCAGGCAGGGGCTTAGCCTACTAAGCCACAGTGCTGGCCCCAGATGCAACTGTTTATTCAAGATTTGCCCTTGGATGTTTGAGAGACATCTCAGCTTACCATGATTAAAACAGAGCTCCTGAGATTTTCCTTTAAATCTTCCTCACCTCCAGTCTTCCCCGGCTTGCAAGTCACCTTTCCAGTCACTCAAGTCACAGTCTTCAGCTAGAGCCTTGCCGCCTCTTTTCCTCTCATCTCCCACTGGCAACTCATGCCCGTTCTTCTTCAAAATATGTCCAATATTCCTACCAGTCCAGTCCAGCTCACCATCACCTCTACACTGGATTGTTATAGTAGCTGATTAACTGATCTATCCACTTCTGCTATCCTCTGTACACCCACCAAGGTGATTAAATTATGTCAGCTTGTGCCACTTTGTCAAAACTCTTAATGGCTTCCCTGCACTCTCATAGAAATCTTTTTCTGTTTTTTTTTAAAGTTCATTTTATTTGATTTTGCAAGAATTCTCTTTATGCACATTGATGGCTTAAGATATTAGCAACTGGGGCCAACATAGCAGGTAAAGCTGTTGCCTATGACATGTGGGTGCAGATTCGAGTTCCCGATGCTCCACTTCTGATCCAGCTCCATGCTAATAAGCCTGGGAAAGCAGCAGAAGATGGCCCAAGTCCTTGGGCCCCTGCACCCACGTGTGGCCTGTGTCTCATTTGTTTACTATATTTACCTCCATTTTCTCCATTTGGATATAAGCCCACAAGAATAGGGATTTTTATCTCTGTTTTTACTATTATATTTCCAGGCCCTCGTAGTATTGCACATAGTAGGTTGTCAGGAAATATTTGTTGAATAAATAAATGAATGTAATTCCAAAGAATTGGTGGGAAGTCATGGCAGGTGTTAGACATTTAGCATTATCACAGCAACCATCTGTGAGCAAAGGTGCCGTGTCACATCCTGAAGGCAGCAGAGTAAAGAGTTTGGAATGAATCTGTGTCCCATGGCTCCCCAATACCAGCCCTGAACTTTCACCTCTGAACTCCAGGTTACCAAAGAAAAATAAGCCTTATCTGGTTAAATTGGTGTTGAGTGCTTGCTGTGTGCATCTAAACACACTCCCAGGTGATACCAGTTAATGCCCCAAGGTCAAGAACTATTCTGGTCTTTGAAGGAGAAGAGGAGAAAGCTCAGGGTAGAACCTTTAGGAGGATCCCTTCAAGAGGCTGGTCTCCTACTGGCACCCACATGAGATGCCAGCGCTACAGGCCAGGGCTTTAACCCACTGCGCCACAGTGCAGGCCCCAGTTAGTTGACTTTAAAACACATTACCCTCTGTCACATGGGCCATATGCAATCAGGTTAAGGCCTTAGTAGCAAAAACTGTCTCTTGGAGAAGCAGGAATTTGCTTCAAGACTTCACTATAGAGATCCTGGCTGAGTTTCTGGCCTGCCAATGTGCCCTATAAATTTCACATTTCCATCTCCCATCATCCCATAAGTCCATTCCTTGAGATTGAGAGGGGAAGTGGGAAGAGTTTCGAAGCATAATAAGGGTAAACACTCGATGTGTTATTCCCAGGTCTGTGTTGGCTTGATGGGAACCTACATACAATTTTTCAAAAGCTATCTAATTTATTTCTTGTCTTATACCTCCATTAAAACCAGCATAGAATGAACACAGGTGTTTGTTTTGTGTTGTTGTATTATTATCTCTGCAAGTTTGTTCCGTAAAGGCAAACAACTAGAGGAATTTCAGCTAAATCTGCCGACCTGCACACTGGTGCAGGGTTGTAGCAGTGGCTACTCGTGGCCCCCGATCTCATCTCAGGACTCCCCTCTTCACACTTCACACATGGGTGTCGCACCCTCATAGCCCTCAACCAGCGGTGGACAAATACGCAGCTTCCGCATCCTTGGGTGGGATCCCTCTGTGGTGTGTTCTACTCGGTTTCCTAGAGCCGTCAGAGACACTGGGTTCCGTTGCCCACAGTGGTGTTTGTGTAATACTCCCCTCGTTGGCTGTCTTCCTTCCTGATCTCACTTCCGCATTTTCCTGGTGTTGGTGAGCGTGTCTCAGATACACCCCGTGTACGCTTATCTCCTGATCTGCTTCTCAGCACACTAAGGACTAAGGCACCAAGACAGATGCTCGACAGAAATTAGGCCACAGGCAAAAAATAATGGCTACTGTGCATTAAGCATTTCCAGTATGCCAGATACCATGGTAAGCCCATCACTTACGGTTCACAACAACCCTCTGGAAACTATCATTTCTAGGTCAGAGAAGAGGCATGGTGAGGTCTAAGAGAACTTAAGTATCTTTTCTGAAATCCTGTAGCTAATGGGACACAAAGGGTTCAAACCTGGAATATGTAATTCACGTGTGCATGCTTTAAATCACCGGATATCCTCCGACACATCCAAGTTGACTCAGATATCTTTGCTGGCACATATTTTATAGGCTTCTGAGGGCATTTTGCTGACAGATTTTGCTGTCAGATGAGCTGTTTGGTTTGGTAATCTATCAGCAATAATAATGTTGCAGTCATCCCACTGAAATTGGGTCATGTGCAAGAAACTTATTTGAGAGATAGATTGATGCATGGAGGAGAGAAAGTTCTCATCCTCTGGGTTACACCCCAAACACCTGCAGTGACCCCAGGTCAGGTCCAAAGCCTGGAACTCAATCCAGGTCTCTCACATGGGTGGCAGAGACCCAGTCACTTGAGCCATCACTGCTGCCTCCCAGGATCACATTAGCAGGAAGCTGGAGTCAGGAGCTGGACGTGGGTATCGAGTCCAGGCACTCCAGGATGTGGATGTCTTAACAGCTCTCAGAACACCTGCTCCAGAAGCTTTTCTGTTATGAAACCTTGTACCACGTCGAGGAGTTCAGCAGTGCTAAGAGGTAAGTCGGTCTTTGCAGCTAACCGTCATTTCTGTTGTTTTTGTGCAAACGAGCTGCCTCACTTAAAATATTATTGTGTGATAAATAAAGGTCGCCAATTCGGCCCTAACAGCCAGCTGGCTGGATGTGGGATCCCAGCTGGTGGCGATGTTGAGTGAGGCACGTTCATCACTGATCCGGAAGACAACTTTTCACGGCTCTGGATGACCTGTATTTGAACCCATGTAGTCTAGCTGCTGACCTTGTCCTTTTTTTCTTTGTTGCAAGACTAAATATCATGCTCTCCTCTTACCCCTACTGTTGGTCTTCAGAAAGAGTAAAACAAATGTTTTGTGGTTCCTAGAAAATGATATAAAATTGTTTCCCAAGTTAGGTCATTGCAGTTACAAAATCTTTGTTTTGGTGGAAGACTTGGCCAAAAACAACAGAACCAATGTTCAGCCATTATGTTAGGGGGGGAAAAATCTTCAGATTAACTGGGGTTTGCTGTCTCTCTTTCCACTAAAATAGAAGCAAATTCCTCCAGCTGGGCCCAAAGTATTTTTGAGAGAAGTCTCTTTCTCTTTATAGAGATAAACTTAGTCTATTGGCTGACTTCCCCAGTTTATAAAATTGTCCCATAAAATTTTGGAAGGCGTTTTAACTTTATAAGGCAATTTATCATGAATTAATTTTCAGAAGCATCTTGAACCAACTTGAAGTGAAAACAAACCACTTTCTTAAGCTATACACTCTAATTCATATCGAATTTTTTTAAGTGCCCATTTAAATATAGGGCATCAGCTTAAATCATATACTTGGGAAGGCTCATGGTGTTTCTTCTTTTTGTTGAGCTTGTGCAGGCCAGGGAAAGGATGTCAAAAGTTCCTCTCCAGCAGTTTCAGCCACCAGAGAGGGTATTATTTCATAGGTCAGTAAACGTTTACCAACCAGCTTTCCAGGAAGGAAGTGTCCTAATTTGTAGTGTTTGTCAATTCCTGTGGTGTAAATACTCTCACCATGGCTGATTATAAGCTACTGATGAGAGGTTAACTAGTTTGCAAAATTCTGCAAATTTAACAATTGGCTCTCGTGAGCTCCTAAGAGGCAAGCTCCAGGATAACACTGGAGGTGACTCAGGCACATAATGCCCCAAATGTAGTCTTGGTAACCCTTCTTGTTGGCTCTTTCACATCCTGGAATTAATCTGAGAGCTTGCTAGGACATCACGTAGCAAATGCTAGCAGAGTAGCACCTCGGGATCAGTGAGTATGCTACTCAATGGCTTAGTCCAATTCCTGTCTCTAAAACAGAGAACCCTGGGAATTTTTATAAAGACTGGGTAATTTGTAAAGAACAGAGGTTGAACTTGGGTTGCCATTCTAGAAGCTAGGAAGGCCTAGAGCATGGTGCCAGCACTCACTCAGCTTCTGGTGAGGGCCTCACGGGGCACCAACTCACAGGAAGAGCAGGTGGGCAAGTGCAGAAGAGAAGAACAGGGGCTGAACTCCCATTGTAGCTAACCCACTCTCAAGAGAAAAGCAGTTATCCATTCAGAAGCTCTTCCCCAGGATCCAAACACCTTCTGTTAGGCTCTGCCTCCTCATACCACTGCACTGAGCCTTGGAGGTACACCCAAACCACAGCACCCCCAAACTCAAGTTACCTTGAAAAAAAATGACGGTACCCTGAGAAAATCTGGTCCAACACATGCTCTTTAATTGTGGTCCCTGCCGAGTCATTCAATTAGGGTCACTGAGGACAGCCGAAGGGCATTCTGGAGACAGGGACCACTCACAGCTCTGCGGCTCCTGTGGAGACTGCTATGTTCAGCAGAGGCCGACCACAGAACAAAATAAGCAGCCGGGATCTGACTTGGATGCCACCCTTTGGAATGGATTCGGGTTTAGGTTTACATCTGAAAAACCACAGCATTTCAGGATGCCTGGGAAATGTCTTCGTTACCTATCAGTTAAGGACATCGCTTGTTTTTTTTTTTTTTTCCCCCACCTTCTTAAAATAGAAAGCTCTTCTCTAAAGGATTAGTTTTTCCATTTCATGTGTCTTGTAACCTCAGTCATTCTCCTGGCTGATGCTCTGTTTTCTTTCTTAATGAATGTTTTTTTTTTAACTGTCTTTATGTGTTGCCTCTAATGATGAAAGGTGACATAAACTTAGTCATCATAGCAGAGGGCAAAGTAAAGTTTGACTTGGGGCTGCTACTAAATTTGACTGCATTCTCTGAAACGGCCCATTCAGCAAACAGCACAGGAGGGTCTCGTCCCAGAGCTGCTGATAAGAACCTTTGCGACAGCTCCATCTTTGCACAAGAGACAACCAGCTTTCCTGTCTGAAAGTCTCAGGGTGAACCTCCCAACGTGCAAAAATGTTAGCTTCCTTTCCTTTTTGTAATGAGGGAATTATCCAGGAAATTCAATTACTGGACATTTCAATGATTATTCCACTTTCTAAAATATTCACAACATGTGTTCTTTTAAGTCTATACCAAGTCATGTTGGACATTCATTTCCTCTATTAAATGACGTAATACCCATTTAAATTGTAGGCAAAGGTTTTTTTTTTTTTTTTTTCTTGGACAGGCAGAGTGGGCAGTGAGAGAGAGAGACAGAGAGAAAGGTCTTCCTTTTGCCGTTGGTTCACCCCCCAATGGCTGCTGCGGCTGGCGCACCGCACTGATCTGAAGCCAGGAACCATGTGCTTCTCCTGGTCTCCCATGGGGTGCAGGGCCCAAGGACTTGGGCCATCCTCCACTGCACTCCCTGGCCACAGCAGAGAGCTGGCCTGGAAAAGGGGCAACCGGGACAGAATCTGGTGCCCCAACCGGGACTAGAACCCGGGGTGCCGGTGCCGCAGGCAGATTAGCCTATTGAGCCGTGACGCCGGCGTAGGCAAAGTATTTGAACCAAACTCTTTAAGTACGTGAACCAAAAAGCTTTAAACCATTTAGAAGCAGGATGGGAGTTTGGTGCATCAGTTAAATCTCTGCTCAGGACACCTGCATATCATAGCAGAGCGCCTGCATCAAGTCCTGGACCCTTTGCTTCCTCTCCAGCTTCCTGCTAGTGCAAATCCTGGGGGGCAGCAGGTGGTGATGGTGCAAATACTTGTGTCCTTGCCACTCATGTCGTCTGAGATTTGGATTGGGTTGAAGGCTGCTGCCTTCAGCCTGGCCCAGGCCTGCCTGTTACATATATTAGGAGAGTGAGCCAGCAGATGGAAGATCTCTCTCTGCCTTTCAAATAAGATGGAAATAAATAAATAAATAATTTGAAGTAAACTCAGGGTTGATGCTGTGGTAGTGGGCTTAGCCTCTGCCTGTGGCACTGGTGTCCCATATGGGTGTCGGCATCCCATATGGGCACCCATTTGAGCTCTGACTGCCTCACTTCCAATCTTGCTCTCTGTTATGACCTGGGAAAGCAGTGGAAGATGGCCCAAGTGCTTGGGCTCCTGCATCCACGTGGGAGACTTGGAAGAAGTTCCTGGCTTTGGATCAGCCCAGCTCTGGCCATTTGGGGAATGAACCAATGGATGGGAGACACTCTCTCTCTTCCTCTCCTTCTCTCTGTATAACTCTGACTTTCAAAAATAAATAAATCTTTAAAAAAATGCTATGCCCTTTGTTTAAAAAATTACAAAAGAACCAGACCATGAAATTGAGTGTTATACTAATGAATAAGTGTTCACAACGAGAGAGGTCATAACTGTCAATGACATTTCTCATCTGCAATTTTAAAGCATGCTTTTCAAATGGTGAGCACCTGTAAGTAAAAAAACCCTATCTTTCATTTCAAGTTTCTAAGTCCATTCATCCTGTATCTAATGTTTTAAAAATTTATTTATTTAGAGGCTGGCCCTGTGGCGTAGCAGGTAAAGTGGCCGCCTGCAGTGCCAATATCCCATATGAGCGCCTGTTCAAGTCCTGGCTGCTCCACTTCCCATATAGCTCCCTGCTAATGTGCCTGGGAAAGTAGCCAAAGATGGTCTAGGTCCTTGGAACCCTGCACTCACATGTTCTGGGCTTCGGATTGGCCCAGCTCTGGCTGTTGCAGCCATTTAGGGTGTGAACCAGCGATGGTTTTCTCTCTCTCTCTCTCCCTGCCTCTCAAATAAATAAATCTTTTAAAAATTATTTATTCATTATTTTATTTGATGGAGACAGATCTTTTGTCTGCTGGTTCACTTTCCAGATGCCCACCACAGTCGGGATGGGCCAGGCTGAGCCAGGAGCTTTATCCCAGTCTCTCATGTGGACAGCAGAGATCCAAGTACTTGAGCCATCCTCTGGTGTCTCCCTGGGTACACATCAGCAGGAAACTGGCTCTGAAGTGGAGTGGCTGAGACTCGACTCTCATGTGATGCAGATAAACAAAGCAGGCGCCCCTTAGCTGCAGTGCCAAATGCCTGCCCTCTTTAATTATTTTATCAGGTTTCCATTGTGAAAAGTTTTACTAGTTGATATCTATAGGTATTTTTTGTGTCTAGTAAGAAGTAAAGGGCATAAACAGAAGGTTTAACTTGAGACTTTAATGAAGGAACAATTTGCAGAAGGGTAGACTGGGTTAAAGGAATCAAGAAAGCATGACGAAGTGCCCAGGAGTTAGCAAAACAGAAAGTCTGTACCACTCCTGGGGTCTAAAGGCACAAAAGGAGAGAATCCTGGAAGACAATGTTTGGAACAAGAGGGAAGCTGGAGGGAGCCTTTCTAATCTCCTGCCAGTGACTTTCTTTCTATTTTTTAAATATTTATTTATTTTATTTGAAAGTCAGAGTTACACAGAGAAAGAGAGGCAGAGAGAGAGAGAGAGAGAGAGAGAGAGAAAAAGAGGTCTTCCATCTGCTAGTTCACTCCCCAATTGGCTACAACAGCCGGAGCTTCACTGATCTGAAGCCAGGAGCCAGGAGCTTCTTCCAGGTCTCCCACGTGGGTACAGGGGCCCACTAGGACCATCTTCTACTGCTTTCCCAGGCCATAGCAGAGAGCTGGATCAGAAGAGGAGCAGCTGGGATTAGAACTGGCACCCATATGGGAAGCCAGCCTGGCAGGCAGCGGCCTTACCTGCCATGCCACAGCGCTGGCCCCACCAGTGACTTTCATTTGTCAAACCAAGAGGGCAACATGGGCAGGTGATGCTTTCTGGGAGGGCCAGCCGCTTTGTCAGGTATAGGGAAAGATAGCAGTCAGATCGCCATAGCCCCTGTCCAGATGACCTAATAACTCAGATGGCAGGAATAGGTGGTTCTTTGGATTTGGGCCAGACACTGTCAAACAATATCAATCTTCTGTAAGCTGGTGACTCTCAGAAATTTCATCAGAAAACTTCCTGTGGAGTTTAGGCCTGAGAGTTGAAGGTCAGGGCTTAGAATGTACAATCTTAGTATCATTTACTGGACTCTTAAATTGGGTGCAGAATATGAAACTGCATGAAATTGCCTGTGGGTATTATCTCTCCTACTTTCTTTTCTTTTCTTTTTTTAAAGATCTATTTTATTTATTTGAAAGACAGAGTTACAGAGAAATAGAGACACAGAGAGAGGTCTTCCATCCGCTGGTTCACTCCCCAAATGGCCACAACTGCCGGAGCTGAGCCATTCCAAAGCCAGGAGCCGGGGCTTTTTCTGGGTCTTCCACATGGGTGCAGGAGCCCAAGGACTTGAGACATTCTCTACTGTTTTCCCAGGCCATACCAGAGAACTGTATTGGAAGTGGAGCAGCCGGGACTTGAACCAATGCCTATAGGGATGCCAGCACTGCAGGTTGGGATTTTAACCCACTACGCCACAGTGCTGGCCCCATCTCTCCTAGTTTCAAAACTAAGCTGGGAAGTTCATGAACTTGGGGACACAGAACATGCTGTCTTATGAGATATTTCAGACAGTTCCTATTAATATCAGCAGTAACGTGGCCCTGGGCCTATACAAGCAATGGATATCCCAAAGGTATGTTTGTTTCCTTACTGGAACGGCATAGTGACAGAGAAAACACACGTTGTGGCATAGTGGGTAAAGCTACTGCTTGGCATGCCTGCATCTCATATTGGAATGCTGGTTTGAGAGAGAGATCTTGCAACTGCTTGGTTCACTCTCCAAATGCGACAGCAGCCAGTGCTGGGCCAGCCTAGAGCCAGGAGCCAGGAGCCAGGAACCAGGAGCCAGGATTTCCCATATATTTCCATCAGAAATGCTGCCATGGATGTGTGTGCCCGATCCTTTGGGATCCATCTCCTAATCGGTACAAAACAGGTTTTGGAACGTGCTCTTTTTAGGGCAGAGTGGGTGTGCAATGGGCCGTGGTTCAGACGGAGGCTGACTCAGTGGGTGAGTGGTGGTGGGTCTGTGTAAGGATGTCACAAAGAGAAGTACAGAGCAGAAAATACAAATCCCATGACTCGGTTTCTATTCACAGAAACTATGACTGTTAAAGAGATTTCTTCCAACTCAGTGCAGAGGATGGCGGCTCCTGGGATAACGACTTATCTCCACACGCCTGAGGTCACGGGTGTGGTCATTTTCCTTGTGTAACCAGAGTGTGACAAAGTCTCAGTGACTAAGGCCATGCCCGTCAACCTGTGTGCAGGCAGGCAAGTCCGGGCGTGTCCCGAACTCCCCACAATCATTAACATCAGTGTGGTAGGATTTAAACTCTCTTCCCAGCTGTGAATAAAACCCTGGGTGCTGGGACCTTGATACCAGCTTGTGAATCACAGAAGTTTTACGTTTTTTTTTTATGCTACCTTGAAGAAACATCTGTTCTCAGCACAATTTTCTCAGAGGTCTTCGGAATCTGGGGTGTGGCTTTTTCTTTGATTTCAATGTCAAACTTACAGAACAGTTGCAGGAGGAGTACAAGGCACTTCTCTACTCCCTTTACACAGATCCATCAATTATTCGCAGTTGGCTCGGTTTGCTTTATTATTCTATGTATTTATTTGTAAAATGCCCATACTTTCTTTATAGAAGTGCATATACATATAGGTTAACTTCTGCACCAGAGAGTAGGTTGGATATTGTTGCCTCCTCATCCCTAACCTACTCTGTCTTTCCTAAGAACAGGTCATTTTCTTATATATTACAAAACCAATGACCAACTCAGGCATCTCCACTATGTTACAATATCATTATCTAATCCACGGTCTCTCTTCAGACATCACCAGTCATCACACTAAGGTCCCTTCCAGCCTTTTTTTTTTTTCCAGTCCAGAGTCCAGTTCAACAGCATGCATGGTATTTAGGATGCCTTTTTTGGTGCTATCCATGAAAGAGACAAGGAAAACACTTAGGTCAGACAGATTTGGGTTTTCCAATACTGCCTTGAATTTCTTTTTCTTTTTAAATTTATCATTTATTTGAAAGATTTACACAGAGAGATGGAGAGGCAGAGAGAGAGAGAGAGAGAGAGAGAGAGAGGTCTTCCATCCAATGATTCACTCCTCAATTGGCCGCAATGGCCAGAGCTGCACCAATCTGAAGCCAGGAGTCAGGAGCTTCCCCCAGGTCTCCCATGTGGGTGCAGGGGCCCAAGGGCTTGGGCTATCTTGTGCTTCTTTCCCAGGCCATAGCAGGGAGCTGGATCAGGAAGTGGGGCAGCTGGGACTCGAACCAGCGCCCACATGGGATACCAGCACTGCAGCCGGCAGCTTTACCTGCTACGCCACAGTGCTGGCCCCTCAGTGCCCTCTTAACGTTAGCAGTGCTTGAATCTCAGGCTGCCCTTTCCAGAACATCTTTAGATGAAGCACACGTGTGCAGCTGGAGAGGGAGCTAGCTTCTGAGTGTGTTTGTCACCCTCCATGCTAACTCATCACTCCCAGTCGCACTGAGCAGTTTGTCTTCAGAGACAGGGGCCTGAAGGAGTGGGCTGCTGGGAGCCAGGGGCCTGTGCTTTCGCCGCTGGGTCGTTGACCACTCTCCGAGGCTGATCTGCCTCTTGAGCTGATCCAAGTTGCTGGAAAGGCCTCAAGCGGTGCATCTGCGCCTCAGTCTGCACCCCTCTTCGCATCAACTTCAGTGCAGTGTGGCCCTCTTGTGGTGGATCTTTGCATGTTCTGGGGAAGGAATCCGAATCAGAATGTGAGAGCCCTCAAGGAGTCTGCTGGAGCTGACAAACAGAATACCACAGACTGGGGGATTTGCACCTTAAAATCCTGGAGGCTGCAAGTAGTCTGAGATCAAAGTGTTAGCGGGAGGCAGGAGCTACATCTGTGTCTCCGAAGTGGGTGCTGTGAACCCAAATACCTGGGCCATCATCTTGTGCCTCCCAGGTATGTTAGCAGGGGGCCTGGTTGGAAGCAGAGGAACCAGGACAGGGACTGGCTCCATAGAGGATGCCAGACCATGAATGGTTCTCCTTCAATTGTTGTAGGAGCTGCTGTGGGCACCCTGACTACACATCTGTCTTAGTGTGCTCGGGCTGGTGTGACTAACCAGTTCTGGAGACCATGAAGTCCAAGGCCAATGAGTGGCAGGTGCAGAGTCTGGTGAGGGCCCACTTCCTCATTCACAGATGGCTGTGTTGCTGTGTCCTCACGTGTGGAAGGGGTAAAGGAATCTCTGGGTCTGTCTCTATCCCTTAAAAAAGGTGTTTTTTTTTCTGTTTGTTTATTTTGTTTCGCTTTTTATTTGGAAGGCAGAGTTAGAGAGAGACATGGAGAGACAGAGCTCTTCCATCTGCTGGCCCATCCACTTCCCAAATGGTCTCAATGGCTGGGGCTGGGCTAGGCCCAAGCCAGAAGCCAAGAGCCTCTTCCAGGTCTCCCGTCTTGGTGCAGGGCCCAGGCACTTGGGTCATCTGCCACTGCCTTCCCAAGTGCACTAGCAGGGAGCTGGATCTGAAGTAGAGGAGCCAGGACTTGAATCGGTGCCCATATGGGATGCAGGTGCTGCAGGAAGTGGCTTAACTGCTATGCAGCAATGCCTGTCCACCTCCATCTCCCTCCCCATTTTTAAGAAGACTTATTTATTGACTGACTGATTTGAAAGGCAGAATGGGAGCTGCCTTTAGTGCCAGCATCCCATATGGGCGACAGTTAGAGTCCCAGCCGCTCCAATTCCAATCCAGCTCCCTGCTATGGCCTGGGAAAGTAGTGGAAGATAGCCCAGTCCTTGGGCCCCTGCACCCACATGGGAGACCTGGAAGAAGCTCCTGGCTCCTGGCTTCTGATTGGCCCAGCTCCTGCCGTTGTGATCAGCAGGGGAATGAACCTCTAATTCCTCCCCCTAGTAGATGTGGTAGTTCCAAGCTGCCTGTTTTCTGTGTCTACCTGAATCTCCATTTTCCCACAATGGTAACTTGCTTGATGGCAGGTGGCTTTGCCGTCCTTGTCTCTTCTCCCTGCTGGTGCTTCC
The DNA here is from genome assembly GCA_949820135.1 of Sylvilagus floridanus. NCBI lineage: Eukaryota > Metazoa > Chordata > Mammalia > Lagomorpha > Leporidae > Sylvilagus > Sylvilagus floridanus. The sequence continues at coordinate 88,653,387 of OX463231.1, forward strand.
TGGCATCATCTCGCAAATGAACTCTGATCATGTGCCATATTGGATGTGCCACAGTATATGGATGCTGGTGGTCCCCTAAGGATATAAGGGGACACAAAACTTTTCACGTCCCAGTGATGTCACAGCATAACACATTAGTCATGTGTTTGTGGTGATGCTGGTGTAAATACACCCGCTGCACTGCCAGTCATATGTAAATACAGCACACACAACTATGAACAGCACATAATTTGGGGACACTTGTAAAAGTTCCTGGAAACCTTTGGTTGAGGTCCATCTGGCGTTTGGGACAGTGGTTTAGGACAATGCTTCGGATGTCTGTGTTCCATATGGGAGTGCCTGGGTGATGTCCTGGCTCTTCAACCCCTAAGCCAGCGTCCTGTTAATGTGCACCCTTGGGAGGCAGCAGATGATGGGTCCTAGCCATCCATGTGGGGTCCCAGATTGAGTTCCTGGCTCCTGGCTTCAGCGTGGCCCAGCCTTGACTCTTGCAATCATTTGAGAAGTGAACCATTGGAGGGCAGATCTCTGTCTCTCTGTCTTTCAAATAAAATGAAAATAAGAAAATTTAAATAAGTAAAAGACTGTGCATTTTCCACAAATCCTTTCACAATCCCAAGTACCTGGTGATGATGGTAAGAGATGACGTCACTGTTGTGTATTCACTGTACTAAGCCTTTAGCGTTGTTTTAGTGTACGACTTCTACTTGTAAAACAGAGCTGACCCTAAAAATGGGATGCTGTGTTGCGCCAGCAGCAGCCTCGTCCGCCCCGTGGGCACTGTGTCACCCGAGTACATTCAAAGGCCACGTGAGTGATTAACTGTATCATCTAGGTTTGTGCAACTGATGCTCATGCAACAAATCGCCTAAGAACATGTCCTCACCACTCAGAGGAAAGGCCTTCAACAAGTCCCTGGAAATGTACGTCAGGAAAAAACCATGGATTTCAGGCCTTTTGCACTAAAATAAACCGAATTCCGTTTCCACAAACTGTTGGAAGTACCCTGTGCTTGTGCTTTAGGCCTTGCTGCAGGGTCTGTTTCTAGGGAGTCTGAATTCAGAAAACCGAGTGCCAGGGAAACCCCAGCTACGTTGGTTTATAACCAGTCATAAGTAGGCGTGAGAGCAGGTTCCACACCCACAGAGAAGAGTTAATGCCCCGAATTAATCTCTTTCCTTTTTGTTTAAAAAATGAGTATTATATAATTTATTATTTAAAAATATTATAATTATCGCAAAACTTTTGATGAATATGTAGTAGCTATACTTTTTTATGGGTTATGGTGCAAAATTGCAACACACATACACAGCATAAACCAATCAAACCAGGCAACTAATCTTCTCCTGCTTCTTTTTAAAGTTATTATTTATTTCTTTGAGAGGTAGAGTTTGGGCCATCCTCCACTGCACTCCCTGGCCACAGCAGAGAGCTGGCCTGGAATAGGGGCAACCAGGACAGAATCCGGTGCCCTGACCGGGACTAGAACCCAGTGTGCTGGCGCCAAAAGGCAGAGGATTAGCCTATTGAGCCATGGCGCCCACCCTCATCTTTTCAATCTCTTCTCACAGGAGATGGAAACTCCACTGATTATAGCAAAATTCTCATAAGAAATATCTGCATTTTCAATGGCATAAAGAGTTGGGAGCAGGATGTCATGATGTATATAAATCTTAGGGAATCAATACTTTTGGGGAAAAACATTAAATTTTAAAAAGCAAAGTGCAGAAGATTTACATGCTGCAAGAAGAAAATCGTTAGTGTAAAATGGGTCTCAGTCAGTGATTCATGGCTTTGTTTGAATTACCTTTGGACCACACAACCATAACCCATGTTGGGACTAAAAGCCAATCAATCAACATTCCAAATTCCAACTCTGGAGATGCTTTTTCTCTGAGATCATTTTCTGAAGTTATTTTTTCCTGCAGATCCCTTTCATAATCCCAAATTCTCAACCTGGGGAAATGTATGGCAGGAGGCCAGCATCCCGGGAGTGAATCGTGAATGAAAAATTTTTAGAATAAAGATCCACAAAAGCATGGAACGAAAGATTACCGTGGGCATGATAGATCAACTAACTTTCAGGAGGCCAAGTAGAGATCGGTGGTCACTGAGCGTGTTGGTCAGCTTTTCATCATTAATGACAAATAATGACACAGGATCTTTGTGGATCTTTATTCCCTTCCATGTGGATCCATGGATCTACTCCCACAACGCTCTTGTTTTCAATATGGCCTCTTCCCTGCCCTTGGCTGTGCCTGGTGACCTTGAACTCAGGATCGCTCTCATTCAGTTTCACAAAAGAATCATTTCCAGCTTATCTGTCATCATGGGGGTTAGGTAGCTACCTGGATGTGCAAGAAGCGGGTAGGAGGTCTGATTTTTTTTTTTTTTAAGATTTATTTATTTGTTTGAAAGACAGAGTTACAAAGAGAGGTAGAGACAGAGAGAGAGGTCTTCCATCTGCTGGTTCACTCCCTATATGACCGCAATGGCCAGAGCTGTGCCGATCCAAAACCAGGAGCTTCTTCCAAGTATCCTACACAGGTGCAGGGGCCCCAGGACTTGGGCCATCTTGTGCTGCTTTCCCAGGCCATAGCAGGGAGCTGGATCAGAAGAGGAGCAGCTGGGACTTGAACTTCTGGGATGCCAGTGCTTCAGGCCAGGGCTTTAACCCACCGCGCCACAGCGCCAGGTCCCACAATACAACTCCAAAACTCTTCTGGAATTCTCTGGCACGAATCTCTTTGATGTCCTTTCCGCTCCCCTCTGTAGGGGCCTGGTTTCCGTTTTCTCCCCTCTGCTCAGTCACTACCATGGCTTGGGGTTTGCCTTTGGGCAGTGGGGTCTAGAGGAGGTTGTTGGGTCCCTGGGGGGTGGGCTCGCAGAAAATGGGAGAGGCAGAGACGTAGGAGTTCTCCAGAGAGGATTGTAACAGCAGGAGCAAGGCTGCGTCCCCCCGGTCTCTCTGCTCCTGGTTCAAGATGTGACTACTCGTCCTGATCTGTCCCTTGCCCCCAACATCACTGTGTACCATCTACCTTGAGGTCCTCACCAGAACTGAGCCAAAGCCAGCACCATGCCCCAGAACCTCCCACAGGGAGCTTACTGAATTTCCTCCTGAGTAGCCTGTGTCATTATTTGTCATTAATGATGAAAAGCTGACTAACACGCTCAGTGACCACCGATCTCTACTTGGCCTCCTGAAAGTTAGTTGATCTATCATGCCCACGGTAATCTTTCGTTCCATGCTTTTGTGGATCTTTATTCTAAAACAAACCAAAATTCTTTGCTGCTGTTTTTGGTGGGGCTTGTGAGGAGCAGAGATAGTGCTCAGATTCCCCGCTCTGCTACTCGGAGGAAAGCCACAGCCTCTGTGTGAGTTTTGCTTTCTGGAACCCTTTTTCTGTCTACTGCTTAAGGCAGCTCTCGGTGTGCAGGAACGCACTGCTCGCTCTGCTGCTTCTCACGCCCCTTGGTTGATGCTCTCCTCTCTGTCTAGGATTCTGACTTCTCTGTCCTACCTGGTGTCACTGTTTCTTCTTTGGTACAATGACAGCATTTTGTTTAGGTCTTTTATAATCAAACTTATCCCAGGTGCTTTGTTTTGCTTTGCTTTGATTAGTTGGGCATAGATTTGTCTCCAGCACCCTGAGGACAAGGATTTGTTCAATATTTAACTTTCTGCTATTATTTGTCATTTGTAGATAATTTTCTGTTTGTCCCACTGCATTGCACTGAAATAGTTTTTCTTGTATCATGTTTCTGGGATATGTTTTTCTCAAATGGGGTAGATAGAGTTGTTGGTCCCAATTCTGTTTTAAAAATTTTTTAAAAAATATTTTATTTATTTATTTGAGAGAGTTATAGACAGAGAGAGGGAAAGACAGAGAGAGAGGTTTTCACTCCCCAAATGGCTGCAACGGCCAGAGCTGGGCCAATCCGAAGCCAGGAACCAGGAGCTCCCTGTGGGTCAACCATGTGGGTGCAGGGGCCCAAAGACTTGGACCATCTTCCACTGCTATCCAAGGCTTAACGTATTGGAAGAGGAGCATCTGGGATATGAACCAGTGCCCATATGGGATGTCCCCCGCTGCAGGTTTAGCCTGCTATGCCTCAGAGCCAGCCCAGTCCCAATTCTTTATTCCAATGTAATAGGGTAAGACTCACCCTTCACCCCAGTGTTACAGGGTAAGACTCACCCCTCACCCCAGTGTAACAGGGTAAGGCTCAGCCTTCACCCCAGTGTAACAGGGTAAGACTCATCCTTGCTATGGCTTCAGGCTGAGTCATTCCTTCAGACTTTGCCTGTTGGCCCCTGTGATTTGCTTTGACCAATGGCATGGACAAGATGCAAACAACGGCCCGAGACGTTCTTGTGCGGCTAGGCTTGCTCCTGTGCCTCTGTCATTGCTAGCTCAGAGGCTGAGGGCCTTTGGAACAGAGCTGCCTCTGTGGATCCAAAGACCTGCAGCTGGCAGGAGAGCCATCCAAGCCCCTGCGCACCTGCGAGTGTCATGGCTGATACTGCTGGTCACTGCATGACACTTGGCTTTGGGGACAGTTTGTTGTGTCCCAATATCTGACTGGTATATGATGTCAAAAGAATGAATGATTTATAGCTCTTCCTCTTATGTTTTTTGTCTTGCTCTCTGGGAAGCCTGAAATCAATTTACCATGCCACCGGCACAGGGTATGTGTTCCTTCAAAAACACTCAGGTTTGAACACAAAATCTATTTTTAAATGGTTTAAGAAAATAGAACAATAACTACACCAGCAGCACAGTGGAAGACTTTATATCGCGCATTCCAGACTGAATCCATTGTTCTGTAGGCTTTTCAGAGTAATTACAAATTCCATGCAGATCTGTGTAATTTTCTTTCTCTCCCTTTGATCACTATAACTCTAATTTGTACTACAATTAAGTGCAACCCATATAAGAGGTAATTAGATGGCACTGCTAATCCTTATTTTTAAGAAAACAACCCTTTGGATAATGATTTTTAAAATCAAAGATATGACAAAATACTTCTATTCAGGAGCAAACATATCCATTTCTTTCTGCAACACAATCTACCTTAAAATTTGTCAAAACCTAGCTGTTAATGCTGTATGTGCACATGCATACACATTTCAAAGCCTGTCTTCAAAATCCATCTGCTACTTCCATAACAAAAATTAAAACCTAGGGTAGCGGCAACTCTTCTACTGGAGAGTCAGCCAAGCTAGGAACTCTGCAGGCTGGAAAGATTTTTCCCGAGTTCGAAGAACCCATTCCAGCAACGTCATGGGTAGTGCTCTGTTTCTTCCACTCAGGGTGTCAAAACCCAGGAGAGCTGGAGTGACAGCGTAACCACAGAACCGTGCGCCCTATCCAGGTTCTCGCAGCTTCCTCAGGAGTAGGCACAAGAGGAATTGCTTGCACCGGCCCCGACGCGCCATTTTGTTCTGCACCCACGGTTCAGATCCCGAATACCGAGTGGGTATACACGACGCATTATCATTTTGAAAAGGAATCGCTGAATCGGCTAGAAAAGGATGGCATCCTCAGAAAGTTCTGGGAAGGGAAGAGTGTGACTGACAGGGAAGGACCAAATCCAGGGGCCTTGGGCTCTTGAGCGACGCCAAGTGCAACAGGCTCGCCTTCTTCACAGCCCCAGTGGACCAAAGCAAATGCCGCTCCTCTCCTGTCCCCCCTGACCCTCCGTTCAATCACAAAGCTCCAGGCCCTCACCACCCCGGGACAAAACCCCGCACAGCCCCGTGCTGCCTCTCCGGCCCCGCGCTGTATGGGCCGCTAATCCCGCGCACAAAGCGAGCGGCTGCGCTTTTGTTCGGCCCCGCCGGGCGCCGCGTGCGGCTCAGCGGCTGACGGGCTCTGGAAGCTGCCAGCGGCGCGCCGGGGCCCGCCCGGGTTTATTTAGCAGCTGCTGGCTCGGCGCGGGGCTCCCGGAGAGCCAGCGTGGCGCTCCCTCGCACCACAGCCACCATGTACCGGCGCAGCTACGTCTTCCAGACCCGCCAGGAGCAGTATGAGCGCGCCGACGAGGCGCCCGAGCGGCCGGCCGACGAGGGCCGGGGCGCGCCGCCCAGCCTGGCGGCGCTGCAGGGCCTCGGCGAGCGCGTGGCCGCCCACATCCAGCGGGCCCGGGCGCTCGAGCAGCGGCACGCCGGGCTGCGGCGGCAACTGGACGCCTTCCAGCGCCTGGGCCAGCTGGCGGGCCCCGAGGACGCCCTCGCTCGCTACGTGGAGAGCAACCGCCAGCGCGCCCGGGACCTGGCTGCCGAGCGCGGCCGGCTGGAGCGCCAGGGCGCAGAGGCGCAGCGCGCGCTCGACGAGTTCCGCAGCAAGTAAGCGGCGGCCGTGGCGGGACACCGAGGCAGAGTGTGGGTGGGGGGCGTCCCCGTGGCGTGGGGCTGGGGCAGTGGGGCCAGTCTCTGGTCCCCTGGCGACATATGTCCTCATCCGTGCCATCTGGCGCATTCCTGAACCCCAGCGTCTGTTCTGATGGCCCGTCACAGTTTGTAGGAAATGGTATCATTTTACTTTCCAAGCAGTTTTATCTTGAGGCATAACTTACGTGTAATAAAACACGCAGAGTTTCAAAACGTCGTTCCGTGACTTGTCACAAATGCATATGGCTATGTAACCGCTCAAACATGCAAGATACCTCCGCGATTTGCATAGACGGCTGGCTTTCCCGGTCAGTTCCCCTCTTCCCAAACCGGCGGCACCTAGTGTTCTAATTTCTGTCATCGGACGTTCATTTTGCTTTTTTTTCTAGAATTCCACAGACATACAAGCTTCTGCGGCTGAGTGCTTTGGCTCAGCATCATGGTTTTGAGTCGTGTCCACGTTGTCTAATCTCCTTCCCTCATGCATTTAAGCTAAGAGGAGACTGGGGCTCAGAAAATGTAGGGTTTGGGTTAGGGTCCTCTCAGCCAGGGGGTTGCTGCCGTGGGACTGGAGTTCATGTCAAGGAAATGCTGACACTGGGAATAATGTTTCCTCGTGCCTCCCCTAGGGTCTTGCTACTCAAAGTAGTAGCTGGGGTCTGCTGGAGCAGCAGCATAGGCCCCACCCAGGGGTTTGCTACAGTGTGGATTCTTGGGTCTGGCCCAGAGCGTGAATCAGATTCGGTGTTTTCCCAAGATCCCGGAGACTTGTGGGTGTAAGAAGCCGTGGTGCAGGGCGTGGGCTCTCCTCTCACAGGGAGTGTTGGGTTAGCATTACCTGTGAATGTTAAAAAGGATGCTTAGCAATTTGTCACCATCTTTCCAAATTAGGCTGGCAGAGGTAGGCACTGAGGCAGAATCTGCAGTAGCCAAAGCCTGGAACCAACCTACATGGCTACTGATAGGAGACAGGTTATACAAGGACCCAGGCATGGAATAATACACAGTATATACAAGAATGGCATGTTATTGGCCGGCGCCGTGGCTCAACAGGCTAATCCTCCGCCTTGTGGCGCCAGCACACCGGGTTCTAGTCCTGGTCGGGGCGCCGGATTCTGTCCCAGTTGCCCCTCTTCCAGGCCAGCCCTCTGCTGTGGCCCAGGAGTGCAGTGGAGGATGGCCCAGGTGCTTGGGCCCTGCACCCCATGGGGAGACCAGGAAAAGCACCTGGCTCCTGGCTCCTGCCATCGGACGAGCGCGGTGCGCCGGCCGCAGCGCGCCAACCGCGGCGGCCATTGGAGGGTGAACCAACGGCAAAAAGGAAGACCTTTCTCTCTGTCTCTCTCTCTCACTGTCCACTCTGCCTGTAAAAAAAAAAAAAAAAAAAAAAAAGAATGGCATGTTATTGTCATTCATTTTTCTTAAAAAAGGTAATGGAGAGTATAGATTTTTTTTGCTTGCATAGGGAAGAAGAATTTCTGGAGATGTACACACACACACATGCACACATGCAAGTGACACTTGTTGACTGCAGGGGGTGAAAAAGTAGAAACAGGCACATGACAGAAGTAGGTGGGAGACTTTTAATGGGAGAGCTTTTAAAAATATTTTTACTTTGGTTTATTTTTTTTAAAATGTATTTTATTTATTTGAAAGGTAAAGTGATGGAGAGAGCTGGAGAGAGAGTGAGAGAGACAAAGAGCTCCTCCATCCTCTTGTTCACTCCTCAAATGGCCTCAATGGCCAGGGCTGGGCCAGGTCAAAGCCAGGACCTTGGAGCTTCATCCAGGCCTCGCAAGTGGGTGGTAGGGGCCCAAGTTTCTACTTTTTCACCCCCTGCAGACGACAATGGTTACTCGCCTGTGTGCATGTGTGTGTGCTGTCTTCCTGGGTGAATTAGCAAGGACCTGGATTGGAAGTGGAGCTGGACTCGACACAGCACTCTGAAATAGGATGTGGGCACCACACACAGAAGCTTAACGTGCTGAGTCACAGCATCAATCCTTTATGATTTTTATTTAAAAATTGCTTAACCATATCAGATATTTCTTCAGTTAAAAATTATATGAATTATGGGGCAGATGTTTGGCACTGTGATTAAGATATTACATTTATTCTGGTGTAAAAGCATTTTGAAATCCATGCATATGAGGAGTTCTTCAAATAGTTCATAGAAAATATATATTATGAAAAAACTGTGCATCAGTTTGAAGGCATGTTTTCCAGTAAAATACATTTATTGTTTAATTCCATGTTTCCCACAAACTTTTTGAAGTACTGTCATTTACCCCTTGTGGAGGCCTTTCCTTCAGACTCTGTGATTTATTTTAAAATTCCCTTTAACTGAATCCCGCCCATTGCCTCCTTGGAGAAGTTTTGCCGTTTTGACTGGAACAGTGAAATTTGAATGTCGCTGTGAAAACCACACCCTCCACATCCATGTGTACCCCTCCTCCTAACTGTGGTTTCCTGTTGCAGAGGTGAGTTAGTGAGTAGCCAAGACCTGGAGCAAAGGGGAGGAGCACAGAGCCGGGACTCCAGGCCTGAGCTGATTCTCATCTGCCTGGTAGTTGAATAATTTCACAATCAGGTCTTTAGTACGTCAAAGGTGAAGTAAAACACTAAGTAAAAGCAAATAAAACTCCCAAAATGCACTGGTGAGTAGAGTCAATTATCCAAATTGCTGAACAGCAAAAATAATCTATGTGAAACAGTTAATTGAAGCCAAAGTGCTTATTTCACTTTATGAATTAACTTGTACAAATGTATGAATTCTTAGCGAAATCCTTCTCTTCAATATGGTATCTAGACTGGCCTTTACAGCATTAAAAGTACCCATGACACCCTGTTAATGTGTTGATTATCAAGCACATTTTAATCTACAGAAATTCTTTAGGTATTTCTAGCAGGAAAGGGCAATCAGAAAATTAAATTTTGTTGACAGCTTTATTCTCAAGTCTAATTAGTCATTAACAAAATAATGTCTGGCTCTGTTGTGTGACCCAGCAATTCTATTTCTGTGTATGTGACCCAGAAGAATTGAAAGCAGGATTTTTTTTTAAAGATTTATTTATTTGAAAGTCAGGGTTACACAGAGAGAGAAGGAGAGGCGGGGGAGAGAGAACGAGAGAGTGAGAATGAGAGCGCACATGAAAGAGAGGTCTTCCACCCGCTGGTTCACTCCCCAATTGGCTGCAACAGCTGGAGCTGGGCCGATCTGAAGCCAGGAGCCAGGAACTTCTTCTTGGTCTCCCACATTGGGTGCAGGGGTCCAAGGGCTTGGGCCATTTTCTACTGATTTCCCAGGCCATAGTAGAGAACTGAATTGGAAGTGTAGCAGCTGGGACTTGAACCTGCGCCCATATGGAATGCACTGCAGGCAGTGGCTTTACCTGCTATGCCACATTGCCGGCTCCAGAAAGCAGGATTTTGAAGAGATGTTTGTATTCTCATGTTCAAACAATGTTATGCATGCTAGCTAAAATGTGGAGCAACTCACATTTCAGTAGATAAATGGAGAAACCAATCTTGGAATATATAAGTGTACTCAAAAAGTTCTCTTTTTAGAAAAAGAGTTAGTAGATAAAGCAGAGTTAAAGGATCTATTTATTTTGGTGCAAAAAATTTTTGAAATCCATGCATAGAATTTTTTCATAATATGCAGTTCCGTGAACTTTTAAAAATTCCATTATATACACAGGTTTAAATTTTTTTACACCAAAATAAGCTTATTTTTTCTTTTATTTATTTATTTATTTATTTTTATTTTTGACAGGCAGAGTGGACAGTGAGAGAGAGAGACAGAGAGAAAGATCTTACTTTTGCTGTTGGTTCACCCTCCAATGGCCGCTGCGGCCGGCACTCTGCGGCCAGCGCACCGCGCTGGTCCGAAGCCAGGAGCCAGGTGCTTCTCCTGGTCTCCCATGGGGTGCAGGGCCCAAGGACTTGGACCATCCTCCACTGCACTCTGGGCCATAGCAGAGAGCTGGCCTGGAAGAGGGGCAACTGGGACAGAACCCAGTGTGCTGGCGCCGCAAGGCGGAGGATTAGCCTGTTGAGCCACGGCGCCGGCCTAAGCTTATTTTTTCAAGATCTATTTATTTATTTGAAATGCTGAGTTTTAGAGAGAGAGAACGAGAGACAGAGATAGAGAGATCTTCCATCTGCTGGTTCATTCCCCAAATGGCCGCAACAGCCAAGACTGGGCCAGGCCATTGCCAGGAGCCAGGAGCTTCTTCTGGGTCTCCCATGTGGTGCAGGGAGCCATCCTGCACCATCCTCTGCTGCTTTTCCCAGGCACATTAACAGGGAGCTAGATCAGAAGTGGAGCAGCCAGGACTCGACCCAGAGCCCATATGAGATGCTGGCACTGCAGATGGAGGCTTTAACCTGCTGAGCCACAGCGCTGGACCCCTGGAACCCCAAGATAAACTTATCTTTCCATTCTATTTTACCACTAACTCTTTGAAGTACTGTTGAATATACAGTGGGATATTTTTCAGTCTGAAAAAGGAAGGAAATTCTGGAGTGAGCATTTGGCCTAGTAGTTAATGGGTCACCACCTTTCCATATTGGAGTGCCTGAGTTTGGTTAAATTCTGCTGCCAATTCCAGCTTCCTGCTAATATGCATGCTGGGAGGCAGCAGGTGATGGAGCAAGTGGTTGGGCCCCAATACTTTTATAGGAGACCAACTTTGATTTCCTGGCTCCCAGCTTCAACCTGGCCCAGCTCCAGATGTTACAGGCATTTGGGGAGTGGACCAGTGGGTGCAACTCTGTCAGTCTGCCTGTCTTTTTCTCCCTTTGTCTGCCTGTCTTTCTGCCTCTCAAATAAATAAAATTAATAGAACAGTATTAGAAAAAAAATTCTGACATATGCTACCACTTGGATGAACTTTGAGAACCTTATGCTAAGTGAAAGAAGTGAGCCACAAAAGGGCAAATACCTTGTAATTCCACTTTTGTGTTGTCAGAATCGTGGAGACAGACAGCAGAATGGTGGATGCCAGGGGCGGAGGGAGGGGGATTGGCATTTAAGGGGTACAGAGTTTTAGTTTTGCATTGGAAGAGTTATGTAGATGGATGGTGGTAATGGCTGCACAGTATTGTGAATGTATTGAATACTACTAATTGCACACCTAAAAATGATTAGGGTGGTAACTTTTATGTTATGTGTATTTTACCACCACCAAATCCCCCTCCCCCCCAAAAAAAACAAAACAAAACAGAGACCCCAATGTGACCTCGGCTTACCCAGGATGGGAGTTTGTTTCTGTCTTGGGTAAGGTCTGGGTGAGCAGTTGATAGGGGTCCTCTGTGATGGCTTGAGACCCAGAAGGCTGTGCCTGGGCTTCAAGAAGGCAACACGCATGTTCCAGGCTGCAGGTTGGGAAAGGGATGCAGAGAGCCAAAGTGCTCCTCCCTTCTCTGGAAGCTGCCACACCGACTTTTGTTTCTACCCCACTGGTCAGGACTCAGTCACATGGCCACTCTTGGCTGCAAGGAAAGCTGGGAAATGTAGTTTACCCGGAAGAAGGCAAGATGGGATACTGGGGGGAAGCTTACAGGGAACACAGGGAGGGGTCATTTGGGAAGGGGCCACCTCTGTTTCTTTAAGGGTGACATTCCCGCAGCGGGAAGTCCCCACTCTGAGCAGAATAACGTCTGCAGCCTCTGCTTCCTTGATCCCCATCGTTGTCTAGAAGTCCGGGAAGAAATTGACTTGGAGAAAAAAATACACCTGCTTCTAGCCTCTGCTCTATGAATCTTGTGTATGTTTAAATTGAGGGGGAGGATCTTCCTGCCATACACAGACAGTGTGTGGAGTCACCAGAGCACAGTTTTTGGTGTCGGATTCGAGGGTGAGTCCTGCTCCCCTCTGTGTCTTAGTTAGGGGTCCTCCAGAAGCTAAGCTGGAGGCAGGGATTGGTAGGTGAGTTGCTTTTGTGAGATGAGCTGGGGCACGTTGGTGGAGGGCATGAGGGAGTGAGGCGAAGGGCGGGCAGCCAAGGCTGAGTGCACTGTGGAGCACGGGGTGGTGAGGCACCAGCTGGCCTCTGGCAGAGGCTGAGGGCACCCCCAGCCTGCCCTGCCCACTGGCCCAGAGGAGCTGTTACTGGACAGGAGTGCTGCACAGGATCAGGCACAGGACTGGGAGCATCCATCCGAGGCCTTGGGCAAATTTCTCAACCTCAGTTTCCCATCTTCCACGCAGCAGTAACAAAACTGCTGTCTTGTAGCCTGTTGTGAGGATTAAATGACTTAATCCAGAAAAATGGACACATTACACATATCAAATAAAATAGCATAGGGGATCCTCAGAAGGTCAGGGTCATGGTGTTTGTGGTGGACTGTGTGTGGCAAGCCTTGTGCTGTTGCTGCACTTGGGTTCCAGGTGCACCAGGATAGACGTCCCTCATCCCTGGGCGGCTGGGTGACTGCCAGTTGGGGGTTGTTGGGTCCCCCAGGCTGGCAGACTCCTGTTCCATTTACCACTCCCCGTCACCCCACGCCAGGTGCAAACGTTACCACTTTGTGCATGCTCCGTGGTGTGAAAAGAATCAGGAGGCGGTGGGCTCACAGGTGAAGCATCAGCTGCTGGCCTCTGATTCAGACCCTCTCCTTGAAGCAGAGGATGTGGCACACAGGTCAGGCAGGTCACGCTGAGTGTGTGGTCTGCACTTGGGAAGTCACAGAAGCCACCCGACTCTCATCTGTGCATCCCATTTGCAGGTATGAAAATGAGTGTGAGTGCCAACTGCTGCTGAAAGAAATGCTCGAACGGCTGAACAAGGTGAGCTGGGCACACCGGGGCGGAAGTAGCTTCCTTAGTGTTGAACTGAATGGCGGAAGCCATGGTTTCACACAGGCCTCTTCGTGTTGTACTGCGACTTACCCATTTCTCACCTCATCACCCTCTTTCTGAACTCCCTAGTTTCAACTGAATCTTTGTGAGTGAACCCACACACGCCTCTCTGCCACAGGATACACATCAGCTATGAAACTGCCTGGTTGTGCTGGGCCATCAGAGCAAGCCAGCCTTGCAGGGGCCAGCTAACGTCCAACACTCACACACGCTGATCCCAGACACCAAGCTTAGAAGGAGCTCGCGTCGGCCATGGTCATTTGGAGGCAGTGAGACCCCTCTTCCGTGGCTAAGAGTCATGAGATGGCTGCTCCAAGGGGAAGTGTTGAGACAGCAGAGAAGAAATTAATTATTTATTCAAAAACTTATTGATTTGAAAGGCAGAGTTACAGAGAAAGAGGGAGAGACAGAGAGAGAAAGAGATCTTCCACCCACTGGTTTGCTCTCTAAATGGCTGCAATGGCTAGGGTTGTGCCCGGCCAAGCCAGGAACCAGGAACTCCATCCAGGTCTCCCACGTAGGTGCCGGGGTCCAAGCACTTGGGCCATCTTCTGCTGCTTTCCCAGGGAACTGGATTGGAAGTGAAGCATCCGGGACTCAAACCAGCACCCGTATGTGATGCTGGTGTCACAGGCGGTGGCTTAACTCGCTGTGCCACAATGCTGGTCCCAGGAAGATATTTTCATTTGTCCTCAAGCTCCCTCTTCTTGGGACACAAAAAGTAACAACATGGGGGCACCAGGGATTCTTTGCTTCCAGTCCTGCTGGGTTGGGTGGAGCTTTGCTTTGCAGGTGCAGCTTCCTCCATCACCATCTGGATCGATTGAGAACTCTCCTCCCAGACAGCAGAGTAACCTTGGACGACCAGGGGTGGACAGAACCGGGGATGGCAAATAGCAGGAAGCATTGTGCTTTCCTCATCACTCAGGGGACAGGTTGTCAGAGCGCCAGGACCCCTGCAGACTGTTTGGTTGGAGGGTTGCTTATTTAGGGCACTTGGGTCCCCCTCCCAATGCCCCTGACCTCATCATCATTACTGACGAGACCCCCAAACTGGTCCCTGCTCTGCCCAAGTAGGCTTCGGAATTCTTTCAGACCAGCTCAGGGTGTTTTTCATCTCCCATTTTTGTGCGGGCTCTGTGTGGGAGATTATTCTAGTGGGGACATCAGGACTAGAATCTGGGAAGCCAAATTTCACTTTGTTGGTGTAGCCTGCGTTACAGGGCCCCCTTCTCTGTAATGTGCTGGCCAGACCAGGATGCTTGTGTGGATGGCGGTGCTGGCCCTGCTTACGCAGGTCAGCTGATAGGAACTGTGAAGGTCTCCCTGCTGGAAGGCTCCGTGAGCCCTGTTGACATAAGCATGGAGACAGCAGGGAGCCAGGCTCAGCAGTTGGCCCCCAGCCTGTTGGAAGCTGGCGCTGAGAGTCCGGTCTTAGCCTACATCATTGCCTGGCCGTTCTGCCCATGCCTGTAGCTCATCCCATTCTTGTCTGTAGTGGCAGTCCCAGTGGCCAGATGGGATCACTGTTTTGTCCAGAGACACCTGCCCTCAGGGACAGAGGGTCATCACCACCTTCCTGCAGGTGCCAGTTCAGACCTTCCCCAAACCCTCCCCAAATCGTGTTGCTCTCTGAGTATTTGTTCTCGTTGTAAGCAGGTCTTTGGCCGGACTTCTCAGGTTGGCACTTACACGGAGCCATCTTGGGCAGTGTTCAAAGACAGAGAAGAGAGAGAGAACAAGGCCCCGGGACCTTCTGCTGTTTTTCTCTTATTACAAAAGCAATACATATTCTCAGTAGAAAAATAGAAACAATGTAATGAAAAATGAGGAAAAGATGTCCCACCCTTCCACCACGGGTTCAAAACAGCTATGGCGTGGAGCGTGAATGCGTGCAGGGTCAGCCCTGCAAGAATATTATGCAGGTTGCAGGCAAAGCTGTTACCAAGAACTCAGGTGAGGCTCAGCACAGGAAATTTTTTTTTTTTTTTTTTTTTTTTTTTACAGGCAGAGTGGACAGTGAGAGAGAGAGACAGAGAGAAAGGTCTTCCTTTTGCCGTTGGTTCACCCTCCAATGGCCGCCGCGGTTGGCGCGCTGCGGCCGGCGCACCGCGCTCGTCCGATGGCAGGAGCCAGGAGCCAGGTGCTTTTCCTGGTCTCCCCATGGGGTGCAGGGCCCAAGCACCTGGGCCATCCTCCACTGCACTCCTGGGCCACGGCAGAGGGCTGGCCTGGAAGAGGGGCAACCGGGACAGAATCCGGTGCCCCGACCGGGACTAGAACCCGGTGTGCCGGCGCCGCAAGGCGGAGGATTAGCCCGTTGAGCCATGGCGCCGGCCAAGCACAGGAAATTTGCATGACTGCTCCCTGAGTCCAGCACAAGACACTTCTGCCAACCGGTGAGCTGTGCGTAGAAAGAGGAGTGTGGCCTGCTAATAGGATCCTCGCACTACTGCTGAGTCTTTGTGAGGTTGTTGGAGAATTGTCTCATGTCTCTGAGCCTCAGCTGCCTCGTCTGTGAAATGGAAACAATAAGAGACCCTTCCCACAGGAGTAGAACGGTGTCCACATGCCTAGTGACAATTAAATGATGTAATGTTCGTGACCTGCTGTCTGGTGGTGCTCACTTCATGGTCATGGTTATAATTACAGAGCGCTTTTTAAAAATTGATTTGTTTATTTGAAAGGCAGAGTTACCAAGAGAGGGGAAGAGACAAAGACAGAGAGGTCTTCCATCCACTGGTTCACTCCCCAGATGGCTGCAGCAGCTGGGGCTGGGCCAGGCCAAAGCCAGGAGCCTGCAACTCCATCAAGATCTCCCATGTATGTGCAGGGATCCAAGCACTTAGGCTGTCTTCTGCTGCTTTCCTAGGTGCATTAGCAGGGAGCTGGACTAAAAGTGGAGCAGCTGGGATTTGAACCAGTGCTCATATGGGATGCCAACATGGCAGGTGGAAGCTTAACCCCCTGTGCCACAAGGCCAGGCCCTGTTACAGAGCACTTGATGTGACACACTCACTCGGTTTGCTTTGCTGTGTGAGTTGCATAACCCTTGAAAGGGAAATGATTTTAGATGGTGTGTGGAGGAACAGGTTTTTAGGGTTGTGAATTTTTTATGATTATTTACAGCAGGTAACATTGAAAAGTTCCTGTGTAAGCAAATAAGAGTAAAATTGAGTCCACGATAATGCAAGTGATACCTGATATAGTGGAAGTCATGAGTGCAGCTTGCAAATGTGGGGAAGTCCTTGCACTGGCTCTTGGGAGCCTTGGAAAATTACCTTTGGTTTTTGGTGGGGCAGGCTTTGCCCCTAGAGATGACATGGTCAGTTCCTTCTCTTTGCCAGTGAAGAACTTCACCCTTGGTGAGGTTAAATGACTTTGGAGCCCCAGGGCCCATCTGTGGCAGGTGCACATGTTTTGTGTCCATGGCTTATTCTCTACCTGAGAACAGTCAGAGAATTTGTGTCTCTTAGACCCAAAGCCAAAGTTCTCTTGGTAAGAGATGGTCCCTTGGCCCTTGTTGGTTCTCTGCCACATCCCCTGGTGCACCCTAGCAGTCACCCAGCCATGCTGGGCACCCTGATGGCTTCTTGTATCTCTCTGGCTGTGCCATGGACTCTCAGGACTCACAAGGGGCGCAGAGCCCAGATGTGCCAACCCTTAACACACCAGGGGCCACCTTCAGCTGTTGAGGGGCAGGAGTAGGTAGATAAGTTCCCCAGCTGCCCTACCTTGTCATCATGACAACTCAGAGGTGAGCTCCACTCAGTCCCAGAGGCAAGACTGCACCCCGCAGCTGTCCACAATGAGAACCTTCTCACGGACCACCTGCTGGCTTTGTTCCCTGCCCTGTGTCACTTCCCCTCCCTTGCCTGTGCTTTCGGGGACCATCTCCAACATAAGCACCTGGACCCAATCTTCTGGAATATTCTGTGCTTCAAGGGTTGGCCAGGTGACCACTGGACCTTCTTGTTCTCTGTCTGTTGAGGTCAACAGATGAGAAGAATGGAGAGAATTCACATCTTGTCTGCCGGTCACGTCAGTGGTTGTGGCTGGTAGGTCTTTGGATCAAGGGTTTGTCTGTCAATTCAGTCTCTATGTCCACTTGCTTTGGCCTCACTGGCAGATGGGCTCCGTTCATTCCAGGCTGTGGCCACAGGACATCATGGACGCGGCCTTTGAATCCTGCCTGGAAAGCATCACGATGTGTGAGAGTGTGGACTGCTGCTTTCATTCAACTGCCACACACTGATGCTGCCCGTGGACTTGATCCTCCAGATCTGAGTGCCCGTGTTTTTAACAGCCAGATGAGCTAAAGCAAGCCACTCTGTGCTATGCAGAATGAATTCCCTCACCTACGTAATGGCCAAAGGTGTTCACATTTTCAGCCTTTGAATAGTTAAGAATGTCAGGGGACACTGAAATGTTCCAGTCTGAGTACAACTCATCGTCTCTAAATATATACAGATGGAGTTATCCTCCCCAGTAACACTTGGATTTTCTTAAAGGAACTATAAAGAGCAGACTTTAAGGTTTTACTCTCACCCACCTTTTTTTCCTTTAAAATTCTCAGAATTTTAAAATGAAGGAAAAGTGTTTTTTAGTTCAATCCTAGCTAATTAGAAATCTTCATGAACTTGAATACCTGGTCTTTAGTAGTTGGGTTCTTAAGGGAGTTTCCAGATTCACTGTGAACTGGTAAGCAAGGCTGGTTTTCTAGGGTTCATTGAATTTTCCTTATTTCTTCAGCCCCTTTCTCAATTGCCTGTAAATAGCTTAGGCCAGTGGCTCTGAACGTCAGTGTGCATCAGTGTTATCTGGAGGCTGTGCTGAACACAGATTCCTGGGTCCCAGCCCCAGAAAGGCTGATCTGGTAAATCTGGGATCTGCTGGACTGGTGTTTGCGTTTCCAGTCAGTTCCCTGGTGGTGTGGTCCAGGGCCCACACGTTGAGAACCACTGGTCTAGATCTGGAACATACACAGTGTAGGGCTGGAATGTTTTCTAAAATTAAACTGTTGACCCAGGAGCTCCATTTGGTAAAATCTAGATGCTCCCGTGGGTGAAGCTTTTGAAAATTCAGCTGACAGCATCCAAAGCATAATGAAAACTCAAGCGTCCACACATTTTCCGAGTTCTAACGCAAACAAAAGAGAACAGGTCCAAAACAAATTCTCCTCCACATCACAGCAGCTGCACATTCCAGCGGTGCCCACTCACCGCTGGTGCTCTGGGGCTTTGGGGGCTGATTGTCAGGTGACTGTCATCAGAGCCAGACCGTGTGCTTGCACCAGCATCTGTGTCATCCCTATTCTGGGGACACATAATTGAGCCGCCTTCTGTCATCATCCTGAGCAGTTTTGCAGACTTGACTGATGGGACCTGGGAGGGTGGCTCTGGCATCGCTCTAAGAGGGAGGTGGGGAGGAGTGGCAGGCACCCCCGGAGGGATGGGTGCAGGGCTCAGCACCCAGCCTGTGACTAGTACAGAGAAGCCCATGATGGACTCCACTTCCCTCCTCTTCTTTTACCCCCTGGACTGTCTGGCTCAGTTTCCCCATCTGTAGAGGTTGGTTTTGACTCTTGGTTTTGAGCTGTTCTTGGCTGAGCCCTAGGGTTCCCTGGAGTGATCTGAAAGGCCCCTGTGGGGAGAATGCCTATGGTTGCCATGAGCCCTCCACGAAGAGCATCTTTGCTACGGGATATTGCTTCCGTGGGATGCTTTGAAGGATGGCAGCTGTGGCTTAAATGAAGTTGCAGGTCCAATGACCTTCTCTTTCTTCCTTCCTTTCTTCCCTTCTTGGCAGAGTAAAAGAGAGGCAGAGGCAGAGAGAGAGAGAGAGAGAGAGAGAGAGAGAGAGAGAGAGGTCTTCCATCTGCTGTTCACTCCCCAAATGGCCTCAATGGCTGGAGCCGTGCCAATCCAAAGCCAGGAGCCAGGAGCTTCTTCCAAGTCTCCCATGCAGGTGCTGGGGCCCAAGGCCTTGGGCCATCTTCTACTGCTTTCCCAGGCCAGAGCAGGGAGCTGGATTGGAAGTAGAGCAGCCAGTACTCGAACCGGCGCTCATATGGGATGCCAGCACTGCAGGTAGTGGGCGCCCATATGGGATGCTGGCACTGTAGGCAGTGGCTTTACCCACTGTGCCATAGTGCTGGCCCCGACCCTCTCTTTCTAGAACCTTGAATGTCTGCTCCCTTTTAGAAGCAGCAACACAAAGTGTCCTTGAAGCCCAGTTTCCATCCTTCAGCTCCCGTAACGGTGGGTCAATCATGGAGGGATTTTGTGTACAAATGAAGATGATTAGAATTAGCCATTCCATCCTGTCCCTAGCCAACTGCAGAGGGGAAGAGGAGAGGCAGCCACATTTGGAGGGACTGGCTCCAGGTCTGTGCCCAGCTCTCCTTCTCCGTGGCCCTGGAGTTAGCCATGCCTCTGTCAGAGGGAGACCCCATCCCCGGGGTTGAGCCACTGCCTCCTGGGGGAGGGGAGCCACATCCCAGAGCACCTGGCTTTTCCTTCCCATCATTGTGGTTCTGCTGTTAAGGGAGGCGATGGCCCTGTGACCCACATGGGCCAATCCCAGCTCACACAGAACTGGGAGTCCCCAGAAGCAGCATCAGGGACCCAGCAGGTAGATCTCTGCCCCCACCCCCGCCCGTCTCTCTCTGTCACTCTGCCATTCAAATGAATAAATCTTTAACACACACACACACACACACACACACACATATAAAAGCATTTTTAGCCAAGCCCTGTATCCACCTGTATTCATAGGAAGCCATTGCTAATATTCATCATGCCTATTCAGTAAAAAGCAGTAAAAGTCCCCTTGCCAAAGCCTCAAGTATTGTCACTGAGCAGGTGGCAGTGTGTGAGGTGAGTGGGGGCAGGGATGCTTACCTGCAATACTGCACCAGACACTCTGGAGTACTTATGTCAATTCCAGACATCACAGTACAGGAACAGTTCTCCCAGTGCACGTCACAGTCCTGGGAGAGAACTATTGCAATACAGGTTTTGGGGTAGGCATTGTGGCACAGTGGGTTAAGCTGTCATTTGGGGTACCAGCATCCCATGTTGGGGTGCCGGTTCGAGTACCAGCTATGGTGCTTTCCACTGGATCTCAGAGGTAACAGAAGATGACCCAAGCACCTGCCACCCACATGGGAGACCTGGATAGTGCTCTGGGCTCCCTGCTTTGGCCCAGCCCAGCCCCGGCTGTTGTGGGTATTTGGGGAGTGAACCAGTGTATGGAAGGGTGCTCTCTCTCTGGAACTCTGCCTTTCAACGATACAATGCAATACAATACCAGTTCAGAATTAAAGGAAGCCTATTTTCCTGTTTAATCTTAGGAACTCAGCTCGATAATGATTTAGAGCACATTTAAATGTTAAGGTTATTTGGTAAGTAAATATACCTAAACTCTCTAATCTTTAATTTTTTTAGATTTATTATTTACTTGAAAGGGGGGGGAGAGAGAGAGAGAGAGAGAGAGAGAGAGAGAGAGAGAGACCTTCTGTTTGCTGGTTCACTCCCCCAGATGCTTCTAATGGCCAGAATAGGACCAGGAGGAAGCTGGGAGCTGGCAGCTCGTTCCAGGATGTGCAGAGACCCGACCCCTTCCCGACCACCTGGGCCACCTCCTGCTGCCCTCCAGGCTCTCCATTAGCAGGAAGCTGGAGTCAGGAGCTGGAGCTGGGACTTGGACTCAGGTCCTGGACACGGGCGTCTGAGCCGCTGGGCTGCACATCTGCCCCAGGACCTGTGTTTCCTTGGGTGCTTACACGCTGCCGAGTTCCCACCTCTGTGGCCATGCTGCTGCTGTGGTCCAGGTGCCCAGGACGCCACCTTTTGTCCTCGCAGGAAGCCGACGAGGCCCTGCTGCATAACCTGCGCCTTCAGATCGAAGCCCAGTTCCTGCAGGATGACATCAGTGCAGCCAAGGACAGGTACAAAAAGGTAACCGTGACTCCCTGGGTGTGGTCACAGGAGCCCAGCACACAAACTCGTGGGCCACCATTTGTGTGCATTTTCCCTCGCGCTGTGCTGGGGGCGGGTTGGTCACTGCACAGCACTTAATGAACCAGGCGTGCTCAGAGGAGTGGCCCCCCAGGGCGTGTTTGGGGTGTGGGGAGCCTGCTGTCTGTATTTTGTCTGCAGTTTACAAAGCGATTTCATGGAGCACTGTCTTGATTAAGCTCTCCTCTGTCAACTGCTTGAGCTCAGGAAATACAGATACGAAAAAAGAACGCATTCATTCAAGAGTTTCTTTCCCTGCTGTGTTCTGATCCCACCCACCCCACCAGCTTCTCACAGGCCTCCCTTTGGGGGGTTCTGGGGGTACTGGAAATATCCCACTGTGGAGCTGTGCCTGTGGCCTCACCTCTCTGAGCTGCTAATGCCAGGCTCGCCCAGAGCGGCTGTGTGGGTTGCCCAGTGGGGCGGACCTGGGGCACTGGCCGGGCGTGGTCTCCACCCTCAGGCTCTGGCCCCTCCCACTTCCGGTGTGTGCACCTGCATGCTGTGTCCGAGTAGCTGCAGGCCGCTCTGCCCACTAGGGTTGTGTTGAGAATCTGCTGCCCCGCTGTGAGCAGGCGGGAGTTGGCGTCACACAGCCCATTTCCCTCTCGCCTCCGTGGGACCATGTCGGGGGCTTCTGCTCTGCCTTAGAGCCCAGAGACACACCCTCCCCAATGGGATGGAGCTGCAGGTGCCCAGGTGGTGACATACTGATAACATAGCCACTGCCCTCGCCCCTCCACAGTCAAGCTTCCTGGCGTCACAGCCCAAGGCATTGGGGTCACATGCAGCCTGGGGAAACCCACACGTGCACCTGTACTCCTGAGCTTGGCCAGTGCTTGGCAAACCTCCCTAGCTCAGTGTTGCTTCCCTTCTTGCTTCTGCTGCACTGAGAATCCTCCTAGGAGCAGTGCCTGGGCTCAGCTCCAAGCGTTGTGTTTTTTTTTTTTTTTTGAGGCCATTTTGAATAAAAAGAAATAGCTCACCTGTGAACCTCACCTGACTGTCTCACTTGAGAGAGTCTCAGGTCGGTTCTATAGGAGCTGGGGGTGGAGAGCTTGTGTGATTGACATTTGTGCGCAGGGCTCCAGGGAGGAGCAGCAGAGAGGAGTGGGCACGGGTCTAGCCCAAGCCCTGTCTCCCACTCCCAGGGTGTGGATTCCAGGCTGACCCTGTGTTGCTGTGAGGCCAAGGTGTTGGTCTACTCTGGGGATGAGGCTCGGTCTGGGTAGCTTCCTGGACAAGAGTGGGCATTGGTTGGCCAAGGTGGTTCTCTGGAGAAGCCATGTCCAGTTGTTGCCCAGGGAGCTGGGGACCAGGTGTCCCTACAGAGGGTTTGCTCTGCCTTGTAGATGAACTTGCGTTTCATGAGGTTTCAAAGGCTGCCCAAGGCCACATGTACTCTGTGAGTCTTCTGGCCCAGGCTTGGTTGCCTGTAGCCGTGCAGGGCCTTTGTGCCTTTGTGCTCTCTGGCCTAGAGGGTTCTACTTTTCTCCCATGCCTCTGCCTTCCGGGGCTCTGTGCAGACAGCAGCAAAGCACCAAGGTGACTGAAGGGAAATGGGTGAGTTGAACAGAGCCCCCGTTCACTCACCTGCCCCTCTCTCGTGAGGATTGATGGGTACAGCATGGGCGGGCCCATTGGTGGCAGCAGGTCCATCACCCTCTTCCCATCCCCAGTGTGTTCACGGTCTGTCCCATTTGTGATGGGAGAACACGGACAAGTGTCCTCTCCTGAGTGCACCTGCTGCTACAGGGAAAACCCGAGCGGCTTAACTGATACTGAGAATGCTTTGCTTTCCCTGACAGAATCTTCTGGAAATCCAGGCCTACATCAGCATCCTGCAGCAGATCACCCATACTGCTTCGCAGGTGGCCACCAGCGCAGGTGGGATGAGGGAGGTAAGACCTGGAGCCCCAGCCGCTGGGGAAGCTGGATGTGGAGGCTTTTGCTGCCCTGGGCCTGGGCATCCTGGGCAGACCCGGGGACTGTGCAGAAGCCCTGGTGGGTTGACTGCTCCCTGCTCCTGCACTGCCTTCAGGTCTGAAGCTGACCCCTGTGAGCTGCGACTCGCACTGCAAATGCCCACAGTTAGACATCCGGGGATGCACCCTGGGCCTGACCACTGTCTTAGGTTTCTTCTCGAGAATCGTAAGGCGACTTCAGAAAGTTCCTGCCAAAATGGGGTTAAGAGTGAGGTTTAGTTTGGTGCAAAACGTTTTTGAAGTCCACGCGCATCTTCTTCATAATGCGTATTTTCCAAGAACGTCCTGAAGATTGCTCAGACCGGCTGTTCTTTCCTGTGTACCTTGTAAGAAACCCCAGACTACTTTCCAAAGTGGAAATGCTTCCCTGCCACCATGAACCACAGCTGCCATTGCTCTCTGTGGCCTTGGCAGCTCTTGGTAGGTCAGCTTTGTATTTTTTTTTTTTTTGGTGCTTCTGCTAGGTATATTGCATACCTCATTGTGGTTTTCTTTTGCATTCCCTGATGGCTACTGATACTGAGCATCATTTTTAAAAAAGATTTATTTATTTATTTGAAAGTCAGAGTTACACAGAGAGAGAAGGAGAGGCAGAGAGAGAGAGGTCTTCCATCTGCTGGTTCACTCCCCAGTTGGCCGCAATGGCTGGAGCTGTGCTGATCTGAAGCCAGGAGCCAGGAGCTTCCTCCGGGTCTCCCACATGGGTGCAGGGGCCCAAGGACATGGGGCATCTTGTACTGCTTTCCCAGGCCATAGCAGAGAGCTGGATTGGAAGTGGAGCAGCCGGGTCTCGAACCGGCGCCCGTATGGGATGTCAGCACTCCAGGCCAGGGCTTTAACCCACTGAGCCACAGTGCTGGCCCCAACTGAGCATCATTTTTTAAAAAAAGATTTATTTATTTATTTATTTATTTGAAAGGCAGAGTTGGTGGGGTGGGGATAGAGAGAGAGAGGCCCTCCATTCCCTGGTTCATTCCCCAAATGACTGCAACAGCCAGAGCTGGGCTGATCTGAGGCCAGGAGCCAGCAACTTCCTCAGGGTCTCCCACATGGGTGCAGGGCCCAAGGAGTTGGGCCATATGCAGCTGCTTTCCCAGATGCATTAGAAGGAATTGGATTGGAGGTGCAACAGCCAGGACTTGAACCTGTGCTTACATGGGATGTTGGTGCCACAGGCGGAGACTTTACCTGCTACTCCGCAGTGCTGGTCCCAGTATCTTACCTACTTCTCTGTCATCCAGGAATCTTCTTTGTTGAGTATCTGCTCAGATCTTTGCTCTCCTGTTATTTTTAAAGATTTATTTTATTTATTTGAAATAAAAAGAATGATAGAGAGAGGAAGTGAGATTACACTTCCATCTGATGGTTCACTCCCCAGATACACACAACAGCCAGGACTGCACCAGGCCAAAGCCTGGGTCGCCCACATGGGTGCAGGGGCCCAAGCACTTGGGCCATATTCTGCTGCTTTCCCAGGTGCATTAGCAGAGAGCTGCCTTGGAAGCAGAGCAGCCAGGACTCCAACATGGGACGCCAGTGTAACCTGCTGTGCCTCAGTGCTGGTCCCTTGGAGTCTGTCTGTTGCCTGCTGTTGTAACAGCATATGGCCGCCAGGGGGAGTCTCAGCCTGTTCTGCTGTTGTAGTAGCATGGGGCCGACTGGGTAATGTATATGGAGCAGAAGTGGATTTCTCACTGTTATGGATGCTGGTGAGGGCCTCCTGGCTGTGTCCTCATGTGGCAGAAGGCAGGAAGGGCCCAAGGTGGGGGAGCTCTGTGTCCTCACTCGGCAGAAGAGGGGAAGGGGAGGAGCCGCCCCCAGTAGCCCTTCTCAGGGCAGTGTTAGTCCATTCCTGAGAACAGAGCCTGGACTTCACCCTGCGGGCCCCACCTGCCAGCCCTGTGCCTGGGGACAGTCTCCAGTAGGGGGTCGGAGGGATGCAGTCACAGCACAGCAGGCTGCTTGTGTTTGTAATCCCTTCCTGGTTCAGTCGTCAACTTCAAAGAAGGAGAACCTGGGGCAATGAGGGGAGATGATTTGAGCCAGGCTTTGCTAATGCTAGCTTGAGTCTGTGGCATGAAAATCTTGTGGTAAGGATTGAGTTCATTGAATCCCATCTGCTGGTTCACAAATCTCCGTAGTCCCTCTCCCTGCTCAACAGGGTATCAATGGATTTTTGCCCCTAGTGTGGTTTATGTAATTTTGTGATGCCGTAATATGATGCATATAAATAAACCAAGAAAGCGGCAGGGACGCTTGTGGCACAGAGGTTAAGCTGCCATTTGGGTGCCGGTTCGAGTCCCGGCTGCTCCACTTCCAGTCTGTCTCCCTGCCAATGCACCTGGGAAGACCATGGAAGGTGGTCCAAGTGCTCGAGCTCCAGCCTCCCACGTGGGAGACCCAGATGGGGTTCCAAGCTCCTGGCTTTGGCCAGGCCCAGCCGTGGCCGTTGCGGCCATTTGGGAAGTGAATCTGCAGATGGAAGATCTCTCTGTCTCTGTATCTTCCACTGTAACTCTGGCTTTCAAATAAATCAATCTTAAAAAAAAAAAGAAAGGCAGGAGTAGTGGCTCTTGTGGGGCTCTCTTAGCTTGGGCAGCTGTAATGGATGACATAGACTAGGGGGCTTCGATGACAGGCACTGATGACTTATGGTTCTGGCTGCGGAAGCCAAGGTCAGGGTGCCGAGGGCCCTCTTCCCGGCTTGCCCTCTTGCTGTGCCTGGCATGGTGGAGGGAGAACCCTAGGGTGGCTTTGTCTTCTTGTAAGGGCACTAATCCCAGCACAGGGCCCAGCCTCACGGCCTCCACAGTGCCCATCACCCCCAAAGGCCTGGCTGCCCAGTGCCGTGACCTTGGTGGTGAATACAGTGGGGGGTGGGTGCAAATATCCCTACTCCGCCTTTGTCCTTGCTGCATTTCCTCCCGATGTGTGTGTCTGAGCCTGGCCCTCTTTGTGCAGGAGAAGCTCCTGACTGAGCGGGAAGTGTCGTCTCTGCAGGATCAGCTGGAGGGGGCCCAGGAGTCCCTGTCCCACCTACAGGCGCAGAGAACGGAGCTGCAGGCCCAGGTAGGCGCCACGCCCTTGGTGTTCACGCTGCACGCGGGTGTGCATCAGGGCTTTCCACATGTGCTGAAGTCCATGTGCGTGTGCACGCGGGCACTGGTGTCCAGCTCCCGGAGTTGGCACAGGCTGGGGGCCCTGCACCGAGGGGCAGAACGGACCGTACTCAGCAGGTGATGAAGCCGCCGGTCTGGCCTGGACCTAGGGGTTTCCCGGGATGCAGAACTCTGCCGGATCTGGAAGAGTCGGGGGTTGGGGGAGGGCGCAGATGGAGATGGGGTCATGCGGATTTCCTGCCCCTGGTGCCTCCCCCATGTCCTGCCCCTCCCCCATCAAGGGTAAGGCTGCCGGGTCAGTGACTGGTTTTGCCCAGCCAGAGCTTGTTAAGAGTAAGCCGACACGGACACAGGTGGGGATCTGCACCCTGCACTTGCTCAGATCTCTGACATTTCTGGATTTCGGATGCAGACCCTGCCAGAGCGGCTGTGTGTGAGCATTCGTCTCCAGTTAGAAATTTGTTAGCGGGGAGCTCCCTACCCAGCCCCCCAGCCCCTTTGGAGGGACGCTCACTTTGCAAACTCAGCCCTGCCTGTTTGTGGCGCGCATTCTGGCTAAGGGGCTTCAAGGTTCATTGCTCTTGATTCCCAACAGCTCGCTCTCGCTCTCGCTCACTCTCACTCGCTTTTTTTTTTTTTTTGACAGGCAGAGTGGACAGTGAGAGAGAGAGAGAGAGACAGAGAGAAAGGTCTTCCTTTTGCCGTTGGTTCACCCTCCAATGGCCGCCCCGGCCGGGCATGCTGTGGCCGGCGCACTGCGCTGATCCGTTGGCAGGAGTCAGGTGCTTCTCCTGGTTTCCCATGGGGTGCAGGGCCCAAGCACTCGGGCCATCCTCCACTGCACTCCCGGGCCACAGCACAGAGCTGCACTGGAAGAGGGGCAACTGGGACAGAATCTGGTGCCCCGACCGGGACCAGAACCCGGGGTGCCGGTGCCACAGGTGGAGGATTAGCCTAGTGAGCCCCGGCACCAGCCCTCTCGCTCGCTCTCTCTCACTGGTCGTTCTGATGGGGAACAGTGATGAAAATGCCACGCTTTTATAAGGCAAGGGAACCACATTTCTCCAGCTTAAAAAAAAAAAAAAAGAAATGAAGGGGCGGTTGGTTTGGCGACTGCACAGAAAAGCAGAGGACGCACACCTCTGGATCTGCCTCTGGAAACCTTGGCGCATGTGGACATCGGTGTAGGTCTCTGCCCTCCAGCACCCCAGAGTCAACAACATTTAGGATGCAGCTGGAGGGTGGAGGGGGGTGCTGTCCGTGCACATCCAGGGCCTCCCTTTGCCCAGTCTTCCTCTGGGGCTTTGCATCTGGACAGCCAGATTCTGGGCACAGCTGCCACCCTGCAGCCTCTCGCAGGGGCTGTGAGCGGCCCCTGAGCTGCAGCCCGCAGCTGCCCCAGGCACTTGCCCTGCTCAAACCAGGGCTCAGGGGCAGACGTCTCAGCCGTGACTTGAGTCTATGTGACTTCCTCGAGGCCCTGCAGGGAAAGAAGGAGGGTGTGTGTGTGTGTGCACATGTGTATGGTGTGTATATGTCTGTGATGTGTGTTGTGTGTGTATATGCCCGTGTGTGGTGTCTGCATGCGTTATGTATATTGTGTGTGCGTGTGTGCTGATGGGGGACACGGTGGGGGTGGGGTGAAGGGAGAGTTTCGGGGAGGGGCTGTGCAGCCGCTTCTGCCTCTGGTTAGGACAGCGGAAGCTTCCAGAATTTTCCTGGGCAGGGGTCCTCAGAATGGGGTCCATGGTTTAGCTGTGTCTGCCTCCTCTGGGGATTGTTGGGAATTGTGTGTTCAAGGCACACCCCAGACCTGCTGAGCTAAGAACTCTGGAGCGGGGTCCAGCAGTCTGTTGTAACCAAGGCCTCTGGGGGTGCTGCACAGGCTTCGGTGGGGAGACCCTGGGCACGAGGTGGCACCAACAGCACCTGCGAGTGGAGCGCTCTGTGCTAGATCGGGACCCCTCCTCCACGTACACGGAACAAACACTCAGGAGGCCCCGGAGGTGGTGCAGGACTGACGGTTCGGTTTCCTAAATGCCCTCTGTGTCAGGGGAAGTGGAGAAAGTGCTGTCTCATTTGTTATGAAAGTCACCCAGCACCATCTAGTGGTAAGTTTTGGTAAGACAGTGAAGGAATTTCTGATTTCTTCTTTTATTGACTTTTTTTTTTTAGATTTATTTATTTGAAAGTCACAGTTACACAGAGAGAGGAGAGGCAGAGAGAGAGAGAGAGAGAGAGAGAGAGAGAGAGAGAGAGAGAGATGGTTCACTCCCCAGACGGCTGCAACAGCAGGATCTGTGCCGATCTGAAGCTTCTTCCGGGTCTCCCACGAGGGTTCAGGGGCCCAAGGACTTGGGCCATCTTCTACTGCTTTCCCGGGCCATAGCAGAGAGCTGGACAGGAAGTGGAGCAGCCGGGTCTCGAACTGGTGCCCATATGGGATGCCGGCACTTCAGGCCAGGGCGTTAACTCACTGCGCCACAGCGCCGGCCCCTTATTTTATTAAAAAAAATTATGGGAGGAGGGCCCCAGCACTGTGGCATAGTAACTAAGCCCCCGCTTGTGGTGCTGGCATCCCATAGGGGCACTGGTTTGAGCCTTGGCTGCTCCACTTCCAATCCAGCTCTCTGCTATGGCCTGGGAAGTCAGTAGAAGATGCCCATGTCCTTGGGCCCCTGCATCCGTGTGGGAGACCCAGAAGAAGCTCCTGGCTCCTAGCTTTGGATTGGCACAGCTCCAGCTGTTGTGGCCATTTGGGGATTGAACCAGTGGATGGAAGACCTCTCTGTGCCTCTGCCTCTCTAACTCTGCCTATATATAGGTATATATATATATATATATATATATATATATATAACGCTTTAATCCACTAGTTAACTCCTCAAATGCCTGCAACAGGGCTGAATCTGGGAGCTGGGACCTTAATCCAGGTCTCCCATGTGGGTAGCAGGAACCCACTTACTTGAGCCATTGCCCGTGTGGGTGGGTATCACTTGCTGTGTGACATTACAGGTGATTGGAACTCAGTGTTTTTTTTTTTTTTTTTTTTTTTGACAGGGAGAGTTAGACAGTGAGAGAGAGACAGAGAGAAAGGTCTTCCTTTTTCCATTGGTTCACTCCCCAAATGGCTGCTACGGCTGGTGCGCTGCGCCAATCCGAAGCCAGGAGCCAGGTGCTTCCTCCTGTTCTCCCATGCGGGTGCAGGGCCCAAGCACTTGGGCCATCCTCCACTGCACTCCCA
This sequence comes from Sylvilagus floridanus, assembly GCA_949820135.1. NCBI lineage: Eukaryota > Metazoa > Chordata > Mammalia > Lagomorpha > Leporidae > Sylvilagus > Sylvilagus floridanus. The sequence goes on from OX463231.1 coordinate 88,683,018, forward strand.
GGCCACAGCAGAGAGCTGGACTGGAAGAGAGGCAACCGGCACAGAATCTGGCGCCTGGACAGGGACTAGAACCCGGTGTGCCAGCGCCGCAGGTGGAGGATCGGCTAAGTGAGCCGTGGTGCCGGCCGAGTGTTTTTTTTTTTTTTTTAAAGGAGGAACAGAAACCCAATTAAACCAGCTGAAACTTGGAAGGGCACTCATCTGTTTTATTTTGACATAATTTTAGACTTCTGAGAAGTTTGCAAAAACAGCACAGATCTTTCCCATGCAGCCTGCAGCCAGCTTCCCCAGGTGTTAACATCTTGGTCATTACAGGGCGGAAGTGGGAGCCAGGGCAAGCATGCCCAGCTGTCGTGGCCACCCCAGAACTGCACCTGTGACCCCTCTGCAGCTTTGTCCTCATCCGGGATCCTGCTCGCTTCCGTGGTCTCCCCTGTCGGCGATGCCCCCGAGTCTGTCCTTGGCTTTCAGGACCTGGATGCTTTTCTGGAAGAGTCCGGGCCAGCTATTGGGGGAGCATCCCTCCGTGTGTGTTTCCCTGCTGCTTTCTCAGCATTGGGTTGAGGTGGTGCATTTTAGGCATGACCCCCAAGGAGGTGGCTTTGTGTCGTCCGTGTGTCACATCACGCCTGGAGGTCTGCCTGCTGGTGGTGCTGAGTTCAGTTGGTTAACGTGGTGTCTGCCAGGAGTCTGTGCTGAAAAGGCTCCTTCAGGTTTTGATGCTGCCGAGCAGGTGGGCAGCAGGAACAGGAGCCAGGATCTGCGGCAGGTGCACCTCTCCGCCTCCCTGCTCTCCTCCTCCTTCTGTCCCACAGCCTCTCTCTCCCTGGGTCTCTGCCCTTTGAGTTCATTTCTCAGCTTCTCCGTGCCCATGGGGCTCCAGGGAGGCAGCCTCAGACTGTGTGACGCAGCAGTCTAGAACCTGCCACCAACCTGCTGCTGTCTCTGAGAGCCCTTGCAGGGTCCCAGTAGACATAGCAAGTGTAAGGCCAATGGGGGCTGGCACTGTGGCGTAGTGGGTTAAGCCGCCACCTGCAGCTCCAGCATCCCATATGAGTGCTGGTTTGTCCTGGCTGCTCCACTTCTGATCCAGCTCTCTGCTATGGCCTGGGAAAGCAATAGAAGATGGCCCAAGTCCTTGGGCCCCTGTACCCATGTGGGAGACCTGGATGAAGCTCCTGGCTCCTGGCTTTGGCCTGGCTCAGTCATGGCCATTGTAGTCATTTGGGGAGTGAACCAACGGAGGTCAGGTGCACCCTGGGCAGGTGCACAGGGAGGTGGGGTTGCATTGTTAGTGGACCCCTTCCGGTGAATGGTTCCCAATCAACAGCAATGCCCTGGTGAGTTATTCCCAAGTGTCTTCGCTGCAGGAACTTCCCTGCTCCAGGGTCACAGCACGCAAAGTGGAGGGTCAGGCTGCATTAGGGAGGATCCTGGGCTAGGCTGTCCAGTAGGGGCACTTGGCCTGCATGTAGGAGCTGCCAAGCGGTGGCCATCCCTGGAGCTGAAGGAACACAGATGCCCAGCAGTCCCTCCAGGTGGGACTCCAGGCTAGGTGCGCACTCACCAGCTGCATCAACGACACATGGGACCTGGTTACAAACAGACTCTGTGGCCCCACCTGCCCTAGAGTTGAGAGTCTGCAGCCCTGCAGCCCCAGCTGGTTGGAATGCACCCTATGGTTCCGAGAGGAGCTCTCCTCTGGGCAGATGGTTTTTCCGTTGGTTTTATTTTGTTTCTGAGGACCGTGTATGTCCACGACTGGAGAATGAGATTGCCAAAGAGCCACGGCCACAGAGAGTAAGTTGTGTAAGAATGTTGAGATCCAGGCTGGTACTGTGGCGCAGTGGGTTCAGCCACCACCTGGGATGCTGGCACCCCACACTGGAGTGCCAGTTTGAGATCTGGATGCTTGGCTTCTGATCCTGCTCCCTGCTAATGTGCCTGGGAAGCCAGGGGAAAATGGCCCATGTGCATAGAATACCCTCCATGGGGGAGACCAGGAAGGGGGCCCTGGCTCCTGGCTTTCAGTCTCTCTCAGCCCCAGCTGTTGTGGCCATTTGAGGAGTGAAGCAGAGGATGTAAGATCCTTCTCTTTCTCTCTCTGCCTTTCAAATAAATAAATACATAAAATTAAAAAAAATCATTGAAACCCATACATATAATGGGTCTTCAGAAAGTTTATGGAAAATGCATATTATGAAAAAACTGTGGCATGAATTTCAAAGCTTTTTTGCACCAAAGTACGTTTCTTTTTAAATCAGGTTACCTACTTTCTTTCTTTCTTCTTATTTTTTAAAGATTTATTATTTTATTTGAAAGTCAGAGTTACACAGAGAGAGGAGAGGCAAAGAGAGAGAGAGAGGTCTTTCATCCACGGATTCACTCCCCAAACGGCAGCAACGGCTGGAGCTGCGCCAATCCAAAGCCAGGAGCCAGGAGCTTCTTCTGGGTCTCCCATGCGGGTGCAGGGGCCCAAGGACTTGGGCCATCTTCTACTGCTTTCCCAGGCCACAGCAGAGAGCTGAATAGAAAGTGGAGCAGCCGGGACCCTAACCAGTGCCCATATGGGATGCTGGCACTGCAGGTGGTGGCTTTATCCACTACACCACAGTGCCAGCCCCAAAATAAGTTTTTAATTTCATTTTCTGTGAAGCTTTTGAAGTAGTTTTTTTTTTTTTTAAGTTTTTAAGCTTTTTATTTAGTAAGAGAAATGCATAGGGGAGTGAGGGCTGTAAGGGAGAAGGAAAAGTCCAGAAATTAAGTTGGGGTCCATACCGAGCAGAGAGCAGGCCGTAAGCCACGTGGAGGAGCCTGCAGGCAGGAAACCATGGAGTGGGTGGCCCAAAGGCCTCACGCCCCAAGGGTGCAGGACAGCAAGGACATCCAGGGCAGCGAGGGAGAGGGAGAATAAGCCCACCATGCTCCAGGCCTTTTATCAGCTTCCAAGGGGAGTGGTCACATAGCCTGATTGGCAGGTGGGCACACAGGTGGGGTCAGGTAGGGGGATGAGATCACACAGGTGGCCTGGTGGAGGCGTGGCCTTCCAGCTGCTTGCCTGCGTCATCCCCCCCCGCCCCCCCAAAGACTTTCCAGCCCTTAATCCTCGGGGCTGTTGAAGGTATAGAACCATCACATCTTCTATGGCTGCTTCCTGCTTATGGGGGGCGTAGCGCAGGCCCTGCCTGTCCCCGGTCTGGACGTCTCTGCCTTTTTCATCTAACAAATTTACTTTATGAGCTGGAAGAGTCTTAGTCGCCGCCAATGGCTGTGTCCCCTGCATCAGTTGTTGCCAGAAGTTGAGTTCTGCCACATATGTTTGTTAATTAGCATAAGCAAAACTGGAACAAAACCAATTGTGAGCGGTGTGCCCCTTAAGGTGGAAAGGTCCCCCTTATGTAGATTATGAAATCCATTTAGCTTGAGCATAGCGAATTATAATAGAAGGACCCATGAGCAGTTTTATTATCAATAACAGTTCCCAGAGAGAATCAAAAGAGGAGGCAGGCACAGCGTGTCTGCCTTAAGGTGCAGTAGCCTTGATGGGAGGAAGGCAAAAGCGTTACTTGACGTGCCCTGGTAAGAGTTCTTTTTCTACGTTTTTGGCTATTGGATTTCTGCTGAGTCATGGAAATATGATGAAAATTCTTTATGTGAATTGCACGCATTATTCCACGGGTGACTGTTTCCTTTTTATTTTCTGGGTGTGTTACCTTCCGACTACTTTTTATTTATTTATTTATTTATTTATTTATTTGAAAGAGTTTCAGAGAGGCAGAGGCAGAGAGAAAGGTCCTCCATCTGCTGGTTCACTCCCCAAATGGCCACAACGGCTGGAGCTTTGCCAATCTCAAACCAGGAGCCAGGGGCTTCTTCTGGGTCTCCCACATGGGTGTAGGGGCCCAAGCACTTGGGCCATCTTCCACTGCTTTCCCAGGCCATAGCAGAGAGCTGGATTGGAAGTGGAGTAGCCAGGATTCGAACTGGTGCCCATATGGGATGCTGGCACTGCAGGCGGCAGATTTAGCTGCTACACCACAGCGCCAGCCCCTCTGACCACTTTTGAGGCAGGGCTGTGGTATGGATGATCCCAGAGGGTGTGGATATTAATGCAAGGATGTGGGGTTCAGGTTCTGCATTCCGCTTGGGCTTAAGGATTGCAATGTAATTCACTGCTCATCTCTAACCAGCAGAGACGCAAAGCAAGTGCAAGTTCATGCCCGGGTGCAGGGTAGGGTGGGATGGGTTTCCTCACCGTGTGTTTCGGCCCCTAGACGTCGACCCTGGAACAAGCTATCAAAAACGCCCACGAGTGTTACGACGACGAGATCCAGCTGTACAATGAGCAGATTGAAACCCTGCGCAAGGAGATCGAGGAGACCGAGCGGACCCTGGAGAAGTCGACCTATGACTGCCGGCAGCTGGCGGTTGCACAACAGACCCTGAAGAACGAGCTGGACCGGTACCATCGGATCATCGAGATGGAAGGCAACAGGTGTGGCCGCGCAGCCGTGATGAGAGCGTGCACCCCGCTCCCCACCCTCAAATCTTTGCTGAGTGCCTACTAAGTGCCAGACGCACCCTGACCTCAGGGAGCTCAGATGCTGGGAGTCGGGGGAGGCAGCCAATGAGTGAGCTCTCTGAGCTGTGACAGGTGCCTGGGAGGAAAGGATGGCAGGGACGAGGGGCGTGGTGGGGATGCTGGGAGTCCGAGTCCAGTGGGCAGAGGGCCTCGCTGGGAGGCCGCTTTGTGTCCCCAGGGCTCTGGGCTCCTGAGGGTCCTGGTGGGGAGGTGGGTGACCAGGAGCATTCTTGAGAACCTGCAGGTGCAGTGCCTCCCACAGAACCTGGCATTTGGTGAGTGCTCGGATGCTGGGGGGGGGGGTTATGGCTGCCGCCATCGTGATGAGTGTCACCTGCTTGGTCAGAAGTGTGGCTGTGCCTGTGCCGTCTGGTCTCCTCCCCGATCGAGCTGTGATTGGAACCCCACTCACTGCAACACACCTGGGACATCTATTTCCATCTCCCCCAGCTCTCTCTCAATCTGCCTGTGTATCTCTCTCTCTGTGTCTGTCTCCCTACCTGCATCAATGCCATCTATGTCGTCTACACTTACAGCCTCTAGGTCTGTGTCAACTGTAGCATCTCCATTTACCCCTATGGCTAAGTGGGTATTCCTATCTATGGATACGCAGTGGAAAACAGGTTGGGTATGAAATCAGGATTCTTTTGTTCAGTCTTGCTGGTTTTCTGGGGTCAGACTGAGTTAAAATAGAAGCCCCCCTGAAATGCCCCACAAAGAGAAACTTTTGTTCACTTTGGGTGCTCAACCTGGGCTACGAAGGCTTGGGCGGGAAAGGCAGTGTTTTCCTTTCCTTTGTCTAGTTATGGGCAGTGCGTCTCGAACGATTCCACGTTGCATTCATGTCACAGGGAACGCCTGGTAGGCACCTCTATGAGAATGCGTCCTGACCTGGCTCTGAAATGCCCTTATGAAAAATTTTGCTTTGGAAGCAGGGCATTGCAAAAAGGTAGCTGGACGCCCCTACCCTTTAAATAATTTCTTCTTTTTCAAGATTTTTTATTTACTCGAAAGGCAGAGTTCAAACAGAGAGGGAGAGAGAGGTCTTTCATCTGCTGGTTCGCTCCTTAAATGGCCTCACTGGCCAGAGCTGCACCCATCTGAAGCCAGGAGCCAGGAGCTTCTTCCGGGTCTCCCATGCAGGTTCAGGGGCCCAAGGCCTTGGGCCATCCTCTACTGCTTTCCCAGGCCATAGCAGAGAGCTGGATTGGAAGTGGAGCAGCCGGGACTTGAACCGGCACCCATATGAGATGCCAGCACTGCAGGCGGCAGCTTTACCCGCTACGCCACAGCGCCAGCCCCTGGCCTCTCTTCTTTACCCTCTTTCTGGTCACCTGTGAGTGTATATAGGATTGATTATCTGCAGAAAATTACGTGTGGGAGTAGGCGTTGGCCTAGGGCACCAGAATTACCTGGAGAGCTTGTTAGACCATTCCTGACCCCAACTCCAGGAACTTTTCTAAAAAAGGAGATGGGGGAGAAGGGGGCGGAGATGGGGGAGAAGGGGGCAGTGTTTGGCCTGGCACTCAGACACTGGTTAAGATGCCTGCATCCCACGTTGGAGGGCCTGGGTTCAATTCCCAGCTCCGGCTGCTGACTCCAGCTTCCTCCAGTGCACACCCTGGGAGGCAGTGGTGATGGCTCAAATACGCGGGTCCCTTTCACCCACCTGGGAGAACTGGATTGACTTCCTGCGCTCCCAGCTTCAGCCTGGCCCGGCCCAGGCTGCTGTGGGAATTTGGAGCTGAACAGCAGATGGGAGCTTTGTCTGTCTCTCTGCCTCTCAGATGCTAAAAGATTTTAAAAGGTTGTGTGTAATTCTTGAGCAATTGCATCTGGAGAAAGCTGTGTCCATTTTCGCTCAGTGTTGGAGTGTCTGTGTTTGACTCGATGAATTAAGATGGTGCCGCACTCTCTGTGTTTCTTACCAGGCTGAGCTCTGCCTTCATTGAAACTCCTATCACCCAGTTCACAGCGAGCCAGGGACCCCCTCTCAGCCTGGCATCCAGCGGGAAAGGTAATGATACCCATGCTCCCTCTCCAACCTTCCCTCCACTCCCCTTCTCTCCTCTTCATTCTTCTTCCTTGTGTGCAAAAACCAAGTGGTTTTCTTCCTGACCTTGACATTCACACTGCCTTCCAATTCATCTGGAAATTCCATGTTGCTACCTGAGGGAGGTCTCCTCTTCCCCTCCAGGGCATCCTCAGTGTTATCCCCTTGGATGCGAACTGGCTGAGCCACAAAGTGTTTTAAGGAGAAAATGAGCTGGGTATTCGCGAATGTGAGGCATTAACTTGGGGGAAAGATAGAATTTAGGATTCACTTCTTGTTTCTTCCAAACTATTGAGTTATAGGAAGGGTACTTCAAAATGTTTATGGAAAAATGGAAATAAAAGATAAGTTTATTTTGGAGCAAAAAATTTTGCAATCCATGTATGGTTTTTTCTTTTTTGCTTTTTGAAAATATTTATTTATTTACTTGAAAGTCAGAGTTACACACAAGAGAAGGAGTTACACACAAAGAGAAGAGAGAGAGAGAGAGAGAGAGAGAAACAGAGAGAGAGGTCTTCCATCTGCTGGTCCACTCCCCAGTTAGCCACAATGGCTGGAGCTGTGCTGATCCAAAGCTAGGAGCCAGGAGCTTCCTCCAGGTCTTCCACGTGGGTGCAAGGGGCCCAAGGACTTGGGCTATCTTCTGCTGCTATCCTAGTCCATAGCAGAGAGCTGGACTGGAGGTGGAGCAACTGGGACTCGAACCCGTGCCCATATGGGATGCCTACACTGCAGTTGACAACTTTACCTGCTACACCATAGCACCAGTCCCTCCATGAACTTTTTGAAGGCACCCCATATACATGGATTTAAAATATTTTGTACTAAAATAAATGCATTTTTAAAAAAAAGTTATATTTATTTTAAAGACAGAGAGAGGAAAAGATGAAGGTGGGGGAGGGAAGGAGGGAGAGAAAGAGAGAGAGAGAGAGAGAGAGAGAGAGAGAGAGAGAGAGAGAGAGACTCTCTCCAAATGCTTGCAACAGCTAGGGCTGGGCTGGGCCAGGCTGTGAACTCAATGTGTCTCCCACGCGTGTGGCAGGGACCCAGCTGCTTCCCCCCAGGGTGTACACAGGCAGGAAGCTGGAATCCTTAGGGGAGTCAGGAGTCGAATCCTGGCGCTCCAACATGGGATGTGGGTGTCCTGAGCGGTGTTGTAACCACTGCACCCATTGCCCCCCCCCCCCGCCCCCAACCTTTCACTCGTCTCCCTGCACGTGCTTCGGCGCATGCGTTCCCGTGGATTGACTGCCTGCCTGTGTGTGTTGTTTCAGCGCTCACCAGGGCGGTGCAGGATATAACAGCAGCGAAGCCAAGACAGAAAGGGCTTCCCAAGAGTGTGCCGAAGAGAAAGGAGATCCTGGCTCAAGACAAAGGCGGCAGATCCCTGGAGGACGTGCCGTCGAAGGGCCCCGAAGGCACCAAGTCGGTGCAAGTGACGGCACTGCAAGAGGAGGACGAAGCTGGGCCGGAGCTAGGGGCTGGAGCAGCGAGTCAGCCCAGGCCCGAAGAGGCGCGGGAGGACGTGCCCGACGGCGGGCAGATAAGCAAAGCCTTCGGGAAACTCTGCAAGATGTTCAAGGAGCCGGCGAAAAGTCCCCAGGAGCCCGAGGCGGAGGCGCCCGCTGACCTCTACACCAAAGGGCGGCACGTGCTGGTCACGGGGGACTCCAGCCACGTGGACCCCGGCTTCTGCGCCTCCTCCATCCCAGCCAAGGGCGGGGTGGTGATTTCCATTGAGGATGGCGCCAAGCCTCCGGACGACCATGCAGAGCCCTCGCCCGAGCCGCCCAAGCCTCCTCAGGAGAATGGACAGGGGGATCCCCAGGAGAAAGAGGGTGGCCCCTCCAGCAACCAGAAGAGCCCAGACAAGGAGAAGGAGATAAGCACCCAAGACCCGCAAGGCCCTGGGGAGAAGGATGAGGGCAAGGAGGAGGAAGACAAGGGGCCCGGGAGACCCTCTCCGGTGGCCGTCCCTGAGCCAGAGGGGCCGGCCGCACCCCAGGCCGAGAAGGCTGGGGCCGAGCAGGATCCCTCCGAAGGGCCCGGGCCCAAGGGCAAGGGCAGCAGCCTGCCGGACAAAGGCGCCCCCAGGGCTCTGGCGTACAAGAAGGTGGAAGTGGTGGAATCCATTGAGAAGATTTCAACAGAGAGCATCGAGACCTATGAGGAGACGGCTGTGATCGTAGAGACCCTGGTGGGAAAGTCCAAGGCCAACAAGAAGCAGCCGGGGGAGAAGGGGTCTTAACCCCGCCCCCCGGGCTCCAGGGGAACACAGCTTCCTGGGCCGGGCCGCTGGAGGGGACTGCTTGGCTGTTGTAGGACAGCTGATGCGAGAGTGAGGGTTCCTGCTTGCCTTAGATCATAGTCCACCCCTCTGGCCGTGCCGGTGACGCCCTCATTAAAACGTTTGCTTTGCTTGCACCTCCCTTGTCCAGTTAATAGGGGCCTGGGGATTGCAGGTGGGGGAGCCACGCTCCGGCCCGGGGCGCTCTGTTAAAGGGCCCTCCAGCCGACCTCGCTGAGACAAGAGGCGCATGCGTCACCAGGCTTCATTTGGAAGCTCCCCAGAGACTCAGGCCGTGTCTGGGTTTGGCACACAGCAGCGGGCCAGGGGTTGGTGACATCGGCACATGGCCCTCCCCTCCAAAGCACAAGCCCCCGTGCATGACTACTTAGTGAGAGAAGACTAGACTAAAGGTACAAGTCTGGGTTTGCTCAGAAGCTGATTCCGAGGCAATTTTTTTTTTTGACAGGCAGAGTTAGTGAGAGAGAGAGACAGAGAGAAAGGTCTTCCTGCTGATGGTTCACCCCCCCCCCCCCCCCATGGCCGCTATAGCTGGCATGCTGTGCAGATCCGAAGCCAGGAGCCAGGTGCTTCTCCTGGTCTCCCATGCGGGTGCAGGGCCCAAGCACTTGGGCCATCCTCCACTGCCTTCCTGGGCCACAGCAGAGAGCTGGACTGGAAGAGGGGCAACCGGGACAGAATCCGGCGCCCCAACCGGGACTAGAACCCGGGGTGCCGGCGCCACAGGAGGAGGATTAGCCTAGTGAGCTGTGGCGCCGGCCCCGAGGCAAATATTTAAACACAGAAAGGTTCGTGGGCACGTAATCGCAGGAGGCATCTGTCAGGGAGTAGGGAGCGAGGCAGGCAGGGGTGGCCACCAGTGAGCTCCCACGGAGCGTCCTTGGGCCTGAATCCCACCGAGGAGCTCTGGCAGTGGGAACAAAGTGTGCACAGCTCACGAGTTACCAGCCGGAGGAGTGAGGGAGCTCGGGTGTTGATCCACCAACTTCCACCTGGTGGTGGGGATGTGGGTGGAGGTGCACTCTCAGGGTGTGAACTCAAGTACAGAAATACAGGTGAAGAAGTGTCAAGGGCAGAGAGAGAGGGCGCCGGTGCTGGCTGCCACAGTGCACGCCCTGCACGGGTTTTGTATGAGATTCTCTCTCTCTCTCTCTCTCTCTCTCTCTCTCTCTCTCTCTCTCTCTCTGTTTGCAATCCTAGATAAGGGTTCAAGAAGCAGAGTAGAAGGTTAGTTTAGTTAGCTCTGTTAAAGTCAGTGATTAGGCCAGTAAACATTTACTGAGCCTGTACTATGTGCCAGGTGTGTACTGCACTGTTAAGGGGAGTTTTTTTTCCCCAGATTTATTGGTGATCTCGGTTATCATGGTATAGCCATGTCCCATGTGAGTGTACGTGCCTTCTGTACACACACACGCACAAGCACTTACTCTGTCACATTCTAGAAAACAGAAATTTCCCCGAACCAGAGTCTTCCCCCAAATTTTTATGTTGCCCTTAGGAGCCTATTTTTCTACTAGCTCTATGCATACATAGCAAAAATAGCTCTACCTGTGCCAGTTAAGAAAAATACTCCTTCCCTGTGTAGAGGCTCCTAAGTACAACCTGGAGGGTCCCAAGTACATGTGCTCCAATGGATTGTGCAGCCCCAAAAAGCAACTGGCAGGTCAGCTCCATGTCATTAGAGAAAACCAACGGAGTCACGCATTTCTTTGTTATTTCTTGGTGGGTTACAGTAGGACCCTGCGTGGGGGCACCTTTCCATTCTGCTCAGAGCTTTAAACCATCTTGGTCTGAATTCACCTGAGGTTTTGATTTCAAGAAGGGCGTCTGCTTCCTAGAAGATGCCCGGGGAGCACACTCCATTGCCCGGGTTTGAATATTTATTACCCAGGAGCTTAGGAGGGAGCAGGGGAGCCACTTGGTGGTTGGGCCTGTACTTGTGTCTCAGGCAGCGTTAGCAGCGCCATGCACCCTGACTTTCCCAATGACATCTTTTCATTTCTCAGACTCTGTGTTCAGTCAAGGTTCATATTTTAAAAGGCAGGAGGTATTGTTTTGGAATGAAAGGTCATACACACACGTGTGTGTGTGTGTGTGTATTTAAAGATTTATTCATTTATTTGAGAGGCAGAGTTAGAGGGAGAGACAGAGAGAATGTTCTTCCATCCACTGGTTCACTTCCCAAATGGCTGCAATGGCCGGAGCTGTGCTGATCCAAAGCCAGGAGCCAGGAGCTTCCTCTGGGTCTCCTAGGCAGGTTCAGAGGCCCAAGCACTTGGGCCATCTTCTATTGCTTTCCCAGGCCTTAACAGAGAACTGGATCAGAAGAGGAGGAGCCAGGACTCGAACCGGTGCCCATAAAGGATACCACAGGCGGAGGCTTAGCCTACTATGCCACAACGCTAGCTCCCATTTTAATATTTTATTCCATTAATCAAGAGAGATGGATCGGGAATCTGTTCTGTGCCAGGCCTGATGCTGGGCACTATGGGGACAGCTGAGGACAATCGGAGCTTACCTTGTTCTCACAGGTGGAGGGCTGTGGTTGGGGAGGTGGGATATGCACTGTTAGTAAACTTGGGGACCCAGAGCAGTCAACTAAGAGATTACTTAGTCTCTGCTGGGGACATTCTACGCTGGAACTCAAACAGGGTGGCATCCTGGTGTGACTGGGGTCTACTGGGGATTGGGGGGCCAAGAGAAGACTCCCTGGAGGAGCTGACGTGTGAGTTGAGTGACGCTATGGGGCCATGATGTGAAGATCTGAGGGGCGAGTGTTCCAGGCCGAGCTGCAGGTGCAAAGGCCCTGGTGCAGAATGAGCGTGGCCCGGGCTGGGAGAAACAAAGGGGACTGGCGAGAGACAGTGGAAGGAGAGGTGCAGGGAGGCAGGGGCCCGGAAGCCCTGTTTCCTGGCGGGCTGTCCTCAGCCTGCGGTTGGGCCCAGGTATAAAGGATGGGGCTGGCCACCAGAGGCAGCGGGTCCCCCACCCTCCAGGGTCTCAGGGATTTTGCCCCCTCTGCTCATTTCCTTGCCTGCACTGGCCTGGCTTGGTCCTATCTCCGCACCCTCCCACCTCCCCTCGCCCTCCCAAGAGCTGCAGAATCAGTTCAGTTCCCAGCTTTCCCCCTCCCTGAGGTTCTGCAAGCCAGTGTGGGTCTGTGGTTTGCCCGTTCGCAGAGTTGGGGACTCGGAGCAGACCGCCCAATTATCTGAGTGATGGGTCTCGTTCTCCCTTCGGTGCTGCAGCCTCTGTGTGGTCTGGCTGCCAGAGCTGTCTGCTCTGTAAAGGCCCCTCCCCAGACACTCCTGTTGGTGACCAGCCACTGGGCTGCGTCGGCTGCCCCAGGGCCCAGCTCATGTCCACACCCCAAGGCTGCTTCTCATGGAAGCACCTATCACTCCCTGCTGTAGGTTTCCTGTGGCCCTAGCACGTTTGGTCCATGCTCTGGGCCGTTGGTGCTGCACACAGTCTCCTCTTGCAGGTTCCCAGTGGACTTGGGTCCTGGATGCCCACCAAGAAGCCCATGTACCAAGGTGCCCCGTGTTGGCCTCCTTCCTTCTCTGGTTCCCTTTCTTCTTCCTCTCCATTCCCCTCTCCCTCTCCCTCTTCCTTGCCTTTCACTTCCTGGGTGAGGATTGGCCTCTGGATGATGTCAGCTGCTGCTGTCCGTACCTGCCTGGTAACATCTCCCATTTCTCAGGCACTGATCCTAAGTCTCCTCCCACACAGCGTATTCCCCGGATGAGAAAGAAATCCCGCCTTCCTCTGGCCTCGGGTTGGGTGGGCAGGTGACCCAAACTGGACGCATCAGATTCCCTATCATTGACATTGGAAATCTGAGTTCAGCGAAACCAAGAGTGAAAATGCTGGTGCTTGCCCCCTGGTGGACACGTTCCGATGAGGGCACCCCTGACTCTTGCTGTGTATCTAGGTATCCAGGCTGGCTCCAGTCTCTGTCCTTCCTCTGGGCTGGTGTAGGCACTTTCTGCAGGTGGTTCGTGAATTCTGGAGCCACTCTGTGTGCACTTGACCTGCTGCCCATTTGCCTTCATTCGTTAGGGTGAATTTCTGTTGCTTTTTGCAACCCCAAAGATCTCCAAGATAACTGCGGATTGTTGAGGTTCCATATCAAAGCAGAACCTGAGGTTTGAGTCACGGTGGGAGGCCCCCAGAGCGTACCCAGAGCAAGGTCTGGATGCAGGTGAGTTGTGAGCATGCTCAGGGTACCTGTGGACACTCCTGGCTCTCACTCCCGACTTGTCCTCTGCGCTGTCATGGTGGGCCTGGCAGTCTTCTGCTGCTGCTGGTGGTGGTGGGGAGGCTCTGTCAGTGGGGAGAGGGGAGGAGTGAAAAGCTGCAGCGGGCGGTAGCAGGGCCCCCTCCCTTTTGGTTCCTTTTTGTTCCTGTCCACATCAACTTGGCACTGCTTCTGCTGTGGGCGGGAGCTTCCTGTCCCCCACACACTCGCATGCTGAAATCCTGACTTCCAAGGTGAAAGGCATTTGGAGGTTTGGCCTTTGGGCAATAACTAGAATGTAGGAACAGAGCCCTGATGAATGAGATCTGTGCTCTTATAAAGCGGCCTCTTGGGTGTATGGGCTAGCAATGAAGACGCCGCCTGGGATGCCTGTGCATGGCATAGGGGTGCGGGGTTCGATACCCGGCTCCAGCTCCAGACTCCGGCTTCCTGCTAATGCGGACCTGGGAGGCAGTGACGATGGCTCAAGGAGTTGGGTTCCTGCTGCCTATACGGGAGGCCTGGATTGAGTGTTTGGCTCTCAACTTCAGCCTCTGCCCCGCCCCGGTCATTGTGGGCATTTGGGGAGTGAACCAGTAAAGGGGAGCAGTCTCTGGCTCTGCCTCCCTAATAATAATAATAATAATAATAATAAAAGAGGCCCCGGAGACACCTCTTCCACCATGGCAGGGTAGAATGAGAAAGTGCTCTGTCGCCTGGAAGGAGGGCCCTCAGCAGACACTGGATCTGCCGGCCACTTGATCTTGGATTTCCAGCCCCGGAACTGAGAAAGCAGCTTTGCTGTGTATGTGGTCCCTGGCCCACGGCATGCTGTTCCAGGGTTACAGGCAGCCTGAAGACAGCTTCCTTCCCCTCGCAGCGCCAGCACCCCACGTCCAAGTTCTCCGTTCCACCAGCATTTGCAACAGCAACCTTGTTAGGATCTTCTCAGAGATGCCGCCCCCACCCCTAGCTGGACTGGGGATGCCCCCTCTTTGGAGCTCTGAGCCTTGGTCCCATGCCCCACCCCTGCCAGGCCCTCCGCTTGTCTTAACTCCAGCCTCTCTGCTGACCAGAAGGTACCCACAGGCACTCGGGCTCCTGCCCCATGCAAAGGCTGAGACCGCGCCAGCCCCTAGAGGCCTCTCAGTGTTGGTTTTTCAGATGAAATGGCGTAGGTTCATGTGTGAGAGCACCAGCTGTCTCAAGGGAATCCTTGAAGGGGACGAGCTACGAGGTGCTTCCTTTGGTCTTTTGCCCCCCAAGTCCCTGGGCTCAAGTGGGACATGTGGGGACCACTGTGGACCTCCACCAGCGTGTCCTCGGCTTCGTCCTGCCTGGGCATAGCTCGCCGCCTTTCAGGTCCTGGTACAGGTGCCCCTGCTCCAGCTCCCAGTGCTGCGAGAGAGACAGGCCAGGGTGCCCCACGGAGGGCAGGGGGCCTTGGGATCCTGCCTGGGCCAGGGGTGCATCCACTTCAATTTCCCCGCATCACAGCCGCTTTCCTACGAGCCCCTGCCTCCCACACAAGCCAGGCTCCCTGGTCCACATTTTTGGGTTCTCTTTTACCTAAGTAACAATACTTTGTCCTTAGCTTATGGGGTGTTCTAGTAAATTCTGCCTGTTCAAACCCCTATTCTGGCTTGTATGTCCTAAGGAGTGAGGAGGGGGCACAAGGTACGGAAGCGATGGACGTCGGGGCCTCCATCCAGTTGAGGGTCCTTAAAGAGACTGGCGGGGGCATCTCCATGTTCTCCTGGTGGCCAGGTGAGGAAGTGGAGGTTTTGGTCCACCCTCTCCTGTATCCCGTTGAAGGCCGCCCTGGCCAGTGCTGCTCTGGCACCCGGGCCTAGCACGGCTCTGTTGCTGCAGGATGTCCCTCTGTCCCGACCTTGCGGCTGGAGGCCAGTTAGGATGCCCGCATACCGTACTGGAGTGCCTGGGTTCAAGCCCCAGCTCAGCTTCTTACTGGGCTTCTTGCTAATGTGCATCCTGGGAGGCAGCAGGTGACGGCTCAAGTACTCCGGTCCCTGCCACTTATGTGGGAGAACAGGATTGAGTTTCCTGCTAAGTTTCAGCCTGGCCCAGTCTTGACTGTTGTGGGCATTTAGGTAGTGAATCAGCAGATGGACGATCTCTGTCTCTGTCTCTGGCCTTTCAAATGCATAAAAATAAATAAACTTAAAAAAAATAAAGAAGAGTGGAGAGGTCCCCACGGCGTCTCTTCTGCATGGTGACTGTGGCAGCCTTGGTGGAAGAGCCTGGATCCCTGAGTTGACTCTGTGGTCTCGCTGAGTCTCCTGGGCCCCTACTGGAATTCGTGACAGTGGTAGAGAAATCTCTGCTGTGTTAAACGACGGAAAGTTCGAGGCATTTGCTCTTGTGCTGTAACGTGGTCTAGCCTGACTAATGCACTCCAGAGTAGTGTTTCTAAAAGATTTTTACCCATGAGCCATACTAAGAGATGCATTTCACACCTGAACCGGTATCCACATTCAGACACACGGAAGCCAACACTCCCCAGAAACGAGTGTGCTTCAGGAAGCCAGCCTTCCCCTTCACATGCACGATCTACTCTGTCTATTCCATTAACAGACTCTGTACTGATTTCCTGAATCGAGTTTACAGCCCACTAATGGCTATAACCGGAATTTGAAACATGCTGCCGTTGGCCATATTTGATGTATGATTTACACACTAATCGTACATCTTTCATGCAAGTTCGCCCAGGCAGGCTTTTAAGGTCTCTCTATGGCAACTTTTTCTTATGTGCCCCTAGAATGGATGGAAGGGTTTCCATGGACAATACAGCACATCCCACATGATTTCTGGAAGGCAATGTTTTATTGTTGAGTCTCCTAATCTACAACATGTCCTTCTAAATTTACTTATAAAATCTGGCACTGGGTGGAACAATATGAACCCTACTCATCAATCACTTATTTTAACTTTAAAATAAATGAGTATAAATGTCTCTTGCATTAGGATCGGGGATATCATAAAAACAGCACTAGCTAGACGGAGGTCAGCGTCAATACTGAAGCCAAAAAGAAATGAAAGAGACCCAATGTGTGGATATATAGCACTATATATATTTTATATACTGTATAGTCATATCAAAACTTGCCATTTCTATTAAGAAGCTGATAAGTCACTCTCTAATTTCATAAATTATACCACAACTTTGAAAATATGGACAACTATTTCATATTTTTGCTGCTATAGAAGACATTTAATGTTTATACAGAGAGTTGCAAAATTACACAGGTGACGTAATGGGGTTGGATGAACACTTTGACCTGAATTTCCACCGGCCTTTTTCTTCAGCCAGAATCATCGTGATAGTCTCTGAATATTCTTTAAGAGATGAATATAGTGTCTGTTTCTTTAATAAGTACACATACACACATTTTGGGTATATGTGTGTATATACATTTATACAAGTGTATATATATACACATATACACACATGTATATAGTCTACATATGTATATATATTTCTGTGTGCACTTTATACACACATGCACACATAATGTCCTTTGGTTTATTTTCAGACAATTAATGTGAAATGAATTTTCAATGATTTCCATTTATTGTTTCTTTAAACTGGTTTAAAAAGACCTTTGCAACAAGTAATAAATTTCTTTTAAAAAATCATAAATATTACACTTCAAAGCATGATGGAGGAAGGTCACAAGATGTTCGAGAAGACTGGAATTCATGCCAAGATGGGGGAGAAGAGACAGACACTGGGACTTCCAGATTCTCTCTAAGTTGCCACCGTTAGTGCTCTGTGTTGCTGGCCTGGGGAACGGACCCTGGGGCTATGCCAGCAGATCTCATAGGAAGGGAGGGAGGAGCCGGGAGTGGGAATGGGTGGGCCCTGCCACTGGCGATGAGAAGGTAAACCTGGGTAGGAAAATAAAGTGACAAGAAGTCACTTGGTCGTCAGTCTAGCAAAGAAATGGTGGGTTCTGGGGCTGACAACAGCTGCCTCTGGGTTGCATGCTCGATGTCTCACAGCCTGCTGAGTCACCAAGATGGCACCGTGTGCCAACAGAGCTGTCCTGTTGCTTCCTGCAGCCCTCAAGGGACCGGGGAGCGAGCTGGCACATGGCACATCCCTTTCTTGGCAGAAGAGGCTCTCCCCGGTCGAGGGGTCCAAGTGGGGGTGGCCACTTGTGTCCTTGCACACGTCTCCATCACCCTTCTGACACATCAATGAAATCACAGCAAGAGGCAGGAAGCTGTTCCTCTCCAGTGGGTTTTTTTTTTTTAATTAAAACCCAAGGAGATGTGTGCAAAGCTTTGAGAAAACACTCACCTCGCCTCTCCCTTACATCAGATGAGGATACCCCAGAGACGTAGTTTTAAAAACCAGAGAACAAACGACCCTGCCCCAGACAGGTGGCCACGTCTGCCTGATCAACTTGCCCCATTTTCTTTTGGACAGCTATGTGAGGAACCCCAGAAAACTGGGGCTGGGCTGAACTCTACAAGTGGAGAGAAATTTGGGCTGCTCCTGCAGATTTTTCCAGAACTTTCTTAGATTACATGTTTATCATGTTGGCTGAGCAGGACGGGTTAAGGAAGGATATTGGGGTTGGTGGTGAATTTCCAAAGCTCTTGCTTTTTGGATCTCTTGCCCCATCTAGTAACTAGGCCTCTCCCTGGATGGTGTGATTTCATCAACGTCCCTTGCTAAGTTCAAATTACCTCTCCCCAAAGGATCCACCACCTCTCTTGTGCTTCGTTCAGGCCGCAGGACAAACATCCTCGTAGCCACTGGGCGTGGCTTTTGAAATGTGCTCTTTTCTCAGAAAGGAAAAAAAAAAAAACTGGGGCTGGGGGGCTGGGAGAAGCTGTGCCAGTTTCGCTTGCAGGACATCACCCATCTGGATGACGGAAAGAAAGAACTTGGAGTGACACGTGGGACACACACGTTAGTGGGAACGCTATATTTGGGGCATGGTGGAATAGAAAAGGTTGTTTTCATTGTCGTGAAAATCATCATGGACAGTGAGCAAAGCTTTCAGCTCAGGCGTTGGGGGAGGGGTGACAGCAGCTGCTGGGCGGGGGCAGAGGCGGGGCGCCGGGGTGGCGGGACGGCCTAGTTCTTGCTCAGAATGCTCTGCAGGCTTCTTTCCACGGCTTCGTCCAGCTCTTCCTCCAGCTCCTCCTTCTTGGACATGGCCAGCTTAGACTGGTAATCCCTCACCACCTGGTCGATGTAGGGTGCGCTCTGTGTGCCGTGCAACATCAGGGTCCACTCCTTCAGCACCCCCTTCTGGGGCGTGCTGCCGACAAACCCCAGCTCCAGGGTCCAGGTTCCCCGGGCGTCTTCCCCCCACGTGTGGGTGGTCATGAACGGCCACTTGTCAAAGCCCACCTTGGAGTCGTCGTCCCGGGGCCGCCGGCTCAGCAGGATGGACTTGGTGCCCATCGGGGAGGTCATGTTGATGTTCAGGTCTCCTCTCCTCGTGGCGTTGACCGTGATGACCGCTTGGACGTGCTCAAGGTAGCGGACGAAATTCTCTTTCCCTTCGCACGCGTCGGTTGTGAGGGTCAGCACCAGCTTGCCAGTGGGTGGAATTTTCCTGGGGGCAAAGTGAGGAGGAGACAGTCAGGGGAGGTGGGCACACCACGAGCAGGTGGGAGGTGGGTCAAAGGCAACCTCAGGGAGCAGAAAGAGCAGGGCTTTGGGGTTAATGGGGCTGACCTGGGTTAACTCCACCCCAGCTTTGGAATCTGAGCACATGGCTTTCACTCAGAGGCTTCCGTGTAGAAAGGGAAGGTTGGGGAGGCTGCTGGTGCCCCTCCAGAGCCACCCTTTGTTTACGTGTGGCTGCAGTGTCTAACACCATGGCAGTTTGCTCAGCCAGTGTGCTGGAGAGCCCAAAGGCATCTGGGATTCACTTGTCCATCCTCCACCAGTGTTTGGTAGGTGGTGGATAAATAACACTCCAACTCCCCTTTCTCAATGGGTCAACTCAGGTCCCCACTGGGATTCAGCCTGCTTGCTCATGGTGGCAACTTCTTATCCATGCACTCTTGGCTGGCCTTTGCCCTGTCTCACATCTCCACTTCCTCTTGTCTGTCTCCAAAACCTGTCAGTGGGGAGGGGGCACTGTGCCCCACAGTGCATGAAGCCACCACAGGGGACACCCCCACCCCCTAGTGAAGTGCTAGCTTGAGTCCAGGCTCCTCCATTTCCCATCTGGCCTCTGGCTAATGCACCTGGGAAGGTACTTGGGCCACCCAAGTGGGAGATCTGGATGCAGTTCCTGGCTGTTGCAGGTATTTAGGGAGTGGATCAGCAGATGGAAGATCTGTCTCTCCCTCTCTTTGCTGCTCTGCCTTTCGAATCAATCAATCAATCTTAAGAAAGGAGTAAGAGCTGGCGCTGTGGCACAGCAGGTAAAGCTGCCTCCTGCAGTGCCAGCATTCCATATGGGTGCTGGTTCAAGTCCTGGCTGTACAACTTCTGATTCAGTTCTCTGCTATGGCCTGGGAAAGCAGTGGAGGATGGCCCAAGTCTTTGGGTCCCTACACCTGCATGGGAGACCCGAAAGAAGTTCCTGGCTCCTGGTTTCAGATCAGCTTAGCTCTGAACATTACAGCTATTTGGGGAGTGAACCAGTGGATGGAAGACTTTGCTCGCTCTCTCTCTCTCTCTCTCTCTGTCTCTCTCTCTGTCTCTCTCTCTCTGCCTTTGCCTCTCTGTAACTCTGCCCTTCAAATAAATAATTAAATCTTTAAAAATGAAAAGAGTAAGCACTCCAGCCCTGTCTCAGGGACAACCTTTCTCTCAAAGGGCTTAGAATCTCGACAAATAGAAGTTATTGTTAATATGAATGTTATAACAGGTTGAATATCCATTATTCAAAGTGTTTAAGACCAGAGTGTTTGGACTTTGGATTCTGGAATATTTGTACATCCATAATGAGGTGCGTTGGGGAGGGCATCCAGGTCCAAACGTGAAAATTATTGGTGTTTCATGTATATCTTATACACATATCCTCAAGGTAATTTCATGCAGTATCTTTAGTGCAGCTGTGCTTTGACTGTGACCTATTCCATGAGGTCAGCTGTGGAATTTTCCACTTGTACCCTCATGTTGGTGCTCAAAATATCTTGGATTTTGATGCATTTTGGATTAGCAATGCTCAACCTGTACTGACATTTAAAAAGGCTGAAATTGGGTTAATTAATTCTAGTGAAAGACAATACTGTGAAAGGGTAGAAGACTTTGGGGTGCCTTTGGCCACAGAGTTGGAGTCCCTCGGGGGGTCACCAGAATCAGAGCCAAGTTCAGTGGCAGGGCTGGAGGAGGGGACACAGAGCCCAGATTCTAACAAGGTGAGGTTTACCTGCCTGGCCTGCTGTCCTATGGCCATCACTGGGACATTTTCCTCGTGCGGGGGTGGTGCTGGCCAAATAGTTTCATTCCTTCCTTCCTACACAACGTATGGCTCTCTTGTCTACCAAGTGCCCAGCACTGGTCTAGGCACCAGAGATACAGCCATGAGCAAGACATCTGAGGTCTCTGTCCTTATGGAGGGAGGGCCCCACTGAGATCCTGCCTCAGTAGCTCTCCAGTTTCCTTGAAAACAGGGCTACCAACAGGGGATGAAGTTCCTGAGTGGTCAGGACGATGGCATCTCTGGGCCTCTAGTTACTTCAATGATGAATCTGCACACCATCATTACCAGGGCTCCCCCTGCTCCAAATTCCACACTGGAGTGGATTATGCTGGAATGCCAGGTGGATTCAGCCCATGTCATCTCCTCTCCTCCGTCCCTCCCACCCTCTCTCACAGACACATCACCTCTGAGGGTCATAGGGAGTCCATCTTGCTTGACTTCAGAGCATAGGTCTGCTATCAACACACACCTCCACCCAGAGGGCTCCAGCATATTCCACGCTAATGGTTCCCCTAAATAACGCAGTGGGGGTGGCATTTGGTGCAGAGATGAGGATGCCACTTGGGAAGTGTGCAGCCCATAGCAGAGTGCTGAGGTGCAAGTCCTGACTCTGCTCCTGACTTCTGTTTCCTGCCAATGCACACACGCTAGGAAGCAGCAAGTGAGGGCTCAACTACGTGAGTCTCTGCCACCCACATGGAAGACCCAAATTGCATTTCAGGCTCTGGGCTTCAACCTGACCGGCCACTGGCCATTGCATGCATTTGGGGAGTCAGCCAGCAGATGGAAGATCTTTCTTTGTCTCTCTGCCTTTCAAATAAATATAAATAAGATACAAATTAAATGTTGTGGCAGCACCATCTTTCTGTTGATTGTGAATGTAGCCAATGTGAATGCAAACGAGGATGGTGCTCCAACAGCAGTGCTCTGAGGGACGCCTGGGCCCCAGTGCTGCTGGCACAGCAGAGTTCCAGACACACACGGAGTCCTTCCTCGGGGAGGGAGGCTCGGGGAGGGAGGCTCCAGGTCCAGGCTCTTGTAGAACGCAGGGAACGTTGGAGGTGCTGGTTCTGTGAACCAGAGCCATGCATTCTATCTTCCTGCTTTCTTGACTATAGACTGAAGCTGGTGATTCCAACATCCTGCGGTAACATGACACAGCAGACGTCAGGGGCTGGCGGTGACTGCCGCTGAGGGTTTCTGAGCAGCACTCTCCCAGGGCTGTGCCTGGGCTTCTGCGTTAGGACTTCGGATGGCGTGCTGTTCACGCGTGGGGAGTGAGTAGCCGAGTCTTGGCACCAGGAGTGGGTGCGAGACCACCAGATGCACTGGCCCGGCCTTCTGGCAGCCTCCACTGGTGACATCCTTCCATTTCCACTCCCTGTTCTATTTGTCCTGTGTAACATCTCTTCTGTAAAGGTGGGGCTACCCCATGGGCCTTAGAGGGAAGCTCTCAGGTGGGAGCCCCTGGCCACAGGGGGCTATTGTGATTCAAATCGATGACATTGAAGTCAAATGGAAACTTCGTGCCTCAGTGGAATGCATCCCTTTCTTCGCTCAGTGGCAGATGTTATTGTACTGGATGGTGCAGACAGAGAACATGTTCACCCCTACAAAAAATCTCCCGAGCTTCCACAGTTCTCCAAAAATCTTTCTGAACTGCAACAGGGGAAACTGAGCCGCCAATGCCCTTTTAACCTTGACTTTGGGTAAAGCTGGTTGAGCCCGAAATCCCCCCTCTGGACACTGGTTGTCAGGGTCAGTGTCCCCCAGAGGACACGGTAAACCAGTGCAGGGACAGGGCTTCTGGAATGGCTAGTGGTTCCAGGGTTCCAGGAAGTGGGACCACCTGGGGGGCATGCGTATTGGGAAGAGCCCTTGTCAGTGGAGAATCTGAGATACCTGAGGTACAGAAAGCCCGGGCTTGGATCTCACTTTGGCCACTCAGCAGCTGGGCTGCCTTTGGTGTGCCCGTAACTTGTCCTCCCCGCCCCCCCCACCCCCCCACCCCGCTGCGGTGACACCACCAGGCCTACTGCAGGGCTCTCACACGGGGCCTGCTGTAGGGCCTGGGTACACACTAGGAGCTCATGGTCAATGTCCTGTAGTGAAAAGAGCCTGGGATAAGGAATCAGACGGGCCTCGCTTCAAGTCTCAGTTGCCCATTGTTTCCTTGAGCTCATTTCTTCTGGGTTCCACATCTTCGCTTCCTCACCCGTGTAATCAGGATGGGAAACACCTCCTGGGCTTGCAGTGTGTGTAGAAGGCTGGCACAGCCTGGCACACGCTACTGCTTCTCTCCTGAGACACAGCAGGGCCAGCTGCTGTTGAAGCTGCAATGCACTCATCGCCCTGTGCGAGGAGCGGCACGCCTGCAAAAACGGGGCAACCGAGCCGCCCGTGAGTGTGCAAAGTCCACATAGTAGATGCTCAAGGAACGCTCCTTCCTTCCCTCGCGTACACTGACAGCCTCCGTAATGCGCTGGTTTGGGCCTCAGCACCAGCTGTCTCGCCAAGAGGAGGGGCATGAACAGCAGTGATGCGTGCACACGGCGGCTGAGGTTCTCTGCAGTCACTACTTTTGCCTCAGGAAGCTCTCTGTTTCCCCAGCAGCCCCTCAGCCCCATCTCAGCAGAGGCTGCAATCGCAGAGAGAATTCCCTGCGTTACCTGCAGGGGGAGAGCTGACACCTGGGACGGGGAGGCCACATCCCAGTGGGCAAGTGCAGTCTCTACTGGGATGTCCTTGTTCACAACACCCCAGGGAGCACATGCGGCTTGAGTCTTCAGATTGTTGTAGGGCCCAGGCCAAAGCTTCGTCTTCCTACACAGAGCTGACAGAAGCGATGCCTTGTGAGATCACGGACAAGCCCATGGGAAAAAAGACACAGCTGTGCAGCGATCCATGTGGCGCTGTGTTCCAGGGGCTCAGGGAACACGGGGGCCATTTGCCCGAGGGCCGACGCTTGTCCACGGCAGGCTGAGAGCCCAGGGAATGATGCTCACCTGTGTTGGGGGTTGTGCTCACCCGGGGGAGGAGGCTTGCCCAGGGGAGGAAGTAAGTTCATTTAAGGGAGGATGCCTTAGGCCATGAGGATACACAATTTGGAATTCACATATGAATCTGGCAATCACTGCATCTGAAATTTCACCGTGTTATTTTCTTTCTTTTTAAACATTTTATTTTCATGTCATTTGAAAGGTAGAGAGAGAGAGAGAGAGAGAGAGAGATCTCCCATCCACTGTTTCTCTCTCTAAATATTTGTAATGGTTGGGATTAGGCCAGGTAGAAGCCAGGAGCCAGGAACTCCATCTGGATCCCCCTGTGGGTGGCAGGAGCCCAAGCACTTAAGCCATCATCTGCTGTCTCCCAGAGTGCACATTAGCTGGAAGCTGGAATCAGGAGCAGAGCTGAGTTTGGAACCCAGGTGCTCTGATATGGGATGAGTGTGTCCCAAGCTTCCCCAAAGCCTGTCCCTATTGTCTTTTCCCCCCACAGGTATGAATGTTTCCAGTGAGGGATGAGCGGGAAAGACAAAGCTCCGTTCTCTAGGGCCTTCCACGGGCCAGCTTCACACCTGTATGTGCTAACATCCTCCGATTCAGGGAGGAAAGAGACTTGACCTCCATTGACTTGAGGGAAGAGAGAAGAGGCTCTTTCTGGGGGCACAGCAGGAGTCTAACAGTTTGGAGGGGAAACCGTGCATCTTAGTTTTACCGAACCACTGCCAGAGACTCAGCTTCCCCTTCCATTCTGAATGCAGCCCCGGGGCAGGGTGGGTGAGCACTTTTTTTTTTTTTTTTTGACAGGCAGAGTGGACAGTGAGAGAGAGAGACAGAGAGAAAGGTCTTCCTTTGCCGTTGGTTCACCCTCCAGTGGCTGCCGCGGTTGGCGCACTGCGGCCGGTGCACCGCGCTCATCCAATGGCAGGAGCCAGGTGCTGGGTGCTTTTTCCTGGTCTCCCATGCGGGTGCAGGGCCCAAGCACTTGGGCCATCTTCCACTGCACTCCGGGGCCACAGCAGAGGGCTGGCCTGGAAGAGGGGCAACCGGGACAGAATCCGGCGCCCCGACCGGGACTAGAACCCGGTGTGCCGGCGCCGCAAGGCGGAGGATTAGCCTGTTGAGCCACGGCGCCGGCCTAGTTTTTGTTTTTTTAAATATTTATTTATTTATTTGAAAGTCAGAGTGTTATATATATATATATATATATATAGAGAGAGAGAGAGAGAGAGAGAGAAAGAAAGAGAGAGAACGTGCTTCCATCCTCCAATTCACTACCCAAATGGCCACAATAGCAGGGCTTGGCCAGGCTGATGCCAGGAGCCAGGAGCTTCATCTAGGTCTACCATGTGGGTGGCAGGGGCCCAAGGAGTTGGGCCATCTTCTACTGCTTTCCCAGGCCACAGCAGAGAGCTGGATTGGATGAGGAGCAGCCAGGACTAGAACCAGTGCCCATATGGGATGCTGGTGCCACAGGTGTAGGATTAACCTACTGTGCCACAGTGCTGGCCCCTGCATGTGTCTTAAGTGGCTCTCACTGCCATGAAATGATCATGGCTATTAGATTTGCCTCTAGAGCTTTCTGTGTACTGTGTGAATAAAAGGGCATATATGAATTCATCACAACCTATTTTTTAACATTTTCATCACTGGTTTTCAACCAAATTGATCTCCTTTATAATCCTACATGCTTTGTCTGATGAGTTTTAAAGCATCATGCTGAATTTCAGGTATGGAAAGCTAAGACAATGTGGCAAAAAATTGTTCTACATGAAGGATCCCTGTGAGTGAGACCCAGCGGAAAGACATGGCCATCAAAGAAAGATGTACTTTTCTCTAAAGGAAGGAGAAAACTTCCACTATGCTAATGGCCTTGTCCAAATACTGATGGAGACTGTGGATTCAAAAGGCTTCCACAGCATACACAGTTCATGTCAAGAGCATCAGGTGGTCACTTACGTCATACGTAAGAGTATTAAATGTTAAATTAACAACAGGAATCACTGTGCACTAACCCTCCATGCAGGACCTCTGTCTTCAAAGAGTTGTATTATGAGAGTTAACTGTGAAACTAGTTCTAAAACAGCTTTGTTTGTGTGTATGCAAATTGTTGAAATCTTTACTTAGAATAGAGTTCATCTTATGTGTACAAAGTTAGTTGAAAATGAATCTTAATGGAGAATGGGACTGGGAATGGGAGAGGGAGGAGGAGGGGGTGGGAGGGCGGGTATGGTGGGAAGAATCACTATAATCCTAAAGGTGTATTTATGAAATTTGTATTCCTTAAAAAATAAATTAAAAAAATAGAGCTCATAATTATGAAAAGTGCACAATGCTTGTTAATGGTAATCAATGACTATTAACTGAAAAAAAAAAAAAAAAAGAAAAGCTTCATGGAAAAAAAAAAAAAACCAGAACAAAACAGAACACCATGCTGAGGTGAGGTTTACTGGCCTTACCCTGCCACAGAGGTCAGGGACAAAGGTTGAGAATTGCTGAAATAGAGGCTCAGGAGGATAAGTGTATCATTCCTGTTGGTAAAGTCAAGGTTTGAAATCAGGGGGCCGGCATCACAGCACAGCATAACCTGCCACTTGCAATGCCAGCAGCCCACATCTGAGTGCTGGTCTGAGGTCTGGCGGCTCCACTTCCAATCCAGCTCCCTGTCGATGTGTCTGGAAAGGCAGCAGATGATGGCCCACTGTGGGAGGCCAGGAGAGGGGTCCTGGCTCCTTGCTTTGACCTGGCCCAGGCCGTTGTGGCCATTTGGGGAGGTGGAAAATCTCTGTCTCTCTGTCTTTAAAATAAATCTTGTTTATAAAAAGGTTTGAGTTCAGGTCTGGGTAGCTGATGACAAAAGCTATAGAAAATCCAGGAGCAGAAGATAGAGCTGTAGACTGGATATTGTCCAAAGTGACACAGTCCACAGAAACGGAGTCAGAGTTGGGGGCCACTGAAGGGGAAGAGGAGCCAGATCCTACCGCGATGTAAATGGCATAGGCCACAGAGGTGCATGTCTCAGTGGAATACTATAAGGCAACGAGAATGAATGAGCTAATGCTGCATGCTATAACCTGGATGAATCTTTTGCCAATGCTGAAGTAGTAAGTCTACTCTGTAGTGAGGAGAACGAAGACACTGGTTTGCGGACTAGCTAGAAGGAACAAGAGGCATCTGTGGGTTAAGGGAATGAATGTTCTGTGATAGCTCCTGGGATACACATTCATCAGGACACAGATACTACACTTAAGTTCTATGCATTTCATGATAGGGGAATAATTCTAATACTGATAAGAATTGCTACCTCCACCTTACTGAGAGACCAGGAGAGAGAGAGAGAGAGAGAGAGAGAGAGAGAGAGAGAGAGATTGAATAGAGAAGTATCCTATCGTCCCGTCCTACCATGGTGGGAAGTTGGAAGGCCAGCAAGCACACCCCACCAAGCTGGTGGCTTCTGTGTGGGGCCAGCAATCCACCTCACTCAGGGTAAAAGCAAGCCCTGTAAACAATGTATAAGGCAAAGGGTGCCACAGTCACAGGCTGGAACACTCTTCTTCAATGAGGATAAATTTTAAGTACACACCACACATGGGCAAATCCCACAAACACAATAATTCTGAGCAGAGAATCCCAACATAAAAGAGAGCAAGGTACGTGCTTCCGTTTATGTGAAATACGGCTGGGCAGGATCATCTGTGGGGTTAGAGGTAAGAACAGGGGTTACCTTTGGGGAGATGATGAGGGAAGGGGGCCCAAGGGGGCAAATGGCACCCCTGGAGTTGTGCTGCTGCCTCACTTACTCAGGGTCCTGCACGGAGCCTCCCACACAGTGGAATCTCTCGGGCACAGTTTTCCAGTCTTTAGCCATTTTCACCATGGCGCCTGCATCCAGGACCCCATAACCAAAGAGGTGATTAAACTCCAGGCCGACTCCGTTCCGCCGCCACTGATGGACTTCGTCGTGAAGCTGGTTCCGTTTGGAGGTGAGCACGGTCAGATGCTGCATGTCTCGCCAGGTCAGACCCAGGCTGGAGAAAGGAGAAAGAGAGTGTGAGGGCAATAATAAGGCAAGGCAGGAGAGGGAGACAGACACAATGATTAAGACCAAGAACACCTGGGACAAAGACTCCTAGCAAAACCTGGAACACTGTGAATCTCAGTTGAGTGACACTGTAGATGTGCTACTCGGAATCATTATATATGTCAGTCAAAAAAATCTTCCGGCCTCTCTTACTTACATAAAGGTACTTCTAAAGAGCTTTCTAACACACACAATGGAGCAGCTGAAATGGAAAAGACTGGCAATACCAAGAGTTGACAAAGATGTGGAGCAACTGGAACTCCGGTACTTTCCTGATGGACATGTAGACTATTACAACCACTTTGGAAACCTGCTTGGCTGCATCATCTAAGCTTGTCCATATGCTTAAGCCATGGCACAGCAATTCCACTCCCAGGTATGAATGTGGCAGAAATGTGTATACATTCCCCAGACGTGTGCATTAGAATGAGCTTAGCCCCAAACTGAAGTCCCCCATAGGAGAATGGATAAACCCATTGAGATGTAACTTATAGAACATATGCATTGCACAGCAATGAGTCATAGTTACTCTGAATAACATGGACACATTGCACAACCACAATGTTGACCCAAGGAAGACAGAGAGAAAGAGAATGTTATGGTTTGGGTGCTGTTAGAGTGTCTTTGTCAAGGGTGCATTTGTTAGAAGCTTGATCTCCAGTGTGGTAATATTAGCAGGTGACGGCACCTTTAAGCGGTAGATCCTAGAGCAGAGTGATTGGGGCACTGAGACACTGGTCTTGGAAGCAATGCATGCAGTTTTCATGGACTCTTATCAAGCTATCGAGAGACAGGGTTGTTATAAAAGAGCAGCACTGGTCCTGCCTCCACCTGCTCTCTCTTCTCACATGTTTCCACCATGATGCCACCCACTGAGATGTGATGAGGCCAAGAGGGTCCTCCTCAGAGGCTGACTTGATGGGCTTGCCAATCTTGGGTTTTCAGCTTCCAGACTATGAGCTGAATAAACATTTTTTTTTGTACTCAGAATTGGGTATTTTGTTACAGCAGTGGAAGGGCAGATCCGTATAGAGAGCCTTGGTATGACTCCACTTAACTCAAAGTATAAAAACAGGAACAAGTAGTCTATGCTGTCGGAAGTCAGGTGGTAACTAGTCATGGGGGTAGGGCTGGAAGGGGACAGGGGAGGGACTCTGGGTGCCGGCAGTGCTCTGCTTCTTGATCCTGGTGCTGGCTACATGGGTGTATTTCATTTCTGACAACCAGGCTGTCCGGTCTTCCTGGGAAGAGACAATACCTGTAACATACTCATATCCCCAGTGCCCTGGACAGTCCTTGGCACTGTTTGTTCAGTGACTAAACCAGTCAGTTCACAAACACTAATGTCCTCAGAAACTTCTCTAATACAGGTCCCACCGGCCGATGTGAGTCACATTCCCTTGTGACTCAAGTCGGCGTTTTCAAACTCTTGGTGCTTTTTGAGATGAAGCAACAAAGCGAAGACTGCTCAGGAGGGCAGAGGGGTGCCCCTTCCCCCTGGAGTTGTGCTGGGGGGAGGAAGGCTTATTCTCCATCTTCCAGGGTTTCTGATGGGTGTGCATGTGGACAGGACAATCTATTGCATTCAAGCTGCTTTGGAAAAGCTGTCGCGTTGGCCCTCTGGGTAGGAAACAGCCTTTGCCTGCTGTCTTGCGTGTCACTGAGGACTCCCTGCTGCCTCATCGCAGTGTCAGAGAGAGAGGAACTTTGGGGACTGTCCTGTGAAGGGCCTTTGTCTCCTCCACCCTCCAGGCCCTCTCCTGAGGCGATTTCATCCTGACCGATGCTTTTAACTGCTGGCCACTGGAGGGCTGTGTGACAGGCGCAGAAGTCCAGAGGTCCTGTGGCGTTTGCATCCCCTAGGGCCTCTCTTAGCTTGCTTGAGTAGGAACAAACTCAGAGGCACAGGTTGCATGCCAGAGCCCAAACCAGAACTTCTCCCGAGATGGCACCTTGTTGGGTTACTCCCCATACCCAACTCCTTCTCCTACTTCCTTGCTGGTCTTTCCTGGGAGCCACCTCTTCCTTTATAAATAACTTGCACCCAAATCTCATCTCAGACTCTGCTGCTACCACAGGCAGTTGGTGTTCTGAAGAACGTTAGGGCTACTGGACTCGATCCACCTGCCCTCCACATACTATTTTCTCCCTTTATGACAAGAGAGAGCTTTACATGGATAACCACTGCTCCCAAAGGGTGCTCAAGTGGCCACTGCGCAGTTTGTAAGGTATCTGCGGCTCGTTGCTAAAGGGATGTAGAACCGTGGCTTGGTTAGGACTGCAGCAGCTTTGCGCCACTGCTTTAGTGTATTGAGATGGTCCTGCTGTGTGCACATGGGTCTGGGCAAGTGCTTTTTGCTTCCCAGGAGACTGGGAGTCAAGTGCTGCCTTCTGTGGCTGACAGGGAGACCAGAGACTCCTGCTCCCTGCCCCCTGGGAGGCTCTGCAGTGGGCAGCAGGGTCTTCTTGCAGCCAGAGTGAGCAAAGCCAGCTCAGATCCCAGGGCCCACTCAAGCCCTCAGATGCACAGTTTCATCCTCAGGAGATGCAAATGAAATGTGCGTAACTCTTGGTTTCTGTGCTTAGTAGTTAGGTTCTGACCAATGTTTATCTGTTGGTGTCTTGACTTCTGTTACAAGAATCAAAGTTTAGACAGATCCAAACAGAGGACTCTCTCACCTTGGGAGTCCCCCCCCCCAACCATCTCTCTCTCCTCCTTCTGTCATATCTTTCTACCTATCTCTCTATCTCTCATCTATCTACCTTAAAGTCATATAATTATGCCTTTTCTGCTTGAAGGCAGAAGGCTATAGTAGATACTTGTTTCAAGTCCCTTCCTATTCTAGGAACCAACTCTTGCCTCCTGCGCAAATCAGAAAATGCGCCACATATGTGCAGAGAGACAAGTGGGGCTGCCTGCAGGCAGATGCGAGGAGGTCGGGTTGCCTAGCAACAGTTGATGGAGAAGAGGGACTCATTTTTCCTCCCCCAGGAGCCCAAATCCAACTTCTCACAGGTTTCTGGGTGCTGCATTTCCTGACAACTCCTTGCACAGCTGGTAGTTGTTCTTACACCACGTATAAGGTGTTTCTGAAGCCCAGTGTTTATGTTGGAACATAAGGCCAGCCCCGGCTTCACTGGAGGGGACCAGCAGGTGCACAGGCTCCTCCACTGATGCTCTAATCCAAGCAAGTGCAGCAGCATAGCAGCAGCAGCAACATGTGGCTTCTCTATGGGATGGTGAGAATGTGGGAATGGTCTCCTCTTACCTTAGCTTCAAAGGTATCCCAGAAAAGCTCACTTCTTGATCTACACTGCATGACCAGGCCCACCTTCTCTCCGTGTTAAAGGATTCACTTATACATGCACAGACTTGAGTAGGAGCTCCTTGTTGGCCACATGCTCTGAAACACCTTGTGAGCCACCTAGCTGGGCCATCTGATTTTTCTTCATTTAGCTGATTGTGACTATTAGTGGGGTCAAACAGCCAAGGGGACAGACAGAGGACAAAGGGGGTGGAAATCATAAAGAAAGACATAATATCCAAGGGACGGACGTTTGGCACAGTGGTCAAGATGCCAACTGGGACACCCATATCCCACACCCAAGTTCAAAGTCCTGAGTTCAAGTCCTGCCTCTACTTTGGACTCCGGTTTTCTGCTAACGTGTACCCTGGGAGACAGAAGGTAATGGCTCAAATAATTGGGTTCCTGCCACTCATGTGGGAGATCCATTTGAGGAGTGAACTAGTAGATGGAAGATCTTTTCTTTCTGCACTTCAAATTAAGAAGAAGAAAAAAAAGAAATAGCTGTGTGGCCTATTTGGTATCTGAATAAATTGCTGATACGTGCTAAAGTGCTGTTGGGTGCAGGGGTTTGCGCTCTCCAAGGGTTAGAATTTTATGGGGTGTGTGTGTGTGTGTGACTGACTTAGGGTCCAGGCCATTTAGAAATATCCAGCAGAGTTCACTGGCCCTGATTATTCACCAGCTCCCCCACCCGCTGTTGACCCCACAGACATCTGGTATGTGGGTAGAGAGATCTGTGTGTTAGTGCACCCTGTCGGGCCAGCCCTGGGCCCAGAGCTATCAACATACTTCGCCTCCAAAGCCAGTGCAAACACGCCAGCTGCCTCGGGAGCAGCAGCAGATGTCCCAGAATGCCTCAGGGTGCAGTTCCCATACAAATCTGTGGTTGCCTGCGGGAAGACATTGAGTAATGAGTGAATACATTGTGCTATTTTGAACACAAACTAATAGGGAGCAGGGGTTGTATATTTCTTTTGTTTAAAATTCACTTTTTTTCTGGTTAAGAAGATAAAGATGAAGCTAAGGATAATCTCAGCATCCATACATCTATCTCTTTGCAATTAATTTTAACTGAGCTTCCTAGCAGTGCATGCAAAAAGGGATGTATAATCACTCATAGTTACATTGAGAAATCAAGATAAGTCAATTGTTCAAAGAAGCATATCTGGCTATATCAGTGATGAGAGAAACATTTACTTGCAGAATCTGTAAAAGAAACACTAGGAGGTGGTGATCAATCAAGGTGGTGATCCATCACCCACCACCATAATCAGTGCGAACCCAAATTTTGTGGCATTGGAACTGGCTCTTGGAAAGCACAAGGGGCCGGCGCCGCAGCTCAATAGGCTAATCCTCTGCCTTGTGGCACTGGCACACCGGGTTCTAGTCCCAGTCAGGGCACTGGATTCTGTCCCGGTTGCCCCTCTTACAGGCCAGCTCTCTGCTGTGGCCCAGGAGTGCAGTGGAGGATGGCCCAAGTGCTTGGGCCCTGCACCCCATGGGAGACCAGGAGAAGCACCTGGCTCCTGCCTTTGGATCAGCGCGGTGTGCCGGCTGCAGCGCACCGGCCACGGCGGCCATTGGAGGGTGAACCAAAGGAAAAAGGAAGACCTTTGTCTCTGTCTCTCTGTCTCACTGTCCACTCTGCCTGTCCAATAAATAAATAAATAAATAAAGGAAAGCACAAGGGCCATTTCCATTTCATCAGCATTTCTTTCTCCCTCATGAAGAAAAGGACGGCATTCCTGAAGAGGAAGAATAGTGTGTTCACCTAGAGTCTGCCAAGAACAAGATATTAGAAGTAAATATTTCTCTACATCTAAAACTCATGGAGAGGCACTGAGACACGGTGGGTCAACACAACCTAACAGGCATGTGAACACCTCCACAAGTCTCGTTTCAGGGATGTGGGGGAGCTGACAAACTGAGTTTGAAAGAATTCTCACAAGGAGAAAAACCTTATTTCCAATGTTTGTAGAGCCAAGATCTTTATTAGGATCACGTACAAACCACAGGCATTCTTTCTGTCTGTAGGACCCTCAAAGAGCCTATTCCTTTAGGAACAAAGGAGGCTTAAAGGCATCTACTGGGCAAAACTACAGCATTCAGAGGAAATTCAAGGCTCTTCCCTAGCCCCAGTAGGAAGAGAGTCATGGGTAAGGGTTGAGGTCAAAGCCACCGCTGTGAGACCCTGGAGGGTAGGGAGTGAAACCTCTCTCGTGATGGAAGTATCACAAGCTCAGCTGGACAGAGGCTTCTGCAGCTCATCTTTTCTGCTTGGTTCTCCTCCTTGTCTGCCCGTGCTGCTCATGGGTAAGAGGAGCTGAGGCCTCCTTCTCCTGGGAGGACCTGGCATGCTCTCCGATCTCCTCTAGACCCACTAAGAGCCCCTGCAGGACTCCTGGGAGGGACAGGCTGTCAAAGTCAGTGTCTCTTTCTAGGTAAAGGACTTCTCTTGGCTCACATGGGAGCCCTGTCAGCTTGCCAAGGTGGGAGTCCTGATGGGGAAACGCAGGGTGGAAGCCCTAGCTGGTACTGATGGCTTTGTTCTGGATTCCTGTCCTCCTGTCTAGTGAAGCCTCAGAGCAGGGGGTGGGTGGCCAGTCGGGGGGATGTAACTCACCAGAGACTTACGAACCACCTACTAGATTCCTGGCACGGAGGTCCCAGGAAAGGTTAAGTGAACCACATAGCCACAGAGGAGAACGGATCCACAGGGGTTCATTATGCTCTACAGATGACATATTTGTAAGGGACTAAGAAAACTTACCATTGTAACCCTGTTTGTTCATGAAGGAAGAACTGCTCAGAAAAAAGCAACAAATAACCTTCTTGCTTTGAGAATTATGGATCCATGTCAAAATATGATGAAAGTCACAACCCTCTCTCGAGAAAATTCACAGGTGTGCCCAGTTTTATGGGGCTGATAGGCCCAGAAAATTCTATGCAGAGATGCTATTTTTAAATAACCATCATACATGGCTCAGATGGGGTCACAGTGTGATGTCACCATTCTCAGTTATTTTTATGAATGATGTGCTGGGAAAACTTATTGGTAAACTGGGGTGTATCATTACTTGCAAGCTAAAATAATGAAGAAAATCTATGGAACGTGAGCTAGAAAAGAGTCATCCTTGTTTCCTCCCAGTATACGGTAGGGCTCCACCTTGTAACAGAAAGTAAGTGGGCATGAAGGAAATAGGTCTTTCCCTCCGAATTGATGTTAACCCTTTGAGAGAAGGAGGGGAGTTAGCAGAGCAACCCACCCCTGTCCCAGTGGGCACGTGGAGAGGAGGACAGAGTGGTCGCACTCACCACGCCGGCCTCGGGATTCCTCTTCCTCCCGTTGCTGAAGGTGGAGGCCAAAGTGGAGGAGCAGCTCTCATCATACAGGGCAGTCCTGCCATCGTTGATGGCCGAGTTGATGGAGATGGTCCACATGCTTGAGGCGTAGCCATCGCAGTTGCAGTCATCGTAGCTGCCACCGTCCCCGGAGGCCCACACGTAGATGCTGCCTTTGCCCCCGCGGCCCTGGGGAGAGCAATGGGAGATGCTGCCATCAACTCTGGTGCCTGCCAGGGAGCCAGGGGTTGCCTGGTGCAACAGCAATGGGAGACAGGGCCGGCGCTGCGGTGTAGCGGGTAAAGCTGATGCCTGCAATGCCAGCATCCCATATGGACACCGGTATGAGACCACACTGCTCCACTTCAGATCCAGCTCCCTGCTAATGTGCCCGAGAAAGCATCAGAAGATGGCAGATGCTTGGGGCCTTGCACCCATGTGGGAGATCTGCAAGACATTCCTGACTCTTGGCTTCGGTTTGGCCCAGCCCCAGTCACTGTGGCCACTTGGGGAGTGAACCAGAGGATGGAAGATTCTCTCTCTCTCTTCTTCTCTCACTCTCTCTCTCCTTCCCTCACTCCCTCCTCCCCTCCCTCATCTCTAATTCTGACTTTCAAATGAATGGACAGGGTTGCAATGGTAAGTTTTCTTAGCCCCTTACAAATATGTCATCTGTAGAGCATAATGAACCCCTGTGGATCCGTTCTCCTCTGTGGCTATGTGGTTCACTTAACCTTTCCTGGGACCTCCGTGCCAGGAATCTAGTAGGTGGTTCTAGGCAGGGGCTGCCAGGCGCGGGCAGTGATGTACGCAGGGAAGGCTCTGCCCTGGGAGGGTCAGGATTTGGACTCCTTCATCAGCCGAATCCATGACTGGATTCACTGTTTGTCTATACCGGAAACCACACACTTCTGGTGGGCACCACAGGAAATATTTTTTCAGGAAGGACCTAATATAAACAGCCACCTGAGTTTGCAATTTAAGCTGGGCTAACCTGATTTAAAAAAAAGCTGGAAAACACTCTGTGGTTTACAAACAGGCTGCTTTTTTTTTTTTTAAAGATTTATTTTATTTATTTGAAAGACAGAGTTACAGAGAGAGGTAGAGACAGAGAGAGAGGTCTTCCATCTGCTGGTTCACTCCCCAGATGGCCGCAATGGCTGGAGCTGCACCGATCCGAAGCCAGGAGCCAGGAGCTTCTTCCAGGTCTCTCACATGGGTGCAGGGGCCCAAGGACCTGGGCCATCTTCTACTGCTTTCCCAGGCCATAGCAGAGAGCTGGATTGGAAGTGGAGCAGCTGGGACTAGAACAGGTGCCCATATGGGATGCCAGTGCTTCAGGCCAGGGCATTAACCCGCTGTGCCACAGCGCCGGCCCCAAACAGGCTGCTTTTCAAAAAAATTGTGAAGATAGCACATACTCACTGTAAAAAAGTCAAAGTATATGAAAGGAAAATGAAAAGAAATCCCTCTAGAGGTAGTTATTATTATCCCTTTCCTAGACATTTTTTCAGCCAAAATGGAAGTGTATGTGTATACATGTTTGTATTTAGCAACATAAGATATGTAAGGGGCTGGCGCTGTGGCATTGTGGTTAAAGCCGCAGCCTGCAGTGCTGGTATCCCATATGGGCACCAATGCTAGTCCCAGCTGCTCCACTTCTGATCCAGTTCTCTGCTACGGCCTGGGAAAGCAGTAGAAGATGGTCCAAGTCTTTGGGCCCCTGCACCTGTGTGGGGGACCCAAAAGAAGCTCCTGGCTCCAGATCAGCTCAGCTCTGGCTGTCGAGGCCACTTGGAGAGTGAAGCAGCAAATGGAAGACCTGTCTCTCTCTCTCTCTCTCTCTCTCTCTCTCTCTCTCTGCCTCTCTGTAACTTTGACTTTCAAATAAAATAAATCTTTAAAAAAAGATATGTAAGGTATTTATAATAGAGACATAGTTACATATGATATATACATATATGTTTACATAAATGACATAGAGATACATTTTACCCAAATTACATAAAATTCTTACATATGTGTATATATATTTCTCCTTTATCCTATTAGATACTACTGGATTACTTAGAATTTCAAAACTTTTTTTAATAACTTGAAAGACAGAGTGAGAGAATGAGAGAGATCCCATCCGCTGGCTGGTTCACTCCTCAAATGCCCACAACAACCCTTGGTTAGGGCCAAAGCTGGAAGCTGAATTGAGGTCTCCCACAGGTGGCAGGAACTCGAACACCTGACTCGCCATGGCCACCTCCTAGGGTCTGTACAAGCAGGAAGCGGCATCTCAGGCGGATCTGGAGATTGAACCCTGGCACTCTGACATAGGATGCGGGCATCTTAATGGAAGTCTTAATAGCTAGGCTAAGTGAACACCGTTACAATACCTTTTTTTTTTTTTTTAAAGATTTATCTGTTTAACTGAAAGTCAGAGTTACAGAGAAAGGAGAGGTAGAGAGAGAGGTATTCCATCTGCTGGTTCACTCCTCAAATGACTGCAATGGCTGGAGCTGCACCAATCTGAAGCCAGAAGCCAGGAGCTTCTTCCGGATCTCCCATGCGGGTGCAGGGGCCCAAGGACTTGAGCCATTTTCTACTGCTCTCCCAGGCCATAGCAGACAGCTGAATCAGAAGTGGAGCAGCCGGGTCTTGAACCAGCACCCATATGGGATGCTGGCACTGCAGATGATGGCTTTATCCACTACACCACAGTGCTGGCCCTAAAATGCTTTTAAATGTAGTATTATATGACATTGTCCCTGTGTGAATGAACACCAAATATAAGAGGGAAGTCTTACGTGGTCAAGTAAAACATACATAACGATATGTACAATGGTCACTACCACATGCTATTTATTTATACAGGACAAGCTTCGTCAGAAATACCTACAGTTAGTGTTGCTCTTCTGCTCCAACCATATTTTCAGCATTCTTATCTTCTGTCTCCCTTTTCCCTACCTCTGTGGGTCATCTCCTTTCCACTTCAAGAACCCTGGATTGGGCCATGGGCCTCCTGCTTCCTACTTTCTCATCCCGAGAGCACTGGCCTTGGGGCCAGGGTGGGCAGGAGAGGGTCAGATGTGCAACCTCCCTCCACTCCCCAGCCTGGCCCCAGGGACTCTGGGCTGCTGTAAAGCC
This sequence comes from Sylvilagus floridanus, assembly GCA_949820135.1. Lineage (NCBI taxonomy): Eukaryota > Metazoa > Chordata > Mammalia > Lagomorpha > Leporidae > Sylvilagus > Sylvilagus floridanus. Next base: position 88,720,493 of record OX463231.1, read on the forward strand.
GGAAGACAAAAGGCATTGGCAGAGGAAATCTGTCCCCACGTGGCCACCAGTGGGCCACATTCCTGCTGTAGAAGTTAAGGGCAGAGATAGCAGCAGCAGGAGAGACGACTGGATTGCTGCCAAGTTCCCCTGACATTTCCAATCGTTGCTAATGAGAGTGGGAGTTAATTAGCCCTTGATGGATAAGGTTGCTAAGTCAACAAGCATTGATTCAGCCACTGGCTGAGAATCGTAATCAGCATCTTGGTAAATCGATACCAGGATACTCCACCTCTACAAGCAGGTGCTCTCAGAAACCAGACGGGGAGTGGGATCACCCCACAGCAGGTGTGGAGGATCACACACAGCACCCTCAAGATCAAGATCAAGAAATAGCACCCCTTGAAACTGAAACTGACGGGGAGTCAGGATTAATGGGAGAGACTGACCATCTGCAGAACTCCCCCGGAACAAGTCCACACCAGGCTGCTCGTGAGGCCAAGAACCTTTGCTGAAAGGAAATCAGCACCCAAGTGTCCTTGTCTTGGCACAGGGAGTGTGGTAGATTGACCAGAATGTCAAATTTTCATAATTCCCTGTAGGCGCACCCTTTGCAATATGGCCTTGAAGCCCTGCCTGTGAAGAGAAGTCAGTTTCCTACCCCTTCAAAGCAGGCTGGCCTCGTGTCCTGCTTTAGCTGACAGAACGGGGTGCAGAGATTCTGAGTCAGTCCCAAGCATAGGTCTCAAGAAACCCGGTGGACTTCTGCTGTCTCTCCTACGCTTGGGTTAGCCTGCCTTGGATAAGAGACAGAGCCCAGGCAAAATCCCCGCCCCAGCTGACAGCCAATCACTGCCAGACATGCGAGGGAGGAAGTCCTAGACCAGCCCGCCTCTGGCTCAGCCTCCAGCTGACTACAAGTGTGTGAGTGAGGCCAGCTGAGTTTAGCCAAGACTGGTGCAGGTCAGAAGAACAACCCAGCTAACTGTCGACCACCAGCAAAATGAATGGTTAGTCTTTTAAACTACTGAATTCTGGGGTAGATCCACAGAGAACCTGTTTCTGGGTAAGCAGCAAAGGGTTTGTTCTGGACTGGAAGACTTGTCCAAATACAGTTCTTTTTTCCCTGGGAATGTTAAACTTTGTTTTCCAGAGTCAGATTACACACTTGAGGCCGTGATAATTATATCTTGGCTTCCGATGACTGAGTTTTAGGGCCAAATAGTCCCTAGCTTCCTGGGGGAAGATGGGTCTACAAGGAGAAAAATCCTAATTCTGGGGACAGAAATGAGTGGGGAAGCAGCAGCCGTAGCAGGCTGTGACCCACACCCCTGCCCACGCTTCCTTTTTAACCAGATGTCCTCCCATCCAGTCTGACCTCCGGCTTCACCTGGACAAGAGCTGGGCAGAAAACGGAGCCAGAACAACTATGACCCACATTCTAGTCGTCAACAGGTGCAGGGTCCAATGGAAGAAATGAAGGGTGACGATCACAGCAAGCATTCCTATGGCGCCTACTGTGTGCGTGAAGTATTTCACATAGTGAGCTACTGAATCCTCACAGCAACAGTAGATACATGAAAGATCAAACCCTTCAGAAGAACTCAACAAACTCAAAAAAAAAAAAAAAAAAAAAAAAAAAAAGAAGAGGAGGGAAAAAACGTTAGGTTAAAAGTTAGGTTTTAAATAAGCTTGCAGGTCTCCGGAGAGACACAGATGAAGACTGGATCCACTGGAAAGACACACCACGTTCCTGAGTTAGAGACAGCATCCCTGAGGCACCACTCTCCCTTACGTCAATTTATAATTTTAGCTCGATCCTAATACCCAAACTGTATACACAGAGATTCATTCAGGCTAAGAAGGCCACATCTGGGAGCTCAACAGTAGGGTTCTTGTCCAGGAACAAGTGGTAAAGCAGTCAAAAATACAAATGGGGCAAGGGAGATTAGGAAGTTTGTGACATTGGAGCTGGGAGCCTGCCCTGTGGAGGGAGCTGGGCTGCAGAGGGTAGGGCTGTGGGCTGGGGAGCTCCACCCTTTCTCTGATGTATGCTTCATGAACGGAATGGCAGTCAGACCTTCCCACGGAATGGCAGTCAGACCTTCCCACGCTGCCTGTATTGCAATTGTCTCCTTGCTTTACTCCACTTCTGCTCTTTTTTTTTTTTTAAGAATGCAAGTGCATTTAGGTGATATTAGGTAAATTTTCACCAAATGCAAACTTTTCAACCAGGCATTAAATTCTTGTCTAGGAGCAATTTTCACCCCCTGCACTGAGCGCACTGTTGGAGACAATTTTGGTGGTCATGACTCTGTGTCTGTGTGTGGCTAGCATCTAGTGGGTAGAGGCCAGGGATGTACCTACAGCAAAGAATTCACCTGCTCAAAATATCAATGGTATGAAGTTGAGAAACCCTGGCTCTAATGTAACGGTAAAGAGTCGCGAGCTGGAACTTGCTGGTTCCAAGCATGTCGCAGTTTGTTTTCTGCTGCTATAACAGAACATATGAGACCGGGTGAGTTCTAAACAATGGATGTTTAGTTTGGATCATGGATCTGCAGGTTGGTAAGTCTCAGAGTGTGGAGCTGGCATCTCCTCAGCTTCTGTCGAGGGGCCCCTAGGGGAAGGGCAAGTGAGTGAGTGTGAAAGGGTGAAACAGGAGGGCAAGTTTGCTTTGTAAGGGCTTGTTCGTGCAGTCACTGATCCGGTCCGCAAGAATTGTATTCATTCCTCTTAGCAAACTACCTCTTAAAGTCCTACCTCTCAATGGCAATCAAATTTCAACTTGAGCTTTGGAAGACCAAGGTCATATTCATACCAGAGCAACATGTAAGCTAAAGTAACCTCTTACAAATTCAAAACTTCTTAGAGGTTCATGCAGATCTTGTATTTTGCTCATCATACAGAAATGTTAGCAATCTCTCACCATCAGCCCAAGTGAAGTTCTAGCTGGAGATGGGTATGGCTGGTTCCCTGTGCCCCCGGCACATGGCCTGCCTCCCAGAGGGAGAAAATCTCACTTGGCGGAGCTTGAGACTCCACCCCTAGTCAATGGGTGGTCCAGTGGTGGGATGGGTGTGCAGTTACCTGGGGAAACAGGCCAGGGAGAGCCGCCTTTTCCCAAATGCTCAATTATGGTACTTTGCACTTCCAATCACCTTGGCATCTTAATACAACACTGATGTACTTTTAAAAAGTTACTGTATTTTATACCATGAAAATAATATTCACTGTAGAATAATTGGGATATATAGACTGTAGAAAATAAAATCCTTTCTAATGTTCCATGAATAGATAATCTCCTGATATTCTGTGATTCCTGCCATTTTCATATATAAATGCAAAGTCTAAGAACAGATATAAAAATAAAGTTGGGGTCATAAAATGCATCCACTTTCTCGGCCTTCTTAGAATGTGTTTCTCACTTACTATTATACAATTAACATTGCCGTATGAGACTACTACCCTTCTACATCATAATATTTTAGCAGTCTTATTAAATAGCCATTCCATAATTTACTTATTTTCTTAGGTATACATGACTGATTGTTTCTAGTTTTTTAAAGTGCGTTATGTTTAAAATGAATGTAATTTACAAATGTCTTCACATTTTTGTTTATTTCCTCAGGTAGAATTTCTAAAAGAGGTAATTTTGAATGAAAAGGAATGAATGTTCGATGATTCTCCATCTATATTATTGCTCTATAAAGTTCATTAAGGATTTTAATGATTTAATTTTTAACAGGATTGCAGTACAGCTGGGTCAGGATTTAGGATTACTACTTTTTTTTTTTTTTAAAAAAAGATTTATTTTATTTATTTGAAAGACAGAGTTACAGAGAGAGGTAGAGACAGAGAGAGAGGTCTTCCATCCGCTGATTCACTTCCCAGATGATCACAATGGCTGGAGTTGTGTCAATCCGAAGCCAGGAGCCAGGAGCTTCCTCCAGGTCTCCCACGTGTGTGCAGGGGCCCAAGGACTTGGGCCATCTTCTACTGCTATCCCAGGCCATAGCAGAGAGCTGCATCAGAAGAGGAGTAGCCAGGACTGGAACCACTGCCCATACAGGATGCCGGCACTTCAGGCCAGAGCCTTAACCCGTTGTGCCACAGCGCCACCCCTAGGATTACTACTCTTTAAAAATAATTTTGCCAGGGCCGGTGCTGTGTTCAGCGGTTTAATGCCCTAGCCTGAAGTACTGGCATCCCATATGGGTGCTGGTTCAAGACCCGGCTGCTCCACTTCCGATCCAGCTCTCTGCTGTGGCCTGGGAAAGCAGTGGAAGATGGTCCAAGTCCTTGGGTCCCTGCACCCGCATGGGAGACCCGGAAGAAGCTCCTGGCTTCTGGCTTTAGATCGGCGCAGCTCCAGCTGTTGCGGTCAATTGGGGAGTGAACCATCGCAAGACCCTCCCCCCCCCCCCGCCTCTCCTCTCTCTGTAACTCTTTCAAATAAATAAACAAATCTTTTTAAAAAGTAAATTTTTTTTTTTTTTTTTTTTTTTACAGGCAGAGTGGATAGTGAGAGAGAGAGACAGAGAGAAAGGTCTTCCTTTGCCGTTGGTTCACCCTCCAATGGCTGCCGTGGTCGGCGCGCTGCGGCCGGCGCACCGCGCTCATCCGATGGCAGGAGCCAGGAGCCAGGTGCTTTTCCTGGTCTCCCCATGGGGTGCAGGGCCCAAGCACCTGGGCCATCCTCCACTGCACTCCTGGGCCACAGCAGAGGGCTGGCCTGGAAGAGGGGCAACCGGGACAGAATCCGGCGCCCCGACCGGGACTAGAACCCGGTGTGCCGGCGCCACAAGGCGGAGGATTAGCCTGTTGAGCCACGGCGCCGGCCTAAAAATTAAATTTTGCCAACTTGGTGGATCAAGATGTTACCTTTTTGCTTTGAGTTACCTTCCCCTTGATTTTTCTGTGAATCTAAAATTTCTCTAAAAATTAAAGTCTTTAGAAACAATTACAGACGTTGAGACAAGGGTTTTTGAACAGGTAGTTTATTTGTGGGGGAGGAAGGCAGGATCTCAGGAAGCAAGAGGCACCTCCACGCCCGCCTTGCGGTTTGGTTCATGGATGTTCAGCAGGAGTAGGGATGTGAGGTTGTCCAGAGAGGCCAAATTAAGAATGGAGCAGTCGTCCTTATCCTTGACTCAAACCCTTGACTTGAGGCATGTCCCATGGCACCTGCGGCTGTCTCTGTTATGTCCTGGCTTACAGGTGGCGATGAATGTCTCTGATGTCCAAGGTGATGTCCACTTGGCCCAGAGGGGTCATTTCCTTGGTAGAGCCTGAGGGTGGAGTGACCAGCTGTCTGGTTTTGATCAGAGTTCGGGGCCATCCTGGGACACAGGAAGTCCAGGGCAGACAGGGACAGCTGACACCCACCAGCCTTCTCTTCTTTTTCCTCTGCAGCCCAGAACAGCACCTGCTCGTGCAGAGGCACAGCCGCAGACTCCTTACTGCAGCTGCTCTGCTCGCGTGCACACCTTCCTATGGCTCTTGGAGGATTCCGGATCACCCCTTGGAAGGAGGCATTCATCGCTGTCCAGAGGCCCTGGCACTCGGAGCCCTGGGCGTCCGTCCCATGCTCTGATTAAATTCTAGCAGGCAGCAGGGGGGCCTCACAGTGTCCACACCTGATTAATCACCGTTTCCTCGGGCAGCCCTCCGTCCCAGCCCCTCCTTCCTGCTTGGTGTCTTTGGAGCCACTCTCTGGCAGGCGGCCCCTGCCCATACATTCCAGCCCCAGAGCTGTGATCTGTGCTGGTGTCCTTTGCAACCTCTGAGGAGTAAAGAACCGATGCTTTGTATCTTAGACAACATTGAGGAGTGACGACGAATAAGAAGCTGGGGTGTTGTCCCCAGAGTCAGCCAAGCATGGGCCAGGGTGGCCCCCGGGGACTACATGTCCTCCCGATAGGGAAAGAAGTTCATGAATCGGTCAGCACCCCCCGGGCCCTCCAGGTCTGACTCCCCTGAACGGCTGCTCTTTGTTCTCCCCAGTCTTGTTGCAATGGCTGCGTCCTTCCCTCAACACAAAATGCATGGTGTCTTATTGATCCAGAGTGATGGCTGCCAGTTGGTTAGGCTTGCTTATCCTCGGTTGTCAGAACTTCCCGTGCCCGGGGGTCTCTGATCAACAGCACCAGCATCAGCCCCCTATTGTCTCAGGGCTTCTTCCCAAGAGGCTTTGCACACCTGCCCTGCGGCTGAAAGTGCTGGAGCGTTTACTTTCTGTGGGAGCAAACCTCCACAGGGCTGAGGATGGGATAACTCCAGGTGGTTCTCCGCGGTTTCCCGTGGGATTAAGGTCCAGTTGCTCACGGGGTACCTGGCCTGATGCCTCAGCCTGTACTTACCCTATTGTCCCCTCTCGGAGCCGCCCAGTCACCGCTGGTTTTCCTTCTCCCTCCCACAGAATGACTTGACCGCAAACCTTGTTGCAGGGTCTGCTTTTGGGGGATGGCAGACAGTTAATCATCGGGTGTCATGTCAGGAGTCTCTGTCACTCACATCCCAAGTATAATGTGACAAAGGCTTTAGCTTGTAAACTCAACATGTAGACTGGAAAATTAAAGGCAAAAATATTAAAATATTAAGATAAGCAAAGGGGAAAAGATTTGTTCTTTTCTTTCCTTCTTGTCTGTTTGCCTCAAGAATGTATTGAAGGGCCAGTGCTGCGGCTTAGTAGGTTAAGCTTCCGCCTGCAGCGCCAGCATCCCATATGGGTGCAGGCTCAAGTCCTGGATGCTCCGTTTCTGATCCAGCTCTCTGCTGCGGCCTGGGAAAGCAGTGGAAAATGGCCCAAGTCCTTGGGCTCCTGCCCCATGTGGGAGACCCGGAAGAAGCTCCTGGCTCCTGGTTTTGGATCAGCGCGGCTCCACCCGTTGCGGCCACTTGGAGAGTGAACCAGTGGATGGAAGACCTCTCTCTCTCTCTCTCTCTCTGCTTCTACCTCTCTGTAAGTCTGCCTTTCAAATAAATAAATAAATCTTAAAAAAATTCATTGAGCATACATCGGAGCTGCAAACCCCAATCTTTAAGGAAGGAAGTAGGTGATGTTGATGTGTGAAGCACACACCAGACAATTGGGAATGGTGGGGTCTGTGGCAGACAGAGCATATCCTGATAAAGGTCTTTTATTGCCTTCTTCTATTTTTAAAAAAATATTTATTTATTTATTTGAAAGTCAGAGTTACATAGAGAGAGGAGAGAGAGAGAGAGAGAGGCCTTCCATTCTCTGGTTCACTCTCCAATTGGCATCAATGGCCAGAGCCGTGCCGATCCAGAGCCAGGAGCCAGGAGCCAGGAGCCAGGAGCCAGGAGCCAGGAGCTTCTTCTGGGTCTCCCACATGGGTGCAGGGGCCCAAGGACTTGGGCCATCTTCTACTGCTCTCCCAGGCCATAGCAGGGAGATGGATCGGAAGTGGAGCAGCCGGGTCTTGAACTGGCGCCCATATGGGATGCCGGTGCTTCAGGCCAGGGCATTAACCTGCTGCGCCACAGCGCCGACCCTGCTGCCGTCTATTTCTTTTTATCATAAGTGTTGGTGTGTGACAGAGAACAATCTGACCCCTTTGTTTAGGTGACCTTTACCTTTCAGAGGTGGTTTTCCTGTAGAATAAACAAGACAATGGGAGTGACTGGAAGGAAATCTTTGCTAATGTATTAGACACCCTTCACTCGGAAATTTCTCCAATATCATTTAAAAAAAAAAAGAAGCTTGAAACGAGGAAAGAATCGTTCCTACAACCTGGGGAACATCAAATGAGGAATCTTGCAGTTTTCATCCTAATGATTTCAGTGTCTGAAATATTTACATGCTGTCCTCCGAAGACGAATTAAAGTTCTTCTCTCAAGTTGTAGCGTGCTTGGTATGTTTTGCAAAATGATCATGCTGGAAAGGGCCTCTAGTTACAGCCAGGGAGGCTACAGATAGAGGAGAAAGAAACAGCCAGCTTTGAGATGCATTGGAGCCACTCACAAGTCCCTGGGAGGTGGCAGGGGCCACCCAGGGGTGCGCTGCCCTCAGCGCCTTCTGCCTTTTGAGTCTAGATGAAGAGCTCACAGGGCCTGCTTGCCTGATTCTCGTTTGGCTTTGGGTGCCAACAATATGCCTCCGTGAAAATCTACACCTGCTGGGGTAGAGGGGACATGAGCCAGGTGTTCCCCTGGGCGCCTGCTGACTCCCGGTGCTTGGTTTGGAATGTGTCATCATTTCTTTCCAATCACACAGCGAATATAGCATGATGCAATGAGCTGTGTTTGACAGGAGTTTCAGGCTAAATGCACCTTGAGGAGCCAGGGCACTGAAACAGGCCGGCAGCACACGGGCTGTCCCCTGTGCCCTGTCCCCCTCCCTGCCACCCTGCTGGTGACACCCGAGCGTCCGGCCCTGCTTCAGAGGGGCTGGACTTCCACGCATCACTTCACTTCTTTCCCACGTGAGCGCCACGCGCGGGTCACCATCGGTGTTTAGCCAGTGGCACAGTGCTGTTCACATTGAGAACTCTGCCTCCCATTCCACGGCTGTGTCTCCGGCATCCCCGGGGTTTCCTGTGAGTGCTGAGTCTCCTGAGACCTGAGGTCTTCGCTTGGCCCTCCACGGTCTCGGGGTGACCTGAGACTCTGGTGGGGAGACACAGGTCCTCAGGGTTTCAGTTTTTCTTCCTCCTAGGGCTCCCCCGCCCAGAGGAAATCTCCACACTCACTTGGGCGTTGGTGCCTTTCCTTGTAAGGAGAAGATACGAGCTTGGAAATGGCGCAGTTTAAGGGGAGCCAACAGACCCCCACCACCCAGGGGTGTGCTGTAAATGGTTAACAACCAGATCCCTGGAGGGGACAGAAAGGGGACAGAAAGATCTTCATGTTTGGTGTTTGCTGACTTACGTGTCTAATTTCAAGCTACCCATGTGTCACTGAGGGTCAATTCCAGGCCAGGCCTGGCTTCTAACTCTGAGACTCTGTTCTGCCCTAGGGTTACACTGTGGGAGTTTCTGTGCGCTTGTGCCACTGGGGTGATGGTCTTACAGAATGGAGGAAGGAGACCTCACAGAGTCCCGGGGGAGAAGACAGAAGTTGTCATTGGATCAGTGACCAACCAGCTTGGCTATAAAAGAGAAACCCAGGTGACAGCAAGGTGACTATGGTTGAGGCCCAGGCTCGTTTCCACGTGGCAGGGTCTGGCCAGATCTTGTTCTAAGAAGGGGAGGCTGTGTGCTTCCTGGAGTGGTCCTTACAAAGCATCCAAACTGCACGGCCAGCGTCCCTCTTTGTGCATCCTTGCAAGGAAGCCCTGTGGCTGTGCTCCCTGGGTCTCTGTTCCAGAAACCCAGAGACAAACTAGAGATGGGGCTTGGTTAAAGTGCATGGTGGGGGTGGGGCGGGGCAGGGCAGGGCGGGGCTGAGGGTCTGCATTTCTCACAAAGTCCCTGGCCACCACTAGCCATGGATTAGAGCATGTGACAGAGGAAGAAGCTGAGGGACTGCAGAGGCTAAGGGACCAGCCAGCAGCAGGCTCTCAGCCACGAGGGGCAGGGTCCAGGTTACAGCTGGGCTCTCTCACTCCCAGGCGGGGACCTCTCCAGCTGGTCCTCAGCAATCCGCCACAGCAGAGCAGCCTGTCCTGTGGGGTGCACATGTGGACAGGACAGCACCGCCTGCGTGCTGACAATGGGTACTCCCTTGGCGCCCCGTGTGCTCCCTTCCGGGGGGTGGGGCAGTGATGGCTGTGAGTGGAAGGGACTGGAGACACAGAGACCTTGATGGGAGTGGCTGCACTCCAAGAGAACTTTGTGGGGTGGGCCTGGCCTCTGGGCCCGGCCTGGCAGGCCCTTGCTCTGAACCTGAAGGCTGCACTTGGTTGGATTTACTGCTAGGAGAGTCACACGTACACCTCTTGGTTCTTGTCCAGTGAGATCCTTTAGTCCAGTGAAACCAGGAATGCGCATAAGCAAGTGTCCACCTACGGATCCAAAGTCAGAGTTCTCCTGCCTAAATTTAATCTGAGAGTCACTTCTTTTACAAATGTTAAACTGCTTAGAGTTGAGAGGCTTGGGTTCAATAGGAATACAGAAATAGCAGGTGGGAATAAAAGTTAAGAAATGATTTTGGAGGCCAGGGATAGTGGAGATAAGGGAACAGGATAACAGAAAACAGAGTCCAAACAAACCTATGTGACTGGGTACAAAGCTGGTTCTGAGTTTCCTAGCAGCCCAGGGAAAGAGGGAAAGCTACCCAGCTAAGGCTTGGTGGGAGCTCCCTAGAAGCAGAGCTGAAAGTAGGGTTTTGGGTGCACCACATGTTCTCAGGAACAGCTCTCAGGGGAAACCTGTGAGTGAGGGGTGCACCAGTAGAGGATCCTGGAAACAGGTGAGCTCTGGCCCGATGCATGGTGGGCCCTGGAATATAGGTTACAACATAGAACCTTCCCTGGTCAAGGCAAGCAGGCCCCTGGGCTGTCCCCTCTAGAGTAGCAGGGCGAGGTGCTGGCAGCTAATGCCCACATGGGCACCAGTGGCCTCCTCTACAGATGCGGGTGATTTCTATGGGACTTAGGGTCTCTCCACCACACAATTTCGTCCATGCGGGAGTCCCGCATCCGTTCACAGAAGAGCCAGTCGACGTGCTCGTCTTTGAGGACTGTCTCAGGAGGGGAACTCATGTTCTCTAAGCCCAAGAAATGTGAAGACAAAGTAGCCTTCAAGTGCTGCTGCTAATTTTTTTTCAATATTCTTAACTTTCAGGCTAGTGTTAAATAGTGTTTCATACGTGTTCTTATTCTAGGTTTATGAATGCATAAAGGGGCAGGCATTTGGCCTAGTCTTTAAGACGCCAGTTAAGATGCCAGTATACCTGGGTTTAGTCCCAGCTCTGGTTCCTGACTCCAGTTTCCCGCTAATGAAGATTCCGGGAGGCAGCAGGTGAGGGCTCCGGTAACTGCATTCCTGCTACCCAGACGGGAGACCCGGGCTTGAATTCCCAGATCCTGACCATGGCCTGGCCCAGCCTGGTTGCTACCGACGTCTGGGCAGTGACTAGTGGGTGGGCAATCTGCTGTCTTCCTGCCTCTGTCTCTTTTCCTCTGTCTGTCTCTCAAGTAAATAAATAAGTAGATATGTAAGTAATGGATTCATGTGTTTTCCACATACAGATTGTAAGTAATTTAAATATATATGTAGACTGGATGAATTTTGCGATTCATTGCCAACAGTGCTAGTTCTACAACAAAATATGGCTTATAGACATTTCCTCTGTCAGAATTTCCTTTGTCAGAATCCAAGGAGCAAAATTAAAAAATAATTCTTACAATTCTGTTCCAAAAGTCCACACATGAAATTTCAGACACTTTTCCCCACACGCTGTGGTCAGAGCCTCATGGCTGACCACAGAGAAAAAACTGGCCAGGCGGGGGAGCCACCACTGTCAGCTGAGGTCAAGTGCAATCTCTCCCCAGATGAAGGACCGGGTAGTGGAGGTGGCGCGAGGTACGGGGAGTTGCTCAGGGCATCAGATCGGCTGTGCAGGTGCTGCTCAGGGAGCAAAGACATGCCATGTGCACCCCACCCTGCCCAACCTCCTGACCCATGGGGTCCACAGGGCTTATGAAACAGATCAGCAGTGACCGGGACAGGCCACCCGGCATTTGCTGGACACTTAGTGCCATGCGGGTGCACGCTGACCTCATGCACAGCTGACAACAGCCCCCCAGGACTCACCATTGCACCGGCAAGAAGAGAACGGGTGCAGCGAGGTCAAGCCCCTCGCGGATTCACGCTCAGCGCTGAGTGATAGGTGGGTGATAGGTGGGCGCTTGAACCTTGGAAGACTCTGATCCTCAAGCCTGGCCCTGCCCAGAGACCCAGGGAAGGAGCCTCTGTCCTCTCATGAGGTGGCCACTGCGCCTTGACTCTGGGCTGCCCTCCCCGAGGAGCCACTGCCTCAGCTCCTTCTCCCAGGCTCCTCTCCAGGAGCCGCGGCCAGGGAAAGGCATCGCTCAGACCTCCTGCCGTGGGAGCAGGGGGGCCACTGTCCCAGGGACTGCCCCCTGTAGCCACCACCCTGTCTGCACGGAGCCCCTGCTTCCTGTGGGCTGGCTGCTCCCGACCAACCACGGAGCAGACGGACACCGGGCCGTAGATGCAGACAGAGAATCCTGTGAGCGGGCTTGTGGTCTGAGACCCTCCCTCTGCAGCCCTCTGTCCGGGGCCAGGCTCCCACCTCCCTCTGATGTCTCCCCTGCCCCCTCCTGGCCCCTTAGCTGTATCTGTCACAGGAGTTCCCTCCAAGGCCCCTGTGTCTCTACACCTTGCACACCCAAGGTAACAGCCCCACCCTCCCACTGCCCTGCCCTCCATCCACCTGCTCTAGTGTCACCACCGCTTCACCTGCCCTGTCCCACCTTGGGAGCACACCAGGCCTTGAGTGGCAGGGCCGTCTTTACCTTGTTCACGCCGTCAGCCATGGCCTGAAGTGTGAGCTCCCGGGGCCCATCCACCGTCTTCCCGTTATCCGTGGGGCCCCAGCTGGCACTGTAGATGTCTATCAGCTGGGGCATGTGGCTGATGGAGGAGGCCTCGATGATGTCCGTCATGAAGGGCTGGTCCAGCATCCGGATACCTGTGGGCAGGTGTGAGCAGAGGGAGCACTGGGCTTGGTACTGTAGCTCACGGGGGACTCGGAGTGGATGAGGGCTTGGGTCCTGGAAGGGCTGGGGACTCCCAGTGCCCTGGAGGGTCACACCATGGACTCTGAACATCAAGAAGGAAGCAAAAGCAGCCCCGACTGCTTCTGCTTGGACCCCACACATGGCCTAATGAAGATAACTTTACCCACCCCCCAGCTCTCCTGGGATTCAGAATGAGGGGAGACCACCTTTGCAGATGTGATTCTTGGGTCAGCCTGTTTCTCAGTGGAAACTCAGCTTCCAGGAATGCAGCAATGACTGGGGAGACACAAAGCTACTCTGTGTGAGAGGTGAGGGAGGCAATTGGTGTTAGACAGTTAAGGAGAAATGCCAGAGGGCAGAGGGCAGAGGGTGGGGCAGGGAGAGTAGAGGGGTGGGCGGGCGTTAGGAGAGAGGACTCCCAGCTGCACTGTGGCTGAGAAGGGATGCTGACTGGGAAGGAGGACACAGAAACGTGTGTAACTCTGAAATACATCTTACAAGAAAAATAATCTGGATCCTGACACCCTTCCTTGCCCCGCACGGTTAACAGGTGTTATTACTCGAGGACATTATTTCATGAGCGCCTCTCTCTCTTTTTAAAAATTTTATTTATTTGAGAGGTAGAGCTAGAGAGAGAGAGGGAGAGATACAGAGTGAGGTCTTCCACCTGCTGGTTCTGCAACAGCTGGAGCCAGGCTGATCTGAAGCCAGGAGCCAGGAGCTTCCTCCAGGTCTCCCAGGCAGGTGTAGGAGCCCAAGGACTTGGGCCATCTTCCACTGTCTTCCCAGGCCATAGCAGACAGCTGGTTCGGAAATGGAGCGATCGGGACTAGAACTGGTGCCCATGTGGGATGCTGATGCTGCAGGCTATGGCTTAACGTGCTGTGCCACAGCGCCGGCCCTCTCAATGCATCTTTAACCTTCCATCACAACTGTTTATGGGAGCGCTTCACGCACCACCAGACAGCAAGGGCTCAGAGTCCAAGGGAAGCATCTATTTTGTTCACATCCATGTCCTCGGGGATAAGTGTGATGCTTGGTATTTATCTTAAGCCTGACAAATATTTGGTGAATAAACGTCTGGCATTATTGCTTTTTTTGGGTAATTTTCTTCCCAACAGAGATCCAGAAGAACAAACAACAACCACCTAGGTCGTCCGTCCTCAACGTTTATCCATAGTCAGGTCATCATTTTTGCTAACAAACATCTAATTATCAGGGAAAACCTGCCCATTCAGAGTAAGCTGAATCTTTGGTTTGGACTTCCTGGGGGCTAGGTTTTATGGTTTATTTTATAAGGAGGTAGGAAAAGTAAATCTCTACATTTGCTTTTGATCTACTTATATTTTATTTATTAAAAAAAATAGCATTCAACAAAGGTAGCCAATAGGCCACAGAACAAACTGCAGAGGGCAGCTGCGTCTTGCACCAGGCTGTGCTTGCTCTGTGGTGGGAAATTAACACTGAGAGGCCAGCACTCACTGGCCTGCAAGGAGAAAACTCCGATGCTCTTGAACTTGTCCAGCACCCGGATGACCAGGACTGAACTTTCCACCTCAACGAGAAGTTGGAGAAATTCAGCCCTTCAGCCCTGGCCAAAGGCAGCCTTGAAGGTCCTGCAAACCAACCCAGAGCAGCCCTGGTTTACGTCAGAGCCGGTGCGGGGTGCAGCCGGCAGAGCCTTGCACCCCCTGCTCTGGCCCCGTAGCCTTTTTTTCTTTCCTCTCCTCATGGGTTCCCTGCACAAGAACACCACGCTGCTGTGTATTAATCTTCTGACTGTTTCAGCATCAGAGGAGGCAGAACTGGCCACAGACTGGGAGCAGGGCTCATTCATATTCAGGGGCCAGGCGCCCGACATTCTTTTAATCACGTTAGGCTCAGGAGGAATGAGGCATGCGTTAATTGAATGAGATACAGTATTAATTTTGCAAGCAACTGCACCATCAGCAGCTAAGACAGAGGCTCAGGGTGACCTGAGGGTGTTTAGGGAGGGCCTCTCCTGCCCCTGGATGCCCTCGGAGCTGTGGAAGAATAGAGAGGACAAGCAGAGAGGCTCAGAGGGAGAGAGGGGCGCCGAGGGAGGCAGGAGACGGTGTCTTCGTATCTGATAAACCCCCGAGGGGCTGGCGTGACTCAACGGCGAGGACAGAGTGGACCTCGGGGGTCTTAGCCCACCCCAGCCAGGCCTGCACGGCACTTTCATTACCCCAGGTGTCTCTGTGTCTCAGATTCATTTAGAGGCCTGAGTCATGCTGGGGCCAGCCCTGGTGTTGTGGGGACCAGGGGCCTTGGGGCACCCTGGATATGAGCAGACTCCTCTCTTGTGGCCAAAGGTGGCCTTGTAGCTGCCCCTGGTGCATGCCACACCTGCCCACAAGATGCTGACGATGCCACCTTTTGTGCTCATGAGCTAAGGCACAAGGTCACGGCCACCCAGGTTTCAGCATCTGAAATTTCATGAACATCTTTATGGTGATTTTTACTGGTTTATTAAAAAACTTGGAATATGTATAATTTTTATTTTTATAATTTTTATTTTTATTTTTATAATTTTTACTGGTTTATTAAAAAACTTGGAATATGTATAAATACAGACTTCTTGATGAGATTCATTGGCTAGTAATAATAATGATAAAACTATATGAAAGCAATTCAGGGGCCAGTGCTGTGGTGCAGCGGGTTAAAGCCCCGGCCCGCGGTGCCGGCATCCCATAGGGGTGCTGGTTTGAGCCCTGGATGCTCCACTTCCAATCCAGCTCTCTGCTATGGCCTGGAAAAGCAGTAGAAGATGGTCCAGGTGTTTGGACTCCTGCACCGTGTGGAGACAAGGAGGAAGCACCTGGCTCCTGGCTTCAGATTGGCGCAGCTCTGGCCATTGCAGCCAGCTGGGGAGTGAACCAGCGGATGGAAGACCTCTCTCTACCTCTCTCTCTCTCTCTCTCTCTCTCTCTAGCTCTGCCTTTCAAATAAACAAATAAAGAAAAAAAAAAAGAAAGCAATTCACTGCTGGTAGAGAAATTTCAGATTTTTGACAATGGTCAACAGTGTGGTTTTCAAATTATTTTCAAAATCACTTTTTTAAAAAAATTTGTTTCTTCATTTAAAAAACAAAGTCACATACACACAAAGCAGGCGGGGTGCGGGGAGAGATCTTTCATCTGCTGGTCCACTCCCCAAGTGGCCACACTTTCTAATTTATATTTGCTGGTCGGTTTTATCTAGTTTATATAAGGGAACTTCAAAAAAATTAATAGAAAATGGAACTGAAAGGTAAGTTTGTTTTAGCAAAATAATTTTGAAATCCAAGCATCATTATTTCATAATACATATTTTCCATGAGCTTTCTGAAGACCTCTCGTCTTGCACCCCGAGGTTGACCTGTGTCTGTGTGGGAACTGCATACACAGCAGAAATGGCACCGCAAGTCAACGGCTGGTGGAGACACGGGCTCCGCATCTGCAGGGAAACCAAGGTGGATCGGGCACCACGTCTGAGGGCAGAATTCCAGGCGGATGAGGGATCCCCGTGTGGAAGTTAGCAGAACTTTGGGAGGTGCTGTGGTGCAGTGGGTTAAGCCACCACCTGTGGTGCAGTGCGTTTGCCACACCATGTGGACATCAAGATGTGTCCGGGCTGCTCTACTTCTGATCCAGTTCCCTGCTAATGCGCCTGGGAAAGCAGTGGAACATGGCCCAAGTGCTTGGCCCCTACACCCACTTGGGGGACCTGGATGAAGCTCCAGGCTCCTGGCTTCAGCTTGGTCCAGTCCTGGCCATTGGAGCCATTGGGGTGTGTGTGTGTGTGTGTGCGTGTGTGTGTGTGCGCGCGTGCGTGCGTGTATTGTGAACCAGTGATTATAAGGTCTCTCTCTCTCTCCTTCCCTCTCTTTCTGTTACTTTGCCTTTTAAGTAAGTAAAAATTAAAGAAGACTTTAGGAGAAGATATTTGTGCTGACTCAGGGGCTAATATCAAAGACAAGCTAAGGATGCCGGGAAACTGATGAAAAGGAATCCTGATGCAAAAATGAGCAGTTTATCAACAGATCAGGAACTCAGCGCTCCATTTCCTCTTTGCCCTTCAGAGGAATAAACTTTTCATCTCATCTCGAGTCTTCTTTTTTATTTCTGGCTCAGGTTGGACAGCACTGTAAGTTTCAACTTCTTTTTGAAGAGACTTTGGGAGACTTCACACCAGGAGCCTGGGCACCTTCCTAAATCTCCGAGCCGGCCAGGAACGAGCAATGATCCAAGATGGCCACCAGAGGGCGCTCCAGACCTCGCTAGCTCAGCTCCTGAACGCTAGGCTGCTTTTAGGCCGGCTTTTGCATTTTTTAGTAAATGATTAAACACCAGGCAACTTTTAGAATTGCCATCCAGAATGAATAAAATGTTCCCTCCTGAGTCTGAAAGGTCGAGGAGCCTGCAACTCGCCTTGGGTTGCCAGGCGTCCTTCTAGAAGAACTCGTTATGACCTTGCCAGGAACCCAGAGTTTGCCCGGAAGCCTTGGAGGTCACAGGGACAGGGCTGGAGCTGCCCCAGCGGCGCAGCAGCCAGAGCCGGCGAGCACCGCACAGAGGACGCGGCTGGGGTTCCAGGAGTGGCCTGCTCGCGCTCTTTAGGAAGCTAGGCACGCTTTTTCTGGCGCCATTTTTGGCTTCTGTAAAATCAGAGCATTGTGCCAGGCCCAAGGGCTCCCAGGTGTCTGGATGTGTGAGACTGCTCCCAGCACAGGAGGCAGAGGTCAAGGCCCTCTCCCCCTCTGCCTGGGTCCTCAGGCTAGCTCATTGCTGTTTGCCTGGGGTGCTGTGCTCAACCCTGGAGAGCCAGGGACGCTGGACAGGGGCGGGTGTGGGTGGCCCAGCGGCCACCCCCAACCAGTGGACATGGCAGTTGGGGGAGGGTCAAGTCCCCAAGCCTCCTTCCCTGCAGGGTCAGTTCTGAAGGGGTCCCCTGAGCCCCTGGGGCCTGACACTAAAGCAGCTGCCTTCCCTCCCTGCTCCGCCTCCCTTCCCCACCCCCTCCCTCTGGCTTCACCCAGATCTTGGCCTTTTGGGAATCTAAATGAAGAGGAGAGTGAGTTAGGTGCATCTGGTGAGCGACCCAGGTGTGTGGAGTGCAAGTAACAGGAGAGAGAGAGAGTGGAAGCAGATGGGGAAAGGGCGGCCCCTTAGGTCCCTGGAAGCTGTAGCCACCCCCAACTCTGCAGGCAGTCTGGCTACAAACCCGCAGTTCAGAAACACCAGTCACCTTGCACGTGCAATCGGGGGCAGGAGAAGCCCAGGCTGGGATTTTCCGTGGCTGGTGGCTCTGCCCCGTGAGTAGAGCCTCCCCTCTTCTGATTTGCCCCAGCAGGAGCCCGGCTTATAAAATATTAACGCTGATGCTGGGATGGGGCAAGGCGCACTGTGTGTGCGTTTTAGAGATCTCCAGACGTTGCATTTGTGCAGTTTCTCACCCTGCTGGGGCAAGTCGCTCAGCAAACAGTGCTGAGAGCGGCGAATGGGGGACTGCTGAGGTTAGTTACTTTTGTGCTATTCAGGCCCCTGGAAATGCAAGTGTCAGCACAAAGGAAGTCTACGGTTCCATTAAATTGCTAGGAAAAAAAATATCAAGACAGTTGCTTTAAAACAACAAACAAGAGAAGGGAAAAGAAAAAGAAAACCAAGGTTGGGTGACTCAGCCTGAATAAATTAAGAATAAGTGAAGAACCAATTAGAGGCAGCACTCGGAATAAGCCAGGAGCCACTGAGTTCTCAGGCGTCTTGCTGAAGGCTTATGAGTCTCTTTCTCCTTCTCCCTCCCTCTGTCTATCTCTTTGCTTTGGGGATGGAGGGGCGTATATCTCTACCACTTGCCACTCTTATTTCTAAAGGAAATGTTAAATAGCCGTTCCAGTGAACAGCAAAAAGATACTAGGTAGCAGCGGGCATTTGGCACAGTAGGGAAGAGAGCTTGGTTTGCCCGCATTGCTTCAGAGTGCCTGGGTTCACTCCACTTCTGATTCAGCTTCCTACCGCGGTGCACTCTGGGAAGCAGTCAGTGGTGGCTTACACAGTTTGGTCTCTGCCACTCAGGTGAGAGACCTGGATTGAATTCCAGGCTCCTGGCTTTGGGCCAGCCCAGTTCACACTGTTGCTCTGGAGAGTGAACCAGTGGATGGAAGATCTCTGTCTCTGGCTCTCTGCTTTTCAAATAAAATGAAAATAAGTTAAAAAGAGTTTGTCGGTAGAACATATGTCCTTAAAGATGAGATTCATTGTGCACAAAAGTTGGAAGGGCTTGTAGTATGTTTATAAAGAATTTGTATGTCCTTATATTCTGGAGTCGGGATTCAGGGTTTGTTAAAATGTTATTAACATGGACACCAAAGAGGAGTGACTGCATAGTTCCATTTAGAAAAATACACAAACTGGCACTCACCATTTTTTGCTGTAAGGAAACAAGATAGTGGTTATCCTGGTATACTTGGGCAGCAACTGGGAGGGAGCTGGCCGTCTTGTGTGTTGATGGTGATGTGGGTGTGGCCATTTTGAACTGCGTGTTTATGATCCATGGGCTGTCTGTATTTATCTTATGCTTACATAAAAAATTCAACACTATACTGGTATTTCATGCAAGTTAACACACACAAAAATTTTTCACTCTTGCTAAATCAATGGATCCTAGTGCTTCTGCCCCAAGAGGGATATTTTTTGTTGGGCCTGGCCTGAGCCAGCTGAAGAGCAGGTGTGATCCCTCCTGGGGCCGGCTGCCCAGAGTGACACCTGCCATCTGCCAGGGCTAGCTTACCTGCAACTTTGGAGTTGTACGCCACTCCCACCCCACAGATGTTGTTGTTGGCGGCAGCGGAGACCTCTCCTGCGCATCGGGTCCCGTGGCTGTGGAAACACAGTGAAGACAGATTAGATCAGCACCTGAGGAATTTGGAAGTGGTCCCTTATGTTCCATCACTGGCACTTTGCAATGGCCCAGCTGCTGCTGAGTCTGCATGGGGCCCACCCCGTTTTCCCTCTGTCCTTCTGTTTCCTTCAGTTGACTGTTGAAGATTTATTTGCTTAAGGGCAGAGTAACAGGGAGAGAGGGAGCAAGTGAGATCTTCCACCTGCTGATCACTCCCTCAATGGCCGCCCCAGACAGGTCTGGGCCAAGCTGAAGCCAGGAACCAGGGACTTCATCTCCGTCTCCCACATGGGTGGCAGGAGCTCTGCTACTTCGGTGGTCTTTTGCTGCATTCCTGGGAGTACTAGCAGGGCGTTGGATTGGAAGTGGAGCAGCCAGGACTCGAACCAGTACTCCAGTACAGGATGCCGGCGTTGCAAATGGCTGCCTAAACTGCTGCACTTCCTGAGTTGTTTTCTTGACCTTGGGTTTTCTGTAATAAAGAGGATCTCAGAATATCCTCAACCTTACAATTCTTTCTTTAAAATTCAAAGCATCTTGCCACAGAAAATACACAGGTTGCCTCTAAAAATGAAACACAAGGTAAAGCAGGTGTGTGCTGGTTTCTCCGCAGCACTGGAGCTGAGAGCCGGTGCTTGTTTTCAGGGTCGGTTCAGCACCCAGGGGTAACTCTGTTGCTGATGGGTCATGGTCATCACTGTGCTTTACCCGGTCATAGCCTCCGCTGGGGTGCACAGAACACTACAGATTCCCGTCTTCACCCAGAAACAGAGAGACAGAGGCTTGCAGCGTTCTGCGCACAAATTCAAGGCTGTCCAGTTAAGAATCTCAGCCCTCAGACCATCTTTCCACGACTTGCCTGGCCTTATCGTTCTCGGCAAGGCCTTCTCAGAGCTCCTGTTCTAGAATGCTCTGTGAACCGACACTTTAATTCCCTGAATTTTCTCCCTTTGCTTGCTCTTTCCTCCCTTATGCCAAAGGTCTGCGAATGGTTCATCTGCTCCTGTGTGAATTCCTCTGCCTCTGAACTGGGCTGCTGTGGTGACCGGCTTTGACTCTGAGAATGGAGTGGAAGGAGGTGTTGGTTCTTACAGTTATTATGTGGCCTGACAGCATCTACGTCCAACCCTGGTGTCCCGTACAGGAATGTTGGGCTTGCCTGGGAATGCACAAGGCCAAGTGAAGTGAGAGGTTCAGTAGCCTCCCTGGTGTTATTGCCCTTAGATGAGGCGATAAGGCACCCAACGTGTGAGGGATGCCACCTTCATCATCCAGACCCAGCCAAGTCACTCAGCAGCAGTGGAGAGAGACAAGCTGTCCCCCACTTCACCCTGCCAGGATTGGGAGCAAATCACCATTTTTCCTTTTTTCCATTAAGCTGCTGCATTTTGGGGAGGTTTGTGAAGTGGCGGTAGAGTCTGAGTCAGTCAGAATGCTGTTCAAGCCCCAGATGGCACTGAAGGTATGGCAGACTGAAACTGCCAGCCCCAGCCCCGGTCCACTGGGGTGACACATCGCATCACCGAGTCTACTGGAGTGGAGTGCTCACCGCCTGCAGAACGCACGGGCGGCGAGGACTTCCCCAGTGCCCAGCAGGGAAGTGAGGGTGACGGCCTCACTGGATGTGCATCCTTAGGGTGTTTCCACCTCTACAGTGTTGACCAGTGTAAAGTTTGGGCTGTCTTCTTGGAGGCAAACAAAGCGATGGCACTAGTGCTTAAGGAATCACATTTGAGAGAACCTGCCCCCCCCCCCCGCCATTTCTCTATATGAGCAAAAGTAAGTGCTACATCCATAACTGATGCAGTCAAGATTGTTTATTGAACAATAATGAACTCTGATATACTATCTGTATATCAAAAGTTTACTGGAGGGGATGGCGCTGTGGCATAGTGGGTAAAGCTGCCACCTGCAGTGCTAGCATCCCATATGGGTGCCGGTTAGAAGACCAGCTGCTCCACTTCCGATCCAGCTCTCTACGGCCTCTGCTATGGCCTGGGAAAGCAGCACAGGATGACCCAAGTCCCTGAGCCCCTGTGTCTGCACGGAAGACCTGGAGGAAGCTCCTGGCTCCTGGCTTCAGGTCGGCACAGCTCCAGCCCTTGCGGTCATCTAGGGAGTAAACCAGCAGAGGGAAGACCTCTCTCTCCTCTGCCTCTTCCTCTCTGTAACTCTGCCTTTCAAATAAATAAATAAATTGTTAAAAAAAAAAGTTTCTTGGAAACTGCATATTATGAAAAAAATCACGCATGGATTTAAACATTTTTGCACCCAAATAAATTTTTGCACCTGGAAATAAATTTTTGCACCATTTTCCTTGAGCTTTTTGAAGTTCCTTTGTATTGTGTGTGGGTAACCTCCATAGTCACAGCACAGGTCAGCCTTGTGTGAAAACTTGGGGTTTTATAGACTTGTCTTTCAGGTTTTGGAAAGAACATTTGAGATTTTTTTGAGAGGGTTTAACTTAATGGGAGAGTCTGTTTTGGATGTGCTTTTCATGGTACCTTTTCTTCTGAATGCTAAATTTGTTTGGCGTAGTGGTTAAAGTGCCCATTGGGATGCCCGCATCCCTTGTAATATGCTTGGGTTCGAGTCCTGGCTCCTCTGTTTCAGATTCTAGTTTCCTGGAATGTGCATCCTGGAAGGCAGCAGATGATGGCTCGAGTACTTGGGGCCCTTGATACCCACATGGGAGACCCCAGTTGAGTTACTGGCTCCTGGCTTCAGCCTGGCCATCCCTGGCTGCTGTGGGCATTTGGGGAGTGAAACAGTGGATTGGAGGTCTGTCTGTCTGTCTCTCTCTTTACCTCTGTTTCTCTCTCTGCCTTTCAAATAAAAAAATAGTTTTTTCTTTTTTTTTTACAAAATGCAGAAGAAAATGCTAAATAAAACTGAAAAAGCAGTGTGGAAATTCATGAATAAATATTATATAATGAAATACAAGACGGAGGGAGAGGTTGTGGCATAGAGGGTAAGGCTGCCACCTGTGACACTGGCGTCCCAAATGGGTGCTGGTTCACGTCTTGGCTGCTTCCTTCTAATCCAGCTCTCTACTGGGAAAAGCAGCAGAGTTGGCTAAAGTGCTAGGGCCCCTTCCACCAACGTGGGAGACCAGATGAAGCTCCTGGCTCCTGGCTTTGACCTGGTTCAGCCCTGGCTGTTGCAGCCACTTCAGGAGTGAACCAGCAGATGGAAGACCTCTCTCTCTGTAACTACTTCGAATAAATAAAACTTGAAAAAAAAACGAGAAGAAAAAGAAAGGAAATACCAGCAACTTTCAAAATGCTCATGGAATATAGAATTCAAAGCTAAGTTTATTTTGGAAAAAGAACTTTAAGATCTATGCACACAGGGAATCTTCTAAGATCATGGAAATGTCTCAATATAACAAAGGGTGAATATGACAAACTCACAGCCAATATCATGTAGAATGAGGAAGAGTGTTAAGTTTCCCTTTGAGGTCATGTTGTGGCATAGCCAGTAAAGCTGCTGCCTGTGGAGCCAGCATCCCATATGGGTGCTGGTTCAAGTCCTGGCTGCTCCACTTTTTTTTTTTTTTTTTTTGACAGGCAGAGTTAGACAGTGAGTGAGAGAGAGAGAGACAGAGAGAGAGAGAAAGGTCTTCCTTCCGTTGGTAAAACCCCCCAAATGGCCACCACGGCTGGTGCACTGCGCCGATCCGAAGCCAGGAGCCAGGTGCTTCCTCCTGGTCTCCCATGCGGGTGCAGGGCCCAGCATTTGGGCCATCCTCCACTGCCTTCCTGGGCCACAGCAGAGAGCTGGACTGGAAGAGGAGCAACCGGGACAGAATCTGGCACCCCGACCGGGAGTAGAACCCGGGGTGCCAGCGCCGCAGGTGGAGGATTAGCCTAGTGAGCTGTGGTGCAGGCCCTGGCTGCTCCACTTCTAATCTAGCTCCCTGCTAATACACCTGGGAAAGCAATGGAGGGCAGCCCAAGTCTTGGGCCCCTGCACCCACATGAAAGACCTGGAAGAAGCTCCTGGTTCCTGGCTTCAGTCTGGCCAGCCCTAGCCATTTCAGAGATTTGGGGAGTGAACGAGCAGGTGGAAAATCTCTCTCTTTCTGTCTCTCCACTCTCTAACTCTACTTTTCAAACAAATAAAATAAATCTTAAAAAACAATTGACCTAAAGAAAATTAAGGCTCTCGCTCTAAGATCTAGAACCAGACAAGATGTCCACTCTCACTGCTCTTATTCAATGTAGTATTGGAAATTTTAACCAGAGTTATTAGGAACAAGAAATAAAAGGCATTCCAATAGGACAGGAGGAAATCAAATTATTCTTGTTTGCAGATGACTTGAGTCTTTATACAAAAATCTAGACTGCATCAGGAGACTGTTAGAACTAATAAACAAATTCAGTTAAGTCACAGGATACAAAATCAGCACAAAACTCAGTAGCATTTTCTACTCTAATAATGAATTCAATGAGAAAGAAATTATAAAAGCAACTCACAGTAGCTCCAAAAATATCTTACAATAAATTTAACTGTTTAGCCATGGTTAAAATGAACATTACAAAATCTAGATGACAAAAATGGATAGACTGGAAAAACTAATATTATTAAAATGTCCACACTACCCCAAGCAACGTGCAGAATCAATATAGTTCCCATTGACATACCAACGGCATTCTTTATAGAACTGGACCATCTTAAAAATTCAAATGGAAGCACAATAGCCCCCACATAGCCAAAACAACCTTGAATATAAATAAAGGATGAAGCTGGAGGCATCACAATGCCAGATTTCTGGCCATACTACAGAGCTATTTTGATCCAAACAGCATGGTACCGGCATGAAAACAGACACATAGACCAAAGGAAAAGAACAGAAACCCCAGAGGTGAATTGACACAGCTACAGCTAACTCATCTTTGACAAAGAAGCTGAAAACACAGCAAAGAAAGGACAATCTTTTCAATAAATAGTGCTGGGAAAAGTGGAATTCCACATGCAAAATACTGAAACTTGACCCCTACCTCCCTCCATATACAAAAGTCAACCCCAAATGGATCAGGAATCTAAGTGTAAGACCTGACACTGTAAAAACGTAGGGGAAACACTTTAGGACACTGATAGAGGCAGTGATCATTTGGATAAGATCACAAAACATAGGCAACAAAAACAAAAACAGACAAGCAGAACTGCACCAAAAAGGAAGCTTCTGCACATCAAAAGAAATGATCAACAGAGTATAGAGACAGCCAACAAAATGAGAAGTATTTGCAATTTATGCATCTCACAGAGAATTAATATCCAGAATATGTAAAGGACTTAAATAACTCAGCAAAAACCTGAGCAATTCAGTTACAAAATGGGCAAAGGACATGAGTAGACATTTTCATAAGAAGAAATACAAATGGCCAAAAATTTATGAAAAATGCTCAAAATCATTAGCCATCAGGAAATTGCCAATCAAATTTACCATGAGGTATCATCTCACTCCAATAAGAATGGCTCTTTCAAGACAAAAAAATGACAAATGTTGGCAAAGACACAGAGAAAAGGGACCTCTTAAACACTGTTGTTGGGAATGCAAATTTGTACAGCCATTATGGTGAACAGTATGGTGGTACCTTGAAAAAACTACAAATAGATCTAACATAGGACTCAGCTTCCCCACTTCTGAGAATATATCTGAAGGAAAGGAAACAGCATGTAAAAAGGATACTGCAAGCCCATGTTCATTGCAACACTATTCACAATAGCCAAGATATGGAATCAACTTTGATGTCTATCAATGGATAAAAGGCTAAAAAAATGCGATAAATCTACACAATGGAGTATTTTTCAACCATAAGAAAGAATGAAATCCTGACATTTGCAGCAAAATGGATGGAATTGGAGATCATTATGTTAAGTGAAATAAGCCATACTCAGAAAGACAAACACCACATGTTCTCTCTCACATGTGAATGTTAAAAAAAGATAATCACTCTGAACTAAGAGGAGTGAGTATGAGGGGTTGGCAAGGGTGAGGAGTGGGACGACAGCAAGGCTGGATAACAGGCACCAAAGCACAGTTAGAGAGCAGTGACAAATTCCAGCGTTCCGTAGCACAGCAGGGCAGCTACAGTTCCACAACAGTGTATGATACTCTGTATAAAGGACCGGGCGAGTGGAGCCGGCAGGCTTCAAACACAGAGAAAAATAAGGAAATACAAAGGCCGGTTGTATGCTTTGTGCCCCATAAAAACAGACAAGTATCACATGTTAATCCAAAATTTCCATTAATGAAATAATTTCAGAAAAAGGGAAAAAGCCATCAAGTTAAAAACAAAGGAAATCTTAATAAAATATGGATGTCAGTTATAGTTAATAATAAAGTGTCATTATTTTTCCAATGATAGTAACATTAATTGTAACAATACTGGTCCACTAATTGAACCTTACTTATGTTAGGTGTTAGTAATGGGATATAGGACCCATTAAAAACTCACTATTTTATCCTCACAATATTACATTATTTTTAAAAATTATTTATTTATTTATTTATTTATTTCTGACAGGAAGAGTTAGACAGTGAAAGAGAGAGAGAGAGAGAGAGAGAGAGAGAGAGACAGAGAGAAAGGTCTTCCTTCCGTTGGTTCACCCCCCAAAATGACTGCTACAGCTGGTGTGCTGCGCTGGTCTGAAGCCAGGAGCCAGGTGCTTCCTTCTGGTCTCCCATGTGGGTGCAGGGCCCAAGCACTTGGGCCATCCTCCACTGCACTCCCAGGCCACAGCAGAGAGCTGGACTGGAGGAGGAGCAACCGAGACAGATTCCAGTGCCTCGACTGGGACTTGAACCTGGTGTGCCGGTGCTGCAGGCGGAGGATTAGCCTAGTGAGCTGCGGCACTGGCCTACAATATTACTTTAAATCTAAGCACTGTTCTAAAAAGTAAGCTTTATTTTTAGAAAGAAACAAAGCTTTGGAAAATGCATACCACACAAAAAACTGCATGGATTTCAAAATATTTTTGCACAAATATAAACATCCTTGAATTCCATTTTTTTCTATGAACTTTTTGAAGTACCTCATATATGTACACTTTGTATTGATTCACATGTACTTTAAATGAATATAAGTATACATTTGTATTTTTGTCTATCTGTACATTTATGGTTATAAATTCATATATACTGCATACTTACAAATACATCCAAATATTGTATATTTGAGTATATATTTATATAAAATATATCATAGGGGCCACCGCTGTGGTGCAGCGGGTTAACGCCCTGGCGTGTAGCTCCGGCATCCCATATGAGTGCCGGTTCTAGTCCCGGCTGCTCCTCTTCTGGTCCAGCTCTCTGGTATGGCCTGGGATAGCAGTAAAAGATGGCCCAAGTCCTTGGGCCCCTGCACCCACGTGGGAGACCCGGAAGAAGCTCCTGGCTCCTGGCTTTGGATTGGCGCAGCCGATCAGATGTGGCCATCTGGGGAGTGAACCAGCGGATAGAGGATCTCTCTCTCTGTCTTTACATCTCTCTGTAACTCTTTCAAATAAATAAAATAAATCTTTTAAAAAAATCATATAGACTACGCATGTAATTGTATACCTATATCTTATACTTTCTTTTTCATATTGATGCCTAGTAATTGGGTACATTCATGGGGTGCAGTGAGATAATCTGATGCAAGTTCTACAATCCATATTGATCAACTCAGGATAATGAAATGAAAACTTCTCCCTTGCAGTTGTTTGTAGACTGCGTGCTGAGTTTCTGTGAACTGCAGCCCTCCTGTTGTGCTATATAGCACTAGGATTTACTCCTGTGTGACGGTGTTTTGATCCTTGTTGTCCAACCTCCCTACATCCCTGGCCCCTTACTCTTCACAGCCTCTAGGGAGCACTGTTCTATTCTCTACTTCCATGAAAACACCTTTAGTTTTTTGAAAACATCTTCTTTTAGCTTCCGCAGCACATGTATAGTTAAAAATGGATGTTTCACGGGTACTGATTAAATTTGGTTTCTGTTTGCACGGAGTCAAATCAGCCACGTGTCTGATTCAATGGAGCACTGATTTCGTGATTCTTTAACAATCAACACTGGTAAAAATCTTCCTGAGACCTGAGGTGCGTAGAGACGATGCCTTCAGCCGCACCTGTGAGAACACGGGTGGCTGGACGGGAACCAGGCCATGTGTAGAATCCTGTGGGGTATGTCGTCAGTTAAGAGGGGAGCTGGGAGGAAACAGCCCGTGTCAAAGCTGAGACTCAGAGAAGCCAATCCTCACAATGAGAAAATAGTTGGGCCAGGTCTGAGACCAATGTCCAATGACTGGACCACCTGGTACATTCTCGGGGGGCCATCCTTGCCCTAAAAACTGCTCACTGAAGACTCCAGGATATGTGCACGTGACCTGGCTTGAACAAATGAAAGACACTGAATGATGTTCTTGAATCCTTGATTTTGGCCTTTCAGTGGGGAGGTGAATGTCACGGACTCTCCAGAAGGTCACACAGACACATTTCACTGCTGCATTGGTGCCACTAAAGACAAGCACAGAACACAGCCTCCGCATCTCTTCACAAAGTGGTGTGCTTTGGTCCCACTGCCTTGAGTGCCTTCCCCTTTTCTCCCACCTTCCCCATTGTCTCAGGCAAAGTACTTGCTGCCCTGAATGTCATGAAATGCAGGGGCCCAAGGGCTTGGGCCATCTTCCACTGCTTCCCAGGCCATAGCAGAGCTGCATCGGAAGATGAGCAGCTGGGTCTCGAACTGGCACCCATATGGGATACCAGCGCTTCAGGCCAGGGCATTAACCTGCTGTACCACAGTGCTGGCCCCCCTAAGAACTTTCTGTAGCTCCCTCTGGCCTCGAGAATGAGGAGGGGAAAGGGCTGTAGGAGGCGAGGGAAGCTCCTGCTTCGTGATCAGCCTCCTTCTAACGCAGGGAAACAGGAAGCGAGTGGCTGGAGTCACAGGTGTGCTGTTTCCACCTGTCTCCTGGGTCCATGCAATGAGGCTTTCTTGCTCCTTCCATGAAGAAGTGTATTTGCCCTGCCCTGAGTCTAGACTGCTCTTGTGACTTGTTTAGGTTACAAAATTGCTTTGGATGGGATAAGCTCATGCTTCAAGAGCCTTTGTGATGTTTCTGCTTTCTTTTGGAGCCCTGCCTAGGTGCAGAGGAACAAGCCTGGGCCAGCCTACTGGGGGATGAGACACATATAAAACCCCTCATGCTTCTAACCACGGCTGATAGCCATCCACAGACATGGGAGGAGGACATCCTAAAACAGCCAGCCTGCCGGCTGACCATGAGCACACCAGTGAGCCCAGCCTGCTTCAGATCCACAGAAGTAACGGTCCCCTAGACCTGCTCAGTCAACATTTAGTGCTGTCACACTGCTGTTTTTGCTCATTCAAACTGGTGAGAAGTGGTGTCTCACTGGCTCATCTTCCATTTTCAATATTGCTAGCAAGCTAGAGTCTCACAATTTTAAAGACTTATTTTAAAGAGGAAGAGGAAGAGGAAGAGGAAGAGGAGGAGGAAGAGGAAGAGGAAGAGGAAGAAGAGGAAGAAGAGGAAGAAGAAGAGGAAGAAGAGGAGGAAGAGGAGGAGGAGGAAGAGGAGGAGGAAGAAGAGGAAGAAGAAGAAGAAGAAGAGGAAGAAGAGGAAGAGGAGGAGGAGGAGGAAGAGGAGGAGGAGGAGGAGGAGGAAGAGGAGGAAGAGGAGGAAGAAGAGGAAGAGGAAGAGGAAGAGGAAGAAGAAGAAGAAGAAGAAGAAGAAGAGAATCTCCAATCCACTGTTTCACTCCCCAAATGCCCACAGCAGCCAGGGATGGCCAGGCTGAAGCCAGGAGCCAGTAACTCAACTGGGGTCTCCCATGTGGGTATCAAGGGCCCCAAGTACTCGAGCCATCATCTGCTGCCTTCCAGGATGCACATTCCAGGAAACTAGAATCTGAAACAGAGGAGCCAGGACTCGAACCCAAGCATATTACAAGGGATGTGGGCATCCCAAGGGGTACTTTAACCACTATGCTAAACAAATTTAGCATTCAGAAGAAAAGGTACCATGAAAAGCACATCCAAAACAGACTTCCCCTTCAAGTTAAACCCTAATGAACCAGGAACTTCATCCAGGTCTCCCATGTGGGCGCAGGGTTCCAAGTATTTGGGCCATTTTCCACTGCTTTTCCAGGTGCATTAGTAGGGAGTTGGATTGGAAGAGTAGCAGCTGGGACTCAACTGGTGTCAATGGGATGCCAACATTTCGAACAGCAGTATAACCTGCTACACCACAGCACCAGCTCCTCTTTTTTGGTATTTCAAAAATATTTACTTTTATGGATTTCTTTCTTTTAAAATTGATATAAATTGAATACATTTACCATATGCAACATTATGTCTATTTATTGAGGACTGGCTGATGCTAGCTAATTAGATGGCATGTCTGCTTCTAGGCTTGCCTCCCAGGTGACTGTTCCTGCTCTTTCTCTCATGTAGTTTGATGCAAACAAGTACAGACGTGCTGGGAGTGTGTGTCACATGTGGAAAGTGTGTGCAACTCAGAATTAAAGCTTACAGGAAAGCTGTTCTGCTGGGACCACGTGGATGGACCAGTAGCTAATGCTAAATAAACTTCTACTGTTACAACATCAAGTCATTATGACTTTGGGGATTTAGTTGTTGGAGCTGCTAGAAGTTGAACTAGTACATTTTACTTTTATTTATTTTTTATTTTAATTTTTTTGACAGGCAGAGTGGACAGTGAGAGACAGAGAGAAAGGTCTTCCTTCCGTTGGTTCACCCTCCAGTGGCCGCTGCGGCCAGCACGCTGCGGCCGGCATACCACGCTGATCTGAAGCCAGGAGCCAGGTGCTTCTCCTGGTCTCCCATGCGGGTGCAGGGCCCAAGCACTTGGGCCATCCTCCACTGTTCTCCTGGGCCACAGCAGAGAGCTGGACTAGAAGAGGAGCAACTGGGACAGAATCCGGTGCCCTGACTGGGACTAGAACCCAGTGTGCTGGCACTGCAGGCAGAGGATTAGCCTATTGAGCCGCGGTGCCGGCCAAACTAGTGCATTTTAATTTTATTCTTATTAACTTGTTCTTCGATAGTATTAGATGCTACTTGTTTCCTGTTTTGGGGGAGAAATTCAAACAAGTAGGTGAAGTGAACTAATTTTAGGGATGTCATGTAAAGAGATATTGGGGTGACAAGGATCAGAAGAACACAGTCTTTGATGAACAGAAAAAAAAGTCTGCTTTGTGTAATTGTACAAGTATCATCTGCTTCCCTCTTCCTAGGTGTTGCAGTGTGTTTGACGAACTTTTGGCATCTGTGCATTTAACACACACTTTGAAGCTGCTGTGTTCAGTGGCTCTGTTAATTCTTGCACTTTAGTGTTTCCATTTTGGCTTATATGTTGATTGTTTAAACAATATTAAGTTATGAAATATTAAATAATACAATATTGGTGAATAACACACACATTTCACTTTAGCACTATCCAGATCTATCAAAGGTTAATATTTTCCATACTTTAGGTTTTTTTTTAAGATTTTATTTATTTATTTGAGAGTTACAGAGAAAGGGAAAAAGAGAAAGGTCTTCATCCATTGAGTCACTCCCCAAATGGCTGCAATGGCTGGAGCTGGGGCAATCTAAAGCCAGGAGGCAGGAGATTCTTCTGCGTCTCCCATGTGTGTGCAGGGACCCAAGCACTTGGGCCATCTTCCACTGCTTTCCTAGGCCATCAGCAGGGAGCTGGATCGAAAGTGGAGCAGTTGGGACTTGAACTGGTGCCCATATGGGATTCCAGCACCACAGGTGTAGGCTTAGCCTACTATGCCACAGTGCTAGCCCTTAGAACTTTTTAAAAAGGATTTACTTAGGTATTTGAAAGTCAGAGCTGTGCAGTGAATGGAAGAGACACAGAGAGATCATCCTTCCCCTGATCCATTCCCCCGATGGTCCCAATGGCTGGGGCTGGGCCAGGCTGAAGCCAGGAGACTGGAGCTCTTATTCTGGGTCTTCCACATGGGTACAGGGGCCCTAGCACTTGGACCATCTTCTACTGCTTTCTCAGATGCATTAGCAGAAAGTTGGATCAGAAGTAGTGCAGCTGGGACTTGAACCAGTGCCCATATAGGATGCTGGTGCCGCAGGTGAAGGCTTTACCTGTTGTGCTACAGCACCAGCCCCCACACTTTAGATTTTTTAAAAAATATTTATTTATTTATTTGAAAGTCAGAGTTACACAAAGAGAAGGAGAGGCAGAGAGAGAGAGAGAGAGAGAGAGAGAGAGAGAGAGAGATCTTCCATCTGCTGGTTCACTCCCCAAATGGCCGCAATATCCAGAGTTCTGTTGATCCAAAGCCAGGAGCCAGGAGCTTCTTTGGGTCTCCCACATGGGTGCAGGGGCCCAAGGACTTGAGCCATATTTTACTGCTATCCCAGGCCATAGCAGAGAGCTGGATCGGAAGTAGAGCAGCTGGGACTCAAATCCGCGCCCATATGGGATGCAGGCACTGCAGGTGGTGGCTTTACCCACTACGCCACAGCGCCGGCCCCTGTAAATAATTTGAAAAGCGATATCCTTGTGTATCAGTCACTTGTGCACATGTAGGAGGCTTTCTGGAGTCATTACGTAGGAGTGAATTAGACTATATGGCTGTGTACCACCTCCTGCAGGTGGGAGGGTTCCTGCTGCTGGGCATCCTAGCCTACTCTTGTCCACCTCTACCATTTTGCTAACCCAGATGATGTGAAATGGCACCTCATTTTCTCATTACTAGTCAGGTAACCTTTTTATTTTTCTTCTTTTTCAAGATTTATTTATTTGAAAGGCAGTTAGGCAGAGGCAGAGAGAGAGAGAGAGAGAGAGAGAGAGAGAGAGTGTCTTCCATCTGCCAGTTCACTCCCCAAATGGCCACAATGGCTGGAGCTGAGTTGATACAAAGCCAGGAGCCAGGAGCTTCTTCCAGGTCTCACATATGGGTGCAGGGGTTCAAGGACTTAGACCATCTTCTACCGCTTTCCCAGGTCATAGCAGAGAGCTGGATCAGAAGTGGAGCCGGCAGGCCTGGAACTGGTGCTCCTATGGAATTCAATCCAGGTCTCCCATGGGAATGGCACGACCCATCACTTGCTGCTTTCCGGGGTGTGTATCAGCGGACAGCTGGAACTGGGAGTGAAGCCATGCATCTGATATGGAATGTGGGTGTCCCAAGAGATTCCTTAACCACTACACGGAGCCTGTGTCTGAGCTCTCCTGTTTCTTTGATCTTTTTGCCTCTTCTATGCTAATCCTACACTCTCATGATCATTATGGTTTAATAATGTTTTC
Organism: Sylvilagus floridanus; assembly: GCA_949820135.1. NCBI lineage: Eukaryota > Metazoa > Chordata > Mammalia > Lagomorpha > Leporidae > Sylvilagus > Sylvilagus floridanus. Next base: position 88,753,352 of record OX463231.1, read on the forward strand.
ATATCTTTGATATCTGGTAGGCAAAGCTTTGCCCACCTCACTGCTGTTCTGCTGTTGTTGATCTTCTCTTTTTTCTTTCTTCATCACCTTCATAATCCTCCTCCTCTCTGCCTCTTCCTTCTCCTTCTTTGCCTTCTATTCGTGGCCCTTTGCTTTCCCATAGCAAGGCTGGGATCATTTTGCCCAGTTCCACTGAGAAACACTCTTGAAGCATCAAGGGGAATCGCAGTGATTAACTTGATACCTTTATATTGTTCCATCTTCTCATCAAGAGCTTAGTGTGTCATTTTATTCATTCAGGGCTGCAGTTATGTCTCTTCTAAGCTCTATGATTTTCTCACATCTTTTCTTAAATTTACAATGATTTGATAATGCAGAATGTCAAGTAAGAGATGGTGAGCCTCACTTTCAGCTTGTCCCAGACTTAAAGAGGAATGCTTACTGTAGGTTTTTTATAAAGAGACCATGTTATCATCAATTTGATAATTACATTTTTAAATTGCACCCAGGCAAGATTTTATCCCATTTATTGGAATTTTATTCTAGAAGCTAGAATATTTTCCATACTTTAGATTTTTTAAAAAGAGATTTATTTAATTATTTGAATTATTTGAGGCACACAGTGAGGGGGGGGAGAGAGAGAGAATGAGAATCATTCATTCACTGATTTATACATCAAATAGCTGCGATGGCTGGGGCTGAACTGGAGCTTCTAGTAATTGATTCTTTTTCACATTAGTGTTTTTGTTTTTGCCTGTGTCTCTCATATTTCTTCATCTTTTTAAACGGATGCATTTATCACTTTGAGAAAACTAAATTTCAAGTAACTTACTTGAAATTAAGTTCTCTTAAACTACTTTTCAAGACAGCACAAAATTATTTTCCCCTGCTTTAAATTCATGTCATGGTTTTTAATTTTGTTGGGTGCATTTTTGGTTCAGAGCCTTTGGCATTTTGAATTGCAGGTTAATTCTGAGGTGGAGGATTCTCCCCTCTTCTTTCTCTCTCTTCCCTTGTGCTCTTTTCCTGGCTGTGGGTGCTCTGGTCACTTCAGCTGAATCTTCAGCTCTGTCTCCCACATCCAGGTTCTTTAATATTACTTCAGGTGTCAGTATTTACAGAGCTAACCAGGAGAAGGTAAATTCAGCTAGCAAGCTAGTGATCAAGTTGGCCAAGTTCATGGACATGACGCTGTCTTTGTTCTCCAGTCTCTAGCCTCCTTGGTCTACAGACTCTTTGATGGCCAAAGTCCCACAGTGCCAGCTGCAGTCTTTTGAGCCATGTATTTTAGAATTAAGTGTCAGTGTTAGCTATTTTAGAACTGAAATGCAGAGATTCCCCAGTTAGTTTACATAAACCATGTTGGTTGGCTAATGCCCAATGATCTCTACAGGATCAGACTGAAGTTTCAAGAGCCCATGGGTGGGGCCAGCGTTATGGTGTAGTGGGTAAAGCTGCCATTTGCAGAAGATGGCCCAAGTCCTTGCACCAGCATGGAGACCAGGAAGAAATTCCCAGCTCCTGGCTTTGGATCAGCGCAGCTCCAGCCATTGTGGCCATTTGAGGACAGAACCAGCGGATGGAAGACCTCTCTTTCTCTCTCTCTCTCTGCCTCTAACTCTGCCTTTTGAATAAATAAATAAATCTTAAAAAAAAAAAGAGCCTATGGGTTAGGACAGGAGAGAATGGATGGGTTAGATAGGACAGGTTACAACAGATGACAGCTGAGAGTGTGCACGGCTACGTCTGTGGAAAACCTGGTCTGTGGTCCAGCAGCCATAGCTTCCGGAGAAGTGAGGAGCTCTCTGTCTTTCTGAGGCTGGGTGCTAGGCTTTTTAATTCACTTGATGTATTCACCTTATCTCCTGTCCAGGAAGTATCTTTGTATGTAACTCCCCTTTTAATCAGCAGTGCAGAAGCACAGTACTAGAGCCTTGTCAGAAAGTTCAGTCTTGAGCTGACTGCTACCTGGTTTTGTTAAAGGCTTCCACGAGAGAATGGATGTCTGAGAAAGGCGGCTAAATGGCTGGGCCACCTGTCCACTCCTTTGGTGTTGATTTTCCTACTTTCCCGTGTCTTTGGAGAATATTTTACATAGCTCCTGTAGAAATCTCTTTACTTAAATTCACATTTATGTTTGCTGGAAGTGCCTACATTGTGCCATGCTTTATACTAAACACTGTTCATAAATGTCTCTAATTCTCAGCATAAACAAATGTGCAATGTGAGAGCCCATTTTAGAGATGGTGAAACTGATTCAGGAATCACTTTTTCCATACCAAGCAAGGAGCATAACACTGCATTTGTCAGCCATTATCTGCTGTTTATCTCTTCACTATATATAATTACAACCACTCGAGGACTTTAAAATCCCCTCTGTGTGATGCATACGAGATTAACTTTCAAAGTTAATACCAATGTAGAAGTATTTCTTCGAGAATATTATGATTTTCTCCATAATCCCTCAATCTGTGTATATATATATATATATATGTTTTAGATGAAGGGAACATTTAAAATGATGAAGACCTGTATAGTCCAGGTAGGGGACTAGAAATGGGAAACAGAAAAGCCTGGTATTTCTCTACTAGCTCTGAATAACTAACAGAATTGCCCTCTGGTGGATGTCACTGTGCTCTGGTTTGGATTTAGAGAGGGGTGGTTACAAGCAGCAACCTTGGAGCTCCTAGGAGCTCCTATCAACTCACGAAGAAGCCTCGAGGCTCAGATGAAGAAAAGTTAGATTAGGTCTTTGAGAACAGCTGGGATTTTATTATCTGAGAGGTGATTGCAGAGTTAGTCTACAAAGCCACGAGGGAGAAACGCTCATCTATTCCTGAGCCACGAGGAGTCACCAGAGTAAAATATCTGCTTCCGAGAGTGTGACAACTGCCAGACTGTAGGGCCATGTTCCACACATGTTCCTCTGCCACCTGTCGTGCCGCGGTCTTCACGATGAAATACGACTTTTAATAAGCAAGGAAAGTTAGTCACTGAAATTTGCTCTTATTTGGGGCTTTAACCAAGGCTATCAATCAAATTAGCACCCATAGAGATAAATGTTCTTCAGCATCCATTTCGTCTTCCTCCCTCTCCCTTTCTAGTTGCTTGAGTAATAAATGTCTTCTCTCTCCCTGAATTTATGGTAAACTTTCTGCAGCCAGCAATGGCATCTAATCCAGAAACCCTTACTCTTTAGGGCTTACGAGACACAGTGTGCCGCACCCTCTGATGCTTCATAAATATTGCTGGTGGCAGAGATGACATTTCAGTGTGAGTGCCTGTCAAAGAAATGCTACGCAAGAGGGATTTTTATGGACAACAGCACAGTAATGGAATAGAGATCTGCGATGCATCAGCAAACATTGACTTAAAACTGAGCGAGGCTGCAAGATTATTGACAAAGCGTGGGCTGCAAACCTTGTAAGCAGTCGACAGCTCTAAAATGGACAGATGTCAAGGCTACTCAACGTCTCAGCAAGGCTGAAAGGTAGGCCACCCATCCATCAGCCGGCTGATCGATATTTATTGAATGCCATCAAGGAAGGAAATATGATGCCAGATCCTGATCCCACACAGCAAATCAATTCTATCTGTTTTGCACATTAAAGGACATTCATTAAGTGCATATTACTTTCTACCATTTTGTACTTTGGGTTATTATTATTATTATTTTGTTTGTCCAGATTTATTTCCCTGATTGCAAACTAGGAGAAAATTGTACTCTCCACCCCCCCCCCCCCATTTCTCAGCTGTGTGTCAAAATGTATCCCTGGGGTTGCAATACTGTATGTGATTATTATGTGGTTTATGGTAACATAAGTACCCATGCTCTGCCTACAAAAAAAAAAAAGTCCACAAAATCAGATTGAAATCATGACATTCTGATATATAGCTCCCTAAGAGCAGTTCTATGTATGTGTGAAGCTTGTTTTCATAAAAAGAGTCCTGGGCTTGGAGCTTTAAATATACTTGTAGAGAAGTGTCCACTTGAAGGGAAACAAGTTGGAAACACGCACATAGGTGTGACACGATGGTTTGATGAGTCAGGAAAACTCAGGACAGACGCCTTGCCGTTGAACCTGCTTTCCCAGCCAAGGCGGACAGTCTACGCGCTTGCTTGAGGGTGCCCCCGTTGTGCACTCTATTTTCTGCTTTGCTGTGGTACAGGCCCATCGCATTTCCTGGGAAGATACTGCTGTTGTGTTCTAAGTGGCCTTTGCAGCAGGCTGTGTGGCAGAAACAGCCCACGGCTTGTCTGTGACACCTTCCCCCCACCATCTTGATCAGGGTTTTGGTGCATGCTGATAGGGGCATTTCTCATGAGCCCAACTCTGCCAAAACAGAGCTGGGCACCACGTAGGATGCCCTTGCTTAGAAAACACCTGATGAACCTGGTGCAAGTCTTGGCTGCACAGCTGGTAAGGGGTTCCTGCTGGATCAGCGGCACACCCTGATCTGGCCGAGGGCAAGTGCAGGTTCAAGGCTCCTAGAGCCTGTATCGGATAGTAACCCTCCTTGAGTGCAGTGGGAAAATGAACCTCATGTATTCCCTTCACCCAGTTTCTGACCCAACCACCACATCTCTCCTTCCTTTTCCCAAAGACTTTTGTGTCCCACCTCTTCTAGGAGTCCTTAGAATGCCAGTCCCTGCACTGGCCTCTACCTGCCAGACCAGGTATCCAGGCCACCTCCTGAACATACCCTACACCTCCCTGTCTCCCCATCTTTGCCTCAGTTGTACCCTTGCCCTGGAGCACATTTGCCTCCTCCCTCAATTCCATCCATTACCTTCCTTCAAATCCCAGATCAGTGACCCCCTAACTAGCATCAAACCCTCCACTGCTTATTATCTGTATGACTGCATAAGTTACTTAACCGCTCTGTGCCTCAGTTTCCAAAAGGAGGATAACATGGTACTATCTATTTTAGAGGGTTATTATGAGAAGCAATTGAATTAATACATGCGAAGTCCTTAAAACAGTGTCTTAAAAATCATTCCTGCTCAATGTGCATTAGCACTACTTGTGCTATTTTGGCCTAGGCAACATTTTTCACTCTAGTAATTTGGGCATCTGTTGCCTCCTCATTTGACATTGCAAGCTTTTCAGTAAGCACCAAACTAAAGTCCCAATTCTGTTTCTTGCTTATTTTATGCTCTATGTTTTTCAAATTCACTTCTTATTATAGAAGATATAAAAATCATGCAAAATAGCATGAAATCCTGTATACCCATCCCCTGGCTTTGGCAGTGACCAATTCATAGCAATTTTATTTCCTTTGCATCCCAACCCATTCCCTTCCTTCCTTCCTCAAGATATCAATAACAATGAATACCAGGTGCGTGAGGATTTTACCCCAGAGAGATTTTAATAGAAATGTATCACACTCATGAGGGGTGCTTTATTCAATTCCTCCTTATGCCAAGCAGGTATCATCTCCAGGATGGTGACACTCATTGAACCAAGAATTTTCCCAGTGGAGTGGGTCTGAACTCTGACACACCATCCTCTCACACCATCTATAGCAGCAGGTATGTTCTGAGAGCTCATGAGTTGAGTGTGGCATCATTCAGTCTTCATAACAAGAAGTCTCGGTGGATGAGGCTCTTTGAAAATGACTCGATAATTGAGAAAAGTCCATTTATTGGTCAAAGTGGACACTCCGTCTTGAGTCATTGGCTCCTTAAGACCCAAGGACTGTGCCTGCCTGAGTCACTATGACTGTTTCTCGGGTAATTAGACACTTGGGAATTTTTTTTCGCTGACAATGATGAATTTTTATTACCCTAAGCATAATTAGCCCTAATTAGAGGTTTCTAGCTATTTTAAAATGGTACTTTCAAGAACTAGTTTGAAAATGGAAATATGCAATGTCTTAAGAAGGAAGACATTTCCTTAATGTTGTTGTTGTTGTTTTTAAAATTTATTTGAAAGTCAGAGTTATACAGAGATAGGGAAAGACAGAGAGAGAGATACACACACATGGGGTGGTGAGGAGGGTGACCTTCCATCCGCTGGTTCACTCTCCAGAAGACCACCAACAGCTGGAGCTGGGCCAGGCTAAAACCAGGACCCAGGAGCTTCTTCCAGGTCTCCTACCGTGTGCTGGGGTCCAAGCACTTGGGCCATCCTCTGCTGCATTTTCCAGGCCATTAGCAGGGAGCTGGATTGGAAGTGGAGCAACCAGGACATGAACTGGTGCCCATGTGGGATGCTGGCGTTGCAGGTGGTGGCTTTACCTGCTTCACCACAATAGTGGCCGCCTCTTCTCCCTGTGTTGTTTTTTAAGAACTACTCTTACAGTATATCATACAGGAAGATTTGGTTGGGTGAGTTGTGTTTTGGCTCTTAAAATGTAGTTGAGGAAAAAATATTTAGTGGGTTAAATAAGGGTGCCTCAAAAAGTTCATGGAAATTGGAATTCAGAGGTAAGCTGAGGAGGGCACTGAGGTATAGTGGGTTAAGGCATCACTTGGGATGCCTGCATCCTATAACAGAGTGCTGTCTCAAGTCCTGGCTACTCTGCTTCCAGTCCAGCTTCCTGCTACTGCATTCTGGGAGGCATCAGATGATATCTGAAGTGCTTGGGGCCCTGCTACCAGTGAGGGAGACCCAGGTAGAATTATGGGCTTCTGACCCACTCCTGGTATTGCAGATATTTGAGGAGTGAACAGCAGATGGAAGACTTTTCTTTCTTTCTTTCTCTCTCTCTCCTCATTCTGCCTTTCAAAAAATAATATAATAATAAAATAATAATAAATAATATAATAATAAAATAATAAAAATATAAATATAATAAAAATAAATATATAGACATCAAAAAACTAATAAGTTTATTTTGTGCAGAAAAGTTTGAAATCCATACATGTTTTTTTCACAATGCATGTTTCCTGCAAAGATTTTGAAGACTGTTCGAATTCCTGGATCAAGCCATTGAAGATAAGCATCGTACCTACAACCACAGGGAGACTACAGGGAGCCAGCACATTTGTTGCTGCCTTCTTTTCTGATATTCCTGTGGACAGTTGCTAATCAATCATGCTGAGGCCAGACTCTTCTCCAATCAGTGCCCCAGATTGCCATTGCCAATTATATCTGATTCCCGGCCTAGTGACATTTATCTGACAACTACATATCTCTGTGTCTATTATTATTTGCTTAGGGTATTTGAGGATCTAGGGTTGGAAGTCCTGAGGGTAAGAGACCCTTCATGACTAGAGTTTTCAGATTTTTTTTTTTTTTTGACAGGCAGAGTGGACAGTGAGAGAGAGAGACAGAGAGAAAGGTCTTCCTTTGCCATTGGTTCACCCTCCAATGGCTGCCGTGGCCGGTGCTGATCCGATGGCAGGAGCCAGGTGCTTCTCCTGGTCTCCCATGGGGTGCAGGGCCCAAGCACTTGGGCCATCCTCCACTGCACTCCCTGGCCACAGCAGAGGGCTGGCCTGGAAGAGGGGCAACTGGGACAGAATCCGGCGCTCCGACCGGGACTAGAACCTGGTGTGCCAGCACCGCAGGCGGAGGATTAGCCTATTGAGCCGCGGCACCAGCCAGACCTTTTTAAAACCTTCTCAACTTGCAAATGTGCACACCGGAGTCCTGTGTGTTGATTTTCAGGTGAGGTTGCTCAAGAGTGTGGTGTGCTATCGTACACTGGCAATGATCTCCTGAAGGTGCTACCATGTTCGATTTTATTTTTTTACTCATTCTTTCCTGTATTGCTAAACCCTGGGCCCCTGTCTCTACTCCAACACTGTCAATTCTAGTTACTCAGTGTAGACACACAGCTGAGCTATGTGGTCCACGGAAAATCTACCCTGGTCATTCTCCACACATCTTGCTTCTTGAATAAATTGAGAAAAGTGGTTCCTATGAAAGAGTGACACAGATTTGGATTTAGAAGCAATGTGAAGAGTGAGCCCACCCTCGGCTCAGACTTGTGCTCTCACTGTCTGATGAGGGAAGTGAGTCAGCCTTTCTGAACTTGTTCCTTTAGCATGGAACTGAAAATGACAACTGTTGTCTTATTTGCCACTTAGGTTGCTTTGAGAAGTAAAAGAAACAGATAGAGTGGTTTCATATCATTAATTGAAGTTCACAGGTTTTCAGGAACTTCACCCAAGAGCATCAATAAAAGGGAAGCACTAGGTTTAAAAATTTTGGTATTGTTTTACTGAGCAGGCTACCCATTTTTATCTCTCATTTTATTTCTCATGTGCAATTAGCCATTTGGGCAAGATATTTACTTGAAGAAAAGTAGAGGCTGAATTTACATGTGTAGTAGCATAGCTAAATGTCTTTGGATGGACTACTTGGGTAGTTTTACACGATGTGAACTTTATCCCAAACAATACTTGAAACCTCTGCCAGTTGCACTTATTTTTTTGTTGAAAGAGGCTTATATAGGCTGTTGTGAGTGTATGGAGGAAATACTCTTCCTTCCTTCCTTCCTTCCTTCCTTCCTTCCTTCCTTCCTTCCTTTCTTTCTTTCTTTCTTTCATGCAGAGTTAGACACAGAGAGAGAGACAGAGAGAAAGGTCTTCATTCCATTGGTTCACCCCCCAAGTGGCCGCCATAGCCGGTGTGCTGTGCCAATCCGAAGCCAGGAGCCAGGCACTTCCTCCTGGTCTCCCATGTGGGTGCAGGGCCCAAGCACTTGGGCCATCCTCCACTGCCTTCCCGGGCCACAGCAGAGAGCTGGACTGGAAGAGGAGCAACCGGGACAAAACCAGTGCCCTGACCGGGACTAGAACCCAGAGTACTGACGCCGCAGGTGGAGGATTAGCCTAATGAGCCGTGGTGCTGGCTGGAAATACTTTTTCAAACACAGATGCAGCCCCAGGGGACAGAAGTCTCCTCTGCAATAACTGTATCAAGCAAAATCAGCATTTTTTAATCATCTTGTGGTAGGTTGAGAAAGGATTTCTTATTTCTACTTTCTTTTATCTTTAATAAAGTGGAAAATAATCCCTAGTTCAACTGAACAAAATTGTTAAAAGATAATCCTAAAAAGCACTGTACTATTAAAAAATCTGAGCACTTAGAGACTGGAGTCATTAAAAATAGGAAAAAAATTCACAAATTAGAGAAGCATTGGGATGATTTTGCTGGTGACAGTCAAGTCTTAAACAAAACAACAAAACATGAAAGCTTAAGTCAGATTCTTAAAAAATTCGGTTACCTGTTAAACCAGTCATCTGTGTATCGAGGGTAAGGATAGGGGTCATTGCTGCTGAAGTCATAACTTGCTTCTGCATTCTGAAAAACACAACGTATACCATTGGTCAGTCAAGCCACGGGCCCGGTAAAGGGAAGATTATGGTCCCACCCCGGAGTGTTGTACTAACGGTCTGTGCTGGGTCGGCCCTTGTAAGACTGTGACAGAGCTGAGTGTCCCTGGAGCTGTCCATTCTCCTGCACTACCCTTTCCCAGGCTTCCTCGTCCCCTCCTATGCCAGCGCTGGGCAGGTCTGAGCCCAGTGCTCTTCAGGACAGTCTTCCTTCTGAAGCTGGGGTAGGCCTTGTGGGTTGGCAGGTTTCTCCCAAGAATCCGGGGCTCATGGTAAGCTGTTTTGGTCCTTTGTTGGACTCATGGCCAGAAAGTTCTTGTTCTCATGTCAGCAGTGAGACAGCCCCTAGAGTTTTCCTGCTTTTTGCAGGAGGCTCACTTCCAGCTCCCTACCTCAGGCTGGCACAAAGCAGTCCTCTTTCTCCTTACGGGTTACATCTTTGCCCCATCTGCTTATCTACTAGTTCACTCCCAAATGGCTCAACAGCCAGAGCTGAGTTATCCAAAACTAGACGTCAGGAGCTTCGTCCAGGTCTACCATGCGGGTACAGGGGCCCAAGGACTTGGGCCATCTTCTACTGCTTTCCCAGACCATAGGAGAGAGCTGGATTGGAAGTGGAGCAGCCAGGACTCGCACCAGTCCCCACATGGGATGCCAGCACTGCAGGCAGTGGCTTTACCCGCTAAGCCACAGCGCCGGCCTTTATACTGTCTTTACTTTCTCCTCTTACCTCTTTCTCCCAAGGTGTTAAGCTGAGAGCCACAATCACAAGCCATGGAGGTGTTCTGGCCCCACTCCCTCTCCCCCTTCCTTCACGAATCTGCCTTTCAGGGCAGACAGGCTCACTTTGCCAGCAGAATGGCCAGGCTCCTGCTGCCTCCCCATTTCTGTGCACGCCCACCCCCCATGTCAGCCCTGAAAATCCAGACAACCTCCATCTCTGCCAAGGGATTCTCTGAGTGTAGCTTTTACTGTCCCTTTCATCCATCTGCTCACCTCCCCTAATATTTTTAAAAAACATTTATTTATTTATTTAAGAGGCAGAGTTAAGAGACAGAGAGAGAGAGGGAAAGGCAGAAAGAGAGGTCTTCATCCGCAGGTTTACTCCCCAGATGGCTACAACGGCCGGAGTTGTGCCAATCCGAAGCCAGGAGCCAGGAGCCAGGAGCTTCTTCTGGGTCTTCACGGGGGTACAGGGGCCCAAGAACTTGGGCCATTTTCCACTGCTTTCCCAGGTCATAAGCAGAGAACTGGCTGGGAAGAGCAGCAGCCAGGACACTCAGCAGCACCCATATGGGAAGCGGGCCCCAAAGGCGTAGGCTTAACCTATCGCGCCACAGTGCCAGCCCCTCATGTCCATTATTTATTTTTTACTTAGATGTTCAGCTGGTCTGCCTTTTGGTTGTGTCTGTGATGAGCAATGGCCCACCCTCATCTGGGCCACTGTCTTCTCTGCTAGCTCAGGGATGCCAATCTCTTGGAAGTTCCCCCTTCTGCATGTCTTTTTCTCCTTGTTTTTGGGGTCTGCAATAAAGACTCCAGAGAGCTTCCTGGTCCACAGTACACACTGGGTGAGAAAACACTGAGTAAGTTGCACAGTCTAACTCTGGCATTTCTTGATTCCACAGGCCCTGAGACATTTTCAGGCATTGTGCTCCATCATGAGGTAAGGCACTTTAGTTGACAAATCTAATGTATTAATGGCTTCATGTTTTTCAGAGCACATGGATCAGTTTCTTGAATTTTTGTTTTGATTTGTTGGATGACAAAGGGCTGATCATCACAGTAGTTGTAATGACCAGAATTATAATACTAAATTATTTAAATAAATGTATTTTGGCAGGAATTACCTTGACATTTGGCCCCAGTCGTTTTTGCCTTGGTCTTAAATATGTTTATTCTTTGTTTTGGAATCCAGGTCTCCACCCATCACCCGGTCCTTAGAGAACAAATCTTCTGTCTCTACTGGCCATAAAGATTGGCCTGTGCATTGTTTTTCTCTTCCTTCCAAACTTATATCCAAGTTGTTTTCATTGACTTTTTAAAAAATATTTATTTATTTATTTGAGAGGCAGAGTTACAGACAGAGGGAGGGAGGGAGGGAGGGAGGGAGATAGAGAGAGAGAGAGAGAGAGAGAGAAGGCGTGCATGCGCGCGAGAGAAAGTCTTTCATTTGCTGGTTCATTCCCCAAATGGCTGCAACAGCTGGAGCTGTGCAGATCTGAAGCCAAGAGCCAGGAGCTTCCTCTGGGTCTCCCATGTGGGTGCAGGGGCCCAAGCACTTGGGCCACCTTCCACTGATTTCTCAGGCCAATAAGACGGAGTTGGATTTGAAGTGGAACAGCCAGGACTCAAATTGGTGCCCATATGGGATGCTGGTGCTGCAGGCAAAGGCTTAACCTACTATGCCAAGTTGGCCCTTTTCATTCACTTTTTTTTTTTAAAGATTTTATTTTTTTATTTGAGAGGTGGATTTATATATATAGAGAGAGACAGAGAGAAAGGTCTTCCATCCACAGGTTCACTCCCAAATGGCTGCAACAGCCAGAGTTGTGTCGATCCGTAGCCAGGAGCCAGGAGCTTCTTCCAGGTCTCCCACATGGGTGCAGGGGCCCAAGTGCTTAGGCCATCTTCTATTGCTTTCCCAGGCTATAGCAGAGAGCTGGATTGGAAGAGGAGCCGCTGGAACTAGAACCGGCACCCATATAGGATTCCGGTGCCACAGGCAGATGATTAACCTACTACACCACTGCGCCGGCCCCTCATTCACTTCTGAAATTTAATTCTGATTTTGGTCTACTGCTCTGGTCTGTAGCGGACCCTCTTAGATTGGGCATTTTTTTTTCCTGACTTCCCTTGAGATATTTGGGTTTCAGTTCTTTTTAGGGGCACTATTTTGAAACAGTAAGCTAGCTGCCTTCTCCAAGTTTTGTTCTGTTACCCCTAATCTTCCCTGAATTCTTCAGAGGTAAGAGCACTCTTCGGCTGAGGTAGCAGGGTAGGAATATTGTGAGAAACAGGTTAACGTTTTCTCTTTTGGGCTTCAAAGCCAAGTTGCACTGACATTTAAGTAATAGATTTGGAAGACTCTTTGTTAAGTCTTGTTAGTTTCTCTATAGAAGAGACTAGAATTTCCTGGCCTAAAGAGATTTGGACTGGAAATCTGCCACAAGTAGCCATTGTGGAGCCTTCCAAAGTGGCCCCGAATGCTCCCTTTCTTCTGAGCTGTGCTCTGGGGATACCAGGGGGCTTGTTGGAAGGTCCAGCCTTGGGGAGGTCTGGGACTCACTGCACAACAGGGCCATGGAATCCCAGATCAGAAGTGGCTCTGTGAGGTGCTGCAGCTGACAGGTTTGGAATAGCACCACTGTGTTCCCCTGCTCCCCAGTGCAGTGCAGGGCACTGTAGAATATTCCATGGGAAGCTGATGTTGGCGAGCTGACACTGCATTGGACACCCGCCAGGTGGCCTAGCAAGTTCTGTGGCCACAACAATGATCCAGAGTTTAGGGAGGACCTGCTTGAACTGCTGACTGAGGCCAGCAAGGAAAGGGGATGCTGCAGAAGCCAGAGGAGGCAGATGATGGAACATTGGCATAGGGTCCCTGTCGCCTTCTCTTTGGCAGGTTGGGGGACAGTTCTAGAGACAAGGAAGGGGCCAAAATCTCAGTTGACCAAGATAAAATTTCTATTATCAGTACAACTGGGCTGACAGACAGAAATTAAGTTCAATTAGAGAAAAACCAAATGTCAGCACTTTTGTACTTGCTGCTTGACTGACTAGTTTCCAAAGCTTTCTGTTCTGGCCTATCTGTCTGGCTCATAATTAGCTCCCATTCCTGACTCTGGAGAACACTGCTCACCCTATGATTGGTGGGGTTACAAGGAGGAATTGGGGAATTTGGACAGCAGAACCTGTAGCCAAGAACCCATGAATTCTGCAAGCACTTTTATAACAAGAAGAAAAGACCAGGTGTTGAAATAGGAGCTACAATAATTTTGCTGTCTTCACAATGAATTTGGTGATTGATACTTAATTCCTCAGTTAACAGTCTATGCTGAGCATCAAGCAGAGCTAACAGTTGTTTTTCTTGCCTGGCTTTATGTCTTCTGGCTAAAAAATCAAATGGTTTACAGCAAGAAAGAACGATGGCAAGCTTTGCGTAAGGGCTGTGTTTATGCTTTGATAGACGAACTGAATCATTTATTGATTTGAATTACAGTGTGACCCCTCCATAAAACTTTCTACATTCAGGAAATAAGTTAAACTGGCCTTGAATTAGACTGGATTTTTCTACAATGCTCATTAATGTGGACATTTTGGGGGAGGCAGTACTTAAAGCTCTTGTCATCCTAAGCTAAGCCAGATGCTAGTTTTTGTTTGGACTTTTCCAACTAATTTCTACAATGCATTAGTCTTTTTTTGCTTTAGAAAATACTCTTTGTTTAGTGAACATAATTTAATCTTTGATGATTCAGGATCAGGATGATTCAGAGTCATCATTAAGAACTTGAATTATCATTGTACCATTACATAGAAAGTGAGAAGACTGGGTTGAATCCAAACTGACCTCAGAGCTTCCCTGGAAGTTATTTCTGGAAGAAACTTCTGATAATGGCTCATTTTCTCTTAAACAGTTGGACACAGGGAGGAAAAAAATCACTTCTGGTATTTATTATATCTAAAGCTTAATTTCTTAATATTTGAATAATAAAAAGTAAGACTAGATTTGTTCTTGGGCTAGAAAGTTCAATAATTAAGGGTTTGGCATTGTTTGCCCTGTGCACTTTTATTTTTTTAAAAAAATTTATTTATTCATTTGAAAGGCAGAGTTATGGGATGGGGATGGGAATATTCCATCTACTAGTTCATGCCATAATTGGTTGCAATGGCTGGTAAGCCAGGAACCTAGAACTCTATCCAGGTCTCCCACGTAGGTGCAGGGGTCCAAGCACTTGGTCCATCTTCTGCTGCTTTCCCAGGCACATGAGCAGGGAGCTGGATTGGCAGCAGAGCAGCTGGGCCTCACACTGGCACTCCAATATGGGAAGCAGCTTAATCTGCTTCACCACAATGCTCGACCTCCCTGTGCACTTTTCAAGCAGATGGCCTGCCTGTACTCTAAGCTAAGAAAGGACAAATGACTTATTTTCATGGAATCCCCTGACATGCTATATGTGAGGTCAGCAGCATTTGTGTGGCCATCCAAGGGACAGAATGATGGCACCCCTGGGACACTGGAGCTGGTCTCACAGGATCTGTGACAGTTGACAGTCCTTGAACCTGGTAGCAACCTTGCCCATTGCTTCAACATCTGCAGAGAAGCTTCTGAGGTACTTGGGCTTGAACCTGGCCCTGGCACTGCCATCCCTAACCCCAAGTCCGCCATTTAATGGCTCTGTGGTCAGGGGACTCCCTTGCTGGGCTGCACAAGACAAATGTGTCTGTAGGGATTGGCTGTGTGGAGAGGAAGGCAGAGGGGCTTTACAATCAGGTTAGTACGGTTTTGTAAGTAGGCTGCTTTTGACTTTGGGACTTTTTTTTATGAAACTACAGTTTCCTTATCTTTATAATGCAGACTATGGGGCCACTGTTGTGGCTCAGCAGGTTAAGCCACCTCTTGCAACACCAGCATCCTATATCAGAGAGCCGGTTTGAGTCCCAGCTGCTCCACTTTCCATCCACCTCCCTGCTCATGTGCCTGGGAATGCAGCGGAAGACGGCCCAAGTACTTAGGTTCCTGCGACCCACATGGGAGACCCGGAAGGAGTTCTTGGCTTCAGTCTGGCTTCGCCCTAGCTACCATTTGGGATGTGAACCAGTGGATGGAATATCTTTTTCTTTGTCTCTCCTTTTTCTCTGCTACTCTTTCACATAAATTAATAAATGAATCTTTAAAAACACAAATGATAAAACTACTTGGTTGTTGTGAAAATAAAATGAATGAAGAGATAAAAGCTGTCGAGCACACTGCCCAGCTCAGCGTGGCATTCTCCACCTCTTTTCCTTTTGTGTTTTTCTCTTTCTTTGATCACCTACTACAAAGATCACAAAATATGGCCTGCAGGCCAAATCTAGCTTACTGCCTGTTTTAGTAAATAAAGTTTTATTGGAACAAAGTCACGTTCATTTGGCTACAGATTGTCTATGGCTGCTTTTGTACTACAATAGCAGAATTAAGTGGTTGTGACAGAGTCCCACAAAGGGTAAAATATTTGCTGTTTGCATTTTTATTGGAAAGAGTCTGTTTCTGGCTCTTTTGGGCTCCCAATGTGCCCTTTGGTAGTGACAACAGCCACTCCCCTAGTCCTTGTCTTTCTGTCTCATGTCCTGTTCTTTCTAGGAGGCTGCAGTGGCCAAAGAGGAATCTGAAATGAGCTAGTTTGATTCCACTATCTGGAAGCCTACACTTCCTGCACTTTATGCCAATCAATGGTGGATTATAAGGCACGTTTCTGTGGTCAGAAACTAGAGCTCTGCCCATTGTGGCACTGTGGAGTGCATCCTGTTGTGATGGGGAGGAGGTGCCATCACTACCATCTCACCCTGCCACTCATCACTGGTTGAGGGCAGCTCCTGGAACCACCAACCCTGTCCTCTTCTCTCTTACCCCCAACAAGTGTCCTGTGTGGCAGGTATTTTCAGTCAGCAGCTCTCTGGCACACAGAGGCGATTGCTCAGGTGAACTAGGTGCACATGATGTCTGCCCATACAAGGCCTCACTCAGATTTAGAAGTGATGTTATGTTGACATTCCGACAAATACCGGACTCTAGTAGTGGGCCAATGTATTTATTAAGGGTATTCGCTGATGTGACTAGAGGGATATTTTGAGAGCATTGAAGGACAAACTCTTTGGCTTGACTACAAAATTGGGAAAGTGGCTTCTGTCATCAGGCCTGTCATGTATTCTTGTGCAGTGTGAACTGTACAAGGCTGCCTGCCCAAGGGGAGTAACTGGGGGCTGTGCTGGACTCACCAAGCCAATTGCCCTGGGTAGGATTTTAAAAAATAATTGGTAAGGAGATGGTGCTGTGGTGTAGTACATAAGGCTGCCACCTGTGGCACTGGCATCACATATGGGAGTCCCAGATGCTCCACTTCTGATCCAGCTCCCTACTAATATGCCTGGGAAAGCAGTGGAGGATGGCCTAAGTACTTGGGCCTCTGCACCCACGTGGAGGACCTGTAGGAGGCTCCTGACTCCTGTTGTGACCATTTGGGGAGTGAACTAGTGATGGAAGATGGCCTCGCTCTCTCTCTCTGTAACTCTGCCTTTCAAATAAATAGATAATTCTTAAAAAAAAGGTATTTGCCAGGAGAGAGGGTACTGTTTTGCAATTTACTCACTGGTAGGGGGCACCTTCTGAATTGCATACAAATGCACTGTGTGTGTGCTGGCCTGTCTATGAGCCATGACAAGACAAAGATCTCTAAAGCTGTGGTCATATACAAGCACAGACCTCAAAGAAATTGTCCAGGGAGTCAAGATGTCTTCTATGAAACACCAGATAATACAAGATGTAAATAATATCTCCATCCACAGGAGTTTACCACCCTGAGTCCAGCATGGCAGATGATTAATGGCCAATGTAATTCCACAGCACAGGAATTCAGAACAAGAAACTACATTGCATTTGTCCCTTTATTCTGGCTTGCTACTTTCCCTGAAGGCATTTAACCAAATAACCCAGCCAAGAGCTGGGTAACAGTATTAGCTGAAATTGTACTGTGTTCATGGGCTAATGAAAGAGAAATGAGCTTCCCTAGACAGACTTCCACACTACAACCATATTGCCCCAGAAAAAAACTCATCTGTATGGAGACTGTGCAGCAAAATAGCCCAGTCCATTACAGCCTAAAGAATTTTGCTATTGCGCCTACTTGCATCTAATATGGTCATGGCTGATTGTTCCCAACTGTGCCTATTTTGATTTCCTCAAATAATTCTCCCACATGTACTGGTTTAACGATAATGTTCAGCTCACTTTTGACTGAAACCAGCATTAAAGGGATTTATGTCTATATTAAGTCGGGCTGTAAAACTTAATGAAATTTAAGATTTCTCCAGTGCTCAAAAAAATTAAAGAAAAAAAATGCATAGTCACAAATTTTGAAATCTTTCTTCCATACTCCTAAGGTTTCCAGTCATCAATTTTTCAAGTGACACAATGTTCTTTGATTGTGGAATTGACACCTCTGCCTTTTACTTCCTTCTTGCTCCTGCATATCTAACAACTTCTCTAATCACTGGAGCATTCCCCAGAGAAGAGGAAAGGTGCCAATCACAGCTGGACCACCCAGGTATCACCATGCTTCAAGCTGTGTCCCAGGCTACTGTACTTTTTCTGTTTTCAGATTTGGGCAGTGCCATCCTTTGGTCCTCACTGCAACCCTACAACCTTCATTAGCAGATTTGGGAGTGATTTTAAGCACTGGAGATAGTAATGTTAACATTTCATGTTAATAATAATATTAATTCCTAATGATTAACATGGTGCTTTAAACCAATAGAGTGCCTATAACTCTTTCAAAATCTCTCATTTTATTTGATATTTTCCAAAGCCCTGTTGGATAGGAGAGTAGAAGTGTTGAGGGAATGAGTATGCAGCTGCTCTAAGTAACAGCCCAGGTTATACAAGTCTTGGAGGGTTCCTTGAGTATGGCCTTATCTGTCTGCGTCTTCTTGGGTTTTCTTGCTATTGGATAACGCCATTGAAGCTTGTAGTAGATTAGACTGAAGTTGATTCCAATTAATGAATTATTAAACATTTTTTTAAGTTTACTTATCTGAGGGGCACACACACACTAAGACACACAGGGGGAAAGAGAGAGAGAGAGAGAGTGCGCTCCCATTCACTGGTTCATTCCCCAAATGCCTGCAACAGCCAGGGTTGAAGCTGGGAGCTGGAAACTCAATCCAGGTTTCCACGTTGGTGGCAGGAACTTAATTACTTGAGCCCTCACTTCTGTCTCCCAGGCTCTCATTAGAAGGCAGGTGGAGTTAGGAGAGGAAGCTGGGCAGTAAACCCAGGCACTCTAGCGTGGGAAGCAGACATCTTAACCTCTAGGCTAAGCATGCATCTCTCCCCTAGCCCTGTGAATTTTAGAAGTATCCCCAGAGCTTGAATTCCTGGGGCTGACTTGATGTAGTGAAGAGACACTGCCAAGAGCTAGCCCCAAGATAGGTTCCAAAACTTGGCTGGAAAAAATTTACATCTTTATTTTATTAACTGTCACCTCAAATTGAGCATTTTTTCCCAATTAGGATGTGGAGCACAAGCCACAATAGTATTAGTAGTATCTGTGAGCTTGTCACCCACATGTACTTCTTAGCACATTATACATATTGCAGATATGCTAAAGTATCTTTTCAACACACTCCTAAATGCCATCAGATTTTGTTATTTCATGTGTTAATGAAGAAAGGTGTATATTACCATATCACAAGTATGTATTTTTAGTCTACTGATAATGCTACTGCTGTAAAATTGCTTTCCTTGGTGCTACATTATGAATGTGTTCCTTCAAAATTCATCGGTCGATATCTATCCCCACTGTGTTAGCATTAAGGGGTGGGGCCTTTGGCCTTCAGGAGGTGAGTTGGCCATGAGGGCAGAGTCATCACTAATGGGGGTCAGAGGCTCATGGGAGCTTGTTTTCCCTTCCATCATGGAAGACGCAACAAGATGCTGTCTGTGAAAAACAGGCTTTACCATTCACAGCACCTGCTGGGGCCTTGATCTTGGACCTTCCAGCCTCCCAGAACTATGAGCAATACATTTCAGTTATTCACAAATTACCCAGGATAAAGTATTTGTTATAGATTTCCAAATAGAGTGAGAAATTTGACTACCCTATGTATTTTGTCTTATGTCTTTAAAAAATTATTTTGAGAATGAAAGGAAACAGGCACTGTGTACTGGTTGATTGGCATGCACATTGGTGCAACCTCTTTGGAGAGAAATTTGGCAAGATCCACCAAAGGAACAGATGAAATAACTCTCTGACCCAGAGATCCTACCTCTACGACTCTATCCAACTGATATACATGCACATGTAGGAAAGATGTAAGTTTCCATGTACTCACGCCATTCACGATTATTAACAGTGAATGACTAGAAACAACTTACGTGTCCAAATTTGGGGACAATTTAAATAAGGCATGGTGTGCCCATAATATGTAAAACTGAAACTCTGGCAAAAAACAAGGTATGAAGGTTGCAGTGAACTCATTCTCAAGGAAGTGTTTAGAATAAAGAGCAACATGCTGAATAGTGAGTGCTGTTTGCACCGAAAAGGAGAATATTCTGAGGGTAATGTATAGAGTATTTCTGGAAAGAAACACAAGAGCCTTTCTACAGTGCTTTGCCTCCAGGGACTGGCACAGGGTCTGCGATGGAAGGAAGACTTCATTTTCATTGCAGACAATGAAAACCCTTTGTTTTCGAGAATAATACTAGGTACCACATATCGAGTGCTTATTTTGTGCAAGGGATTCTTTAAATGTTTTGTGCACATTAACTCCTCAGTATGACATTCTTATATGGGCAATACACCTCTGTTCTATGAGTGAGGAAACCGAGGGAGAGTGAGGTGGACAGCTTCACCCAAGGTCACAGAGACGATAAGGGGCAGAGCAGCATTCAGACCAGGCAGTCTGGCTCCAGAGCTCTAACCAGGCATTCCTCTTCTCTGCATTAGAATCACAACATCACATTCTGTTGCATGCTGTATGGATGTTTAAAGGAGAAAAACAAATAAAAACAGAATAACATAATGCCTTTACTCCCCAGAGCATCAATGGATCATTCACTTGAACTCCAAGTATACCAATGGACCTAACAATTTAGAGCCTACACAGGGACACTGTTCATTAAAGCCAGGAAGCACATCTCTTGCTTTGGATTTTTCTTTCTTCATCCCTCCCTCCTTCCATCCTTCCTTCCTTCTTCTTTCCTTCTCTTTCTCTTTCTTTTCCCTCCCTCCTTCCATCTGTCTCCCCTCCCTTTCCCTTCCCTCCTCTCCCCTCCTCTCCCCTCTTCTCTCTCTCTTTCACAGCTTGGTTTATTTACTGAATTTCCTGATCCAAGATTCACATAGTGCCTTTGAGGCCTCAATCAGCAAACAGGCCTCCTTTGCTTTTTGATGGCTAAGTTATTCCCTATTGAAGTAGGATGTTTTCTAGGAGGTAAAAATTATACTATGTATAAGACAAATATCATGGACAACTGGATTCCTCTGAAACAGAAATCTTTAAAATATTTCCATTATCTCAGAATCTCCAGCACTGCCTCGTGGCCTTTGGGTTTCTGAGCACAGCCTGAAACTCACAGGCCGAGAAAGTAATTTCATGAGATGCTTATAATGAGAGCACTTCAAAAAGTTCATGGAAAAAAGAATTAAAAGATAAATAAGCCTGACTCCAAAAGTCAAATATCACATTTTTTCTGACTTGTGATAGCTAATATATAGAGTACAAAAAATTTAAAGTATATGAGTGTGGGGACAGTGTTGAGGCAAGGCAGGTTAAGCCTCTACCTATGATGCTGCCATCCCACATAGGACATGGGTTCGAGTCCTGACTGTTCCATTTTTTTTAAAAAAATTCATTTATTTATTTGAGAGGTAGAGTTACAGACAGTGAGAGGGAGAAACAAGAGAGAAAGGTCTTCCTTCCATTGGTTCACACCCCAAATGGCCGCCACGGCCGGAGCTATGCTGAGCCAAAGCCAGAAGCCAGGTGCTTCTTCCTGGTCTTTGATGCGGGTGCAGGCGCCCAAGCACTGGGCCATCCTCCACTGCCCTCCCGGGCCACAGCAGAGAGCTGGCCTGGAAGAGGAGCAACTAGAACCTGGTGCCCATATAGGGTGCTGGCGCCACAGGCAGAGGATTAATCAAGTGAGTCATGGCGCCAGCCCCTAAAAGATGTTTATCTACGCCTATGAGAGGTCTTCAAAATATTCATGGAAAGTGTGTATCATGAAAAAATTATGTATGTATTTCAAAATTGCTTGTACCAGAAGAAACTTACCTTTTAATTTCATTTTTCATGAACTTTTTAAAAAAAGATAAATTTTATTTATTTGAAAGAGTTACAGAGAGAGAAGGAGAGAGAGCGCAAGAGAGATATCATCTATCTGTCGGTTCACTCTCCAAATCGTAACAGCTGGGGCTGGGCCAGGCTGAAACCAGATGGCTGTAACTCCATCTGGGTCTCCCACGTGGTGGCAGGGGCCCAAGCACTTGGGCCACCTTCTGCTGCTTTTCAGGTGCATTAGCAGGGAGCTGGATTGGAAGTGGAGCAGCCAGGACTTCAGCTGGCATTTATATGGGATTCCAGCGCAGGCTTAGCCCACTGTGCCACTGTATTGGCTCCCATGAATGTTTTGAGGCACCCTAGGATGTGGTGCCTTCTCTCCACTTTAAGTAATACAGCATTGCATGCCCGGCAGGGCTAGGCTCTGTTCGAACACTCCTGGCCCCCATTTCTTCTTATTTTGTTGACGACAAAGCCTCTGTTAAGACCTCCATGGCTCTCACATCTGGTTCTACTGTTGGTCCTCATCTGACAGAGGCAAGCAATGGTGGCAGAAACACCTAGCCCTGCTTGCTTCTGCTCCATTTATTTTGACAATCACTTCTACTAACATCAAGAGATATTGGCTGTTTTTTCTATTTGAAATAGTGATTTATAGTTTCTCTTGAAAATACATTTATTTAATGTTAAAAACAAGTCAGTTTAAGGAATACTAGGTAAATAATATCACCAGTAACAAAAATTATGCAGGTGCACTAAGGCTAAAGAAGCTTGGGAACTACCAGGAGAAAATAATTGTCTGATTAACGGCGTTGACTTCTGTGGTTATCAGCAGAGTCAGCCTTCCAAGAGGCCCAGGATTTAAGTATCTATGTGGGGGATTTGAAGGAGTAATGGAAAAGACTTTCTGTCCTACATCTCAATCCTGACACTTGCCATTTCGACATGATGGCTTTAATCCTTTTAATCTGTAGATTGCTGTCTTCAAAAGTCACCACTCACTCGTGCATGCAGCCAAGCACTTATTTATATTTTTCTAGGAACAAATATTTACTGAGTACTATTTGCCAGGCATTGTACATTACTGGATAGGAAGATGCTCTTAGCTGGGGCATCTTAACAGCGTCCATGAGCTACTGCATTAGTTACAGAGCTTTTAATGAAGTCTAGTTATCTGCTTACCGTGAGTCTTAACTCAGGCTGCACAGGATAATTTCCTGGAAAGCTTCTAGAAATACAAACACTTGAGCAACTCCTTGATTCTAATTTAATTGATCTGGGGTAGGGGTTGGGTCTCAGTAACTTAAAACAACAACAAAATATCTTCTGATGCACAGCCAGGATGGAGAATCGTTGAGCTGACACCTTGTTAGTAGCTCATATCCTAGCCACTTGTTGTGATCTGTAAACTGTGATCTGTGGGTCAGTAGCATTGATATTACCTGAGAACCTGCTAGAAATGGGGAATCTGGGCCTGGTGTTATGGCACAGTGGGTTAAGTCTCCATTTGCAATGCTGGCATTACATGGTATCTCATATTGGAGTGCCTGTTCCAGTCCTGGCTATTCTGTTTCACATCCAGCTCCCTGCTGGTGCAGCTGGAAGGGTAGTAGATGACTGTTCAAGTACTTGGGCCTCTGCCACCCATTTAGGAGACCCAGACTGAGTTCTGGGCTGCTGGCTTTGGCCTGGACCAGCCCTGGTTGTTGTGGGCATTTGGGGAGTGAACCAGCATATGGAAAATCTCTCTCTCTCTCTCTTTCTGTCTCTCCCTGTCATTTATCTTTCAAATAAATACATAAAATTAATTTAAAAAATGCAAAATCTTAGGATCCATTGCAGACCTACTGAATCTGCATTTTAACAGGTTTCCCAGAGATCTGTGTGTACATTGATTCTTCTGTTTGTAAAATGGACTTCAGATTTGCATTTGGCTCTCATTTACTCTGTCTTCAAAATCTCCCTATTCCAAACTTCCTTTATCACTCCCCCCCCCCACAACTCTTCCATAGGAAGATATTGAATTTGATAAGCCATTCATGTCTAGGCATGAATAACTTTCAGTACATAGCCCCTTCCCAATATTATTTGCTTTAACAGAAGATAATGAACATTAGAACTAATTCACAAACTCAATTTATAATAGTAAAAAGATCCAAAGATGACAATCTGGGTGCATTGAGAACTTCTAGGTATGTCTCAGACTGAAGATATTTCTATGGACAAGATCAGTTCTGAGAAGAGGGCTTTCACAATAGATTCATTCGGTGCTGAGGGAGAACTTGATGAGCTAAAGAAAACAATAGAAAGTTGGCTGGAGTGTGTGATTACAAGGCATGATGTTATTGAAGTGTGTGTGTACTGGCAGACAAGGGCTGTTGGGGTGTGTGAGTGGGTGTTGATTCTAAAAGAAAGCAGCGTAAAAGTCACAAGCGATGGGTTTCCTACTATTAAATAAATTTTGATGAATATTCAGATGTGAATTATTTTTGCCTCCTACTGCTTAAAATAGTTTCTGACAAAACTTAAAAATATACCCAATCACAGACAAGCTAAATGCCAAGCTGCATTAATAGCAATCAGAGTTAAAAATTTTTTTTAAAAAAGTGTTTATATTTC
Source organism: Sylvilagus floridanus (assembly GCA_949820135.1). Lineage (NCBI taxonomy): Eukaryota > Metazoa > Chordata > Mammalia > Lagomorpha > Leporidae > Sylvilagus > Sylvilagus floridanus. Next base: position 88,777,299 of record OX463231.1, read on the forward strand.
AATATGTACTTATTATTTACATCCTGCCTTTTTCCTGAAAAGAAAGGGTATAGGTTTTCTGAATTCTAACACATGATATAGTATAGGAAGATATAATTTGGATTTAGGGACAACTGAAGGTGCAGATAGATAATCATAAGTGTATTGTGTTTGTTAATTGCTTGGCCTTATTTTTTCAAAATCCTTTTTAAAAGATTTATTTATTTACTTATTTGAAAGGCAGAGTTACAAAGTGGCAGAGGCAGAAAGAGAGAGAGAGGTCCTCCATCCACTGGCTCACTCTCTAAATGGCCACAATGGCCAGAGTAAGCTGATCTGAAGCCAGGAGCCAGGAGCTTCTTCCAGGTCTCCCAAGTGAGTGCAGGGACCCAAAGGACTTAGGTCATCTTCTACTGCTTTTCCAGGCCATAGCAGAGAGCTGGATTGGAAGAAGAGCAGCTGGGATTGAACTGGCGCCCATATGGGATGCTGGCACTGCAGATAGTGGCTTTATCTGCCATGCCACAATGACAGCCCCTATTTTTCCAAATTTGATTTGTTTGTGTGTTGCTGTGGATTCGTTCTTAGAGGAGGAATGCGGTAGGGGTAAGAGGCGCAGAGTCACTACACAGACCCCAGGAGTCCGGTGAAAACAGGCCAGAGGTGAGCAGCCCGCAGACTCGTTTATTGCAGTTGGTACAGAAGCTTCTATAGCTGAGGCAGCCAATCCGGTCAAGGGGCGGTTTATGCCCTAACCAATCACATAGCCTATTGCCAGGCAGGCTCCTTTGCCATGTGGTTTCCGAAGCCACCCAATCACAGCCAGTTGCCAGGAAGGCTCCATTGCCAGTGGCCATCTTGGCATGGCCTTCTCATTCCACCACATTTGTGTATCTGAATCTACTGTTTGAGATAGATTCAGAATCACAACTATTCTATTTAGGCAACTGACCCAGAATGGATCAATTCTCTCAGGCTTGTGCTAGCTCTGCTGGATTTCTCTTGGCCCCCAGTGGCTTTCCCTGCTGAGTTCTTTCTGTTCCCACCATGATGACAGTTGAGCTTAACTGAGCTACCAAAAAGCATAAAAACAGGGAGCAGCAGGGCTGCATGTCATTGCTACTTCATTAGCTATCCTGGAAGGAGAGAGTGATATGGAATCAATGCCTAATTTGAGACTGAAGAAAAAGATAAGATGTGGGTTGAAGGAGGGCAGTGGAATTTAGCCTTGATAACTTAATAAGAGGGTGATGGCAGAGATGACTTGTAGACCGAGGATAGCCAGCAATGGACTTTCAAGAAGTGCTCTTAGGGAATTTGCATGGTGGAAGCTAAAAGGAACTGGGAGTACCTGGCTCAAAAGGCTGTGGAAGCCTGGGTCTTGCAGCTCCACGAAGACTGCAAGGTGCTGTCAAGGTCTTGTACTAGCAACCATGTACATCAGCGCAAGGAGAACAGAGACACAACTCTGAAGAAAGACTCTGACAATAACACAGTGGCCAGGGTCTAAATCTGTGTCGTCAAGGTGACAAGGCACAGGTTCATTTGTTTCCTTTTGACCGGAGGTTCTCCAATACAGAGATGCTCAAGCCTCCTCCAGCCTACCTCCTCTGTGAGAGTTCTGCATCTCTTCCCAAGGAGGGTGAGGTCAAGGTCACAGCCTTAAGCCCTCCTTCTGCAACTGATTACACAACTTCAGTATCACTTGCCTCTCCCTTTTCAGCCCTAAAAATAGCAAAGATGAGTTCACTGATAGCTGAGTCACCTCATCACAGGGGTAGTTCTGTCCAAATATCATTTATTGGAGACTCTGTCTTGAACACTTTTTATACAATGTTTATTTCCCCTGTCAAAAGTATAGTCACATGGATAATAAATGTATGACACATGGGTCTGTTGCTATTATACACATATAAGTTGTATATATAAATTACATGTGAAGGTAATTCAAAAAGCTTCTGGAAAATGGAATTAAAAGATCAGCTTTTTTTAAAAGACAGAAAGATTTTTTAAAAAGGATTATTAATTTTATTTATTTGAAAGGCAGAGTTATGGAGAGCGGGCAGCAGACAGGTCTTCCATCCACTGGTTCACTCCCTAAATGGCCGCAACAGCCAGGTCTGGGTGAGGCTGAAGCTAGACACCAGCAGCTTCCTCTAGGTCTCTCATTTGGGTGCAGGGGACCAAGCACTAGGGCTGTCTTCCACTACTTTCCCAGCTGCATCAGCAGGGAGCAGGATTGGAAGTGGAGCAGCTGGAACGTGAACTGCCATTCATATGAGATGCTGGTATTGAAGGTGAAAGCTTTACCTGCTACACCACAACGCCGGCCTCAAAGATCAGCTTTTTGTTTTTTGTGCCAAAAAATTTCCAGAAATCCATGCATACAAAGGGTCTTCAAAAAGTTCATTTAAAATGAGTATTATATAAAAATTATGCCTGGATTTCAAAATATGGTTGCACCAAAGTGAATTTATTTTTAATTCCATTTCCCACAAACTTGCTGATGTAACTTCTAAGTGTGTAATTCAGCAAAACTAATTTCAATTGAGCCTTACAGCAGTTTTGAGAGTTGAGTACTATTATAATTTCCAATTTACAGACAGGAAAACTGACGCTCAGGAAGGGTATATGATTTATAGCCAGCAGTGGTTGAGTTAGCATTAGTATTAGATCTTTTGACTCAGAACTCATTACCTCTTTCTTGTGCTGCCTGGCATTTGCAGTTTATTCCTATGATGAAAATTAAAGGAAAAAAAATGACGAGACTGCACACACCTTGTTGATCCCGGCACACTGCACACTGAGTGGGGGCATCTTGACCCAGGACAAATTGTATGGCAGCCAGATTGGGACTGATAACCGAAGAGGAAACTCATGAGGTCTTTGGGTTTCCACTTGCATCTACATCCTTACAAAAACCAGACTCCCTAAACTTGTCAGCAATCTTCTCACTTGTTCCTTTTTGCTTCCAGCAGTTAATCTCTGTCTTGGCGATCCTTTATAGGATAACCTTGCTAAGAGGAGGAGATGAAAGCAGTGTCATGACCTTGGGAGACACACGGTAAGAAAGCACAAGGTGCATCGTAAGCATCTCGGGGTTGACAGCTGAAAACAAACAAGTCCATCAGGTCCCTTTCACGGAGAAGCGGGTTGAGTCTTACCTTTGAACGAGATCAATTTTATGTTCCTAACTTAAAAAAAAAATAAAAAAAGGACTGATCGCCAACTGTTCTGGAGAAAGATTAAATGCACTTCTAGTTCCTTTTGCAGCTATTCATCATTTTAATTGGTTTTGAAGCCAAAAATTTTGACAGTGTTTGTGAGGGGAATCCAGCTTCATAATTCATAAACTATGGAAAAGTGATTACAGCTTTCATTTGGAGGCTGTGCATGCACCATGCACCTTATTAAGTCACTACAAGATGGACCTGCAGATTCCACATTAATTGCACAATCCCTGTGTGAGTGAGCATTCCAACAGTGAATGATGTCTGCTGGGTCTGAGGGCAGGAAAGTCTCTATTTTAGACCTCTCATAGATGGCGTGGTCCTGATTAGGGTGTTCCTTGCTGTCCCTGACATTTTTAAGATCCAAGAAGGGGGCTCAGCTGAACTTCTGTCTTCCTGTTCCATGCCTGCCTCTTGACCAAAACACTAAAACCAAGAACACCAAGACCTCCATTCAGGTCAGTCTCAGCATCCTCCTAGGCCTTCTCACAATCCAGAGATGGGAATGTCATCGAAACCACAAGGCCAGTGGCACATACCTGGCCCTCTGTTGTGAGGCTGCCAGTTTGTCTTATCTTCTAATCACCAACCCAGATCACCGGGGCCTTTAAAAAATCTCTTCTCTACTCTATGTTTTGCTTCCCTCACCTTCTCAATCTCATTTTGCATTTGAACACTTCCTTTCAACATTGGAGTGCATATCCTAAGCTCTCAGGGTCAAGTTCTCTGCTAAGCTTTCTACCCAAGGCCAATCAAGGTTGACTTACTACCAGCTTCTCTGTAGCTCAGAGGTCACCAAACTCTTTTAGGAGAGGACCTGATGGTAAATGTTTCAGTGTTTGTGGGCCATATGGCCCCTGTCATAACTGCTTACATTTACCTTAATGGTGGGAAGACAGTCAACAGTGATATGCAAGTAGGTGTGGCAGTGTTCCCAATAAAACTTTATTTACAAAAACAAAAACAAAAAAAACAAAACAGACACCAGACAATGGGTGGGTTGTAGTTTGCAGAACTCTGCTTGTTGTGGGTAGAATTGTGTTTCCCAGAAAGATATATTGGATCTATACTATGATATAGAAACCCTAATGCCTCCTCCCACTCCCCACAACTGAATGTGACTTTATTTGGAGATACTGATTAATAACAAAGACATATTCTTAGCAATGCATCCTTAGGTGATTCTGTTGTTATGTGAGTGTCACAGAGGATACTCACACAAACCTACACAGTGAATGTCAATCATTTGATGTGGATTCTTGATGTAATCATGGGATGGATACGTGGCACAGTAACTAAGTTCCCAGTTACCACTTGGAACACCCATATCCCATATTGAGTACCTAATTCAAGTCCTGGCTACTCCATTTCTGACCCAGCTTCCTGTTAATACAGAACTTGAGAGGCAGCAGGTGATAGCTCGACTAGTTGAATTCCTGTCACCTACTTGGGTAGACCCAAATGGATTTGACCTGGCCTAGTCCTGTTATATGGGCACTTGAGAAGTGAACCAGAGAATGGAAGATCTTCCTCTGTTTTCTCATCTTTCTGATAAAATGACAACAATAAATAAAAAATTTAAAAACAGAGAGAGCTGGCATCACATGACATACTTGTTTTACAGTCATTTTTTTAAATTAGGAGGAGTCTACTCTAACATAGCAATAGAAGGTATAGTAGGGTACAGCAGGGACCAGTGGCACAATGGATAACACGTCTGACTACGGATCAGAAGGTATAGTAGGGTAAATATGTTAGCCACTAACAGTATTTCATCATTTTCAAATACTCTTGAAAATGTACATAATTTTGTATATTGCACTGTCATCCATTGGGCAGCACAGTGGGTATGCTTACATCAGCATCACACACACACACACACACACACACACGAGCAAAGCACTGCAATATAACTTTACAATAATTCCCACGTCACTAGGCGATAGCAACTTTTTTCAGCTCCATTATGCTCTCACTCAATCATGTCATGTATTCCATCTGTCACGGACCAGACCATTGTTACTCTGCACATGCTGCAAACAAGTTAAAGTGAAGTCATGATGGATTGGTGTGGGTCCTAAAACCAGTGATCGTGTTCTGTCACACGAAAAAACAGCCCTGGAGACACACACAGAGGAGGATGCCACATGTGGATGGAGACTGAGATTGGAGAAAGTCTACAACCAAAGAATGCCTAGGGTTGTTAGTAGTCCCTGGAAACTGGGAGGGAAGCATGGATCAGAGCTCCTTGAGTCTGCACAGTGACCAACTCTGCTGACAACTCGACTTCTGGCCTAGAAGACTGCAAGAGAATAAATTTGGGGCACTTTGTTTCAGTAGCCCTAGGAACACGGCGTTGTCTGTTTTCATTCACCAGCACTTGTTTCCCATCCATGCTGTTCCACCTGTCTGGAATTCTTTCCTCCCTTATAGGGGCTAACTTGAGAGTGCTCTCCGATATTGCCTCTGTTAGGAAGGCTCCTCCCCTCGTGGCACCCTGCTGTGAAGAGTTTCCTGCACAATACTCACTTTACTTTTGGATCCCCTCCCAGGAATAGTGCATGGTTCAAGGATATGGACTGGGTATTTCACTTGACACTGCTATGCACAGAGTAGATTCTCAATTGATGGGCTGAATGAATGAACTAATGACAAGAATTGTCTAAATTATTTTGTTCACTCCAGTATCTCTCGACAGTTTGGGAGCTGGGAGGTAGAGTTTGCTCATGTAGTATTCATGAACAAAATTTGAAAATATGATTGCTCTTGGAATTGAGCAAAAGAACAACACAAGCATGCATGCAAGGTTTTCCAAATCTTGAAACATTCAACATTTCATTACTTGTATTTTTTTGTACGTTAAATCCTGATATTCCCAAGCATCCTTTGAAAATGAGCCAACCTCATACCACTTTAACGTTAAAGCATATTTGTCTATGGCAATGCTGTAAGCAGCATTATCTGCATATTTTAATTGCATTTTATTCTTTTTATCTTAGGAAAACAGAAAAATGAAATAAGCTGAGACTACAGATAAAAAATAGAGGTCACATAAGCCTAACACTTTGAAACAAGATAGAAATCATTAGGTGTACAGCAAAAGGAAATCTTTTGTGCTGCTTGAATACACATTGGATTTAACTCAGTCTTGTTCAACTACAGTAGAAAGGAAAAAAATGCAAAAAGTAACTCTTTTTTTGAAGACAAATCATCAAACATTATTTCTAAGAATTGAGGTATAAAAGGCATTATGTGATTATGATAATTTATATGTCTTAAAGCTTTATGGGAACATACATTGTACATTGTAAATGTACATTTAGCGTTCAAATTTGAGGATGGCATGTATTTTTAATAATGTTTGGGTAGAAAACTAATCAGTATTTCTAAGTTTATTTCATTCAGTTAAAAATTGCAAGATAATTTGCTGACAGATCTTTATAAAATGGCTTTTTTTTTGTAAAGGTTTATTTATTTGAAAGGTTGAGTGAGAGAGAGAGAGAGAATGAGAAACAGAGAATGAGAGAGTCCATCTGCTGCTATATTGTTTGAATAGCTGCAACACCCAGGGCTATGCCAGGTCGAATCCAGGAGCCCAGAACTCCATCCTGGTCTCCAACATGGGAGACCAACATGTACTTGGGCCATCATCCTGCTGCTTTCCCAGGTGCATTGGTAGGGAGCTGGATCAGAAATGGAGCAGCTAGGATATGGACCAGTGCTCTGACATGGGATGGTGGCCTCACAGGCAGTTGGTAACTTACTATGCCACAATGCTGACCCCTTGATGGCACTTTAAAGATGCAAACATTGATGGGGAAAGAAGTGCCTGGCTTGACACAGACATAAAATATAGTGGACAAGTGATTTTCTGGATTCATGAGACTAAAGGCCTTGGAATCCACATCCTGAGAAATTATTCCATGCTGAGGACACAACTTGGATGTGTGGCTCTTCTATTCCCAGATCAATGCTATAAAAGGGAGAATGATATTCACAGAAAAGAGTTTTCTCAACTCTCAGGGACAACCGAATTGTTTCCATGCACTGTGAGGACAGCCACAGTTCTAGAGATTAAGTCGCAACTGGTTTACTGTATGACCCAGCAATCCCAAGATGGAGGAAATGGTGGTCCTGCACAACAACCTACGTGTGAATGCATATAATAATTTTATTTGTAATTTTCCAAAGTAGAAGTCATCCAAATTCAAGTGTCTCACAACTGGGGAATGGATAAGCAAGCTGGTTTATCCCACGATGGAATATTACATAGCAATAGAAAGGGACAAGATCTTCATATACATGACCACATGGATGAATCATTAATGCATGACAAAAGCCAGAGACCCCAAAAGCTTTCTTAGGTACACTACTCCATTGATATGACATTCTAGGAAAGACAAACACAGGTCTGTGGTTGCCAGGGACAGTGAGTGGGGCATGGGGGAAGTGCTTTTTTGAGTGAAGGGGATGTTGTGTCTCTTGACTATACTGGTGGTTACATGATTTGATGTGTCTGTTAAAAAAGAGTAAGTTTTACTTTTAGCAGTTACAAGCTGAGTTCAACAAGTAGCAGCTGACTACCAGAGTAGAGTAACTTTATGTCATAATAGTAAAGAGCTCCTCTCCTGCTGGAGAATTATAGGTGGATTTCTATCATGGTTTTGAATGTACTGTCTTCCTCTTAAATCTTCTATTTTTGGCCTGTTTTAAAGAACCATTTTCTGAAAGATGGACTAAATCCAGGATTGGGTGGGTGATGAATTCTTTTTGACTTGGTTGCAAGATGCTGAAGTGCTATCTTGGGTGCTTTTCCCATCTGGGCATTTCATCACAGGAGCTTCCTTCAGGGTCAGATTCTCTCAGGTGCAGAAGTTCAACTCCATTTAAGGGAAAAAATACCCTGGGGATGTAGCCAAAAGATGGTAGCTGAAAACCTTTCTAATTCCTGGATTCTTCAGGACGCCTTTGGAGGACGGAACCCTTTCCTTCCTGCCCTTCAGTCCTTCCTTCATTATTTATTTATGGAAGCTCTCTCTTTCTTTCCAGGTTATTTATTTAAACATTTATTTATTTGTTTGAAAGGCAGAGTTACAGAAAGAGATAAAGAGAGATCTTCCATCTTCTGGTTCACTCCCTAAATCGTTGCAACAGCCAAGGTTGGGCCAGGTCGAAGCCAGGGACCTGGTACTCCATCCAGGTCTCCCACATGGGTGCAGGGTCCCAAGGACTTGGGAAGGGAGCTGGATCAGAGCAGAGCAGTAGTACTTGAACTGGGTTGATGCAGGATGCTGGGTTGTGAGTGGTGGTCCCAGAACCTCTCTGTTTCTGTGAGCCCAGCACATGCTGTGGGGAATAAGAGCTGCTTCTCTTTCCCAGTCCTAGCAGTCCTTGCCTTCCCACCCTGACTAGCAGCTCATTGCTTAGCATTTCAGTTGAGGCTTGGCTGTCAAGGGAGCAGCCTTCAATTCATCTTCATTTATGGTTAATTACAGTAATTGATACAACACTGTTTCTATTCCTAAATCTATTAAACAGCAAATGTTCGAGTCATAGGCTCTCAACTCTCATTAATCTCATCATTCAAGAGTATTATATATTTTTATAGCATGGGTTTTATTTCCTCATCATAGAAATTTCGTCAGCAGCAGATATAAGGACACATTGGTCTCAGCTCCATGTCTGCTTTTCAGGGTGTTGGAGAGTCTTTGGATATTGTAAAAGTCTTTCAACTTTATTTTCCCTCTCTCTAAGACTGAAATGAGAAAGAATGCTCTTGTGAGGTTTCTGAATTATTCAATCATTTGATAAGTTTTATCAAAAATAAAATTGCATGTATTCCCTGACCCAGACATTTCACTTGCAGGAACTGATTCTAAAGGGATATGCATTCAAAGACTGAATGATCTATGTTCAACCAAGCACAATGGGACTTCAAAACGTTCATAGAAAACAGAGTTTAAAAAGCTCATTTTGAGGGTGAGCACTGAAGCACAGAAGGTTAAGTTGCAACTTAACGCCTGTATCTCATATCAGAGTGCCTGGCTACTCTGCTTCTGATTCAGCTCCCTGCTAATGCATATCCTGGGAGGCAGCCGATGATGGTTCAAGGACTTGAGTCTCTACCTATGTGGGAGATCTGGGTAGAGATCCTAGCTCTCAGCTTTGGCCTGGTTCAGCTCTAGCTGTTGCAGGCATTTGGGGAGTGAAGCAGCAGATGGAGATTTCTCTCTCTCACTCTCTGTCACTTTCCATTAAAATAAAAGTAAGCATTAAAAAACCCTGTATCTTATAGCTTTTAAAATGTTTATTTTAGTGCAAAAAATTGAAACCAATGCATAATATTTCACAATATGCATCGTCCATGAACTTTTTGAAGACCCCCTCATGTGCTTTGATTTTAAAATACTTTTGCACCAAAGTAATTCCATTTCCATGAACTTTTTGAAGTTCCTTGGTATATTCATCCTGAAGGTTATTACAGCAAAACTCTGGGACAGAATCAAGGTGTTATTAGGGGCTTTGTGAGATATATTATGGTATGATGTACTGTATGATTCCAGTTTTGGGAAAAAAGTCTAGGAGGATCCACACAGAAACTGCCACATCCACCAGAATTGGAAAGTGAGTGGGATTTATAGAGGAGGAGGAGAGCAGAGAGAGAAGAATGTACTTATTTTATCTACATGTCTGTAATGTTTGAATCTTTTTCATGTCGAGCATGCCTTGCCTCTATAATAAAACACTGCTATGGAAAAAGCAAGAGTAGTGAATTTCTAAGAATCTAGTAACAATGATTAAACAGTATGTCTCAGCCTGGCCAGTGATAGGAGAATTTTTAGGTGTCTTGACATCTATTACTATCTTTCTTTTAGAGATTTCTTCCTTCTTTCCTTCTTTCTTTTCTTTTCTCCTCCCACTTCCTTTTCCTTCTCTTTCTTTCTTAGGCAGAGTGACAGAGCAAGAGAACGGGAGAGATGTTTCCTACATGCTGGTTAACTCCCCTAATGCCATATGGCCAGTGCTGGGCCTGGTTGAAGTCAGGAGTCTGGAATTCCATCCTGGTCTCCCACATGGGTAGAAAGGGCCCAAGTATTTGAGTCATTTTCTGCAGCCTTCCCAAGCACATTATCAGGGATGGATCTTGACTGGAAGTGGAGCAGCTGGGATTAGGACTCTAACTGGCACTCTGATAAGGGATGCCAGTGTTCCAAGAGGCAGCTTAACTTGCTGCACCATGACTCTGCCCCACCTTCTTTGATATTTGAGATGACTTTTGGGAGATGGGTGGGCAAATATCTGTAAGGTGCACAATGGAAAAGCTGAGGCTTAAGTCATCCAGACATGGTCAGGTTCCCACTCTCATTCTTTTCACATTCTCAGGGCATTTTCAGCAGTAACTGATTTCTAAATTGGATCTTTGTTAATAGGCTATTTTTAAGTAGTATTCTTATTGAAATACTATTTTGTTAACAGTAAAATAAAATCACGCATAAATTAATAATGGGGATACAGTCTGAGAAATGTGTCATTATGTGATTTTGTGGTTGAGTGTACTTCCACAAGCCAAGATGGCCATAATGTCACTAGGCACTTTAATCTTATGTCATATATGCAGTCTCTTGCTGACCAAAATATCATGTAGAAGTATAGACCAGTTGGTGCCACAGCTCAATAGGCTAATCCTCTGCCTTGCGGCGCCGGCACACCGGGTTCTAGTCCTGGTCGGGGCACTGGATTCTGTTCTGGTTGCCCCTCTTCCAGGCCAGCTCTCTGCTGTGGCCAGGGAGCGCAGTGGAGGATGGCCCAAGTGCTTGGGCCCTGCACCCCATGGGAGACCAGGAGAAGCACCTGGCTCCTGCCATCGGATCAGCGCGGTGCGCTGGCCGCAGCGCACCGGCCGTGGCGGCCATTGGAGAGTGTACCAATGGCAAAGGAAGACCTTTCTCTCTGTCTCTCTCTCTCACTGTCCACTCTGCTTGTCAAAAAAAATTTGATTGGAGAGACAGAGACACACACACACACACACACACAGAGAGAGAGAGAGAGAGAGAGAGAGAGAGAGAGAGAGTTCCTCCATCTGTTGAGCCTGGCTAAAACCAGGAGCTGGGAACTCAGGTCTCCCACATGGGTGGTAGGGACTCAAGTACTTGAGCTGTCTCCCAGAGTGTGCATTAGCAGGAAGCTGGAACTGGGAGCAGAGATAGAACTTGAACCCATGTGCTTCAATACAGGATGTGAGCATCCTGCACAGCATCGCAAGTACTAGGCTGAAGGCCTACCCCATTTAGTGGGTTCTGTCCATGTACAGTCAGCACTCTGCTTCTGATGACTCCACATCTGCAGAGTCAACCCACCATAGGTCCAAAATATTAAAAAAGAAAGCAATAAAAATAACCATACAACAACGAAGTTTCCCACAAAGAAAAAGTATAGTAAGACAAGTATTTACATAGCATTGGCATTGTATCAAGGATTCTAAGTGATCTGGAATTGATTTAAAGAATATGGGAGGACACAGCAAACTCACAGAATGACAATCACTTTAAGTAACATTCTGACCTCAGAATCAGCCCTTAAGGCTTCCTGGTCTGGCGGAAAAGCCCATGAGAGCATTTCAGACATGGAAAGCCAAATCAATGCGACAAAAAATGTTCTACATGAAGGATCTCTGCGAGTAAGACCTTAGCGGAAAGACATGGCCATCAAAGAGGGACATACTTTTTTCTAAAGGGAGGAGAGAACTTCTACTTTGCTTATGGCCTTGTCCAAATACTGATAGAGTCTGTGGACTCAAAAGGCAGCTCATGTCAAGAGGCTTGGGTGGTCACTGATGTCATACATAAAAATGTTAACTGTTAAATTAACAACAGGGTTCACTGTGCACTAACTTCCCATGCAGGACCTCTGTCCTCAATGAGTTGTACTATGAGAATTAACTGTAAAACTAGTTCTCAAATTGTGTGTGTGTGTGTGTGTGTGTGTGTGTTCGTGTACAAATCTTTACTTAGTATACAGTTGGTCTTCTGTGTACAAATTTAATTGAAAATTAATCTTAATGTAGAATGAGACTGGCAAGGGGAGAGGGAGGAGGAGAAGGAGGGATGGGAATGTGGGTGGAGGGCTGATATGATGGGAAGAATAACTATATTCCTAAAGTTGTACTTATTAAATTTGTATTCCTTAAAATAAATTAAAAAAAAAAGAATATGGGAGGAGGTGAGTAGGTTATATGCAAATACTATACCATTTTATAAAAGAGACTTGAGCATCAATGGTTTTTGGTATCTGCAGAGGTCTTGGAACTCATCCTCTTTGGATATGGAGGGAAGATTGTATGTACCCATGTAACCATCACACCAGTCATGACAGGAAAATTTTCATAACCTTGGACAGTTCTCTCATTCCTTGTAAATTCATCTCCACCATCCTCAGGTAGTCATGTTTTGATGGCTGCCACTATAACTTAATTCTAGCTGTTTTTATAACTTCCTGTAAATGGAGTAGGGGAGCATGTTTGTACTCTTTCCTGTTTGTCTTTTTTTTTTTTTGACAGGCAGAGTGGACAAAGAGAGAGAAAGGTCTTTCTTTTCCATTGGTTCACCCTCCAATGGCCGCTGCAGCTGGAGTGCTGTGGACTGCGCACTGCGCTGATCCGAAGCCAGGAGCCAGGTACTTCTCCTGGTCTCCCATGTGGGTGTAGGGCCCAAGGACTTGGGCCATCCTCTTCTGCCACAGCAGAGAGCTGGACAGGAAGAGGAGCAACAGGGACAGAATCTGGTGCCCCGACTGGGACTAGAACCCTGTGTGCCGTCACTGCAGGTAGAGGATTAGCCTATTAAGCCATGGCGCCGGCCCCTGTTTGTCTTCTTTAGCTGATGCAATGTTTTGAGGTTCATCTACTTTGTTACATCCATCAGTAGTCTGCTCCTTGTAGTTGTGGGACAGTGTTTGACTGTATGATCATATCACATTCACTCATCCATGGACATTGGAATAAATTTGAGTTTTTTCTAATGTAAGTAAAGCTTCTATGTATATTCCCTATTAGGAACATATGTTTTCCTTTCTCCTGGGAACATACTTTGGGGTGGAATTGCTGGTTGTATGCTAAGTGTGTGCTTAACTTTATAAAGAATGCCAAACCTTTCTCCAGATGAATTGTACAGTTTGACATTTACATTGGCAAGGCATGAGGTAGCAGATAGATTTTGCTCTGGAAAACATCTACCTTTAGGTGTATCTGAAGGTATTTTCCAGTAGAGGAAAGGCTACAGGAATCACTCAGAGGCAGTAGACACTGTAGTGAGCCCTACATACAACATGCCTGTTCTCACCTTTCCCTAGATTACAGAGACACAAGATGAGTCCTGGTCCCAATCCCAGGAGACAAGTCCAGAGACTGCTCTCTTTTCATCTGCAAACTCCAAGCAGTCTCCAGGCCTGAGCATAAGTTCACACTCCTTCTTTGTGTGAAGAGCTCTTGTTCCATAGGTTCTGTAGATTTCCACTGTCATGTATCGAGCGGTCTTCCTTTCTCCTCTATCCTTTCCCAGTACCAATCACTGTGTGTGGATGTACACCCCAGAGCACATTCTGTATGCCATAGGTATGTATTCCCTGTATCACAGCTGTGTGAACTGATGACCTCTTCGTTCCAAGATCCTTTGCCATGAGTACATCCAGGTCCGGCACTTCCCAAGGGGTGCTGAATCCATCACTGGCTGCACATGTAAAGTTCTAGGCATGGACTGCATCTATTTTTATGATTGTCCTATTTATACGGCAAGTGAATTTTTCATTTATGGTGACATAGAGTTAACTTTGTAAACAATGTATTGCTAAAACAGTGCATCTTTGAAGTAAAGATCATTAAATAAATAAAAGCACAGTGGGTCATGAGAACCCAGGATTGGTTATGTATTTAGAAAACTGCAGCTCTGCTACAATTCCTCATTAGCTGTTAAAGACACTCTGAGCAACTTGGTTGATCATTCTAATCAAAAGGGATTAACTAAGCACCTGTTATCACTCAAAACATAATGAGCCCCAAAATAGATATGGGTCCCTGGTTGGGACTGAACGCCAGTGATATTGTTACCAAATATATTCCCGTCAAAATCTTTGTAATATCGAACTCTTGGTGATGTGCAAAAAATCCAAGCATCCAATTAATTTCTGGATCAACGCAGCAGGCTTTCTGATTAAACGTCAAAAATGCTATTCACAGCTCTCTGTGGGTTGGGCTGGTTTCCTGCTGATGGTGGAGGGAGGTATGAAGCTCGCTGCTGGCTCCCTTCTTCATTTCCCATAGACAAGACCCCTTGGGGGTCTTGTGCTGAGTTAGTGCTGAGCTTACCAGGTGCCTGACGATGTCTGCACCATTTTGCTAGTAGGAAGGTAGGCATTAGCCTATGTGTGTCAAAGGGGAAAAAACAAGAAGTTTCCATGGGAAGGAACATAACAGCCTTAGAAGCGTGCCTTGGGAACAGCCCAGTATTTGCACATCAAAGTTCTGTCCACTTCCTGGTAACTTTGTAGGGCATCCCAGCCTCCCCCTTCTCCCCTACCCCAGATATACAAGGAGAATCTTTCTGGCCCACTGCTAAGGGAGCTATTTGATCTGATAATACTGGGTAATGGGACCTTGGGAGGAATTGCACAAATTTCACACCCAGTAAACCTTTTATCCAGAAAAGGGACAGGAGGAAGGAAAAATGGAGGGAAGAAGCAGACTCCATACCCATGTAAACTACACAGACTGAGCACTCTCAGTTTCTTCTGATAAGCTGATGTCTCCCTGTTGGATGTACTATCTCATTAAACTCTGCTAGTGTGCTTACTGCTACTCTCTGTTTGACATCTGAAATTTTATTTTATGGGTGACAAGGACTTATCCCAGCCATCTCTGATAACAATTCGACAGTGCTTTTGTCTGCTCTCTTTAGAGACACGATTTGTACATATCATCTTATTTTAAGTGTTCCTGAGGCTTGCTTGCTTTTGAAAAGTGATATTTACTGGGTGTCCCCTAAGTTCAGGGTACTTTAGCTGCATTTTCCTTTCACTTTCACTTTTAAGCCACAATAGTTCTTTTGCAAATCATCTTTCTCCTAGAAAGCACCATTTGTGGTCTCACTGCTTCCACTCTTGCTCTCTCCATGGCAGACAGATCTTGGAAAAATGCCAAATCTGGGCATGTTCTCTGCCCTTCCATCCCCACCCCAAGGATGTGACTTCCTGGGATGAAGTCACAAATTACAATGGCTCAAACAGGTCATACAACTGGCTCTTTCTACTTCTCCAGTGTCATCTTGTGTCACCTTCTCCTTGGATTGACACATTTCTTCCTTCCCCACAACACACACATCAACTTTCTTTGGATCACAGTCCTGCCTCATGGCCTTTGTACAAGCTGCTGCTTCTGCTCTCAGACACCTGGCTAACTCCTTGTAATCCTTTTAAGGCATTGGGATCTCATTTCTAGTGATACTTTCCCTCACCCAGCAGCCCAGATAAAATTCCCCTTATTAAACATCTTTAAGGCATAGTATTCTTCCAACATAACAAAGCACCATAGTTGTAGGTAAGCCATTATTTCTGTAGTTGTTTTCCTGAAATCTGTTTTACACTACAGATACCAAAGTTTCTGTGGGTAGTGACTCTTCTGGTTTATCCATCAATTAATCTCTGCCTCCAAAGTGACCCCACTTTATGTATAAAGTGTACCCTACAGTGATCAAGGCTGACTCATAACCAATAGAGCATTGCAAAAACATTGGTGTGTGACTTCCATGGTTAGATCACAAAAGATCTTGTGAATGGAATACTATTCAATCATAGAAAATGGAAATTCCATCATTTGCAGCAAAATTATTGGAACTGGAGGATATCACGTTGAGTGAAATAAACCAGACATAGGGAGACAAATACCACGTAGTCTCCCTTTTATGTGAGAGCTAAAACTAGAAACAAAATACTGTGGCTTCCATTTTTCCTCCTCTCTGCGATCACTTGCTTTGGGGAAGTCAGCTGCCATGCTGGGAGGACACTCAAGCCCCCCATGAAAAGCCACACATGGGGCCTCCTGCCAACAACTACTAAGTGTAAGCTATCTTGGAAGTGGATGAAAAAATCTACCTGTGCCTTCAAATGACTTCAGTCCTGGCCACGATTTTGGCTGAAAGCTCACGAGAGATTGAACCACCCAGCCAAGGTGACCTGGAGTTCCTGTCTCATAGAGACCAAACCAGATAAGAAATACACTTTGTTTTATGCTGCCAAGTTTTGGGGGAATTCATTATGCAGCCCATAGGAAACTGCTTCCCCCCCATCCTGGTGCTATTTCTCAACCAATGATGGAGAAGAATTGGCATATTAAGACCTCCAACCTTTCACCTTCCTGTGTTTTTTTCTCCTCTTTATAACACATGCCCAATGTTGCCCAGTGGCACTGAGCTCCAGTTGCCCACAGCTCTAACTCATTACATGTCCTTCCCTGTCTCACACTCCAGCTCCCCTACCTTTGCTTTCTGGGACCAAACCATACATCACACGCTGGTCTGGAAATCCACGTGTCAGGGTTGGCTTCTGGGGGAATCCGCACTAAGATGGTAAATGAGTGTAAAACTCCCTGACATCAGGCAGCCACAGAGATGAATGCATATAGCAGCACGTTTGAAGGAGCAGCACAACTCTGACATAACGGCTGTCATTCTCAAAAGCAAGCTAAGCAGACTCAGACTACTTGACAATTTTATTTCCTCACAAAACCAATTCAGCTTTTGTTTCTTAATCAGTGATTTTGTTGGAAAGGAGGAACGTTTCTCAAGGTGTCAGAGTTACAGTGACAAGAGTCCCATTTTCTCAGCATACAAAAGAGGATGCTATGTCTCTGAGACGTTCAGCAGCTCACCAGTGCCACATGGCTAGGAGGTGACTAGACCCAAAGTGCAGCTCTCTGTGCAGCTGGAGTTTTTAACAAGGCCATTTTCCTACATCATGATACACAAGAGGTTAGGTCAAGGGGTTTTCTGTAGTCTTTAGAAGGAGGGACAATAGGTAAAAACTCTAGGCTTTACAGGGTGTATGGTCTCTGTCACAACTACCCTACTGTGCCACTGTAGTATGAAAGTAACCCCAGACAGTAGGTAAACAGAAGTGTGGCTGTGTTCTGATAAAGCTTTATTTATACAAGCAGGTGGCCAGCCTGCAGAACTTAGCCAAACCTTGAGGTAGATTTAGAGGAGATAATCATCCTTTTTGTCTTTATACTTAAAAAATATATACTTAAATAATTTAACTTTTTAAAGTTCGGGTGACAGAAAGCCAGACAGACACACACAAACTAGCTTCCATACATTCAGTCACTCTCCAAACACCCAAAATGGCAAGAGCTGGGCTGAGGTGGGAACCAGTAGCCATAACTGCAATCCACATTGGTAGCAGGCACCCAACCACCTGAGCTACACTGCCGTCTCCCACGGTCTGCACTGGTGGGAAGCTGGAATCAGGAGCTGGAGCTGGGAATTAAACCCAGGCACTCTGACATGGGTAGACTGAAAACCCACTCTAATTTTAATGCTCTCCCCATAAACTCTTTACCATTTGTGTGCTTACTTAGTTCTGAATAGTATATGAGGTTACTTCATGAAGACTGAAAAAATTGAATTAAAAGATTTATTTTGGTACAAAACTTTTTTTAAATTTTGAAATCGTTGCAAATGAGATATCTTTAAAATGTTCATGGAAAATTCATATTATGAAAAAAAACTCTGCATGGATTTCAAATTTTTTTGCACCAAAATAAAATGCTTTAGTATTTCATGAACTTGTTAGAGTCCTCATATGTAGTTACTTAAATACAAGTGTGTGTGTTTTTCCTCAGACCTAAAGAATATCTGAATACTAAGATGTGTCATTTCCATTTGTCTTTCCCTCATATTTCTGTTGTGTTAATCTTGTATGTTAGCCTTGTAGAGCATTGGGGATATTGTGTCCTAGTCACTGCGTATAATACACAATGGCACACACACAGATGAGACTTCCTTTCCCACACACCAGTATAAGAGTGTATGTTTTGCAAACTGTGTCAATATTAATTACTTGTAATTTAGTGTTCAATATTATTTTCTATATTTATTTAAACACAATGAAATGAGTCTAATTTGGGATGATAAGATTCATTTGCATTTAAATTGATTTTTAAGCATTCCCTATGAGGAACTGATAATATTCATGATTATAATTATACGCATTGTTCCTAGAGCAACTTTGTTTTCCTTTGGAAGGAACTGTAAATATGGTGCATTGAGTTTAATATTAATTATGATGACAGAAAAGGGAAAGGAAGATGGTGGCTGAATAAGGCACTCCAGTGACTACCTCCTAACAGAGATGACATCCATTTATACACCAAGTCACCTTCACAAGAGCTATGAATGTCAGGCCAATGCCTGCAGATGGAATCTCTGGACCTGCTTAGGTGCTAAGTGGAGGTCTGTGGCTCCAGTTGAGTAATCTTATATCCTATTGGCTTGCAGGAGCAGCATTGGGTAGTGAGTCCACCTTCACAGCAGATGGACAATAGCAGGATGGGCTTTGGTCCTAACCCCAGGCTGTTCTGGTATCAGTGGGTTGTGGACTCTGAACATGATCTAGAGTTGTGGCACTGGTGGCCACAGAACTAGGTATCTGGGTCTATATCAGCCACAGGAGAAGGCTTGTAGGGATGGACTATGGACTACTTCCTTGTAGTAATCACCCTAATTCATTCTGAACAACACACCAATTATGAATTTAGGACAATTGTGAGCTTAGGGAGTAGTGTATAGTGTAAGAAGGAAGCAGTAAAAAAAATCAATAGCAGACCTGTGGCAAACCTTGACTTAGGGTATTAGCTAGTACTAAAACAGCAGTATTCATAGGTGCAGAGAAAATAAACAGACTGTTTAGAGTTTCTGGAAAGACAGCCAGAAATGATGCCAGATTACTATAACATATCTTTTGGTGCACAGACAACATCATGCACCAACAAGTGTCAAGAACTTCCAGAGAAACATGGTCATACCTAACAACAACAACAACAAAAAAAGACAATATAACCAACCATCTAGGAACTGAAATTTTCAAATGCTCAGATGAAGATTTCAAAATAGATGTTTTAAGGAAACTCATTAAAGAAAACGTGTCTGATAAAGAGATGGAAGTAATTAAAGTAAATCAAATAGAAATCTACATTAATGAGATTAGAACTGTGATACAAGGTATTGATAGCAGAATAGATGAAACAGAAGGAAGAATCAGTGAGCTTGAAGACAGGCTTTTTGAAAATATTCAATTGGAGGACAGAAAAGAAATAAATGAATCAAGAGAAAAGAAGAAAGTTTACAGGAACTTTGGGACAGCATGAAAACAGCAAATATCTGAGTTATAGGAGTTCAAGAGGGAGTTGAGAATGCCAAAGGGGCAGACAAATATTCAAAGAAGTAATAGCAAAAAAGTCCCAAAACTTAGAGAAAGAGAAAAGTACAGGTACAGAAAGGTCAAGGGTCACCAGTTGGATTCAGCCCCAAGACACATTATAATCAGGCTCTCCAAGTTTTAGAGAAGATTCTCAAGGCTGCAAGGGAAAAGAAATAACACAGAAAGTGGTCCTGATTAGCCTTACTGTGGATTTCTTAGCAGAAAGCTAAAAGGAGTTCTTCAATCTGAAAGAAAGAGGTATTAACAAATAAGAATAAAATATCAGAAGGTAGAAAACTCGCTGGTAAGAGTAATGATACAGACAAATTCAGAATGCTCCAAAATTGTAAACTGGGTACATAAATCACTCATATCTTTAATGTGAAGATTAAAAATAAGAAAATTACGGCCAGGCATGGTGGCACTGGTGGGGATGCCCGCATCCCATATCAGATCACTGGTTCATGTCCTGGCTCCTTCACTTACTGTCTAGTTTTCTGCTAATGTACCTGAGAGGCAGCAGGTGATGGCCCAAGTACTTGGGTCCTGCCACCCATGTAGGAGACCCAAATGAAGTTCTTGGATCCTGGCTTTGATCTGACACAGCCCTAACAGTTGCAGTCATTTGGGGAGTGAACCAGTGGATGGAAGATCTTTCTCTCTCTGTGACTCTGTCTTTCAAATAAATAAGATATTTTTAAAAAAGAGGCATTATAGAAAGAGGTAACATGGGACATTAAAAATTCAAGATGTGGGGAGAAATGTAGTGCAAGTAAGTTAAAAAAGTTCTCTAAACAAATGAAAACACAAACACAACATTCCAAAACCTAAGGGATATAGCAAATGCAGTACTAGGAGGGAAGTTTATATAGCAATCAATGCCTGCATCAAAAAAGGGTAAACCTCTCAAATGAATAACTTACCGTAGAACCTCTAAGAACCAGAAAACAAGAACAAATCAAATCTAAAGTTAGTAGAAGGAAAGAAAGAATAAAGCCAACAAGACAGAAAGTGACATTGCGACTGAACAAAAAATAAGAAAATAATCAGTGAAACAAAAAACTTGCTCTTTGAAAATATATGCAAAATTGACAAACTATTGGCTAGACTAGCTAAGAAAAAAGAAAGAATATTCAAATACCGAAAATCAGATGAAAAGAGATATTGCCACTGGCATCCCAGCAGTGCAAGGGATTTTTTTAGATTACTATGAACAATTTTATGGCAAGAAATTTGACAACCTGGAAGATACAGATGAATTCCTGGATACATATACCTTACCAAGAGTGAATCATGATGAAATAGGATAACTAAATAGATCAATAACAAGTAGCGAGATTGAGTAAGTAATAAAAAGTTTTCCATTAAAGAAAAACCAGAAGGCTAAACTCCTGAATTCCACTAAACATTTAAAGAAGAACCAACACAAATCCTTAAACTACTTCAAAAAATAAGAGGAGGAAATTCTTCCAAACTCATCCCATGGCCAGCATTATCTCGATACCAAAAGCAGAGAAGGACACAACAAAAAAATAGCTACAGGCCTATATCCCTGATGAACATAGATGCAAAAATCCTCAACAAAATACTAGTAAACTGAATCCAGGAGCACATAAAAATGTTGTACACCATAATTAAGTTGGATTCATGCCAGAGATACAAGGACAGTTGAACGTATACACATCAATGAACATGACACATCACATCAACAGAATGAAGGGCAAAAATCATATAATAATCTCAATAGATGCTGAAAAGGTATTTGATAAAATTCAGCATGATAAAACTTTGAACAAATTAGGTATAGAAGGAACATACCTCAATATATTAAAGATCATACACTACAAACTAACAGCTAACATTGTATGGGGAAATGCTGAGGATTTTATCTCTAAATCTGGATTGAAACAAGGATATCTCCTCATTATTTTTGTTTAACATATTACTGGAAATCATATCAGAGCAATTAGGCAAGAGAAAAACAAAGGACATTAAATTTAGAATGGAGGAAGTAAAACTGTCACTCTTTGCAAATGATATGATCTTATATATGGAAAACCCCAACAACTCCACCAAAAAGCTATGAGAAATGATAAACAAATTCAGCAAGGTTGCAGGACTCAATGTCAATATGTAAAAGATCAGTAGCACTGTTATATATACCTTTAGTGAATTATCTGGAAAAAAACAAGAAAGAAATCCCATTTCCAATACCTACAAAAATAAGATAAAATGAAATACCTAGGAATAAATTTAACCAAAGAAGCGAAAGATCTCCACAGTGAAAACTATAAATCATTAATGAAAGAAATTAAAAGGGAAACAAGGACATGTAGACATCTTGTGTTAATGGATTAGAAGAATTAACATCATTAAAATGTCTATACTACTCAAAATGATTTACAGCTTCAATACAATCTTTATCAAAATACCAATGTATTTTTAACATAACTAGAAAAAGATACTACTAGAATTTGTATGGAGCATTACAAAAAATCCTGAATAGCCAAAGCAATTTTGAACAAAGAGAACAAAGCTAGAAGTATTACACTACCTAGCTTTTAATATGTTACAAAGATGCAGTTATTAAAGCAGTATGGTGCTGGCATTAAAACAGATGTATGGACCAGTGGAACAGAATTAGAGACCCCAGAATTAAACCTGCCAGCCTACTGCCAACTGATCTTTGACAAAGGTGCTAACAGAATGCACTGGAAAAACAACAGTGATTTCAATAAACAGTTTTGCTGGAAAATTGGATATCCACATGAAGAAGAATGAAACCAGACCGTTATCTCTTATCATGTACAAAAATTTCTTCAAGATGGATTAAAGACATGAAACTTTGAGATTATTGCAAGAAAACATACAAGAAATGCTTCAGGACATTGAAACGAGCAAGAATTTTTTTGGATGAAACCTTCAAAGCATAGCAAACAGAAGTAAAAATAGATAAATGGAGTTTCATAAAACTAATGAGATTCTGCAAAGCAAAGGAAAGAATCAACAGGCTGAAGAGAAAGCCTACAGAATGAGAAAAAATACTTGTGAGCTGTACATACAACAAGGGGCCAATAACCAGAATATTAAGGAACCCAAACAACTCAATAACAAAACACCAAATAGCTCAACTAAAAATGGGCAGTACATTTAAATAAGCAGCTCTCAAGGGAAGACATACAAATGATCAACACATACATGAAGAATGCCCAGCATCAATGACCATCAGCAAAATGTAAATGAAAGCTACAATGAGAGACCAGGTCACATTTGTCAGATTGACTATTACCAAAAAGACAAAAGAGAACAAATGTTGGCGAGGATGTGGAGCAAAGGGAACCCTTGCACACCATTGGTGGCAATGCAAATCAGCTCAGCATTTGTGGAAAACAGTATGGGGGTTCCTCAGAAAGTAAAAATAGAACCCCATATGATCCAGCAATCTCACAACTGGGTTTATATGTCCGAGGGAAATAAAATCATTCGTTCAAGGAGACATATGCATTTCCCATGTTTATTGCAGCAATGACAATAGCCAAGAAATGGAAGCGACCTAAGAGTCTGGTGAGTAGATAAGGAAAATGTGGTACCTACACACCATGGAATCCCACTCAGTCATACAAAGGATGACATCTTGCAATTTGTTTTTTTTTATTTTTTTAAATTTCTATTTAATGAATATAAATTTCTAAAGTACAGCTTATGGATTACAATGGCTTCCCCCCCATAACGTCTCTCCCACCCGCAGCCCTCCCGTTTCTCACTCCTTCTCCCCTTCCATTCACAACAATATTCATTTTCATTTCTCTTATATATAGAATCAGCCCTTAGGGCATTCGGATCCGGCTGAAAAGCCCATGAGAGTATTTCAGGCATGGAAAGCCAAGACACTCTGGCAAAAAAAAAAAAAAAAATGACCTAAATGAAAGCTCTCCACCAGTGAGATCCCAGTGGAAAGAACAGGTTATCAAAGGAGGTGCCTTTCTCTGAAGGGAGGACATCTTGCAATTTGTAACAGGATGGATGGGACTGGAAGTCATTGTGCTAAGTGAAATGAGCCACGCACAGAAAGACAAGGGTCACATTATTTCACTCATATGTGGAGTCTCATAGAAATTAAAAGTGTAATGGTAGTTACCAGAGACTGGGGAGAGAAGAGAGGAGGGAGAAGAGAGGGATGGGAACTGCTGAAAATAGATACAAGTTATAGCCACATAGGAGTGAGAAGTTCTGGGTTTCTGTTGTTCAGAAGGGTGACTATAGGCAATGTTAATGTACTGCATATTTCTCTACTTCAAAAATCCTAGAGGATAGGATTTTGTATGCTTCTACCATTAAAAAATGTTAAATGCTTGAGGTGACAGGTGTATTTACCAAGATTGGACATTATAAAATGTATACACGTAGTAGGACATCACATGGCATTCATAAGTATGTACAATTTTATGTCTTTAAGATGAAAAAAAATGATGACACTAGAAGACCACATTTCTCTAAAGAACTCATGGATCGGGGCAGGCGCTGCAGAGCAGTGGGTTAAAGCCCCAGCCTGCAGCACCAGCATCCCATATAGGTGCTGGTTTAGTTCTGGCTGCTCCATTTCCCATTCAGCTCCCTGCTAATGCACCTGGGAAAGCAGAAGAGAATGGCCCAAGTCCTTGGACCCCTGCATCCATGTGGGAGACCCGGAAAAAGCTCCTGGCTTTGGATTGGCTCAGTTCCAGCAATTGTGGCCATTTGGGGAGTGAACAAGAGGATAGAAGACCTCTCTCTCTGTTTCTACCTTCTCTCTGTAACTCTTTCAAATAAATAAAATAAATCTTAAAAAAAAAAAAACTCCATGAATCAAGTTCTTGTATTTTGGAAATTCCCTTGTCCTAGGAGTAGTGAATAATTAAAGCTTTTACCTAAGGACATTGGCATACATATCTTTTTTTGGTATTTGTTTTTATAGTTTTCAAAAATTTTTGAATATTTATTTGAAAGGCAGGATGATTGTGAAGGAAGGAGGTCGGGGGGGAGGGACAGAGAGCGAGAGAGAGACAGAGAAAGAGAGAGAGAGAGAGATTGAGAGAGACAGAGACTCCCCCAAATGGCCACAACTGCTGGGCCTGTGCCAGATCAAAGCCAGGAGCCAGGAACTCTGGGTTTCCCACGTGGGTGGCAGGGGCCCAAGTGCTCTGCTTTTCCAGGCCACATCCTCTGCTTTTCCAGGCAGATTAGCAGAGAGCTGGAGTGGAAACAGAACAGCTGTACTGAACCAGTGTTCTGATATGGGATGCATCACAAGTGGTGGCTTAACCCACTGAGCCACAACACTGAGTCCTCAGAAACACTTCTGATACATAGACTGGTATAAAAACTTTGAGTTTATTTTTCAGTGTGAAAATGCATGCTTTGAGAAATCAATGACTGTAACACAAATGAATGAGTAAAAAGCACTGAGGAACTCATTCCTGGTGCTTTGTTTAGTTCTTTTGTTTTCATGAGAAGTCTCTGTTCCTTGGTTTATAGCTATGGAAAAATGTACCAGTTCTCTGCAGAAACCAGGAAGCACTAAAAAGTATTCATTTCTTGGGGAGATCATCTTGTGGGTGGCACTGACCAACAGCTTTGCTTTCGTAGCAAAATGCTGCTGTTTACTGAGATATACACAAATAATTTCTACAATGAGCAGAACACAAAGAGGACCGTCACAAATACAGAGGGGCTCTGTCAGGGCAAGCATGGCTTGAAGAAAGGAAAGTGTGACAGTGAAAGAGAAGAAAACCATACCTCCCTCAGCCAGGCTGCCACTGTTCCAGCCACTGTGCTGTGTTGAGGGTGCAGAGGTGAACACAGCAGCGAAGATCTCTGCCCGCCCTGGGGCTGGCATTCCAGGGGGAGGCACACAGGCAACACCGCACAGGCTATTTTAGGAACTAGGAAGGGACTAAGCAGGGTGTGATATAGAAGCTGAGAGGGGCCCAGCTGTGTCTTGCAGTAGAGTCCATCATGAGCAGGACAAAGATGGAAAAGGTGACCGAAGGAAGCACCTGCCAAGCCTCATGGGCAAGAAGAGGGGCACAGGGAGCCCCCAGATGGGTTTAAGCAGGAGACAGAAATGTTTCCAACTACTGTCGTCTTTGGAATGACTTTCTAAGTGTTTTGGGGAGAAGGCACTGGAGAGGCTAAGCAAGAAGCTTTTGTGGGGTCCAGGAGAGAAGTGAGGTTGGCTTGGGCCTTGGGCTGATGGTGGAAGTATCACAGGGACAGAGTGGAGCCAGCAGAATTGACTGGGTCAGGGGAACGGGGGAGGAGGAGCCAGGAGTGACCTGAGTGTTGGGGACGTTAGTCAGGGCGTCCATGGTAGTGCCAGCTGTGAGCAGGGGGAGACTAAAGGGGGGCCAGGTTCAGTGAGGCAGGCATGACAGATGGTGAACTTCACATTTTGCTCCTCACTGGCTGTGTGAGCTGGGGCAAATCACTAACCTCTCTGATCTTCAATTTCCCAACTGAGGTGGATAAGCAAGTGTCCATTTCACTGGATGAATATGCAGGTTAAATGTGAAATACAAAGCCATGGCATGGTGTGTCCTCAACATATGTTGGGTTCTAGTACTCCTTCTATCTAGAAGAAGTCAATGGAGAAAAACAGGGGTCCAGCAGGGTGCAAAATCTCAGAACCAGAGTGGTAGGAGACAAATCATGGATCTCATACTTTGTTCATGAACAATCAACTCCCCACAGGAATGAAGACAGATTTGTGAGCTAAAACCAAGGAAAAAACATATCCAAATTCTCCAGTAAAATTGTCATGTAGGATAGGATAATTGTGATTGCTTGGGAGTGATTAATTGAATTGTTTCTGAGCCTTGGCATGGGATCATTCACAGAGAATACTTCTTTGTAAGGTACCTTGTAAAAATCCCAAGCAGGTACTGACTGTATCAAAAGACTCAGTGTCCATCTGGCCACCACAAAGTCACCCACACAGACACTGGGCTCCTTCTGAGTCTTCTGGAATATTCTCTACAAGTTATAGAGAGGCTATGTGGGTACCTGTTTGTGGGTCTGGTGGAGCCAAAAAGGAGGGGTGGGTGGCTCAGCAGCTGCAGAATAGCACCAATGCTTTGAGTACTCTGGGAAATTCATATATTTTTGATAGATCAACAAATGGCATGAGAGTTTATATCAGCAATACAAATACTCATCATACTTCCTTGATTCCTAAGACAATCAACCCCATTTCACAGTTGAGCAAACTGAGGACCCTACACCTCAACTCTTGCTGAGTTTTCTTTGCACTGCCTCACGGGGAGTCCTTGAACTAGTGCTCTGAAGAACTTAGATTTATGCTAAACCCTGTATTTAAAAACTGGCAAGGTTTGCACTATAAAACATACCTCCTATTTCCATAGCTTAATAAAAACATCTCCCACACAGTGTAATATATCTTATTCTTCCTCCTACCACAGGACTGATTATGGAGAGGTTCCATGAACACAACCCTGAAAATGCACACCTCGCCATAGTACATCGGGTGATGCTCAGGAACACTGTTAGGAGCCAAGCCCTGGTTGCTTGTACTTGGCTTCAGGTTTTAATTATTGGTTAGTCATTAAGGGCTCTTCCTTTGTGAAAAATAATTTCCTGTAGGTTGGAAGTCAGCAGGTGGAGAAGCTAATCTTATTTCTGTCAGAGATTCCCTCTGCCTTGGCCTCGGCAGGATGGAAAATTTTGCTTTGTTCCAAGCTCCAAACTGCTCAGATGTAAGATCAGGATTCTCAGGAGCCCACCCTGAGATGAAGGTGGTGGACAAGTGATTTATGAAGGCTGGACTCCCAGCAGAAACCAATGAGGGAGTCGAGGAGCCAGAATGGGACAGTGGAGGAAGCCAGGCCAAGGTGGCACTTCAGGCAAAGACCAGCAGGGGTGGTATTTGCCTGCTCCCGCAGGTGACTCTGGAAGGTTAGTTACTGTTCCTAACCTGAGATAAGGTTTTCATACTCCACAGGGAGTCATAGATTAATAGCTGCTCTGCGTGGATGTAAATTCCTGGATGCTATGTCTCCATGCATATGGCACAGAGCAGGTTGCAGTAGTCCTAGGGCAATCCTCCCAAGGAGGTGGGGATGGATATGCAGCCGTGGGAGGCAAAAAAAGAGCAAAGCAGGGCTGGAGGCCTACAAAAATGGCACCAAGGAATCAGAGCAGGCATCTCCTGCCCCAGAGGGGTCCCTGTAGTGGCTGAATGTAGGAGTCATAGGTGGCCAAAAGTGGGTTGGGAGGAAGGCTTGAAGCTCGCACAGGCAGCTCTTAGCCTGTCTGTGCCCTGTGTGTCAGCACTGCGGTATGAACTGGTGATACCTGCAGCCACTGGGAGATGCTGGAGGCCTGAGTCCCAGGACTAGCTCTGCTGTCACCTGCTGTGTGACTGCTCACAATTCACCTTCTTCCTGGGTCTGATTCCTCCTCTGTGCAATGAAGGATGGGACCAAGAGCCTCTAAAAATTCCTGAGTTGTTGCAGGCTGGACCTGAGCACAGCTAAGCCCATCTATCTGTGTTCCCAGAGCCCTTGTTTGAATTGTGTAGCATGCAGAAACTGTAAACGGACATTACACACCGGTAAACGCCCTCCCTCAAACCAACACCTAAATCAACCTGATGTGCAGGCAGTTTCAGTTTTGAGAAAACACGTGATGGAGCAAAGGGGGATGGGACGGGCCTTCTGTCTCTGTTGATCAAGGACTGAGAATTCCCGGGAGATGGATTTTGGCCACGGGATTCATCTCAAAGTCTACACATCTTTGCTCACTGTGACTCCAGAGGGGTTTTGATTTCCTGTGCTTCCATGGGGATCGCTTTTGGCCTCCGACCTGGTTGATCCATGTCCCCACTGAGCGTGTAGCCCTTTATATGCCTTCCATGGGTCTATGTGCCTACATCTAAGCAGATTATATTTATAAGGTGACCTTCAGGATTGAAATATAATTCTTCAATCAAGCAATGGGTTACGAATTTTGTATTCTGCAATATATGGGGCCTGGCTTAGAAATGGATTAAAAGGCAAAACAAAGGAAGATTAGTCATGAAGTTTTGGCATATTCTGTAGTAGCAGGAAAGCGTAAAGAAAATATGAAAACTCAGAATCGAATCCACTAGTTGCTCCTTTTAATTTCATTTTCAAAATGCTTTCTATGGGACCGGCACTGTGGCGTAGCAGGTAAAGCTACTGCCTACAGTGCTGGCATCCCATATGGGTGCCAGTTCAAGTCCTGGCTGCTCCACTTCAGATACAGCTCTCTGCTATGGCCTGGGAAAGCAGTTGAAGATGGCCCAAGTCCTTGGGCCCCTGCACCTGCATGGGAGACCCAGAAGATCCTGGTTCCTGGCTTCTGATCGGTGCAGCTCTGACCGTTGCGGCTATTTGGGGGAGTGAACCCGCTGATAGAAGACCTCATTCTCTCTCTCTCTCTCTCTCTCTCTGCCTTTCTATAGCTCTGCCTTTCAAATAAATAAATAAAAATCTTGTTTTAAGATTTTTATTTATTTATTTGACAGGTAGAATTACAGACAGTGAGAGAGAGAGACAGAGAGAAAGGTCTTTTGCCCATTGGTTCACTCCCCAAATGGCCGCAATGGATGAGCTGTGCCAATCCGAAGCCTAGAGTCAAGTGCTTCTTCTTGGTCTCCTATGCAGGTGCAGGGGCCCAAGCATCCAGGCCATCTTCTACTGCTTTCCCAGGCCATAGCAGAGAGCTGGATGGGAAGAGGAGCAGCAGGGACTAGAACCGGTGCCCATTTGGGATGCCGGTGCTGCAGGTGGAGGATTAACCTAGTGCGCCACAGCGCCGGCCCCTCAAATAAATAAATCTTTTAAAAAAAACCATGCTTTCTATGAATTCATTGTGTCCTGGTTGCAGGAGGACATTAAGTGTACGGACTCTGGTCTGACCACTTTGGGCCTGGGATCTGCCTCTGCTAAAGTCCAGCCATACTGGGGTGGCGCTGTGGCGTTGTAGGTAAAGCCCTGGCCTGCAGTGCCGGCATCCCATATAAGCGCCAGTTCGTGTCCTGGCTGCTTCACTTCTGATCCAGCTCTCTGCTATGGCCTGGGAAAGCAAAACAGTCGAAGATGGCCCAACTCCTCGGGCTCCTGCACCCGCATGGGAGATACCGGGAGAAGCTCTTGGCTCCTGGCTTCGGATCAGCGCAGCTCTGGCCTTTGCGGCCAATTGGGGATTGAACCAGTGGATGGAAGACTTCTTTCTCTCTCTCTGTAACTCTAAGTAAATAAGTCTTAAAAAAATAAAGTCTAGCCATACTAACTCTGGCAAAATTCCTTAACAACAGTGAGTGCTTACTGAAGATGTGTTATTTGCCAGGAGGAGTTCCAAGGGCTTTGCATACCACTTAATCAAATTATCACAGTCACCATTAAGGTCAGTATTAGCAACCTATTTTACAGATGAGAAAACTGATGCATGGCGAGATTAACTTGCCCAGGGTCACTTAGTTAGCAAGTGGTTAGGAGTGATATTGACAGATTCAGGGAGGCTGACTCCAGAGCACTTAACTCCCACACTAGATTTTTCTTAGTCTACAGTTACAGTGGATTTATTATTTATGAAAGAGCCTCATATGGTATTAGGTAAAGAATATATGTATTTTTGAGATAAAAGCAAATACAATAAGACTCACAAACCCTGAAGTGTTCTATTTTTATCCACTTAAAGAAAAATCATGCTCAAATATCCACGCTAATTAATAAGGCTGTAATAGTTGTCTATTGCCATATTACAAATTACCACAAACAATGGGTGAAAGCAACACAAATGTATTACCTGAGTTTTCTGGAGGTGGGTTAATGGGGTCCATTGCTCAGGGTCTCACCTGGCTGAAATTAAGGTTTCAGCTGGGGCTGGGACTGCAGCTAAGGCTTGGGGTCCTCTTGAGTTCACAGGTTGTTGGTAGAATTTAGTTGTCTGTGGTTTAGGACTGGGGTTCTTGGTTCCTAGGGGGCCACCATTCCTGGCCATGTGACCCTCTTCACATCATGGCAATAACTCACAAAACTCTCTACTGTTTTAAATCTCACTGACTTCTTACTTCTCTGACCTGCAGATCCTATTTAAAGGGCTCACCTGATTAGTGCAAGCCCACCAGGAGACTCCACTTTGATTAGTTCAAAGTCAACTGTTTAGAAATCTTAACTACATCTGAAAAATTCTTTTAAAGCTGTCACTTAGTCATGGAGTGACATCCCATCATACTCATAGGTCCTGTCCACACTCTGGGGTGTGGATTACAGAGTTTTTACCCCGGGGGTGGCAATCTTGGGGCCACTTTAGAACTCTGTCTATTGTAAGAGGCAAATGTGAATCTGACAGAGATTAAGGGTTAGACCTATCATCCATTTCTAGTTTTCTAATGAGGCAACAAAGAACAAGGAAAGATTATTGAGGAATTTTAAAGGGGAGAATGGGATGTAATTGGAATAGCAGAGTGCCTCATGATTCTTTGACACAGCTATGAAAATACATCACCCATTGTGTAACTCCATGGCTCAGGGTCTGGTTCTCTTTAATCAAAGCCTGGGCATTGCTTTTTGGTCTTTGTTGCCACCTTAGAAAACTTAGAATTAGGTGATGGGTCAGGTCCTTAACCTCTTAGATCCACAGGGTCCCTGGAAGAGACCACATCCAGCCTAGACTCCAGCGGATGCAGCCACTTGGACACTGTTGCTTGGTGATAAGACATGGACAAGTCTTGAAGATGGCTACTCCACTTTGCTGTGGTTTCATCCCACTGCTTTCCTTCTGGGGAGAGCCCATGGTTCAGGAATCTGGGCAGATCTGCCTCAGATACCCAGACCTGTGGCTTTAAGACCATATAATTGAGAATAGGAGCATGAGGAAAGGGGAGAAATAAAAATGGAGCTGACCTTAGTAGGAGAAGCATTTTTCATCACAATTGTTGCTGGGAGTTATTGGAAAATTAATGGTTGGTAAGGTCTGTTTTAAGCAAGGATTGGTTTTTGGTTCTGAGGTATAAACTCAAAAAGAAAAACTCTTGAAATGTTTCACATTTGGGAATTCAACGACTGTACACTAATATTGTGAAATAAGAAAGAAAGACAGTGGCGAAAAGAGATCTTTAAAATATTTTTCTATTAGCACAAATGATGGGTTGTGGTATAATATGAATATAGCTACAATTATTCTGAAGTTATGTTTGTTGACTAACAGAATAACACCCAAATAGTTTCCTTAGCATCAATCCATCATCCACTCATCCATCCCTCCATCCATCTATCCATCTGTCCACTCATCCACTCATCCATCCATCCGCAGATCCATCTATTCATCTGTACATCCATCATCCGTCCACCCATCTATCCATTCATCTACCTATCCATCATTCATCCATAATTCAGGAAAATTCTCTGTTAATGATCTCCTTGGGATATTAGGCCTCCAACTGATTCTCTCATGAGCCAAAGCATTGGGAGACACCATCCTGGCCTTTAAGTTGCTTAAATTTAGTCAAAGAAACAAAACTCCATTGAAGGCCTTTGGGGAATTTGGGGTATGTAAATGATTTTTGTGGATTACTTTTGCTCTAGGCTTCTCAGCGTAAGCAAAATTCCAGATACAAATCCAATCACTTTTGGCCCAGTATCATATTGAACAATCTTCCAGATAAATTCCAATGCTGTTACCGATCCAAGGAAACAAGTTCATTTCCCACGTTATCAGCAGCTGCTCATTCTTTAAATGCATTTAAGTATCTTTGCTTTTCTTTTAGGGTTGACTTGGTTGTTCTGAAGGCAGTGGTGTTTTACTTGTGGGATAGCACCGAGCACATTATGTTATTATGCACTTGTGTGTGAACTCTCCAAGGGCAGGGCCCAATTGTTCACATTTTATAAATCAGTTCCAGTACAGCACCTTGCACGCTGTAGGAAGTCAGTAGAGGCCTCTTTAATGTTGCTGGGGTTCAGTGAACAAAAACCAGCCAATTGAGCAATTTGAAAAAATCTATTGGCTAGATTCCCTTATTTGCTTTTCGCTGTAGCTCTATGTCTAGATCTAAACAAGTAGTTTCATTTTGTTAAACAAGACCAAAGTATGTTCCCATAAAAATGGAAAGTTTCCTCTCATACACTGGTTGAGTCAGATGATAATCATTTGAGCAGCAGTCTATCGAAATGATTAAAAAAAGTTCTTACTCCCAGTCTGGCCTCCTGGTGAGAAAATGTACACTATAATTTGGCTAGAATTCATGAGAACATTGAAAAAAAAATCAGCCTCTCTTTTCATAAGACACAAAGGTTATTTAAGCCTCAATTTCCTATGCAAAATTAATGTGCTTATTTAAATATTAATAGGTCTAAAAGCCAGGAGCAACATGTGTGATCAATACTTCATAGCATCTGCGTCATTCGGGGCTGGGGACTGTGCCCATCTCCAGCGGTCACCCTTTCATTGTGGCATCCGCATGCCACCTGGAGCCCTGGTGTGCACACTGCTGCTGAGCCCAAGGCACTTCCTTCAGGCTCAGCACTGGTGCCCCTTTAGAGCTCTCCACGGGGCCCCTTCTTCAGAGACAGCCACCTGTCAGGAGCCATCAAAAGAATGGAAACTGCAATCCCTTAAGGGTTGGGCTTTTCCACTCTTTATAAGTTCTGTTGGTGAAATAACAACCCCGGGGCATAAACAATGTTCCCTAATTTGAACCAAACAAAGAGTATCATCTGTACTCTTACTCTGGGGACCTAATTGCATTTCCACTGGCCTGTGTGGGTTGCAGCCTTACAGAAGAGAAACAGCTATGGTTATCTGCAAGTGGAGGATCCACCTTGAGAATCATGTTATCTCCAGGCCATTGGCCGTGGGGCCCCAGATTCCACAGTCCCCAGTTCCTTTTGTCAGGGAATAGAATAGGGGCTTTTACCTAAAGGTGGCTGAGAGCTGGGAATTAGAGGGTTCTTTGTGCTGGCATTACCCATCTTTATCCATAGAGGGTCATTGTACGATTTGATTCCTGGTTGCACTTGCAATAGTACTGGTACCTGAATGAATATTCAATGCAATTTAACAAATCTTTGCTAAATGCCTGATTTACACTGTGTTAAATGTTGAGAAAGAAAATATGATCAGAGTACACACACTTTCCTACAAAGAGCCAATAATCAAAATCTGATGCAGATGCACATTACTGGTGACTAGCACCATTGAATCAGTAACTGAATGGTATACCTAGGTTTGATCCACAGCTCGGGCTCCTAATTCAAGCTTCCTGCTAATGTGGACCCTGGAAGGCAGCAAGTAAGTTCTCAAGCACTTGGGTCCCTGCCTCCTATGTGGGGGACCTGGATTGAGCTCCTGGATCATGGCTGCAGCCTATCCTGGTCCTGACTGTTCCAGGCATTTGGGGCATGAACCAGCAGATGGAAGCATCCTTTCTCTCTGCCTCCCAAATAAGTAAGTAAAAATTAAAATTGAAACCCATCCATAATTTCCCATAATATGCATTTCCCATGAGTTTTTGAAGACCCCTCATAAGTCTCATATGTCAAGCATATGTAACATGAAGCATTTCCACAGCTTATGACTACAGTGCAGCTGGGAGACAGGTGATCTAGTCCAGGCAGCTCTGCTCATCTCAGCAAGGCTTGCTTGTTTCTGAGGGCTGAGGTTTGGCTGGTGCTGCTGGGGTTCCGCCAGGCAGCTCTGCTTCCTGCTGTAGTGTGTCAAGCTGCGGCAGCAGGGGTCGCCCTTCTCCACGTCTCGCTCCTCCTCCCGGCTCCAGTGGGCTAGCCTAGACAAGCTCTTCTAATGGTGATGGAAGAGGTCTGGTAGCACATGCGGGAACCCACATGGCCTCTTGAACAGGCTCCAGACTGGCACACTGCCATTTCTGTGTTACTTACTGCTTGCTATGTTTTGTTCCTACACATAATGAAGGGGTCTTTAAAAAACTTCATGGAAAATGTGAATTATGAAAAAACCTATGCATGGATTTCAAATTGTTTTTGCACCAAAATAAACATATTTAAATTTCATTTTTCTGCAAGTGTTTTAAAGTACCCTTGTACATATCTAGGATAAAGCTTAATTTGTAAATTAGGAATAGTAAGAGATTAACAGTAACTAATAATAAAATGTAACAATTATAACAATATGTTGTAGCAAAAGTTGTGCGAGTGTGGTCTGTCTCACAACATCTCTTATTGTACTGTATTCATCCTTGCTGTGATAATTTGAGATGATACACTGATGCCATGAAATGAGGTGAGTGACATAGGCACTGTGATGTAGCATTAGGCTTCTAAATAAAAGCTACCTGAATCCAAGCACTGTGATATCACAACATTGATCAGATTACCAAGACAGCTATCAAGAGACTAATAGGTGGGTAGTGCATACAGCATGGATGCACTGAACAAAGAAATGGTTCCTGTCTCTGGCAGGATGGAGCTGGCAAGTTCAAGATTTTCATTATGCTACTCAGAGTGGTGTGCACTAAAACACTTTAGAGCTGTTCATTTCTGTGTCTCTGTTTAATGTTTTTGAATTGCAGTTGACTATGGGTAACTGAAACCAGAGGAAGAAAAACAGTAGGCAAGAGGGCATATACTGTATATTATTGCTTTAAGTAAGTCACAGGGACCAACCTAAAGTCAAGGGAGTAGGACAAATATGTCAGCCCTTTTGATGGAGGCTCTGCAAACCTTCCTGGCAGAAGCTGAAGCTGCAGGTCTGGGGAAGGACGTGGAGGTGGAGTCAACAGTCTTCTATGTTGGATTCACTCAAGAATTCATCAAGGAGAAACTCAGGAAGAGTGTATGGATCTGGGCAGACTGTCAGCAAGGGATCCTGGGGCTGCCCAGAGCTGCCTCACAGTCACTAGGGCCACAGTAACCCATTCACCTTAGAGTCTGGGCCTCCCGCTGTGGGCCTGGACACAATCTCATTTGGAGAAATTGCTGCCTTCCAAACCCACCTTGGGGATTAGCCCTCCCTTGTGAGTCTCCATGAATATCCTTTTAGCTCAGAGATCTGTGAGGAGCAGAGGACACACATCAGAAGTGCTGCATCCTCTGGGGCATCCTTCGTCACTGCACCTCTGGCTGGCAGCAGTGGGTCTTCTCTCTTCCTCTCACTTCTCTTTTCTTGGTTGCTATTTTTCAAGCCTTTGAGATTTATTTTGGTATCCTCTGCTTTTTGGCCTGAACGCTGCCTGCCTAGAATCATACACTTAGCCTGGATGAGACACCCGTTTTATCTCTTTTGATGCCTCTGAGCTTCCTGGGAAGTACACTGAGACCTGACACGGGTGTGTTGAGGCACATCCCTGCTTCTTTTCCATCAGAGCGACCTGAAATTGTGCAAGATTGCCATCTGGATTCTTTGGAGAAGGAAATTAATGTTTATTGAGCATGTATTATGTGCCAGGCCCAATGTACATCACATCAATTATATCACACCACAAACATGACAACACATTCATTTCACTCATTTCATAAATGATCAAATTAAAGCTTTAATATTCTAGGTTAAGGCTGCACACCGATGAGGAAAGGAGCCAGGATTTATATTTGAGTTTGACTCAGTTTCCACTGTTGTCATAAAGTCTGAATCAGATCATTGCTTGTTGACTGATTTCCAACTATCAGCATATGTAGCTTTTTGCCTGAAGACTCTGGCTCATGGACCCTATTCTGCTTGCTTATAGAACAGACTAGAAGAGGACACACTTCCAGGAATTATTCCATTTCTCCTCGCTTCACCCCTGCTCCTGGGTGGCAGCTCTCTGCCAGTGATTGACAGGAGCTGGTGAGGCTCTGTCTGCACTGCTTCCCTGGATCCTGCAGAGAGGAGCTTCTGCTGCTCTCAGTGGTAACAGACCTTTCCCGCTGCCCTTCCTTTCCGGTTTCACTTCACTTCTCCCTGCCTGATGCTTCTTGGGATCTCCTCACAAATGAACGACTTGCCTTCCAGCCTGGTCTCATGGTCTGTGTCTGAGAAAACCCTGACACACAGCAGGAAGACTCTCCTTGGGTTTTCACAGATCTGCCAGCTTTATCAAAACAGCTTTGGAAGCAAAGTAATAGAGGCTTTGCCTCCCCTCTCCTCCAGTTCTGCAAGATGCCCCTTCAGCCACAGCCCTTGTTCTTTTTTTTTTTTTTAAGATTTTATTTATTTTATTTGAGAGTTAGAGTTACAGACAATGAGAGGCAGAGACAGAGAGAAAGGTCTTCCTTCTGTTGGTTCACTCCCCAAATGGCTGCAACGGCTGGAGCTGTGCCAATCTGAAGCCAGGACCAAGGCGCTTTTTCCTGGTCTCCCACGTGGGTGCAGAGGCCCAAGAACTTAGGCCATCTTCTACTGCTTTCCCAGGCCATAGCAGATAGCTCGACTGGAAGAGGGGCAGCCAGGACTCAAACTGGTGCTCACATGGGATGCCGGTGCCGCAGGTGGAGGATTAACCTATTATGCCACGGTGCTGGCCCCAAGCCCTTGTTCTTAAAGAAATTTCCCTCTGCTACGGTTGCAACATGATTTAGCCCCCAAATTCATGCAAGAAGTTTAAATCCCAAAGTCATGAATCAATGGTACTAAAAGGGTAGAATCAGCCCAATTATGTAACTACAGTGTCTAGGATGTGGGCTTACTCATGGCTCACCACATGACTCTTCTGCAGATACTTGACCACTGCACCACCCTCATCAGAGGCCAAACCAATGTGGTCATCTGATCTTGGACTTGAACCTCCCAAACTGTGAGTTAAATAAACTTTTCTCTTTATAAAGTTAGTTGCCAAATTGATCTTCCGTACATAAAGATAATTGAAAATGAATCTTGATGCGAATGGAATGGGAGAGGGAGCAGGAGATAGGAGGGTTGTGGGTGGGGGGGAAGTTGTGGGGGAGGGGAAAGGCATTGTAATCCATAAGCTGCACTTTGGGAATTTATATTTATTAA
The DNA here is from genome assembly GCA_949820135.1 of Sylvilagus floridanus. NCBI lineage: Eukaryota > Metazoa > Chordata > Mammalia > Lagomorpha > Leporidae > Sylvilagus > Sylvilagus floridanus. The sequence goes on from OX463231.1 coordinate 88,814,945, forward strand.
ATAAAAGTTAAAAAAATTAGTTGCCTCAGATATTTCATTGTAGTAATGACAAGTTGAACTACAGAGGCTTGGAGTATCACCACAATCATAAAGCGGCAGCCATCCCCGGACCGTGGGCCACGTGGTGAAGAGAAGGACAACTGCCCTACAGACCTGCCCCTCACCTCAGAGGCACAGCTCACACACCTGCATTCTTGCTGCCCTGCAGGCAGCTTCATAGGGTGCTTGTTTTTTGTGTCTCTCTTCCTCTGGGGCTTGCACACTGTAGCTCAAAACATGGTCACTGTACTACCGGAGTGAGAGAAACTATCCAGACCATTTGTGTAGAGAAGATGGGCACAGGGGGATCTCCTTGGAATGCTCTACAATAGAATCTTGGCCAGCACTCCATGTTATTACTACTGGGGTAGAAAAGGAGAGTTTTAATTAGTTAGAATAGGGAACATTTCCCAGTGGGACAGGATCCCTCAGATTAAATTTCAAATAGAGGAATAATACAGGTGGCTATTATTATCCTTTGTGCCTAACACTCAGCAGATTCAGTGTAGGCTTGCTGAATTAAATTAACACTAACTACTTATATTTATATATTGATTTTCAGTTTTCAAAGTATTATAATTCTCGGTTTGGTGGAAAGAACACTGGACTGCCAGTATACCCTGCTTCCTCTCTTAATTCATGGAAAATAATTTTGCTTTGGAAAAGATTTTGCCTGGTTTTATTATGTAGAAAAATTTTTTGGAGACCCTCAGGGACAGTTTTCACTGAAAATAAATCAGTAATAGGAAGGGCATTATTTGACACAGAACATTGCTGATTATTTTAACCTTTAATACATTTCCAAGGTATCTGTAGCAGATGTTGCTACATACTTGTTTGGCCTAACACTCTCCATTCCCCTGTACCATATGAAAGCATATCAAAGGGCCTTTATGTATTTGAAAGGCAGAGAGACAGAGAACAATAAGAAAAAAGAAGGAGAGGGAGAGGGAGAGGGGGAAGGAAGGGGAAGGAATGAGAGAAAGGGAGCGAGAGAGGGAGAGAGAGAGAATATCTTATATCCACTGGTTTACTACCCAAGTGGTCCAACAGCCAGGTCTGGGGCAAGCCAAAGACAGGAGCCAGTACTCCATTATGGAGTGGCAGGGGCCCAAGAACTTGGGCCATCTTCCACTGCCTTCCCAGGCACATTAGCAGGAAGCTGTATTGGAAGCAGAGTAGCTGGGACTTGAACCGGCACTCTGATAATGGGATGCTAGCATCACGAGCAGTGGCTTAACCAGCTGCTACACAGCTCCAGCCCCAAGTGATTGTTTCTCTGCCACCCACATGGGAGACCTTGATTGAGTGACCTGGCTCCAAAGGGCCATCGTGTACATCTGGAGAATGAACCAGCAGGTGAGAAATCTGTATTTCTCAAATAAAGAAATAAGAAAAAATATTATAAAAAACTTGTGGAAAAACAGAATTAAAAGACAAGTTTATTTTGATGCAAAAATTGAAATCCATGCATATGAGGAGTCTTTAAAACATTCACGAAAATTAGTGTATTATGAAAAATCTAACCATGAATTTCAACACTTTTGTACCAAAATAAACTCATATTTTAATTCCATTTTTTAAATGAAAATTTTGAAGTTTATTTGTATCTCTTTGCCAAGAACTTTCTCCCCGCCTGTGGGGAGATGGGAAGTGTGTGATGTTCACATCCTGTGGGATCAGCCTGCAACCAACAACCAATGGAGTTAGTGTAAAAATAGCCCTGCTTTCCTGGTATCTCTTCCCAAGTGAGATCGCTTGGCACAGAGTTCTATACCAAGGGGTGGTGTTCCAGCTGTCAGCAATGGTTTGATGACACAGGGGTGATTGCCTTCTCTGCCTCATCCCCACTCCTCTACCCCTGATTCCTGGGACCACCTCCATACAGACTACTTGCATGCAAACTCTTCTTTCAGGATCTGCTTCTGGGGAAACCCAAGCAAAAACTTTCCCCAAAGCACCTTTCCCTAGAAGGGCACCGGGTGAGCTCATTCAAGCCATTAAGTCCCTCAACAAGGTGTGACGCTGCCTGCTAATCCTTTGCTCAAACAATTTTCCAGTCTATCACTGTCCACCGACTTCAGTGCTCTCCTGGGCAGGTCTGCTCCACTTGCCGGCCTCATTCTGTTAATGATAGTGTAAAATTTTTAATTGAAAATAAAGAAGATAAATGAGCTTAGTAGCGTCACTCTCAATACTACACAGCTGTGAGAGAGACTCTGTGATGGAAAAAACCAGCTGGTCCAGGCTCTCCATTGATGAATTTCAGAATGAGATATTTGAGTATTTGTTTTCCTCAGTTATATTTGACTGTATATAAATTCCTCGTAAGATTCCTAGAGCTTGATAACTGTTGACCACTCAGGCCTAGATAGAAATGCTCAGGATGAACACTTTTGTGTAGAAATCGCATTTTCTATTCAATTATTAGGTGTTATCTAGGTTAAACTTCGGGTAGCCCTTAATGTCTCTTCAACAACACCCCTGACAAACCACCACTAACTCTCACTTTGAACACTGGCAGATATGGAGAACGCACCACTTCCATTTATTTACTAACCTTACTCACTAGACAGTTCTTCCTTTAACTGAATTAAAATTTTCCACACATGGTTCCAACCAATGGTGAGAATTTTCTTGCGAGAAATTCCTGAGCAAGTAGAATGCCTTATCCCACATGGAGAATTTGAAATATTTGAAAACATAATGTCTCTCTAAAATTTTCTTCCTTCCAGGATAAACATTTCCAGTTATTTCTGCTCTCCTTAGCAAGCTGTGGTTTGGAGTCCCTCTACCCACCCCACCATGTCACTCTCTGTCACCTTCTCTCTTGGAGTGAGACACCTACTGGAAACAACCTACTTGTCCAACACTTGGGGATTAGAATGTTTAAATAAATGATAGTAGTAGGAAATATGATGTAGCTCTTGAAATTGTGTCTTGAAGCATATTTAATACTATAAAAATGGTCATCACAGATCAAGTAGACAGGGACCTAGTAGACATGCAAGAAGGATCCAGTTTCACAAAGAAATATACACATGGAAAGGAAAGGCCCAAATATTAAGGATAGTCATATTATGATTAGTTTTGAATCTTAACACTTTTCCAAATTTCCTACAGGGAACATGTATTTGTTTTTTTAATTAGGAAAAGTGTTTTTGGAAAAGAAACAAAGAAATGGCCCTCAGTATATTCTGATGTTGGAGATCCACAATTTGGATACCTCTCAATTTGGATGCTTCACTTCTCAATTTCAGATAAAGTTTTTGATGGATCACACCAACCACCAACACTGAACTTGCAGTCATCAGACCTGGGAGGACTTCTGTTTTTCACCCTGTGTCAATTAGTGTCCCTTTTTAACCTGGTCACTGGTGTTGGAGCAGCCTGCCAGCAAACACCAGGGCTGGGTGAGAAGGGAAGGGTGCAGGGGTCAGTTTCAGTGTTCATGGCCTTGGTGGGGCAGGACTGTGTGTGCAGGAGCGAGGTCATGAAACATCAGCTTTCCAAACCCCTGGACAGACACCGACTCTGGCGTCCTCCAAGTGGTAAGGCTGAGCAGTTCTGTTTTGGGAAGATGAGCAGGACCCTATGAGGATGCTCCATGAGCTCTCTGTTCCAGAGATGCAGTGGACCACTGTGCACCCTGGGTAGGTGGCTCAGGATATCAGAGTCCTGCAATATACATGCTTCCCAGTCTCCCCTGCAGAGACACTTCCTGGGATCCCTTTGTGGGAGACACTGGGAAAGAGAGCAGGCACTGGAAGAGCCAGCCAAGGCCAGGAGTGTGGAGCTGACTCTGTCCATAAAAATCCATAGGCAGTTTTTCATTGTTCTCGCCACAGGAGTGGATTCTAGCCACTGGGGATATAGCTTTGGCTTGGAGTCTGCCCTTTCTCTCTAGACTGTGGTACTGATTCATTCAAATTTTTTAATATTAAAAAAGATGCTCAGCTCAATTTGTACTCTTTGGACTTATAAGATCTATAGAGTAAGCAGAAAAACTTTGGTATCAATGATTCCTCATGCTCAGAACATTAAATACACAAAAAACCTCTACTTTCTTTTGGCAAAGTAGACACATATGCTGTTCACAGCCAAGGACCCGAGTGTCAACTCTACACATTTTTGCTTATTAACCGTCCTTCCAACCATCTAAGCCTTGTTCCCCTAGATATGAGTCTCTTTAGCTACTAAGATAACATTTTTTTATCCCGAGATTTGGAGTTCCTAGAAATATAGCTTAGTTGAAGTCAGGAGAATTTTTAGAGGGTATACCATGGCTCGAGTACTGTACTCCCTGGGGTTGGAATAAATGGGTGGATGATGTTTAAAAGCTTGGTGGTTTTCATCAGGAACCCAGCATGTGCCCTGCTTGATCAAACGTGAACGTGTGTGGTTATAGCCGAGCAGCGTGTGCTACGATTCTCCGCTGACACTTATTTGTTGAGGGCTACTAAACAGGATGCTTAATGTTGTGGGGAAGAAAGTATGCAGTGGTCCTATGCAGTGTTCTTACTCTCATGAAGTGAAGATCGTAATGTGAGTTGCTGTAGTTTTTGGCTTTTTGTCTTCAGTTTTGCCCAGCAAAAATCCAAATGGCTTATTTCCACCCTTCAATTCAATATTGTCAGCTAGAGTTGCTTTAAGTCTTGCCAAGTCTCTCTCTTCTTTGCACCTTCCTCTACGTATTTTCTTAGCACTCTGTTCTTCCAGACTTCAAGTTTTTTTCTTTCTTTTCTTCTCACAAAGCCATTGTCGACACCTGCTGCCAGGCCCCAGGCCTTGTTCATTTGCTTTCTGGCCTCAGCAGTGGCTCTAACAATTTGGGCACTTCTAATGTGTATGTGTGCTGTGTGCACATGTTTGTGAATGCATGGGTTCCTGTGTGCATGCATGTGTGCCTGAATGAATATGTTTCTACTTTATTGGATACATGTGCACATATATACAATATGCATGCATGTACCCCTGATATGTTCCTGTGCATGCTTGTGTGCACACATGTGTGTGAGTGTGTGTGTACATGGGTATGTTCCCAGTAACCAGGGACACCAAAGCACTTAAGACAAACACATTTCTCCCTCCAAGGTCAGCTTGTACTTACATAGTTGGAGGCCAGGTCCGGGTGGAGATAGTCAATCCCTGTGAAAAGACAACAAGACAGGAACCAAAGATCAGTACTCCACACTGTGTCCTCAGCAGAGCTGCCTAAGGAAGCAGTGTCCACACCCGGCTGGGGCCAGGGCAATGCCATGGTCATGGGCACTGGTCCCTGAGGCCCTAGCATGGTGCTTTCCTTTCTGTGTGAAGACAGGCTGCTCTGCTTGCATCTGTCTAGCTGCTCCCAGACACACTTCAGAGGAGTGAAGCCAATTAGTGCCTGGAGCCCTGGGATAACACTTCCAACACGAATGTCAGCACTAAGGGGCTTAGTGACCGCAAGATGGATGGCTCCTCAGAGCAGTGATCTAAAAGAGATTTGTAGAAATCCTGGCATTTTGAAAGCACCGACTGGCATTTCTTCTGAAATGAAACTGGCGGTGGGGAGGCAACACAATTATTATTTCACAAGGCACGGGCAGCAGTGGATTAGGAGAGCACAGTTGGGCCTGGAAACAAGGGGAGGAACGCAGCTCGGGAAGAAAAGCCATTAGGCAGAGGGCAAATGGATTCCAGCAAGGGGCTCCCAGCTGGGAGCTCAGGCTTGTCTCTTTCCAGGAAACCAGAGGCCTCAGACCTCTCAGCAGGAAGCCTGCGCTTCCTCCCGAATGCGGGCCTGTCTTGTTGCCCAGAGTCGTTCCACGGGTTGAACCATGGTCTGTGAGCACTGCTGAGCTCCCTCAGGCCCTGGGACCTCAGAAAGCACGAGCGACTCCAAGAGCAACTGCACAGCCCTCCTCTGGGTCTGCAGAAACACTTAGGAGGGTTCTCCCAAAAGTTTGCGGAAAATGCGTGGTATTAAAAAAAACTATGCGTGGATGTCAAAACTTTGGCACCAAAATAAACTTATCTTTTAATTCCATTTTCCATGAACTTTTTGAAGTGCCCTCGTAATCTTTGCAGGATTTATACCTCAGCATCTAGCGCTGGGAGACACAGGGCAGGTGCCTGAGACCTCCTAGCACAAGGGCTAAGAGTGTAGGTTTTTGCTGTCAAGGATCACAGTTGGAGTCCCGAACACCAATCACTGGCAGTGAGACTCTGGGTGGGCTGCTTGCCCTCTTTGTGCTTGTTTTCCTTCTTTTTTTTATTTTTAAAGAGAAAGAGGGAAGGTGTTGGGGGGGGAGGGAGAATAGAGAGCGAGCAAGAGAGAGAAATATCTTCCATCTACTGGACCCTTCCCCAGATGGCTGCAACAGCCAGCATTTGGTCAGGCCAGAGCCAGGAGCCAAGAGCTTCTGCCAGGTCTTCCACATCAGTAGTAGGGGCCCAATGCCTTGGCCACCTCCACTGCCCTTCCCAGGCCACTAGCAGGGAAGTTGGATCAGAAGCCGGGAACTGAGCCAGGGACCACATAGGATGCCAGGGCTGCAAGCTGCTTGTGCTTGCTTTCTTGCCGTCAAAGCAAGAATTAAAGGAGCCAGTGCATGTGGCTTATCTCAGGGGCTGTTGCACTTAATAACCACATGAGGATGCAGTACTTAAAAGCCAAGAGTATCATGAAATGCTCCCTGTAGCAGGCAGCTGCACTGTGTGCTAAGGCTGTGCTACCGTGGCAGCTTTGCCCTGAAAACAGGAACTTGGATTAGGGAACAAAGTTCGTGGCAAAATGGGCATTAATTTTCTCCGAAGGGAGGAGAGAAGTTCCACTTAGCTTATGGCCCTGTCTAAATACTGAAGAGTTTGTGGACTCGAAAGGCTTCCATAGCCTTGGCAGCTCATGACAAGAGCCTCAAGTGATCACTGACATCATAAATAAGAGCGTCAATTGTTAAATCAACAACAGGAGTCACTGTGCACTTGCTTGCCATATAGGATCTCTGTCCTTCTTGAGTTGTACTAGGAGAATTAACTGTAAAACTTGTTCTCAAACAGAACTTTACACTTTGTGTGTCTGTGTGGGTGCAAACTGTTGAAATCTTTACTTAATATAGAGTTAGTCTTCTGTATATAAAGTTAATTAAAAACAAATCTTAATGAAGAATGGGATGGGAGAAGGAGTAGGAAGTGGGATGGGAGTGGGGATGGGAGTGGGGGTGGGAGGGCGGGTGTTGGGGGAAGAACTGCTATATTCCTAAAGCTGTACCTATGAAGTTTGTATTCATTAAATAAAAGCTTTCTAAGAAAAAAAAGGGGTGAAGGGAGAGCTCTCCATGAACACTGAGAATAAGTCATGTGAACATATAATAAACTGTTGTCCACCCACAAACCAAGAGAATAATCAGAATGAAAAATAAAATGGAGTTAAAAGGTAAGCTTGTTTTGGTGCAAATTTTTTAAAGGTTTATTTTATTTATTTGATAAGGTATAGTTACAGAGAAAGACAGGGAGAGACAGAGACAGAGACAGAGAGAGAGAGAGAGAGAGAGAGAGACATCTTTTATCTGCTGGTTCACTCTCCAAATGGCCACAATGTCTGGGCCTGGGCCAGGCTGAAGCCAAGAGCTTCATCTGGGTCTCCCATGTATATGGCAGGGACCCAAGCACTTGGGCCACCTTCTGCGGCCTTCCCAGGAGCATTAGCAGGGAGCAGGATTGGGAGTGGAGCAAATGGGACTTGAAACGGCGCCCACATGGGATACCAGCATCACAGGTGGTGATTTAACCCGTTACACCACAACACCGGCCCTGGTGCAAAAATTTTTGGTATTTATGCATAGACTTTTTAAATATATTTTTTGAAAGGTAGAGTTACGGAGAGGCAGAGGCAGAAAGACAAAGAGGTCTTCCATCTGTTGGTCCAGTCCCCAAATGTCTGCAATGGCTGTAGCTCTGCTGATTTGAAGCCAGGAGCCAGAAGCTTCTTCCAGGTCTTCCACGTGGGTGCAGGGGCCCAAGGACTTAGGGCATCTTCTACTGCTTTCCCAGGACATAGCAAGAGCTGGATAGTAATTGGAGTAGCTGGGTCTTGAATGGGTGCCCATATGGGATGCTGGCACTGCAGGCAGCGCTTTACCTGCTACGCCACAGCACTGACTCTGCATAGGCATTTCATAGTACCCATCTTCCATGAAATTGTTGAAGACTATTTGTATATATGATTTCAAATTAATTTGCACCATAATAAAGTTATCTTTTAATTTCATTTTCTACTTTCTGAAGTACTCTCATGTTAGAATGCATATTTCTTTTTATTTGTTTGGGGGAGAGAGAGAGAGAGAGAGAGAGAGAGAGAGAGAGAGAGGAGAGCAAGCGAGTGAGCACACCCCCATCTACTGGTTTACTCCCTAATTGCCAGCAACTGCTGGGGCCGGGGCTGGGGCCGAAGTTGAAAGCTGGAAACTCAATCCAAGTCACTCATGAGGGTGGCAAACGCTCAATTACTTAAACAGTCACCTGCTGTCTCCCACAGTAAGCATAGGCAGGAAGCTGCAGTGCAGGGGAATTAAACTCCTGTATTCCAATGTAGGACATGGACAGCTTAATCACTAAACACCTAGCCCATGGATGCATAATTTTAAAAAGAAATTTCCTTTTATTTTTTTCTGGTTAGACCAGTAATTTCTGGACTAGGAGTCATTGAACTACAGGGAGTTTCACTCTGGTAATTATGACATGTGAGACATTGTTGTCTTCCTGGCTGATTTCTATAGCTTGGCAGAGTATAGCAAGTCACTCTCCACCCACGATCATGTTTACTTCTTCTGTTGGTTGACTTCTCAAATGGCTGTGATGGTCGGAGCCGGGCCAGGAGTCAGGAGCTTTTTCTGGGTCTCCCATGTGGGTACAGTGGCCCAAGGACTTGGGTCATATTCTTCTGCTTTCCCAGGCCATAAGTAAAGGGCTGGGTTGGAAGAGGAGCAGCCAGGACATGAACTGATGTTCATATGGAATTCTAGTGTCACAGGTGATATCATTATCTACCATGCCACATTGCCAGGCCCTTATCAGTAGTTCTTACTGTTATTTTTCAAATTTAATTTTTTTATTGAGAAAATACTACATTTGCAACAAAACTGATACACTAAGGTTTTTTTTTAATAAAAAAATTTAGCTCCCATATATAAGAGAGAAAATTTGATATTTGTTTTTCTGTGTCTGACTTATTTCACTCAACATGATGTCCTCCAGTTCCAACTATTTTGCTGCAAATGATAGAGTTTCACCCGTTTTAAAAAAGATTTATTTATTTGTTTGAGAGGCAGAGCTACAGAGAGAGAAAGGGAGAGACAGAGAGAGGCCTTCCATCTGCTGTTTCACTCTCCAAATGGCTGCAATGGCTGGAGCTGGGCTGATCTGACGCCAGGAGCCAGGAACTTCTTTTGTCTCTTGCATGGGTGCAGGGGCCCACGCATTTCAGCAATCTTTCACTGGTTTCCCAGGCCATTAGCAGAGAGCTGGATTGGAAGAGGAGCAGCCGGGACATGAACTGCTGCCCTTATGGGATGTCGGCAACACAGCAAGAGGCTTAACCTACTATGCCAGTGCTGGCCCAAATTTCATCCTTTTTTCAGCTGAATAGTATTCAGGTGTGTGTGTGTGTGTGTGTGTGTGTGTATGTGTGTGTATCACCTTTCCTTTAACCATTCAGCTGATGATGGACACCTTGGTTGATTTCATATTTTGTCTATTGGGAACAGTGCTGCTATAAATATAGCGGAACAGTATCTCTTGATATAAAAAGTTCATATATTTTGAGTATATACCTAGTAGTTAGATTGCTGGATCACATGGCAAGCCCATTTCTAGTTTCTAAAGAAATCTTTGTACTATTTTCCATGGTGCCTGTACTAATTTACATTAACATCAACAGTATATAAGAGTTCCCCTTTGTCTACATCTTTGTCAGCATTTGTTACTTTCCGTTGTTTGGATAACTGTCATCCTGGTAGTGGTGAAGTGATATCTCATTTTGGTTTTGATTTGAATTCCCCTGATGACTAGTGATATTGAGCATTTTTTCATGTATCTGTTGGCCATTTGTATTTATTTTTTTGAGAACTGTCTACTCAGATCCTTCACCCATTTCTTTTTTTAAAAAAGATTTATTTATTTATTTGAAAGTTAGAGTTACAGAGATAGAAGGAGAGGCAGAGAGAGAGAGGAGACAGAGAGAGAGAGAGAGAGAGAGAGAGAGAGAGAGAGAGAGAGAGAGGTTTTCCACCTGCTGGGTTCACTTCTCAATTGGCTGCAACAGCCAGAGCTGTGCTGATCCGAAGCCAGAAGCCAGGAGCTTCTTGCAGGTCTCCCAAGCGGGTGCAGGGGCCCAAGAACTTGGGCCATTTTCTACTGCTTTCCCAGGCCATAACAGAGAGCTGGATTGGAAGTGGAGCAGCCGGGTCTCAAACTGGCACCCATATGGGATGCTGGCCCTGCAGGCGGAGGCTTTACCCGCTACGCCACAGCGCCAGCCCCCTTTACCCATTTCTAAGCAGGATTGGTTATATTTTTGTTGTTGAGTTTCTTGTGTTGCTGATATATTTTGGATATTAATCTTTCAGATAAGTAACTTGAAAATATTTTCTCCCACTCTGTCAGATGTCTCTTCACTGTATTGATTATTTCTCTGCTGTGCAGAAGGTTCTGAGTTTTATAGAAACCTTTCTCTAGTTTTGCTTCTGTTACCTGCACTTTGGGGGTCTCATCCAAGAAGTCTTGAAGTGTTTCACCTACATTTTCTTCTAGCAATTTCATAGTCTCAGATCTTAAGTAGACCTTGAGTAGATTTTTGTATATGGTTAGAGATAGGGATCTAATTTCATTCTTCTACATATTTATATCCAGTGATTCTACATTCTGATAGAATTTAGGAGAAAAATGTTTTGAGAAACAGCAGTCTTTTTTTTTAAAAGATTTATTTTATTTATTTGAAAGACAGAGTTAGAGAGAGAGGTCTTCATCCACTGGTTCACTCCCCAGATGGCCGCAACGACCGGAGCTGCGCCGACCTGAACCGAAGCCAGGAGCTTCCTCTAGGTCTCCCACGTGGCTGCAGGGGCCATCTTCCACTGCTATCCCAGGCCATAGCAGAGAGCAGCCGGGACTAGACCCAGTGCCCATATGGAATGCTGGCACTTCAGGCCAGGGCATTAACCCACTGCGCCACAGTGCTGGCCCCGAGAAACAGCAGTCTTGTAGTGGTTATTTAGACTGGTAGTTAAGACAGCTGTGTCCCATTTGGAGTGCCTGAGTTTTGATTCCTGGCTCTGGCTTCTGACTCTAGCTTTTTGCCAATGCAGACCCTGGGCGCAGTGGTGATGGCTCAAGTAACTAGGTTCCTGTCATTTACATGTGAGGTCTGGATAGAGTTCCCTGTTACCAGCCTTGGTCCTGGCCCCATCCTGGCCATTGCAGGCATTTATGGAGTGAACCAGAAAATCAATCTCTCTGCCTGCTAAATAACATACTAATAAAAAGAAATTGTAGTCTCCGTTGTACGAAGAGAAAATATTGGAGTGAGGAGCTAATTTGAGACCAGAAGAAAATCAGAATGAAAACACTCATTTAGCCTGGTGAGGGTCTTGAATAAGAGGAAGACCAAGTGTTAAGATAGGAGAGATATGGACTTTAATTCATCCTGAATGCTCCCGATCTTGACTGATCTTGGAAGCTAAGCAGGTTCGGGCCTGGTTAGTATTTAAATGAGAGAAGAAATGATTATTAATAGAACTGTGAGGGATGACATAGGATTCAGAAAAAGTAATAATGATCTAAATAATAGATAGTATTTTAATACCTTTGTATGGTTGATTTTCTTTTGAGGTGGAATTCACTGAACACATCTTCTGCATCTGCTTATTAATTTTTGAATTCTTCCATTATTAATGGGCTCATTCTTATTTAAGTGTAGATGATTTAGATACAGAACCTGGGCTGTGCTCATGGGCTATTGGTTTAGAGGAGAAGAGACTGACTCATCACCACCCGATTGTGATGAATGTGACACAGAATTGACACACTTCTGTTCATTAACATTAGCATCCTGTGGTTAGTTTGAATCTTTTCGGAGAGTGTAATTCACAGGAGTCCAAATTTGCAGGAAGTTCTGAGAGTTTTGGAGACCTCTGGGAACCTGTGAGGGGTTCCGTGGGCATATTCTCAGAACGATGCTTGCTCAGTTGAGATGTGTAGCATCCCAGCACCCTGGCCCTGAGCTCGATTCCTTCCAGTACCCCAAGAGAGCTGGACCTTGCACCCCAGGCCCCACTGAGTTAGATGCAGATGAGAAGGAGGCCGCAAGGAACATGATATGTTCTCCAGACAGCTGATCAGTATCTCCCACGGAGAGGTGGCTCCGCTGCCTCCTCTTCAATCTCAGTGGGCTTGTGACTGCTTCTGTCAAGGGGCTGTAGTAGAACTCCATCGCATCACTTCCAATTCCAACTGAGAAAAGAGCAGGCATCTTCACCTGTTCCCTCTGGATGCTCACTCAGGAGGCAGCTAGATGCCAGGTAAGAAGCTTGTGCAGCATAGTCAATCCTTACGATTTTCAGTTTCCTCAGCATCCATTTTGAATACAGGAATGATTTTCTCAAACCAGAATCAGGATTTAGTTACCCCTGTCAGAGTTGCCAGTTCTCTGCCACCTTCCATTGCCTTGATGTGGTCAATCCAGATATCTGCTCTACCCAGCCCATTCACACAGTTCTTCCTCTCAGTCACAGTGTGAGTTCATGGAACTCATGCCTGCTTGCTCCACACCCACCGATTAGAACTTCCTATCAGAAACACATCGCTAAAATGCTCTGGATCCCAGCAAGTCTTTGCCCACAGGCTGCTTGTTCTTTCTCTTGCTTATTATTCACTGGTGGAATGTGCATGTCCACAGAGTTTCCCCTTCTCATGGCTTATGTGGGCCACGCTCCTCCCCTTCTCTCTTCAGGACCTGGAAGTAATAAACTACTTCCATTCCATATGTTTTATTGAATTGCTTCTCCCATGTCTCATCTCTCATTTGACAAACACACCCAAACCCAATCAACCAGAAATCTGCCAGAGAAGAGGCCTGGGGCTTCTGCTGGTAAAACCTAGTTTCGTGGGGTCCTTGCTGTGGTGCAGCAGGTTAACGCCCTGGCCTGAAGCGCCAGCATCCTATATGGGTGCTGGTTCGGGTCCTAGCTGCTCCACTTCCGAGCCAGCTCTCTGCTATGGCCAGGGAAAGCAGTAGAAGATGGCCCAAGTCCTTGGGCCCCTGCATCCATGTGGGAGACCCGGAAGAAGCTCCTGGCTCCTGGCTTCAGATTGGTGCAGCTCCAGCCATTGTGGCCATCTGGGGAGTGAACCAGTGGACAGAAGACCTCTCTCTCTCTCTCTCTCTGCCTCTCCTTTTCTCTCTGTGTAACTCTGACTTTCAAATAAATAAATAAATCTAAAAAAACCCAAAACCTAGTTTCCTGTGAGAGGGATAACTTGTCACAGGCAGGACACTTAGGCATTAAGGTGTCCACAAGGATAAAAGAAGAATTCTACAAAAAGCAATGCTGTGATGTGAATGTTTGCATTCCTTCCACGTTCATGGCAAAACTTAAGCCCCAAGGTGACTGGGATTGGTGCCCTTATAAAAGGGTGAGAAGAGTTCACCCTCATTTGCCCCTTCTTCTGTGGGAGTCCAGCTCCTTCGGAGGAGGCAGCAACAGGCATCATAATGCAAGCTCGGAGTGAGCCTTAACCAGACACTGACCCTGCCAGTGGCAGCATCTGAGGGTTCCCAGCCTCCAGAACTGTAAGAAATCAATTTCTATTATCTACAAATTACCTAGCCTAAGGTATTTTGTTAGAGAAATGGGAATGGACTGAGATAGTCACATTGTACACATCACTTCCAAATCTCCTGGAGCCTGTCAGGGTAGGCTAGAGTCTATAGGTACTCTTGTGACCAAATTAGAGGACAGTATTACACACTGGCACTCCCACACTACAATGAGAGTTTCAGCTGGGTTCCAGTGGCAGCCCGCATCAACCACCAGCCATGGGAATGAGCTATCTTGGAGGTCCAGCCTAGTTGAGCCTTCAGATGATTGCAGCCCAAGTAACATCTCATCTCAACTGCATGCAAGAACCTAAGTGAGAAAGCCTAGTTAGCTGTTCCCGAATTCCTGTCTCACAAAACCTTGAGCAAAAGTTACTGTAAGTTGCAAAGTGTTGGATTCATTTTGTATTCAGCAGTAGTAATTGGAACTGCTACCCTACTGGGCTATTGTATTGGTTTTCTATGTGATACAGAGTTCAGAATCCATTAGAAAGGACTGGGTGATTGTTACTCCTTAAGCTTGAATCTTCACTCATGTGGATGAGGCCCCATTCACAAAATCCCACCAGCAAGGCAAGACTGAAGGGTGGGTTTCAAAGACTAAAGATGGGTGGTTAGAATTAGTTGTCTTTGGGAAGTTTCTTGCTTCCCTAAATATCAGCTGCTTCATCTGCAAAATGGGAACATTAATAATAGCAACCTCAGGGAATAACTGCACTGTGTTTCCAAAATTGTAAGTAGTGTCTAACACATAGTGAGCACTCAACAAATGTTTGTTACTTTTTTTGTGATTTCAGCTTACAGCTCTTTTTGGTCCTGTCTCAATGGACAATCATTTTTGGCTCTCTCTGATGCTGGCTAAATCAAAACCTTGCCCCAGAAGTTCCTTGAAGATCTTTGACCTTGGTAACAGTTACCTACCCTGAACTGTGGCTCAGCTGGGTGACTATTGTCCAATCTTGTGAATCATGATGATCACATCCCATTTTCCAGGTCAAGGCCCCAATAATAAACAATTCTATTACAATAAAAGAAATGTAGTCATTACCATTAAGTGGCAATTGACATGCTTGGAATATCCCAGCAGACCCCAACCATGGGGGCACTCTTCCTGTGATGTATAATATGTGGGAAAGACATGTTGAATCTAAATGAAGGCAGTAGCTATTTACTGTCTAATGAGTCACTGGATGCAGTGGCAGCAGCTGAGTACAAGAGAGGGGTGGCTAGTCATTAAAGCTGGGCTGTCCACAAAGGGAAAGGCCAAAATACAGAGAACCAATACTTATGAAATATTACATTATTTTTTCCTAAGGTATCAGTGCTAGCATCTATGTCTGTCTTTGACCTTGGTTTGGAATATCTTGATGAGAGATTAGCTGGGAAATAACACCAAACCATTCACATATGTTGGTCCCCAGCCTCACCAGTTCTAAGGAGTTAGGAGAGAGAAGGCCAACTATAAGGTAAGAGAGGCTATGAGCATCTGTTCTTCTCCTTGGCACGTGGAAAGGTAGCTATTGTTCCAGGATGCTCACCAAGCTAGTCAACTGTGGATTTGGAGAAGGGCTTAGTAACCATTCTTTTCTTCAGTTACCACACTGGATGAGCACTTTGTGAGTGAAATACGGCTGTAGATACATTGTATTTCTTTGCACCAGGAGATGGGAGCTTTTTTCCTTCTCTGGCATCTGGACTGGACCTATGATCATTCATCCAACAAAATGGCAGAGTGATGTTTGCCTATTGCGAGTTCAGCCTTTAAAAGCTTTCCCTTCTTTCTGGAAATGCCTACTCTCTGAGGAGTTCTGAGCCACCTGCAAGAAATCAGTTACCTTTCTGGGGACACTATACAGAGAGGAGAGGCCCTGGGACCACTTAGGGAGGGATGCCAAGCCATTTCTGCATCCCAGTTGAGTCTCCAGCAGACTCTAGCCCTAGCCATCTTCTGATTTCAACTGCATGAGACACCCCAGTGAGACTTGTAAAAGAACTGTCTAGTGGATCCCCCATCAACCCACAGGTAACTGTGAGAGATAATAGGGCTGCTTTCTTAAAGCTATTGAATTTTGAGATGATTTGTTTTACAACAGTAGATGACCAAAACAATGGAGAATCTGGGTATTGTGAGAGGCAGAGAATTCACTTTTTGGACCCAAAAGGCCACTAGTTAGCAGAGGAAATAAGATTAGACAAGCAATGCTGCTGATATTTCCTAAGGGGCTTGGCCTATTGGTATGAAACAGAGTTAGGAGTCATCCTCTCCTCGCTCTCTTTGGGAAGAACAGCTTAAGATTCAGTCAAGGGGACTACAGTTAAAAAAATCTGAAACAGGCATCGACAGTGCTGATGGAGGTTCAATGATGGGCATGTGTTGCCACTGGAGAGTCACTTTCAGGGTGGCCTCTATGGTCCCTGGCAAAGCATTTCCTCTGTTAGAAAAGGTCATCATGGTATGGGGTAGGTAGGTTCTCCCAAACCTAGATGCATCTTTTTCCTGGGTGAGGTGGCTTCAATCCCTTTGGACATGTTTCCAAGCCAAAGAATGTGGATGCAAAAGACATCCACAAAGTTGTGACGCCTGTTCTCATCCTCTTTAGTGTAGAACTCCTTTCTTCTTGTGAAAACTAATGCCCACTGGAGAACACTTTTTCCTGCACTTCAAAACATCTCACACATCAGAAGACGCAGGGGCATTGTTTCTGCATTGACAGTTAATGAGCTCACACAAAGAGAACACAGATTTGAAGCACGCTGACTCCCCTTGTTTTCCTCATCAATTCTGCTTCAAAGGCTTGCTTTAGAGAACACAGCGTTCTTTGAGGACCTTCCAAAGGGAAAGGCTCCATTGTTTCATCACTGTGTGACCTGTGTGTGTAATTGGGCTGATAATGTACACTGGTGCTCTTTCCTGGAGGCCCAGCTGCCTGATGAAGGGTAGAGGCATGTCCCCTGTGAAATGGCTGTAGGATGGTGACTACAAAGTCCCAGGAGAGTCAAGGACATATGTAGTTGGAAAAAAACACCAACTCATCAAGCCCATGGACTTCCATACTATAAATTAACTATTTCAAGCTACAGAGAACAAAGCTCAGCTAAATCTTTATCTGGCAGGTGTATGGCACAGAAAAACCTTAGAGGGTGGATGCAATACAAGGTTATCAAGGACTGCTTTACAAAGGTTTGTTGTGAAAGTGGCAATAAAGTAAAATATCCCCCAAACCACAAGTCTGTTACTAGAAAGCTGTTTCATGGATCTAGAACCATATACCAGTTAACATAATTTTCTATGACAATGTAAATCAAATTGAACAGAATTTCATTAGACACTAGTTACATGTGGCTATCAAGAACCTGAAAGGAAGCTAGTCTGAGTAATTACAATTTTATTTTATTATTATTATTAATTTATTTCATTTTACTTGAAAGGGAGGGAGGGAGAGAAGGAGAGAGAAAGATAAACAGACAGAGATAAATCTTCCATCTTCTGGTTTACTCTCAAATGCCCATAAAAGCTGGGGCTGAGCTAGGCCAAAGCTAGGAGCCCAGAATTTACATCTGGTCTCCCATGTGGGTGGCAGGGACCCAACACTTGAGCTATCACCTGCTGCTTCCCAGGGTCTGCCAAGTTGGATTGGAAGCAGAGGAGCTGGGACATGAACCCAGGTACTTCTATATGGGATGCAGTCATCCCAAGCCATATGCCAACTACTGCACCAAATGCTTGCCCTCAAATTTTAATTTTATTTAGCTTTTATTAATTAAATGACCTTTTATTTATTTATTTTTTATTTTTGACAGGCAGAGTGAACAGTGAGAGAGAGAGAGAGACAGAGAGAAAGGTCTTCCTTTGCCGTTGGTTCACCCTCCAATGGCCGCCATGGCCAACGCGCTATGGCCGGCGCACCGCGCTGATCCGAAGGCAGGAGCCAGGTGCTTATCTTGGTCTCCCATGGGGTGCAGGGCCCAAGCACTTGGGCCATCCTCCACTGCACTCCCTGGCCACAGCAGAGGGCTGGCCTGGAAGAGGGGCAACTGGGACAGAATCCAGCGTCCCGACCGGGACTAGAACCCGGTGTGCTGGTGCCACAAGGCGGAGGATTAGCCTATTGAGCCAAGGCGCCGGCTTAATGACCTTTTAAATAGCTACATATGGCTAGTGGCTCCTACATTCAACAGTGTAGACTGAGAACATTGATGGTAAATAAAAACAGGCTTAGCAGATATTTTAAGGTAAGGTGTAAGCAGTGGCTGGATAAGAAATTAGGGTTGAGTGACAGGCAGTTTTCAGTTCATTTGTTTAGTTTAATTTAATAACTATAAAAATATTTGTTAAGAGCATCATCAAGTTTGAGGACCACTGGCCCAGAGTCAGGAGAGGATGTGGTTAAGTGCAATGTGGTCATCAGGTCCACTGTCTGGAACCAATGAATCTTTTATATTCTAAAGGTAAGCAAAATGATATAAAGGCTTCGAAATACTCACCATCATCCATAATTCCAATGGTCACGCCTTTTCCTGTGTATCCCAGCTCCCAGGCTTCTGCCACATTCAAATCAAGGCCAGGAGTTCCATCAGCTTGCCCTGTGTTTATCTGGTACAAGGATTCCAAAGCAGGGAATCTTGTTAGGGTGGGCCTGCAAACTGCCTGCATAAATATTGGCTTGACTTGCTCTGCAGTCATTTGATATTCTAGAGCCAGCTCAAAGGCCCCACCTCCCATGAAACAGTATTCTGGGTGTTCTTTCTCCTCCACCTCCATCTTACAGATGTTCCTATCCATTTTTTAAAAAATAAACAATTGATATTTTCTGTTTTATGTAAATATGCAAATAGTCTCAATCCCCATATCCTTATAGCTAGAATGCTGTCTTTAAACTTCTACATAAAAACCTTAGAGTCACAAGAAACCCTCCCTAGAGGAGAATTAAATGCTCACTCGCATAGATCTTTGTTCATATCTCCCATTTTGAATTTAGCACAAATTGTCTTGGTTTATTCTTACTTGAACATAATTTCCTCACTAAATAACATATTCTTTGCAGAAGGGACCATGTCCCATGAGCAATTTCAGTACTCAGTCTTGGTCACAAAATTTCACACTCAGTCTTGGTCACAAATATTTGTTGAGCTAAATTAAAGAAAGATGGCTCACCTTGTGTTCATGCTCTAATGCAGAAAAATGAAACCATGTGCCCCCAAAACTCAAAAAGAAAGAGAAAAAAAGGAAAAACAAAGAAAGGAAAAGAAAGCAAAATTCCAAATTAATATATTCACTGTACTCTTTCCCTGTAACTTTATAATTTCTTAGTTACAAAGATTTTATCAGAAATGTGCAGGTTATCTCAAATTTGATTATAAAAAATAGTGACATCAGAGCTCATATCAGCCATGATCAGTGGCTATTATAGTACAGCTAAAAGCTTTGTGTGAATGTCACTAATGCTTCTTATAAAAATCACTGCTCTTCTCCTCGTTGGTACAGGTTATGACTACACTTGTCCACCCACTCTGAATTCAGAATGGCCAATGGTAGGCAAGCTCATGTGATCACATCCAGGCAGAAGCTTTAAGAGCCAGTGTACAACCTCCCCCTTTTCTTTGTGAAAGTGCTTCTGAAAGCAATGTTGGGATGCAGCGAGGTGCAGCTTGATCACCTTGGGTTCCGGAAGGATTAGGAAGCACTGGTCATGTAGCAAGAATGAGAACTAAGCTATGATTTTCGTAGGCCACTGAGATTTCAGGGTTTATTGTTATCGCAACAAACCTAGCATATTCTGACTAACACACGATGGCTCAATTACCCAGCTTGGGTTTTCAGAATTCCATGCGGAAAAGCATGGGGCATGGTCAAACTTGATGCAGTGGGAAATGAGATGCAATTCTTAATAGAGTAGTTCACAGGGCAGTAATTTAGTTTTCTCTCTTCATCTTTTTAATCTTAACTAAAATAAAGCTCCATTCACTTTTATAAATTATTCATTTTCCTTCAATATGCTGTGCAGTTGGGGTTGCTTTGGAATCACTGATTGTCTTTTAACCCTAACTCAAGCAATCCACATGAATCTTAGTATACTGCTGGTAGACATACCCACTTCACTGGGTTGCCTGAATCCTGCAGCAATAGAACTGATTTCCTGCTATCACTTTAGGAAGCATCGATAGAAAGTACTTCTGCTAGTTTAATCCTGAGCTACTTGGGTTGCTGCTTGTGAAGTCACCTGTTTCTTTCTTTTATGTCTGTGTCTTCATTATGTCCCCCATTATTCTGCCTGTTGGAACCCCAGGATTACTCCTTCCACACCTTTGATTTGACTTCCGTGCAATTTTGCAAGTCCTCACTCACAAACTGGTGCACTTTCAGAGACCTGGAGGATGTGATAGCTGTTGGTAGCAGCCTTGACCCAGGAGATCATGACTATTTAGCAGTTCCAGAAGAAAGCAGATGAGGGGACAAGATGCCCGAGTGGTGACAGAAAATCAATACATATTGGAGGAGATGTTGAGTCGGATGCTGGCTAACACCCCACTGAATAATGAGGACACAGAAATATATCTCTCATCTGAAGTTTCAAGATGAGAAACGTTACAAAAAGTAGAGACACTTACCAGATACCACTGCTTTGTAAAAAGAGGATCATTCATATTGATGTCGATCTCATTGATGTCTCTGTACCCTCGCTTTTTCCGGTCAAATCCTTCCTGTTGCAAGGCCATCTTTACCTGAAAGGACAATACTGGTGTATTACCTGAGTACCAGCCTGAACACTTCTCTCTTGGAATTTAGTTCCATGCATTCAAATTTATTTATAAATAACATGGTTTCTTTTTCCCTCTGCCAGAACAAGTCCATGTACCTTATCGTGTCACGATTCCTTTCAAACAGCACCTACTTATGGCTGCACGGAGCAAATAAGTTTTGGTGATGGCTTAAAATGAGCTTCCTTAAAATAAGGATTAGATGGAGAAAAGTATTCTCAAAGGAGATAAAGGGATAGCAGTCATCAAGTGAAAACAAAACAATGGAGCATGTCTATGTATCAAGGAAAAGAGACTGATGTGGATTCAAGCAAGGGGAGGGTGAAAATTGTGTAGATCATTATTTTTGGAGGACATCCCCACTTTTACAGTTATTAACAGAACTGTGCTATTACATTTAGAATAAGGTGACAAATAAACAAATAAACCCAAAGATCTGCTCTGAGAGTGAGCAAAGCTTCAGAAGGTATGTGAGTGACTTTTGAAAAGAGATTGTTGGATGGCACTGCTGTTTGCATTGGTTACATTTAATTTCTAGATGATCAAGCAGAACTCTGAGCTCTTGGATGGAAACAACACTTAGGAGCTGAGTGAGTGCCAACAGGCTGCTGGCAATAGCTGGGCCTTGTTGCAATCAGTGAACTTCCTTTCATTGGGGCAATAACTAATTTATCCAAAACTGTGGCTAGCCTCCAAATGTCTCCAAGCTCAAGGACTAGGCACATGTGCAAAATGATGTGTGCTGCACACTCATTTTCTTATATTTTGTGAGTCCACATCCATTTCCCCTCTTCCCAGATCTCTACAGTGTATTTGGAGGGACTGCCTTGAATTCATTGGGTTCTGTGGTGGTCAGAGGGAATTGTAGGTGCCCACCTGCTGTAGACACTGAGGACTTCCTTGGCTTCCAAGTGGCTCGATGCTGTCTCTGTCCCAGGATATGAATCTGATACAACGGGAAAGGAACCCTTGGAGCTTATTTATCTAAGAGGCTCAGTTGCCAGACAGCCCTGGGAAAATGTCTTTGCTGTGATTTCTGCAGCCTCACCCTGGATCTCCCCCAAGACTGAACTTCAGTCTCCAATTGATTATGAGCCCTTGACACCTGTCCAACGACTTCCTTTCACGGAAGTGATCCACAATCCATCCCTGCTGCTTGCAATAAAGAACTCCAATTGATACGGGCGCGACGAGAGGACGGCAGGGTCCAAGTCGAGAATGACTACAGAAAGGGACGAGGAAAGGGACTGCAGCTGCGACTCCAGGTTCTTCCCTCCCCTGCTGCCTGGACTATGGTAGAATCCCGGTGAGACGAATTCCTTACTTTGCTCTGCACATGTAGAGGCCTGAGGCTCCTTTCTCAGAAAAAATCATGCTACTATAAACTCTGTACACATGGAAAAGAGGTGTTAGTGTAGCATTGGCTCTGTAGGCTCTTTGGATGTATTTCAATAAGACACGTTTTTTTGTGGAGAGCTTTAAGCAATTACCGCTAAAGAAACTGGAAAGTAGGGGACGGTGCCATGGCATAGCAGGTAAAGCTGCTGCCTGCAGTGCCCACATCCCGTTATGAGTTCTGGTTCAACTCCCAGATGTTCCATTTCCAACCCAGCTCTCTGCTGTGGCCTGGGAAAGCAGAAGATGGCTGGCCGGCACCATGGCTCACTAGGCTAATCCTCCATCTGCAGCACTGGCACCCCGGGGTTCTAGTCCAGGTTGGGGCGCCGGATTCTGTCCTGGTTGCTCCTCTTCCAGTCCAGCTCTCTGCTGTGGCCCAGGAAGGCAGTGGAGGATGGCCCAAGTGCTTGGGCCCTGCACCCCATGGGAGACCAGGAGGAAGCACCTGGCTCCTGGCTTTGGATCAGTGCAGCGCACTGGCTGCAATGCGCCAGCCGTAGCGGCCATCTGCGGGGTGAACCAACGGCAAAGGAAGACCTTTCTCTCTGTCTCTCTCTCTCACTAACTCTGCCTGTCAAAAAAAGAAAAAAAAAAAAAAAGAAGATGGCCCAAGTCCCTGGGCACCTGTACCCGCAGAGGAAGCTCCTGGCTTCTGGATCAGCCCAGCTCTGGCTGTTGTGGCCATTTGAGGAGTTGAATCAGTGTATGGAAGACCTCTGTCTCTCTGTAACTCTGCCTTTCAAACAAATAAATCTTTTTTTAAACCTTAAATCTTTTTTTTTTAACTTAAAAGATTTATTTATTTGAAAGGCAGAGTTACAGAGAGGAAGAGGCAGAGAGAGAGAGAGAGAGAGAGAGAGAAGAGGAGAGGAGAGGAGAGGAGAGGAGAGGAGAGGAGAGGAGAGGAGAGGAGAGGAGAGAGGTCTTCCTTCCTTGCTATTCTCAGGGTAAACCTGGAAATTCCTAAGGAGTGGGGCAGGCACTTTGGACCTTGCTAAAGGTAACTATTGGGAAAAGCAAGCATTTTTGCACCCTCAACTATGGATGGGTATTTTTTATAAGGGCAAACATCTGGACTTAATTCACATCCATGAATTGGAGATACATTATGATTTAAATACACACACATAAAGGAGGGCACTTTTTATTTTTTTAAATTTTTTTATAAAGCTTTTATTTAAAGAATATAAATTTCCAAAATACAGCTTACGGATTACAATGGCTTCCCCTCCCCCCCATAACTTCCCTCCCACCCGCAACCCTACCCTTTCCTGCTACCTCTCCCCTTGCATTCACATCAAGATTCATTTTCAATTCTCTTTATATACAGAAAATCAGTTTAGTATATATTACATAAAGATTTCAACAGTTTGCCCTCACATAGCAACACAAAGTGAAAAATACTGTTGGAGTACTAGTTATAGTATTAATTCGCAATGTATAGCACATTAAGGACAGAGATCCTACATGATATACTTTTTTAAATTGATTAATTTTCTATGCAATTTCCAATTTAACACCAAGGTTTTTTTTTCATTTTTAATTATCTTTATATACAGAAGATCGATTCAGTATATACTACGTAAAGATTTCATCAGTTTGCACCCACACAGAAACAAAGTGTAAAATACTGTTTCAGTACTAGTTATAGCATTACTTCACATTGGACAACACATTAAGGACAGATCCCACATGAGACGTAAGTACACAGTGACTCCTGAAGTTGATTTAACAATTTGACACTCTTGTTTATGGTGTCAGTAATCTCCCTGGGCTCTAGTCATGAGTTGCCAAGGCTATGGAAGCCTTTAGGGTTCGCCGACTTCAATCTTATTCCGACAGGGTCAAAGTCAAAGTGGAGGTTCTCTCCTCCCTTCAGAGAAAGGTACCTCCTTCTTTGATGGCCCTGTTCTTTCCACTGGGATCTCAATCGCAGAGATCGTTCATTTAGGTGTTTTTTTTTTTTTTCCAGAGTGTCTTGGCTTTCCATGCCTAAAATACTCTCATGGGCTCTTGAGCCAGATCCGAATGCCTTAAGGGCTGATTCTGAGGCCAGAGTGCTATTTAGGACATCTGCCATTCTATGAGTCTGCTGTGTATCTCGCTTCCCATGTTGGATCATTCTCTCCCTTTTTGAGTCTATCAGTTAGTATGAGCAGGCACTAGTCTTGTTTGTGTGATCCCTTTGACTCTTAGACCTATCAGTGTGATCAGTTGTGAACTGAAATCGATCACTTGGACTAGTGAGATGGCCTTAGTACATGCCACCTTGATGGGATTGTATTGGAATCCCCTGTCACGATTCTAACTCCGTCATTTGGGGCACGTCTGATTGAGCATGTCCCAAATTGTACATCTCCTCCCTCTCTTATTCCCACTCTTATATTTCACAGGGATCACTTTTCAGTTAAAATTTGAACACCTAAGAATAATTGTTTGTTATTTACAGAGTTCAACCACTAGTACTAGAATAAAAAAATACTAAAATGGATAAAATATTACATTGTACAACAACCATCAGCACAAGAGCTGATCAAGTTACTGTTTCTCATAGTGTCCATTTCACTTCAACAGGTTTCCCCTTTGGTGCTCAGTTGTCGCCGATGAGGGGGAACATATGATATTTGTCCCTTTGGGACTGGCTTAATTCACTCAGAATAATGTTTTCCAGATTCCTCCATCTTGTTGCAAATGACTGGATTTCACTGTTTTGACTGCTGTATAGTATTCTATGGAGTACATGTCCCATAATTTCTTTATCCAAATGTTTGCTTTGAATTTCCTGTGATCTTTTGCTGTGAGGTTCCCTTCGTTTACCTTCTTTTATGTTGATGGCCGTGTTTCTGTGTTTCTCTGTGTAACACATCTTTAAGCATCTTTTGCAGGGCTGGACGAGTGGCAACAAATTCTTTCAATTTCTGTTTGCAATGAAAGGTCTTTATTTCACCTTCATTCACAAATGAGAGCTTTGCAGGATATAATATTCTGGGCTGGCAGTTTTTCTCTCTTAATACCTGGGCTATGTCTTTTCATTCCCTTCTAGCTTGTAGGGTTTCTGATGAGAAGTCTGCTGTGAGTCTAATTGGAGCTCCTCTGAGAGTAATCTGATGTTTCTCTCTTGCACATTTTAGGATCTTTTCTTTCTGCTTCACTGTGGTGAGTTTAATTACAATGTGTCGTGGTGAGGATCTCTTTTGGTCATGTTTACTAGGGGTTCTATGAGCTTCCTGTACTAGGATGTCTCTGTCCTTCTCCAAAACTGGGAAATTTTCTGCTATTATCTCACTAAAAAGGCCTTCTAATCCTTTCTCCCTCTCCATGCCTTCAGGAACTCCTAGAACTCGAATGTTGGGTTTTTTAATAGTATCCTGTAGATTCCCAACAATATTTTTTAGATTTCTAATTTCCTCTTCTTGTCTTTGGTTTGACTGTATATTTTCCTGTGCTCTGTCTTCTAAGTCTGATATTCTCTCTTCTGCCTCACCCATTCTGTTTGTAAGGCTCTCTAATGTGGTTTTTCATTTGATCTATTGAATTCTTCACTTCATTATGATTTCTCGTCACTATCACAGTTTCATGTTCTACTAGTTGTTTCATTTCAGCTTGATTCCTCCTTAATATTTCATTTTCACGAGAGAGATTTTCTACCTTGTCCATTAAGGATTTCTGTAGTTCAAGAATTTGTTTTTGAGTACTTAGTGTTCTTATCAATTTTTTGAGATCTGCTTCTTGCATTTCTTCTATCTCATCATCTTCATAATCTTGAATTGGGGTGTCTTCCCTGTTCTTGTTACCTCGGTTTTTGCGTTTGTTGTTTGGCATATTGGTTTCTTCACTGTGGTGTTTTTTCTTGTTATACTATGACTCTAGATAAGTGGACTGTCTGCTTTCAATGGAGCCTTAGAGGCTTGAGATGGGTGTGGCCTGAGAGCTCTGTTTGGTTCCTCAGGGTTGAGGGTGTGTCAAAGGAGACACTCCCAGGTTAGGGGTGGTAAATCTCTCTCTGTTTCTTTATTTTTGATTCAAAAGGGAAGTAATTCCACACAGCTGAATGGAATTGGGGGTGGTTAGCAGGCAAATGATATACCCACAGGAGCCAGAGATCGGAAGCTCTTTCCCAAGGACCACAGAGGGAATCTCTGCGGCCTTCAGTGTGGGTTCAAATTCTCCTGCAGTCTCACCACTGGGCTACCAAGGCTACCGAACTGTAGCATCTCTGGAGAGTACTCATGTGGTGAATTCCGTGAGTTCTCTCCCCCACAGTCTCTTTTTTCACAGTCTCAGTTCATTAGCACCACACATTCATTAGGTTCTAATCTGTTATTTCACCCCTCCTGCCCAGAGTCAGGTTTTTCTGCTAGGCTCAGGGCTGGTGCAGACCTGAGGTTGCCCTGCTTATGACGTATATCCAAAATGGCGCCTGCTCTTTGTCTTGCTCACCTTTGAGAGGTGGGCGGAGAGAGAGAAACTCGTGTCCGTATTGGTCACTTTTTTCTTTCTCTCTCTCTTCTAGTTAGCCTGGTGAACTTTTCCCCACAGGGTTTCAAGCCTTGTTCGCTCTAGTCTCCTCTTTCCGCTTCCCTGCCGGTGTTTTGGGCTATTGAGGTTTGGCTCACCTCGCATTCCAGTGCTGGTGTGTTGAGTCTGCCGCTGGTGTCCCAAACTGTGGGCTCCCACGCTCTCCTCGAAGGTCCACTGTGAATCACTAGTTCCGGAAGAGTTTCCTCTGCTGTTTCTTCTCCTACTCTTCCTTGAACCTGCAGTATCTCCACTTTTATTAAATTGTCTCTCCCCGGACTATCAGTGTGCTGCCTTCCTATTCCGCCATCTTGCCACCACCTGGGGGGGGGCACTTTTTAAAGTCCTTGGAAAAAAGGAACTAAAAATGTTCATTTTGGTGCAAAAAGTTTTGAAATCCAAGCGCCGAAATAAATGTTTTAATTCCATTTTCTGTGAGCCTTCTGCAGTATTCTCTAAATGAATACATGTAAAGATCTATGTGCATCTCTCTCTCTCTCTCTCTGGATATTCTCTAAGTATCAGATGCCAAGATGGGTCAACTGTGCAAGGGTTTTATTGGGAGAGAAAATAGAAGAAACTGATGCAAGTCTGCCCCCAAGTTAAGGAGAGGGTGAACAAGGATGGGAAAATACGTTCTTTAATTCACTGTAGCCTAAGGAAGGTCTGGCTAGGCTGTGGAGGATTGAAACTTGGCTGTCAGGGAATTCTGTCTCCTAGGGCTGGGCCTGCCTCAGTACCGCTGCCTTGCTCTGTCAGAAGCTGGCAGCAGGAATGGGAAGGATGGCCTTATTGCCACACAGTCATAGATTTCAGAGCACAGTAGTTGGGGTCCTTGGTCAGTTATTCACCCTGAAGTCAAGAGTCTGCCTTGTATGTACTCTCACCCTCCTACGGTAGGGTGTGTGTGTGTGTGTGTGTGTATGTGTGTGTGTGTGTGAGTATACTCATTAATGGGGAACACTTAAAATATCAAAGGAAATGCATAGTTCTCAAGCTGGGGAGACAGTAATGACAAACCCTTCCTTTGCTATGGAAGCAATATTCAAACAAGAGCATCACTTTAGTTTGAAAAGGGAGCCTGAATTAGACTACTGTGGCCCCACAATGAGGTCTTTATTTGCTCTAATCACTAAAGAGAGGCCTTGAATGTTTTCCAGTGAGGGCTTCCCATTACACTGGATTCCTTGTCATGAATAACTTCTGGAGATGACACCTTGCCCTGCTGGGCCCGCCAGGAAGCAAGAGCAGCCACCATGTGGCAGCTGAAAAGTTCTCATCTATATGTGGTTTCCTAGCAGTACAAGAATAAAAAGGCAGATTTATCCTTTTTGTATCAGTGCAGGAATGGATACTACAATCACTCCAAACTCAATTAGACCAAGTGCACTGTAATGAAAAGACTATCTCAATTCATTTCCATACAATTAATTTTTAATTTCATAAATTAGGTTTTCATGGGAACCAGCAATGCCTTGGAACACTGCACTCCCTGGACTCCACCTCTCCTTGCAACAGAGGGGCTCAGAAATCCTAGGAGAGGCAGTGTGCTGAGTCCCTATGTTCATCATCCTGCCTCAGTGACCAGCTCAGTTACACTTGCACAGAGAGGAGTACCTTTGCAATTTTCTATTTCCAACTGCTACACACAAATATCCAGAGAACAGTTTTTTCCCCCCAACAGTGACAGCATGAAACACTTTCAGTGGTTTTAATTTTTCTGGGTTTTTGTTCAATCCTACTTCGACTTTTCACATACTTAGCACTCATACTACGGGTAAAATTGTGTGTTCCTTCCTCACTGAGTTTTCCATCATGCTGCTACACAGCCATCATGTTTTAATTCTTGTGTGTCTGTAGAGTCAAGGTTCTATGATCTATCCAACCATTTTCCTCTTACTGGTCATTATATGGTTTTCTGTTATAAATGAAATTACTATGACCAGGGAGATGAAGGTATATATTTTTAAAGACCTTTGGGGAAGATTTCGGAAACCTATGTGTGATAAAGTCCTTGATGTCAGAGAAATATTTTCTAGTGTTTGAACTATATTCTTCACATTATAACTAAAAGGCCACTGACTTCTCTCTTTCTCCTCCTCTTAATTTTAACCTTTCGCATATGGTGCCTTTTATTGCCATTTAGACATGACACCAGTAATATACACACAACTTAATCATAGCTTCTTTCCCTTTTTAAAAAATAATGTACCATTAACTTCAATATTCAGGTTACAAATATTTCCCCCAATTGGACAAGTGACCTTAACATTAGTAATAATAAAAATACGAGAAGTAATAGAAGAATGTAGAAGTGTTTGTTACTGGGTAGTATTTTATTGAAAATGAATAGATGGATATTCTATTCTAGTTCAACTTTTAAACCTTAAGTTAACATAAATGCACACATGCTACTCAAACAACTCCACCTACCTCATACCCCTTCTAATTCCTCTCTTCAACGGATGGTTTCTCAGTTGACAAAGGTTTCTATGCATGTACAATGTGCCAGCTATGGATCCCAATAGACTGGAGCAGAAACCACACCCCCACACTGGCATACCACTTTACAGTCAGAAAGGCACTTTCATTATGTTTAATCTTCTCAACAAAACTGAGGGCTACTGGGTCTTGTTACAGTTGAGGAAATGGAGTTCCAAAAACTATTGCCCAAAGGTTAAAAACATGGCAGACTTACCTGGGCCGACCAATTCTGAATGCTGTGAACTTTCTAGCATTCTGCATTGCTTTCCCCTAAGGGCATGTAATGCAGTCCACCTTCCAGTATCTGGGACAGCTTAGCTTAGCTGTAACTCTCTAGGGACCTGGGCCATGCTTACTTCCCTACCAGGCTGATAATTAAACAGCTGTTAATTAGCAGTGAATGTTCAGGGTAGGGAAAGGCCAGAAGAAAGGGGACTAACAGGGAAACCTGCCTCCAAAGGAAGTGAGGAACATCTCAGCTTGAAGTAAGTGCAGAGAAAGTGGCAAAAAACACAAAACGAACATGTTGCTGAAAATCCTGGAGTTTATTAATCTGGGAGGCCTTTGATTATGTCACACTATTTGCTGTACCACTAAGAGTTATTTTACTTATTGCTGTTATGGGGTGAATGAAAGACACACCAAGGTCCTAACTCCAGGACCTTAGAATGTGAGCTTATTTGTAAACAGGGTCATTGCAGATGTAGTCAGTTAAGGTGGCATTATGCTAGCATAGAGCCCTTGGTTCAAAATGGCTGGTGTTGATATAAAGTGTGGACAGAGACCCTGGGGGCTGCCACGTGCAGATGGAGGAGGTGGAGACTGCAGTTACATCGTTGGAAGCCTAGGGATGCCTGGGGCTACAGAAGCTGGCAGAGGCAATGAAAGATCAGCTGCTAGAATCTTCAGGGAGCACGACCCTGCCAACACCTCAATTTCAGACTTCTGGTCTCCAAAACTGAAAAAATAAATTTCTATTGTGCTCAGCCACTCAGCTTACAGTATTTCATTATGGCAGCTCCAGGAAACGTAACACAACCATGAAAAATGAAGCAGTGTCCTAATGCTTCATTCTCATTATGTAAACTGTATTCTGTACTTCAAGGGCTCTTCCAGTTTTATTTGGACAAAGATTGCTTTGCTTTATGTAACTTTTGCCAAGAAAGAAAATGCAAAGGAAAATGTTAGCCAAACAAATTGGTTACCATGTTCTGAAAACTTCTTCACATTCAGGACTAAGTCAGAATTGTGCGTGTCTGTGCTTTCTCACACAGCACTGTCTGTGCCAATGTGTGCATTGTAATCTAGGAAGTCTTGAATGAGCACTCCACTATTGACTCCAGGATATTTTTCTCAGCTGCCAACCCTTATTCTGCAAATTCAATGTACCATCCCAGACGATGACAATTTCATCACTCTTGTCTTTTGCTGAGGGCACTTATAAGACACAGACAAAACCCACACATTTTAGAATTGATGACAGATGACAGTGTTCGATTTTCTAGATTTTCTGAAGATAAACTTTTGAGAAGTTCCCAAAGTGAACTTTTCTGCACTTGTCCCACCCCAGGCACTTGCCTACACCCATATGTAGGTGAGCTGAGGCACAGTCATCCATGGGGGCAGGTGCTCTAGTCATTGATGTGGGTCAGCATCAGGGCTCTGGATTGGGGCACCACCACTGAGGGTCTGAACCCTAGATCGGGGCACCACCACTGAGGGTTTGAACCCTGCTTCTGCTCCTTACCAACTCTGTGTCTTTGAGCATAATGGTGATCTTCTTGTCCTGAGGCTCAGTTTCTTCATCCCTAAAGTGGGAATTATATCTACTCCTGAAGGTTATGCCAAGGAACCAATCATGGCAGTTTCTGTGAAGCACCTGCCCATGACAGGTGTCCAGAAATGTCTATTTTCTCAGTCCTCCACCTGAGGGTACACCAACACCATGGGGAACCCACAACAAACCACATGCCCAGGCCGCACGGGGACTCAGGCAGACTCTCTCGGGCTGGGGCCAGGCATTGGCATTTTTCCAAATGTTTTGGGTGAGTCTGCCCTGCAGCTGACCCACACTGTGAAAGACCCATCTCCATGTCTCAGAACTGTGGTGAGGCTCAAACAGGATGTGGGCTGTGGGTTCTTCACTGAACGATGCCTTGTGGATGTGAGGAGCCATGGCCTTGCGCATGCTGAAGGCATCAACGGGGACACAGGGGACCAGGGATGCCCACTGACTCGGTGGTAACCTCTCCCAGTACCTGCCCTGCCCTGGTCCTCTGCAGCTTTCCCAGAGGTCTGGTCAGGTTGAAACATGTGCTCTCTAACCAGGACAAACATCAGCAGCCCCAGGATGAGCTGTTTCTTTAATAGATTAAAAAATAATCATTTTAAAACAGAGATGTAGGAAAGAAGAAAATACATATTTCCTGCCTTCCTTCCTGATAATCCCTGTTGGCATTAGAAAGAAAAGGTAACACATGCTCATGGTGAGAAGATCAAAATAGTACAGAAAGTTATAAAATGAAAAGGGAACACTTTGTTCTCTTACTTCCCTCCCTGTTCCCAAATAGCTGTCCCCTGAAAGGTGGCTGCAGTCAATAACTAACATCTCATGGAGCCTTCCAGACCTTGTTTATACAGGTGCATATACACAGAGAAATGTTGTTAAAAACACTGCACATTAGTGTGGTCCTTCTATACTCTAATGAACCAAATGATAGCCCCTAAAATAGATGGATGTAACTTTTTTTTAGGAAAAAGGGTCTTTGCAGATGACATTAAGAACCTGGGATGAAATTGTCCCAGACAGATTACCTCGTTGGCCCTAAACCCAATGACAAGTGTCTGAGAAAGGAGACCCAGAAGAGAGACGCCCAGAGGAGGACAGGAGGCCATAAGAAGACAGAAGCAGATTAGGGAGACGTCGTCGTGAGACGAGGAGAGCCTGCAGCTTGCAGAGGCTGGAAGAGCCCGAGAAGGTTTGTCTTTTTTTAAAATTTTTTAAATTTTTGACAGGCAGAGTGGACAGTGAGAGAGAGAGAAAGGTCTTCCTTTGCCATTGGTTCACCCTCCAATGGCCACCACAGCTGGTGAGCTATGGCCGGTGCACCATGTGATCTGAAGGCAGGAGCCAGGTGCTTATCCTGGTCTCCCATGGGGTGCAGGGCCCAAGGACCTGGGCCATCCTCCACTGCACTCCCGGGCCACAGCAGAGAGCTGGCCTGGAAGAGGGGCAACAGGGACAGAATCCGGCACCCCGACCGGGACTAGAATCTGGGGTGCTGGTGCCGCCACAGGTGGAGGATTAGCCTAGTGAGCCTCGGTGCCGGCTGAAAGGTTTGTCTTTAGAGCCTCAGGGAGAGGCGGGCTCAGCCCTGCTAAGAATTCATTCTGCACTTGTGGCCCCCAGACTGTGAGCAAATATACTTCAGGTGCTTGTGGCAATTTGTTATGGTAGCCATAGGAAATGAACCCAAGTAGTAAATGGTTTACATATAGTATCCAAATGTTTACTATCAGCACATAGGTACTACATATTGTGATATATAACCAGTAGATATTATTTATGTATGAGGGTACTTCAAAAAGTTTGTGAAAGGTGTTTGTTTTAGAGGCCAGCATTGTGGCATGGCATAGTGGGCAACGCTGCCACCTATGAGCCTGGCATCCCATATCAGAGCACCAGTTTGAATCTCGACTGCTGTCTAATCCAGCTCTCTGTTCATGTGCTGGGAAAGCAGCAGACGATGACCCAAGTACTTCGGCCTCTCCACCCAAAAGGGAGACCTGGACGGAGTTCCAGGCTCCTGGCTCCAATGTTGCCCAGCTCCATCCTCTGTGGTCATCTGGGAGGTGGACTAGCAGATGGAAGATCTCTCTCTCTCTCTCTCTCTCTCTCTCTCTCTCTCTCTTTAAAAGTAAGATGTACACTTTGGTGCAGAGTTTTTTGAAATGATGTAAGTAGGGATCTTCCCAAAGTTCATGGCAAATGTGTATTATGAAGAAAATATGCACAGATTTCACAATTCTTTTTTTTGCATTAGAATACAGTTATCTTTTAATTCCATTTCCCACCAACTTTTTTGCAATATTCTTATATAGCTAGTAAATAATACTGTAGGGGCCAGCACTGTGACATAGTGGGTAAAGCCGCTGTCTGCAGTGCTGGCATCCCATATGGACACTGGTTTGAGCCCCGGCTGCTCCACTTACAATCCTACTTTCTGATGTGGCCTGGGAGAGCCAACTAATATGTCCTTCCGTAGCTGAGAAGATAGTCAAGTTTGCTTCAACCACGTTGTGGAATAATACCCAGAGGTTAGAAGGAAACAAAAGACTCTTCAGAGCAGTACAGGTTGAAATTATCTTTTTGTAGTAAGACCTTTCTCTCTCTCTGCCTTTCCTTCTCTCTCTGTGTAATTCTCACTTTCAAATAAGTAAACAAATATTTTAAAAATATTTAAATCTTTAAATAACTTTATTGAAAATATTTATTTAAATAAAATTTATTTAAATCATTAAATAAATAAATAAATAAATCTTAAAAGAAAAGACAAACAATGGGTTTGCAATCAACAATTAAAATCGTTTGCTTGGGCCCCCGTTTGGCACGTTAAAAAAAAATAGTAATACTATAATATAGTTATGACATCTGGTATTATTTATTTTAAGTTTACTACAAGAAAATAATGTCAACCTTTACTGCTCTGAACAAAGTCTTTCATTTCCTCTAAACTCTGTGTGTTATTCCACGACGTGGTTAAAGCAAACTTGACTATCTTCTCAGTTACTGAAGACATACAAGTTGGCTGCATATTTTATTGTTAGTTTGTAGTCATGCTGCAGGGGATACTGTCACACACACATGCACACACACCCACACACTCTCATTTGTGTGTACCCACATGGTGCTTTTTCAAGTATATCACCAGAATAAATTATAAGCAGTGGTATTGCTGAGTCAATGAGTACGTGATTTTAAATTTTCATGAGGCAGCTAGTGCCAAATGCCCTCCAGAAAGTTTGTGCCAAATAACAAATTCAGCAACAAGAATTTTAGAGCAATACGGATCTCAGACAAAATTTTTAAATCCAAGCATAGTTTTTTCATAATATGCATTTTCTCCAGATTTTTTGAAGACCCTTCAATTCACAGATTTTAAATTTTTACATCAAAATAAACATCACTTAATTCAATTTTCCCAAAACATTCTGAAGTAACCTCATACTGAACCTGTTTAGGTTCAATTCACTCACCTGTAAAGTGAAGGTGAATCCTATTACTGGTGAACATTTGGGGCTGGTGTTGTGGCATAGCAGGTAAAGCCATCACCTGCAATGCAGGCATCCCATGGGGTATGGTTTGTGTCCTGCTGCTCCACTTCTAATCCAGCTTCCTGCTCATGGCCTAGGAAAAGCAGCAGAAGATGGCCCAAGTGTCTGGGGCCCTGCTACTGATGTGGGAGACCTGCAGGAAGCTCCTGGCTTTGGCCTGGCCCAGTTCTTGCCACTACAGCCATCTGGAGAGTGAACCAGTGAAAGGAAAATCTCTCTCTCTCACTCTTTTAAAAATAAATAAATCAATCTTCAAAAAATCGTGAACATTTACTGAGGGCTGACTGTACAGGCAGGACTCTGAGCACTTTGCGTGCATGATTTCAGTTCTTTTCCACAGCGACCTCTTGAGAACTTAGCAATGAAGGCATGAAGATAGTAAGCAATTGGTTAAGAGTCTCACAAACAGTCACTGCTAGAATGGACAGGACTGTGTCTGTCCCCAAGCACATGTGGAAGCCCACACCCCCGTGACATATTAGAATGTGACTGTATTTGGAGTTGGTGTCTTTGAAGAGGCAAAGTGAAAGTGAGGTCATTAGGGTGGGGCCTTCTCCAATAGGACTGAGAAGTTTCAAAGAGGATAAAGTAGGATACCTGTACCAACAGAGGGAATGAGAGGAAGACACAAGAAGGATACAGTCATTGGTAAGCCAAGGAGAAAGACCTGCAACAGACCCTTCCCTCATGGTGCCAAAGAACCCAACCATACCAATACCTTGATCTCTGACTTCTACTTGTTTAAGTAGTGCAGGCTGTAGTCCCTGGCTATGACCACCCCGGAAGACTAACAGGATACCCCAGCACCCAGCTTTAGGGCCTGCATATTTATCTGCTATGCTACATAGCTTCTCTGCTCCCACGTCCTATTTGGACTGTGGTAATGATCAGATGAAGTGGCACACACAGATAGGAGCCCCACAGTACATAATCCAGTGATGTTAGCAGTTAATAACATGAGTACAATCAGCATCAATGCTGTTGCAACATTCTAGGCCCTGAAGGAGAGCATCTGAAGGGCAGGATTAAGCCAGGCTTGTCTTATTCCAAAGAACCCCGGAGTGCCTCTGTGTCATTTTTCTAGCTGTTGGCCAATGAAGACAAGCCAACTTAAACATGAGAAGAGGAACCCACTGGAGTCCATTCCCTTGAGTGTCCTGAATCCACCCACAGGAAGAACACATTCTCACCTCTTTTTGAAAAGACAATTCTTATTTTGGGGGGGCAGCTTTAGGTTCCTAGAAAAATGGAGAGGAAGGTATGGAGTGTTGCACATATACCCCATCACCTCACACATGCACAGTCTTTCCCTTTATCCAGATCCCCAGCAGAGTACACAGTACATTTGCCACCATCATGAATCTAGTTTGACACATCACTATCACCCAAAGTCCATGGTTGCCATGAGGGTCCCCATCTCTTTCTGACTTGGTCTTTCCAAGGCACTGTGTAAGCCCAGTGTTTGGTGACGACCTGAACACAGCTCATTAAACAAGGGACCCTGAAAAGTCACTGCTGCTGCTGGTGGTGGTGGTAGGGTTTGCAGGAGATTCTAGAGGAAGGAGGCCACTCCTAGACTCATGTTCTAGTTCATCATCTTTGCCACCAGTTACTGGCTTTGGTTGTCAAGATCTAAATAGGCACGTGGAGATGGGAGGTGTGGGGAGAGGAGAGATGACCCAAGAAGTACAAGCATGGGGAGGGAGGGAGCAGATGCTGAAGAGTCAAGGAGTCTGGTTGCTTAATTTCTTACTTGAGCAGGTAGGTATGACTTTTTGGAAAGCCCAATTATAGGCAAATCACACGGCTTAACTTCTCAAAGAACACTGAGTTAAGCCACAATTACGGCTGAATGCACAGTATTGATTGCCCTCATTTAGAGAGGTTTGCCCATCTAACAAGAATGAAGACGATCAATTGAGGAGAGAGGATATGACTGCACGCCTCCGACCACAGTTCCAGTCACTGCCTCTTAGTGACACGACATTAACAAATTGCTATCTGTCATCTAAAGCTCTGCAGACAAGGTACACCATGAGATACATTAACGTAATGAGGGAGAGATCGGAAGATGTTCCTAGCGAGGCAAAGGGAAACAGCAAGAAGCCTGCAGATGGGGAACTCCAGCTCCCACATTAGCTGGCATGTGTGCTTTGTGGTCATGGCTGTACACTAAGATGATCTCCATCTCCCTTTTTCTCTTGTTTCTGGAATGGTGGGGAGAATACTAGGAATTGGATTTATGAGATTATTAAGGAAAAGAATACTCAAAGATTATAGGCACTATGCCAGTGGCTGAGGAAGGACTGGTGAGACTGGAGTATGCTGGAGAGGACAATTTTGCAGAGAAGCTAGAAATTCCTGAATGTTGTCCTTGACCCAAATAACGTTATTTCCATAGGTTCTCCTGAAAGGTCAGTGAAGAGAAAAAGGCAGTGCAAGGCAAAGTCACTTTCATACATTTGTAGCTTTGACCACACACACAGTATAGCCCTCGGGAGCTCCTGGCTGGGCTACATTGCCAGCTGTTTCTTGTTGCAGGTGGCAGCAGGACCTCTGTCTAGCAGAGAAGGGTCCCAGGAGGACAAATGGGACTAGAAATAGAAATAGGGGAAACAAATGAGAGTGGGGGGAAGGTAAGGAAGAGGGAGGTGGTGAGGAAGGAGAAGGCGCTGCCCCTTTCTGCTGTAGCTGTGGCCAGCCAGAACCCTTACATGTGACCACTACACCTCCTAGGAAGGCACTAGATGGGTGAGGTGAACCAAAGCAACGGGACCCGTAAAGAAGGTGCTCATGGCACCCAGCTGGGAACGAACGGCTGCAGCACCAGGCGGGAATGCAGCTCCTTGCAACACCTGTCGTTATGTTGGTGTAGGTCCTAGCTTTGCTGGTGAAGCAGAACGAAGATGCTGGGTGGTGGTGATTCCCGGATTGCCAACACTCTGTTCAGTGCTGAAAGGAAGATTCAAGTTTGTGCATGGAAGGCAGGTGTGAATCTGACCAAAGATGTACTTCAGTTTCACCCAGTTAAGCTGTCTATGATGGGCAAGCTTCACTGAAGAGAGCTAATAGCATCAAGTTTACCTGGCCTGGTCTCTAGGTCAGTTATCTTGATTTGGTTTCTATGACCCCAGGCTGGCTGCAGTTTAACTAATTTACATAGTGAAAAGGGGTTGGGCAGACGGTATGCTTGATTTGCTACAAAGTCATGGCTTTCCTAGTTAAAGACTATGTCACAAGGGGCTGGCATTGTGGCACAGTAAGCTAAACTATTGCTTGCAAGGCCACCATCCCATATCAGAGTGCTGTTTCAAGTTCTGGATGCTGTGCTTTCTATCCATCTCCCTGCCATTGTACCCGAGAAAGCAGTGGAGGATGATCCAGTACTTATGTCTCTGCCATCCATGTGGTTGAGCCAGATAGAGCTCCAGGCTCCTGGCTGCACTGTGGACCAGCTGGAGCCATTGTGGCCATTTGGGGAGCGAACCAGTGGATGGAAGGCAACTCTTTCTCACTGTTTCTGTTTCTGTCTCTCTCTCTCCCCCTTCCCCTCTTAAAAAAAAACGAATAAATAAATCTCTTTTTTTTTTTTTTAAGACTGTGTCACAAACTTGGTGTGGTGCAGTGAACAAGCACTAGATTTGGAATTAGAAAACACTGGGTTTAGGTCCTTGCATGGTTTGCTTTGTATTTTCCCATGTTCTGAGTCAGGTTCCTCAAACTCTTAAGAGTGATACTTTCATCTTCCAGAGCAAGGATTTGACAAATCCAGCCTGCTGCCTCTTTTTGTAAATAAAGTGTGCTGGAACACAGCTTCGGATCATTTGTTTATGTTCTGCCTATGGCTGCTTCATGTTGCAACAATCAGGTTAAGTACTTGCAACAAAGAACACATGGACTGCAAAGCTAAAGTATTTCTGTAATGGGTCCATTGACCCTGAAGTCTAGCACTGACATGATGGAGTTCTCGACCTCACAGGCTCATTGGTGAGGATCATGTGGAATAAATTTTCTTTGTTGGGATCAATGAAACATATTGTCAATATTCTTGGTTGTAATTATGAAGACCAACATGAGGCATCTTCAAAAAAGTTTATGGAAAATGTATATTCACTGTGTAGTAATAAATGCAAATTTACTGTCATAAAATACATACATTCTGACTAGAATTAGACCACTTTGGAACACTTCCCAAGACTGAGCAAAAGTCTTTGGGTTTGTGTCTTTCTGGCTTATGTCACTCAGATTCTACCCTGAATAAGAC
Organism: Sylvilagus floridanus; assembly: GCA_949820135.1. Lineage (NCBI taxonomy): Eukaryota > Metazoa > Chordata > Mammalia > Lagomorpha > Leporidae > Sylvilagus > Sylvilagus floridanus. The sequence goes on from OX463231.1 coordinate 88,853,596, forward strand.
CGATATTGGCCTTTAAAAAAATAAAATAAAATTAGCATAAAAAAGAAAAACTATCATGGATTTCAAAATATGTTTTGCACCAAGATAAACTTATTTTTAAATTCCATTTTCCTATTTTTTTAAATTTATTTTATTTATTTGAAAGGCAGAGAGAGAGACAGAGACAGAGAGAGAGAGACAGAGATCTCCCATATGTAGGTTTACTCCTCACATACCCACAACAGCTGGGACCTGGGACAGGCTGAAGCTAGGAGCCAGGAACTCAATCCAGGTCTCTCACATGGGTGGCAGGGACCCAGAAACCTGCTGTCTCCAAGGGGGTGCATTAGTAGAAGCTGTAATTCCATTTCCCACAAGCTTTTTGAAGTCTGCTTATGTATCCATGGAATCCATTTTATCTATCAGGAGAGAAGCAGGGGCAGCATTCTGGCTAGTGATACAAATCTTGTGATTTGAGGGGCACAAAGAAAGCTTCAAGCAATCAAGCAACCCAAATTACTTCTCCTGGGTGCTCGCATACAACTGCATTGCAGCCACAAACGATTAAGCTTTATTTTTAAGCATTCATCATCCAGGTTGATTGCGACTCTATATAAAATATTTGGAAAACATATCCTCTGAGAAGGGCAACACATCCAGGTGCTAAAACTCTACCCATATGTGTACAGGGATTCATTGATTAGGTAGCACTTCTCGATGATGATGGTAGGGACTGGTGTAATTTGGAAACTCTCGGGCAGTTTGCTGCAAATCAGAGAGCACTGCTTATCAACAACAAAGGCTGTAGGGCTTGGACTTCCAGGACACTCCTACAAGAGGAGTGATGGAGATGAGAGGGCAAAAGTCCTCCCAAAGGTGTTTGCTTCTCCAGGTACACTCTTACAAAGTTGTGAAAATTTTTTATTTATTTATTTGAAAGGCAAAGAGACAAGTCTCCCATGCACTGGTTCAATCCCCAAATGTCTGCAACAGATAAGGCTGGGCCAAGCTGAGGCCACGATCTTGGAACTCAATATGAGTCTCCCACTTGGGTGGCAGAGACCCACGTACATGAGGCATTGTCCACTACTTCCTAGGGTGCACATTAGCAGAAAACTTGATTCAGAAGTGAAGCCAGGACTCTAACCAAGCACTCTGATATAGGATGTGGGCTTCCTAAGGAGAGTCCTAACCACTATGCACATTCTGTATGCATGGCATGTCTTAAGCATATAAGGCTACAACCTCCATTTATTTGTTATGGCACAGTTTGTAATATTGTTTGTTTATAAGTTTTCAGTGGGGACCAAACAAAAAAGCTGTCTGCCACAGAATACAAATGGATTCTTGAAAACTCATAATCTCCTTTTCTTAAACTAACAAGAAGTTTTGATATTTGGATTAGGACAGTTAAATAGAGCCACAGAAGAGAGAAGACTGACTTCCCTAGTTCTTTCTTCCTCAAGGGCATCCATTTTGAATCTTCCTCAAAGATTAGCCCCTTTGCCAACAGCAATGCCTTGTCAATTCTCTCCTCCAGTTGGTATTCCATTAGTTGTCAATGGAACAGTTCCAGGGTCACAGAGTGAAAGAGAATTGTGTGCTGAAATTGCAATTGGCATATATCTAAAATATTTGGGGGGCTGATGAGCATACATCCCCAGCACCAGAGAACTGAAAAGTAATTCATACGTTAAGCCAAGCAGCCCACAAATGACAAAACAACAATGAGGAATAAAGGTCAGAGAGATTGATTCTTAACACACAACAACTTACGCACGGAGCACCCAGTGACAGGGTGTTAATGAGCTGCAGCATGGTGATGCAGAACAAATGAAGAATGTAATGAACCGACCTGGCAACAATGCTCCTGGAAGGTCCAGAGCCTTCCATGCGCTTGGCCATGCCCTTTGAGAAATATCGGGAGAGAACAGCTTTTCACTTGGCAGTGTTTTAGTTCTCTAAGGCTGTTGTAACAAGCTAACTCAAACTGAGTGGCTCAAAACAACAGGGATTTATTTTCTTACAGTTCTGGAGGGAACAACAGGGCTTTGCTCTTTCTAGGGGCCCTGTTTTCTTGCCTTTTAAAATAACTTCTAGAAGATTCTTTCCCATGATCCTCTTCCTCCAACTTCAAAGGCGCAATATGGATCAAATTCCTCTTGTATGGCACTGCCCTGAGTTTCTATTCTGCCTTTTTCTTATGATGCTTGTGATAACTTAGGGTTCATCCAATAATTCAGGAAATCTCTATATCTTAAAGTCAGTTTATTATCAGCCTGAATTCCATGTAGGGCCTTAATCCCCATCACCATGGGACATTACCTATTCACAGTACCTAGGATTAGGATATGGACATCATTGGGTATGTGGGGGCCATTATTCTGTCTACCACATGCAAGAAGGGAGATAATATTCATTCTTGAAAAGTGAGGCTGACTGGTGACAGGTTCTACCGAAAAAATCTGTGTAGTGATACAGGGAGTATGATGAGGAGATGCAGAAAAGAAAATAAGCTGAAGCTACCTTATTGGATGGACTACAGTTGGCAGAGTGTTATGAAGGGGACCTGATTTAGTGGTTTAATTCTATAGTGGAGTAATTAGAGATCTTTCTATCAATAGCCAATGCATGACACTAATTGAGGAGGAATGGCTAGTCCACGGAGATGGAATCAGCGGCCCTAAGGATGCCAATAGGTTGCACTGCTTATCTTACATCAATTAAACAAAATTTGCCAGCATATATAGAACGGAAACAAGTGTTGGTGAGGATGTGGAGATGGGAGCTCTTATATACTGTTGGTAGGAATGTAATTAGTACTAGTACAACAATTTTGGAAAATGGTATGGAGGTTCCTCAAAAAAAAAAATAGAATTATCACTTGATCCAGCAATTCCACCTCTGGAATCATTATGCCAAAGGGATATTTGCTGTTTGTGTTTATTTCAGCATTATTCACAATGGCCCAGAGGCAGAAGCAAACCAAGTGTCCTTCAGTGGGTGAATGGATAGATGTCTTTTATATATATATATATATATATATATATATATATATATATATATAGGAAGCTTTTATTTAATGAGTACAAATTTCATAGGTACAGCTTTAGGAATATAGCAGTTCTTCCCCCAACACCTGCCCTCCCATCCCCACTCCCATCCCACTTCTTACTCCCTCTCCCATCCCACTTGTCATTAAGATTAATTTTAATTATCCTTATATATAGAAGACCAACTCTATACTAAGTAAAGATTTCAAAACAGTTTGCACCCACACAGACACACAAAGTATAAAGAACTATTTGAAGACAAGTTTTACTGTTAATTCTCATAGTACAACTCATTAAGGACAAAGGTCCTACATGAGGAGTAAGTGCACAGTGACTCCTGTTGTTAATTTAACAATTGACACTCTTATTTATGATGTCATTGATTGCCTGAGGCTCTTGTCTTGAGCTGCCAAGGCTATGGAAGCCTTCTGAGTCTGAAAACATAGATAGATGTCAAATGCTATTCTTAGATTAAAAACACCCATCACACAAGTATAGGAAAGAGGAGAGAATTGCTAGAAGGGAGGTGTTTCAGTTGACCACCAGCTTAATGTGAAAGAGTAGAGTTGCTACCAGTGGCTGACAAAGTCAATTCAAACTCAGAAGAAGGTGAGCCCCAGAGGAAGGTAAGGGCAGATGTTGAGAAATCTGATGAGATAAATGAGCTGCTCCAGTTTCACAGTCTGCTTTCTGAAGGGCTTTGACAAATTCTATGTCCAAAGGAAGTGAGCTAAAAGGATGACAGACGTGCAAAACCATAAGTGAAGGAAACTGGAGGTGTGAAACAATGGACTGCTGATGGTGGCATCCACACAGAAAGGGCATGCTCAGTGTTCCAAGTGGTGACACAACTGGACAGAAGTCTCCCAAAGATTTAGTTGGAGCCTTCTACCAGTTGGGACTATACTAATGGGGTATGATGCTTACCATTCCCCCATTTCCATGAAAGGAGTCTATCTCTGTTTCATTGACATTGGATATGGCCAAGTGAATTGCTTTGGGCTTATGCTGGGAAATGTATGCCTGCCCATACTTTCACCTCTTGCATTCCAAGTCACGGTCATGAGAATATGTCCAGTGTCACCTGCTGGGCAGGTGAAAACATAAATGCTTAGAGAAGAACTTTATGCACTGCCTAGCATGTAATGTTTTCTAAACCCAAGTATCCCAGTGGCCAGGGTTAACCTTATTCTTGCAGCAGGCAAAGCAGAATGGTTATGAACAGAAAGATACAAAAATGCACATTGCACGGTGGGCACTGAAAGGTGGCCAGGGTCATGTTCATAGAAGATTATGAGAAACAAGTCATGGAGATTGGCTTCTCAATAAACAAAAGTCCAATTTTTGAGAACACATGTGCTTATTCTGATTCTGTGTCTGTCTCAATGGAAAACAGTTTTTCTGCAGAATCACTTGTGTGAAATCGTCTTCTGAAAGGTAACACTTTTCTAAAGGTCCGTAGGTTACTACTTGAAGTACTCAAGTCATATGAAAACATTCCAAGTACCATAAAAAGTAGAAATCATGGTCCAGTTAGCACTAGAACTCAAAGGAATTGTTTCCAAGTACTGGGTCAGTGCTGCTGAATAGGTGAATACATTTGATAGCCTGCATCTTGAAAACAAGAGAACTATATGGCAAGAGAGATCTGATTTAATCGGCCCTAATCTCTGTCTTGTCTGCCTCTTAGCTCAGAAACACAGTGTGTTCTATTAACCACTGAGAGATGCTGTCCACCCCTTTTTCCAGTGTCCATCTCAGCTTCCCCACATCCATTAAGAAACATAAGTAACTACTGCATTATTCTCATAGATTCTATGGGTCAGGAATTTAGAGACAGCACAGAGGGATACCTTGGTCTATATTTTTTTAGAGACTCACCAGAAAGACTCAAAGGTTGGGAGACTGAGGGGCTGAGGAGGGCTGAATAATATGTAAGGATTATTGTTGCCTGGTTAGGATCTCAGAATGGATCCTATCAAAGGAACCATGCCATCTCCTTAGCCCTAACATCTGTTGCCTTGCTCATTTCTGTCCTAAAACCAAGAGTTGGGTCTAAGTTCTAGAGTCTTCTCATAGCCACCAGCACCTTTTGTGTTTGGTGTGGCCTGGATTTCAAGGTACCAGAGGGTTCCATTCCATTTGCCCAGTCTTTGTTCCACATCACATCCCCTCCAGCACCATACAGACCCACTAGTCTCCTCTCTAAGTCTTCATCTGTCCCCATTCACTGTACTTATTCACTCACAACTCAATGTGTTTAAGTCAAAATACTGACATGAATTACTGCCAACAACCCTGTGCATTCTGTAATGTCTGCTACGTTTCCTCATGACCAGCATCGTTATTTTTGAGAACTTTCCTTGCAAAGGAATTGTTTGAACCACATCACTGTTTGGAACCAGACCACTGGCTGTTTCCTGTACGTCAGTGTGCCTATCACTGAACTGTGATTTCCTGGGGATGACAAAGCAGGCATTAGCCTTGTGGAGAAGACACCCAAATTCCACATCAGAGAACCTAGGTTCAATCTTGGCTCTGCTTGTGACTATAGCTGTCTGCTAATACAGGCCCTGGGAAGCAGTGGAGATAGTTTAAGTAGATGGATTCCTGCCATCCATGTAGCAGATCTGGACTGAGTTCTCAGCTCCTGACTTCAGCCTGGCTCAGACCTAGCCATTGCAGGCATTTGGGGAGTGAGCCATCAGACAGGAGTTCTCTGTTTGTCTTCGTCTATCTGCTTCTCTTTCTGTCTATCTCTCTGCATCTCGAAAGTTTTTTTTTCTTATTTTCAGAGGGAAAAAAAATTAAATGACACTGCCACTTGCATATTGCAGCTTTGGATTTATGGACCAGGGCTATGGACCACCTCCACCACCATCTCTTCTAGGTGTGGAAAGCTCAGTGTAGCTCCTGATGAGGTGTGATTTTTTAATTCATTTCCTCCTCCCCCACTTCCGAACATGAATTGGATTCTCCTATGGTTACACAAGCAAATGAAAGTCATCAGGTTGCACATGCCACATCAGCATTTTAAGAAGCTATCCTGCGCTTCATTTCACAGTATGAAATTCTATCACTGTTATGCAGTCATTTCGTGGAATCTAAAAAGTGCTGTGCATTCCCAAGGAACCTTCTAGAGAAGACTCTTGATATATTAATTGATGAATAGATCCTCCTAAAAATGTTTGTTGTTTTGATGAAAAATGCATGACATGTTTCGATGAGTCCAGCAAAATCATTTCAAAAGCAATACGCTATGGGAACATTCTTTCCTGCGAGTGCTGTCTTGAATTTTAAGGCAGGGTCAGTTTGCTCGAATTCTGCTATCAATTTGGACTCACCTGTCACACTGACATTGTGGGCTTGCTATTCCTTTGAATTGCAACAGCCTCTCTTAATCATTCCATGGATGAAGTGCATTTTTTTTACCCTCCCAATAGTACTCAAGGCTCCTTGAACAAGGCACTGGCCCTGTCCCCGGGGTGTGAGTCCTTTCCCCCTCTGCTTCTGAGTTCCCAAAAATGTCAAGTGTAGAAAAGGAGCTCTATAAATATTCATCTGATTTTTTTTTTGGTTGAAGTGAAAGATACGTGGGAAACAGAGTCCTCTTCCAGGTTGCTACTCCCCTGAAATGATACTGACAGAGCAGGTGACAAAATCACTTTAAAACAAAAATAGCAGCCAGCGCCGAGGCTCACTAGGCTAATCCTCTGCCTTGTGGTGCGGGCACACCAGGTTCTAGTCCTGGTCGGGGCGCTGGATTCTGTCCCAGTTGCCCCTCTTCCAGGCCAGCTCTCTGTTGTGGCCCGGGAGTACAGTGGAGGATGGCCCAAGTGCTTGGGCCCTGCACCCGCATGGGAGACCAGGATAAGTCTCTGGCTCCTGCCATCGGATCAGCGCGGTGTGCCAGCTGCAGCGCGACAGCCGTGGTGGCCATTGGAGGGTGTATCAATGGCAAAGGAAGACCTTTCTCTCTGTCTCTCTCTCTCACTGTCCACTCTGCCTGTCAAAACAAAAACAAAAACAAAAACAAAAATAGCAACAACAATTCAAAAAAAAATCAACTTTCATCTCATAAGAAACAACCCAAGTCCAGAGGGATTTTGATTTCCAGATATGGAGCATCTCAGTGCAGGGACAGGTAAAAACGACGGGTTAGGGTTCCAGTGCCTGCCTGACTTGAATCCACACACATCTTATGTAGATGGAGATTTCAGACTTTATTTCCCACTTTCACCAGTGCTTTTAAATAACTTCATTACTTATCTTGGGGAAGCCAAAGGAGATTACTGTTGTAAGGTAAGACAAGGTAGCTTTCTCCTTGGATACTTATAGAAATGACACTTCACTTTCTGATTTGGAATGAAACTGTTGTCTCCTGTTCTCATCCACAGTTGAAACTAAAATTAATAGTCTTCAAATCAAGTGCTCATGAATGTGCTCCAAGGACATGTCTTGGTAAACCTGTCCCATTAAGATCTTTTCCTGAAGGAGATGAAACCTAAAAGCAAGCCCCAGCATGCTTCACCATGGCTTTCATCACATTCTGTTCAGTCCAACAACTGTTGAGAAGGCAATGGTTGTTCTGTGGAGATGCTCCTTTACTATCCTTTGTGGCACGTTCTCTGGATTGTGCTGACCTTCAGGTGATGCCTGGGCTCTTCTCTGCTCCCAGTTACTGGTTTCCTTCTCATGGTGTGAGCTCCAAGTGATTTTCAATAGGCCTGCCTTTGATTGACTAAAGGTTTCTTTCTTTCTGGCTGAAGAAACCCACACCTCAGTTCCCTTGGGTGTCAATAGCAATATAGGTTCTTAAATGTTTTTTATATTAAAAAAAACCCAGAAATTTATTAACTCATATTTATTGGTTACCACCAAGACAGACCAAGATAGAGCTTCTTGATCATTTCCAAGAGTACAACCAATTTGGCACTTAGCCACTTACAATGCATAACCTACTCTCTGAAATGCACAGCACTATCTGAGGTGAACACTCAGTTCTTAGTTGTCAGTCAGCTGCCTTAGGATAAGGCTAGAACCTGGTTAGAAATTCTCCCCATGATGCTACTTGGTACCATCTGGGCCAACTGCATTATCCATTGACAAATAATAAATCTTGAACAAAGTGTGTGCTTTCCAGTATGAAACCAGAATGTGTGTGTGTGTGTGTGTGTGTGTGCATGTGGAACAGCACCTAATGCTTAACCAGCTTGATGTTCAGAAAGCTGTAACTGCCTTTGTTGCTTCTCACTTGATCTATTTCTATGTGGTCTGCCACTTGCCTGATGTTTGCTCAGCTCCTGGTAAGCAAAGAGCTTTCAAAAGAGGTAGAAAAGAAAATCAATATCTTTGTCCATTTAGACAGCCTCTCACCGCTCAGTGACATTCATGCAGGGCTGGGGAGGAAAGCAGATCAGTACGTCTTAGGAACCTGGTGAAGGCGTCTGTCAATTAATCTAAAAAATCAATGGGATTCAACCAGTTGCTACCCTGGATTCAACTATGTTTCCATAAAGCTGTGGTTTGAAGAAACAACACTGTTGACCCATGCTTCTCTTTTATAACATGCATCTGTCCCATGGATGAGAAGCAGTGCCTAATTGCCCTGCTATAAGCAAATAATCACAAAAATCTCAACAGCAACATCAATGCAAAAATACTTCATGATGATTATACATCGAGTCCTTTCAACAATTTTGCAACATGGCCTTGTTAATGTGGAAGTATTAAAACATGTGTGACAGTTCTTTGCTATCCTCTCCTGTCGAGGGATGTCCCTTCTCTTGATCTGCGAGAGCTTATGATTGATTCAGCCAGTAGGGCATGGTAGGAGTGATGCTGTCAGACTTCCAAGATTAGGTCACAAAAGGCCACATGTTTTATATCTGATCTAGGGGAAACCAGTTACCATGTAAGAAAGAGACTACCACGCTGGAGAAGCTATGGAGAGGTGCTCTAGTTGGTCCCCTCAGCTGGGCTCCCAGGCTGCCACTGTGTGAACAGACCATCAAGATGTCCAGTCCTGCTGAGTCTTCAGATGACACCAACCCCACTGGCACCTGACTACAATCATGTGAGACCCCAAGTGGGAACTGCCAAGCCTTCCAAGTTCTTGACCCATGCAACAGTAAGCCAAGCAGAACTGCTATTGCTTGACACCTGTAGGCTTGGGAGTAATTCGTTACATTAATGTTCTTTATGGTAAAGAAAAAAGATCCTGGATCTAATCTAGGTTCTAACCCAGATTTACATGCTTTTAAATACTTTTCACCTTTAGAGAAACCAAAGCCAAAGATAAAGTAGGGTTTTCTCTGCAGACAGGTATTAAGAAGACTAAAAGCAATCCCAACTATTATACCTACAGCAAAATAGGGGAATAGTCCACAATGCCAAAAAATGGGATGGTTTGATGCTCAATCAGACTTGCCCCAAATGGTGGAGTTAGAAACGTGCCAGGGGATTTCAATTCAATCCCATCAAGGTGGCATGTACCAATACCATCTCACTAGTCCAAGTGATCAACTTCAGTTCACAACTGATCACACTGATAGGTCTAAGAGTCAAAGCGATCACACAAACAAGACTGGTGTCTGCTAATACTAACTGATAGAATCAAAAAGGGAGAGAACGATCCATCATGGGAAGCGGGATACACAGCAGACTCATAGAATGGCAGATGTCCTAAATAGCACTCTGGCCTCAGAATCAGCCCTTAAGGCATTCGGATCTGGCTCAAGAGCCCATGAGAGTATTTTAGGCATGGAAAGCCAAGACACTCTGGAAAAAAAAAAAAAAAAAAAGAAGAAGACCCAAATGAAAGATCTCTGCGATTGAGATCCCAGTGGAAAGAACAGGGTCATCAAAGAAGGAGGTACCTTTCTCTGAAGGGAGGCGAGAACTTCCACTTTGACTATGACCCTGTCGGAATAAGATCGAAGTCAGCCAATGCCGCGGCTCAATAGGCTAATCTTCTGCCTAGCGGCGCCGGCACACCAGATTCTAGTCCCAGTCCGGACGCCGGATTCTGTCCCAGTTGCCCCTCTTTCAGGCCAGCTCTCTGCTGTGGCCAGGGAGTGCAGTGGAGGATGGCCCAAGTGCTTGGGCCCTGCACCCCATGGGAGACCAAGATAAGCACCTGGCTCCTGCCTTCGGATCAGCATGGTGCGCCAGCCACAGCATGCCAGCCATGGCAGCCATTGGAGGGTGAACCAACAGCAAAAGGAAGACCTTTCTCTCTGTCTCTCTTTCACTCACTGTCCACTCTGCCTGTTTAAAAAAAAAAAAAAATCGAAGTCGGCAAACTCAAAATGTTTCCATAGCCTTGGCAGCTCATGACTAGAGCCTAGGGAGATTATTGATACCATAAACAAGAGTGTCAAACAACAGGAGTCACTGTGTACTTACTTCTCATGTGGGATCTGTTGTTAATGTGTTGTCCAATGTGAAGTAATGCTATAACTAGTACTGAAACAGTATTTTATATTTTGTGTTTCTGTGTGGGTGCAAACTGATGAAATCTTTACTTAATATATACTGAATCTATCTTCTGCATATAAAGATAATTGAAAGTGCATCTTGATGTGAATGGAATGGGAGAGGGAGCAGGAGATGGGAGGGGTGCGAGTGGGAGGGAAATTATGGGGGGGGAAGCCAATGTAATCCATAAACTGTACTTTGAAAATTTATATTTACTAAATAAAAAAAATGGGAGGGTTTGAGTAGAAAATCATTAACCATCCAACAGGCCAGCAACAGTGAGTGCTGCACACAGCTCTGCTTCTTTGGGCTCTTGGAAACTTCTAGTAATGGCTGCTAAATTTAGAAGTGGCATTGGAATCCTCTGGAAATCTTGTGGAATTGCTAATCATTCTCCCCTGTACCCTCCCCCACTCCACCAAGAATTTTTGATTTGGCTGGTCTGCAAAAACTTTAGCAATTTCCCAGGTGATGTGGTGCCGGCTGATGCAGGGGACTACAATCTGGAAACTACTGCTCTAGAGAAACTCACGGCAAATGGTGTCCCTGCCTAGGATTTCATGTGGTGTCTTAATCAATGACCTCCTACTTATCAAGTCCAATGCCCTCTTCTCAATCCACTTAATCATTTGATAGAGCTGGCCACACAGACATTTCTCTACTTGGAGCCCTCCCATTTCTACCAAGACACTACAATTCCCATTCCCAAATGCTGGGGAAAACAGGATACATGTGTGAGGTCCATTGAGTGTGAAATTTTCAAGAAAGAGATTGTTTGTGTTAGTCCGAAAGACACTTGGATTCAATCCTTGGCTCCAAGGCCAGCCTGGCTAAGTCCACTCTAGACTGGCTAAACCACAACCAAAGCACACCGATGAAACAAAGTATTTACTGTTAGAGATCCTTGAAAGTTTTGTTTGTTTGTTATGCAGAATTAGATGTGGCTAAAATACAACTTGATACAACTACTGTGAAATTAAATTAGACAATTTAAAGGGTTCAGAACAGTGCTTAGCTTGTAATAAATGCTCTATGTATGAACTATTAGTGTTACTTCATCCAGTGACTGGACCACTGGAAGGTTTGATAATAGGATTGAAGGAACCCTCTCTTGACCTCTGGTGTCCAGGACCTTGGTATTAGTCTGCATGTTTGATCTTGACTCAATCATTTTACTTCTCTGAGTCTTAGCTACATTTATCAAATAAGCCTGGACATTTCTGCCATCCTCATAGGTGGCTGCTGTTCTCTTTTTCCAAATCATGAGATGATGGCCATAAAGCTACTTTGAGGTTTATCAAGTACCACTGCTGTCCTTATGTTTACCTTTTCAAGAACAAGAGCTATTCCAGGAGTTCATGGCGGAGTGATCATTTAGTGACCCGAAGATGGGTTTTCTTGTGGCCAGCCAAGGGCTAGGTATCTATGGGGTTTTACAGACATTGGAGCTTATACTGGAAGGGCTTGAATCTTACATCGGGTTTTCAAACTGATCACAGAACTCAGTTTGAGATTCTTTAATTATACTTTCAGTTTTCATGAACTATTCTTGTCAGGTGGATTATAGCTGCAAGTAGTAAAAGCTGCCTGTTTGCCAACCGATGACCTGGGTTTAACGCAAGACTTGTGGGTCACCCCCTCCTTTGAGAATCTATTAAAGCCCAATGCTGTACAGATGTTGTGAAACAAACTGCCTTGCATACTTTCTGGGGGGAGAGGTGAATCATCACAGCCGAGGTAGGACATGTGCTGGAAGCGTCCATCCAACTATAAAGTAGAAATGCTGTTTGGGCCAGGATTCCTACCTTTAGATCTGCACATGACAGCTCTCTGGGTGCCCAGTCATGAACCATTCTCAACTCAGTTCTCTTAGTCCAGCTTTTCATTTTAGGGATTAGAATAGCCGAACATCTGTTTAAACAGCCTCCCTTGAAGAGTTGAGCATATTTATGAGATCAACAATAGGAATAATAGGTGATAAGGAAATGAGGACGTTTTTGAGTTAGCTCATTTCTGACTAGTGATATTTATCATTATTCTCTTTTTAAAGGTCCGATCATAGCAACTTGTAAAACAGCCCTGATTCATCCTGGCTGCTGTCTTTTTGTGATGACTTGGCAAGTTTATTTTTCTCTAAAACACCCAAGTCATTCAATTTCAGATTTAGCATTGATTTACTCCTCTGGTGGGTTGACTAAATACAAAGATAAATGATTAAGGGAGAATAATGGCTTGTTTTAGTCAACACTGTGTTTGGTATGGTAATTATTATTATTTTTAATTAGAAAGCCAGCACACAATTCCCCACCTGCTAATGGAGCTGGAGAGAATGGTAACAAGGGTTCTGGAAACCCTGCATGGCATAAACTCATCCACAGGCTGCCAGGAGGGAGGCGAGCCCACAGGACGTCACTGTGTTCTGACAAAGTATAAACACTAATTGACATTTAGGGGCATGCCCTGGAGCCTTTGAGTGTTATTTCATGATTGTGACTCAAGCAGAAATCCGGCGGATTTTGTGCCAATTTCTTCAGTTTACCCACAGCTATCCGAGATGGCTCTGCATTTTTGGCTATGTAGGTTTTCCCCCTGGACCTCATCCTCCATATTACTAAACTAGGGCTTTGGACTGGAAGATAGGGCTTGGGGTGAGAAGCCAGGACTTTGGACTTGGAAATCTTTTTCAGCTTTGAACTTGCCCTTTCCATGCCCTCTCTTGCTTTTCTATCTTGTAGCACTCTGTCTTACCAAATGTCCAGTTTATCAGTGAAACATGTAGATCACCTGGATTTAAAGCCACAGTTTATTCTCTGAATTACAAATGTTCCACTGTTAATATAAATATAAATTTATTTTTGTCTATGTATTTTGATATCTAAAATTATGACTTTACAATAAAATACAATAAAATTATAATACATAAAATTATGTACAGCCATATATTCTATATGATAGCATATTATATTATTGTATAATATAAAACTGATATACTTTATGTATATTAAATAATTATGTATACTAAGATACACACACACAGACACACAGGAAAGGAAATTCCATTGTAGAAATCATACATACAAATTCCCAGATCCTAAGAAGTTCTCTAGAGAAGCCAGAAAAAAATAACAATGCAATTAGAGTCCCAAATATGTAATAAAATCTAAATTAAAAAATGCCTACTAATTCCCATTTGGAAATGTAACTTTGGGGAATGGATGGTGAACCTGTTTCTTTTTATCCTCTTGCTTTTTTCATTTTCCTGCTATCCCTAACTGGTACTCTTTAAGGGCTGGGGTAAAACTTTGCTGCTAGCATTCATTCCATTTTTTTTTTTTTTTTTGGACAGGCAGAGTGGACAGTGAGAGGGAGAGAGACAGAGAGAAAGGTTTTCCTTTACTGTTGGTTTACCCTCCAATGGCCACTTGCGGCCGGCACGCCACACTGATCCAAAGCCAAAGCCAGGTGCTTCTCCTGGTCTCCCATGCGGGTGCAGGGCCCAAGGACATTGGGCCATCCTCCACTGCACTCCCGGGGCAACAGCAGAGAGCTGGCCTGGAAGAGGGCCAGAATCCTGCGCCCTGACCGGGACTAGTACCCGGGGTGCCAGCGCTGCAGGCAGAGAATTAGCCTAGTGAGCAGCGGCGCTGGGCAACATTCATTCCATTTTCAAGTAGCATTTCAGTTCAACTGTTCTAGCTGTATGACCAGATTCAGGATTCCACAAGCACAGCCTATTAGCAAATCTCTTTTCAACATGGGCGTAGTGTGCATGTATAAAAGCATGATTTACTTGGATTTATAGAGGCGGCAGTAAATAAATTTGGAAGCAGTGAATTATATTAGAAAAACATGACTGAGCATTTAAAGCTTTTTAATCAGTGAAATAAATGGTGTGTGTGCTGACAATCTCTTTCCCAGGCATTAATATGGAAAAAGTGATTTACCAAAAAATGGTAATAGAAACCAGCAAATACCTTAATTTGTGTTATTATCCCACCCAATATAAAATTTGAGGAAGCAGAAATGGCACTGGTGGAGACACAGCGGTAGCAGCTGCTCCAGGGCACCATGGAGCGTGGTCTACTTGAGGGATGCCACGTTGCCATGGCAGCAAGCTATGCCAGTGAACTGCCTGCAACCTCAGACAGCCATGTTGCCCCAGGGATGGGGAGAGAGTGTCGCCTTTCACTGGGTGTGCAGGAGGCTTATGAACTAGCATTTTGTTAAATCTTGGGAGGATACAGGATGTATACAGAATGAAGGTCCCTGCCTTCAAGGAACTTAAAGTTAGGAATGAAACCCTAGAGAAAGGTATATCCTTACACAATGTTAGAGCTTCCTGTGTCCAGAGAAAGCATAATTTATGAAGGTTGTAGCAGTCAAGGAAGCTTTTTTGGAAGGAGGCAAGCCTTAAATTAGATTTTGGGGGCTGGCACTGTGGCACAGAGGGTTAATGCCCTGGCCTGAAGCGTTGGCATCCCATATGGGCCCCGGTTCGAGACCCAGCTACTCCACTTCCAATCCAGCTCTTTGCTATGGCCTTGGAAAGCAGTGGAGGATGGCCCAAGTCCTTGGGTCCCTGCATTCATGTGGGAGACGAGGAAGAAGCTCCTGGCTCCTGGCTTTGGATTGGCGCAGCTCTGGCCATTGTGGCCAATTGGGGAGTGAACCAGCGGATGGAAGACCTCTCTCTCTCTGCCTCTCCTCTCTCTGTGTAACTCTGACTTTCAAATAAATAAATCTTTTAAAAAATTAGATTTTGAAAAAAAAAATGAAAGGAAATGGGCTACTCTGGTCCCACTGTAGCTGTGAACTTAAAAATTTTCCTTTCTTTTCTTCCTTCCTTCCTTCCTTCCTTTCTTCCTCCATCCTTCCTGCTTTTTTCTCCCTTCCTCCCTTCCATTTCCTTTCTTCCTTTCTTTCTTTGAAAGGCAGAGAGAGACACACAAAGAGATCTCCAATCCATTGGTTCACTCTCCAAATGCCTATAACACTCACGAGATGGCTAGATGCCACATGGGTGGCAGGGACCCACAAACTTAACTATTACCTGCTGCCTCTCAAGAGTGGGCATTAGCATGAGGCTGGAATCAGGAGTGGTAGCCAGGACTTGTAGCTGGAACTCGAACCCAGGCCCTCTAAATAGGTGATGTAGGCTTCCCAAGTTGCATCTTAACTGCTGTACCAAATGCCAACTCTTGCTATGAACTTGTAAGTTAGCCTCTTTAAACTACGTTACTCAAAAATTATAGAAGTTTGGAGTCAGATCTCTAATGAGTTCCATCTGACTTCTCAAACAGAAGGGGAGGAAGTGAATCTAGGGCAAATGTGCTGATGGGATTAAGATCACAATGGAGGCCAACGCCGTGGCTCAACAGGCTAATCCTCCGCCTTGCGGCGCTGGCACACCGGGTTCTAGTCCCAGTTGGGGCGCCGGATTCTGTCCCGGTTGCCCCTCTTCCAGGCCAGCCCTCTGCTGTGGCCCGGGAGTGCAGTGGAGGATGGCCCAAGTGCTTGGGCCCTGCACCCCATGGGAGACCAGGAAAAAGCACCTAGCACCTGGCTCCTGCCATCGGATGAGCGCGGTGCGCCGGCCGCAGCGCGCCGACCACGGCAGCCATTGGAGGGTGAACCAACGGCAAAGGAAGAGCTTTCTCTCTGTCTCTCTCTCTCACTGTCCACTCTGCCTGTCAAAAAAAAAAAAAAAAAGATCACAATGGAATGAGAATGGAAGGAGCCCAAAGGTGGGCTGCACAGGGCAGAGGCTGGCGGCTCCACACACCAGGAGGCTGTAGGCAGCTCATCTCTCCTGGCTGACTGAAGATTCTGACAAGAGACTTCTCCACATAGCTCTAGTTCCTCTCCAAGTAGAATTATTGGCTGAGTATAAACCTCTGGTTCTAGAGTCCCAGGAAAGTCTCTATACCACCCTCCTGCAACAAATCTGACATTTTCAAGACAGTGATAAATTTAAGAACTTGATGAGTCTAGACAGGAGATGATTCCCCCTATTATAAACCATATTCCATCTTTGGTTTCTGGTTTAAACGGACTTTTTCTTGTGGAACAGTTTTCGATCGACAGAGAAGTTGAAAGTACAGGGTTCTCATATATTCTTTATCCATTTCTCCTATATAACACTATTATGGTACATTTATCATAATTAGTGACAAATACTGAAACAATAATATTAACTAGAACCTATATTAGCCAACTTTTTTGTTCTTAGTTTTTAATCTAATATCTTTTTATTATTCCATTAGCTCATCAGGATTCCATATTACTTTTTTTAATAAACCGCTGTTTAAATGATGCTCCAAAGGACTTCATAGTATTTTCTTTCTTTCCTTCTTTCTTCCTCTCTTTCAAGATTTATCCATCCACTCAAAAGGCAGAATTACAGAGAGGCAGAGGCAGATGTGCATGCATGTGTGAGAGAGAAAGAGGGAGAGAGAGAGAGGGAGAGAGAGGGAAGAAGAGAGAGAGAGGGAGAATCTCCATCCACTGGTTCACTCTACCAAATGGCTGCCACGGCTGGAGCTGAGTCTATCTGAAGCCAGGAGCCAGGGGCCTCTTCTGGGCCTCCCAAATGGAAGCCCAAGGACTTGGGCCATCTTCCACCACTTTTCCCAGGCCATAGCAGAGAGCTGGATTAGAAGTGGAGCAGCCGGGACTCAAGGGACTCAAACAGGCGCCCACATGGGATGCTTTACCCTCTATGCCATAGTACCGGCTCCATATTACTTCTATTCATCCTGTCTCCTTACATTCTTTTTGGCTGTAACAATTTTCAAACTTTTCTTGCTTTGGATGTCTTACATAGCTTTGAGGAGCCCTGATTCTGAGTGCTTTCCCAGGTAATTTAAATCTACTTGCTGGCTGAATATTTGCTTTTGTTATTTGATCATTTGTTTTTCTAAGTGTTTCTTGTCATTGGCTTGGACACTAATCTGGGGAGGGGATAGATGGTGTGATTAGTCTTGATTTTTCACCCCTCTCAGTGTCTATACTCTTGCTGTGGCCTCGCTGTCAATGTAGTGATCTTCTACACATTTTGAAAAAGATTTATTTATTTGAAAGGCAGAGTTAAGGGGATAGGGAAAGAGATAGATCTTCTATCTGTTGGTTTACTCCCCAAATAACCGGGGCTGCACCATGTTGAAGCCAGGAGCCTGGAACTCCATTTGGGTCTCCCATATGGGTGGTAGGAGCCCAGGAACTTGGGCCATCTTCCGTTGCTTTTCCAGGTGCATTAATTAGCAGGGAGCTACATCAGAAGTAGAACAGCTGGGACTCAAACTGGCACCCATATTCGATGCTAGCATTGCAAGTGGCTTAACCTGCTGTGTCACAACACTGGCCCTGTTCTCCACATCTTCACTTTAGGTTTGATCTTGTAAACTGAGTTAGCTAATGGTGCAAGGGCAGAAGTGACAGCTGGCCACAACTGAATCTAGGACTTAAGTGGACCCTTTTGAATCCACTTTCTCTCCTTTGCTTCTGTCACTGCCATGAGAGGAACATGCCTGTAATAACCCCCTGGTGGCATAAGAATATGAACATGCCTGGGATAACCTGCTGGTGGCAAGTGCAAGATGAGAGTCACATAGAACAGAACCACTTTGGTTGATCTTATCCTAGATCAACCACACCAGCCACAGGAATGAATAATACTCAGCGAATATTGTTTTCAGTTACTGGGCTCTGTAGACATATGTTATGAGCAAAAGTTAATTGCCATTTGCCTTAATGTTCAATGCACTCAACACTTTATAAAAACTTAAAAATTCTTTTTTATTCTTTTAGAGAAATATTTCTTTGGGAATATTGAGTCAAGGGACCACATGTATCCCTGAGTTATTTTAGTATTTTTTTCACTAAAAGGATATCCTCAGCTATTGATAAACTTTGCAATCATTTGGTAAAAATCCAAAGGGAACTGCTTAAGAATGTGTTCACTAATTTATTCATTAATTCTCAACTGTTTATTTAGTGCCTGTTACGTGCTAGGCCTTCTTGGTACTGAGAACAAACAGGTGAGCAAAAGTGGGCACAGCCCTGGGACTTCAGGGAATTGACTTTTTGGGAGAGATGTAAATAAAAATGCAATTACAAGGGAAGTGTACTTCTCAAGGGAATGCTCTTATGCATACATCTCGGGATAAGGGGGAGAGGTCTGACCTGTTGGTAGTCTCAGAAAACTTTCCTTGAGAAAATCTGACCTGGATTCTGAGCCAAGGGGAGTTGGCAGAAAGGGGAATATTCTGTGCAAAAAAGATGACAAACTCTGTAGCAGGAGGGAGCCCAGCAGCAGCACAAAACCTGATGGGGATGACCTTCAGACCAGGAGGGGCCTGTGGTTGGAGAGGGCTGGCTTCCAGCTGCCCAGGATTTGGGCACACAGCAGATGTGGATGCAGAGGAAGGGATCCCATCCCTTACACACTCAGGGCATGCCTTTCAAACACATCTGGCCTCAGCACTCCTCAAGTAGGAGGGCCAGGAAGGCACATGCTGGTTAGAGGCTTCTGATGGCTGAACATTCAGTGATAGGAGGAGAGTGCTCAGGACTAAGTTGTGTTGGGTCCCTCAGGGTCCTAACCAGATAATCCTTGTCTGTTTACTCCAAAGTGGCCTGATTTCCTGCTAAGCCGAGTCTGCAAGAGAGACTCCTCTGATGAACCCCTTTTGTGCTCTAGGTACTCACATTCTGTCCCTGTTCTCTTAAGAACTCTGACAAGGACAACAGGTAGGTGACAGATCAGGCTAGCTCTTCCAGGTCATATGAAAGAAATTTTTTGGCTAAAGTGAACTAGCTAGAGATTCATATAGGTGTTGGAGACAAGGGAGGGGACTGTTAGATTGAAGTCTACAGTTATAGCCCAGTGTCTTCTTTTGAGTCCCCCTAGAAGATCCAAAGACAAGGATTTGAGTGTAAACAGTTTGAGAGGTGTTACCAAGCCAATTCAAGGTCGGCCCCATAGGGGAACTCTGGGAACAGAATAAAACATGTCTGAGAATTATCCCATGTGATTAAAGAAGGAGCTGGGATATTTTTTTTTTTTTTTGACAGGCAGAGTGGACAGTAGAGAGAGAGACAGAGAGAAAGGTCTTCCTTTGCCATTGGTTCACCCCCCAATGGCCACTGCAGCTGGCATGCTGCAGCCAGCGCACTGCGCTGATCCGAAGGCAGGAGCCAGGTGCTTCTCCTGGTCTCCCATGTGGATACAGGGCACAAGCACTTGGGCCATCCTCCACTGCCTTCCCTGGCCACAGCAGAGAGCTGGCCTGGAAGAGGGGCAACTGGGACAGAATCCGGCGCCCCGACCGGGACTAGAACCCGGGGTGACGGCGCCACAGGTGGAGGATTAGCTTATTGAGCTGCAGCGCCAGCCGAGCTGGGATATTTTTCCATCCACTCACACCAATCATTTGCTGGGGGTTACTACAGGGAGATTATTCATTTCTCAGAATTTCCAATCTGCCCTGAAGAAGGGCTGACTCCACTCAGTGAAGAGTAGCAGGTGTTGGCAATTGAAAGTCACAGAATTTCTATGCCTCAAGATGATCATTTCTGGGAGAATGTTGGTGAACCACAGCAGTGCTCACCTAGAGAAATAGCAAGCTGGCCTTTAACTTGATAAACTGTAAAACATTACCTTAGACTAGGGCCTGTGGGGGGAAAAAACCAAAAATGGAAGCCCTCAGCTATCCTCTGTGAAAAACGGACCAACCCCCCCCCCACCAAAAAAAAAAAAAAACACATAAAATACAGATGTAGTAGGGGCAGGTGCCATGGCTCACTTGGTTAATCTTCCGCTTGTGGCGCCAGCATCCCATATGGATGCCAGTTCTAGTCCCAGTTGCTCCTTTTCCAGTTCATCTCTCTGCTGTGGCCTGGGAGGGCAGTGGAGGATAGCCCAAGTGCTTGGGCCCCTGCACCCCCATGGGAGAGCAGGAAGAAGCACCTGGTTTCTGGCTTTGGATTGGTGCAGTGCTGGCCATAGCGGCCATTTGGGGAGTGAACCAATGGAAGGAAGACCTTTTTCTCTGTCTCTGTCTCTCTCTCTCACTGTCTATAACTCTACCTGTCAAAAAAAAAAAAAATAGATGTAGTAAAGCCCCAACCACTTCCTAGTGGATCCTTACGTATAGTTTGTACTTCAGAGGAACTCAAAATATGGAGGGGAATTTGGTTTTGTGGTCCAGTAGACAAGTTAGAATGTTGACTCCTTCTTCACAGCTGTGTCATCTTGGGCATGTTACTTCACTTCCTGCCTTTAGAAGTACCTGCTTCTAGAAAAAATGACTAAACAAACTATAATAGTTTTCTAGCATTACCAGAACAAAATGCTACACATCAAATGACTTAAACAATAGAAACTCATTTTCCCACAGCTCTGGAGACCAGAAGTCTACCATCAAGGTACTGGCAAGTTTGTTTATTTCAGAGGCCCTTTGACTTATAGATGGCCACCTTCTCCCTGCGTCTTCACAGGGTCCTCCGTGTGTGTGTGTGTGTGTCCTGATAGCCTCTTGTTATAAGGATACTCATTGTGATGGTTTGAATATTCCATCACATTCATGTGTTGAAATTTAATCCCCATTGTGGTGGTATTACATGGGGCTTGGGCAGATTCCACCCTTATGGACAAATCAACGTCCTTATAAAAGAGGCTTCAGAGAGAGTGTTTATCTTGTTGGCCCTTTTGTCCCTTCTACAGCATTAGGGCATAGTGATCCCTCCAGAAGATATAGTGACAACAACAAGGTGTCATGTTGGAAGGAACTGAGAGAACCATCTTAGAAGGGCCCATAAGTGGACACCCTATCTGCCAGCGCCTTAATCTTGGATCTCCTAGCTTCCAGAACTGTGAGAAATAAATTTCTGTTCTTCATAAATCACCAAGTTTAGATATTTCATAATAGCAGTACAAAGACCTTTTAGATTCACTTATATTGGATTAGATCCCACCCATATGACCTCAGTTAACCTTAATCATCTCTTTAAAGGCCGGCCTCATAATACAGTCTCATTCTGAAGTAAGGGGATACGGCTTCAACATATGGCTTTTGTAGGGGTCAGGGACACAATTTATTCCATAACACTAGCAAAACACCTGGGTTTGTCAAGATTAAGATGGACAACTTACTCATCAAGACTCCATTCAAAATACCTTCACCTTGAGGTGTCCAAAGTAAATAATAATAATGCCACAAACTTTGCCCAGTCCAACTTCCTCACTTTGCAAGACCACTTCCCATATCACCAAACTCAGGCCCTAAAACTACTGTCAAGATAGTGTTCCTCCTTATTCTAGTAAGTTTAATAAATATAGCTATTCTTATCAACAGGTTTCTCTGGTGGTCTTTGGGGGAGTGGACAGGATCAAGTAAATTGATGAGTGAAGACTTTATCACAGTCCCTCGCTTTTAGAGTTGCTTAATCAATGTTCATTTTCTTCCCTACTCCAATCTCATTACAAGTGAGAGCATTTTTAAAGCTTGAACAATCATTTTTATTTTCTTTCTTTTCCATGGCCCATTGACAAAACAATCCTACTTCAAAAACCTTCTGTTTCTCTGTTTCATCTGAACAAATCTATGCCTGATACAAGTCAGCAGTTGTTAAATTATTTTCAAGTTTTCTTTCTAGTCTTCAGAATGTTGGAATCAAGGAGAGGTTAGTTGAAGTGTTTTTCATATGGAATATAATTCCATTGAACATGGCAACTGGTGGGAATTTTGCAGATCCTAGCAGTTGAGTGTGAATTATGGAATTAACTACTCTTACGGAAATTACAGGAAAAAAGGGGATACTTTTTCTCTCTGTGTAAGATCAGAGCATGGCACTCTTTATATTGAAAGTAGTTCTTTTCCAGAAATAGATGGATAGACCAATGGAACAGAATAGAAACACCAGAAATCAATCCAAACATCTATAGCCAACTTATATTTGATCAAGGATCTAAAACCAATTCCTGGAACAAGGACAGTCTATTCAATAAATGGAGCTGGGAAAACTGGAGTTCCATGTACAGAAGCATGAAGCAAGACCCCTACCTTACACCTTATACAAAAATCCAATCAACATGGACTAAAGATCTAAATCTATGACCCGACACCATCAAATTATTAGAGAACATTGGAGAAACCCTGCAAGATATAGGCACAGGCAAAGGCTTCTTGGAAAAGACCCTGGAAGCACAGGCAGTCAAAGCCAAAGTTAACAACTGGGATTGCATCAAATTGAGAAGTTTCCGTACTTCAAAAGAAACAGTCAGGAAAGTGAAGAGGCAACCGACAGAATGGGAAAAAATATTTGCAAACTATGCAACAGATAAAGGTTTAATAAGCAGAATCTACAAAGAAATCAAGAAACTCCACAACAACAAAACAAACAACCCACTTAAGAGATGGGCCAAAGACCTAAATAGATATTTTTCAAAAGAAGAAATCCAAATGGCCAACAGACACATGAAAAAATGTTCAGGATCATTAGCCATCAGGAAAATGCAAATCAAAACCACAATGAAGTTTCACCTCACCCTGGTTAGAATGGCTCACATTCAGAAATCTACCAACAACAGATGTTGGCGAGGATGTGGGGAAAAAGGCACACTAATCTACTGTTGGTGGGATGCAAACTGGTAAAGCCACTATGGAAGTCACTTTGGAGATTCCTCAGAAACCTGAATATAACCCTACCATACAACCCAGCCATCCCACTCCTTGGAATTTACCCAAAGGAAATTAAATTGGCAAATAAAAGAGCTGTCTGCACCTCAATGTTTATTGTAGCTCAACTCACAAGAGCTAAGACCTGGAATCAACCTAAATGCCCATCAACAGTAGAATAGATAAAGAAATTATGGAACATGTACTCTATAGAACACTATACAGCAGTAAAAAACAATGAAATCCGGTCATTTGAAACAAAATGGAGGAATCTGGAAAACATCATGCTGAATGAAATAAGTCAGTCCCAAAGGGACAAATATCATATGTTCTCCCTGATTGGCGACAACTAACCAAGCACCAAAAAGGAAACCTGTTGAAGTGAAATGGACACTATGAGAAATAGTGACTTGATCAGTCCATGTCCTGGCTGTCGACGAACACCTTAATACTTTATCCCTTTTAGTATTTTTTTGGTCCTACTTAATAGTATTGGTTGAACTCTGTAATTAACACACAATTATTCTTAGGTGTTTAAATTTAACTGAAAAGTGATCTCTGTTAAATATGAGTGGAAATAAGAGACGGGAGGGATGTACAATTTGGGACATGCTCAATCGGACTTGCCCCAAACGGTAGAGTCAGAAAAGTGCCAGGGGATTCCAATTCAATCCCATCAAGGTGGCATGTACCAATACCATCTCACTAGTCCAAGTGATCAACTTCAGTTCACAACTGATCACACTGATAGGTCTAAGAGTCAAAGCGATCACACAAACAAGACTAGTGTCTGCTAATACTAACTGATAGAATTAAAAAGGAGCGAAGGATCCAACATGGGAAGTGGGATACACAGCAGACTCATAGAATGGCAGATGTCTTAAATAGCACTCTGGATTCAGAATCAGCCCTTAAGGTATTCAGATCTGGCTGAAGAGCTCATGAGAGTATTTTAAGTATGGAAAGCCAAGACACTCTGGAAAAAAAAAAAAAAGACCTAAATGAAAGATCTCTGCGAGTGAGATCCCAGTGGAAAGAACAGGTCATCAAAGAAGGAGGTACCTTTCTCTGAAGGGAGGAGAGAACTTCCACTTTGACTATGACCTTGTCTAAATAATGTCAGAGTTTGTGAACTCAAAAGGCTTCCATAGCCTTGTCAACTCATGACTAGAGCCTAGGGTGATTACTGACACCATAAACAAGAGTGTCAATTTGTTAAGTCAACAACAGGAGTCACTGTGCACTTACTCCTCATGTAGGATCTCTGTCCTTAATGTGTTGTTCAATGTGAATTAATGCTATAACTAGTACTCAAACAGTATTTTACACTTTTTGTTTCTGTGTGGGTGCAAACTGTTGAAATCTTTACTTGATATATACTAAATTGATCTTCTGTATATAAAGATAATTGAAAGTGAATCTTGATGTGAATGGAATGGGAGAGGGAGCGGGAGAGGGCAGGGTTGCGTGTGGGAGGGAAGTTATGGGGGTGAAAAAGCTACTGTAGTACAAAAGCTGTATCTTGGAAATTTATATTTATTAAATAAAAGTTTAAAAAAAAAGTAGTGCTTTTCACTAAGTGATAATGTTAGAGCTACTTCTTTGTAAGTCTTTCTCCAAATCAGAAAGCTGCAAGAAATAAGAAGATATGTGGGGAATGAGAAATGCGGTAGAATGAGAAGGCCATGCCAAAATGGCCACTAGCAAGCGAAGGTCAGTTACTCAGGAGTGGCTTCAGAAACTCCCTGGGAAACCACCTGGCAACAGAGCCTACCTGCAACAGGCTGTGATTGGATGGCTTCAGATACTGCCTGGCAACAGGCTGTGATTGGTTAGGGCATAAACTGCCCCTTGATCGGACTGGCTGCCTTGGCTATTTAAGCTGCTGTACCAACTGAAATAAACGAGTCTGTGGGCTGCTCGCCTCTGGCTCGCTTTCACCCGACTCCTTGGCTCTGTGTGGTGACTCCGTGCTTCTTGCCCCCATCACGCTCCTCCTCTCAGAACGAATCCACCACAACAAAGATAGATTTTTTTTCAACTTTTATTTAATAAATATAAATTTCCAAAGTACAACTTTTGGGTTATAGCAGCTTTCCCCCCATAACTTCCCTCCCACCCACAACCATCCCATCTCCCATTCTCTCTCTCATCCCATTCTTCATCAAGATTCATTTTCAATTAAGAAGATAGATTTCATTAGCTCTATATTTCTGATGGATTCCAAGACAGATTCTATACACAATATGACTTCAATACAAATCACTAAGTAGAACTGGATTTCGACTTCAGTAATGAGGACAGCACTGGAGATCTGAAAAAGGAGCAGGGCATTTGTGTGTCTTTAATGGTGAGCTGCATTCAATCTTCATTACAGTCCTATGCAGTCAGAATTTCTATTCCCTTGCAACAGATGAGGAAATTGGAATCTGATGAGGATAATTTGGCCATAGGTAAAGTTTTGGGAAGTGATAGGGACAGAACAAAACCTAGATCTAATACAACACAGGGACCCAACACAGATCTCAAAGTCCACACATGCTGAAGTCCCTTTTAGGAAAGCTTTTAGTATTTTCATATAACCTACACACATCTTCCCATGCACCCTATCATTTTTAGATCACTCTTAATACCTGAAACAATGTGAATGCTAGGTAAATAGTTGTTAAACTGTGTTATTTATGGAATAATAAGATAAAAATGTTTGCACATGTTCAGTACAGAAGTAGCATTTCAATATTTTTTGCCAGTACCTGGTTGAAATCTCAGTAATGGAGAGTATCAATAAAGAGGGTCAACTGCATTGCTTCCTAGTGGAAAGCAATGAAAAAAATATTTTCAACAACATAAGTCAACTAAATAGTCAACAGAAGGAGGGAAAGAAGAAATAATCAAAAGGGTTGTTAAATTCCATAATATTTTTCTACTTTTTCTAATATTTTGCCTTTCATGTGATATCCTTGGTTTCAGTCAAAAGTTTTATACTTATAAACTCCTCTTGGCTTTCTCAATAGTTCTCCAAGGATGGCTAAGGCTATGGTCTTGCCCATAGTCCTTCTGCATTCTCTTCTCTACAAACCGAAAGCTGATCCTGGAAACCACAGAGGCTCTCTCTGCCTGAAAGTCTTTCTCTGGCATTCTAGTTACATGCCTAGAAAAGCTGCATGTGCTTCAGAATGAATTCAAGCAAAGCACCCTTGCTCCAGCCATATCCAAAAGGCATAGGTGTATAAATACCTGACTTTCTCTTGTTGAGTGGAAAGATTCTGAGCCTGGTTCTACATAGTTTGCCAGGGGTCCTCAGCAGCCCTGAAACCCAGTTGTTGTGTAATTTGCCTTATTTTCAAGATCTTTTAAAATAGTTCATTTGTTTACTTGAAAAGTAGTGTTATACACACACAGAGAAGGGAGGGAGGGAGGGAGAGAGCGAGAGCGAGAGCGAGAGCGAGAGCAAGAGCGAGAGAGAGAGAGAGAGAGATCCTCCATCTGCTGGTTCACTCCCTTAATGTCAGCAATGGCTAGATTGGGTCAGGTCAAAGCCAGGAGCCAGGAACTCCATCTGGGTCTCCAATGTGGGTGACAGAGGCCCAAGCACTTGGGCCATCCTCTGCAGCTTTTCTAGGTACATCAGCAGACAGAGCTGGATAGGAAGTGGAGCATCTAGGACTTGAATGGATGCTCATATGGGATGCTGGTACCACCGGCAGGGGCTTAATCCTTTATACCAGAAGGCCCACCAAAGTAATCTGCTTTAAAACACATGCTCTATTTTCATTGCTTTTTCTTTCTCATTTCCCCAAACCTATACTGGTATTTCCTGAGGAACTTGCCTTGGTTCACAGGAACACTTTTAGACATAGTGGCCTGGCTAGGGAGAGGAGACATGAAAATTTAGCCCTTCTCTGCTTCAGTGGGTGATAACTGCAGCTATGAAAGGAAGTCATTGATTCTAGGAGGAAGGGGTCTGGAGACAGATCAAGGGAGTTTCCTTGGACTGTACTGGAGGAGAGGGGAGAATCTAGATTCCAGAATACATCCAATAAGTTCTATATTATTTCTGGACACAATGATTCAGAACCAAGTGTCTCCCAGGTACACACCTACTGCAATGGGACAACTCTGCAAGGGCATCACAGTCAGATGTCTGACTCATCACTCTGAGGAGTGGTGATGTCAGGGAGGAGAGATGCATCTAGGGGCCTACTAAGAGTACTATTAGTCAGGTTTTCATAACTATAATGAAATACCTGAAGCAACTAACTTTATGAGACAGGAGTTTATTTTGGCTCATGGTTTTGGAGGTTCATAGTTGAAGTTCAGGTGGGCCCTGCTGGTTCCTTACCTGGTGATGATGTCTTGCTGGCAGAGTCCTGAGGCAACAGGGAGCATGTGTGTCTCAGTATGTGTCCATGTGATCTCCTATCAAGCCACCAGGATTTAATCATGGGGTCTGCACTCTAACAACCCGATCCAATCCATCAGATCCCAAAGGTTTCACCTCCAAACACTGTGATTGGATTAAATACCTGCCTTCTTAGTACCATTAACGTAAGACTTTGGGGACCAAGTAATGCATGAGATTTTGGGGGACATTCAACATTTAAACTTAGATAATAAGCTAAGAGATGAGAAATTGGATGAACAAGGCTGACTGCTAGAGCTTTGCCACTCAATGTGTGGCCCTTCCATATGCAGTATTAGCTGGTTAGAAATTCAGTCTCATATCCCACCTTATGAGTTAGAATCTTTATTTTAAAAAGATGCCCAGGTGATTCATATGCACAGTAAAGTTTGAGAATCTAAGAAAATATGAGAGAAATATGACACCTTGGAGCTTCACTTGGCTTTCCCTAATTATATCTATATATATCTATATCATTTACCTGCCCACTTGAGCTTTGTCTTTTCTTTCTTGAAATATTCTCCAGACTCTGTAGGCCAAGGTAGATTTTTCCTCCCACTATAAATAGTTTTACCTATCCTACACATTAAATCAAATTACTGTATCAATGATTCCAGATGTTTCCCAATTCTTTCATAATTAATGTATTATCCAGTTACTCATGTGATCTTGGGCAAATAAAGTCACCTCTTTGAGTTTAAGTTGTCTCATCTGCCAAAGGAAGAATGTGGAGATACCCAAGATGTATTTTGTTATTGATTCTATGTCCCCAGAGTTTTGGTCTTTTGATACGGATAAAAACATTTCCAAGAATACTTATGTTTCTCAGGTAGATTGTTGGGGTAATGGCCTGATTTGTTTCTGCCTTGCTGTTTTACTCCCTTGGGCATTACCTGTCCATGCCAACCTTGTGCCTGGTCACATGACTTGCTTTGGCCAATGGGATACAGCAAACCTGTCATAAGCAGTGGTTTGGAAAGTGCTTGTGCACTGGTTCTGGTTCTTACTTGCTGTTTTTTGTTTTTTTGTTTTGTTTTGTTTTTTGACAGGCAGAGTTAGACAGTGAGAGACAGAGAGAAAGGTCTTCCTTCCATTGGTTCACCCCTCAAATGGCCGCTAGGGCCAGCATGCTGTGCCGATCCGAAGCCAGGAGCCAGGTGCTTCTCCTGGTCTCCCATGCGGGTGCAGGGCCCAAGCACTTGGGCCATCCTCCACTGCCTTCCCGGGCCACAGCAGAGAGCTGGACTGGAAGAGGAGCAACCGGGACCACCCCAACTGGGACTAGAACCTGGAGTGCCAGCACCGCAGGCAGAGGATTAGCCTAGTGAGCTGCAGCACTGGCCACTTGCTGCATTTTTGAACACTGTGACCACCAACATTTGAATAAAACCGGGTTTGCCTGTTAGAAACACAGAGCCTATTTCCCTCACCTCCTCACCCAAGAGCCAGTATGAAATCCAAAAATGTGAGTGAGGCCATTTGTGATCAATCAACTCCCAGCCACACCACCAGCTAACATCTATGTGAGTGATGCCAGGCAAGACAAGCAGAAGATCCGCCCAGCTGAACACATCATCAGTTGCTGAATCAGCACTGTGAGCCAATAAATGCTTATTTTTTGTTATCTACTCCATCTTGATGATTAGTTACATAGCCAAAGATGATCTGCTGCAACTATTTTTTTCATTTCTTCACTCTTCATTTAGAGGCACAGCATGTCATTTTTTACAGTGGGGAATTTTAGGAACCCAGGCATACACACATTCACTTTTATCATTAGAAATTAGTGTCCTCTCTTAATGATTAATAATTTATTCTTGGTTGCTGATACTCAATCTGATTTTAAAAATTATGTTTTTCCCCACAAAACATGTCCCTTCCCCAAACATTGGCTTAGAAGTGAATGTTGCATATAATGAGTGGGGGCTTTTCTTCTCTCTCCATTAACCCCACCCCCAACCCCCACACCCGACTGCAGCTGAATTGGATGCTTTTGCACCAGCTGGTCTGATTGCATGTGTACTCTTCTCATGGGCTTCTCAACTAAAGCAGCAGATGTATTCCACTCTGTCTCCCTGAAGAAACAACAATGGAAGTAAATTGTGGCCCTGTAGTTTATTGAAAGCTGCTGAAAGCAGAAGCAGGCTTCAGAGAAATCCAGCAGAACTTTGACATTTGTAGGCACCCCTGGCAGATGGCAGTTGTTGGGTGGAATCTCCCATGGAGATGAAAGACTACCAGCCACAAGTGGATCCGGACCATATTGTTTAGAAAATGACAAACATACTCATTGTTTCTTGACTTAAGTCAAAACAAAACAAACCAAAACAACTCCCACGCTGCAATCACAGCCACTTGACATTACCCTGCTCATATATAATTCAGCATGCATTTTGCTTTTGAAAGGGGTTGGTAATGCTGCTTTCTGTCTATACAGAACTTGGGCAAATAAGAAATGTGATGACAAACAAGTTGACCTCAATATATTTTGGATCTCAAATATCTGTCAGAAGTCAGTCACATCCTGCATCTTTCCTA
Source organism: Sylvilagus floridanus (assembly GCA_949820135.1). Taxonomy (NCBI): domain Eukaryota; kingdom Metazoa; phylum Chordata; class Mammalia; order Lagomorpha; family Leporidae; genus Sylvilagus; species Sylvilagus floridanus. The sequence continues at coordinate 88,883,724 of OX463231.1, forward strand.
GAGGGTAGATGTGAAGACCCTGCAAAATTTCTGAATGGCACAAAACAAACTGCAGTGCAAGTTCAAGGACTGGGATTTTCTTTGACCACATAATAGATGGAAATGGAAGTTTTCTTTGGCATTTAGAACTGTGTTGCTGGTGAGAGCTCACTGTAAGTAAATAAATCAGCAGGTAGCCTGGATGGCATATTTTAAAACATATCCAGTTGTCCAACAAAGTTGCATTCAAAACATGGGATGGACACTGGAGATGTCTGGCATATATAAGCAAGTACGAACGACACATAGATCTCTAAGAAACTCTCTGTAAATTGGAACCTGACATTTTTTTTCCTCTTATAATTTATCCCCTGAATCTGCTGCAGGCTCTCCTGCTATTTGTTATTATTCATCTTTCTAGCCATTCCCTAATTATTCTTCCTGCATCTAGGTCTCTTTAAAAAAAAAACATTCATTTTATTTGTTGTTTTCCAACCTTTCATGAGTTATTTATATGTACTTGGAAAAAAAGCCACTCTTCTCATGCTCTTTTTATGTGGGGCTAATATTTTTTATTATTTCTATTTTGAGTTTCTCCTTTCTCCTCTTTCAAGAAAGACTGATAATCAAATGCACAAGTGAATAAAGAGCAACTGGAATGAAAACATCTCCAGAGGATGTTGGAGGGGTGGGGGGTTACACTGATGCAGAGAGGAACAGATGGCAACTGCTAGCAAAAGAAAACACCTTTTATAAATGGGAATTTAGTTATCCATTTTCCAAATCTAAGTTTGCCAGGAGGGACACTAATGGACACAGTCAGACTCTGCTGGGAAGCACAGTGGGAAATTGTGAGAAATTATGCCTACTCCAGTGAGAAAAATAAAGGGGAGCTGGATAAATTAGGAGTGAAAGGAGCTTTGAAAAATTCAAACCAACATTGGGTCTCTGTTGGCAGAGTTCATAAGGATGTTCCAAGGAGGAAAGTTTAATGGTGTAAAAATTATTCCTGTAAAAATATTCACGTCTCTTCCTCACGCCCACCATTTTGTCCTGGGGACCAGTTGAGTCAGCTTCCAATTTCTTCAGTATGCAGAATTTGGGAGCTGAGAGAAAAATGAATGTGTGCAGAGAGGTTAAGTTTATCTAAGTAATAAAGAAGTAGCTGGAGAGTTTGTTGGACAGAGTCTTCAGGGAGCTGGGAGACCCCAGGGCCAGGATGGGACACTCAAACAGTGGGGGAAAAGGGCAAGGAGATAAAAATGAACTTTAAGAAACGCTTGCATTAGCATTCTTTGAGAGTGGTCAGGAAATACTAGAATTAACCTTCATGAGTTGGCTGTTGGTCTGTTTCTTGAAAGCCTAGACTTTGCGGGGCCTGGGAATTACTCATGTGTCACAAAATCTTGTTGTGCATTGAACTCTTACAGTGCAGCTACCACATCACAATATGAAATATCACAACCACAACATCACACATCACAGTATGGGAGATATAGAGGTGGTAGAGAAGGGAGGGGGGCATTGTCTTATTTAATGACCAAGCACAACTTGAGGCTGTTGTACTGTTTCTAACTCTTGTAGGAAAATGCATTTTCTATATGTAAGACATCATCCGGAGTCCTGTGAAGGGATTCTAAGTTCCCAGCACTCTTATTTCCCAGAGAATCAGACCCTGACAGTGGGATTTGAGAGCAGGTGGTTTATTTGGAGGAGATCCCAGAAAGCTCTGGGGGCAGGGGGGTAGGGGGGAGAAAGGAGGAAGCGGACAGGAAGGGAAGGAAACCAGTAGGGGTTGCGTTTTCAAGACTGTTAATCAAAGAAAACTGTACAAGTGCTTGCTGACCTTGTGCTGCACCTATACATGCACTAGTACAGATCTGGAAGCCTGCAGTGGCTCATGTATACACACATGTGTGAAAACACCTCAAAAAGTATGGAAAAATGGAATGAAAAGATGTTTATTTTGGTGCAAAAATTCTTTGAAACATATGCATTTTTTCATATTTTTCCTCCACACTTCTTGAATATACTTTTTATATATACACACATACACATAATACTTTAAAAACATTTGAAAGACTTGGATAAATGACTGAGCCCATAGTGTTTTCCATTTACATCAGCCTAATGTTGGCTCAGATATGATCCAGATGAAAGCAAGATCAGAAAGGTGTGATGGTGGCAAGAAGAAGGGCAGGGACTGTGAGGATGGCAGCTAATATTTACCGAGTGGGTACTACTTGTTCATACACATTGCTGAGTGTTTTCCATGCATTAGCAGCCCTGTGAGGTCAGGGCTACTGTGATTCCTATCTTCCCCATGTGGAATGAGACATAAAGACGATAAGGTTCAGGAGTGGAACCTGGGCAGCCTGACTTTGGCTGTGGGGTCAGCAGTAATGATCAAGTTGCTAATAAAGATGCCAATGAAGCCCTGGTGGTTAATCTTTAATTCTGGGAAATGGACACAGCTGTGGTGTTCAGGGAACCCTTAGGAACCTAGATACATTTGCTCCTGTGCAAGCCTGGCAGGTGTGTCCCAGCTGGCCATGGATTCAAACTGGGAAGCAGTCACAGAGTGAAACCATGAAGTGTGGTGGTTACAGCAGAATGGGAAGCCTTTTGTCCCACTAGGAGACTCTGCAATTCCTGCTAACCCAGCTACAGTGTCACCTCAACACTTGGGTTTTCTTTCTCTCATTTACCCACTAACTAGATAGCCTGAGCCTGCTTTGTAAGGAAGGATGGGCACGTTCCTGGCTACAGGGATTTCCCTTATTCTCTTGCCTGTTTGAAGCCAATGAATTTGTTTGCTTCACTGGCTTGCCTCTGCCGATTCCATGGAGTAAAGAGGCAGGGAAAGTGGGGGACATTGAGGGGCAGGGTAAGAGCAAGCCTACTGAATATGCTTTGGGCACTGCAAGACCAGTGTACTGCTCCCAGGGGTGTGCAGGTGCTCTCCTGCGTGGTTTGGGAAATGCACCTGCAGCACTGCTACTGAGGAGTGCACCCCTCTCTGGAGGGCAGTGGAATGATTCACCTGCCAGGCATCCCCTCAGAACAGAGAAGGATCAGCTATCAATGAAGCCCACATTTCAGTTCTGCAAGTAACGCTGCTAAGGACTACTGCTTGTGCTTTCTGAAAATATTCGCTTACTGTTTTCTTTTTTTGTCTCCCTCATCTTTATTCAACCCCCTTGCCCAGATCCTTCCACTCCATCCCAACTAACGTGTTTACAGAGACACACACCATCACTACTACACTACAATTTGATAATCAGGTAGTTAACATCAATTCCACATCGGGCATTGGAGCGGGGGTTAGCATTTGGAGAGACCGGAGAATTTGCAGGCCATGGCATTGGGCTTGGAGAATACTCAGAGTGAGCCACACATACTTTCTGGTAGACTCCAACAGAGTGATCACATTGCTTTTTTCCCTTATTTCAGAGGAGCTTTGAAAAGCTTTTTCGGCATTCACTGTCTTTTGCTATAGGAAAGTCTTTCCTTAGGTCTACCCCAAATCTCTGTTTCTGCAATTTAGCCATCAGTACAGCCCCAAAGAGTGATTTTGCAAAGACCAAAGTGTCATTAGACCCAGTAAACATGAAAAGTGCCACTCTTAGATTAGTAAACATTTAGGAAACATCCAATAAAGTTAAGTGGCACAGACATGTGGAAATTTAATTTTGGAGGCCAGTGGCTAGCAGACACTGGAGAACTGAAGAGGGTTTTATTTTTTTTTTAAATCAATAGAATAAATCAATAGCCTCAACTGGTGATACAATTTTAAAAATCATTCAAAACTAACAACTAGTGTCTTTGGGTTCATCTGGTTTAACGTGCAATAAAAGTAGAAAAAACAAACACACATTCACCGCCAAGCCAGAAGCCAACCTGCACCGCCCCCCCCCCCCCCAATCGATCACACTGGAAGCAGTAACTGTAAGTTATTCAGAGCACAGCTCAGGTAGTGCCCTTTTAGTCCTCGAAACTGCCAAACCAACGAGGTTTCTGCATGCATGGTAGACATGGCCTGGGATGGAAGTATTTCACTTTCTGTGTACTTGGAAAAACCTGTCTCACTTGACTGCTGCCCACCTGGGTTCTGGATATGAATCTAGATGCTTCAGCATCGTTTTCAAGCCTGGCTCTGGTTTTCCCTTGCTATGGCAAACCTGGTGCGTGGTGAAACACAAAATAAAAGCTACATAAAAAGGAAATCAGAGCAGACTGGAAATCCTGAAAACTGGTAAATGGGAGGTCCATTTATTCAGGGAGGTGCTATTTCAAGACACAGTTTAAATGGCTAGAAGGGTTCAGGTTTTGGCCTCCTACACATCTGTTTGGGAACATGTTAATAGTGGGAGTAATTCACTCTCTTTGAGGTGAAAGTGGGGGCCTACTAGGAAGAAGCACTTAGTCTCTGCAGAAACAAAAACATGTCATTTTCATCTAGGCTGAAAATGGAGTTTCTAGTTTACCCTCTGTATGCGAGCTATTCATTTACAGTCAGGTACACATGATTTGTGTCTCATTTATCTATTAGAAAATGTTCTGTAAATGGGTTTAGGCCTGGAGTTTTCAATGGTTTGGAGGAACAAACCTCCACCCTTTTATCTTCCAGTCTGTTAGCATCAATGTTAATGGTGGTCTGCCATTAGCAAGAGCTGATTTGCAGAGAGGAATCTTAGAAAATATGGCTCATTGTTGGATGAATCACCCATCAGTGACCCAAAAAGCAACTCTTGAGGCCTCTTCCCTCTCCAGGATGTTAACAGGTTGGAGGAGGAAGTTGGTGAGGAGGAGAAAGTGGGCTCCTGTTTTCTGGTTTGCCAGCCTCTCTGCTTTCCCCATGAAGCGAGCCTCTCTAAGGTCTTAGGTCAATTGCTTCCTTCTGGCCTTAAGTGCTACCAGTTGCCCCCTTGGAAACAAACCTAAGAGCTGCTTTTGGGGTCCCCTTCTGGAGGGGGAGGCCAGTATAGCAACTGGGGAGAAAGGGGCAGGAAAGCACAACCCTAAGAGTCGGTTTCATAAAATTCGAGGATAGCTCATGAGTGCTCTTGGAGCACTGCTGTCAGCCACTGGCCACGTATGGTTTTGACACATTTGAAGTGTGGATGGTCTAAAGAGAGGAGTGCTGTGAATGGAAAGTACACACTGGATTTTGAAGACTAAGATAAAAATCCAGAATGTTCAGAGCTCAAAAACCATATTTTTGAAATATGTGGTTGCATGTTGAAATGATAATGTTTTGGATATGCTGGGTTAAATGAAATCTATTATTGAAATTTATTCCTGTCTTACTTTTTCAAATGTGCCTACTAGAGAAAATGAAACCTCCTACATGGCTTCCTTCATATCTCTAGTGGACAGCACTTGTCTTGAGGATGAAATAGTGAGAAAGACATTTTGACTAGCATAGAGAATGACCAGTGTTTTTCTTCTGGGATATAAAGTTAGTACGTGCATAAAGAGTCTGAAAACACAAGGAAAAACTTGGATAAATGGACCTCCCATTTACCAGTTTTTAGGATTTCCAGTCTGCTCTGACTTCTTGCGACATGTAAACCTACCAGTTTTCAAGTTCCAGATATAGAATTATATCTGTTTAATTTGCTGTTTTATTGTAATTTCTTTGGGACTGACTTGGTGGCTCAAGCTAAACTATTATTTTTTTAAAGATTTATTTACTTATTTGACAGGCAGAGAGAGAGAGAGAGAAACATGAATCTTCCATCTGCTGGTGGATCCAGATGATCGTAAAGGCCAGAGATGGGCCTGGCCAAAGCCAGGAGCCAGGAACCTCCTCTGGGTATCCCATGTGGTGGCAGGGCCCAAGCACTTGGGCTGTCTTCCACTGCTTTCCCAGGCCATTAGCTGGGAACCAGTTCAGAAGTACAGCAGCTGAGACACAAACTGGTGCCCATATGGGATGCTGGTATCACAGATGCTGGCCTCAACCGCTGTGCAACAATGCCAGACCCTGCAGTTAAACTGTTCTTGAAATACTCCATACTAGCCCACTGCTCTTAAAAGATTGCTCCCTTTCTCTTAGAACCTGGAAGAGGGCCTGTGCCGCGGCTCAATAGGCTAATCCTTCGCCTTGTGGCGCTGGCACACCTGGTTCTATTCCAGGTCAGGGCGCCGGATTCTGTCCCGGTTGCCCCTCTTCCAGGCCAGCTCTCTGCTGTGGCCCAGGAGTGCAGTGGAGGATGGCCCAAGTGCTTGGGCCCTGCACCCGCATGGGAGACCAGGAGAAGCACCTGGCACCTGGCTCCTGCTATCGGATCAGTGCGGTGCGCCGGCCACGGCGGCCATTGGCAAAAGGAAGACCTTTCTCTCTGTCTCTCTCTCTCTCACTGTCCACTCTGCCTGTCAAAAAAAAAAAAAAAAAAACCCTGGAAGAGAAACTGCATAGAAGAGTGGAAAATTCCCCAATTAGGGTCAGGTCAGATACTATTTCTGTTGTCCTGGTAATATCCAGGATTTCTGTTTGTCCTTGAGTTAATTGTTTGAGCACTCTGAGCCTCACTTTCTCATTTGCTAAAAATGTCAATATTTGGCCTGCTGACTTCATAGAGCTGATGCATGGATCCAATGAGTTAATGGGTTTGGACGTTTATTTGGAAAATATTAATTGGTTCTTAATGAATGGATTGTGACTGGTCCTCAAAGGAGGCATGCTGCTCAAGGAAGAGAGAGGATTTACTTCTTGAGCCATTGTAGAAGCTGTAAGTCCTGTTTTCTGGTCTTTGAGGCTGTCATCACCCTGTGGTTGCTACCACACTGACTTTAGAAGTTGGGCCTGGTAGGAAGACTGGGCTAGATCAGAGAGCTGACTTCTGAGCTTTTTTTATTTTTTTAGTTTTTCCATAAAAATGTTTCTATACCTGAAAAATGAGAGGCTGCTTTTCAATGCCATCTGCTTTATAAAGAACTTTTGATGAAATGACATGTTTGCTGCCAGATAGAGAATTCTCAATAATAGAGGTTGCAAAGGAGAGCAGCCAGGTTATGAAAACAGAATAGAACACCTTTTATTTGTCTAGATCCCTCTGTTCAGGTAGGCCTGTCATGGGCACAAACTGAATGGGGAAGAGGGAGAAGTGCAATCCCTACAGGTCTTCTGTGCAAACTGCTTCTGAGGATATTTAAAGAGTATGTCAATGACAAAAAGAGGGAAAAAAAACCGTAATTATTCTCTGGAGATCTTACTAAACATTTAACGTCAGGTTTGGAGCCATGACTTGATTTCCTGTGAAAATTGCAGCCTTCTAGCTCATTCCAGTGGAGATTCCTGGCAGGGTCACTGAAGGGGGCTGTGCATCCCGGAAACACACCAAACCAGGATCAGGAGATGGAGGCTCTTGCCCCAGCCCTGCTCTATCTGTTATAAGCCACACAGTGATGCCGCATCTATCATTGTCAGTGTGCACTTTAATGACCCAAGGTGTATCCTTACAGCCAAGAACTTCTTTGCATTTCTCCCAGAATGAAGTGATAAATCATCCGCTTTTAGATTCAGCCATCTACTTGCCGGATCACCTTGGAAGACCAACCATTTACAACTCCAGTTAAGTGGAAAGCGATCAAGTCACAAGTGTTTGAACTCGTTAGTACATACATACATACAAAATATATATCTTTTATATGATTGTGGCTATCAGATAAAATTTCTGCATACATGGAATGTTATCATACTTATTGTCATCCGTGTTTTTTACCTTGTGATGGCAACCAAACCCCCCATCATAGTGCCCAGAAGAAAGTGTCAAACTTTAGAGGTCTGTGATTAAATTTCTAAGTCTGCAAGTTGGCAGGAAATGCCTCAAAGCACTTTTAATCAGAGGACAGTGTGGTGGATGGAATGACTCCTGTGTGAGAATTTTGAGAACTGCTTTGAAACCTTCACTCTTCTGTTGACCTTCTAGAACAGAGTAAGGATGAGAGGAAAGCATTTGGGTAAACCAAGTTTTTACAACTCATTAATTATTATTATTTTAAATATTATTTTTATTTGCTTGGCAGGCAGATAGCTAGACAGAGACAGAGAGAATTTCCATCTGCTAGATCACTCCCCCAAATGACTGTAACAGCCAGGGTTGGCTAGGTCCAAGCCAGGAGCCAGGAACTTCATACAAGTCTCGCAAGTGGGTAGCAGGGACACAACTACATGGACCATGGCCTGCTGCTTCCTCGTGTGCATTAAAGCTGGAATCATAAGTAGGGCACAGACTTGAACTGAGGCACTTTGATACGGGCTGTGCTAAATGTCTGCCCCTCCTTGATTACATAATACTCATCATTCCAGCTTTCATTTGCTTCTTGCTACCAGAATTCTATTATTTCACGGTCACATGAAAGGAGACTCTCCCTTCATTCTTCAGATCATGGTTAAGTATCGGGGTTGCTGAGTCCTCCATAATTAGGCCAATCTCTTGAATTTTATGGTAGCTAGCGCAAAAATGGCCAAAGCACTTGGCTCCTCTCTATATACGTCATTCACTCCCTTTGCCATGTGCCTTTTTAGCTCCTTCTACCAAAAAAAGGGTCTATTTTCCCTCCTCTCTAATCTCAGGTGCTTTGATACTTACTCTGCGACAGAAGTTGGAAGAAGTGATGGTTTACCACTTCTGAGATCAGGACTCAAGAGGCCTGAAAGCCCTGTTCTCCTTGGGACCTTATGTAGTCACCAGGCTGAAGCAAACTTCTAGGAGATGAGAGACCACAAGAGCAGAGCAGAGCTCATTCAATGTCCCAGTTAAGGCCCCTGGTGAGTTAAGGGTCCTTTCTAAAACCAGCAAAGCTAGCTCCATGACCCACAGCTGTCCACAGATGCATGAGGGAGCCCCCTGGTGATCGCTGTCTAAATTACCAACATGCAGGATATTCAACTAAATAAACAACTGTTGTTTGAAGCCATTACATTTTAATTTAGTATAACTACTCGACACACATACAAAACTCCCCACACTCCAGCCATGCTGGTCTTTTTATTCTTAAAGCACACTGCATTTATCCATGGGACCTTTGCAATTCTGCTTGGGATGTTCTTCCCACAGATCTTTGCTTGCTGGGTGTGTGTGTATGGTGCAGATCTCAGTTTAAATGTAACCTCTTTGGAGAAGCTATCCCTGACCATGGTTTCTAACTATACCACAGTTATCTTCTATCACATTACCTTGCTTTGGTACTCTGCATTGTATTTACTATTTCTTGACATTCTTTTTTACTTATGAGCTATGATACCTAATTAGAATGTAAAGTCTATGAATCAGGGCTGCAACATGGTAGGGAACTCAATAAAACTTTGGTAAAGGGATGGAAGGCCTACTTCCACTTGCTACCATTTGGTAGAAGTAACATGAAAAATCCAGCTAGGTTTTACCCACCTGCACGCAGAGTTTTTGTAGATCTTGTTCTAGCCTTAGTTACCTTCCAAACTTCTCCTGCTATTTCTACCACCACTGTTTGAACGTACAGGGCTTGTGTGTCATATCCTGCAATGGTTTATCATTTCTGACCATGATGGTCACATCAGAAGAGCTTTTGACGACCTCCCCTGTGGGGACCCATGGATAGGCTTGCCATGGGACCCCCCCATGCTGGGCTTGGCTTATAGCAGTAATGCGGATGTAGCAGCTGATTGAACTTTCCATCTAGCTGAGGATCATGGAAAACAACAAGATGGCGCTGATGCCCTGCCTGCTGCGTGACTCCACAGCTGATCGTGATCAAGTGCCGGATTGGAGAGCTCTGTGCATGGACTGTGATTGATTGACTGTGATTGGTTGAATTCTGTATATAAGCAGACTGCGGGAGAAGGAGCGGGGCATGCCAGCTTTCCCCCTTAAGGAACATGCGTGCCATCTCTTCCCCCTTCTCCTGGTCCCCCACTCTCTTTCCCACTCCTTCTAAGTAAAAGTCTTTTGAAGACCGATTAACTGCGAGCAGCGTCGTTCCTTTTGCGGCTGAAGGAGCGACACTCCCCATGCACCCTTCAAGATTTGAACTCAAATTTTAATTCTTCCTTCTATTCATCTGTGGTCACCAAGTAGAATTAATTATTTTTATCTATGTTTTTAGAGATAACAGATATCTCTAGATTGACTTGTCCATTAACCTGAAAATTCATTGATGTTGGAGGTTATTTCTTATTTAGCTTGATACAAATATTCTCAGTGCATGGTGAGAAGGGTATGCAAAAAATAACTGTCCAATAAGACAAAGTCGGCAAAATAACTGCATCCTATAAGGAATTATAACTTCTAAGGGTGAATAATATTTTTTTTGACAGGCAGAGTGGACAGTGAGAGGGAGAGAGACAGAGAGAAAGGTTTTCCTTTGCCATTGGTTCACCTTCCAACGGATGCCGCGGCCGGCGCATCACACTGATCCAAAGCCAGGAGCCAGGTGCTTCTCCTGGTCTCCCATGCGGGTGCAGGGCCCAAGCACCTGGGCCATTCTCCACTGCACTCCCGGGCCACAGCAGAGGGCTGGCCTGGAAGAGGGGCAACCGGGACAGAATCCGGCACCCCGACCGGGACTAGAACCCAGTGTGCTGGCGCCGCAGCTGGAGGATTAGCCTATTGAGCCGTAGCGCTGGCCAAGGGTGAATAATATTAAAATTTAACATAGCTGACACTTTCATTTCTAGGTTGACCCACCTAGGTAAGATATTAACAATAACAACAACAATAAAACCAAACAGATATGGGTGTCTGGTGTAATGGCTGAGATGCTGCCTGGGACATCTGCATGTCATAACTGCAATGTCTGTGTTTGAGGCCCAGCTCTACTCCCAACTGAAGTTTCTTGCTAATGTGAAACTGGGAAATAGCAGGTGATGGCTCAAGTAGTAAGCTCTCTGCCAGGGAGACCTGGATTGAGTTCCTGGCTCCTGGCTCGGGCTTGATCCAGCTCTAGCTGCTGCAGGTTTTTGGTGAGTTAACCAGTATATTTAGATTTCTGTCAGTCTCTCTCTCTCTGCAATTCAAATAAATAAATAAGCAAACAGCATACAGCTTTAGTGAAATGAATGAATGAGTCAATTGTACATAGAATATTTTCCTTCCCAATTAGCTACTTAAATGAGAACACATGATCTTTGGATTTCAAAGCTTTTCCTAAGTACCAATACAGTTTCAAGAGGCTTTTCCCTAAGATACATGGAAAATATTGCTTTGCTCTTTACATAGGACATAAACAGGACTCCAGAATTGACAAACATGTTTCTGTTAATGAATCCAATGATCTAACCAGGCCTTGCACAGGTGGGGCAATAATGAGAAATGGGGATACTGCGGAGGGGCAGTGAGTCACTGTTCCCATTAGAATAGCATCCCCTCTGCCCCTCATTTCTCATTAGCATTGCACCTGTGCAAAGCCTTGTCAGACTTTAACAAATCACACACTGAAACTTAGAGAAAAGCAGTTTCATTTTCAAACTCTACTGCCTGCTACACATACAATGTCATCACCTGCCTGGACCATCTTCTGTTTGAGGATTAAAATGGCTCCTGGGAAAGCTTCAGGCTTTTATTTCAGTCTGCAGGTTCACTCATCAAAGGGCTTATTTCTATGTCTATCTTTTTCTTCTTCGCATATTGTACTCATTCAAGGTCAATGCCAAGTTGAAAACAATCTACTTAACATAATAATTTATCTACAAACCAATAAACAAATGAGGAACTACGGTTATTCACATAAACCTAGCACAAACTGTATTGCCAATGCTCCTTTAGTAAAGGGACATAAGATTGTCGCCCATCTTTATTGCCATATAATTGTGTTTTAGAAAGCCCCATAAAAATGGTTCATCCTAATAAATCCAGTGTGTAGGACCTAAACACTATTCATGCGAATTCTGCCCTCATTTTGGGAGTTATTTGCAGAAAAATATCTGGTTAAGAAAAAAACATGGCATTCACAATGAGAATGCCTAAGAGTACCAAAACATATCGTGTTCAAGTTAGTTACAATAGTAATAATCTTCTTAATGTTTGCGTATTTGGTACAGTACTAAATTGCGAAGATTTGATTAATTACTCACTCGGTGAATTAATAAAAGGTTTTTCTGGTCCATTTAGTCATTAACAAAGATTTAATGGGTGCCTACTATTATATATGTTGTGTCAGATGCTAGGAAAACAAACAGTAAATAAGGGAAATAAGAAAAATTTCTGTGTTCACTGTGTATTTAAACTTTTTTGTCCTGACAACATACTTAATAGGCTATATATTACATATTTTTTTCTAATTAAGTCTTTATAATGATCCTATGAGGGATACAGAATTAGACCGATTTTAAAGATGAGGAAACAGCTTCTAAAAGATTTCAAGTGACCAGATGAAGTCATATGGCTGGTAATCTAGTGGCATTGCTCTTTTTGCTGTATTACATACAACCTTTCTTTCCTCAGTCTTCTCCTTCCTTACATTCTTTCCCTTTTTTGGACTTAGCATTAACAGAAAATTTCTCAACATATGTCCTTTAAGCAAAGTAGTTCCCTTGATGCCTCAGTAAAGACATTTTCATGTTGCAAGCTGCATACTCTGTCCTTCTGTTCAGAAATGTGTTCTGACACCTTCTTATGTCTAAAATTCCAAATAGTCCTGGGATAAACACTTTTGTTTAATACTGTTTAAACAAGTACTTCCCCAAGCCCCTGGACCATAGAAACATTTTCCTGCCTAACTTTGATTTATAAACTTATTTTGGAAAGTGCTGCTTTGACATAATTAGTTCTCAGTGGAGCAGAAACTGAGATCCCTCTTAGAACCTCCTGGATATCAACCAGTAGGTAGCAAAACTGGTACCAGGAGGAAGCCACAAAAGGGTTGCTGGGCTTGTGAGATGAGATTTAGAGCGGAGGGGTTGCACTTCCAGGTGGGCTAACTTATGGCAGGCAACTCAGGCAGAAACAAAATAAAACACAATAGGAGGCCAGAGGAGGCAGGGAGTGGAATTACTTTTGACTGTATCCTTGTGTTAGTTTCTGGGTACCGCAGGTTCTCTCCACATTATCTTTTTTGCTATCTATTTGTTATTAGTATTTCAGGTAATACTGAGTACTAATTTTTATTGCATGCTTGTTAGGTCTCAAGTTCTATTTCCAGTTTTTTTTTTTATATATATTACATTGTTTAATTTTCACCATGGCTGTCTGCGGTGGGCACTATTGTGGTCTGCCATTTACAGATAGGAAAACGGAGTTGAAGACAGGCTCGGTTGTACATAGTTACACAGCTAAGGATTGAAGTGAGTTTAGAATTCAGAGGCAGTGACTTCAAAATCATTTACTCCAAAGAAGCACAGGACAATGGTTGGGATGACTGCTTCCCATGTTAGGATGCCTTGGTTGAAGTCTCAGCTCCACTCCCATTTCCAGCATCTATTTCCAGCTTCCTGCCAATGCACACCTTGGCACCTTGGGAGACAGTGATGATGGTTCAGGTAGTTACGTCCATGCTGTCAACATGGGAGACCCATACTTAGTCCCAGGCTCCTGATTTTGACCTGACTTAGCTATTACAAGCATTTGCATTCCAAACCAGGGGATGGAAGAACTCTTTCTCTTGTCTTTGTTTCCCTGTTCTCCTCCTTTCAAATAAGTAAAAATAAACAAATAAAAAAATCAATTAGCCCACTAAATTCACAGACATTTTTGTGTGTGTAAGTTGCCTTATGGAAATTACATGAGCACATAGTTTCCAAGTAGAGGAAATAGGCAAACAAGGAAAAGTGAGGTGTCTGCTCACTGTTAGTTCAATGTCCCTACAATACTTCTGTGAATTCTTTCAGAACATTCTATCATCTATTTATCTATTTTTTAAACATGCAAGAAATCATGGCGTGAAAAACTTCTCAGAGTGAAAAACTTCTCCCCAACTGAGATTATATTATTATTTTATCTCTTTTAGGCTTTTGAGTCATTATCTCTATTCATTCCTCCCTAAGGATTAGGATTTATTAAGTGACTGCTATGTGAAAGAAACAGATCTAGACATTAGGAGCATAATGTGAATTAAAATACAAAAAAATGGTAATTAGCCATAACAAAATAACTAATGTTTACAGAATGTTTGGTTTGTGCTAGTAATAGTGCTGGCACTTTCCTTATGTACATCATTAGTTCTCCAAACAACCTGAAGAAGTTATGGTTATTACTTGCATTTTGCAGATGAGTAAGTGGAGGGTTAGAATGATAAAGTAATTTCCCAGACTCTCTGCTTGGTAGTCATAGATCAAGAGGTCTCATTCCAGAACCCTGTAATTTTTTTTTAAATCAGTAAACTATACCAATTTCCTTGCCCAGCAACAGATTGAACAATATGGGAAAAGCACAATTTGACATTAGAGATATGGAGAAGTCCAAAGGGGAAAAGGCCAGAATTTACATTAAAAGACTGGGGAAGAAAAAAAAATAGGAAGGGATAAAGGTATTCAAACTTTGCAGTTTCTCTGATTCAAGATGGTAGATTGAATCCACCTTGAACTTTCTTCTTCCATTCCAAACATGGAAGAGATGAAAGACAAAATGGTACTATTAACTATATCACCATGCTAAAAATCAAAGAAGGGAACTCTTCATCAACCAGAAACAGGAGTCAAGAATACCAAAAGCAACACATATTGAAAAAAAGGTGCCGGCGCCGCTGCTCACTAGGCTAATCCTCTAGTCCCCGTTGGGGCACTGGATTCTGTCCCGGTTGCCCCTCTTCCAGGCCAGCTCTCTGCTGTGGCCAGGGAGTGCAGTGGAGGATGGCCCAAGTGTTTGGGCCCTGCACCCGCATGGGAGACCAGGAGAAGCACCTGGCTCCTGGCTTCAGATCAGTGCGGTGAGCCGGCCACAGCATGCTGGCCGCAGTGGCCATTGGAGGGTGAACCAACGGCAAAGGAAGGCCTTTCTCTCTGTCTCTCTCTCTTACTGTCCACTCTGCCTGTCAAAAAAAAAAAAAAAAAAAAGAAGAAGAAGAAGAAGAAGAAAAGAAAAGAAAAAAAGGTGAGGTTAGAAGCTCTCCATGCTGGTAACCAGTGCTGTATAAAGCCATCAAAATGGAGCCCTCAAATCCTTTGTGAGGACTGGGGTCACACAAGCCTCACTCAGTGTAGGCTGCAGCCTGGATCCCCGCATGCAGCCAGCAGCTGAAGCCAAGCTCAATACTTAATGGGAGGTAACAGGGAGTAGTGGTAAAGGAGGTGAACCTAGAATTTCATCACCAACTCAATCAAGAGTGAACGGGACCCAAGGAGCATTCCAGACATGTGAAGTCTTCAAAAACATATTTGCTACCGTCACCAACTGAAAGACTAGCAAAGGATATGCTTCAGTGAGAAGAAAAATGAATCCAGGAGATGTGGAATGGGATACAGGAATAGTGAACAACAGCTGTACAATCTGCAGAACATTACTGACAGATTTAAATAGGCTCAGTGTGAAAGATCTGGGGCGACTGAGGCAAAGGAAGGGAGTTGTAAAGCAGACACTGGGAACTCCAAGATTGAGGAGTTAGGGTCAGACAGGTGTTCTGCTGGAACTCAACAAGAATATTCTTGTTTCCTCAAGGCTGGGGGTTGCCTAAAGTTCTGCATCAAGCAGGGTGAGTTGGTCTGTGGGGAAAGGTCAGACAGATGTGTGATTATCTGATTTGTCTACATTATTTGGAGTGTGAAGGTCAAAGTTAACTGAGTATGAGAATCAGAGAGAATGTGTGTGTGTGTGTGTGTGTATACAACATACACACTCATATATTTGATTTCCTGGATCCTGGTTATTTACATATGGAGGGGATCTTTCAGTTTGAGGATTTCTAAGAACTTTGACATAAGCACTGTGTGTGTGTGTTTGAGTGTGTGTGTGTAATATAACCATCATTCCATCATTCTTCAAATCCTTTACTGAAATTACAATAGTCAAGACAGTCCATTGGAAGCAATTTTCAACTTGTTAGTACACAACAAAAGGACAACATGTAGCTAAATATGTATTGTTGATAAGCCTGATTTTCTAAAAGGTCAAAAATAGAATTTTTTTTTTTTTTTTTTTGAAAAGGATAACAATGGGGAGGCGTTTTATTAGTCAGGGATGTCAGCTTCGGGCAGCAACGGAGGGCAGCTTCACGTAACTCTTCATGGGCGGCAGCGGGCGAATCTTCCGGCCAGCCCAGCCCCCCTTGCGCTGCCACAGCCCGCTGTTAGGCCTCTTGCCCAGCCAGCGGTTGCGACCGGCCTTGCCGATGACCCGTTTGTTGTGATCAACATTGGACACTCGGCCTACCGTTGCTATGCACGTTTCCAGCACCTGCATCTGCCGCTTGGAGGGCAGCTGGATGATGGCTGTCCCATTCACCTTCCGCAACAGCACGCCGCACGTTCCTGCAGCTCGGATATACTGGGCTCCCCGGCCTGGCTCACTTTCCACGTTGTTGATGAGGGTCCCCACAGGCAAGGCCCCAAGAGGATGTGCGTCCCCTTCCTGGGCAGCAACTGCCATTCGACCTATATGGTCCGAGTTCAGGATTGTATCTCCAGGCTGCATGTTTTCTGTGGCAATGATCCAGCGTTTCCGACCGCCCCCAGCAACCAGAGCTATGTCTGCTGACCTACAGGGATCATAGCGGACTGTGACAACCTTCTCCTTAAAGGGTCCTGGCTTGGTCTCCTCCTCGGGCCGGAAACGCAGAAAGTCAATCATTCGATAACGTTGTTTGTGGCCCCCGCCTATACCATGCACTCGGATGCGGCCTGTATGGTCCCGGCCCCCAGTCTTCCGCATCTTCACTGGTTTAACGGTGTACTTGGTAACATTCTTCCAGGAAACAAACTTGGCATTAAGGGTCATAGAGGTAACGACAGGGCGACAGGGGAGCAACGTCAAGGCAGAGGGCAGCTGGAGGAGGGCATTGCTTATCACCTTGGAGGCAGGGAACAGGTTCGGGACGGGGCTGACGACGGCTGGGGACCCCAGTCTCAGGGAGCCCAGAGTGCGGGTCAGGGCACACACGGCCATGGAGGTGGCCAAAGTCTGCTGTGCTCCGCTGCTTTCCCTTGAAAATATATGAGCCTATTTTAGATGTCCTGACCATGTTTATACTGGATCCATCCAAACAAAAGATGACCTTAAACATAAGATGATGCCCCATTTTCCCAAGAAGAATATCAAAAACTGTCTTATGGGCAATTCAGATATAACAGCTTTTTGGAATGTAGATGAATCAGCCAAATGTCTCCTCATGGAAATTATTTGTTTAATGACACACATTTAAAATCACAGAGTGTTGATTTCAAACCACTGCTTTTTCACTCTCACAGCTTGTGACATTATTTCATACAAACTATTCTTCAGGGCCTTTGATATCCAGCTCCCTCCACTTCTGAGCCACCCTCTCAAGTCCTCACACATGGTCATCAGACCACAGCTCCTAACATCTTCCCTCCCATTGAAACTACCCGACATACAACACCCCTTAATCCACATGCAACACTGGAAATTTTATCCTAAGCTCTAAATTCCCATTCCCACAGCCTAACATCAAAGGGTTTTTCTCTCTGTGTTCGGTTGGTCATGGTCTCTGGCTTTTAAAATTGATTTTAGAAGGCTGTTTAAAAATGACACCCTTGAAATGTGAGGCCCTGTCCCAAGGAGTAAATGTCTATGTCTTTGTGTTTCTTTATAGCCTTTTCTCATTTATTTCTTTGAGTCACTTCTCTAAGTGTCCAAAATTAGCATCAAGTAAGGCCGTTTAAAGCAAGTCATTCTTCTCCCAAACATAAATCCATTTTTTTTTTTAAAGTAAAATACTGGTGGGAGAAGTAAGAGCACTTGCAAAGCTTCATCTGAGGGCAAATCACTCCTTTCTGGAGGTGATGAGAGTATAAAGCCTCAGTTTGCAGGAGGACTAGTTCAGTATTCTATGGATTGTCTTGAACATTACTGCTTCAAAGCCTTCTATTTATCAACTAAAAATGAGAAGTGAGAAAAATGGCAAGATTCCCACTGTAAAAATCAAGACAGCAAGTTCAACATTCCCTTGGTCATCACTCTGCCTCTGAAGTACCCAGAGTGGGTTAGACACAGGCTTCAGAATGTCGTCCTGCTAACTGCTTGTGGAAATGACCAAAAGGGCTGCAAAAAGATGAGCTACAGCTGGGTATAAACTAGGGCATGTGGCTCATTTAAGCTGGTGAGCATGTTCTCCACAGTCAGTGCAGATGGGCTGGCAGCGACCTCCAGAGAGCTCATCCATGCCCTGGGGAGAGGCATTTTAATCCCATCAGTGTCACTCAGTAGCAGGTGCCCACCACAGTGCAGACCCTCGGCTGTGATGGGCACAGATGGCCCTGTCCGGAGGACAAGGCTGTGGACTTCTAATGAGGGCAGCTGTAGCCACTGAACCACAGAGACCCTGCTGGGGCTAACTCATGGCTTCTCCATGCAGGGGGAAGGAGGCGGCTGAGCACCGTGACCATCCCTTGGACTGCAACCTTTTTATCTTGGTCTCTGAGCAGGTGAAATCAAACCACAGCCAATCTCAGCTTTTCACTGCTTTCTTCCCTGGCCTGAAGATTGTGGACAGTGTTCTCTCGGGACTCATCTCATCTGTGAGCAGGTGAGAGTGAACACAGATCTGCCTCCAGACTCTACAGAGAGCCAATGCTTTGCATCAAAATAGATTTACAGCAAAGGAGAGGAGAAAGAATGAGTGTTTTACAAATTCCCAATCAAATTTGTAAAAGTGGTGCTGAGAGCCCTCCAAAGGAAATGCTGTGATATCAGTAAGGACTACATAAAGAACAGAAACGGGATTATTAAATTCAAAACTGA
Source organism: Sylvilagus floridanus (assembly GCA_949820135.1). Lineage (NCBI taxonomy): Eukaryota > Metazoa > Chordata > Mammalia > Lagomorpha > Leporidae > Sylvilagus > Sylvilagus floridanus. The sequence goes on from OX463231.1 coordinate 88,902,536, forward strand.
AGACCAAAAAAATAGTGGATTATGTAAAAAACAGGATTAGTGAAAGAAAAGGTAAATTTGAGAAATTCTTTCAGAAGTTAGAGCAAACAACAAAGATATACACATTGTGAAGAAAAGAAACATGGAAGCTGGATTGGGGATATTTAGTGTTGCAATAATTCTTCCCATATTTGGAATTGTAATGTAAAAGTTCCAAAGGATATTCTTTTGAAACCATATAAAACTGCTCCAGAGTTCTGAAAAAAAATAGTTAAAAAGATGGCTGTTAGAAGAAATTGTAAAGAAAGAAACCTGGCAGGTATGAAAATGCATGACACTGCTAAAATGATTAAAATGGAGAGGTTAGAGCAAGAAAAAGATGAAGTATGGCATAACTGCAGGCAACCGATCCTTGCATTTAGTACACTATGAAAGTGCCACCTCGAGATAGAGATGAAATGGAGTTTTAAAGAAACCATAGTGTGAAAATTTCTTAACAATCCAAGAGTATTTTATAAGAACACCAAAATATGATGGGCTGAAATGACCACAGGTAAAAACATAATTGGAGACAATTAGGACAATATCTGAACTTTAAATGGAGAAGGGCTTTCTGGCAAAAAACTGAAGGAAGAAATCATGAAAAAAATTTTAAAAATGAAAATTTAAGCTTTCTGTACATAGAAAAATTGGAAATATAACCAGGGAATCAATGATATCTTATATATCACACGTTAATATTTGTAGTGTATATATTAAGCATTGAGCCAATTCTCCTAAAAGTGTAACTGCATAATATACAACAGAAGTAGAAAAACAGCCAAGATAAGGACAGGCAATTTACAAATATAGGTGTAAAATTTGCAAATATACGAGGACAAACATATAGCAGAAAACTTCTCAGAGGGGGCAGAATGGCTATTTGCTCTACCTGAGACTCTACCTGAGGATATTGATGAGATAGGCTTAAACACTGGAGCCAAGGAAACTATGGTTCCTCTTCTCTAGCAAGTCTCTTTGTGAAAAATATTCCATTGCCAGTCAAAGGATAATGGCAGCTTAAAAAGTTTAAGGGTGAGGCTATGCCAATACTGGTGGTAAAAAGCTAACTTAAATATGATTAGTAATATTATCTTTAAAGACTGCAACAGCCATGACACCTCTGGGACAGAGTTTCTCAATCTTAGTACGACAGGCATTTGGGGCTGGATAATTCTTTGCTGGAGACTCTGTCCTGTGTATTGTAGAACATGCAGCAGCCTCCCTGGCCTCTCCAATCACAAACCAGCAGCAATCCCTGCTCCCTCCCCGTGGGGCCAATCCTGGCTGAGTGCAGACACTGCCACGGGCCCCCTGGGGCCCAGATCACCCTCTCTGTGATGAGAACCAGGGCTTTAAGGCCCAGTTGTAAGATGCGAACAGGGGGAGGCGAGTGGGAAACTGAGATTATCAATGAAAACTGGAGAGAAGCTAAGTGGGGAGGAAGGAGTGGGGAGCTGGAATCACAAACCTCACTCAAACACAATTTAATGAGTATTCTTTGATAGCTGACATTGTGCAATGAGAGAAAAATGGGTTCAAATATGATGAATTTTTTATGGCAACCATGGGAATAAAGAGTTGTAGCTCTCAAGGCAAGAGAGGAAGGGAAAGAGCAATAAAAATAAAATCCATAAAATAAAGAACAGAGAAAAGGAACTTGTCTGGAAGTCATAGGAACAAACATTAGTTTTGATAAATACGCCTTAAAGTATTCTATAAGAAAAAAAGTATTTACAGTTTATTTTCTTAATTTAAAATTTTATGTTTGGTTGACAAATAGATTTCTTTTGGTTTAAATCAAGACTTAGAATCCAAGGCCGGTGCTGTGGTGTAGTGGGAAAAGCCATCGCCTGTGGTACTGGCACAGGTTCAAGTTCTGCTGCTCTACTTCTAATCCAGGTCTCTGCTACGGCCTGGGAAAGCAGTGGAAGATGGCCCAAATCCGTGGACCCCTGCACTGATGTGGGAGATCCAGAAGAAGCTCTTGGCTCCTGGCTCCAGATCAGCTCAGCTCCAGCTGTTGAGGCCATTTGGGTAGTGAACCAGCAGATGGAAGACTTTCTCTCTCGCTCTCGCTCTGCCTCTCTGTAACTCTGACTTTCAAATAAATAAATAAATCTTTAAAAAAAAAAAAAAACAAGCCTGAGTATGGCTCAATGCTCTCTCAAAAAGAAAAAATAAAAAGAATTCAATGGCATGCTATTTAAAAAAATTACCTAAAAATATCATTGATATAGGAAAGCAAAAAGATAAAGGAATTAGAAAAATATATCAGGGTAGGTAATAAGAGAGCAAGAGGGTGGTATTAATATTAGATAAAATAGGGCTGGCACCATGGCTCACTTGGCTAATCCTCTGCCTGTGGTGCCAGTATCCCATATGGGCGCAGGATTCTAGTCCCGGCTGCTCCTCTTCCAGTCCAGTTCTCTGCTGTGGCCCGGGAGTGCAGTGGAGGATGGCCAAAGTGCTTGGGCCCTGCACCCGCATGGGAGACCAGGAGGAAGCACCTGGTTCCTGCTTCGGATTGGTGTAGCTCCGGCCATGGCAGCCATTTGGGGGTGGTAAACCAATGGAAGGAAGACATTTCTCTCTGTCTCTCTCACTATCTAACTCTACCTGTCAAAAAATAAAAAAATTAGATAAAATAGACTCCAAAGCAAGAAGCATTAAATGATATAATCTTACATTGGTAAGAAATCATATTAGCAATGAGGGTGTAAACATGACAGCTCTGCATCAAATATTATTGAGTCAAAACCCACAACTCACTTTTGCCATTGCCATGCCAAAGGCAGGCTCTTAGCAGTCCTGGAAAAGGAGGTCCAGGGAAAAGCTACGAGTGCAGCTTGCAACCTGAACACACAGCTCAGCCAACACTAATGCTGGTAATGCTTGGGACGATGGCTATGTCTGCTCTGGATCTACCTGTGGTAAGTTCATTCCCAGTCTTCCAGGTGATGCTTTGGTGCTACAAAGCTACTCTGTGCCTGAGGAGCTCAGCTGTGGCCCCTGACATTCTCCAGTGTCACCCTGTTGGGTCCCACCTGCCTCTTGAGACTCAGTGGCACCCAGCTGCCCTTCCAAAGGCTAGACCTTCTAATGTTTTTCTGTAAAGTAAATCCAAGCTCACTGCCCTGGCAGACCCAACCCAGCATAACCTGGACTCTGCTCCACCTGACACTCAGTCCCCGGTCCTCTGCTTCTCTACGTTCTGGCTACATGGGCTTCTTTGCTATTTCTCTGATGAAAACACCTCCTTTGTGACTTTGAATCTGGCTATCCCCACCTCATACACACCTTATTCACTATATTCTCTGCTCCTATGTCAACTCAGCTAATGCAGCTTATGTGATTATGATTAAATTCACATGTCATGGATCTATTTATCTTTTAAAATATCATTAAAATAAATACATAGATATAAAAGGACCACTTGGAATTGCTTGTGAACTTGGCTTACTCTCTGGGTATGCTGCTGTCTGGTCTGCAATAAAATACGGTATTTTATGAAAACAAAATCACCTTTGGGCCAATGAAATGGGGGTATTTTTGGATCTGCTGCATATGTTTTAAAACAGAAGTGAGGGACTGGTACTGTAATGTAGTAGGCTAAGCCTCTGCCTGTGGCACCAGTTCATCTCCCAGCTGCTCCACTTCTGATCCATCTCCCTGCTATGACCTGGAAAAGCAGAAGATGGCCCAAGTGGTTGGGCCCCTGCACCCATATGGAAGACTGGTTCCTGGTTTTGGATTGGCCCAGCTCCTGCCGTTGTGGCCATTTGGGGAGTGAACCAGTGGATGGAAGATCTTTCTCTCTGTCTCTTCCTTTCTTTGTCTGTAACTCTACTTCTTAAATAAATAAATAAGATCTTAAAAAAAAAAGTGAATTCACCCAAACTTTTAGGGTTGAATGATTGCACCAAATCATCCCCCCCCACATGCTTCCTCCTTCTCATTAAAAATTTAAGATGATCCATTTAAAATACTGTATTCATTTAAAAACACCAATCTGCCAGAGGCACAGCAAGCCTCATTTCCAAGGTGATGATTTGGACTTGAACACTCTTTCCCTCTCTACCAAAATTCTATTGAAATAACAGAAGGAAGGTGCATTTAAGATAAAATATGCAACAGAGCTGAAAAGCCCAGAGGACCTGACAGGCCAGGCTGGAAGAATTTCTGTAAGACAGGAAACAGATGGTGTCAAGGTGAGCACAGGTGAAGTTCTGATTTAAGAGAGGGGCCGGGGGTTGACTATCAGCAAGTGGGGCATCTATCAAAGTCATGTGTAGGCTCTGTGGGTTTCTTCTTTGCTTTACAAAAATTGGTATTTATTATTATTGACAGTTTTAAATAAAAAGAACCTATGATTTATGCTTCACAGTTTACATAGCTGATAAAATCCCTCTTGTGCAGGGATATTGGGAGCTCTGGAGAGGCTGAGGCGTGAAGCAAGATCTGTCGCTGTCCCACTCACAGGCCTCTGGCAGTCACTGCCGCCCTGGCTGCGGCACAGGGGTTCTGCTTTGCTCAGGCAGTCTCGCCGCTGCACACTGGCAGTCGCATCTCTGCCACCAGAGGCTACAGCAGCAGGTCTGACAGACACCAGATCATGGGAGGCTAGCAAGGCTTCCACCCCACATCCACGCCATCAGAGACAAGTACTGTGATGAATTCCCATGCTACTGTCTTACACTTCCATAGGGAGGGGCTGGGATGGAGTCACACTGGCTAGCCATCTGGATACATTTTAATTTTTTTAAATCTCAGTATTTTAGAGAGAAAGAAGAGAGAGAGAGAGAGAGCCCCCATCTGCTGGTTCACTCCCCAAATGCTTGCAATGGCTAGGGCTGGACTGTGGTCAAAAGTGGGAGCTGAAAGTGTAGTCCAGGTCTCTCACGTGGGTAACAGGAACCTAATCACTTGAGCCATCACTGCTGCCTCCCAGAGTCTGCATTGGCAGGAAGCTGGAGTCAGGAGCCACATCTGGGAATTGAACTCAGTTACTCCAGCATGGAGTGGGGGGCATCTTAACTGCTAGGCTAAATGCCCACCCCCATTTTTATTTGTGGAAATGAAGCAGATAACAGAGAACTCATGGAAACAGCTGTAGAAGCAGTAGCTTGACAAAAGCAACTCAACTGACCATAAAGCACAAGTGCTGGCATTGCATGGTGGTAGAATGTTCTGGGCCCTGGGGTCAGACTGCCTGGATTGGCATCCAGGCAGTGCCTCGCCTCCTTACACGTGAAGTGCTGGTCATGAGAGTCATGCATGTACCAACTGCACAACTGAAGGGTTGTGTGGGATTAAATATGCACTGTACTGAAACAATGCCTGGCACACATCGAACTCTTGATAAATGTTAGCTAATTGCAAGTGCGCGCCTCATTGAAATGACTGAAAAAGCAGGGGTGATGATCACAAGTTTGAGTTTTTTCAGCGAAATTTGAGAGCTACTTCTATCAACATGAGATGAACAATTTGCTGTGAGAAAAGGAATATGCAGGAAAAGTAAAACCCTCTAAGAAATTAAAAACCATTACTATCCCAAATTTAATTTAGCAACAAATTGGACAAAGCTAAAAATCAAATTACTGAGTAAGAGGATGAATTCAAGGAAATAGCCAGAGAACAGAGCAAAGAGGGAGTAAATGACAGCATGGGTGAGAGGCATGACCCAGAGACCTGGAGACTCTCCTCCCTGCCTACTAGGAGTTTGAAAACAGAGGCAGGGGTGGGAGAGGGGAGAAACAAAAACTCTTTTTGATTACAGAAACATTTTAGTATTCAATTGGTGACATTCTCTGAATGACAGATATGATTGTTAAAAATAAGTCGTGTTGACAGCACCATGGCTCACTAGGCTAATCCTCCACCTGTGGCGCTGGCACTCCAGGTTCTGGTCCTGGTTGGGGTGCCGGATTCTGTACCAGTTGGTTCCTTTTCCAGTCCAGCGCTCTGTTGTGGCCCGGGAAGGCAGTGGAGAATGGCCCATGTGCTTGGGCCCTGCACCCGCATGGGAGACCAGGAGGAGGCACCTGGCTCCTGGCTTCAGATCAGCGCAGCACGCTGGCCATAGCGGCCATTTGGGGAGTGAACCAACGGAAGGAAGACCTTTCTCTCTTTCTCTCTCTCACTAACTCTGCCTGTCAAAAAAAAAAAAAAAGAAAAAAGTCATATCTTGGGAAATTTCTGAGTTTGTAGAATAAAGAAAAGTCATATAGACTTAGAGACAAGGAAAAGAACATTACAAAGGAGGGAGAATCAGGCTGGGCTTCTCAGGTCCTGGACTTCCCATTCGAAACACCAAATGCCAGGAGCAAAAGGAATGGGGTCTAAGAGTTGGGAGGGAATGAAGTGTGTCTTCTGAATTCAGTCAGAAGCTGTGTAACCTGCATAGGGTGCAAGGCAACAAAACTGAGTTGGTTATTGCAGCAGAAGATAGGAAAGGAAAAAAAAAGAGAGAGAGAGACAAACATTGAAAAGCATAAAATACTAGGGCACTTCAAAGGAATCGTGGAAAATGGAATTGAGAGATAAGTTTTGAAGTCTGTACCTATGAGGGAGTCTTCAAAAAGTTCATGAAAATAGGTATTAGGAAAAAACTGCAGGCTTTCACATTGTTCTTTTTGGGCCAAAGTAACTTATTCTTTCATTGCATTTTCCCGTGACGTTTTGAAGTACTCTCACACACCAGACTTAAAATGAGGCACATAATCGTTGGTCACAATGAATATGAACAACTTAGATGTCTCAGAAAAGAAAAATGTCTAGTTGAATAAATCAAAGCAAATGCCAGTCATATACTGTCAATCAAAAGACACTGGTAAGACAGAGGGTGAGCAGGAGGACTGCTGAAATCAGCCGAGTAAATTCAAAACAAAGCATCCCGGAAACAGGGCTGGCAGGGCCGAATCAGGAGAAACAGAGGCTGAGCAGAAAGCAGCACAGTGAAAAGGGGATTATTTCACATTGTTAAAAGGACAATCCGCCAAAGACCCTCAACAATTAGAAAATTCTAAGTATTCAGCAAAGCTTTGGAACATAGACCATGTAAGTTGCGCTGCCAACGAGGGAGCTGCCCAGCCTAATTTAAAATCAGTAGTAGTGACCCCCAAATAGCATGTTGCTTCATTGCTATTTCAACTGTTGAGCAGCAAACACCAAAGGTCTCCAGCTCCTGTTATGGGCTTAGCAGTTCCTGAAAAAGAAAAGACTGCCAAAAAGGGAAGCTATAGACAAATATCTCTTAGGAATATAGATTGTTGAACTTCTAAGTAAGATATCAATAAACTGAATCCAGCGTATAATAAAAGATAATCTTACAACAAAGTAAAATTTAATCTTATCATTTTGGGATGCTTTTTTAGAAAACTTCTATTTAATAAATATAAATTTCATAAGTACAACTTTGGATTATAGCGGTTTTTCCCCCATAACCATCCTCCAACCTGCAAACCATCCTATCTCCTACTCCCTCTCCCATCCCATTAAGATTCACTTTTAATTATCTTTATATACAAAGATCAATTTAGTATTTACTAAGTAAAGATTTCAACAGATTACACCCAAAGACACAAAGTACAAAGTACTGTTTGAATACTAGTTTTACCATTAAATTTGCATAGTACAACACATTAAGGACAGAGATCCTACATGGAGAGTAAGTGCACAGTGACTCCTGTTGTTGATTTAACAATTGACACTCTTATTTATGATGTCAGTAATCACCCAAGGCCCTTGTCATTAGCTGCCAAAGCTATGGAAGCCTCTTGAGTTCACAAACTCTGACCTTATGTAGACAAGGCCACAATCAAAGTGGAAGTTCTCCCCTCCCTTCAGAGAATTTTATCTCCTCCTTTGATGGCCCGGTCTTTCCACGTGGCCCAGTCTTTCCACGGGGATCTCACTCACAGAAATCTTTCATTTAGGTCATTTTTTACCACAGTGTCTTGGCTTTTCATGCCTGAGAAACTCTCATGGGATTTTTATCCACATCCAAATGCCTTAAAGGCTGATTTTGAGGCCGGAGTGCTGTTTAGGGCATTTGCCATTCTATGAGTCTGCTGTGTATCCCACTGCCCCCATGTTGGATTATTCTCTCCTTTTTAATTTTATCAATTATTATTAGCAGACACTGGTCTTGTTTATGGGATTCCTTTGACACTTAATCCTATCTTTATGATCAGTTATGAACTTACACTGATCACTTTAACTAGTAAGATGGCATTGGTGCCAGTGCCGCAGCTCACTTGGCTAATCCTCCACCTGCTGTGCCAGCACTCTGGGTTCTAGTCCCAGTTGGGGTGCCAGTTCTGTCCCGGTTGCTCCTCTTCCAGTCCAGCTCTCTGCTGTGGCCCGGGAGGGTAGTGGAGGATGGCCCAAGTGCTTGGGCCCTGTACCCACATGGGAGACCAGGAGGAAGCACCTGGCTCCTGGCTTCAGATTGGCACAGCATGCTGGCCATAGTGGCCATTTGTGGGGTGAACCAACAGAAAAAGGAAGACCTTTCTCTCTGTCTCTCTCTCTTTCTCACTGTCTAACTCTGCCTGTCAAAAAAAAAAAAAAAAAAGATGGCATTGGTACCTGCCAACTTAGTGCAATTTGGAGTCCTGTGGCATGTTTCTAGCTTTACCTTTAGGGATAAGCCCAAGTGAGCATGTGCTGAACTGTACATCTCTTCCTTCTCTTATCGCCACTCTTATTTTTAACAGGGATCAATTTTCACTTGAAATTATTTATTTATTTATTTTTTAATTTGACAGGCAGAGAGAGACAGAGAGAAAGATCTTCCTTCCATTAGTTCACCCCCCAAATGGCTGTTACGGCCAGTACGCTGTGCCCATCTGAAGCCAGGAGCCAGGTGCTTCCTCCTGGTCTCCCACATAGGTGCAGGGGCCCAAGCACCTGGGCCATCCTCCACTGCCTTCCCGGGCCACAGCAGAGAGCTGGACTGGAAGAGGAGCAACCGGGACTAGAATCTGGCGCCCATATGGGATGGCAGCGCCGCATGTGGAGGATTAACCAAGTGAGCCACAGATCCGGCCCCTCACTTGAATTTAAACACCTAGGAATACTTGTGTGTTAATGAAAGAGTTCAACCAATGGTATTAAGTAGAAAAAGAAAACACTAAAAAGGATAGAATAGTAAGCTGTTCCTCCACAGTCAGGACAAGGGCTGATCAAGTCATTGTTTTTCATAGTGTCAGTTTCACTTCTACGTTTCCTTTTAGGTGCTCAATTAGTTGTCACTGATCAGGGAGAACATATATTTTTCCCTTTGCGACTGGCTTATTTCACTCAGCATGATGTTTTCCAGATTCCTCCATTTTGTTGCAAATGATTGGATTTCATTTTTTTAACCACTGTGTAGTATTCTTTAGAGTACATATTTCATAACTTCTTTATCCAGTTTTCTGTTGATGGGCATTTTTAGGTTGATTCCAGATCTTAGCTATTGTGAATTGAGCTGCAATAAACATTGAGGTGCAGACAGCTCTTTTATTTGCCAATTTAATTTCCCTTGGGTAAATTCTGAGGAATGGATGGTTGGGTCATGTGTTAGGGTTATATTCAGGTTTCTGAGGAATCTCCAAAGTGACTTCCATAGTGGCTTTACCAGTTTGCATTCCCACCTACAGTGGATTAGTGTGCCTTTTCCCCTACATCTTCGCCAGCATCTGTTGTTAGTTGATTTCTGTATGTTAGCCATTCTAACGGGGGTGAGGTTAAACCTCACTGTGATTTTGATTTGCATTTCCCTAATGGCTAGTGATCCTGAACATTTTTTCATGTGTCTATTGGCTGTTTGGATTTCCTCTTTTGAAAAATGTCTATTGAGGTCCTTGGCCCATCTCTTAAGTGAGTTGTTTGTTTTGTTGTTGTGGAGTTTCTTGATCTCTTTGTAGATTCTGGTTATCAATTCTTTATCAGTTGCATAATTTACAAATATTTTCTCCCATTCTGTCGGTTTCCTCTTCACTTTCCTATTTCTCTTGCAGTACAAAAATTTCTCAATTTGATGCAATCCCAATTGTTAATTTTGGCTTTGACTGCCTGTGTTGGGATGCTTTTATATGAAGGAATCTATTAGTATAATATGCTTCACTAATTTAATCAATTAAAAACTCAATGTGACCCTATAAGTACAAGTTTTAAGAACATCTTGATGTATTTGATAAAGTTTCCTTTTCTGATAAAAAGTCTGCATAAATAGGAAGCAACTGCTTTGGAACATGACAAAGTAAATTTGTCAGATACCAAATGACATAAAAACAAAATAGAAGAGCTCTGATTAAAACTATTAATAGGACAAAGATGTCCACATTGACAATTATTATTTATTCCCCTGGAGGTTATAATCAAAACTTAGCAAGAAACAGGAGACACAAATACTCTGATCATTATTTATACTTTATATGAGTTTCTTCCTAGAAAATTCAAAGAATAATTTTAGAAGTTCTCATCATTTAAGAGATCAGTAAGCTTGAGAAAAATCACCATTTAAAAATTTCATAGCTTTCCCATTCATTAGCAACAATCTTTTGGAAAAAGCAGTAAGAAAAAGTATTCACAATAACAACACAAGTATAAAGCCCTGGGAATAGATCTCCTGGAACTATGCAAGACTTAAGAAAGCCATTAAATTCTACAGAACCACCCATTAGAAGATGTGAGTAAACTGAAAACACACTATGTTTCTTAAAGAAGCATTGCCCAGTATTGTGAATATACCGATTTCATACATTTCCAGTAATCTATAAGCTTAGCGGAAACCTAATTCAAATATTTTACTTTGGAACTCTTTGTATATAATAAAATCAAATGATCAGGTTTAGACAAATTAATCAACAAGTGATTCAAGTTAGTTAACTAAAAAAGAAAATCCTATCTTATCACACACAAATCAATTCCAAATAGATTAACCACAGAAATATATATTTAATTCAATTTGTCTATTGTGACTTTATCTTCTATAAATACAGGAAGTATTTATTCTTATTCTTTTTCTAAAAGACTGAACAAGAAAATTTTTCTTTTCATGAAAAGAATGCCACATACCAAAAGAAATTCAAATGAAGTAGAGTTAAAATGGACAGCACTGAAGAAGTTAAAGGAAATGTAGGTAAATGTTCACTGGATTTTGGAAAGGAAACTCTGAAGAAAAGACTGAGACACATTCCAATTTCCTGACGGAGTCTTTGCATGACTGAGGACTGTGGTGTTCTCAGCATTTCTTGCCAATAGATTTGGCCAATGACATATTGCATTTCTGTAAAAGCCCACCTTTTACTCCTGGGTTTCCCTTTGTTTTCTTGTCTGGCATGCAGTTATGACAGTGCAGTTTCAGCAGCCACTTTTTAACCTTGCAATTGGAAGCCACATGTTCAGAATGATGGAGCCAAAAAAAAAAAAAGAGGAGGAGGAGCCTGGGTCCCTATGACTTTCTAGAGCCTTCCTACATTCTACACTATCTGCCCCAAGATTCCACTTGGAATCAGGAGTGGAGCTGGGCACCAAGCCCAAGCACTCTGATACAGGATGCGAGACTTTAACAATTAAGCCAAACATCTGCCCATGTTATCAGTTTTTAAATTAATCAGCTACATTTTTTAGAGTAGTTTAAGGTCAATGGAACAAAAGAGTAGCAAGTATGGGTTCCCATAAACCCCATCTCCACATATCTGGAAACTCTCCTAGATTGGTATCTGACAGTCCAGGGCTACACTGATGACTGTTGATATGTTCATTCAAAGAGAACAGCCTCATATTGAAACTCAATTATGCACCTGTGACTTTCTGAGACAGTTCTGTATACAAAATCAGTATGCCTTGCTTTAGGTACACAAGTATAGACCTTGAAATGACCAACTTTGTCACCCATTTTGCTCATCTGCCTAGATGTTGGTTTATCTAACCCCTTATCTAAGCAGTTGAGCAGTCTGGAAGAACTAGCACTGCACACATTCATATCCCCAACAAGTATCATATGTCTTATTTATTCAGCAACACCTGGACTTATTGATTCAGCAACACCTGGACTCTGGGTTTCTTTGTGGAGTGAACGGCACAGAGTGGTTTCTAGCAAGATCTACCATCCTGATTTCTTCTACAGTCCTGTAATGCAGAACAGGAGTCCAGTTTTCTTTTCCTGTAGCTGCTAAGGATAGCTTCACACTGTCTTTTAGAACTGCTGACTACACCTAGTCAGCTTGGCCTGTGTGACAGCACCAGAGACTGGACCGGTAGCTTAAATGACAGAAATGTATTTCCTCACAATTCCGTGAGATGTAGGCAGGGCTGGTTTCCTCTGACGCCTCTCTCCTTGGTTTGCAGATAGCTATCTTCTCCCTGTGTCTCCAGGCTGTTAGTAAAATGGCCCAGTCTTATCTATGGTGCAATCTACACCTGACACCCTACTAGGCTCTAGCCCCTGCCACCATTGGCCACTGCTGGAAGCCAGGTGGCCACAAGGCCCAACCACTGGTGTCAGTTCCACTCCCACCCTTGGGATTCACTACTCCTACTCCCTGCCTGCCTCCCCCTCCCCTGCAAAGTTTTAAAAGGACCTGTTCCTGAACATGTGACTCTCTTTCTCTCCATCTCCTTATCCCTCTCCCTCTCTCTGTCTCTCTCTCCATCTCCTGATCTCTCTCCCCGTCTCTCTTTCTTTTCTCTCCATCTCACCATCTCTCTCGTGATTGCTCTCTTATGGTCTCTTCTCCCTCTTTTCCTTCTTCGCCCCTTCCCTCCAGTCCATTGGGTTTCCCTCAATAAACTCTTTCCCTTACTCTGGTGTTTGGTGTGTTTTGTGGCAGCCTTCCTTTGTGTCTCTGCCCACATTTCCTCTCACTGTAAGGATACATGCTGTATTAGGTTTGGACATACCCTGGTGGCCTCCTTTTGTTTTAACTATCTCTTGAAAGGCCCTGCCTCCAAATATGATCATGTTCTGTAGTACTGGGGGCTAGGACTTCAACACAGGGATTTTGAGGAGACACAATTCAATGCATAACACCAGTCATGGCATTGTTGCCACCATCGGCAGTAGAACAGGTCTTAGTCCATTTCTTGGAACTGAATACCGCAGACTGGGTAACTCATAAACCATAGTTTATTTGTTTCATGGTTCTGGAGGCTGGGAGGCCCAAAAGAAGGGCATTAACACCTGGTGAGGACCTTTGGACTTTGTTGAAACTTGGCAGGTGAGCATGCATGAAACAGAGTTTGGACAAATGCACCCTTTTCATCAGGAGCTCCCTCAATAACATCAACCCATACCTGAGTCCCACTCTCAACACTGCTTCAGTGGCGACTGGATTTCAGCATGGGTTTTGGTAGGGGGACAGAGGGTGGGAGGGCACTAAAATCCCAGCAGCAGGTGGGACCCAGAGTTCTGTGACCTTGGATTGTACCGGCCCTGGTCTCGCTGCTCCCTCTGCTGTTGCTCCCTATCAAAGCTACCTTCCTTTGGGCCAATTTTCATTACATCCCTGTCATTCCTCTCGAAATGCTTCCTGGATTCCTGATGCCTTCCATGAGGGTTGCGAGGAGTCAAATGGATTAACAAGCATCCTGGAAGTTGAGGGTGGAAAATTTTTTCCCAAAAAAGTTTTCTTTAGCAAGATCAAAAGTGTTTGTCCTCCATCCCTAGGAATCTCCAAATTTACCATGAGAATAGCAAGGGAGTGGTGATTCTACATTAACTGTGAAAACTAGTTACCTATCCCACCCTTCTGACTGGCTGTTTTATCAGGAGCAAACCAGATAGGATAAAGGATTGTAAAACAGGTCTTTTGATGGGTTTTGTCCCTGCCTTATAACTGTCAATCAAAACTGTGCTTAAAAACTCATGGACCACTTCAAGTTTTTTCCTCTCTTGGATCCCCCCTCCATGCCACTCTGGCAGGAGGTCTTTGACTCTAACAAATCTTGCTATTTAAAATCTTTCAGCTTGTCTGCTTGGAAATTCTTCTTCCATGTGAGACGAAGAACTGAGGTGATAATAATTTCTCTGCCATCATTTTCCCGTAACAGGGTACCGGGGGGTCTGTTCAAGGGGAGGTTAGCTGGACACACCATAAAAGGATGTGCTGGGGCTGGGCGCTTGGCTCACATTCCATTTTGGGGATGCCTGGGTTTGAGTTCTGACTCTGTGCCTAGGTCCATCTTCCTGCTAATGTGCACCCTGGAAAATGGTGATGGCTCACGTACTTTGATCCCTGGCAACTCATGTGGAAGACCAGATTGAGTTTCCTGCTCCTGGATTTGGCCAGGACCAACCCAGACTATTGTGGGCACTTGAAGAATGAACCAGCAGAGAGGTGATCTCTGCCTTTCAAGTAACAATAACTAAATAAAAAAGTGCATTCTGAAAATGGTGGTGGTATAATTTCCTGCAAGAAGGGGTTTTTCTGAGAACAGAGTTGTCTTTCCTGGAAGGGCCTCCTGCTGTCAGGTAGACTTAGAGTAGGAAAGGGGAGGGCTGCACATCAGATACAGAGCCAGCTCTTGAGTGAGAGCAACATCACTGTTAACTTATTTCTAAGAGAAGGAAAACCATTCACACCCAAGAGTCCACTGAGGTTGATTCATCTTTCAGGGTGGGAAAGTTAAGGGCAGGGGCAAGGCAAGAGCACAGGAGGCCCTGAAGCAAAGCCACTTTGAAGATCAAGGCAGGAAATCCCCAGGACAGGTCCTACCCATGACCTGGGGGCTTAGGGAGGCCACAATGCCCCCTGGGCTTCCCACTGGGGAGGTCTGGGCGGGACTCTGGTTGGCTTGGAGTGAGGGCTTTAACCAAAGGAGCTTCTTGCTTGGTGCCCAGCTGAGAAAGGACAGCACCACCTTCTGGACCTCCGGGGTCCTTGGAGGCCTGAGGACCTCCTTCCAGAAATCTGAGCTTATGTGGATGCTCAAATCACTAGTTACAAATAAAATTATGTGACTGCCTTTGTTCCTGTTCCAGAGTGCCTGTAACACTGGGCAAGAAAGAGTAAGCAGCCTCCCCTCCGGACCTATTTCCCTCTTTAAGTTTATTTACTTGCATCACTCTTGTGTTCCCTTAAGCTTCAATATCAACAAGTGCATGTGCGCTTGGGCAAGAACCCTGCCATACCTCCAGGTCTCCTGCTGAAGTATCTGCACATGTCATTCCCAGTGTTCCCGTGTTTTCCTCTCCCAAAGCACAGAGAGACCCCTTTGCTTCTCTCTGCAGCCCTCCCACCACTCCTGTCTATTAGCTGCTATTTTAAATGCTTGCCCTGCCTCTGGGACTGCCCTGAAGGTTAATTCTATGTGTCAACTTAGAGTTGGCTAGGTCATAATGACCAGATGTTTAAATGGGTTTGTTCCCACCTTGTACTGACTGACAGTTCTTTCCCCAAAATTGTGCTTAAAAACCCCATTACCACCAGCCCTTTTGGGTTTTTCTCTCTCTTGGAACCCCCCTCCAGGCCACTCTGTCTGGAGGTCTCTGCTTTAAATAAACCTTGCTTTTAAATACATCTTGCTTTTCTCTTTGCCTTGTCTGCTTGGAAATTCTTCTTCCATGTTCAGACAAAGAAGTGAGGCAATAATCTTTTTCTCCTTCACCATAACACCTTCATCACATGCGGGAGTTGGCTTTAGGAGAAAAGTCTGCTGGTCCCTGGAGGAGGGGATCCTACCTCCAGACTGCCCATGAACTTCAGCTAGAACATCCATTTTTCCTAGCAGTGCCAGCCCGCCAGCCTGCCCTGCGGACTTCGGTTCTGCCAGGCCCCACAATTTCATAAACTGATTCCTTAACTAAATCTCTCTCTTTATCTACACATCCTATTAGCGCGATTTCCCTGGAGAACCCTGGCTAAAACAGACTGGGAGCATAACTCCTCCCTCCATCTGGGTGGGGACAAGGACCTGGGGTGCTGGGAATAAGGTACAGGCTGTTTTGCAATTTGTGAGGCAAAGCAGGAGGGCTTGAAAGCATTGCAAATTCTTACCAGATTCCTGACAAGATCAGGGCTGACATACAGGCATCTGCCAAAGGATGGCAAGGGTAACATCTAAAGCAGTGTAGCGACTGCAACACTTCTCTCCCTCTAAGTACATACTAAAGTAGTTTCGCTTTTTCTTTGAAGCTTAAGCTCCTGGACCAGTATTTAGTACATTTCTTATAAAGCACCTGACACATTCTAGGTGTTAGAGAAAAGGTTAATTTCCTTAAAAAAATTCTGTGCCTGCTTTTCCAAGTCATATGGAGGCTGCACTAATTTCCCCATTTATCTCCAACATTCTTCCTCCTGTCTTTGAAGCTCTTTCATTTAACATTAGCATTTGATTAACCTTTTATTCAAGAGACATCTGGGTTTTGTTATACACTATTATGCTGATTCTGGCTTGTTGTTAGTTCAGATAATTTTCAAGTAGCCACATGTGCCAGGTAGCAAGGTCTTCTGTATTTTTTTTTAAGCAAAGGGGCTCCAGGAAGGAGCTGTTATCTCATTATCCAAAGCTTGTCCATGGTGGAGACAATGGGGGCACTTGAGTAAGGACAGTGTGATTTTATTTTCCACACAGAATTTTTGGGAAGGATATTTTGACCTTACCTTTATACATTTTCTGCAGGTTTTGAAAATTATATTGTCTATCAATTAAAATTTTCACGGCATACACCTGAACTCAGAAAGACTCAAGGTGAACCTGAATCTGTAGTTACTGTCAAGGGACATTTTCAGCAATGCCTGTGGAGTCTGGGAGGAAGAATTTTTTCCAGTGTCTTCCCTGGCCGTTAGATAGGCCTGAGGTGGCTCTGTGATGTGCTAATGCCTGGATGAAGCTGACTATGGCCAACTTCTAGATCTGGAGGAAGGAAAATTCCATTTCTGAGCCTTTAATGGTAATGATGGATCAGGGGTGCCAGAGACAACTGATGCAGGATTTCTGCAGGCTTTGGCGAGTCCTCAGAGCTTTGGTCTGAAGGTTATCGCTCTCCTGGGGCCATGCTGTCTGTTGCTTTCTGCAGGAGGAGCTCAAAATATTGTCTCCTCACGAACTCAGGGCAGTGGAGATTCAGTTTGCACGCAACTGCTCCACATCCACAAGGAAGCACAGGGAAAATGCCACAGGTAACTCCTGTGCATAAATGTGAGGTAAAGACAGCCAGTAGTTCTTCCAAATAATTCTATGTGGAAAATAAAATCCCACTGTCCTTACTTGATTATTCTTGTTTTCTCCACTGTGAACAAATAGTCATGGATGTGATCAGAATAAGGCTTAGGGGAAATCAAGACATGCTCTCATGGAGAGGATGAGAAGTGTTAGCACGTGTTACGTCTCACAGTAAGCCACACAAGCAGGCCAGTTTTAGCTGACTGAGCCTATTAAGAAATGGTCAGGAACCATGTGTACAGGGCCACTGAAGACCTGGATGCAATTCTCACTCTGAATGTCAGCTCTGTAAACCTTTCTCTCCCCCTAATTGGAATAATATTCCCATTATCATGGGAATGACAATCACTTTCTGGTCAGTCTCACACCAAATCTTCCAAATCCAGGTGGGATGATGAAGAAGGCAGTGGAGTGATGATAGAATGACCCATTCAGCCAGGGCTACATGACTGTGTGTCAAAGATCTATCAATCAGTGGAGATCATGGCTGGAGATATACATGGCTGGATTAGGATATGTGGATTCTGGCCCTGGCTCCTGCCTTTAAAAAAAAGACAAACTTTACTTTTTATTTATTTAAAAGGCAGAGTTAGAGAGAGAGGAGGAGGAGGAGGAGAAGAGAGAAGGGGAGGGGAGGGGAGGGGAGGGGAAGGGAAGGGAGGGGAGAGGAGGAGATAGAGAACTAGAAAGAGAGATCCTCCATTGCTGGTTCACTCCCCAAATGGCCTCAAGGGCAGCCCCTGCTGAAGCCAGGAGCCAGGAGTTTTTTCCAGGTCTCCCGAACAGGTGCAGGGGCCCAAGCACTTGGGCCATCCTCTGCTGCCTTCCCAGCCACATTAGCAGGGAGCTGGATCAGAAATGGCACAGCCAGTAACTGGTCTGGTGCCCATGTGAGATGCCAGTTTTGCAGGTGGTGGCTTTATCTGCTATGCCACAATGCTGGTCCCCGTGGCTCCCGTCTTGATAAACTGAGCCAGCTGAGGAAAGTTGGAAAACTTCTGGGATGCCTGTTTTGCTTTTCTGTACCCACTAAGAGAAGCTCGGGTAAGAGAGAAGCAGATAAGAAATTTTTACCCCAGCGGATCCTGGGCCAGGCAAGGCTGCAGTTTGGTTTGGGTGAGTCTGCACCTTGAAGGGCTGACACAGTACTGAATTGTCCTCAGCCTCTTTTCTTGGCATGACAAGATTGACTGGAACTTAGTTTACTAGTACTGGAACTGAAGCTTTAAGTGTCTTTCAAAAAATAATCTCCCTTGAAATCATAAAATGATCATACTCTGGCTTGAGTTACAAGTTGGCCTGATCTGGTTCAAATAACATCTGCTCCACTTCCAATCCAGCTCCCTGCTAATGGCCTGGGAAAGCAGTCAAAGTAGCCAAATGTTTGGGCCCCTCCACCCAAGTGGGAGACCCAGAAAAAGCTCCTGGCTTTACGGCCATTTGGGGAGTGACCCAGCAATGGAAGACCTCCTCTCTGTCTGTAACTCTGCCTCTCAAATAAATAAAAAATATTTTTAAAAAGTTAGGCCTGATCTAAGACATTCTTTAATTACTCACAATCCTTTAATTGACTCCTAGTACATAGGCACTGAATGTGTGGAGACCTAGCCTCAGCAGCCCTTCTGCTTGGTCCATCTGTGTTAGTGTCCACTGAAGTGGTCAGTTTCTTCTGGAGATATTGAGACAGAAGCAATAAGTGCTCTGAATAAGATGTTGATTTACCATGCGAATCCTAGACATCACTCTATGTCTCCCTGAGACCTCTTTAAGGATTCAAACTTATTTGAATGCTCCATGTGTGGATCTATTTTTAACATGGGTGGTCTTTCTACAGTGTTTAGCTCTCAATTATTTTCTCTTTTTACCTACATCGTCTATCTTTCTATGTCACTTATTATCATTCTATCTATATTTATGTATCTGCTATATGTTATGTTATGTATGTATGTATGTATCTATCTATCATAGCATCTTGTGCCTTTCTTGTTCAAGTGTAGCATTTTGATGTGTGGTGGAATGAGAAGGCCATGCCAAGATGGCCACTGGCAAGCGAGTGTCAGTTACTCAGGAATGGCTTTGGAAAACCCCCTGGCAATGGAGCCTGTCTGGCAATAGGCTGTGATTGGTTAGGGCATAAATCGCCCCTTAACTGGATTGGCTGCCTCAGCTATATAAGCTGCTGTATTAACTGAAATAAACCAGTCTGCGGGCTGCTCGCCTCTGGCCCACTTTCACCCGACTCCCAGGGTCTGTGTGGTGACTTCACACCTCTTTCCCCTACTGCGCTCCTCCTCTCAGGACGAATCCACAGCAACAATGATGGAAGTGATAAAGTTGCCCATTCAGTTGCTCAGTGGGACAAGGCCTATGGAAGATGCATTTGGGAAGCAATTCATCAGTTCATCCTAGTATCAGTACTATGATAATGAGATCTAAATCCCCACACTCACAAGGCTATGAACAGTGAAGAAAAATCTTCCCCTAGAATGGAGTGAAATATGAAATCTGAGATCTGAATAACCTTCAAATCATGGAAGCTTCTCTACAAGATTCACACAGACTCATTCTCTGCAGCCTGTGTTATTAATAGGAAAAAGACAAAAGGTCTCACTTTATTAAAAAAAGAAAAGCCTGGTATAATAGCACTTTTTTCACAGTGTGTATGCTGTTTCAAAGGAAATATTTCTACTAATGAGTCTCCTTCTCTTGTCCAACAGTTATTAGACAGTTCTTAGAAAAAAGCCTTTCTTTTAATTAATGTGGCTGTTCTTTAGGCCTCCTTTGGAGATTTTCTTTTTATATTGAGCTACAGAAATAAGATGAAGAGAGGGTATTACACTGGCATGAATTTATCTGTATTTGATAAAGCAATGGGGCTCTTCCCTCTTTGTTTCTTTGGGTAAGCTTATCTGAGAAAAAGAACAGACCATGGGTTAAAGGAAATATGTGGGTCAAAACAAGCATAGCCAATGACAGACATGCTTCCACTTAAAGTTTCATAGGAATAGGCACAATGGAAGACTGAACGCTACCACCCATTACTGTTATTTTTCCTTTAAATCCTTGGATCTCTTAATATGAATTTTCCATGAATTTTTGAAGACTCTTTATATGCATGGATGAAAACTGAATTTTAAATTTGAGAGAGAGAAAAAGAGAGAGAGAGAGAGAGAGAGAGAGAGAGAATATGCGAGCTCCTATCTTCTGGTTTACTCCCTAAATGGACTGAGCTGGGGTGGGCTGAAGTCAGGATTCAGGAACCAAATCTAGATCTCCCATGTGAAAGCCAGGAACCCAAATACCTGAGTAACCATCTACTACTTCCCAGGGTTCACATTAGCATGGAGCTGGACTTAGGAGCAGACCCAGGTTTTGAATCCAGGCATTCCAATGTGGAACAAGATCTAATGATTAACAAGTGAGTTTTAATCATTAGGCTAAATGTCCACTCAGGGTTTCAGAACTTTTTGCACCAAAATAAAATTACTTTTTGATTCCATTTTCCCATGAACTTTTTGAAGTGCCCTTGTATATGTTTTGAAGTGCACTTTAAGGAAAGAAGAAAGACTTCTTCTGGCGCAGCATACATGAGAAGAAATTCCCAAGACATAGAGTCAGATTGCAAAGCTCAAAGTCTGAGAATGATACAGGGTGGTACCCAGAAGCAATCAATAGTCAAATGCTTTATGGCAACATCATACTAGGGATAGCCGGGTAAGATAACAATCCCTCTACAATTCCCGGGGAGGTAGGACCAACATGCATGAGAGTTGCGTGAGAGGGGTAGGACAAAGGCCAGAGAGTTCAGAGACTTCCTCATCCTTTCAAGAAAAGGTAACCAAAGGTTCTGCTTGGTGCACAAGCTGGCCATGACCTTCAATTGCTTGACTAACAGATATAGCATTTGTAGGGAGGAGCAACAAACACAAGGATGAGTACAGGTGTCCTACAGTTTCTATGGGTTCCCTGGAGACACCAAAGTCATGGATGTTCAGGTCCCTTAAATAAAATGGCCATAGTATTTGTATATAACCTATTCACACCCTCCTGTCATAAGTATATTTTATATATTTATTTAAAAACTCTATTTATTTGAGGGGAGAGAATGAGAATGAGAATGAGAATGAGAATGAGAATGAGAATGAGAATGAGAATGAGAATGAATCTCCCAAATGTGGGCTGTGCCAGAGGCAGGAGCTGGGAATTCAATCCAGGTCTCCAAAACAGGTAGCAACAGTACAATTACTTGAGACTTCACCTGGTATCGCCCAGGGTTTGTGTTAGCAGGAAGCTCAAGCCAGGGACCAGAGCTGCACATTGAACTCAGGCACGTTGATATGGGAAATAGATATCTTAACCACTAGGCTAAACACCTGTTCTCATACGTATACCTTAAATAGTTTTGTGTACTTACAATTCATAATACAATGTAAATGCTATTTGGATACCTAATTTTTACTCAATTTTTAATGTTTTAATTTTTTTTAGTTTTTAAGAGATTCAATATAGTTCACAGATACAATTACAAGAACATAATGATATCCCTTTCCTTCCTCCCTCCCACCCCCTTCCACCTCTCTGTCTTCCATTCTCTCTTCTTCTCTTTTTCTTTTTTCTTTTTAATTTTTGAGATAATATGTTTTAAATTTACATTACAGTCAAGGGCTTAATGCTCCACCAAATAAAAAGTTTAACAAATAAAAAGCAAAAGGCCCTAGTCTGAGCAAGAACTATGAATAATAATCAAATGAAAAGATGACCATTTCACCCATATAGAATAAATTTTAAAGTAATTATGGATCATTAAAACTACAGTAATATAATATTCTTAACCACTGGTCTGACAAAGATATAAAAAAAAAGATCAACAAAACTATACTTGTGGCAATACTGTGGTTGGTTAAATCCAAGAATGCAGAATCCATTGATAGGGGAGTTGACTATATCTAATTAAAGGCTGGCCAGAGATAAGAAGCCATATCAATGATATTAGGTAGGTAGATTACTTAGAATGAAAAGAAACATTAACAGTCACTTGAATGCTTAAACCAATCATCCTGAACCAGTACAAAACTGGGTGAGAGGCCTTGAGACATTCTCAGCATCTTTGTGAGAAAACAGGTATCACAGTGAAGGGTGAAAACAGCAGTATAAATCATCCACATTTGAAATATAGTCCAGTAAGGGAATGGGGACACTTGACAGACAGATGATGTTTCATCATCATTGTCAGAGAGAAGTATCCAGAAAAGCACGGTGTTCTAGGTGGGCTAAAATTACATAAGAGGCCATTGGGGAATCAGGGATAAATCTAATCCCATTATCTAGTTAGGAGAACAAAGAAGGTATTCTCCAAATTGGCCTAGGATATGTGGGCATCACGGGTAGTTAACATAGGTGGCCAATCCACTGAGAAGTATCACATGCCCAGTGTGACTTGGAATGGAGAGAGTGTCTATCATGAACTTCACCAGGCCACTACACATTCAAGTACAAATGTTTGCATTCAAGAGGAAGATGAAGGAATCTATGGAGAAAAGGAGAAGGCTGGATGGCAGATAAGGCTTACTTAGAAGTAGTAGCTACATCACCTGTAAGACCTGCTGGGCAGATGAACATACAGTGGCAGAGAAAAATAATCCAGTGAGGTTACTGGAGAGCAATTGATTTTCGCAGCCAACACAGGGTCCTCAGACTATTGACCTGGGAGTTTATTGTCTGCCATGATTTACTTGCTGTATGCTTCATTTGGCCAGCTAAAAAGCCTAATGGCACATGGACAATGCCAGCAATTGATCTTAAACACTCCAGCACTAAGTGTACTTCATTATCACTTACAGATCAAAGGAATTAATGGAGACTTTTCTATTTGTTGTAGCTAGATCTAACAGATACTGGAGTATTTCCCTAACCAAAGAATTCTGGATTAAAGCTACCCCTTAACATAGATGACCTGCCATAGTTAAGTTTAGGTCCCCTATGACTTGATTACTCTGCTTCATCAAGTGCTATGCCAAGGTGCATTGCAGGCAGCATCCAGGATGCTGGTCTATAGCATTTAGGGGACCACTGATACTGGGCACACCGGAAGTCAACTGTTTCCACAGCTGGTAAGTCCATCCTAAAGTGGGATAAAATTAAATGGTGTCAAAGCAGGGAGTCATGACACCAATGACTGTTGTGGCTCAGCCAGACTTTCTGAAACACACAGGGTCTGTGTCTAGTTTCTACATGGCATCCATTTCAGGTGGCTACCCTAAAGCTACAATTACACACATGAACAAGAGGCATACAATATTGTTTAAGCAGGGTAAAGTCTGGAATAAGATTTCCTTCAATAGGTTAATACTTTTTTTAAACTTTTATTTAATGAATATAAATTTCCAAAGTACAGTTTATGGATTACAATGGCTTTTCCCCCCCCATAACTTCCCTCCCACATGCAACCCTCCCCTCTCCCATTCCCTCTCCCCTTCCATTCACATCAAGATTCATTTTCAATTCTCTTTATATACAGAAGATCAACTTAGCATATATTAAGTAAAGATTCCAACAGTTTGCCCCCACAAAGAAACGCAAAGTGTAAAATACTGTTTGAGTACTAGTTATAGCATTAAATCACAATGTACAACACATTAAGGACAGAGATCCTACATGAGGAGTAAGTGCACAGTGACTCCTGCTGTTGACTTAACAATTGACACTCTTGTTTATGGTGTCAATAATCACCCTAGGCTCTTGTCATGAGTTGCCAAGGCTATGGAGGCCTTTTGAATTTGCCGACTCTGATCTTATTCCGACAGGGTCATAGTCAAAGTGCAAGTTCTCTCCTCCCTTCAGAGAAAGGTACCTCCTTCTTTGATGACCTGTTCTTTCCACTGGGATCTCACTCGCAGAGATCTTTCATATAGGTTTTTTTTTCAATAGATTAATACTTAAATAAACAGCATACATATATTTTGGGACAGTTTATGTTATAAAAATACAGTTTATAGCAAAAAAAGTAATACCTATGGGCTTATAAATACAGTTCTCTAAGATATACTAAATGGAAAAAGGAATGTGTGAAACAGTATATACAATATGTCCCCATTTTGGATAAAAAATACTCTTGGTACAGAAAATAAAACCTATTTTCCATATGTACACACCTATCCATGCTGATACATAACAAAATGTCTGAA
The DNA here is from genome assembly GCA_949820135.1 of Sylvilagus floridanus. NCBI lineage: Eukaryota > Metazoa > Chordata > Mammalia > Lagomorpha > Leporidae > Sylvilagus > Sylvilagus floridanus. Next base: position 88,926,895 of record OX463231.1, read on the forward strand.
AGGTAAATAATACATAATACTGTATTTTCTTCTGGGGAAGAAAGTGAAAATGATTAGGGCCAAGGGAATTTTTTGTTTATCTTCAACATTTGTTTGGAGTTTTAACAGAAAAAACACATCCATGCATTACTTGTGTAGTTAAAAATAACTAAATAAAAAGAATTTGAAAAATAGTTTGAATCAATACTCCAGGAGTAGAATCAGTAAGTCTGTCAGAGAAGCAAAAAGATTTGGTTGGACCAGATAAACACAATGTGAGACACTGTAGATTTTTGAACATTTTAAAGCTTTGAAGTGAGTATTCAACCGGCATCTCAACAACAAAACAACCACCTTTCATTAAAAAATCAAAAGTAGAACAAAAGGAAAAAGAAATAAAAATGAAATGAATTTCACTGCAAAATGCACAGAACTAAAGGCTAAAGCCAGTTCCGGAGAGAAATCTGAGGAAACAGGAATCAAATGTGAGACCTCTCAATGGTGCCACTGTAAACAAAGATGGCAGAGCAATAGTTTCAAAATTCTGAGAGACGAATTTCCAACCTAGTAATCAATAACCCAGTAACTACTAATTAAGTCAAATATAGGAAAAAGTCCTAGAAAGTCATCTCCCATGAGGATGTCCTCCACAGAATGAGGGAGGAATCTGAGAAAGAGAAATGTAGGAGATTCAGGAGAGAGAGAACCAACACTGGGTAGCAAAAAGAATGAGAGCAGAGGAAGTCCTAGGATGACGGGCAGAGCTGGTCCAGAGGACAACCACCGTGACTGAAGACAAGACCCAGCCAGCACAGGCTGGGTAACCGAAGTGAGGACAGTAATGGATACGTTATCAAATATGCCTGACCACGCTGAGAGTAGATTTACGATAACTACAGGGGACTTTCAAACAGTTCTTAGAAAATGTGTACTATGTGCATTATTTTTGCACCAAAGCAAATTTGCCTTTTAACTCTGTTTTCCACAAACTTTTCGAAGTACCCTTGTATTAGATGGTATAGAGGAAAATCTGACATAAAGACAAAGGAAACTGAGCAAATGAAAAATAAAGCCATCCTTAACTCCAGAGGAAGTGAAAAGCTGTTTGAGAAAGGAGATGTAAGGATTGTGAATAATACTTAAATAAGCCTAACAAAAGAAACATTGATTATTTATTTAGCACCATCTTGTGACAACTATGTTCAAAAGACGGAATAAATACAAATGTGGTTTATTTGGGTGTTGGGGGCGTGCATGTGGTTTTCTGGAGAAAGTTGCACTATCATCTTCCATATAATAAAGCCTGGACAACATCTGAAGCGAATCAAATCAACATATTTCGGGGCTGGCATTGTGGCATAATGGGTAAAACTGCCATCTGCAATGCTGGCATCCACATGGGTATCAGTTTGAGTCCCGGTTGCTCTACTTCAAATCCAAATCCCTGCTTGGGAAAGAAGTGGTGGATGGCCCAAATGCTTGGAACAATGCACTCATGTGGGAGATCTGAAGGAAGCTCCTGGCTTCCATCTGACCTAGCTCTGGCCTTTACAGCTGTCTGGGGAATGAGCCAGTGAGTGGAAGGCCTCTCTCTGTATCTCTCTCTCTCTCTCTCTCTCTCTGTAACTCTGCCTTTCAAATAAAAATAAATAGATCTTTAAAAAAATCAACACATTTCATCACATCTATATTATTTTAAAATATGGAGTTAAATCACAAAAAGAACAGTTAAGGAATTGGTGGCAATCACTTAGAGGGGCTGAGATTCAGGATTTGGGAGACCCGGGGAAAAACACTGCTGTCTTCAATGGTAAGTCTTAAATTTGATTTTTAAGACTGCAATCTGTATTATTTTTAGTAAAACCACAATGAAAATAAAATCACTGACTCATAACTAAATGGGGGTTTTTATGACACCTGTAAAATCATTAAAGGACAGCAGTGAACAATGATGCCAACACATAGGTATGTTTCAGAAGTTAATATTAGTTACTATGTGACTAATTAAATGCTAGATTACAAAATATCACTAAGTGTGGACACTATCTTTTGAACACTTCCCCTAGCATCACTTCCTGTAATGCTCATATCAGCCCTTGCTGTAGGTGCTATTATTATTAATCACATCTTAGAGACGAGGCTAAGGAAGTTCAATGGCTTATGCACATTTATACAGTTGGAAAGTAGACTGGTGAACCTGCAATTAAAATCAGACTTAATCCACAGTGCATAATCTTGGTCATAAACCGACACTCTTCAAAGACTGAGAGGTTATGAAAATTTGGAGAGGGACAAGAGAGCTCTGAATTCACCCTCCCCCCCCTCCCCGGACTAAGCAGTGTGATGAATTCCAGGAGATGGCAAGTTTCCCCTCTATCTCAAAGAAAATTTAAACCCCATATGATTTGCTATGTAATCAGGCACTAGAATGAACTTTAAAAAACAAGTTTACTTGAGGTTCTTTTAAGCTCAGTTCCTACATATTTTCAATCAGGTTATTTTTAGGTTTGTCAGCATACAGCATAAATCGCTGCTGCGAATCTCCATGAACAACAGTAACACTTGTCAATTTTCAGAGAATCTTCTTTTCTCTTGCATTTGATTGACACAGTAACCTCACCATAGCTGATTATCATTTCACAAATGGGAACACTGAGAACCATAAATGCAAAGTGTTTTTCTGGAGCCCACACAGAAAGTAAATGACAGAAGTGTGATTAGAACTCACAACTCCTTTTTCTTCCTTCCACTGTGTTGCCACTACACACAGTGTTTTTCACACAGCACCTGCTGATGTCACTAAACTGAAAAGAACAATTCCTTTTGTCTCACAGACACATCAGTTATTAACATGTGACTTTATTTAGCAGCAATAACTCAACCTCTTGAATGAACTGTAAGAGGTACAGATAAATGGCTATATAGACAATTTAAATTTAACTACAAAGAATTCACATCCCTGAAATAGAAATGATAAATGTACTTATTAACTAAAAAAATTCCAAGAGGGGAATGTCTTTAGGATTTAGTCATTTGCCTATTTTTAAAAAATATTTACTTATTTTAAAAGCAGACTGACAGAGTCAGGGAACAGAGTGAAAGAGATCTTCTATCTACTGGTTCACTCCCCAAATAGCCCCAACATTTAGGCTGAAGTCAGGAACCTAGAAGTCGATTTGGATACTTGGGCCATATTTGGCTGCTTTCCCAGACACATTAGCAGAGAGTTGGATCAGAAGTGGAGCAGCTGGGACTTGAACCAGTACTACAATATGGGATGCCAGCACTGCAAGAGCCCGCTTCACCCACAACACTGGCCCCTGTTTTCCCATTTTCTACATGCTCCATGCCATGACTCAGTTCTGCACCACTCTTCCCCATAGAACCAGTAGGACGATTCATTTGCCTTTTTTTTTTTTTTAATCTATTGATACATAACAAGCCATGCCAAAAGTCAGGGACTTAATGCAACTATTTAATTTGGCTCACAATCTTTTGGGACAGAAATTCCAAAGGGCCTGGGTGACTTATCTCCAGACAGCAGCAGTGGCAGTGGGGGGCCAACAGATCCACTTCCAGCACGGCGTCTTCACTCATATGTCTTGTAGCCCAGTGCCCCTTGCCCTCTCTCCTCATGGCACAGCAACTTCGTCACATGGCTTAGTCCTCTCACAGCATGGTGTTCTGTGGGTGCTCACTCCCTACGTAGCAGGTCAGTTCAGGACTATCCCCAGAACTGGCACAGCCTCACTCCTGCTGCATCTGCTCAATGGCAAACTCACAGGGCCTTCAACTGGTGGAGAAACAGACTCTCCCTACGACAGAAGAGGGAACAGGTCACGTGGCTGAGAGCTGTTTCCACCACCTTGGGACAAAGTATGCACCCCAGTTTAGCATGAGTGCCCCTTCCTTTCTCACGAGCTGGAGACTGTGTGACAGATGCTGCTGCTGATATAGTGACATGAGTGCTGAACTCCTAGGGAAGTCTCAATCCAAAGGAATCATGTGGAAGAAAAGAACATGTGCTTATTCATATTTTTATTTTTTTAAATAAAAAAATACCTCCTCAAGAGACATTGCCTGCTCCTTCCTGAGCACACGGGGGACTGCATTTGAAGTCTCTGTGGTAACACCTGTACTGTGCCCCTTTTTGGCAGTGGCTGAGGAGAATGACCAGGGCATTTCTAAACCAAGGCATTTCTGAATGGGTTGAGCCCATCATGCTTCCACTTTCCTTGTCTTCTCCAGAGCCTCAGAGGCGTTATGTTAGGATGATGGCATTTCCACATGATGGAGCCCTCATCAGTGTCAGATATAAATGATGGTGTTAATCAGAACCTCCACTGACCTGCACTGACCTTGTAGTTTGAGTGGAAAGGAAACAAAACCATGGGGATTTAAGGGTCAATTTGTTACTGCTGCAAAATCTGCCTTATTGGGACTACTATTTTTGTTAACAACCACGTGAAAAATCCAAGGACTCAGCATAATGCCACTTGGTGAATACTGTTTGGATGCACATGCAAAACTTTTTCTGGAGTAGAGGCAGACAAAGAGAATGAGTAGAGAATTCAGTGAGAGACCGTATGAAAGTGGTGGATGACACTATAGCCTTTTCTGCCTTGGCAAAGTTGTAACATATCTGTGAAGTCAACGTGTACTCTGAAAAGATGAAGTCATCCTTCCAGCTCTGAAGTCTCAGGCATTTATTGGTAGACATTTGCACTTTCATTGTGATTACAAGACAGAGATTAAAAATTAGGGCAATTTATTCCCAGACATTCAGACCTTCATTGTTATTTAATGACAGAGATGGTAAAATGGAGCTAATTAGTAAGGGTTAAGTGACTTGCTCATGCCACATGAGTGTTAGATTAATTCTTCTGGGTGCCTAATATAAGTCAAATGATAGGTTATATTTTAGTGATGGAGAATATTATCCTTAGCTGAATTAGTATATTTCTGGGATGTCTTTACTCACTCTTTTAAGAGGAATCACTTTATTAAGTTTCATAAAATTTGATTTTGTCCACACTTGAGTGCCACCTGGCACTCTCATGATTAGTAATTACCCATTGATTTTGGTTCTCTGATTAAGATTTTTTCATGATTAAACATCCACCAGTTGCAGGTGTGTGGACAAGTTATCAACTGAATTCAAATTCCCTCAAAAGAACAGATTGAAAACTGGTTGTCTGGTGATTTTGCTCATGTGAATGACTGAATTAGATTGCTCTATGGCAAATAAACTGATTTTTCTGAGAGCAATATACACAACCAAATCAACTAGATTCAGAGGGATGCAGTTAAGCCAAATACACACTGTCTTAAATAGCCTCCCTGGTGAGACACTGTTTTTCATTTTACTTGAATGATATTATTGGGATTCTGGGTGCTTTATAATTTCCTTTTAATATGGGGTCAACGTGAGATACACCTTGGAATCTATATTAATAGATTTATATCACCTTGGACAAGGAGTTCTGAACTTTATTCTTTTTCCTGTCCTATTCAACCTCTCTCTTAAGAACAGATTGAGGATACTGATGCTGATCAAAATCATAGATGACAGGAAGGTAGGAAGGAGGCTGAGTCAGGATCCAATAACATCTTGACAGGTGAGAATGAACTTTAACAAGATGAAAAAGTAAAAAAGTAAATTAAGTATTTTGTTTTAAGACCAATACTCAAGTTTCCAAGTATAGAGATTGATCTTCAATGTATCTGGGAAGGACTTAGAGGTTTTAGCTAAACGTGAGGACAGTATTAGTCAATAACAAGATCTACAGCTTTCAAAAAGGACTAAAATGATCTTAGGTCATTTAAGCAGAAGAAAAGCTTTCAAAATATAGGAAGATATGGAAAGTGAGAGTGTAGTGTTACTCTGACATCATCAGAGGAAGGCTGAATGCTATATTTAGTTCTCAATATTCAGAGAGATGTGCTCTGGAAGGCAAGGGAAATGAGCACAAATTCAATTAAAACATCTCATAGAGTCCGAAATGTTTCCTCTAGGAAGGTCTAGGAGCAGGATAACTACTTTAAAATGTCTGAAGCATTCTCACATGGACGATGGAATCACTGAGTTTCAGAATGCAGAACCTGAGTGGTGGACCAAGGCTAGAAGCAGATAGCTTAAGGGTGACCTTGAGAAGGAACTTTTATATGGACTACCTTGGCAGTTAGAGAAGTCAAGGAGTCAAGGGCTGGTCACAGAGATGTCCTACCCGATGCTGGGTCATTCTGTCCTTAGAGATTATACAGTAGGGATTGCAAAATGGGGCTCCATGGACAGATTATTTTTGCCAACTTATTTTTTTTTAGCTTGGCTAGAATGTTAAGAAATTTTGCCTTAGTCAATGATATTTTTATAAATTTATTTATTTTAAAATTTTTACTTATATAAAGAGAACATATTTTATGTATTTCATAGGTATAAATCTAAAATAACCATAATGTCCTACTGCTTTCTTTCCCTCCCTCAATCCCCCTATCTTCCTTTTTTCTTCTATTTTTTGAAAAAAACATAATTTCAGTCCACTCTATAATCACAGGGTTAGTAAACCACTAACCATAATATTCAACAAGAGTATAAAAACTACAGTTCCACAGGAGTACAAACAAGGGCTAAAACAACAATCGCATCACAAGATGTCCGTTTCGTTTCTATACTTTTTTTTTTTTTTTGTATTCTATATTAACACACCACATGTCAGAGAAAACATATACTAGTCTTTTTGGAATTGGCTTATTTTACTAAACATAATGGTTTCTAGTTGCATCCATTTTGTTGCAAAAGACAGAGTTTCATTTTTTTATGGCTGAGTAGTATTCCATTGGGTGTGTGTGTGTGTATGTGTGTGTGTATTGTATATCCACCACATTTTATTTATCCAGTCATCAACTGATGGACATCTGGGTTGATTTCATATCTTAGCTATTAATTATTAATTTTTTTTAAGATATCAAGGAATCTTCACAAAGGTGTGTATCTGCAGCTCTTCTTGCAGCATGGGCCTCTGGTTTTGGAGGAAGCAATGAGCTGAGGCAGAGTCTGCTTCTTCTTTTCCACAGGGTGTGGATGCTCCAGTTTCCCACAGTGCTCTTCAGGCCCTCCTGTGTCCCCCACATAGAGGCAGAAGACAATTTTGCTATTTATCTTCTTATTTGAGTGACTATTTTACTTATGCTTGGCCCAGCTCAATTTGTAAAATCTTATTTCCTGACTTCTCTAAGCACAGACTTTGTGATCCTATAGGATATATGGATTGACTGGTTTGGTGAATAGGACTTGCTTAGAAATCGAGGGTTTTCAAACTTTTTTAGGTGAACGACCCTCCCCACTCCACTTCTCCAAACTCCCTCTGCCAAATGCAATCTCACACAGAATTCAACTTATGAAACACAATAGAACAGCTCTTATCTTTGAAGTGGATGAGTTCTCTCTGTCATCTAACATTTCCCTTGAGACAAGAAATGGCATTGTAGGGCTCTGCTGATCTGGTTTGTACAACACAGGACTTGAAATTCTCTACTAAAAGATGGGAACACTAACAAACAAATGGTAGCTCTTCCAGACACTGCAGAGTATTGGTTTAAAGAAAAATCCCACTTCTTACATGAAAATAAAAATATGCAAAAGAAGGATCACAAGTGGGAATGTCTGGTTTTTTGTTCTGGCTTTGATGTTAATAAGTTGGAGAAGATTTAAGCTTACCCCTGGAATCACAGATAGTAACACTTGAGGGACTTGGCGTCAGCGCTGTGTCGTATTGGGTAAAGCTGCCACCTGCAGTGCCCAAGGCCATAGGGGTGCCGGCTCAAGTCCTGGCTGCTCCACTTCCAATCCAGTTCTCTGCTATGGTCTGGGAAAGCAGTACAAGATGGTCCAAGTCCTTGGGCCTCTGCACCCATGTGGAAGAACTGGAAGAAACTGCTGCCTTCTGGCTTCACATCAGCACAATTCCAGCCACTGTGGCAAACTGGGGAGTGAACCAGCAGATGGAAGACTTCTCTTGCTCTCTCTCTCTGCCTCTCCTTCTCTCTTTGTTTAACTCTGACTTTCAAATAAATAAATAAATCTTTAAAAAAATACTTGAGGGGGCATTTGTAAGAAAAGATTTATTTAAAAGGCAGAGCTGGGGGGGTGGTGGGAAGAGGGGAGATGGAGGGAGCAAGAGAGAGAGGGAGAGAGAGGGAGAGAGAAAATCTTCTATCTGCTGCTGTTTCACTCTCTGAATGGCTCCAGCTAGGCTGGAGCCTTCTTTCCCTGTCTTCCCAGGTGCGTTAGCAGGAAGCTGCATGGGAAGCAAAACAGCTGGGACTCAGCCTTTGCCAGCACCTCAAGCAGCAACTTAACTTGCTGTGCCACCCGCCAGAGTGGACGTCTTAGTGACCAGCTGGTCTGCTCTCCCCACTGTGCAGAGGAGGAACTGAAGAGTGAGAGATGAAAGAGTTCATGTAAGGAAACCCAGTGGTGTTGGGGCTAATACAGAACACAAGAGTGACCTCATGTTGGACCCTCCCAGCCCTTCTTTTATAGATAATTATTTAAGTTTCTTCCCATACAATAGGTTTTAATTGCTTTACATTTCTTCTGTTCTCTGGGGGGCTTTCTCTGGTCAACTCTCTGAAGTATTCTTAAAAACTAACATCCATTAAGAAATTTTTCACTTGGGGTGAGGGTCTGCTCTCCCTTTTTATTGGGGGAAAGTAGATGGAAAACTCTTTTATCTGTTTTCTCTCAGGCAGGCAGTTCTTTATTGCTAACTGGAATACACTTGCTGTAGAGAAGATGGAAAACACAGCATCTTTGGTAAAGATAAACAAACCAATTAGATCAAGTCCAGCAACTGGGTTGTCACTCAGACATGAATCTCTTCGCCTAACTGCTGTTTACTCTAGACCTAGCTTCACTCCTCTCATCCTCTCCTGAACCCACAAGACTGAAGTAACTGGAAATGGCAGGAATTCAATTCCACTCATTTTCAAAATTCCCTTGATTGGAATTTAGGAGCATGAAGCCTGTTTATGGATGAGGATGGTATCACAGACATGCCAATGGGCATCATAAAAGGAAAAATGTGTAAAACAATTTAGAGAGGCAGGAAAAGAGCCTTAACAGTGTTTCTTAAAGCTTTTCTGAGGCATCTCCAATCTCAAGCCCGCCTTTGCTTCTTACAACATTATTTTAGGAATATTCTGCACCTCAATAGACATACCTACTTTAACCACTTATTTATATTGCCATTAAGAAACATTTATAGGGGCCAGCATTGTCAAGTATAGGGTAAAGCCATCACCTACAACACCAATATCCCATATGGGCACCATGTCCTGGCTGCTCCACTTCCATGCTGTTCCCTGGGAAAAGCACTGGAAGATGGCCCAGACGTTTAGGCCCCTGCCACCCATGTAGAAGACCTGGATGAAGCTCCTGGCTCCTGTGGCCATCTAGGGAATGAACCAACAAGTGGAAGATCTTCTCTCTGTCTTTCCCTCTAACTCTTTCAAAATAAATAAATCTTTAAAAACAAAAAAGAAAATTATAGTCCCCTTCAGCTGAATGTTAACTAAAATTCATTTTGAAGTAGTGAGAAACTACTTTCTAGATAGGTTTCTGAATTTTAACAGGGAATTATTTTATGAACTCTATCTTTCTGAAATCCATGATAATAGGATTGGGGTCGAATTAACACAGCTTGGATTTTATTTTGCTTAATTGTGGGTTAAGTTTCTTCTTGGTTTACAGTCACACTTGATCTTTCATGTGGCTTTACAACTTCTTAAAATTAAAAAGTGGTACTCAACTAAGATTCTCCTTTTGACATGTCAAAGAGTTTCCTAGAAACTTTGCTCAGCAACTTACAGAATCATCTTGGGTCTGAGATATTGTCTAGCTGGGCTAGAAGTCTTAAAAGCTCAATTCTCATCATTCTGCATCAGATGTGTCTCCCTGCTTTAAAGCATGCTGTCCAACTCAGGCACATCAGTGAGAAGTTGCAAAAATTACATTGTCATTTTTGCTCATAAACTCATGTGTGTACCATGAATCGAATGTCAATACCCTTTGAGAAAGGAAGTTACAGAGGGAAGAAAAGTGAAGAAATCAATATGTTTAATAAGAAGCAATTGTAGGAATGACCAAGTTACTCTGGTAAAATCCAGATGAGGTAGGGCTCATTAGCTAGATGGGTTTTCTCTTGAGTTCTGATCCTCTTCCTACATTACTTGCCACTCCTCTGACTCCTGTGCTGCTTCCCAGTTGTTTTCCTGGATTATAAACTTTAGAGTTCTCTAGGGCTCAGTCTACCCAGTTTCCTACTCTATTTATTTATTTATTTATTTATTTATTTATTTATTTATTTATATATTTTTTTTTACAGGCAGAGTGGACAGTAAGAGAGAGACAGAGAGAAAGGTCTTCCTTTGCCGTTGGTTCACCCTCCAATGGCTGCCACGGCCGGCGCACCACGCTGATCTGATGGCAGGAGCCAAGTGCTTATCCTGGTCTCCCATGGGGTGCAGGGCCCAAGCACTTGGGCTATCCTTCACTGCACTCCCAGGCCACAGCAGAGAGCTTGCCTGGAAGAGGGGCAACCGGGACAGAATCCAGCGCCCTGACCGGGACTAGAACCCGGTGTGCTGGCGCTGCAAGGTGGAGGATTAGCCTATTGAGCCTCGGCGCCGGCTATTCTACTCTATTTACACTCAGTTTTTAGGTAATCTCATTTAGTCTCATGACACTTAATGTTATTGATATGTAGATGACTCCTAATTTATATCCTCAGATTTGATCACCTCCTAAATCCTTTGTCTATTTATTTGTTTATTTTGTGCCTTCACTTGAAAACGTAATGCAAACCTCAAATGTTAACACGCATGATTAAATTCTTTAATTATCTACTCACTCCCCAATAACTTATTTCTCCTCCCTCCAGCGCATCTACACAAGGCTATCTCCAGTCTACAGTGACTCAGGACAACAAATTCGGACTTATTTTTGCTTTCTCTTTTTCTCTCCAATTCCTCATCTAACCTATCCACACATTTGAAGACTCTAGCTTCACAGTACACCCACACATTGGAGTTGCTTCTCACCCTCTCCACCATTTCTACCCTGGTCCAAGTCACCAGCTTTTCTCTTCTGGAATACTGCAATCACCTCACCCTGATTTCCTTGGTTTCCAGTTATCCCCTCCACTGCTGAACCCACCCCATAGGTTAAGGTTCACCTAGAGGCAGAGAAATTCCACTGCATTCAGGGTCAATCCAAAGTTCTAACCTTGACTCATAACACTGTCCATGATCTTGCTCCATTTCTCCTGTCTGACTGCACCTCTTTCTATGTAGGCCTTGCTTCATTCCTTTGCAGACTTAATGGCATTCCTGCTATTCCTAGAACAATCAAGTATGCCCTGGACTCCAGTCCTTTTCCCTCTTCCTGGAAGGCCCTTTCTCTAGATACCCAAGTGCAGATCTTACTTACTTCCTTTAGTCTATACTTAAGTATCTTACCAAAGTAGGCAACCCTGTGAGCTTTTAATAAAGCAGAAACACCCTTCCTACTGTACTACCATGTTCCCAAGCTCTGCTCCATTCATCCTTGTAACACCTCAACCACTAGCCATGCAATTTCTTTGTTCATCTTTCGTTTCTCTCCTATTTTTCTGAGTATACAAGCTTCACAGAAGGAGGATTTTGTCTGTTTTGTTGTTCTGTTCTCTGTCGTATCTCAGTACACATGTCAGTGTCCAGAATGCAGTTTGGGCTCAGTAAATACTTGTTAAATAAACAAATGGTTTACTAACAAGCAACTACATAAGGAAGTCACTATTTTTCAGAAGATACAATAGAGGCATGCTAGGTATATAAACACATTCTCGACTATATTTGGGGAAGGTTGATAAAGGAACCTCATGATGCCATTCAGGAGAGATTTTCCCAGTTTGGGAGCCCAATTTTTGCCCCATATGTCGTAGAGATGATACAGAGCCTGTTCTCTCCACATGGCTTTCTCTTCTGTAGGGCTTGTTAGACTCTCCTGCAGAAAGCAAAAGCTCCCCAGTGATCTCGGGGCTTACTGGTATCATGCCCACCACTGTGCTCCTGCTTTTCCCTTAGTGAACATGGCAGTGTGAACAGCAGCCATCATTTAAAAATGTGCTCACAATGTTTAGGGGAAAAATAAGCCAGACTTACTCACTAGCCGCTTTCCCATGCTTTTCTGTAGTAGAGAATTCTCCATGTCCCCCACCAATAGTTAATTATAGCACTAGCAGCAGCTTTTTGAGGTGGGAAGCTAGGCACATCTGCAATGCCCAGAGGAGATGCTGAAAGTTGCTCCCTGCTGCATGATAAAACCAGCGAATTAGGGCAGATGAACTTTTCCCATAGGCAAGGGTATGGATACAGACACAACTCCCCTGTCTTTTTCTCCCCACTTCCTCCACCACACTTCTCCTGAGGCTGCCAAGTCACTCACAAAACACATCATTCCTGAGGATTTTGCACCTTCTGACCTCTTGGTATGGTGTCTAGAAAATGAATTTGGTTACCAGATGGGAAATGAAGGCAGAAACTGATCTACTTGCACCTCTCAGCTTCACCATTTAGTCTCAAAATGTGGTCTAGGTCATGCACATACAGATCCACATTTTCTCCTTCAAGTTTGATGCCATGTCTAGGGAAGGTGAATGGGGGAGGGCAAGCAGCTAGTCTGTGTAGTGAGAACCCCTAGCCCTAGAAGATATGTAAACTTTTCTGGAAAGGTCAAAGGTTGGGCAAAATTTTGATTCCCATGCTCTCTGGCCTCTAGTGTTGCTTTCGTGATTATGTTACATTTCATGGTCAACCTGAATTTGTAGATGAAATCAAGGTTCCTCTTCTTCTGACATTAATACAGGGAGATTATCTTAGTTATCTTGGTAGTCCCATGAATCACATGGACCCTTAGAAGCAGAAGATGTCAGAGAAATGGGAAGCACAGGAAAGATTTAACGTGTTGCTGGCTTGAAGACAGAGGGACCCACAAGAGAAGAAACACAGGGGGTCCAAAGAGCAGAGCACAATCCACAGTCAATGGCTAGCAAGAAAACAGGAGACCGCACCCTCCAACTCCAAGGAACTGGATTCTGCCAGCAACCTGAATGAGCTTGGAATAAATTCTTCCCTAGATTCTCTGGATGATAAGGAGGCCAGCCTGGTCAACACCTTTATTGGAGCTTACTGAGACTCTAGACTGAGATTCCAGTCACATCATGCTGCTTTTATAATCTGAAGAAATGGTGGGATAATAAATATTTGTGTTATCTTAACTGCTATGTTCCTGGTAATCTGTTGTGTCATAGAACACTATGACATGGTGACAAATGCTTCAGTTATCTTACGCATTCGACCTTCCCTTTGATCCTATGAGCTGATTCCCATTATTACCCCATTTTTGTAGATGAGGAAACTGAGGAAGTAATCTGCTCAAGGTCACAAAGTTGTCCAAAGACAGAACAGGAATCACATTATGGCTGCTAACTCCAGGGCTGCTCCCTCCCACCAAGGTTTCTCAGGCTCAGCACCATTGACTTCCTGGGCCAGATAATTCCTTGTTGTATGGAGATGTCTTGGGTTTTCAGAATATTTAGCAGCATCTTTGACTTTGACCGATTAGATGTGAGTAGCACTCCCACCAGCAGTGAGAAATTGAACTGCATCCAGGCATAGCCAAATGTTCCCTAAGGATAAAATCACCCCCTGGGGAGAGCCACTGTCCAGGCAGTAAGCCTCCCTTTTCCCAGATCTCAGCAGAACATGCTTGCTTATGGAACAAGAAGTAAAGTAGAACTTTCTTTGCATCTCCAGAAGTGTTAGCATCAGCCTGAGCACTTCTTGAAGGCATGGCAGGGGTTTCTTTGACTTGTGCCAACAACCCAAAGAACGTGAGAACAGAATGGGACAGCATGGGGGATCATGTAACGCAGTGGACCAGAACATGCTCTCCCAAGACTGTAAACTCCTCAGAGTGACGGTTCTGCTTTCTTCATTTCTGTGCTGCCAGATGCACTTGGACCTGACCCATGGATGGAGCTGCCCCCAAGAAAACGCTCCTGAATCCAATGTGAATTTGCCTTCTTCCCTGAAGACAATTTGAGCTAAGTGGGTGTGTCAGCTCTAGTGGGTACTGTGGTGTGCCCTCCAGTTCTCCTCAGAGCCACTATACATTTCCTCCAACTGCTAAAGTCAACTCACAGCCCGTCTTTTATTAAGAATTGCCTTTGTCAGCAGGAGGTATCACACCTAAGACACCTCTGAGAGACTGAATTCTAAAGGGTGGAAAATGGAAGTTATACATGGTTGAAATAACTTCGAAATTTTCTTAGGGACATTAGACTCCATTAGACTCATACATTTCATGATGTGAGTGGAATTTCCCTTCCACAACAGAACCTGGTCCTATCCCATGGTTTATAAAGCAGATGAAGAAGTCGGATTATATACTGGAAATAACTTGTAGCAAAAGTATTACATCTAAATGTAGAGGCTCTCATTTACCAAGGTGGAATGACCTCTGACCTCTGTGAGAGTCACTGGGGAGCTGAGGCGCATTGCATGATCACGATAGGGCAGAAGCAAATGGAGAAGAATGGGGAGCCTCCCGGCCACACTTTTGTACTTTTCCAATTATAGCTGAGCTCACTAAATTCACATAAATTACTGAGACATATGAGACAACTTCACTGCATTTCACCACTTTGCTTCAAATCAAGAAAGCCCAGGGGCCGGCGCTGTGGTGCAGAGGGTTAAAAGCCTGGCCTGAAGTGCTGGCATCCCATATGGGCACTGGTTCAAGTCCCAGCTGCTCCTCTTCCGATCCAGCTCTCTGCTATGGCCTGGGAGAGCAGTAGAAGATGGCCCAAGTCCTTGGGCCCTGCACCCGCATGGGAGATACAGAGGAAGCTCCTGGCTCCTGGCTTCGGATCGGCACAGCTCCAGCCATCCATTGCGGCCATCTGGGGAGTGAACCAGCGGATGGAAGACCTCTCTGTCTCTATCTCTCTCTGTAACTCTATCTTTCAAATAAATCAAATCAATCTTAAAAAAAAAAAAAAGAAAGCCCAGTGATTATTTGTGAGAACAATTTTTTAAAGAATCTCAAGTTTGTAGGCAATCTCACACTTCATTTGAATTTTATTTAAATCAGAGTTGACACTTTAAAAATTAAAAAAAATGATTTGAGAGGCTGAGAGACAGAAGTAGAATAGGATACACACACACACAGAGCAAGAGAGAGCGACAGTGAGAGTGAGAGAGAGAGAGAGAGAGCGCGCGCTGTCCTGTCATCTGGCTTAATTTCCAAATGCCTGCAATTGTCAGTGCTGGGCCAGAATGAAGCTGGGCCAGGAACTCAATCCAAATCGCCCATGTGAATGGCAGGGACCCAATTATTTGAGCCAACATTGCTGCCCCTTCGTGTTTGCATTAGCTGGAGTCTGGAATCAGGAGCTGGAGCAGGGAATTGAACTCAGATACTCCAGTATGGGTTGCAATTGTCCCAACCACCACATTAAATGCCTGCCCCCAGACTTGATATTGAGAGGAGTCACAGGTTTTATTTTCTCCCCATCAATTATGGCTTTAAGATAAAGGGTTAAAACAATATTTCCCTAGGGTTCTTCCTGCTCTGAAAATCCCTTTGTGCAGAAGAGCAAGGAAAATAAAATGCAAATCAGTGACAGAGTAGCAATGTGTAGTGGTGTTAAGTGGTTAACACCCCTTTACAAACCACGGACTTTTGGTAAATCATGAACCACCCTTGGTCCAACTTAAGCTATCTAGTAACGAGACTCAGAGAGAACACTCACGACTGTACCCTGGAATCAAAGTTCTACAAAAATACCAAATGTGATTCTTACTACTGTATTTACTACAATGCTAACAACAAATTTACCATGACAGTGTTTCTTAATAAGCAGAATATGGTCAAATCTATCTGCTTCCTTTTATTCACTCAGGGAGACATTTGGAGATAAGTTGGAAATTCCTTTACACTTCTTAGAGCAGCATCTCAAAACCTCAAACTGCATCATTTTAGAGTTAACAAGTATGAGTACTAAAAAAAATAGCCTTATCTGGTGACAGTGAGCAGTGGGAAAGGTGGAGGGGTAAGGGAAATAGAGGGAGGTAGAATACCAGGCACCAAAACACACTTATGTAGAAGGACTAAGTTCTACTGCTGTACAGCACAGCAGGCTAGCTATGTAGTTCACAATAACCTATTATATATTTTGTGATAAACAGGAGAGAGGGGCGTGAAGGCACAAAAGAATGGAGTAATGATGGGGCAAGGAAGTTGACTGCTTTGGTTTGATCAGGACATATTGTATACATCTGTTGAAGTGTCACACTGCCTCCCACAGATACGTACAGCATTTAAGCATCAATGAAGAAAAAATTAAATAGAAGTTTAAGAGGATGGAAATGCGAAATGCTAACTACTAACCTGATTTGATCATCACTTAATGAATACATGTATGGAACGATCACGCTGTACCCATAAATCTGTACAATCAAAACAATAAAACAGCCTATTGCTTGGATCTTAATTATTTTAAAAGGGCACTAAAAGCACCTAGTCTCTCTCTCTCTTTATGCAACCCACAGTGAATCCCATGCATTCACTGTGATGGTAAGTAGAGTGCATCTCAAATTTGATTAGTTATCCACCAGAGAGAGAGGTTTGGTAAAGAAAAAAGTGCAGGAGGGGTTTTCCTCCAGGAAATTTTCCACTTGGAAGTAGATATTTCAAAGGATAACTGTGCCCTTTTCTTCTCTTCCCCAACTTTTAATCTAAGTAATCAAACATTTAAGTAATATAAATCAAAGGAAAGGAAAGTTTGCCCACAAAACATAGCAGTGACTCGTCGTTACCATAAAAGATTATGACTAATGCTAAGTATTTGAAAAGACTTGGAAGTTAAGAGTTTGTGACAAACTTTTATGTAACTGGCGGGAGGAGTACGTGAAAGTCATTGCTTGCTTGGAACTACAGAGGTCCCAGTATTCTTTCCAAAGTGTAGATTGTGTCTACATTGCTATGTTATGGCTCTGAGAGTTTCATGGGATTTTTTAGCTCACACTGTTCATCTCACCTATGTTTAACATTGCTGAGCTTCTATACCTGCTGTGTGCAGGTATAGAAGGTCTTTACCAACTGCAGCTATATTATTGAGTTCGACCTAAAACATTACCATGTCTTGTCAGAAAAGTACCTAAGTAATCACAAATCAATCCCAGCTCCCGTCAACCCCTTGAGCTTCAACCATGAAAATAAATCCATTTTAAAAAATAGTATCGATGATTGTATTATTAAACCCCATGGACAAAGAAAGCTTGGCTCACTGATTAGCTCAGACTTTTACAAACAAATCACATGATTTATGCCCAGTAATAATAGAAAAGTTCTCTTTTGCTCTGATGCTGTAGTTCTACAAGATCCTCAAAGTATTATATTATCCCACAAAACTAACTCTTGAGGGTTATTAAATATCTTGAAAATGCCACAATATGTTCAAGAATAAAACCACAGGGGATGAAAATAGACTAAGTGGATGAAAACAGCATCACGTGGTTGCCACTTATGATGATTAGACACATAGAAACATTTGGGTGAGAAAGAAACTGGAATGACACGGGTTTCAAACACAGAGCACAGAGGAAAGATCATCCACTCTCCCAGACGGGAGAGTCAAGGAAAGCTTCTAATGGACTGACACAAGTTTCTGACTCGTAAAATTGGAATGGATTTCAAAATGATTTTGAAAGACAGCTGCACGGTCCAGTAAACTTGCGGAGCCAAAGAAATGAATGTTTGTGATTCCTGAATCAAATATAACTTCTCTCAACCAATGAAGTTGGGTTATTTTTTATTCAATTGGTTGACTTCCACACAATGTGTGTGTTTCTCATAGAACAATGTCAGTCCTTCACATTTTAAAACCCATTTCATTTCAACACTCTATTTCAGATGTGTAAGTGTGGCTTGACAGACTGTGAAACAAATATTACTTTAAATAAATCTGCTCTCCAGCAGCTTTTCAAATACTTGTAGAATTGATTGAGTTTTGATATTGACTGTGGACCATAATTAAGCGTGGCTTCAAGATCTGTTGACGCTGTTCTAAATAAAGTTTAACAAATATCACAGAGGTTTTGGACAGTGAATATTTGTTCTTAATCCCAGTGCTGATGAGGCAGTTTTAGTTTTATTATTTCATTCCAGCTTTGAGTCTTTAAATTATTTTAGCTATCAAAAATTTTCCAGACACATAATCTTTGTTTTGGTAGTTGTACTATGATTGTGAATGTGGTCACAAACATACAATAATGTTGGACCTTAGAATTTCTTTTTTTTTAAAAATTTATTTGACAGGTAGAATTACAGACAGTGAGAGAGAGACAGAGAGAAAGGTCTTCCTGCCGTTGGTTCACTCCCCAGATGGCTGCCACAGCCGGCACTGCGCCTTATCCAAAGCCAGGAGCCAGGTGCTTCTTCTTGGTCTCCCATGTGGGTACAGGGATCCAAGCACCTGGGCCATCCTCCACTGCCCTCCTGGGCCACAGCAGAGAGCTGGACTGGAAGAGGAGCAGCCGGGACTAGAACCTGGCACCCATATGGGATGGCAGCGCCACAGGTGGAGGATTAACCAAGTGAGCCATGGGGCCGGCCACCGGACCTTAGAATTTTAAAACTGATTTTCCATAAAGACTTGGAAGTAATGACATGCTAATTGGTTTTCTTTACCACAATTAAGAATGTACCTAATGGAGGTGGTTTATGTCTTTTCCTAATGGATGCACATTTTAGAATAAGGATAAAAATGTGAGATAGATAGGAAAAACAATACTGTTTCATGGATTAAAATTGTAAGGAAAAATTATTAATCATCCTTTCAATGACAGTTATTTATTGAGCATTTACTAAATACTCACTACTGCACCAGGCAATGAATGCAGAGAAATAAATAAGACACAATTTTTGCTTTTTAGCATATAGCTGATGACACTCAAAAGTTTGCTAATCTTTAACAAAGTGAATTGTAAAGAGAATACCTTTCAGTCTACACCAGAATCTATTTTCTTACCTATTTCCTAAATACTGATGAAAAAGAAGAAGCACATTAAAAATAGCATTTTATGGTCCATTTCTAGTTTTTTCTCATTTCCCTAAATATAAAATTTAAGTGCTAAGTGAAAGACAAACATTATTGAAATTTTTGTTCTGAAGTCAAAACAAAACAAACTACTTTGGTTCTCTATCTTGTTCTTTGTTTCTTGGGGTTGGTGGCAGAGCTTGGCAGTTTCTTCGGCTAGAAAACTACTAGGTAGGTCTATCTCTGAGTGCCTGTAGCAGCTCAGAGCATCCTACATTAAATGCATGCTTCCCTGGATTTTGTATTCCTCTTCACAAACTCATGGACAACAATTAAGAGAGGCCAGAAAGTAGGGCAGATGCAAAGAAGGAAGCTGAGGCCAAAAGCACAGCTGAAGTTGGCAGGTCAAGGAGAAAACATGCTTCCGAGAATGATGAAACAACTTGCCCTTCAACTCTTGGTTCATAAAGCATAATTTGCAGCAAATATATAATAGTTACAAGTCTAGATCAGGAATTCCTCTGGGTACTTGGCCCTTCCTCTTTCCTTTCTGTACTTTCATTGACTTTTCTTTTTTCAATCTGTTTGAATGTTCTTGGGAGCCCTCAAAATGGCATATCTCACACTTAGGCATGTTTCCCCCTTGTTTAATATCTGTACATCCACAGGGAAGAATTCTTATATTACTGCTCTTGAACTGTTTATTGTCAATGATTTTTGTTGAAGAAAAGTCACTGCTGTATATTGCTGTTAGCAGTTGCCCAAATCAGTCAACCACAAGAACATCGTGAAGGGAACTCAAGCCTTAATCTAATATTTTTAATGAGGCGGTCATGACTTTTTGCAAAGAATTATGAGATACTGGTGCTTTATTTCTTTCCTGGAATGAGTATTACTGACAATCCATGACATTTAATCTTGATTGAGAAGACAGAGACAAGATACAGGGGACTTAGGATATTCGTTTCCCTGCTACCTTCTGTCAGCTTTCACGGGCAGTTACCTCTACCTGGTAGAGCTAATTGGCTATGAAGACACTTACAGTCGATAACACAGTGAGGACAGATGCCTCTCTTAGCTACAGTAGGTAACATTTTGAGATGAAAAGACAAGTAATTAGAATCACCAGTCCTTGATCTTTTTTACCGACCCCATCCTAATTTCTCATCTTTTGAAAACATCACTCTATGCTTCAAGGATCAGCATTTTAGAGATCATGTCAAGAAGTGCTATAGTGAGAAAAACCTTAGCCTAGTGGTTTGAAACGCATTTGGATTTTGTATTCCAAAATCCTAATGGCTCTCTCTAGCCCAAACTGCAGCTTTTTAATTTTAATTGTTTTTTATTTTATTTTTTACTGTTTTTTATTTTTACTGTTCTTCAATTTTCCTTTCTAGACTAAGCCTATTAAGTTTCCCTTTCCTTCTGTTCCTTGTTCCTTCTATGTGCTTCTTTTTGAGTGGTATTGAGGAAATGCCTTTAGTCATGGAAGAAGAAAAATCAGTGGAACGTTAAATAAAACAAAATAAATAAACTTTTATCATACAAATAAATTAATTTTCCTTTAAATCAGAGGAAAATAATTGGTTATAAGAAAGCAAGATCATGAGGCAGGTTGCAGTGTAGGGGCGACCAGTGTCATAGTGCACCAGAATGGCCTTTGTCTACTGATGTCCATCCTGGACTCACAGATGAGACAGACCAGACCCATCTGGTTGCCCAGGGTATTCTCAGGCAATGAATTTGTACAACCAGCAGCAAGGCTGCTATCACCCTTAGGTAGTGGTGCCAGTTTCTACTTCAGACCCTTGAAGAAGGCAGGCACTGGCTAGCAGCACAGGCAACCTGGCTCTTCCTGTAAAAGCAAAGGTAAAGTGGCTGCTTAGAGCAGGAATTCCACTCCAGGGAAAGTGGGAACTCTTGGATTGAGAAGTTAAAGAAAAAATTGCCTGTGGCCGGTCAGTTGGTGATCTGCTGGGGAGCCGTGTCATTTGCATTCCTATTTAAAGCTCAAATTAAACCAGGGAGATGTTTACATGAAAAGCTTTGCAAGAACAAGTTTAAGGATTCCATTTTCTCAAAAGAGTTTCATGTGCAAATCCGTAATTCAAATATCTGATCCACTTGTCATCAGTTCTTCCCCAAAAGGGCTGAGAAGAGATGCACAGAGAGTAATGCATAGAGAGAAACTTGTCTAGGTTGGCACTCTCCCTCCTAGCGAGACGCATGAGAGCAATCAGAATCTAACCAACACGATGAATGCACAGGTGTGTGGGGATGGTGGCAGATCGGATGAGGCAGGAGTCACTGATGATCAAAGTGTTCTGAAAAGCAGGGAGCAGCAACACTGGAAGAGTTGCTGCCTTGTGGCTAAGATGACATGTGGCACTGGAGGAAGTTGTTGTAAGGGAGGAGGAAATGGGACTTGGAGTCCACCAGTAAGAAAAAAATTGGAGATAAAAAATAGGGTTCATGAGCATTAAGAAGACAGCTGAGGCGTGGGGGTAAATTTGATCAGTGTAAGAAAACAGACTGAGAAAAAGGTTGAGCTGCTCCCATGCCCACATCCACACACAGATTCGGAAAAGTCTACTGCCTGCTGTGAACCGATCGCTTACTGGTCCATTCACTTTCCCATTCATGATATGGGGCAAGGACAACCTCCTCAGAGCATGTGGATTCACCAGTATAAACCTTCCACACAATGACTCATTAAACTGCTTGGTATCTTCCCCTCCATCATGAGGCAAAACATGTTCCCAGGCAAACTGAAGTCCTCACACAAACACGCACAAAACTATAACCAGTAAAGACGTTACCCTGTTTCTTCCTCCCCTAGCCCTACAAAGAGAACTCAGATTATTTCTTAAGAGAGTCCATGGGGCCCTCTGCAAAGGATACACATGGCCTATGAAAGTGCATCAAGTGCCTTTACTTCAAAATCCCCTGCCTATTTCCTGTATACCCCCTAAGTTGTGGCAGTAGATTGGGAGATAGGTTTCCAGGAAAAACTCACCCTGGGGTCTCTTTCCAGCTGTTGCTTGTGGTGTAGGCTGCGTCTTCTCTTGGCCTTTGCAAGGCCATTGTGATAGAAGTGGTACAGGCCATCAGTGAAAGGGAGCTGTGGAGAGGTGAACAGACACAAGGCATGGTTAGTTTCTGGGGTTGGACTAGTTACAAGGACAACTAAGCTTGCAAACACTGTACAGGAGTGGGGTGTTTAGGGAAAAGCCATCGGCAAACCTCGTCATACTTGGCCCTCTGTTTCTCTATCAGAGTACTCCTTCTCTTCATGCTTGCTTATCTGGTTCTCATTCCCTTCGTTCTCACCAAATCTAATATTTCTACTCTCTGTATCATTTGATTACTGCAGAATTATGCTGCTACCTACTCCTGTCTTAGAAGCTGGATCGTTTATCCTTTGTCTTTAGATTATTCTGAGATCCCTTGGTGCATATTATCAGGCTGGGCCCAGTGTAACTACCTAAAATCTAGTTAAGCACTGTTGTATGTTAGGCCAGGGTTCCCTCTGTCTTCCTATCCCGAGGTCCCTTGGAGCCAGAAAAACCATAGTAATGAGAGTTTATCAATAGCACAGGGATTGCAAGAATCATGGAGAACAAAGGTGGATTTGCATTTGTCTTATGATTCTAGGTAACTTGGTGGGAAGAACCTTGATGTGGCAGTTGGGAGATGGGTATGATGCTCAGAACAATCACTGGTGATTGTTTAGCACTGCAGTTCCCTGAGGCAGCAATACCTGCCAGCCAAGAAGAAGCAGGCCAAACAACCCTCAGGAAATACCTAGAGAACGAGATGTCCAGAGAGGGCTTTAAAAAGCACAAATATGCTTCTAGAGGCTTAGAAGGCTACACGTACGTGCAGAGCTGTACACACGGTCACGAAATATCTAAGAAGACTGTAGATGCTCACCTCTGGCTGATCGTTAGGGTTTGTGAAAACCAAGGCAAACTGCCTATCTTAGCAATGAAGACATGCCCCAATAGACAGACAAAACCCTTCAGCAGAGGGTACAAATTCCATCTCTTTTCTTCAAAGAAATTTCTGTCCAAACACTAAGCAAGTACTAAGTTAATCAAGCAGAGGTTTAGGGACATACTATCATAGATTACATGATTAGCTTGGGAAAAATACTAAACAAGAAAACCAAGAAACTACAACAAAGGCCTGTGGAGAGGGGGAATGTGATTTTCAGAATTTCACATTGTTAAGCAAAATGTACAGTTTTTAGAAAAAAATAAGGCATACAAAAAAATAAGCCAAAAATATGTGAAAGGAATCAATAAAAAGCCTTCTGAGGAAGCCCAGATGCTGGACTTTATACCAGTATTAAAAATATTTTCAAAGAGCTAGAGGTTACTATGTCTAAAGAATTAAAGGAATGAATAAACACAGAACAGCAATAAAGACATAAACCTTCTTAAAAAGAACTAAAGAGATATTTTGGAGCTGAAAAGTATAACTGAAATTTTAAAAGTTTTTTATATTCTCATGATTTTTATAAACATTAAAATTATATATACATAGAGATTGTAAGTATATATTCTTTTCTTAAATATTTATTTGATTTATTTGAAAGAATTAGAGAGAGAGGTAGAGATAGAGAGAGAGGTCTTCCATCTGCTGGTTCAGTCCCCAGATTGCTGCAACAGCCAGAGCTGTGCCAATCTGAAGCCAGGAGCCAGGAGCTTCTTTCAGGTCTCCCACGCCGGTGTGGGGGCCTAACAGACCATCCTCTACTGCTTCCCCAGGCCACAGAAGAGAGCTGGATGGGAACAGAAGCAGTCAGGACTTGAACTGGCACCCATATGGGATGCTGGCACTTCAGGCCAGGGCGTTAACCCACTGCACCATTGCACCACTGCGCTGGCCCCTAAGTACATATTCTTAAATTAGCCTAAGTACACATTCTTGAGATAAATTAACAGTTCAGTGCTCCACATCGTAAAATATGTGAAAGACACCACGGGAAGCAACACAGTGGTGTAATTCTTAAAGAGAAATCTACTGAAACTCCTGGAGATATTCACATAATTTTTAAACAGGAGTTAGACAAACTAAATCAATCTGAAAGACTAAATTGTTTCTCATGTTTACCTTAAAGTATAAATATTTATATTAAAGCGCTGAATTTAAAAAATAACTATCAGTGTGAAATGTGGGGTAACTCCCTTCCGTAATATCCTTTGGGTGAGAGTTCCCCCTTCCACAGGAAGAAAACTTGTGTTTTAGAACTTTTTATTCCGTATATTTTATTAAGAGCCAAATTACTTCATGTATCTTAGAAATAGAATTCTATACTCAACTGAATAGGCTCAAATACAAAAATCATTAGTTGGGGCTGGCACCATGGCGCAGGTTAATCCTCTGCCTGCAGCGCTGGCATCCCATACAGTTGCCGGTACTAGTCCTGGCTACTCCTTTTCCCATCTAGCTCTCTGCTATGGCCTGGGAAAGCAGTGGAGAATGGCCCAAGTGCTTGGGCCCCTGCATCCACGTGGGAGACCCAGAAGAAGCACCTGGCTCTTGGCTTTGGATCAGCACAGCTCCAGCCGTTGCAGCCATTTGGGGTGTGAACCAGCAGATGGAAGGCCTTTCTCTCTGTCTCTCCCTCTCTCTTCCTCACTGTCTAACTCTACCTCTAAAATAAAATCTTAAAAAAAAAATCATTAGTTAAAATGTACTTAGCTTAGAAATTATAAAAGGAGAAGACTGATAAAATACATTCTATACAGAACACATACACATTGTTTTGATGATAAAAACGTACTTACAGGATCTTATTATCAGCATTAACAATAAATTATTATCTGCTATGGAAGGGATGAGATTATTCAGCCTTCTCATTGACTGAGTTGAATGTAAGGAGAAATGTACTATAAGGATTCTTTTTGCTAATAATCTGGGTCAGGCAATCAGACCCAAAAGTGTTTAGGAGACAACCTGAGATTTTAAAATACATAAGTAATCAAAAGTGGAGTTTCTGAAACCAACTGGCATTAAAATATTAGAGTATAAATATTAATCATTCTAAAATGGACATCAGCCACTGTTAGGATATTAAAATATTCGAGAAGTGAAAATACTCAGGAAGTAAGACTTTCCGACTACACTGGGGGGAAGGCTTTGAATAAATGTAAATATTCACTGAGAATTAAAAAACAAGTGAGCGTGTGGGGAACAGTAATTCAAAATGCAGCTCAGGACCGGGGAGCCAAGTATTTTCTCCGCAGGCCGCCCAGCGCATTTTAGAAAAACAAAATGTGGTCCCTCAAGGGAGCTGGGGCCCCTCGTTTCTCTCACCTGCCTGGCTTCCTCTCCGCCAGGCAGAGTGAAGCCGACTGCAGCGCGCCCTCAGCCCTCCGCTGAGAGAAGCTGAGGAGACACACAGAGTCCAGCGTAAGCTGCTCCCCAAAGCTGGTCAGCTCTGCGGGGCCGGCACATCCGGCCAGTCTGAAGTGTGTTCCAGAACTCCCGGTGTCGGGCCCAGACATACGTCACCACGTCCTCGCAGAACGCTCATACCGGCGGGGAAGGCCGAAAAGGCCACAGCACCTGGGCCAGGACGGAGCGCGACGCCCGGCCCAGCAGCGCGTTCCGGAAGGCGCAGCCGCACGCAGTTGACGTGGGCGTGGGAGGACACGGCCACCGCGCAGCCGCAGAGGCAGCGGGGGCCTGCGGTGGAGTTGGGCCGCGGGCGCCATTAAGCAATCGACATATATGCAGTAGCAGTCTCAGAAGGAGAGAAGAAAGGAGAATAATTCTGAAGAAATAACGGTGGCAATCTCCCCTAATTTTGTGAAAAGCATTGTTAATATTTGTGTCCAAGTGGCTGAGAAAGCTCAAGGGGAATTAAACTCTGAGATCTACATCTAGACACAGCAAACTGTCCAAAGTCAAACAGAATCTTGAAAGCAGGAAGAGAAAATGTAGGTGAGCTAGTCAGTGAGATTACGCCTGACTTTGTAATTACTTTTCACCAGAAGCCTCTGAACACCAGGGATCGCATAATAGAAGTGCAAAAGGCAAGACAGTCAACCAAGAATTCTCTCTTTGGCCCAATAAGAGGAAAAACAAAGACTGAGAGAACTGAGACAATTCATTACAAGCAGACCTATCAAACAGGAAGTACTAACTTCGCGCTGAAATAAAAGGAATAAAATGTGAATCCAAGTGAAGAAAGTGTACTAGTAAAGTCAAAGATAAAGGTGAGTGTACCAGCAGACTCATAGAATGACAGATGTCCTAAACAACTCTCTGGCCTCAGAATCAGCCCTTAAGGCATTCGGATCTGGCTGAAGAGCCCATGAGAATATTTTAGGCATGGAAAGCCAAGACACTCTGGCAAAAAAAAACAAACAAACAAACAAACAAAACTAAATGAAAGATCTCTGCGAGTGAGATCCCAGTGGAAAGAGCGGGTCATCAAAGAAGGAGGTACCCTTCTTTGAAGGGAGGAGAGAACTTCCACTTTGATTATGACCTTGTCTAAAAAAGATCGGAGTCAGCGAACTCAAAAGGCTTCCATAGCCTTGTCAACTCATGACATGAGCCTAGGGAGATTACTGATGCCATAAACAAGAGTGTCAATTTGTTAAGTCAACATCAGGAGTCACTGTACACTTACTCCTCATGTAGGATCTCTGTCCTTAATGTGTTGTACAATGTAAATTAATGCTATAACTAGTACTCAAACAGTATTTTACACTTTGTGTTTCTGTGTGAGTGCAAACTGTTGAAATCTTTACTTAATATATACTAAATTGATCTTCTGTATATAAAGAGCATTTAAAATGAATCTTGATGTGTTTGGAAGGGGAGAGGGAGTGGGAAATGGGAGGGTTCCGTGTGGGAGGGAAGTTATGGGGGGGGGAAGCCATTGTAATCCATAAGCTGTACTTTGGAAGTTTATATTTATTAAATAAAAGTTAAAAAAAGGTAAGTGTACAAGAAGTAAAAATGTACTTTTATCACGATAGCTTTGTTTTACTTAAAAGACAATTGCATAAAGCAATAATTATAAAATTGTGTTTATAGGCTGAAGGTGTAAAGATCTAGTTTGAATAACAGCAGTGGTACATAAGAGGGGGAGAGGAAGAGAGCTAGCTATACTGAAGAAATTTTTTGAGAACTGTTGAAAGTAAATTGATATTAATCTAAACTAGATTATTTAAGATGCTAATTTCAGTTCCCAGAACAACCAAAAAGAAAGTGGTTTAAATAATAAACAAAAAGAACAAGGGAATTAAGACTGCACACCAGACAATATCTAATACAAGCAGATAATTATAGAATAAAAATTATATATTACATAAAAATTATTATATAATCAAATTTTAATCAAATGGCAATATGACAAGTATAGATTTTATCTAGTCAGTATTAATTTAAGTGTAAATAAATTACAACCTCTAATCAAAAGACATAGATCAGCAGAATGGATAAAAAGACAACAACCATAATTCAGCTATGTGTTATCCACATTGACGTATTTTAGATTTAAATGAACAAATAGATTGAAATTAAATGGAGAAAGATATATGAATCAAACAGTAACCAAATGAGAGTGGCTATCCAAATATTAGATTAAACTGTTTGTAAGATAAAAAATTTTTACTGTAGACAAGGAATGACATTTTATGATGATAATAGTATTACTCCATCAAAAAGACATAAAAATTAAAACACATTTGCACCTAAAAATAATGCTCTCAAATATATGGGAAAAAAACTTGACAGAAATAGAAAAATAGACAACTTGTCAACCGTAGTCAATGACTTTGATTGTCCACTTTGAATAGTGGTAGAACTAGGTAGAAGGTCAAAGAGAGGGTTGGCCTTGTGATGAAGTGGGTTAAACCACTGCCTGCAATGCCAAGATTCATATGGGTGCCAGTTCGAGTCCTGGCTGCACCTCTTCTGATCCAGCTCTTTGCTATGGCTTGTGAAAGCAGTGGAAGATGGCCCTTGGGTCCCTACACCCACGTGGGAGACCCGGAAGAAGCTCTTGGGTCCTGGCTTCTGATCAGCCTAGTTCCAGCCATTGCAGCCATTTGGATACTGAACTAGCAGATGCAGGACCTCTCTCTCTCTGCCTCTGCCTCTCTGTAACTCTGCCTTTCAAATAAATAAATAAATTTTTACAAAAAATTAAACACAGAATACCATAACTTATGAGGTGTAGTTAAAAGTGGTTATTAGAAAGTCATAGTTGTAAAACGCCTATTTAAAAGAGGAGAAAAATCTAAAATCAATAACCTAACTTTGCACCTTATGCAGCTAGAAAGAGAAAACTAAATCCAAAACAAGGGGCTGACACCCTGGCGCAGTAGGTTAATTCTCCACCTGTGGCACCAGCATCCGGTCCTGGCTGCTCCACTTCCATTCCGGCTCTCTGCTGTGGCCTGGGGAAGCAGTAGAGATAGCCCAAGTCCTTGGAACCCTGCACCCGCGTGGAGACCAGGAAGAAACACCTGACTTCTGACTTCAGCTCCAGCTGTTGCGGCCATTTGGGGAGTGAACCAATGGAGGGAAGACCTCTCTCTCTGTCCCTCCCTCGCACTATCTGTAACTCTAACTCTAAAAAAAAAAAAAAAAAAAAACTTAAAAAAAAATCCAAAGCAAACAGAAGGAAGGAAATTAGATAAATTAGAGTATTTAAGTTAAAATAAATAAATTTAGAAAGCAGAAAAATAATAGAGAAAATCAACAAAAACAGTCAGAAGCTATTTTTAGGAAAGTTCAACAAAAGTGGCACACTTCTAGTAAGATTGACCAAGAAATATAAGAGAGAAAACTCTGATAAATAAAATAAATAATGAAAGAGAGGACTTCCATATCAACTTACAAGTATTTTAGGAAATATTATTTATTATTAATTTATTATATAGCATATAATATTACATTATTAATTATTTTACTTTATATTTTAGGACATGAGTAAATATATGACAACACATTGAATAACCTTGGTGAAATAAAAAAAAATTCTTAGCAAGACACAAATTTCCAAAACTGACTCAAAATGTAATAGAAAACTTTAACAGACTTATAATAATTAATGAGTTTGAATCAGTAGTTTAAAAAAAAGTCCCACAAAATAGTGCCTAGACCCAGATAATTGCACTGGTAAATTCTATTACATGTTTAAAGAATTGAAAGAAATCATTCAGATACTCTTAAAAAACATGGAAGAGGAAGAAACACTTAATATATTCATTGAGGCCAATATTACCCTGATAGGAAAAACAGCTATCACAAGAAAACTATAAAGTACTATCCCTTCTAAATACATATCTAAAAATCCTCATCAAATACTGGCAAACAAATCAGAAACATGTAAAAGGGATTATACACCTTGAACAAGTGGTATTTATCTGAGGAATGCAAGGTGGTTTAATATCTGAAAATCCATAGTGTAGTAACCATGCCAATAAAATATTGGACAAAAGTCACATGATCATTTCAATAAATGCATTAAAGCAATTGACAAAATCCAACACCATTTTGTGATAAGTATATTTTAAAAATTGGGAAAGGAAGGAGACTGCCTCAGTATGATAAAGGTATATATGAAAATCCCAGCACTAACATACTTTATTCCAGGGTTCAGCCTGGCCCACTCCAGGCTGTTGTGGCCATTTGGGAGTGAACCAGGAGACAGAGGATATCTGTCTCTCCCTCTCTGTCTGTTGCTGTGCATTTCAAATAAATAATAAAATTTTTAAAAGTTAAAAAAGAATTATTCATGATACTAAAAAATTTAGGACAACACAAGGATCTAAAAACTCATGAAAAGATAAATAAAACGTGATATGCTTATATACATGCCATGGGATGGTACTTGTAAATAAAGTTGTGTGAGTATATTCCAAGAACCACGAAAAAGTGAATAAGCATAAAAATATCAATTTTCCTATAGTTTTTAAAAATATTTATTTATTTATTTATTATGTATTTATTTATTTGAGAAGCAGAGTTACAGAGAGAGGGAGGTCTTCCAGCCGTTGGTTCATTCCTCAAATGGCCACAGTGGCCAGAGCTGTAGTGATTTGAAGCCAGGAGCCAGGAGTTTCTTCTGGGTTTCCAACAGGGGTGCAGGGACCCAAGCACTTGGGCCATCTTCTGCTGCTTTTCCAGACCATAGCAGAGAGCTGGATCAGAAGAGAAGCAGCTCGGACTAGAACCAGTGCCCATATGGGATGCTGGCACTGCAGGCATGGGCCTTACCCACTGTGCCACAGCAGCAGTCGCATTTTCCTATGCTTTCAACAATACTAGATTGACATTTTATTTTTTTGTTAACTGGGTAGACATAATATTTCTTTTTCTTTTCTTTCTTTTTTTTTTTTTTTTTTTTTTTTGACAGGCAGAGTGTACAGTGAGACAGAGAGACAGAGAGAAAGGTTTTCCTTTGCCCTTGGTTCACCCTCCAATGGCCACCACGGCCGGCGCGCTGCAGCCGCTCATCATGCTGATCCGAAGGCAGGAGCCAGGTGCTTATCCTGGTCTCCCATGGGGTGCAGGGCCCAAGCACTTGGGCCATCCTCCACTGCACTCCCGGGCCACATCAGAGAGCTGGCCTGGAAGAGGGGCAACCGGAACAGAATCCGGCGCCCCGACCCGGACTAGAACTCGGTGTGCCGGCGCTGCAAGGCGGAGGATTAGCCTAGTGAGCCAAGGCACCGGCCCATAATATTTCATCTTATTTGGATTTCTTTAATTATTGTGAATATTTGAGTATTTTTTTCGCATGTTTGTCATTTTAATTTCTTCTCTTTGGATTGCCTTTTCTTTTTCTTGTGCATTTTCCTACTGTGTATTTTGCTATTCCTTGTCAAAGGTCTGAACTATGCTTAGTGCTGGAGAGACAAAGACAACTATGGCATGGTGTTAGCCTGAAAGTCATCATAATTCACAAGGGAAGGCAGATTTCATGTAGCAGCACATCAGTGGTACTCTGTGGTACTCTGCCAGCACAGGTTAAGTTCTGAGACTACCTTGCTCTAATTTGTGGCCCTTCTCCTTAACAACTATATTATGTAATCATTCAAGGTCTCAGTTTCCTTACCTATACAATAGGGTGTCCCTTTTTCACATTCTTGTCATATGAGGTGAGGTCATGCCTGAAAAATGCTTGTAGTGGTGCCTGGATATAGTGAACACTCCATAGGTGTTAGCCATATTTTTATCATCAGAGAACAATGTACAATGCCAGAGTTACTGGCAAGGTTCCATGGGAACCCAAAGGAAAGATGGGATCAGTCAGAGAAATACCTGGGGAACTAAGACTGTGAGAATGTTTTCCATTTATTAAAATTTATTTTAATTATTAAATTTATTAAAATGTATTCATTATTATATTTTATTAATTAATAAGTGCATGTTATACTTATGATATAAAGTTATTAAAATTTATAGTTTCCTAGTGTTTCGATTTTCAAGGGTGTGACTGTTGCGACAAAATAGCAGTAGTTCTTTGACATCCTTCATGTCAAGAACTGAGGTCCATGACTCCAGCTCCTAGATCTGGGCAGTGTGCCCATTGGCATGAAAACAGTTTAGTGGAAGGTGATGTTGGGTGACTCCTGAATCCAGGACCCAAGAGGCTGTGCGACTTCTGCCTTTTCCCCTGGAACACTTGCTGTTAAGAATCCTGACTTTGCACTGAAGAAGTCCATTTACCCTCTTGCTGCCATGCTGTGAGGGAGCCCAAGACACACTGGGAGACATGAGCAGTGCTTTGGCTGACAGTCCCGACAGAGTACCGCCCTCAAGTCATCCCTTTCTAGTGCTCGGTACATAAATGAAGAAGTTTCCAGATTATTCCAGATTCCAGCATTCCAGTCATGCTTTAGCTGCTAAGTCTCCTCAATTGAGTTCCAAGACATCATGGATCATTGACAAGCCATTCCCACTGTGGCCTGTCTGGATTTCTCATCCCTAAAATTTAAAAGCATAATAAAACAGTCGTTTTATGCTGGGTTGATTCATTACTCAGCAATGTATAACAAGGAAGAAATAGCTAAATGAAAAAAATGTCTTATTCTCTCAGGTTTCACAGATGTACTAGCTTGAAACTCTACAACGATATGAGTTCTGTCTATCAACTTGTGACACTAGCCTGGGTCAGCTAAGATACAGGCACTCTAGGGACATCCCTGGCACAGAGGCAAGGACCTATCAGATCAGCAAACACAGGGAGAACTTCAGAGGCACAGGCAACTTAGCTAGGGGGACTGATGAGTGAATGAAAATCTTTTAGAATACTGCAGCTTTTGTGATTTAGTTCCTGTTCATTAAAAACCAAATTCTCTGGAGAAAATTTAACATAAATGTTTTATGTGCATTTTCCAGGCTCAGTGGTTCTTGAATGTTTTCTCTGCTTAACCCCTCTGATGCACTTAGGGTAACATTAAGATTTGATAAAAGAAGAAAAAGTGGAGAGAGAGAAAGAAAATATAGATGAGCTGCATTCTGGTCTCCAAAGACTTGTGTCAGGTGGTGTAGAGGACACTATAAATCCAAGAAATTTAATAGTAGGAAAGAACTTTGGGCTGTTAAATGCCAGAGAGCCCTGGAGGGACATATTTTATCATTATTCTGGCTTCGTTTTACTGATATTTTTACACATTAAATCTGAATGGAGGCAAAGGGAAAACCCTTCCTTAGAATGGAGTTCCAATTAATAGAGAAGTGGCCGGCGCCGCGGCTCACTAGGCTAATCCTCTGCCTGCAGCGCTGGTACCCTGGGTTCTAGTCCAGGTTGGGGCACCGGTTCTGTCCAGGTTGCCCCTCTTCCAGTCCAGCTCTCTGCTGTGGCCCAGGAAGGTAGTGAAGGATGGCCCAAGTGTTTGGGCCCTGCACCCGCATGGGAGACCAGGAGGAAGCACCTGGCTCCTGGCTTCAGATTGGTGCAGCGGCCATTTTGGGGGTGAACCAATGGAAAAGGAAGACCTTTCTCTCTGTCTCTCTCACTGTCTAACTCTGCCTGTCCAAAAAAAAAAAAAAAATAGAGAAGTAAGGAGAGGGGCCGGCACTGTGGCATAGCAGGTAAAGCCGCCACCTGCAGGGCCAGCATCCCATATGGGCACCAGTTCAAGTCCCAGCTGCTATACTTCTGATCCAGCTCTCTGCTATGGCCTGGGAAGGCAGGGGAGGATGGCCCAAGTCCTTGGGCCCCTGCACCCACCTAGGAAGCTTTTGGCTCCTGATGTAGGATCAGCACAGCTCTGGTCATTGTGGCCAATTGGGGAGTGAGCCAGCAAGCCAGCAGATGGAAGACCTCTCTTTCTCTGCCTCTCCTTCTCTCTCTGTATAACTTTTTCAAATAAATAAACAAATCTTTTTAAAAAGAAGTAAGGATGGAAAATGATTTTATTCATTTACGAAGAAGCATATAATAATTGTGGCCAGCAAGCATTGCCAATGGATGCTAATATGAAGGGAAATTTTATCTGTACGGAGATAACCTGGCACACCTTAACCAAATAATCCTAGTTAACCTCACCATGATGCGGTGAGTCCAAAGCAACACTTAGGTGGTTTTCTTGCCAAACATATATTAACATGTGTTGATTCAAGTGGAAACATCAAGTAAACTGTTAACTTTCCCGTGCTCTTATGTCATCATGTTCGTAACAGAGAGAAAAGAACTGCAGAACTTTTCCAAATTGGAGGAAACTAAGAAGACATGATAATTAAATGCATGAAACACTTACCCTGGACTGGACCCTAGATCAAAAAGAAAATGACATTGTTGAGACAACTGGGACAACTTTAATAAGGTCTGTAGATGAATTAATAGCCTTATATCTATGTTTGTTTCCTGGCCTTGGTAATTGTTCTATGTTTATATAATAAATTAACTTTCGGAAGGCTGGATAAAGGGCATATGAGCACTCTGTGTGCTATTTTTCAAGCATTTTTATTGTGATGAAATATCTATATTTTCAACTTTTACATTTTAATCATCTTTAAGTGTACAGTTCAGTGGAATTAAGTACATTCATACGGTACAGCACCATCATTCATTTCTAGAACTTTTTCATCATCCCAAATGGAAATTCTTCACCTATCAAGTACTGCTCATCTCATTCCTTCCTCCAGCCAGCCTCTGGCAGCCACTTCACTTTCTGACTCGGAATTTCTCTACTCCAGAAACCTCATGTAGGTGGAATCATACAGTATTCGCAGTATTCGACCTTTTTTTTTTTTTTTTCCTGTCCAGCTTGTTTCACTTAGGTATAATGTACTCAGGTTTCATGCATGCTATGGCAAGTACCAGAATTTCCTTCCTTTTTAAGACTTAAAATTAACTCCATTTTATGTATAGACCACGGTCTGACTGTCTTTTTATCACTTGGTGGAGACTTGTGTTGCTTTTACCTTGTTTAAACTTTTTAACATTTTATTTTTTATTATTATTTTGAAAGAAAAGACACACACACATATACACAGAGACATGTATACACACACACACACACACAGAGAGAGAGAGAGAGAGAGAGAGAGAGCGAGCATGCAAGAGAGAGTGCTCCTGAGGCCAGTGCCGTGGCATAGCAGGTAAAGCCGATGTCTGCGGTGCTGGCACCCATATGGCTGCTGGTTCAAGTCCCAGCTGCTCCACTTCCAATCCAGCAACAGAAGATTGCCAAGTCCTTGGGCCCTTGTACCCATGTGGGAGACCCACAAGATGCTTCCGGCACCTGGCTTCCTATCAGCCCAGCTTCAGGTTGTTGCGGTCATTTGGGGAGTGAACCAGTGAATGGAAGACCTCTCTGTGTGTGTGTGTTTCTGCCTCTCTGTAACTCTGTCTTTCAAATAAATAAATCTGTGAGAGAGAGAGAGAGAGAGAGAAAACTCCTACCTGCTGGTTTACTACCTAATGCCAAGTGGCTGGGTCTGAGCCAGGCCTAAACCAGACTGCTGCTATAACATAATCCAGGTCACTTGAGCCATGACCACTGCCTCCTAAGGTCTGCATTAGCAGGAATCTGGAGTTGGGAGCCCAAGATACGAGTTGTGGGCATCTTAATCAGTAGGACAAATGCCCAACCCTCCTTTTCTAAAGATATTTTGTTTTATTTCTTAGTACCATCTACCTTTTGGCTATTGTGCATAATGTTTCTATGGGTATGGTATATCTGTGAGTTCTTTTTGTAACATTTTAAAAGTGTAAGATCACTTCCAAGTTGCAAGTTAAAAATGTAAAAGCACTTTAAAAATTTAAATTTGAATGTCGGCCTGCACTGTGGCTCAATAGGCTAACCCTCTGCCTTGCGGCGCCGGCACCCCGGGTTCTAGTCCTTGTCGGGGCGCCGGATTCTGTCCCAGTTGCCCCTCTTCCAGGCCAGCTCTCTGCTGTGGCCAGAGAGTGCAGTGGAGGATGGCCCAAATGCTTGGGCCCTGCACCCCATGGGAGACCAGGATAAGTCCCTGGCTCCTGCCATCAGATCAGTGCGGTGTGCTGGCCACGGCGGCCATTGGAGGGTGAACCAACGGCAAAGGAAGACCTTTCTCTCTGTCTCTCTCTCTCACTGTCCACTCTGCCTGTCAAAAAAAAAAAATTGAATATCTTTAGTAGGGTCTTAAATGTTAGTTTCAAATCACAAGCCCCACCTCTTGTGATAATCACACACTGAGGTTACTTTCCGAATTGCACCCTCTGGCAAGTAACTGAGGTTACTTCCTGGGGCAACTGACTTGCACCCTCTGGCTCAGTCTAACTGCTTTGCTTTACAGAAAATGACATTGTGACTGAAGGAGGAGCCAGGCTTGAAATCCTAGGTCTCCTAAGTATACGTCTAGCAGCCTTCCCACCACACCACTTCCATTGAGACCCACTCTATGTCTCATCCTCTTTGTAATCATGAGATCTTAGGCTGGAATCTCTGAAATGAATTGGACACAAGGACAGCCAGGCTGATGAATGACTGCTCTATTGCTGTGACCTGAGGATCCCGGATCCTGGATTCTTTGGCAAGAGGAGCTGTGTTGGTTGTAGAAGACAATGAAGCTCATTGGTTTTGTGGAGGTAAAACTGGGAACTCTGACCAACTTATTTTGGGGCCATAACTGGGTAAATTGATTACATTGATCACAGGTCTCATAAAAGTCTTGGTTATTTTTCTGGGTCCTTCTTGCCTCTTATCTTTGGAGTGCAGACCCGAGATCTACTATCCTCTGAGCATCTGAAAAGCAACTATTGGAGAACATTGTGCAAACTTGAGCTGCACTGCATGGAGGAAAAGACAGAGGCTGTATGACTCTTAGAAATGCAAAGTACTTGCTGGCCACGTCGATGAAATGCTGATTGAGGCATTCCTCCATTTCTGCTGCTCAGCTTACACATAGCAAAGACCCAAACACTCACCTGATCATCCCAGTAAAAAAACTCTCAGATCATGGGGAATTAGTGTATTTTCGAATGTTTTCTTCATACACACCTACACACACACATCCTTCTCTTAAGCCAAAATATGTACAGATAAATGTGCAAGAGAAGTGAAAGAAGAATTCACAGCAAATTGTCAGCTTGAGGGTTCGGGCTGGGTGACAATATAACACTGTTAACTCAGACTTGCAACATGTTTAGAAATTCCTATTATGCTGCACACACACACACACCAAAAAAAAAAAAAAAAAAAAAAAAAAAAACGTTATGAAGCCCAGCAACACTTCTCATTGTCTCCCTCCCTTCCCTCTTGCTCCCTTTCCCCAGCGCTCCAAGGTAAAAAGCACTTTTCTAAACCTATGCACTCCTTCTCCCCCGCAGTAGGGAGCCCCAGAGAACTGACAACCAATAATGAATAGATCGAAAGGCATGTTGGGTTCTCCTGGAGCCCATTGCCTGCCTGCCTGCCTGGCTGCCTGCCTTTATACTGGGCAATTCACGCATGCTCCAGAGGGAATGTGGCCATGGCCCCCTGCCCAATGTTGTGTCTGTGCACTTGCTTGTTCTCAGGAGAGTTCACTGCTTATTTCAGATTCCCAAGTGGACTCAGAGCACTCCTTCCCATCCCCAAAGCAGTGAAATCTCCCTGAATCACCCCAGTCATTTGTCCTTTGGGTGATACCTTTGCATTTGCCCATAGTGCTGGTTTTCATCCCTCTCCTCCCATCAGTCTTAGCTGGGAAACTGTTCTAGTAGAATTTTGGACATCACCCACATGTGAAGAGTTTTATATTTTTATTCCATGAGGAGCTGCTGTCAAGAGATTTAAGGAATAAAAACTGGGAGATGAAATGATTAATCAAGAGGTGAAAGCTGCCTCAGCTGAGTAGTGCTCCCAGTTTTATTGGGGGCCTGCATCCCACAGGCAGGGGTAGGTTCTGCACTGTCTTGAGGTTTCCTGGAGGCCTTTCTTGCTTTTTTTTTCTGCAGTGCAGGGAAAGGCTCACTGCAGTGGGAGACTGTCCCAGGCTTTTTCCCAAACATGCTTATAGGCCAGCAAGAAAAAAAACATGCATAGATGAAAATACACTGTACCATTGAGAGGAACATATAACACCTCAGAAACAAAGAAAGAAATAGGGATCTAAACTATGAATTAGACAGGGGAAACTTGGGAGGGAAAAGAAGAGGAAGACAAGGCTGAGGACTTGGTGGACAAGATATAGCTTGTTGGTCTGATTTAGGTATCATTAAAAGGTCTCTCCTTGCCTCAAAATGTTCCCTCAGCCCAGACCCCAAATTTCACTTTTGTATGTGCATATTGAATGCTTAGTCTCATGAAAATACAGCTATCTCTGGGAGAGGCAACATCCTAAGCCATGGGCACCTTATATCTCAACTGAGAGTTGCTAATAGGACAGAGGTCCCAGGGGGCGGAAATGAGATGATGAGAATTCAGGGAGGCAGGAAGCATTTGTAGCAGAGGCATGGTCCAGTCTCTATCACAACCATGCCTCAGTTAGTCTGAATAGCCTCTTGCTTATAAATTCCAGTTGCTCACCTGTACTCACTTTCATTTATGCCTCAACGTTTCTCTTCCTTAAGGTGTGAACCTCAGAGTACACTTCTCAGCTGCCTGAACCCTATCACTTTGCCTGCCTTGCCTTGGCAAGAGAGATGGACACAAAGTAGGTTGGGAGAATGACAAGTGAAGACCATCTCTTCTCTTGCCTGACACTCCTAATTGGTCTCACGCCCTGCAGGAGCAATATTAATTGCCTCTGTTGTCAGGGTCTAGGTGATTCACGAAGCTCAGAGACCGTGATCAGTGGCTGAACACCAGAGACATAGGCGAGCCTGCGGAGGGAGGCAGGCACTCCGATGGTGAAGGGGCCCCAGGGGTCCTCATTAAGGTTCTCTAGCATTGGAGACAGACTGTGAGTCACATGGACGATCAGTTAGGTATCGCCATGAACAGCTACCCTAAAGAATTCAGCTTGCAATTTCCTGTGTCAGCAATTTAGGCTCAGTGAATGGTTTCCCAGTTATTTGGTGGATACTGCACGCATTTGTCATCAGCCACTGTCCATCTAGGTGGTTCTGTTCTGAGTGTCAGTTGGCTGTGGGCTGGAACAGCTCTCATCCACAGGGTCTCTCATCCTGCAGCAGCCCCAAGCTTGTTCTTATGGATGGGGCACAGTTCCATAAGTTCATCAGTGCAAGATGCTAAGCAGAAAAGTGCAAAGCCTCTTGATCTCCAGGTGCAGAACTGGCACACCAGCATTTCTGCCATATTCTTTTGGCCAAAGCAAGTCAGAGGCCACCCTGGAGACACTGTAGAGGAGAGGACTAGAAAATGCCAAGGCAAATCCAGGTAGACAATAACTGGGGACTTTAATAAAATCAACCAACCTAGAACGCTAAGCTGGAGTAGATCAGCAGGCCCACCTTAAAGAAGCCTGCAGACCAGCTCCAAACCGGAATAAAGGTGCTGGCTAATGCCGTGGGACATTCTGATTGCCATTTCCATCCCAGAAGGCAGAATGTGAATGCCAGCATTTCTGGAGCTGCTGGATGGGGTAACTGGTGCATGAGGTAAGCCATGCTAAGTGCCAAACCACAAACCAGGGTACTTCCAGTTCTTAGCAGAAATCAGCTTATAGAAGAGATCCAATTGTAAATTCACATTGCCACAATATATCAGGATCACCACATATATTAGCCCCCAAACAAAATCATAGCTATTCTGCAAAGTGGGTATCCTTATCTCCATATAAAATATGACAGGGATTCGGAGAAGTTAAATGTGGCTGACGTTGAAGCCCATGCTTTGTCTCGCATTTTCAATGTCCCTATCTGTGTCCTACACAGCACTTGTCTCCTTCCAGGTAAGCTGAGGGGGGGTGAGTCCTGCACGTTAATGACCTTAATCAGAGATCATGTTTGACTCCCATGGATTGTGTGCAAGGCAAGCTGATCTCAGCAAGAATTCTGAAGCTTATTAAGATGGGTCTGAATGTCAACTTCAGAGCAAAGGATGGTAGGGTCATTCACTCAGGCATTTGCTGGAGGACATAATGCATTTACCAGCCTACTCTTTTTTTTTTTTAAACAGGCAGAGTGGACAGTGAGAGAGAGAGAGAGAGACAGAAAGAAAGGTCTTCCTTTTGCCATTGGTTCACGCTCCAATGGCCGCCATGGCTGGTGAGCTGTGGCCGGTGCACCGCAACCAGCCTACTCTTAAACCAGAAACCCTGAATGTCTCTTGGTCCATACCTTTCAGATCAGACCTTTACATCCTCATATTTAAATTTGTGATTTACTATCAAAGGCTGATTGAGAATAATTACTCTCATTTCTCTGGCCATCAGTCTTGTCTTGCTCTCATCAAGAAGTCCTAAACCCTTCCCAGTATTCCCATAAATTCTGAGAGTGGGTCCTAGATCTTTATTTCACTTCTGGATCCCAATGCACAGCCAAGTGGATCACATATACTTTAAGTAGGAAATTATTCTTACTATTATTTATGTTCACACACATGAACATAAATTGCATTGTATGTAGTAATAAAAATGAGAATAATCTTAAAACTAAATAAAGAAAAAATAAAATTGACCTCCTGACATATTACCTAAATCATCATGTTTCAGAATTACTCAGGTACACCGAAAAGAATGCTCTCTCAGAAGATAGAGTTGGAAGAGACTAGACTATATCCTCTGTGGGTACAAAATTTGGGGTAAGTACTTGTTCAGTGAATAAAAAGGATGTTCTAGATTCCAGAAAGAGTTGCTAAGCAGTTGTGCAACTCAGTGTAGATGACTAAATCTCTATGGATGTGGTGTTCTTTGGCCATCAGAAAAACATTTAATGCTGTAGGGGTCAAAAAGGCAACGTGTAAGTCTGTGAATTGGGTATAAAACAATAGGGAGAGATCGGGCTTATGGGGCAATGGATGGCACATGGCCCTCCTTAAGACAAACATCTTGAAAGAACCGTGCTGGCCAAATAAAACTCAGCTTGGGATCCAGTGAGTGATGCATATAGCATTTGCTGGCTTTGAACAGGCTAGGACTCTGTTAAATATCTGGCAGAAGGTAGATCTTAAGATCTGGAATTGGGGTCGGCGCTGTGGCGCAGCAGGTTAATGCATTGGCCTGAAGCGCCGGCATCCCATATGGGCGCCAGTTCAAGAGCCGGCTGCTTCACTTCTGATCTATCTCTCTGCTATGGCCTGGGAAAGCAGTAGAAGATGGCCCCAGTCCTTGGGCCCCTGCACTCGCATGAGAGACCTGGAAGAAGTTCCTGGCTCCTGGCTTTGGATCGATGCAGCTTGGCCATTGCGGCCAGTTGGGGAGTGAACCATCGGATGGAAGACCTCTCTCTTTTTCTCTCTCTCTACCTCTCCTCTCTCTGTGAAACACTGACTTTCAAATAAATAAATAAATCTTTTAAAAAAAGACATCTGGAATTAAAACTAACTCAAGAGTCTGAAAAAAAAATCACATCAATTATATACATGGCTGAGAGTTTCTGTTACTTTTGTCTGTAGCTGGACCTAAGTTCTTTGGGACATTCATGGAAAATAAGAGATGTAATCACTCCAAAATATCAGCCTTTTTTCCTCAAAAACTAAAAATAGAAATGCCATATGACCCAGAAATCCCACTACTGGTTATCTGTCCAAGAGAAATGAAATCAATCTGTCAAAGAGACAGCTGCACTCCCACGTTTACTACAGCACTCTTCACAACAATCAAGAAATGGAAATAACATAAATGTCCATCCATTGATGAATGGATAAAGAAAATGTGGTACACAATCACAATGGAATACTACTCAGTCATAAAAATGACTAAATCTTGTCATTTCCATCAACATGGATAGAATTGGGGGTCATTATGTTAAGTGAATTAAACCAACCATAGATAGACAAGTATTGAATGATTTCACTTATATGTGAAGCCTATAAAAAGGTGATATTATAGAAGCTGAAAGTGTTAAAGTGATTATCAGAGGATGTGGAGGGAAGAACAGAGAGATGAGTCAGGGCTGATTAACAGATACTAGGTTATACCTAGAAAGAAGTAAGAAGCTCTAGAGTTCCAGTGCATGGTAGAATGATTATAGGTAATGTACAATATATTTTTTCTTTTTCTTTTTTTTTTTTTTTGATAGGCAGAGTTAGATAGTGAGAGAGAGAGAGAGACAGAGAGAAAGGTCTTCCTTTCGTGCTTTGCTGATCCAAAGCCAGGAGCCAGGTGCTTCCTCCTGGTCTTCCATGCGGGTGCAGGGCCCAAGCACTTGGGCCATCCTCCACTGCCCTCCTGGGCCACAGCAGAGAGCTGCACTGAAAGAGGAGCAACCAGGACAGAATCCGGTGCCCCAACCAGGACTAGAACCTGGTGTCCCGGTGCTGCATACATAATATTTTTTCAAAAATCCTAGAAAATAAATATTTGAATAGATAGATATTATTTATCATGATTGGACATTATACAATGGATGTATACATCAAAATATTGGTAATCCCACAAATATTGGTAATTTTATGTATCTGTTAATATTTTATCTCTATAGGATAAAGGAGAAGAAAGGGTGAAGAATAGATTATAAGTTATGGAATTACATGCTGGCATCTTCCCAAGCAAGCATCCTTCCAAAACCTGGAATAATCCAGAGGATGGCTGCATTCATTTGGGCAAGCCGACATTACACATAATTTGTATATTTATTTATTTTCAAAGAATTTATTTATTTATTTAAAAGATGGAGTTGAAGAGAGAGAGAGGGAGGGAAGAAGGAGAGAGAGAGAGAGAGAGAGAGAGAGAGAGAGAGAGAGAGAGAGAAAGAGATCTTTCATTTGTTGGTTTACTCTCCGAATGGCTGCAACCACCAGGTCTGGACCAGGCCAAAGCCAGGAACTTGGAACTCCATCCTGTCTCTCATGTGGGTGTGCAGGGTCCCAAGTACTTGGGTGTTCTGCTGCTGCTTCCCTCAGGACATTAGCAGGGAGGTGGATCAGAAGTGGAGAAGCCAGGACAAGAACTGGTACTCATAAGGGAGGCTGGTGTTGCAGGCAGCAGCGCTACCTACTATGTTACAATGCCAGATGCTGGCAAAAACTTTTTTTTGACCTTGGAAAATTTAAGATAAAAGCAAGTGCACTTCATAGCCTCTCAGCATTTTCATGACAAAAATGAACTCCTAGAGTATCTAGCACCATGTCTCCCTGCATTGAGAATGTGAGAGTGAGAATTTTATCAACTTAGCTGGCACCTGAGTTTCTCTTGGGGAGGGAACTGTCTTTATTTGAGAGTCCTGTGATGGTTGTAGGGCCTGGAGATAATGGAAACTTGGAGAACAAAATAATCTGTTCTTGCAGCAAAGAATTTGCTTTTACCCACTAGAGAGGAGATTATAAAGAAACCAAGGGGCAGAAGAAGGAAGGGACACGAACCAGTAAGAGATATGAGGTTGGGTATGTGAGGTGTTCATGGCCCCATGAAGAGATAACTAGACATTCTTAAAACATGCCTGTTGCTTACTTTAAGGTTATCTGTGTTCTGCAACATAAAATCCCCTATCAGTGTCCCTAATATCTGTAGTAAAATATATTCCAACAACAAATACCCATGGGTGAGTGACAGGTTTTTTCAGTGTGAAGAGATCAAGGTCATGGCTGAGCTTCACATTTTGGTCACCATAGTGAAGAATGGAGATTGTATGTGTTGGACAGAAGCACAGTTTGTTAACTGGAAGGCTTTAGTGAGGGTATAAAACTGAATCCAGGAGTGAAATAAGGATCTAGGACCCACTCTCAGAGTTTATGGGAATACTTGAAAAGGTGTAGGACTTCTACAGAGCACACAACAGAGGGAGTCTAAGCAGATCCTTTCCAAGGGACCCTTACATTACCAAGGGTTCAGATCTTTCTAGTGGGCATCTAGATTATACAAATAAGAAAGTTAAACAATCTGGTTACAGTCATGGTACCCTCTAATAGAAGAGGAGGGACAAATGTCATGGTTGTTGAAGAAATTTAATCTGGCTCAACTTTATGGAGGAAGAACCCTGATGCTAGTGTCAAGTCATTGAACACTTTGGTATAGTTACTTTCAAAATAATTTACAAAACTAGTGCTGAGAACTCTTCCAGATATGTCACCCAGCATCCCTAATTGCTAACATTTTATTGCATTTTCTTCATCTTATTTGTACATGCTTTTTATATAGACTTGTACATATTAATTTTGTTGAACCATGTGAGAGTAAGTTGTAGATGGTGTGTTTCCTAAGCATGAAACAGTACAAGTTTCAAATCAGAAAATTAACCCTGATAGAAAATCAACCCTGATAGAAAATCAGCTTCTAATTAATAGATATCATCGGTATGATGTCAATTGTCTTAATATTATACTTCATAACCAAAAAGAAAAAAATATGGCCCAAGATTCAATCCAGGATTACATGTTGCATGTAACTGTTGTTTCTCTTTTTTTTTTATTTCTTTTTTTTTTGACAGGCAGAGTTAGACAGTAAAAGAGAGAAGCAGAGAGAAAAGTTTTCCCTCTGCTGGTTCACCTCCCAAATGGCCGCCATGGCTGGTGCGCTGCAGCCGGCGCACAGCGCCGATCTGAGGCCAGGAACCAGGTGCCTCCTCCTGGTCTCCCATGCGGGTGCATGGCCCAAGCACTTGGGCCATCCTCCACTGCACTCCCGGGCCACAGCAGAGAGCTGGACTGGAAGAGGAGCAACCTGGACAGAATCCGGCAACCCAACCGGGACTAGAACCCAGGGTGCTGGTGCTGCAGGCGGAGGATTAGCCAAGTGAGCTGTGGCGCCGGCCTGTTGTTTCTCTTTTAATCTGAGAGTATTCTTAGTCTGTCTTTGCCTTCATGACTGCATCCCTTTGGAAGAGTAATCTCTGGTTAGATTGTAGAATGTTCCTCAGTTCAGGACTGTGTGCTAATGTCTCAGCATTTGATTGATGTGATGAGTTTGGGCAGAAAAATCACATATATCATGGTGTATGCCCCTTGATGCCATGCATACAATCTTTTAAAGGCAGCTACTTCAAGTTCAGACTAACTGGTCTCTCCTACCTAACTGGTCTCTCCTACCAAATAGTGATTTACTGAGCAAAATAGATAGTTCTGGGCACGTTCATTGTCCCTTGCTCATATGTCTCTTAGTATCTAAGTGTGAGGATGCC
Source organism: Sylvilagus floridanus (assembly GCA_949820135.1). Taxonomy (NCBI): domain Eukaryota; kingdom Metazoa; phylum Chordata; class Mammalia; order Lagomorpha; family Leporidae; genus Sylvilagus; species Sylvilagus floridanus. Next base: position 88,971,646 of record OX463231.1, read on the forward strand.
AAATAACTGAAGACTACAACTATGTCAGTGGACTCCCATTGCTAATTTCCCAAACCTGAAATGACTCAATAGGAATAAAATATAAATTATATTATAGAGTATAAAAATATAAAGTATAGGGGCTGGCTCACTTGGTTAATCCCCCACCTGTGGCTCTGGAATCCCATATGGGCACCAGGTTCTAGTCCCGGTTGCTCCTCTTCCAGTCCAGCTCTCTGCTGTGGCCCGGGAGGGCAGTGGAGGATGGCCCAAGTGCTTGGGCCTCTGCACCCGCATGGGAGACCAGGAAGAAGCACCTGGCTCCTGGCTTCGGATCAGCATAGCTCCGACCTTAGCGGCCATTTGGGGAGTGAACCAATGGAAGGAAGACCTTTCTGTCTGTCTCTCTCTCACACTGTCTATAACTCTACCTGTCAAAATAAAAAAATATATAAAGTATATAAGAGTATATATCATTTATTTTATCATTCCTTTTAATTTTAGAATTAATTAATCTGGAGTCATCTTAATTTCCTTTTAATTTTTGGAATTGGTTTTGGACAAGGCTGTACAGTAGAGATGAAAATGAGAATGGGGAAATGAACATTTGAGTCAATTCAATGATTCAAAAGCTATCAAAGGATATAGTCATTGAAACTACTCAACAAGAAGCCATTCCATTCGCAGTAGAGTGGCATATGGATGCACAGAAAATCATATACTGCTTCATAAAACTCAATCAATGAGAAACAGCTCAAGACAATTTCAGGCAGAAGGTAAACAAGCACATTATTTAGATGAATAAAGTAAATATGACTTGGCTAGAGGCATGGAAGTCCCTACAGCTTCTTTAAACAGATGTTCCATGCAGTGGAGGTACCTAGTTGTTTATGTGTCAGTTCCTCTGTCAGTGGGAGGCCTCTGGAAGCAGGATGTCATTTCTTGGAGTAAGCAGATGTGGTAGAAGGTATTATTCAGCCTTGGTTTATTGGGGTATATTTTGAAGTTAGCCTGGCTTGAGAAGGTCCTTTGCATGTAGAGCTAGAGACCAATCACTAAAACAGTTTTACTCATCTCGGTTCATAGAAGTGGTGTTTGTAAAAGCATGTTGGAGATATCAGGTCTGGGAAAATCCTATAAACTAGCCTGTATAGAATTAATAATGTGCTTTCCTTTCATGTAAATTTGAATATGTCATCTTTCTGTCTGCAGAATCCATCCATCAATTTTCCCATCTCAAGGGCTCAATCAAAACTTGTAAATAAAACAAGAACATAGAGATGGATGCTCCTCTGCAGTTAGCTGCTTTGTAAAGAGCTGTGTGGAGGGGAAACCAGGGAGAGGGAGGGAAGCTATTGACCTAGCATGCAGGACACCCGGCTCTAGGCCCACCTTGCCCACTCCTAAGCATTTGTTGTCCATGGATAACACTCAACCCTTTTCTGTGATTCTTGGAGCCACCCTTCCCTATGGCCAGGAGTACAACTATATGAAACAGCCTCATTGTTCCTCCATGGTTCCTCACTGTTGTAGGACTGAGATAATAGCCCAGAGTGGGATTCAAAGTGTGACTGACCCCAAGAACTGAACCACTGATTTCTCTCAAGTCTAGAATGAGAAACAGGTAATGTGACAGGTAGAGGGGCCTGACTCCCAGTTTCACTCCCAAGCCATGTTTTTCTAGCCTCAGGAAATATTCCACTTATTATCCTAGAAAGGAAATTTAAGAACAAGCACTATTCCTTTGGAATTTTAGGAAGAAATCTATTAGGTGAGCTGAGATAAAAGCAAAATACTACCTTCTTTCTTTTCTTTTTCTTTTCCTTTCTCTCTCTCTCTCTCTTTTTTTTTTTTCTTCTAAATTACAAGGTCTGTTCTAGATTCATGTAATATGTGTCAGGAGAGGAAGTAGGTTGCATTTAATTATTTGTTCTTGGCCTTCATGGCTAAAACTGGCTGCTTCTACAGCCATACATTGTGATTTTAAAGACAATAATTTATCAAAGCCATTAGTATCACTGATGTCATCAGCAGTGGCAATGGGATCAAAGACACATAACCTGACTTCTAGTAGCACAATCTATTAAAACAGATGGTGTTATCGGCTGCCAGGGCATGAGAAATTTTGCTCAACCAAGGAAGTAGGCTGAGATCTAAGCCTCTTCAACTCACTGCTAGCTCAGCTTGCTCCCCTAGGCTTTCTTGTATATGACTACACTGGCACACTTTCCAAATACCCTCCCATGCCTCCTTCTACCCAAATTTAGAGAAATCTAAATTCTTCATCTTTCTGCAGCTGACACCCCAGAAAGCTGGGGTAAGCTGGCCCAGGCCACTTCTTTGGCCTCATCTCCCAGCTTCCAGGCATCTAGACAGATGAGACTATTTACAGTTCTTCTGAAATCCCTGTGCACTTTGCTGCACATCCTGTGCTTTCCTCTATAAATCCCCTTTCCTTTCAACCTGTCGAAATTATAAGCTTCAGTGTAAACTCACCTCAACATTTCCTGTTTTGTGAAGGCTTCCTTCTGCTGACAGTCATTGCCTCAGGTGCACCACATCTTAAATCTATCACAAAATTTCCCAGTACTCTGGCTGTTTGCAGAGAGCACTCTTGTTCACTTGTGACTCCTAGAAGCCAGGACCTATATCTACCTTATGATGTTGATGACTCTGCATTCCCTTGGCCCACCCTGGTGGTCACCTCTAGATAGTACCTATGCATGCCAACACCTTTCATGCATCTCTCTGTCTGAGGGTGCCCTCTCTTTGTGGAACCATGCTTGGCCAACTTGGAGCAGGCAGAAGTGCCTGAGATCTGATGTCCCTCAGGAGCAAAAAAAAAAAAAAAAAAAAAAAAAGGCAGCTGGTGTTCAATTTCCCAGCTTCCCACTGGGACAGGAATCCCATCCGTAACTCTTAGATGGTCTTTTGGAAGAATGTTGCAATATGTAAAATACTTTGACCAATGGGACTTAGTAAATGTGACACACACAAAGACCTAGCAAACGTTTCCACATTGGGTTTTGACCTTTCCTCCATCTATTGGAACCCTACTTAATCCACCTGGATTTAATCCCAGCTGCCTACTTATCCCTGTATCCATGTCTCAGTGTTGGACATAATACTTGCTTGTTATATGTACTCAGTATGTAATTTATTGAGTGAACTGAATATTCTGTCTCTGTATGCCCTTTGTATGACTGCTGCTAAAGTTCGTTTCTTTGTCCATTGCCATAATTTTTCTTGGATCCTTTCTTTCTTCCCAGAAAATGGCCAGAATAGTTATTTTCTAACTTCAACAGTTGGGTTCGGATTTGGATTCATGCCAAACCTGATTGAAAATCCAAATTTTCAAGCTTCCCTTTGATCTGATTCCATCCCTCCCCACGTGCTTCCCATCCCCAAAGTACTGCTCACAGACTTTGAGAGATCACTGATGTCTTGTTGCCCACCCTTTTTAGACTCTGCAAGGTCTCTGTGGTCACACATTCTTGACTGACTCTTCTTAGAACACAGTCATCAGGACCTGACTAGAATTGACTCTACCATTTTGTGTTTGAAATTCCACCATCATTGAAGAGAATTGACAGCCACCTGATAAAAATTGCTTTTTTTCCCTTCCTCACGGAAGTGGAGAACAAGCTAAGGGCAAGGAAAGATAACTTTTTTTGCATCACTTTATTCTCCTCCATCACTAGATTCTTTTTTTTATTTTTATTTTTTAATTTATTTTATTTTTTAATTTTTTTTACAGGCAGAGTGGATAGTGAGAGAGAGAGAGACGGAGAGAAAGGTCTTCCTTTTCCGTTGGTTCATCCCCCAATGGCCACTGCGGCCGTTGCGCTGTGGCGGGTGTACCGCGCTGATCCGAAGCCAGGAGCCAGGTGCCTCCTCCTGGTCTCCCATGTGGGTGCAGGGCCCAAGCACTTGGGCCATCCTCCACTGTACTCCCGGGCCACAGCAGAGAGCTGGCCTGGAAGAGGGGCAACCGGGATAGAATCTGGTGCCCTGACCAGGACAAGAACCCAGGGTGCCTGCGCCACAGGCGGAGGATTAGCCTATTGAGCCATGGTGCCGGCTATCACTAGATTCTTAACTACCAAATCACAAAAATTTAGGCTATTAAGGGCACTTCACTGATGGATAATATTTTTAACAATATTTATTTGAAAGGCAGAACTAGGCCAAGCTGAACACCAGGAGCCTGGAACTCCATCCAGGTCTCCCATGTGGGTAGCAGAGAGGTTTTAAGTACTTGGACCATCTTCTGGTGCTTCCCCAGGTGCACTAGCAGGAAGCTGAATTGGAAATGGAGCATCCAGGATATGTACTGGTACCCTTAGAGGATGCCAGCACCGCAGGCAGTGGCTTAACCCACTGAACAAAAATGCTGGCCCTGAGGAAAGCCATTTAACATAGGCATGGAATGGATTATTCATATAACATTCCCCAGCATGTTTGGCCTCCCTGACTTTGAATCTCTCAATCCATCTACCTATATTACAATATGTATCTAGTGATAATGTTAAACCTTTCGATTTTTCTCTAATAATTTATTTTGATATTTACTGAGTGCTTCCTAAATGTGCAGCAGTGTGATAGTCACTGAGTGGGTAGTCAAAGAGATAGATTACTATTCTATCAAGTTTATAATGTTGGTGTGGGATCCTGTAATTCATGAACAGCTGTGTTTGGGAAACTGGAATTCACAAACATTTTCGGGATAAAACGGTGGAAAGGCAGACAAGGAGAACTTGAATGAATTGGTGTGGTCAGATCAAGTTTGCTTATGTAGCTAAGCAACCATAGGAGTCTCACAACCTTCCAGTTCTTTGTTTCATCAAGTCGGAAAAGCTGGCTCAGTGTTTCCAACAATGTGTCACGTAAACCACAGCCAACAGCGACAGGATTCCAACTCTCTGGGTAAACAGTTAAAACATAAACATAGTGCTTAATCTCCTTTCCCTCATGTGTAAAATGAAGGGTTAAACTACTGTCTAAGATCCTTCCTTGTCTGACAGGCTGTAATTCCATAATTGCAGTTATTATTTTTAAAAATGTTAATGACTCTGAATAAACCAGTTAGCATCATGCAGCTTTGATTAGCTATGCATGTCATAATATTTTGGTGGGGTAGCAATCTCCAAGTTGTCTGACAAGTGTTTATAAATCATTATTCGGGGCCGGTACTGTGGCTTAGCAGGTAAAACCTTTGCCTGTGGTGCCAGCATTCCATATGGGCACTGGTACAAATCTCAGCTGCTTCACTTCTGGTCCAGCTCCCTGTTAATGTGCCTGGAAAACAGTGGAGAATGGCCCAAGTACTTGGGCCTCTGAATCATGTGGGAGACCCAGAAGAAGCTCCTAGCTCCTGCCTTTGGATCTGCCCAGCTCTGGCCATTGTAACCATTTGGGGAGTGAAACAGTGGACAGAAGAACTCTCTCTCTCTCCCTCTCTATCTCTGCCTCACTCTCTCTCTCTTTAACTCTGTCTTTCAAACAAATAAGTAAATATTTAAAATAAAACAAATAATTTGCATGAACGTCCTCATAACCACATCAAGTTACTGTACTAGGACTTTCCTTCTTCTGTTCCCTCTGTCTCGGTCCTTCTTGAAGGAATTGTCCACATGATAGCTGCTCTTCATCAGCCTTGCTGCTACTCTTCCCAGTTGAACTTTCTTCCCATAGCAGACACTGTCACTTGGCTGCTCAGATTTCCCTGCTCTTACCACAGTGCATATCAGCTTCCTCATACCTTTGCAATAATTTTTTTCAGACAGCCAAATTCTGCTCTGTTGGGGCATATGCCAGGCCAAAATAGTGGAGGATTAGCATAACCTGTAGTAATTATGAATCATCAGTTAATATCTGACTGCAATTGGCATATAAGTACCCCAGTTTCCTCACTTCCCAAGCAGAACTCAAGAGTCCTGTGGTCTCTACCAGTCCAAGAGTTTCTGAGTGAGCCTGAGCTCCAGGTGCCCACAATGACAACTTGCTCTATAATGCATCCTTTATTCCTGTGTTCCCTTCTCTATTTCAATTCTCCACTCCTATAGCAGTGTTTTCTAGAATTATTTCTTGAATATACTACTTGAAAATCCTTGTCCTGGGCCCACTCTTAGAGATCCAAATGAACGTACACCTCCTCTTCCAATGTGCTGAGACAATTCCTCCAATTTCTTTCTTTTTTTTTTTTTGACAGGCAGAGTGGACAGTGAGAGAGACAGAGAGAAAGGTTTTCCTTTTGCCGTTGGTTCACCCTCCAATGGCCGCAGCGGCCGGCGTACCACACTGATCCGAAGGCAGGAGCCAGTTGCTTATCCTGGTCTCCCATGGGGTGCAGGGCCCAAGCACTTGGGCCATCCTCCACTGCACTCCTGGGCCACAGCAGAGAGCTGGCCTGGAAGAGGGGCAACCAGGACAGAATCTGGCGCCCTGACCAGGACTAGAACCAAGTGTGACTGCGCCGCAAGGCGGAGGATTAGCCTATTGAGCTGCAGCGCCGGCAATTCCTCCAATTTCTGCAAGTGACTCCATCTCTAGAACTAGTGGCCATGGTTCCCCATTTAACATCCCTTCCTTTAACATCCCTGCATGCTCTCAGTTCTCCTTCTGTGTCTCTGATGGCCCACGTTCTGCCTCCTCGCCTCACTCCTTTTTCTCCCCTCACGTCTAAAATTCTCTGACATTTTGTCCCAGGAACACTTCTCTCTGTTTCTCTCAACAGTCTTGCTTGGCAATGCCACTTACTGCCATGGTGTGAATCAAGTGTGTATGTGTAAATCACTGTGTATTCAACTTTTAGTTTCCTCATCACTTTGCCTCTTTTTCATTTGGGTAACTGACTTCCATGGACTTTATCATTTTCTAATATTCAATTTTTTTGATTCTTGAGCTTCATTAATCATAGTTTTGTCCCTTTCAGTTCTCTTACTGTCACTCCCAATTTACCCACTTTTCTATTTCATTGATATTCCATTTTTAAAAGTGCTCCCTTTATCTCTCTCTACCCCATCACCATCCGAGTCTGAATGTTGCTTAAGAACATGACTCAGTTTGTGCTACCAAGATCCATTCTCTCCTTCCTGGCCCTGCCCCCAGCACTGCCCAGAAATCATTGCGTATTCTCCATGCACTCCCTCTCTTATTGCCATTAGTAGTGTTCAAACTTTTACCTCCCTTGAAGACTCCACCTTATCACCTCTTCCTTCACTTCAGCACCGACCTTGCCTCTTACTCCTCCAAAATAATCATGACTGCTAAGTGGATATTATCACCACACCCTGTGTACCAACAGAGCAGACTTCATCCAGTTTTCTCCCTTTAATCTCAGATTGTGGAGAGTGAATCCCGATTGCTTAGGTGAATCCCTTCACCTTTCAACAGAACCCAGCTAACCAAAAGATGAGTGAAAATGAAGAATTTCAGACCAAAGAAATTTTTGTAAAATGACATATAATGAAATTAGAAGCAATTTTAAGATAGAACTTATGCAAGCCATGCTTGCATGGTTACAAGTAGAAGGTTAATATTTACATGTGTGGTATAGCACAAAAATAGCTACACACCTAAGAAACACTGGGGTGTGGAAGCAGGGGAGGTGAGAGAAAGGGTTGGGGTGCTGATTTCTCCTTCTTGTAATCAATGAGTATCAATCTCACTAAAATAGAAATATGTAATTAAATAAAACATGATTAAATATATATTATCTATTATTTTTTATAAAATGTATAATCACAAACTCCTATTTTTTCTAATTTTAGGAAGATCTATGAGGACATATCATCTCTTTTGTATGACAAATTTATTTAAAGTTTAGCAATTTCCTTTGTTTTTTGATATCCTATTCTGTTCAATTTTATAATAATGAATAATTAAAAACTTAAAATGGCATGTCTGATGTGATCCGTATAAAACAATCTACCCATAACTGTTGTTTCTATACTTATTCTTACAGAAATATCTCCAATAAAGTTTATCTAATTCTGGTAGTGGTTATTTCTTTTTTTTAAAAAAAGATTTATTTATTCATTTGAAAGTCAGAGTTACACAGAGAAGGGGAAACAGAGAGAGAGAGAGAGAGAGAGAGAGAGAGAGAGAGAGAGAGTTCTTCCATCTGCTGGTTCATTCCCCCATTTGACCACAACTGCCCGAGCTGCGTTGATCTGAAACCAGGAGTCAGGAGCTTCCAAGTGGGTGCACGGGCCCAAGGACTTGGCCATCCTCTACTGCTTTCCCAGGCCATAACAGAGAGCTGGGTTGGAAGTGCAGCAGCCAGGACTCACACCAGCACCCATTTGGGATGCCGGCACTGCAGGTGGTGGCTTTACCTGCTATGCCACAGCACTGGCCCCAAGTGGTAATTTCTTACTGAGAAAATTTTGGTTAATTAATAAAGTGCTTGCTGCTAGAGCTTTTATATATATATAAAACATATATATATATATATATATATAACTTGCTACTTTTAAAAATAATGAGAAGGTTTGATTTTGGAAAAAACAAGAAAGCTATTATATTTTTCCTATGATTAGGGCTTCTTAATTATCTGGAGTTATTTAACTTGATTATTTCCACTCATGGAATTCACAAGTGCTACAATACTAAGAGTATCACCCTTACAAGGAGATATTTACCATTTCACAAATGAAAGAATTCAGCTTGTTTGCACAGATATTTGAAAAGATTTATGTATTTATTTGAAAGGGGGGAAAGGAAAAGAGAGAGAGAGAGAGAGAGAGAGAGATAACTTCCATACATTGATTTACTTCTCAAATGCTTCCAACAGCCAGGGCTGGGCCAGTCTGAAGCCAGGAGCTGGGAACTCCATCTGTGTTTCCCACATGGGTGGCAGGGGCTCAAGTACTTGGGACATCATTCACTGCTTCCCCGGTGCCTTAGAGGGAAGCTGGGTTGGAAATGGTAGTGGTACTTGTTCCTAGCTTTCTGATATGGGACACAGGTTTCCCAAGGGGCAACTTAACTTGCTTTCCCACAACACCCACCCTTGTTTGCTTAAATATTAAAAAGAAAGATGCTCAATTGTCTGCTCAATGTAATTCCAACATAAGTTGGATCGTTCATTCAACAAGTATTCATGGTAGGCTTAGTTTTGTCAGGTACTGTGTTTGCATAGAAAGCAAAACCGACAAATCTCCTTACCTTCACCTTATATTAAAACTCTAGAAGAATGAAACCCAAGCATTCCAGGCCACAACTGTGTTCCCTAATGACATTATAACACCTTGCATATGTTTTAAACCTAAGTGACTATCTTCATGTTCTTGATGTCCCCAGATATGTTATTCACTCTTTTTTAAATTCTTTTTCCCTTGATATAAAATGAATATTAAATGAATCTATTTAGGAAAAAACAGAACAATTGGATATTTATAGAAGGTAATGTCACATTTATTTATTTTTTAAAGGATTATTTTATTTATTTTGAAAGGCAGAGGAGATACAGAGAAAAGAAGTAGAGCCAGAGAGAGAGAGACAGAGAGGTCTTCCATTCCACTGGTACACTCTTGGCTCTGAAGCCAAGAGCCAGGTGCTTCTTCCAGGTCTCCCACACGGGTGTAGCGGCCCAAGGAGTTGAGCCATATTCTACTGCTTTCCCAGGCCATAGCAGAGAGCTAGATCAGAAGAGGAGCAGCCAGGACTAGAACCAGCACCCATATGGGATGTCAGCGCTGCAGGCTGGGGCTTTAACCCACTGTGCCACAGCGCTAGCCCCAGTAATGTCAAATTTAAACTTGTAACTAAAGAGTAACCCAGGATCCTACAGTTCCTACAGTTTTCTTCTTGGTCTTATCAAATTTCTAATTGAAAAACTTCAATATCCTGTAACAGGGGCCAGCATTGTGGCAGAGCAGGTTAAGTGGTTGACTGTGATGCTGGCATCCCATGTCAGAGTGGTAGTTAGAATCTTGGCTACTCTGCTTCTGATACAGTTCCCTGCTAAAATACCTGGGAAAGCAGCAGATGGCCCAAGTACTTGAGCTCTTGCCTCTCTTTAATGGGGACCCTGATGGAGTTTCAGTCTCTTAGCTTCAGCCTGGCCCAGCCCCAGCAACTGCAGCTGTCTGGGGGATGAACCAGCAGATGAAAGACTTCTTTCCCTCTTTATCTTTCCCTCCCTCTCTTTCACTCTTTTGAATAGATAAAATAAATCTTAAAAAATATTATAACATTCACAAGTCTATTTTTATTTTTTTATTTTGCTATACATCTGAAAATTAAGATTTTGTGTCATTATACTCTTTCAACCTAAGAGTTTGTTGTATTCAATTATTTCATCAGAAAATTTCAGCACATCGCAACACTATACAAGAAATCACAGCCAAATTAGCTTTAGGGCCAAAACCAATTTGCTGCAGCACTTTAATTCTTTTGGTATATTATCACCTAGAAACCACCCATTTTGTTTAGGACCAAAGTGTGAACTCAGATGTAATTTCTTAACTCCAACCATTTGCGGGATTTAGTCAGAAAATGGGCTTTAGCTACAACAAATACATCTTAATAAAAAAAAAAATGTCAAATGGTAACTCCTGCTTTTGGGCTGCCCTGAAATTACTTGGATCTCAAATAATAATCCATAAATTCAAGAGTCTGTTTTGGAAATGTGGATGTTAGCTCATATATAAAATGATACTACTGCTGCAGTCAGGAGAAAAAGTTTGAGCTTCAGTTTTCATGTTTTACTCTTAAAGTTTAACTTCTTGGAGCACTTAGAATTGAACATACAATTATTTCAAACCTAACTATAGCATCACTCTCCAATGTGCTATAACATTATGATCTACAGCTAATAAGACCTTTTGAAATAGAAATTGATTTTCAGCTATTCATTCAGTTGAGAAATAGAGATGTAATTTCCCTCCCTTCTTTTGTGTTTTGATTAGATTTTAACTGCAGATGTTATTTTTCCAGCTCAGAGTTTATCCTTTCTACTCCTGATAATTTCTAAGTTGAAGATTTTAGGGAACCATAGAAGCATGCCAGTCACCTACTTTCTGGTTGCCACTTACTTTGCTACTTCCTAGCTGAGTTATTGACAGTAGAGCGATGGATCCCACAGGGATAGTATCTTGAAAAATAGTTCTCCCAGAACCTTCTCTCTGAGTTCCTGACCAAATTACCAGTTTGTGGCATCAGTCAAGAAACACATATTGAGTGCCTGTTATGTAGTAGGCATATTGATTTCTAGTGGGAGGAACTGAATGCTGAATGAGATTCATATTTTTGCTAGAGAGGACAAATCACAAATACTTGACAAGCTGGTTGACAGTATGAGATGAAAATACAACAGCTTTCACAAGACTTTGAAAGATTATTTTTGCTGTGATTTGATGTGCTTTGGTTGCAAGGTGTAGAAATTCACTCCACAACATAAGAAAAGGAATGTTTATTTACAGTGTATTAATTTGAGCAATGCATGTTGCTTTAAAGATAAACTCCTTAGTCTCGGTAATATAATACCATTTTATTTTTCAAGTGAGATATTTTAAGTCAGGAATCAGGGATTTAGACACCTTTCATCTTGTGATTCTGCATCGTTAGCAATTTTTTTCCAAAGTTATTGTTCTAAACCACAGAAAAGAGAAGAATATGGAGAATCAATCAAAGCTAACTTTTATAGATCACTCATGGGAAAAGTATTCATTACATCTACTCCTATTACATGGACAAAAATCACATGACCATGTTATCTACATTGCAGGGTGGAAAATGCAGTTTTGTTGTAGCTCATGAAGAAGGGGAAATGAAACTGATGACTTAAGTCTTCAGTCTCTATCACAAGTAATTTCTGCTGTAAAGTTTGGCTAGAAAATGTTTAGGAACTCGGACGAAATGTTTGAGGCTCCCTGTGGTCTAAATGGATTCCATTCTCTATATCAACTGGTCAAATTTCCTATGGGAGCCTGTATGATTGGCTGAGAAAATTATAATGCTCTGTATTAAGTTAAATCCACTGAATTGTTTGGGCCATATCATTTTATGGACCTTGGCTATCCCATGGATGAGTTATTATTGGGTTAGGTATGGATTCATCATCCAATCAGTTATCACTATTGCAAAAGACAACCATGAGTGCTTTCCAGGAAAAGTGTTGCTAGGCTACTGCCTTATTATTACCGCTACCAGTAATAGGTATTTTATTCTATGCACTTAGCATTATGCCCAGAATCTTAAGAGCATGAGAATATTTTTCACAATCACTGTATTTTATTAACAATTTTCAGAAGACAATGAGTCTCTGATTTAGCAAGCCAGCCAATTTTCCAGCATTATCTAACTCCAAATTCCATCATCTTTAACTTTTAGCATTACGGTTGCTAGTTTCCTTCAGAGAAGAATTTGGAGTAGCAAGTGTTGTTGATAGATCTGACTGGAGAAAGGAAGAGATTACATGGAACTGAAGTTCCAAATGAGTGGCGAACATTCTGGTGTAAGTCAACCAGTGCGGGGAGGGGCTTAACAGATGAGCTTGGACTTGATCTATGGCATAAAATATTAAGTTGGGGTCTAACAGGGGTCCATAGCAGCTATGTCTGGGGAAGGAAGATTACATGCTGCTATTTCCCCATGGCTACCATGGTAGTAGAACTTGTGGTTCCAGAAGAACTGTCCACCAAGGGCTTCTTAGATGGGCGTCTTTTTTTGGAAATACTTAGGATCAAATCTATGCCTTGTTTTTTCTCTTTTATTCCTCTAATACATGCCAATCTTTACCTGAAGAGGTATTGGATAGGTGATGGGGTGGTGTGTGATACTGCTAGCGAACTCTTATTTTAACTGAAAATGAACCACATGATGGAGTGAAAGTAAAATTAGGCAATCGTGTTCCAATATTGTTGTGACATTAAAGGCATCATTAACCATGTGGGAATAGATATTCAAAATATATCTGACAAAGTTACTACCCACAATAGGTAAAGAAATCCTGAACATAGAAAATGAAGAAGGAAAAACACAAAAGAAAACATTTTCAGGGCAAAAGTACAAAAAAAAAAAATACTGCATAGAAGAGAATACTCAACTTATGAATATGCATATGAACAGGCATTCAGTTTTAATGAATCACCTTGGAAATTCAAATTAAATCAGAGTGAGACACTACTACATACCCACCAGAACAGCTAATAGAAAACAGGTGTAAAATATCAAGCATTGGTGAGAACATGGAGCAACCGGAACTCTCACATTCTGCTGGTGGGAATGCAAATTGCCATAACTACTTGGGAAACTGTGTGGCAGTTATTCTGTAGCTGGCACAATTCTGTGATGGCCCCCAAAATTTCTGCTCCCTGCTAAATGCAGATAATGTGGGTGGGACTGTGCATAGGATGGGTTTAATTTCTGTGTTTAGAGATTATCAAATGTAATTAAGGTCCTCAATCAGTTGGCTTTGAGTTAATCAGAAGGGGAAATGATCTTGGTGGGCCTATCCTTATCAGGTGAGCCCTCAAAAGTGACTGAGTCCTTCCTTCAAGAAGAGATTTGAAGGGCAAGCGGGTGAGAGAATCTCAGGAGAGGATCATGTGGTGAGGTCATGACAATGGCCTCCAGGAATGGAGAGTGGTCTTGTCCCAGCAGCCAGCAGAAAAAATGGAGACTTCTAAAGCTAAAAGGAACTGGATTCTTCTAAAAACTGGGATCAGCATGGGAGTGGACTATTCTCCTGGTCATGTCTCCAGGACAAAGCAGCCTGGTACCTTGATGTCTGCATCTGAGGACTTGAGTGGAGAATCCAAGACATATGTGGCAGATTCCTTACTTACAAAAGCCTTCAGTTACCAAGTTTGTGTGGTTTCAGGCCACTCAGTTTGTAGCGACTTGTTACACAGCCATAGAAAACTGATGCAGCCTTCAATAGCTGAATGCATGCATATACATTTACTCAGCAATTCCACTTCCAGGAATTCCTAACAGAAAGGGATACATGGGGCTGGCACTGTGGCATAGGGGGTTAAGTCGCCATCTGTAGTGCCAGCATCCCATATGGGCGCCAGTTCAACTCCTGGCTGCTCCACTTTCCAGCTCCCTGATTATGTGCCCGCAAAAGCAGTGAGAGATGGCCCAAGCACTTGGGCCTCTACACCCATATGGGAGATCCGGATGAAGCTCCTGGCTCCTGGCCTCAGCCTGACCTAGCCCTGGGCCATTTCAGCCATTTGGTGAGTAAATCAGGTGATGGACGATTCTCTCTCTCTCTATTTCTGTAATTCTTTCAAATAAATATTTTTAATAAAGAAGGGCATATGTGTGTTAATCAAAATGCATATACAGCCATCTCTCAGTACCTAAGCGCCTCGGTTCCAGCACTCCCGGAATACCAAATCCATAGATGCTCAGGTCCTTTCTATAAAACGGTGTTGGACATGCATATCATCCATGCACATCCTCCTGTGTATTTTACATCACCTCTAGATTATTTATAATACTTAATATAATGCAAATTCTATAACAGCCATTGTTATACTGTATTATATGGGGAATAATGACAAGAAAAAGTGTGTACATTCAGTACAGAGGCATTTTTTTCCCCAAATATTGTCAACATTTGGTTAAATCCAGAGGCAGAGCTCCCAGACATGGAGGGCTGACCGTACTTCTATATCAACAAAAGCAATATTTATAAAAGCCAAATCCTGAAAACCACCCATGAGCAAGAGGGGGCCTTGTGGGACGCTGATAACATTTTATTTATTGGCTTGGGTGTGGTTTGTGAAAATCGATACTATACTATACTATTGATACTATACTTCCATAAAAGTGAAGTGATCAGAAATTCACTGTCATTACCTGGTAGTATAATTATAACTTGACCGTTACAGAATTTAAAGATTCCTGGGGCCAGCATTATATTGCAACAGTTAAAGCTGCCACCTGCCATGCTGGCATCCCATATGTGTGCAGGTTCGAGTCCTGACTGTTCCACTTTCCATCCAGTTCCCTGATAATGTGCCTGAGAAAGCACTGGAAGATGGCCCAAGTGTTTGGACCCCTGCCAAGCTGTAGCAGACCTGGGTGGAACGAGCTGTAGGAGGCATGGCCCAGCCTTAACTGTCGTGGCCATTTGGGAAGTGAACCAGCAGATGGAAGATCAATCTCTTTCTCTCACTCTCTAACTCTGCTTTTCAAATAAATAAATAAATAAATATTTTAAAAAATTTGCACACATGCAAAAATGGTTACATGATTTTATTTGAATAAACATCCCAGGCACAGTCCTCTGTAAATAAAGAGATACAGCTGACAATAATAAAATGAAAACACCCAACTGTCAGGTTTTTATTTTGCCTTAACTTTTATTTTTTCTGACTCAATTTTTAAGAGATTTATTTATTTGAAAGGAAAAGTTAGAGAAAGAAGGAGAGAGAGAGAGAATCTTTCATCTGCTGGTTCGCTCCCCAGATGACTGCAACAGCTGGAGCTGGGCCAAGCTGAAGCCAGAAGCCAGGAGCTTCTTCCAGGTCTCTCATATGAGTGCAAAGGCCCAAAGACTTGGGTCATCTTCCTCTGCTTTCTCAGGCTATTAGCAGGGATCTGGATGGAAGGTGGAGCAGCTGGGACATGAACCAGCAGCCATATGAAATGCTAGCATCACAGGTAGCGGCTTAACCCCCTATACCAGAACACCGACCCCGACCCAATTCTTAATTGATTTTTTGGCCAATTTTCAATACAACACTTCAACAAATAATTTTTGTTTTATGCTTTAGCGGAATTAAAATTAGTAGCACACTGAGGATTTTATGGCACTCTGTGCAGTAACAAATCTGTGATTTTTGTAAATTTACTCACTTCCCTCAATATATGTTTCTTGTCGGACGGACAAGAGTTATTTGGGCCAGGGCCAGGTCATGACAAAATAGAAAACTTCAATCTGCACATACTATTTTTGGGTAAATAAATTTATAGGTATTTTTACTGTGTTTTAGAGAGGAAAGATAAAGTTTTTTGTTCATAGTCTTGGACAAATCAAACAATCAGATGATTAACAAATATTTATTGATCAGCTCATATGCAGATAACCACATTATACATGAGGCTATAAAAACGTCACCTATCCTTTCTCCTCTTGGGAAGATGTGTAGCCAACTTCAAGAAGAACATACACATAAACATTGCCTAATGATATATGTTCCCTTGTTAATAACAAATAAATGGCAAATCTAGAAAAAAAGTAAAAAGAAAGTTAAAATATCAGAATTCCAAAATGGTGCATTCAGAGCAGCCAGGGAAGGCTTGCTGGAGGGGGCATGATGAGGTGAAACATTCCCTTAAGTCAAGTGCATTTGATTTTAAATCTGAACTTTTTCACTTACCAGATATGAACAGTTACTTAACCTCTTGGGGCTGTAAGAGTTTCAGCTGAGAAATGGGAGTGATGCAGTCATTTCTGTCACAGGCTTTTGAGACTAGTGCGAAGTAATACGGAAAAATAGCGGGTTCACCTGACTAGCATTGCCAACCCTTCCTAGGGGTGAATAAATGATCACTGCAAGTCTTTGGTGTCTGACACGGCGCATGGGGGGTGAGGAGGAGTAGGGATGCTGGTCGATGTCATAGTAAGGAAAGGGAAGGACGCATTGGGGGTCTGAAATGCAAAACAAGTGACAAATGTTTGGGAAGCCTGGACTAATAAATACAGCTAAGGACGTTTCCTTAACAGCTGGCAAGCAAAGTCATGTAATAGTTCCGGAGAGGAAACCAGAGAGCCCCCTCACATTCCCTTTTCCAGTGGAGAGGTAATACCTATACTAACTTGCCCATGTATGTGAAATGACTGAGGTGAGCAGTGGAGCATATGAGCTTTTGTAGCGCACACTTTCTCTGTTGGTCCCCCACGAGTTTGGTCCATAAGAATCAAGGGAGGTTTGGGGCTCCAGGTCTTGAAGGGTAGGCAGGAGATGGGTCCAAAGGAGGAAGAAGAGGGTTTATCTTTTTTTTTTTTTTTTGGACAGGCAGAGTTAAACAGTGTGAGAGAGAGACAGAGAGAAAGGTCTTCCTTCCGTTGGTTCACCCCCAAATGGCTGCTGTGGCCGGCGCTGCGCTGATCCGATGGCAGGAGCCAGGTGCTTCCTCCTGGTCTTCCATGCGGGTGCAGGGCCCAAGCACTTGGGCCATCCTCCACTGCCCTCCCGGGCCACAGCAGAGAGCTGCACTGGAAGAGGAGCAACCGGGACAGAATCCGGCACCCCAACAGGGACTAGAACCCAGGGCACCTGTGTTGCAGGTGGAGGATTAGCCTAGTGAGCCGCGGTGCCAGTCGAGGGTTTATCTTGACACGTGTCAGTTACACCCTGCAGACTCATCAGGTGAGAGTATCTCGTCAGACTGTTAACTTCACCAGATTTAGCTAAAAGGTACTGCCTGTGGGGCTATGGAGACAGGAGGAGAGAGATGGCAAGGAAAAAAAAAACATTTCTCCCAGATTTGAGTATGATGCAGAGGGCTCCTCTCCAAGAAAAAATGGGAGAGAAAGAGGCCTGTTTATCTAATTTCACTCCAAGGTACAAGCTTCAGGGAATTTCAAGATCAGTGTATCAAAATGATTGAAATGCTGTCTCTATACCACCATCCTCAAAACCATGAATTCCTCATTAATCTGCTTATTCCTACAAGGACCAGTAAACAATCTCCTAGAGAATTAATAAGTAAAGGCATTATCATTCTCAACTACACTAAGATTTGATCAAGTTTCTGAGGTCTGATTCTTAGGGTAACTTGCAAAGGGAGAAGCAAACAGGAGATAAAACGACCGATGGCAATATTTGCCCACACTAGGTGAAGATGGGTGGCAACGAGAGGGGGCCACAAGTATTTTTTGCACCAGCTGCAACCCCATACACGCAAGAATTAAATAACTCAAGGCCATATCCGTTCTCGGCATATCCTAATGCCCAGCATACCTGCCAGCACCTGGCTCGCTGTGTACCAAGCAGAAAAAAAGAACACGGGTTCACCTCTGAAAAATCAGGTTTTTAAATCCTTGCCTATTTTGACCTTGGGCTTCTGTCTGAACATAGTTCCTCATCTTTCTCCTTCATAGTAGCCCGCTCAGAGTTGTTAAGATCAAGTAAGAACATATGTGAGGACTCCAGCACATAAATGTTTCTACAGCTGTCAGCTAGTAACTATCACTACTGTGTTTCTACCGGTGCCTAGGACCCGGGTCTCGCCAAGTTTGGGATAGGGGAAGAAGGAAGAGTCTGTTCCTTTACCGTGTTGGGGGCGCTCTTGAAGCAGCCCCCAGGCTCTGGGCCGCCGCGGCCGCGGGCTGCTCCCCCCGCAGACGCCCTCTCTCCTCTGCTCCACCCACGCCTCCCTCGAGCAACAAGTTCGCTTCTACGAGACCCGCCCGCGCGCCACAGGCAAACCCGGCGCCTGCTCCGAGCCCACTCGGGGCCGACATCACAGCCTGGCGGGAGAGCCCGCCGCACTTGCGGGGGCCGGCGGGGGCCGGGCGAGCGGCGGGAGGGAGGCGTGGGAAGTCGGACAGAAGAGGGTGATGGGAGCTCCAGACCGTGCGGCCCTTGAGGGCGAAAGCAACCATCAGAAGCGCCCAGCGCTGAAATCCCGCCTCTCCTCTCGGGACCCGGAATTTCGCCGACTTCCACTCAGCCCCTCCCCCCGTATTCAAATTGCGCCCCTCTGTCCATCGTTGTCCCCTGGATCCAGCTTCTGCCCCCTCACCACCACTGCACCCAGCCTGGGCCAGGTCCCCTAAGGACACTCGCGGTCCCCGACACAGATTATTTTGCCGGGAGAGCAGGCAGGTCAGCCACAGCTCCTGGCCAGCGCTCTCCTTCCGAATGTCCGTCCTCCCAGGGTAGGTACCCCGGCGTCTGCCCAGGAGCCCGGAGGCATAGTGGGTTGGGAGCCATCTCTAAACTGCTCAAACAGTTGAACTATTGACAACTTCTGGGAACGGGGATCCCCGCGCTCTTGTGGGAAAGCCAGGCTGGCCGCCCACGCCTCTGGAGGGGACACCTCCACTTATCCGTGGGGGAATCCCACTCGCAGTCCACACTCACCAGGAGCGGAGAACCAGGGAACCAACCGCTAGCGCGCTCCTGGGGGAGTGGGCGGCCGTGGGCGGGGGCGAGGGCGCAGAAGTTCCGCCCTGATTTGGGAAAAGAGACCGTTTCACGCGTCGGAGTCTCCTATACCGGGAGGGAGCGGTTTTTCTCTGGAAAAGAGCGGGGACAGAAGTCATTGGGAGGAAAGTCCTCCCAGCGCGAGGTCGCGGAGGCACAGTCCAAGCTTTGGGCCCGGTGGTTGTGAAACTCTTCCTTCACCGGGTGGTGGGGGAGAGATCCCTGGCGAGGCAGAGGACGCCAAGCCTCACTGTTCTGGGCTCCATCCCTGCGTCCCCAGGCAGCCCGGAGAACTTGGTACCTTGGACAGCAGCCGGGGGCGCCGGGCATCCTTTGAAAGACCTGGCCCTATTTTCGCCACCAAGTCCAAGAGCAATAAATTATTTTGATGACCTTACGAGTGCAGATGAAGGACATTTTAATTACATAACCCGTGAAAGATCACCGGAGGCTATGTCGTGTTCGAGAGCCGATGGCGGAATATCTGCATCGCAGGAGAAAGAGAAAACTTGCAAATCTGCAAGGAGATTGCGCAGGGGCTACCCGTCGTTCGGCAGCGACATGCTAAATGCACGAGAGAGCTTACCTTTCGGACTCCAAAGCCGTGTTCTGCTGCAACTTGGCGAGCTTCTTCCTCTCCCCCTTTATGCAACTCCACAAGAAAATGATTCGTGAAGACTGCTCTCTCGGAGGATGCAAAAACCGTGGCACACAAGAGGAGCCCGGCGGCCGCCTGCCAGCGGGAGATAGAACCACCCTGCATCTCCTTTGGGAGCGGAAAGTAAGGCTCGGAGGCGCGCAGGCTGGTGGAGCAGGGGGACACGGAGGGAAGGTGCAAATAAATATATGTATATATATTTATAGTTTCTTTGCCTTTCTTTAAAATCTTTGTGTGGAGACAGGGTCTTGGGGACCAGCAAATCAAGTGTGCGTTCTCCTCCAGCGCCTGGCTGGAGAGGGAGCCGTGTGGCCCGGCGGCCCGGCTCGCTGGCAGGGGTGCGAGCGTGGGGAGCTGTGTGTACCGGAGAGAAAGAGCGAGTGTACGTCTGTGCTTGATGCTAAATCTGCATTTTCAGCTCCTCCTCGGCTCCAGTTCCCCAGGGGCTGGAGGAGAGCACCAGCCTGGCTGACGTGCGCCCGCCTGCGGCCAATGAGGGCTGCAGGAGCGGCGGGCTCCGCCCTGGGCCGTCCCGGGCCCGCCCCTGCCCGCCCCCGGCCCGGCCCGGCCCGGCCCGGCCGCCTCCGCCCGCGGGGGGCGCCGCGAGCCCGCGCCCCCGCCCCCCCAGCAGCCGGCGCGCTCCTGCAGCTCCGCCCCGGCGGCCGCCGCGCGCCCAGGAAAATCCCCCCAGCTGCAAGCAGGCCGGCGGCGCCCGAGTGATGTCATTGTTTGTGGAAATCTGTACGGCTCTGGAAAGGGAATTACGGAGCGCGCGGCTCCCCAAGGCCCGGAGGGGAGCTGGGGCACCGGCCTCTCCTTGTTTCTCTTCCCTGCTTATTATTTCCCGCTGCAAAACAACTCTCTCTCTCTCTTTCTCTCTCTCTCTCTCTCTCCTCTCTCTCTCTTTCTCTCTCTCACACACACACACACACACACACACACAGGATATTATTTTCTTGCCTGTCCTCTTCCCAATAGCAAATTTTAACCCTGCCCCTCGCCACTTTGGGCAAATCCCCAGGGGAGGTTTGCGCGCCTTCCTGGCACCCAGAGGGTTGGGGAAAGCAGCCCGCTCTGGGCGACTCAAGGGGCGAGGGTTCAGGAAAGAGCTGCAGGTGAGGAGCTAAGGCCGGTGGGCAGCTGATCTGGCCCGGTGCGCACTGGCCCCGGAGCAGACTCCTCCAGGAGCCGGGGCTGCGCTGCCCAGACAGCCCTGGCGGAGACGCGCGAGGGTGGACACGCATGGAGGCGCCTTCACGGGCGTGGGGACTTTGAACTGCACAAGGACAGCGAGGGTGCGAGTTGGTGGAGTTGTCGCTACCGGGCCGAGCCTCGCGCTGAGCGTCCTTGGCGGGACGCGAATGGGGGACCAGTGGCAGGGGTCAGCCAAGTTGCTCCGTCAGGAAACGCGCGCCCACGGTCCGCGCTGTGACGCCGAGGGCCGGCTCCCCTGCTGATGCCAGTGGGGGAGGCTCTGCTATAAGGAAAAAAAGACGCTTGTTTTCAACCAACTCGCATATGGTTGAGTTCCAGAGTGTTTACAGCGATGTGGGTTGCATTGAGTTCCAAAGTTCAGAATCTGCCTTACTGGGATAAGAGGTAAGAGACCTTTGCTCAGAGGCTTAAGTGTGTGCAAGAGAGAGGAGAGGAGAGGAGGGGAGGGAAGGGGAGGGGAGAGAATTTATACCACATCTCACACTTCCATATTTTTTAGAAAGCTTTTATTTAATAAATATAAATTTCAGAAGTACAACTTTTGAATTATAGCGGTTCTTCCCCCCCATTCCCCCTCCCACCCCCAAACCATCCCACCTCCTACTCCCTCTCCCATCCCATTCTTCATTAAGATTCATTTTTAATTATCTTTATATACAGAAGATCAACTCTATGCTAAGTAAAGATTTCAACAATTTGCACCCACACAGACACACAAAGTATAAAGCTCTGTTTGAAGACTTGTCTTACTGTTAATTCTCATAGTACAATACATTAAGGACAGAGAGGACAGAGATCCTTCAAGGGGAGCAAGTGCACAGTGACTCCTGTTGTTGATTTAACAATTGACACTCTTATTTATGATGTCAGTGATCAATCGAGGCTTCACATCTGCATATATATGCAGTCTCCTCCCTTTCCACCGTAGCATGAAGAATTAGGCTCTACACAAGAAAAGCACTCTTGGTAGAAATGAACACTATTTTTTTTTTTTATTCATTTGAAAGGCAGAGTTCCAGAGAGAGGGGCACACACACACACACACACACACACACCCCTTCCATCTGTTGGTTCACTTCCCAAATGGCTGCCAATGGCTGGGGCTGGGCCAGGCTGAAGCCAAGAGCCTGGAACTTCTCTAAGTCTTCCATGTGGGTGGCAGGGCTGTCCTCTGCTGTTTTCCCAGACATATCAGCAGGGAACTGGATCAGAAGTGGAGCAGCCGGGACTCACTCTGTGAACCCATTCTCAATGCCGGGGAGCAAATCTGTTTGCAACTGCTGCTGTCTGCCCAGAGCTCTTTCAAGTACTGTCAAATAAAAATGTGGCACTGCTAGAGATTTTGATGACAACACAAGATATCTGCCATTATTATTTTTATTAGAATTTTTTTTAAAGAAAATTAACCGATATGCTGAGAAGGTGGCCAGTCCAGGGCTAAGGATGCAAGGGACCAGAGCAGAGGCAAGGTTTATGGAAAAGTGTTGATACAAGGGCTCAGCCCAAGTCTGAGTCCCTCAGTTACTACCCAGAGGTTCTCATTTCTGCTGAGATATTTGGCTTTTATCTCCCTATTGGCTCCACACCTTACCCTCGTAGATTCCATCTGTTTGTCTATGGTGCAGAGTTTTCTTACTTGGAGCCCTTCAGCTCTTCCTCCTCGGTTCTCTTACATTTCCTCTGTATTTTGCATCAAAGCACCCAGTTGGTATGAAGCAGTACCACATGGTTCTTCACGCCCTATATTGTCACTTGAGAAAAATGGCAGCAAATGTAAAAATTGCATTAGATAGAGTCACACTCATGGAGAGCATTTCAAAAGCAGTGGCACAGACAGAATCTAAGTCTTTAGAAAAATAGATGTGAAGAACATCAAATAAGTCAATTTAGAAGATTATGGGTATCAGGAACTAGTGCTGCTAATGCAGCTAAATCTCTCTGAAAACCAACATGAAATTACCATCTATTTAGAGAAATTTATTAATTTTTTCTGAAACCACAGAGCAATATTTCATTTCCTAAATAAACTCCAAAGATGAGGTGGTGTTAAATGTTGAATCTTATACTTTGCTATGGTTCATCCCTTCTGAAACTCAAGGTGAAACTGATTACCATGATGGTGGGTATAAGGAGGTGGGACCTTTAAGAGGTGGTAGGGGGTTGGCATTGGGCCCAGTGGTTAACTTTGTGACACCTACATTCCATATCAGAATGCCTGGTTTGAGTTCTGGCTCAGCTATGGATTCCAGCTCCTGCTATTGCACACTCTTGGGAGGCAACGGATGATGATGGCTCAAGTACTTCAGTCCTTGCCACCCAAGTGGGAGACCCAGATGGAATTTCCCATTCCTGGTTTTGGCCTGGCCAAGATCTGGCTGTTGAGGGCATTTGAGGAGTGAACCAGCAGATGGAAGACGTCTGTCTCTCTACCTTTCAAGTAAAAATTTAAAAAAAGAGAAGTGATTCTGCAGAGCCCTCATGCATGGATCAATCTATTCATATATTAATGGGTTACTAGATATCAAGTTACTATGAGTATGGCTTTGTTGTAAAGTTGCGTTCTCTGTATCTTCCTCTTGCTGTTTTGCTATTGATGTCCTCCACCAAGTAATGCTGCAGCGAGAAACTCTTGCAAGATGCCAGGGCTGTGCTTTTGGACCTCGTAGCCTTCACAACCATGAGCCAAATAAACTTCTATTCTATTTTTTTAGAAAGCTTTTATTTAATAAATATAAATTTCAGTAGTACAACTTTTGGATTATAGTGGTTCTTAATGAGCCAAATAAACTTCTATTCTTTATAAATTATCCAGTGTCAGGTATTTTGCTATAGCCATGGAAAATGGACAAAGACACGCATCTTCATTAAAACCATATAAAATTGAGTACACACTAAAACCTGGGCAGCTGATTAAAATAAGTCACTTTTAGTGCTTCACATAGAATAAAACTCATCATAATATTGTCAGGGCAGCATGGCAAATGAAAAGAGATTTTTGTGATGCAAATGCATGCATAAAATGAATTTTTAATGCACAGCAATGTAGTAAGCAAGTAAAGGCAATTTATTGATACACTGGGCTGTTATTTGAAATGCAAATGCACATCCATGTGTGCACAGGCATTACTCTCCCAGTTAGCTATTTCTCCAGCTCCTTTCTCTAAACCAATGGTAACTTTGGAGAAGGAACTTGGAATAGGAAGGGGAACAGCAACATCTAGTCTTGAGGATTGACCCAGAAGCCAGTTGTCAGGAATTCTAACGAAGACTCTACTACCAATGGCCATGTATGCCACTTGGGCCAAACCATTGCACCATGCATAGCCTCTCTCTCTTCATTAGTAAAGAGAGACAGATGGCTTATATGTTGGATTCCAAAACCTATAATTCCAAAAAAGATACAGCAGCCCAGATGCTGATGTGTAAGCCACTGTCAAGAGCTTGAGATACTGGGGACAGTCATACTTTTTTTTGTTGTTGTTAAGATTTATGTATTTATTTGAAAGAGTTACAGAGAGAGAGAGAGAGAGAGAGAGAGAGAAAGAGAGATCTCATCCACTGGTTCATTCTTCAGTGGCTGCAGTGGCTGGGGCTGGGCCACGCCTAAGCCAGGAGCCAGTCTCCCACGTGGGTGGCAGTGGCCCAAGAACTTGTACCATCATGTGCTGCTTTCCCATGTGAATTAGCAGGGAGCTGGATCAGAAGTGGAGAAGCTGGGACTTGAGTCTTCACCTAAATGGGAAGGCAGCATTGCAGGTGGCAGATAACCCCCTGGGGAAGTCACATTTTTTGAAGGCATTGTGGTGGCCAGCAGACTTACTTTTGTTTTTGTAGCCTCTCCCAAACTGCCTCATATTTACTGACTTTGTGGATTGTAGAAAACAATAACTTGCACAAACAGATTGATACTGAGTCCCAGAAATGAAGGCCATCAGAATCCTGAAATTCTTTCAGTTTATTTGCACTCATGTGTTTAGTGGCGACTTGGGTTGTTTGGTTCTGGTTCAGGTATGCCACAGACTCTCATGTTCACTTTGAAGATACTGCCTTGCAAAGACTAGGGAATTCTCATTTTGTTATTGCATAACTATAACTTAATAAAGCTAGGAGCAATGCAAAGCTCCTAAACCACCCAAGTCATGCTTGGGATTCTCCCATTCAGATGGACATCTAATCAGTGAACTTAGGCTGTACATTGAGCAGAACAGAGTAAGTTGCAAACAGCTCTAGGCAGAGGCTGTCAGATCTTTGAAAACAATTTGGACTGTTAGGGAAATGATCAAAAAAATTTTTTTTTGCTGTAGGGGAATAAGATGCACAGCTGACAGTCTTAATTTAAAATTACAGCTTGTGCAAAGTCAGATTGGGCTTCTCCTTTTTCTGCTATATTCATTTTGAGAGCTTAATTATTTATTTATAAATATTTATTTGTATTTATTTGAGAGACAGCATGAGAGAGAGAGAGAGAGAGAGAGAGAGAGAGAGAGAGAGAGATCTTCTATCTTCTGGTTCACTCCCCAAATGGCTGCAGTGTCCGGAGCTGCACCAATCTGAAGCCAGGAGCCAGGAGCTTCTTCCGGGTCTCCCAGGCAGGTGCAGGTGCCCAAGGACTTGGGCCATCTTCCACTGCTTTTCCTATCAGGAGCAGAGCTGAGTTTGGAACCCAGGTGCTCTGATATGGGATGAGTGTGTCCCAAGCTGCCCCAAAGCCTGTCCCTATTGTCTTTTCCCCCCACAGGTATGAACGTTTCCAGTGATGGATGAGTGGGAAAGACAAAGCTCCGTTCTCTAGGGCCTTCCACGGGCCAGCTTCATACCTGTGTGTGCTAACATCCTCCGACTCGGGGAGGAAAGAGACTTGACCTCCATTGACTGTGAAGGAAGAGAGAAAAGGCTCTTTCTCGGGTCACAGCAGGAGTCTAACAGTTTGGAGGGGAAACCGTGCATCTTAGTTTTACCAAACCACTGCCGCCGGAGACTCAGCTTCCCCTTCCACTCTGAATGCAGGCCCGAGGTAGGGGGTGAGCACTTCCCAAGCTTCTGTTGTCAGTGAGCCCTCATTAGTCACTGCAGGTGTCTTTTTGGTTCTTGTTTTTTAAAATATTTATTTATTTATTTGAAAGTCAGAGTGAGAGAGAGAGAGAGAGAGAGAGAGAGAGAGAGAGAGAGACTGAATGAGAGCGAGCTTCCATCTGCTGATTCACTCCCGAAATGGCTGCAACAGCCAGCGCTGGGCCAGGAGCAAGGAGCTTCTTCTAGGTCTCCCACATGGGTAGCAGGAGTCTAAGCACTTGGGCCGTTTTCTATTGCTTCCCTAGGTCATAGCAGAGAACTGGATTGGAAGAAGAGCAGCTGAGACTATAACCAATGCCTATATGGGAGGCCTGTGCCTCAGGCGGTGGCCTCATTCTTAGAACTTCGAATGAAGTAATGATACCTTCCTTGGATGGCAGCAGTTCTCTATTATCGCATTGTACTATTGACTCTTTCAAGCAGGTCCTTCCTAATGACCCGAGCTTCCCTGACCCCTCCATCCCAGCCTTTTCCCAGGTTTCCTGAAATAACCTTAGCTCCTTATAGATTTCTGCTAAATTTTGGTCCTAACATTGATGACTGTTTTTCTTTCTGCAGCTAGTTCTTACATTTTTAGATCTCACCTTATTTTCCTGTGGTATTTACACTCTTGTTTCTATAACTTAAAAATTCAGATGGTGGGAAATTTCAACTGTTTCCTCAGTGCAAATTCGTTCACTTTTTCTATATTATTGGCATTTAATTGTCCTACCTCCAATTCCTATAGCTTTCACTGACTTACAGCTTTTTCACCTATATGTTTTCCCATCAATTGGAAATTCTTTACTGACTTGTTATCTAAGCTACCTTTAATCAGTATAGTAGGGAGTTTCATCAGGTGCCTCATTATTATCAAGGAATTGAATCTAGAGTGCTTTGGGTCATATTCATTTTGTTACTTCATCAACAAGGCATCAAATTTACTCTTACTAATTGATTCTTTCTTTGTAAACAGAAGCTATTCCTTGCCTTCTTATTTTCCAGGACAGTGAAAACTTACTTTTTGTGCTAATTTAGGTTTTATTATTTTGATAGTGCTTGAAGTAGCTAAACAATGAGGAACAAGGGCCCTTTAAATCTTCTTTTGAAAATTAGAAACACATTGCTATTCACTATCTTTAGATTCCTCCCCAGCTCTACAGGACTACAAAATAATGTTTGCTCACTTGGAAAATTAATTAGTTATTTCTCAGGGCTTATTGGAACATTGCTTATTGTCTGTTGAAAGTGATTATCTATTCATGAATTCTCTACCTTGTGTTATTTCCCTTTTCATGGTCTTTAAAAACATACAGTGAATCTTCCCCAATTCACTTTTTGAATGATTATGGAAATTATCTTCAAGAAGGGGGATTCTTTTGTACCTCTCAAACTTCCTATAATATAGGAATAATTCAGAGAGAACAAAGCACATGGTTTGTTAGCAAATAAAAACTGGAATTTTAAATGATAAAAGTTTTAGGTGCAAAACAAAAAGTTCAAATATTAATAGATATATACTAGTTCTATAAGGTCAACTTTGCCCACTGTAGTGAAACAAAGGAGTCAAGGAAAGTCTTAAGTTTGACTTTCATGCTTTGGGTAATTGTACACTATTTAGTATTAATTTAGACAATCTAGCCTAAGTAAAGAAATTGATGTATAATTTCATTACACATATTGAAAAAAGTTATAAATGTATAACTGTGTCCTCCAATATACTGCTTTCTATTCTTTTGAAGATATTCTATGCTTTCATCATTTGAAGAAACATGGCATGGTCTATTTTTAGGAAACTTCATCACCCAATATCTTTTTTATCTCCTTATGATACAGGAGAGAATGAACCAGAAAGCAGATCCTTACAGGCACATTTTTCTAGAGCTATTCACCCAACACAACCTTTGTAGATTTATTTTCTCTTTTCAAATCGTACAATCAAGAGATCATAATTCACAGAGGATCTAATCACAGTCCTCAATTTCTGATGACATACTCCACTCCGCATTAATTTATGTCAGCGTTTATCAGTGGTATCCAGCTTGCAGATACATTTTATTTATTTATTTATTTGAGAGGCAGAGAGAGAGAGAGAGAGAGAGAGAGAGATTCTGTCTGCTGGTTCACTCCCGAAATGGCCAAAATGGATGGAGCTGGGCAGATCCGAAGCCAGGAGCTTCCATGTGGGTGCAGGGGCCCAAATACTTGGGCCATCTTCCACTGCCTTCCCAGGCCATTAGCAGATAGCAGAGAGCTGGATTGGAAAAGGAGCAGCTGGGACATGAACCGGTGCCCATATAGGATGTTGGCTCTGAAGGCGGAAGCTTAACCTGCTATGCCTCAGCTCCAGCCCCACAGATTTGTTTAAAATGGATCACAGTGTTAATAAAAACAGTAATAATCCTTTAAAATTAATCATTTCTCAGAGAAATTCAGATGTGGCTTCTTTTGGATTAACCAAGGATTTGATAATGTATTCACAATTTAGCTAGTGTTAGTGGCTGCCATTCTCTCTTCCCATGTAATAGTGTCTGAGCTGACCATTTTGTTAGAATTTTCAACCAGCCTTCCAATTCATATGGTTTACATTCCTGACCTGGCACCTAGTCATTTGAATTTATGACTTATGGCTTAAACAACCTGTGTGATCTCAACTCATTTTGCAGTAGATAATTTTTATAACATCTTTAATAGAACATTAAATACCACGGAAATAGAAGTGTATCCTCTAAATACTATTGCTTGGATGTAAAAACAGTTAAATTTAGGCCTCCACACAGACTTTCAGGGAAATGGAGCAGAGTTGGCCAAAGGTATTCTGTCCAGATCTGCTAACACAAAATAGACAAACTGGTTTCACCTCCCTTTCCTGCTAATGAAAGCCTTTGCAAATGTCCACTATGCTTAGTGCGTTCTGCAAGGCAGTCCTCAGAGGAATTGCAAGAATAAAAAAAAAAATCCCAGGATTACCAATATGAGAAGAGTAAGATGTTAGAATATGAATTAGTCTATTATTGCTCAAGAGAGGTTAGAGTGACATTGTGGGAATATTGTGGATTTGCAGGCAGATTTTGTTTGACGTTGGCTCTGTGTCATTGTAGTCATGTGTTGTTGTAAAGAATGTCACTGGCTGGTGCCATGGCTCAATAGGCTAACCCTCTGCCTTGCGGCGCCGGCACACCGGGTTCTAATCCCGGTTGGGGCGCCGGATTCTGTCCTGGTTGCCCCTCTTCCAGGCCAGCTCTCTGCTGTGGCCCCGGAGTGCAGTGGAGGATGGCCCAAGTGCTTGTGCCCTGCACCCCATGGGAGACCAGGAGAAGCACCTGGCTCCTGCCATCGGATCAGCGCAGTGCGCCGGCCACAGTGCGCCAGCTGCAGTGGCCATTGGAGGGTGAACCAATGGCAAAAGTGAAGATCTTTCTCTCTGTCTCTCTCTCTCACTGTTCATTCTGCCTATCAAAAAAAAAAAAAAAAAAAAAAAAAGAATGTCACTTGGCCCTCTTGGCATCAGTGTAATTGGGGATAGGGATTATGTGTTTAGACTGTATCTAGGATCATGTTTAGGGCTAATACACAATGATGATATCCTGAACTACATACTTGCTGACTTCTCTCGTACACCTCATGCCTCTTATGGCACACTGGCTGCACAAGCTATGCAGTGCCACACGAAGTGCAGAAGTGTGGTTATATAGAGTATAGCAGTCAACTATGGCATGATGATGCTATGTAATGAACTGCCCTGAACTCAATGACTTACAAGTATTTTGTTCTTAAGTTATGAGGAGTCTTCAAAAAGTATCCTTGTAGTTTCCTGGGGCTGGATGATTTAGGCTAGGCGTGGTTGCAGGTTGGCTCTTGGTATCAAAGTTTGGTTGAGGTCTATGCCACACAGATTTAAAAGATTTCATCGAAATGAAATTAAAAGATTTTATTTGGGCACAAAAATTTTAAATCCATGCATATGAGGAGTCTTCAAAAAGTTCATAACATTTATTATGAAAAACTGTATGGATTTCAATTTTTTGCACTGCCCCACCACCCAAAAAATTCCCTGAACATTTTGAAGAAAGCTGTGTTTGTTTAGAAGGCTAGGCTGAAGTGAGAGCAGTGACCCAAGGTTCTCCTTATGGCTTATTACTGGAGTACAAACCTGAACCAAATCATGAAAGACCCTTCGGGCCTCTGTGTCAGTACTGTCGGGTTGTATTCCACTGGCAAAGCATGCCACTATGGCTAACCCTAACACTGTCCATAGTGAGACCATGAGGAAGACAATATTTGCTCAACAGTAATCAAAACTATCATACCAAGCAAGATCCAGCATCTAAAGTCATTTTTATTAAAAAGTGTATTTTCACAAGTTATCATAATTTAAATGATTGGTTCCAGGACCATTTTAAAGGGTTAATTAAAAATCAATATCTATAATGAACTGGGGAGTGTTATTTTTAAATGTTGAGAAAGAAAATTGGAAAATCTCATTTCTGTATGGAAGAGTAACTCACTCTTCCCGTTGAGGCCTGCAGAGTTAGAGCGTGTATCTTCTGAAGAGCCAGTAAGTGTTGCTGGGGCCTGAATTGCACTTGAATGGCAATGTTCAGGGTGCTGACAACATAAGCAAGCCTTATTTTGCCTCCAAATGAATCAACCCAGACTCAACGGTCATAATTTTCTGAAACCCAGCACTGAGAATAGATATTAGGATCCAGCTCTGACCTTAGCCTGTGGGCACCATACAGGTTGTAGTTCCTTGCTTGTATTAACCAGAGTTTTTTTTTTTTTTTTTCTCGTGGGTACAAGCAACAGATGTGGGTATCCTATGTAGAATCTTTACTCCTTTGTCAAATGCCCACCATTCTCTATTAATTTTTATAGAATCTCACTAACTTGACGCGTAGCATGTGGCCAATTCTTCTCCAATTACAGAGTCCAAGAATTGGAATCAGCTTCCAGGTGAAGCCTGTGTGTTGTGCCTTCTTCGGGAGCTGACCTGTGACTTTAGCTTATGTTAAGCCATGTGGACTAAGAAGGAAGACGAAAACAAGGGGGGGGGTCTTCCCTCTAGGAAGGGCAAAGTGCATATGTTTGTTACAGTTCCTGTTCACCAAAGATGGACAGCGCACTAGAGAGAGGGGCCAATTTATGAAACAGAAACACATTCAAAGATGTTGACCAAAATAAAGCTAAACTGTTGTAAAGGGGCTGGTGCTGTACTAACCCACCCTCTAGACACTGAGCAGGGAGAGTGACATTTGATATCCTGGTTATTTATTTATGGATGTTAAGAAGGACTATTCCAAGGCTGGTGGTGTGGTACAGTGGGTGAAGCAGCCTATATTGAGTCCCAGCTACTTCACTTCAGATCCAGCTTCCTGCTGATACACCTAGGAAGTCAGAGAAAGATGGCTCAAGTGTTTGGGTCCCTGCCCACCCGTATGGGAGATCTGGATGAAGTTCTAGGCTCTTGACTTCAGCTTGGTCTAGTAAGTGCTGTTGTAGCCATACTGGGAGGGAACCTGTAGATGGAAGCATGCTCTCTCTGTGTCTCTGCCTTTCCAATAAACAAATAAATGCATGAATAAATAAATAAATAAATCTTTTAAAAAATTTTATAAAAAGAAGGACCTTTCTTTTCTATGGTCCCAATAGCAATGATAAAAGCTTAACAAATGGCATAGACATGTCACTAACTTAGGTCTGTCTGGTGACTTGTTGATGATGGGTTGACACCGCTAGTGAAAGTATGGGGGTAGCTTCATCAAATGCCGTGTTCAGTCTTCGTGAGGGAAAGTCAATTATTTTATCATGCAGCAGTTTGTGAATGCTAGAATTCAAATGGTGATAAGAAGAAATCCTTAAAAAATTATCCATCTATGCTAAATGTGTGTATCTATCTATATATGCATATGTATATCTGTATATTTTTCCATTGGCAGGGAAAGGAGGTTTTTTTTTTCTCAGTTGCATACGAGATGACAAAATCATGTCAACCTTTGCCATTGCCCACAGTCCTTTATGTATAATTACATTGTTTCTTCAAGGTGCCCTTATTACTTCTCCTTTCATTTTTCCCAGGAGATGTGCACCAGAAGGAGCTGGCAAATTTCCTTGGCAAGAAAGATGAATAAATAAGGAGCATGAGCTTGCGTCTTTTTGCTGAGGTGATTTGTCAAACACCACGGCTCTCTGGCTGTTTTCAGATTTTCAGGGTTGTGTTCAGCCTTAATCGGGGTGAATCTTAAAAGCTAAATCTGAACAAATTGAACAGAGGGTTTTGGTAGAGCATGATGTCAATTCTTCACATGTGGCTGAGTACAGCTGTCTGAAGGCATTTCAACCATATGTTGAAGAGTTGGACAATGGTGAATTTCCCCTCACTTTTGTTTAATTTATTGAGTGGTGAGTAAATGGGCAATCTTATGAAGAAAAATTGGCTTTGATATCCAAGAAATAACAAAGTCTCTAAGCAAGAGATCTTTGAGGGTCTGCCACATATTGCAAGTGCCAAGTGGTGAATATGGATACATTGGGTTCTGAATTTATGATATCTTTGTAATTTCCTCTGTTGTGAAGTATTGGGGTTGGAGTTGTGGCATAGCAGTTTAAGCCACCGCTTGCAACACTCACATCCCATATCAGAGTCCAGGTTCAAGTCCTGGCTGCTCAACTTCCAATCCAGCTCACTGCTTCTGCAGTGGAGAAAGCAACAGATGATGGCCAAGGGACTTGGGCCTCTGCCACACATGTGGAAGACCCAAATGGAATTCCAGGCTCCTGACTTTAGGTTGGCTCAGCCCTGGCCATTGCAGTCACTTGGGGAGTGAACCAATGGATGGAATCTCTCTCTCACTCTGCCTTTCCAGTAAATAAATCTTGAAAAAAATTATGATGTATTATTATGTCAGTTCCAACATTGTGTGGTATATATGTCTTCTTGCTTCTGTTTTCCACCTTCAGATCTCCCTTTCAGCCTTCTTCACTGGGAACTGTGCCTGGATACTGACTTTTACGCACCATATCAATGAGATGCGTAGTTTTATGGCTTCCTATGGGAATTAGCCAACAGGGGGTGTTGTTTTAAAAATAGAGAATGGATAGGAGAGCCAGTTCAGGGCTTTTATCTTCTACATGCCTCCCTACTGGCTCACTGTGTATTGACTTTATCTTGTCAGGGAGTCTGTTCCAGCTTCCATTGGCCACCATGTCTCCTTCTTCTTTAGCTTTAATAGGGTAATGGCTCCAGTAAGTCTCCATTCCCAGGGTGTTCACTATGCTCCACTGGGTTTACTTGTTCCCCCCATACATTTTTAAATAGTTCCTTGCTAAAGTCTCAATTATTACACTCGTGTATACCATTCTTTCTGTCTTCCTGGATCCCTAATGGACATAAAACCTATATGAAATATAACATGTGCTATATATTTTCAGGACGTAGGATGCATTTACATTTGTCTTAATATATATTTCAACAGAACTCTTGTGATGAATACAAGTATAACCAAAACACATCTCAGCTTTGTGGGAGGTTGGCCGGAAAAACACAGTAGCCAACATAAACAAAACAAAAGAATATAACACAGAGGGACAAAAAATGTCACATATATTGGGGCAAGAATTATAATATAAAGAAAAACCATGTGAAGAGGCCAGGGAAAATAGGAAAGTCAAGATATTTAGGAAAAAACCCCAGGACAAGCAACAAGAATTCAGTGTTAATCTAGAAATCCTGTATCTGAGGAATAGATAATTGCAGAAATGAAAAAGGAACTCTGAAAAAACTAATAATAATAATGATAATGGTCCAAGCTCACTGATGAAACTATGTGAGGAAGGGAAGGACTATAGCTGGGTGACAGCACCGAGACCCACCATCCCCAGCAGCAGCTGCTGGCTCTGTCTGTGGAGCTGCCTGGACCATGGCCACTGTGCCTGTCCTCTCTGCAGATCAGGTGAGCTGAAAGAATTCTTAGTGCCTACCTGATGTGCTTTCAGGCTTTCCTGGAAATTACATGGTTCTAAAGGCATCTTCCAGGAGAGCAAACTATACCAGGCTGAAAGAAGAAGGGGGATATCTCATTTGTCTCCGAGCTATTACACATTTGTCCATGATTGATGCTAGCATTACTGCTGCTGACAATTGATCTGAGCACATTACCATGCCAAAACAACTCAATATGAAGATAAGCAAAAATATGAGAACCAGAGAAGCATTTTCAAAATAAGAGGTCAGGGTAAAAATAACTAAATCCACAACCTGGAAATATTCCAAATGTTTGTATATAAGAATGGGACAGAGTTCCTTTTATTCCCTACGTTAATTTAAACTGGGCTGAAAGATGATTATCATATGTTCCAAATATCAGAAAAATATTGTTAAAAAAACCTAAGATGAGACTAAATTAGCTGATACAACAAAGTATTTCTGGACTTTTGGAAGAAATCACAACTTTGTCTAAGGTTTATTTTATTATATCACTATTATTGTAATAACACCGGTGAAGAGAAAGACATATATCTTTTCTCCAAGGCATTTCCAATATGATAATTTTTTAAAAGATTTATTTATTTATTTGAAAGTCAGAGTTACACAGGGAGAGAAGGAGAGAAAGAGAGAGAAAGGTCTTCCATCTGCTGGTTCACTCCCTAGATGGCTGCAACAGCTGGAGCCACGCCAATCTGAAGCCAGGAGCCAGGAGCTTCTTCCATGTCTTCCACATGGGTGCAGGGGCCCAAGGACTTGGGCCATCTTCTACTGCTTTCCCAGGCCATAGCAGAAAGCTGGACTGGAAGTGGAGCAGCCAGGTCTCAAACTGGTGCCCATATGGGATCCAGCGCTTCAGGCCAGGGCGTTAACCTGCTGTGCCACAGTGCCAGCCCCCAATATGATAATTTTTAATGGAAACAGAACATGCAGTTTCTTGGAAAATATCAGATATATAATTAATGAGAACTGTGTATCTACCTGGAAGTTTTGAGAAGCTTTGCCATTACCTTAAGTTTGAAATGTAGGATCTAATACTAATGGGAGCATTGAAATGAAACTACTCTATGGATTAGAATGAATTGATGTGAGGCTGGATGGGAAAAGGAAATGGAAAAAATTGCAATGAGGGAGGGCAGGCGCCATGGCACACTAGGTTAATCCTCCGCCTGTGGTGCCAGCATCCCATATGGGCGTTGGTTCTAGTCCCTGCTGCTCCTCTTCCAATCCAGCTCTCTGCTATGGCCTGGGAAAGCAGTAGAAGATGGCCCAAGTGCTTGGGCTCCTGCACCCGCATGGGAGATCACAAGCACCTGGCTTGTGGCTTCAGATTGGCACAGTTCTGGCCGTTGCGGCCATTTGGGGAGTGAACCAACAGAAGGAAGACCTTTCTGTCTCTCCCTCTCACTGTCTGTAACTCTACCTGTCAAATAAATAAATAAAATCTTTTGCAACAAGGAGAATAGAAATCTTGAGAGCTCACCATACGTCAGAAGGAAGTATCCTCTCAGTTTTGTGATCAAGTTCTCAAAAAACACAATGTAGACTGACAATCTCCTTTCCAATCATCATCACTCAGAAATGCAAGCACTTGGAAGTCACCTTGTGTTCTAACTCTTGCCCTTAACCTTCTGATCCTGGAAAAGTCTCTGAGTATGGTGACAAGAACATTAAAAAAAATCTCAAGACACAGGTTCTCAGCCTTATCACAATGATGCAGAGAAAGCTGTGTAGCCTTTTGGTACTTGGTGTCTCCTCCATGCTCCTCCCTTTTACCTTCCCCTCCTCCATATAATACTTGAGTTTTCTGGTCCAGTAAGTCATCATAGTTTTTAAATAAACATACATGAACATTAAAAATACAAAAAAAAGATTAAAAAGTAACCCAGAAGGGGCCAATGCTGTGCCGTAGTAGGTAAAGCTGCCGCCTGCAGGGCCAGCATCTCATATGGGTGCCAGTTCATGTCCTGGCTGCTCCACTTATGATCCAGCTCTCTGCTTATGGCCTGGAAAAGCAGCAGAAGATGGACCAAGTGCTTGGGTCCCCGCACCAAGGTGGGAGACCAGGAGGAAGCTCCTGGCTTCTGGCTTTGGATCAGCTCAGCTCTGGACATTGAG
Organism: Sylvilagus floridanus; assembly: GCA_949820135.1. NCBI lineage: Eukaryota > Metazoa > Chordata > Mammalia > Lagomorpha > Leporidae > Sylvilagus > Sylvilagus floridanus. Next base: position 89,007,773 of record OX463231.1, read on the forward strand.
GCCATTTAGGGAGTCAACCAACGGATGGAAGACCACTTTCTCTGTCTCTCCCTCTCTCTGTAACTCTGCCTCTCAAATAAATATATAAATCTGCAAAAAGAAAAAAGAAAAATAACCCAGAGATCAGTCGAGTTTCTTCAAGTCCCTGAGATTTGATTTGGTTTGTGGCACAACCCAGTAGGATGGCCTGGGGGAATCTTAATCCTCTTCAAGGTATCGGAAAGTTTTTGCAGATTGCTCAGTTATACTTGTCTTCATTCCCAGACTTGTGTGTTCACATTGGTGATTTTAGACAGAATTGCATTAACTCAGACATGGAACTTGAGACCCCCGTCTCCAAAACTCGTTCATGCAAACCCACAAAATTCCTCAAGAGTACCATTGCCATGGAGTTAGCAGGAGGCAGCCTTTACCGAAAGCAGCTGTTATATGATTATTGTTTTAAAGATTATTAATCGATTTGAAAGGCAGAGTTGCAGAGAGAGAGAGGGAGAGAGAAAGAGAGTACTTTCATCTGCTGGTTCACTCTCCAAATGGCTATAACAGCCAGGACTGGGCCAAGCTGAAGCCAAGAGTCAGGAGCTTCTTCCAGGTCTCCCACATGGGTGCAGGGGCCCAGGGACTTCGATCATCCTCCACTGCTTTATCAGGCGAATTAGCAGGGAGCTGAATTAGAAGTGGAGCTTCTGGGACTCACACTGGCACCAGTATAGGATGCTGGCTCTTCTTAACCCACTGTACCACAATGCTGGTCCCACAAAGAAGGTGTTATAGAAATTAAAAATACTGGCCGGCGCCGTGGCTCAACGGGCTAATCCTCCGCCTTGCGGCGCCGGCACATCGGGTTCTAGTCCCGGTCGGGGCACCGGATTCTGTCCCGGTTGCCCCTCTTCCAGGCCAGCCCTCTGCTGTGGCCCAGGAGTGCAGTGGAGGATGGCCCAGGTGCTTGGGCCCTGCACCCCATGGGAGACCAGGAAAAAGCACCTAGCACCTGGCTCCTGCCATCGGATGAGCGCGGTGCGCCGGCCGCAGCGCGCCGTCTGTGGCAGCCATTGGAGGGTGAACCAAGGGCAAAGGAAGACCTTTCTCTCTGTCTCTCTCTCTCACTGTCCACTCTGCCTGTCCAAAAAAAAAAAAAAAAAGAAATTAAAAATACTTTTCCTGTTACAGTAATTTTAATACCACTAATAAATTGATCATACAATAATAGAATCATGGAAGCTTCCTTAAAATGGCATAAAATAAGTAACTATAATAGAAAGACTATACTTGAATAATAACACTGTATGAATACTAATTGGTGCAGTCTAGAGAAATGCTAAAGGGACAAAATACTCAAAAATAGAGACTGAGTTATTCCATTTCTCTGAAGATTTGTTCCTATTAGTAGAGGAGAAATGGAACAAACATGCAGTGTGGTTATCCTTGGACATTTATAAGATGTTTTAAAACAAAAATAGGGCTCAGATACCTGTCAAGGCTTCAAATTTGGCAATACATTGTTTCTTGCTTACAGCTGCACTCTTCCACCATGTACAAGTTTAGTTCAATAGATATTTCCCCATTGTGAACAAGGTAAAGCAAAATGCATGTCATGAATCTCTTTCTCAATTTGTCCTGAGGAGTTTCTGGGGTCTTTGCTGAAGATCTATTTTGACAACTCCGGTCATAATCTTTGGTTAACAGGGCTACTGATGATGCAAAACAAGAGTCGCCATTCTCTTTTAGTCCTACTTCAAACCAGAACTCAAAATACGTTAGCAAAATTAGAAAAATACATTCACATTAGCAAAATATGTTCACAATCAGAACAAAATTCCACCTGCTCACCAGAGTCTGATATACAGTCGAACAAAGACCTTAACATGCAAAATTTTAGTTAGGTAGGAGGATTGTGTTTAAGAGATCAATTGTACAACATGATGACAATTACTAACAACGGTTGTTGTGCTCTTTACAATGAGTAAGAGAGTCGATTATAAGCATTCTCAATGCACCAAAATTATGTTTGTGAGTGAATGCATACTAATTTCCTCAATCTAGAAATTCCACAATTAATTTTTGCATCAAAATAAACTTAATTTTAGTTCCATCTTCCATGAATTTTTTGAAGTGCCTTCATATTTTTTTTTTTTTTGACAGGCAGAGTGGACAGTGAGAGAGACAGAGAGAAAGGTCTTCCTTTGCCGTTGGTTCACACTCCAATGGCCGCCGCGGCCAGCGCACCACGCTGATCCGAAGGCAGGAGCCAGGTGCTTCTCCTGGTCTCCCACGGGGTGCAGGGCCCAAGTGCTTGGGCCATCCTCCACTGCACTCCCTGGCCACAGCAGAGAGCTGGCCTGGAAGATGGACAACTGGGACAGAATCCGGCACCCCGACCGGGACTAGAACCCGATGTGCCGGCGCCGCAAGGCGGAGGATTAGCCTAGTGAGCTGTGGCGCCTGCCAATGCCTTCATATTTTTAAAAATGTTATACAACAATATGTACAAATTTTAATGTCAATTAAATCAACCAAGCAAGTAAGATTTTAGTTACCACTGGCATTAGTAATAATACATTAACAAAGATGTCTTCTGGTGGATAGGTGGAAATATATAATGTTCGGGTCCAAAGGTGGAGTCTGAGACTGGGTTTATATTCCTTTGGAGGAGGAGCATTTCAAGTGTTTGGCCTCTCAGGCATAGTCATATGAATCCTGAGAACCAGGATGCCAGCGGCAAGGTGCACGGCCACTCTAAGCCAGCTCCTAGAGTTGCTCATCTTATTACTACACAACCTTGGCAGGGTGAGGAAGGAAGGAGAGTGATATCACACACAGAAGCCGAGCATTATCACATTTGCTGCTGTGATGACTGGAGTTAGAGCAGCAATCTTGGCTTATGCAATAATCTTGGGAACAGAGTTAATACACAGTTTGGGGTACACCCCAGGCAAATACCAGTCTTGACTGATACAGTTGGCCTGGATGCTGCCACAGTTCTAACACTTCACGCGTCAAAACTGCCTCGTATCTCTGCTTCATGCTAAGCACTCTGAAAGTTGTTGGAGGCTTTACTAAACAGTGTGGGAGAAGACAAGCAGAACGAAGGTGTGTGCGATGCAGTCAGGTCATGGTTCAAGGACTGGATTGGTGTTTGTTAGCTGTGTGACTGAGAGCAAGATTTTAAATGTGTGCAGTCTCCGTCTATTCTTTTGTGTAATCTTCTAAGATGAAACATGCACAGGGCTTTGCAAAGAATACATCTGCAGTAAAATGATTGGTTTTATGAATATGATATAATATACTTATTACAGGATTAAATAGAAGGCCCAGTCCTTCAGCCCTACATGGTGCTGTCACCTTTTTGTGAGCCCTCAGTGTCTTGTGTTAGTCACTCTTATCCTGGTATATTTTTGGATATGGCCATGGAGGGTGATTAGGTTTCAAATGATGGTTTTGATTAGGGCAAGTGATAAAGCAAGTGATTATTTGGGACTTCCTTGCCATATCCTGGCATTTTACCTAAAAATTAGAAGGAGAGATTTGGCCAAAGAATGATTTAACTGCTGGTAACTGTCACAGACGAAATGCCATGAGCGGCTTCCAAAAACTAGCATTTTGAGAAAGGCAGGATGCACCCTTAGCTCATATCCTCATTTCTTTTTCTTCCTTCATGCTGGCTACAACACGGCCCCATGTGGTTTTGTTCAGGGATCTCTTGAGTAAAAACTGGCACTACATTTGCCAGAAGCAACCTTCCTTCCTTGTGTGTTTGCAGATTAAGTTGGCCAAAAGAGGACGATGTAGAGATGTGGAGGGGCGCGTGATGGCAGCAGCCACAAGCCATGAAGGGCATGGTGGTCAGACCCAGAGGGAGACAGAGGCAGGGATGGGCTCTCGTTTGTCTCTACCCTCTGCCCTACACCAAGGCCAGGCTCCTCTCTGCGTCCCAGGCCTGCTGACCTACAGCAACCCTAGGTTGAGCAGTGACCCCTGGCTGCAAATCCGTAAAGGCACCAGCTGTGAGGAGGCTGTAGCTTGCACTGATGTCCACACCAGTCCTGCTGGAGACCCCATTTCAGTGCTGTTGTGCTTGGGTTCCCAGGGCCACTGTGTGCTCTCCCGTGTCCACCTGCTGCTGTGCTGCAGGCAGCCTTGTTAGTGACCATCCCTTATCCTCCTTCTCCCCCACTGGATCCTTCCTTCCCCAGCACCTGCTGCACCTGTGTGAAGCTGAATTCCTGCAGCAGGTTTCTGATTCCACAAGCGCTCCCGGTGCTTATGTTTTCCTGACCCCGCCCTGGTGTTGCATTTGATTACTTTCTGGAATCACTCTGCGACAGTGTCAACTTCATCCCCCCAGAAGCACTTGAACTGAAGTGGGTTTTGCGTTGAACCTCTATGTTGTTATCCAACTTCCATTTTCAAACATCCACATAAAAACCTTCTTGCATTCTTTAACTGAAATTGATGTCGGAGACCTGCCTATCTTGTTACCTTCATAAAGTTTTACATGAGAGAAATGTCTATTTAATTGTCACTGGCTTAGACTTCATTTCTTTGGAACATTTATTTGTATGCTTTTTCCTTTATGGGAAACCCTTTGTTTTCCATTTTTATTCTGGATTTCAGGAGTCTCAGAGTCGTGAGTGTTGCCAGATTACAAGAACAACCTTAACTATCAATGTATTTGGTTCTTTCTCATATTTAATAAACTCTACTTTATTAACTTTAGAGCCTATTTACTTTTTGGTGTGACTTCTGTCAAATTGGAAATGATTGATCAAGGAGAGAGGCGCCTTTCTCTGAAGGGAGGAAGGAACCTCCACCGTGATACGGCCTTGACAAAACAAGTTCAGAGTTGGTGAACTCAAGGGGCTTCCATAGCCTAGACAGTTCATAGCAAGAGTCTCGGGTGATTGCTGACGTCATAAATAAGAGTGCCAATTGTTAAATCAACAACAGGAGTCATGGGGTACATGCTCCCCACGTAGGATCTCTGTCCTTAATGTGTTTTACTATGAAACTTAAAAACAACACTACTAGTCGAACAATACCCTATATCTTGTGCGGTTGTGTGAGTGCAGCCTGTTGAAATCCTTGCTTAGTATATACTAAGTTGATCTTCAGTATATGAAGGTAATTGAAAATGAAATGAAGGTAATTGAAATGAAATGAAGGGCAGGATAAGAGAGGGAGTGGGAGAGGGGAGGGCGGCGGGAGGGAGGGAGGTTGGGGGTGGGAAGCCACAACAATTCAAAATTTGCACTTTGTAAATTCACATTTATTATATAAAAAATAACTATATATAAAAAAGGAAATGATTGGGACAGGACAAAGGATTGACAAGATCCATTTATTCAGTGCCTAGATAGCGTCATCCAGACCACGCATTCTACCTACATTTAAAAATTTTTTTTCTGGGGCCTGGCTTTAGCCAGGGGCTTCAAGGACGCGATCTGAAGCTCAGCCCCAGGCTGTGCAGTGACAGGACTGAGAATATGTTCCCTGCCAGAGCAGGTGGCTCTGCATTCTGCACCCTGGCTCACTGCCCGCTGATATGTGGGCTGCCCTGAGGTTGGTTCTGTAGCCCTGCACACGCACTGTTGCCCCAGGGCTGTGTGGCTACTGGGACCCGGGGTCCTGCTGGGCTCAGGCTCTGCCACCTACCAGGAGAACTAGGAACAGGTGAAAGCACTAGTGAACCAACTCCACAAACCAGCAAAGTCTGTAAGAGTAGGAGGTAATGAGAGAACTGGAGTTGATCACACAGCAAGAGGAAAAGTGTTACCCAGACTTCTTGACCCAGGGTCTTCATTTCTGGAATTGTCCCAGTTTAGAGGTTACCAGTTGTATGAAGAGGTGTCCACAGGTAGCACCGGGTCTCCTGCATCTACCACTGGATTCAGGAGGGGAAAACTTACCTCGACAAGCGGATACATTTCCAGATTGAGATCATTTTGGATGCATATTTTATAATCAGGTAATTGTGTCATCTACAATTATTACACAGCTAGCGGTGATCATGGGCTCCTGTAGGCAGGATGTGCCTACTTGCCTGCAGTGGCCAATGAAAACATCATCTTCTGCAAGCAAGGTACCATTTTCTTGGCTGGACACCCTTGGTTTACACAGTACCTGGAGAAGAGGTGTCTGCTGAGGATGTTGGAGAAGCTGATCATCATTGCAGAATGTCTGGAGTCACTGACCACTATGCTTTAGATGACCCACACGCCCTCCACTTAACAAGGAAGGTTGTGAGGAGTCTAAATTACCAGGAGAAATTAGATGATACCATGGACCCTTCTGTAGAGCTCTGTTTCCTGCTGATGAACTCTATGGAAGAGTTGTCCAAGAGGTCATTGCTAGAATCGTGGATGGAACAGATTCAATGAGTTCAAAGCCTTGTATGGAGACACATTAGTTGTAGATTTTGCTCAAATTTTGGATACAATGGAGTTCTCTTTTTTTGAGTCTGCATAAAGGAATGCACTCTTTATCTAGCTATGCTGCCAAAGAAATACACAAAATGTTATTGGATTTGTGGTTGGTAGAGACTATGAAGCAGAGGGAATTGCCAATGATGGGGCCAAGATGGTGGCTGCTGTAGCCTGTGCCAAAGTGCCCAAGGTAACTGTCATCAAAGAGTTGATGCTTGGAAACCAGGGATGTGTGGCGAAGCATAGAGCTCATGATTTCTCTGCATTTGGCCAAATGCTTGCATCTCAGTAATGGGAGGAGAGCAGGTGGCCAATGTGTCGGCCCCAGTAAGCAAAGACCAAAAAGCACCAGGAAGGGAAGCAGGGTTCCAGTGCTGAAGAAGCTGCTCTCAAGGAACCTATTGTCAAGAGGTTTGAAGAGGTGGGAAACCCCTGCTACTCCAGTGTAAAGCTGGAGTAGCTAGTTCAAGATAATGGGTCGACGGCTTATTGATCTGGTGGATGCCATACTGGTCCTGGGTCTCAATATTGGTACCATCCTCAACACACCAATCCAGAAGTCCGAGTCTGGCATCTTCAGGATGAAACCAGAATATAAAATATCTTCTGTTGGAAATGTACCAAGTATTAGCACATGTCATAGCCTCAATATTTCACACTTGTTGAACATGTGGCTGTTCTAGTAAATTTTTTCAGCATAGTACATTGTACTTTTCTGCCTTAAAAATATCAACAATAATGTCTATTTGGTGAGTATTAATTCCTTTTAGGTTTTCTTAGAGAAAATCAATTTTACCACCCATAAAACGAACAGAATAATTTCCAGTTATCCTTTCTGTCCTACAAGCAGCATGAAAAGCTCTTTAATCTGTAAACTCAAGGTATTATTGAAATTGCTCGTATCAAGTTGCATTTCCATTGAAATGATTGTTTTGCTGATTATGCCTGATATTCTCTAACTCTTATTTTAAAAATCCATCTATTGAGGCAAGCGTTGCAGCCTAGTGGGTTAAAGCCCCAGTGTGAGGTGCCGGCATCCCATATGGGTGGGCGCCTGTTGGAGTCCTGGCTGCTCCACTTCTGATCCAGCTCTCTGCTATGGCCTGGGAGACCCAAAAGAGATTTTTGGCTCCTGGCTTCAGAGCGGCCAAGCTCTAGGTTGCAGCCTTTTGGAGAGTGAACCAGCGGATGGAAGACCTTTCTCTCTCTGCTGCTGCCTCTCTGTAAATTTGCCTTTCAAATAAATAAATAAGTCTTTTTTAAAAAAAATCCATCTATGAGTTTTCCATTTAGCCACCATCCTGTCTCCTTCCCATGAGAGTGCTATTTTTGCATTGTCTGCACACTAGGCTCTATCTGTCAGCCTGTTCCCTCCTCACTCTGTTCTTTCTGACTTTTTCACCCATAGGTTTCTCTGAGTTCACCCTTGATCTCCATGTGGCTGAAACCACAGACCTTGTCTGACTTAGCTCCATAGCACTTGAGCCGCTTGGACACTTCCTCCCTGAAATGCTATCCTTAGCTCTCCTGACCCCAACACTCCAGGTTTTCTCCCAACCCCTTCTGCCATTCTTAGTCTCCTGTGTAGATGCCTCTTCCTTCACTGATCCTCCTCTACTCTCCTTATTTGCCTTGATTTTCATTAGAGACAAATGCATTCTTACTAGAAGATAAAAATAACACAGAAGTATCTTTTATCACTTTTATATATGTTTATATACATTTATTGTATACATAAAACATAAAATTTACCATTTTATGTGTACAGTTCAGTGCCATTAAGAATCTTCACACTGTTATGCAGCCATCATACCAATCATCTCCAGAATTTATTCATCATCCTTAACTGAACTCCCTATCCATTTCATAGTAACTCCCGTCTTCCCCTTCCTCCAGCCCCTGGCACACATCTTGTTCTTCAAGGCATGCATTTCTCATGGCTTTTGGAATCTGATGTACCTACAATGGAATAGATCATTAAAATTATGCACAGGGGCCAGTGCTGTGGTATAGCGGGTAAAGCCGCTGCCTGCAGTGCCCGCATCCCATATGGGTGCCGGTTCGAGACCCAGCTGCTCCATCTCAGATCCAGCGCTCTGCTTTGGCCTGAGAAAGCAGGAGAAGATGGCCCAAGTCCTTGGGCCCCTGCACCCGCATGGGAGATGCAGAAAAAGCTCCTGGCTCCTGGTTTTGGATCAGCTTAGCTCGGGACATTGTGGCCATTGAAGAGTGAATCAGCGGATGAAAGACCTCTCTCTCTTTCTCTGTGCCTCTCCTCCTCTCTCTGTGTAACTGTGCGTTTCAAATAAATAAATAAATAAATAAATAATACATCTTTTTTTTTTAAATAAAGTACAGCTCTTAAGCACAGAGTGGAAAGTCATGAGATTTAATCTACCTATTGATTTTTCCAATTCTAAGCAAATGCCCTGAAATGTCACTAGATACAATGTGCTCAATTAAGTTATTGTGAAAAAATGCATTATTATTCCAGTACACTTTTGTTACAATCAGCTTTTCTTTCTTTCTTTCTTTCTTTCTTTCTTTCTTTCTTTCTTTCTTTCTTTCTTTCTTTCTTTCTTTCTCTCTCTCTCTCTCTCTCTCTCTCTCTCTCTCTCTCTCTCTCTCTCTTTCTTTCTTTCTTTCTTTCTTTCTTTCTTTCTTTCTTTCTTTCTTTTTTGACAGCAAGAGTTAGGGAGAAAGAGAGAGAGAGAGAAAGGTCTTCCTTCTGTTGGTCCACCCTCCAAATGGCTGCACGGCTGGTGCGCTTTGACGATCTGAAGCCAGGAGCCAGGTACTTCCTCCTGGTCTCCTATGCAGGTACAGGGCCCAAGGACCTGGGCCATCCTCCACTGCCTTCCTGGCCACAGCAGAGAGAGCTAGACTAGAAGAGGAGCAACCAGGACTAGAACCCGGCGCCCATATGGGATGACGGCGCCGCAGGCAGAGGATTAATCAAGTGAGCCATCGCACCGCGTATTAATCATATTAATTAACCGTATTAATCTCTTTGTAAGTAACATAGTTGATCCCCAAGTCCAAGAAATGATAGTCATGATTTGCATCATAATATCTCACCTCTAACAGCTCAGTTAAAACTGCTTTGTTTTGTTTTTATTCTTGGCTATTTTATATCATGCCTAAGGCCTGTACTATCTAATCATACAGTGAAATTTATATCACTCAGGGAGTCTCTAGCTGAATGTGATGTCATGAAGGGTGTGACTGCAGTTGTCCCTTGATATTTGTGAGGAACAGGTTTCAGAATGTCCCTCGGAATTTGCATATTCTCCTGGATACTTCACATAATCTCTAGGTTACTTAAAATAACCAACGCAATGCGAGTGCTTCATAAATAGTTGTTATATTTTATGGTTTAGAGAATAATGACAAGAAAAATATTTGTGTATGTTCAGAACAAATGCAATTATTTTAAAAAATTGATTTGCAGTTGGTTGAATCCATGGATGTAGAACCAATAGATACAAAAGGCCAACAGTATTTCTTTTGTGCACGTGTGTTTGTAAACACACACACACACATACACACACACATCTTTCTCAGGGCTAAATAAAATTTGTTTCATTTGTAAAATGTACCATATTTTTGGATGAGAATGGCTGAGAGTGCTTCAAGAAGTTTTCAGAAAAATAGAATGAGAAGCTAAGTTTAGGTGCAAAAATCTTGTAATCCAAACACAATTTTTTTCATAACACACATTCTCCATGCAGTTTTTGAGTAGTCCTTCATAGACTCTCCCCATTTCTTGCAGCCTACAAGAGACACACTTATTTTGTTTTGACAGGCAGAGTGGACAGTGAGAGAGAGAGAGACAGAGAGAAAGGTCTTCCTTTGCCGTTGGTTCACTCTCCAATGGCTGCTGCGGCTGGTGCACCGCGCTGATCCTAAGGCAGGAGCCAGGTGCTTCTCCTGGTCTTCCATGGGGTGCAGGGCCCAAGCACTTGGGCCATCCTCCACTGCACTCTCTGGCCACAGCAGAGAGCTGGCCTGGAAGATAGGCAACCGGACAGAATCTGGCATCCCGACTGGGACTAGAACCTGGTGTGCTGGCGCCGCAAGGCGGAGGATTAGCCTATTGAGCCGCGGTGCTAGCCCGAGACACACTTTTTATGGAGAAGTATAGCTCGTAATAAAGCAAACCTTTTCCATGAGTGTGGGTGGTTTAGGATGGGCTCCTGGAAGCAGACCATGCATGAGAGAAGGATTCACATGCAAGTGATTTATTTAAAATTGATTGAGAAAGGTAGAGTTACAGAGAGAGAGGGAGAGACAGAGAAAGAGAGAGAGAGAGAGAGAGAGAGAGAGAGAGAGAGAGAGAGAGAGAGAGAGAGAAATATCATCCATCTCCTGTTTCACTCCCAAATGGCTATAATAACCAGGGTTGTGTTAGGCCCAAGCCAAGAGCCTGCAACTCTGACCAGGTCTCCCACATAGGTGGCGGAGGCCCTGGCACTTGCGTTATCTTCCACCACTTCTTAGGAGCATTGGCAGGGAGCTGGATGACATGTGGAGCAGGTGAGTCTCAAACTGGTGCTCCTACGGGTTGTTGCTGTTTTGGGAGGCAGTTAAGCCACTGTGCCTCTTGGCGGTCTATGAGCGACTGATTTTTGAATGAGGTGCTCCTGGAGTCTCTGATGAAGGAAAAGAGGAAGAGAAGAGTTCTTGTGACCTCTGGCAAAATCCCCTCTTCTACCTGGTCCTGCAGAGGAGTGGTGATGATGGTTGCATGCCTTCGAGTCCCTTCTGAGACTGTGTAACACCAAAGTGTTGTGGTTCACCACTAGACCGGAAGAGGAGCAACCGGGACTAGAATCCGGCGCCCATATGGGATGCCGGTGCCACAGGTGGAGGATTAACCAAGTGAGCCATGATGCCCACCCTGAGTTCACCACTTTTTGTTAATGAAACCCTCGATTGGCTTCTCATTCAGAAACTGGAAGTCTCATACTGGTGGCCAACAATGTGCTTAAACTCCTTTGAATTAATTGTCACATTTGTGAGTTGGGAGGCTTCAAGCATTGTTTTGATTTCCAGCGTCATTGCAAGTTAGGTGAACTACTTTCATGCGATCTGCCTCTTCTGTGCCAACAGCTTGCTAGAGCCAGGCCAGGGCTGTTTTCCTTCAGATGTGCTTTGCACTTTGCCAGTCTCTGTCCAATTCATGTTGCTCATTTCTGGTGCTTGCTTGGTCTGAGTCATCACCTGCTCTTGCTACTCTTGCAAGCCCTAAGCTAATGAGAGGAAAGATGGGTAAAGCTGAAGGACTTGCACTCTAAAAATTGCTATTAATGAACTTAAAATGATGAATCACCTTCTGAGCTAAACAGACATTGGAAAAATTGTCATTGTCAACTCTTCAATTATTCAAATGTTGGTTCCTTATTTTATGAACCGTTTTGTCTCCAGGATGTTTTTTTCTGTGCTTCCATTATATTACATGTTTCATAGGCATTTCATTGCTACTTAGCATCCTCTAGGAAGATGGAAGGAAACCACATAAAATAAAATGTCTTTGCTTGCAAGAAAATCTGAAACTAATGAAACTGCCTTCCCCTTACCTGTGATATTTGTCTTACACTGTCATTTCTCAGTTTCATTAGTATATATGAAGAGTTTACTCTATGTATTAGCTATTGATATGAGCACACACACATCAGTTTTTTGCATGTCTGTGCTACAATGAGAAGGTGTACAGATTAAATATCCAGAGTTTTGCTGTTTTGCCTTTAAATCTGTGGTGACTTTGCCACTAAGTCTCCCAGGCTTATGTTTCTTAAATAAGAAATGAGATAATGAGTAGGAAGGGATATGGCAAGATGTTTCATTCAACTCCTCCTGTGTCTAAAAATCACAATTGCCTAATTCTTTCTGGCTGGCGCCATGGCTCACTTGGTTAATCCTCTGCCTGTGGCACCAGCATCCCATATGGGCGCCGGGTTCTAGTCCCAGTTGCTCCTCTTCCAGTCCAGCTCTCTGCTGTGGCCCAGGAGGGCAGTGGAGGATGGCCCAGGTCCTTGGGCCCTGCACCTGCATGGGAGACCAGGAAGAAGCACTTGGCTCCTGGCTTCAGATCGGTGTAGCACCGGCCGTAGTGGCCATTTGGGGGGTGAACCAACGGAAGGAAGACCTTTCTCTCTGTCTGTCTCTCTCACTGTCTATAACTCTACCTATCAAATAAATAAAATTTATAAAAAAATCATGATTGTCAAATTCTTTCAAAGCCTCTTGAACACTTCATGCTCAAGCTATGCATTTCCCTGTATCTTTCAGATGTATGTTCAGAGTCCAGGAAGCCAATCCTTCATGAGAGCATCATCTAGAGTCACTTGTTGCTTTTGTAATAGTTTAAAGGATGGGGAAGAAAGGGCTGGAAATTATTTTCTATGATTGTGTCATGGTTAGGTATCTTCTTGTAATATGCCTTCTTTAATCAAGATTCTATTTTATTGAGATATTATCACAAGAATAAGGATAAAATATAACTTACATATGTATATCTTACTGTAAACTATCACCTACATCCTAAGGTTCCTTGTAGAGGTCAGAGTTCTTTCTACTTTACCATGAGACAGCAACACATTCACCACTACAAATGCAGTTCATCAGTCTCATCCAAACAAACTATAAAAGAAAAAAAACTCAATGGAAACAAATAATAGATATGATTTTTTTAAGATGGAAAATAAAATCCATTTGGTGTTGCTTAAATTTTTGATGATTTACAGTTGGAGTTCTAATACCCAGCAGGTACCATTTGACATTTTCATCTCCAGTGCTATGAAGAGATTAGCACTTACCAGTATTGATTTAAACCAGGGTTGTCATTTTTATGGAAAGCACAATAAAAGAGATTAGAAAGAAATTGCCAAGTGGGCTGGGTCTAATCAATTGTGGAATGCTTTCATTGGGAATTCGCAATTTTACCAAGCAGAGAGTTAACACAGGATAAACAACAGGAAATGAAATTCTCATCAGGACTTAGGGATTCTGGCCAGTCCCAAATCAAACCACACCACATGACAGGGCACAGCATCACTCTGCTACCTTTCCATGGAATTTCCAAGGAGAAGTGTCTGAAAGACAGCATGCTACAGCATAACTCACTGAAGAGTCAATGGGAACACATGAGTGACATCAAGACAGAACATTTATGGTTTCATTTGGGGACACTTTCTTATAGCTGAAGTTGAGTTGACTCAATAAGGGTATATGATTTTTATTTGGTTTTGATTGAGAGGGCGGAATTGGTCCGTGACTGGCTGGGGGACAAAGGTCTGATGTCAGTGAGCTCTGAGTCCATTAGTCAAACTGAAATCAAAGGTCAGGAAAGACAAAAGGTAGAGGGGGAAGGAATGTGCTGGGAAGGTATTCATTTAGCCCTGAATCGGAGCTCATCCGGCAGCTGGCAGTATGACCTATGAAGGCTGAGACACAAACATCAGAAGGGATATCAGCGAAGATGTTTGACTTTCCAACAAGGAGACACTCAAGTCATCTTTACTTGAAAAAGTTATCTAGGAAGAAAATTCTATTTCCTATTGTTTTAAATTAATCACACGTTAAATCTATACCCAGTGCTAGTGATTATTCAAAGTTTCACGGTTAAAACAAGAAAATATGGGACTGCTGCACACAAGAGGTTGTCAATGTATAGAATGACAGACTTGAAGGTGAATTATTGCAGGACAGAGCAACAACTAGAATTGTAGCTTTGTGACCCTGTGGCAGACAGCTCAGACAAGAAGGCTGCTTCGTCTCTGGGGAAGGGTGGGGAGAAAGGAGAAGTGATGGTTTCTGACGAAAGCCATATATAAAAGCAGAGTTTGCGGAATAAATGGAAAGCAAAGCAAAGGAAGAACATTCTGGGCAGAAGGAGCAACAGGCACGTGATCACGACACAGCACGTGGAACATGCGTGGGGAGAGGACTCAAGAGTCTGGACATTCCCGTGGGCAGCAGGGAAAACTTTCACCGGCTTTAGGTGCGTGTACAGGTGGTGTGTGTGAAGGACAGGCAGGGAGAGTGGCCCGATCGGAACTGCCATTAAAACGACCAGCTGATCCTGGTGATGGTCTTTCCCCTTGTCTTTCTGCTTCCATCTTTGCCTCCAGAGGCTGATGCTCTAAAAAATGTTACCCCTTTGCTTATGCCTATCAGTGTTTCATCTTGGGACTCAGAGACGTCCCGTTCCATGGGTCCTAGTTCATGAATCACAGCGAGGCCTCACAAAGGAATCTCTGCCCCCTCTTCAAGTGCATCATCAGGGCATTGTCTTTTTGTTGTATCATTGCCTCTTCCTGGAATATCTTTTCACGTGAAAATCTCCATTCTTATTCCCTTAGCTTATCAAGGTGCTTAGATGTCAACTTTTCAGAGACTTTTTAAAAAGATTTTTTACATTTGTTTGCAAGTCAGAATTACAGAGAAAGAGGGATGGGAAAAAAAGAGAGCAAGCGAGAGAGAAATCTTTGACCTACTGGTTCACTCCCCAGACGGCTGCAATGGCTAGAGCTGTGCCAGAGAGAAGCTAGGGGCTTCTTCCAGATTTCCCATGTGGGTGAAAGGGGCCCAAGTACTTAGACCATCTTCTGCTGCTTTTCCCAGGCTGTTAGCAGGGAGCTGGATCAGAGGTGGAGCAAGTGAGACTTGAACTGGTGTCCATATGTCAGTTTTACCCATTGTGGCACAATGCCAGCCAGAGACATTTTCACCAGCTACTTTGTGTGCTCAGTACAACTTTGAGTGAATGAATCGATGGGTGGGTGAGTAAACTGAGGAGTTAACCGTGGAAGTAAATGTACTCCAGGGATTGGTGAGAGTCTAAGGAGAGGTTCTGCAGGACTGGGGATTAATGGTAATGGTACTCGATGATTGCTTGAATAGGTGGAGCTGCTCTGGAAGACTGACAGGTTAGAAATGCAGATGATCACTCCCAGGTCTGGGCTGGAAGTCCAGATGGATGTAGGAGGAAGGGCATGTTTGTAAAAGGAAGTAGGAATAGCCAGTAAAATAAATAACCAGAGTATTAGTTAAGAGTTTTACAGCACCTATTAGGTTCCAAGCACGGTTATGTATTGTATATTTTATCTCACTTAATTCTCTATGGTAGGTGATTTCTCTTATCATCATCATTTTTTAAAGCTGAAGAACATGCAGCTCGTAGAAGTTAAACAATTGGCTAAACTCACACAGCTGGTAAGAGGCGGAGTCAAGACTTAAATGTAGCTCTCTCTGATTCAGTTCAATAAATATAAGTTACTTGCTCACTGTCATATGATTTAATTGTGAGAATCAACTCCAACAGTCTATATGGAAGTTCAGAAGGTACATAAATTAGATAGATCTTTGTACAGTGAAAAGCACTAAAACTGCACTGTTCCTGATATTATTTTGGGATTTTTAGAGCAAGAAGTTCATTTATAGTTTAAATTTTTTAAAAAAGCTTTATTTTATTTATTTGAAAGAATTACAGAGAGAGGTAGAGACAGAGACAGAGGTCTTCCATCCGCTTGTTTACTCTCCAAATGACCCCCAAGGCCAGAGCTGCTCTGATCCGAAGCCAGGAGCCAGGAGTTTCTTCCTGGTCTCCCACGTGGGTGCAGGGGCCCAAGGACTTGGGCCATCCTCCACTGCTTTCCCAGGCCATAGCAGAGAGCTGGACCAAAAGTGGAGCAGCTGGGATCTGAACCAGCATCTATATGGGATTCCAGCACTGTAGGTCGTGGCTTTAACTCACTGCACCACAGCGGTCCTCCCAATTGTTTAATTTTAATCCTTGGTACAACAGCCTTGACTCATTTCGTTTTTACCTAAAATCCATAGAGAGCTGAAAACTAAGAAGCAGTGCACTCTGGGCGCTGTACAGTTACATGCAATTGCCACACTGTGAGTGTCCCTCCCTCCAGCTGTGCGACGTAGCAACACCAAAATCCTTGTGTTCACATGTTTTAAAATTGCCATTCATAGTATTTATCACTCACCAGTGAAGGAAAGGGAAGCCGATATTTCTACAAAGAGGAAATGAAAAAAGTGAGGGCCTTGACAACCGTGGAAAAAGAGGCTCCATTCTTTTAGAGAGGATATGAGGAAATGCCTCTGAACTGCACCAAGACCGACACAGGCAAGGCAGGTCTTTAACGTTGCAAGGTTGGGGGGTTCAGTGCAGGAGGGGAAACAAAGAAGGAAAGGCCAAGGTTATTTTCATAAATATTGTCTTCACAGCAAGAACATTGACCTTTTCTCCAAGCTAAATCCTCTATAAACCTACAAATAGGCACCAGTCGTTTCCCTTGAAATTTCCTATCAAATCAATGGGCAGTTGAAAATAATGTCTAAGATTTTTTTTTTCTACTTATAGAGAGAACACCAATCTTGACTGGTGGAGTTTTACAGAGCTTTCTTCTTCCCTCCTTCCATTTTTTTCTCTCTCCTTTTTCTTTTTTTAAGGTTTATTTATTTATATTTGAAAGGCAGAATTACAGAGAGGTC
This sequence comes from Sylvilagus floridanus, assembly GCA_949820135.1. Lineage (NCBI taxonomy): Eukaryota > Metazoa > Chordata > Mammalia > Lagomorpha > Leporidae > Sylvilagus > Sylvilagus floridanus. The sequence goes on from OX463231.1 coordinate 89,024,704, forward strand.
TGTTTCACCACTGGTTCACTCCCTAAATGGCTGCAATGGCTGAAGCTGAGTTGATCTGAAGCCAGGAACCAGGAGCTTCTTCTGAGTCTGCATGTGGGTGCAGGGGCCCAAGGACTTGGACCATCTTCCATAATGGTGTCAGTTCGAGTCCCAGCTGCTTCACTTCCTATCAAGCTCTCTTCTATGGCCTGGAAAAGCAGTAGAAGATGGCCCAAGTCCTTGGGCCCCTACACCCACGTGGGAGACCCAGAAAAAGCTCCTGACTCCTGGCTTTGGATTGGCGCAGCTCCAGCTGTTCAGGCAAATTGGAGAGTGAATCAACAGATGGAAGACCTCTCTCTCTCTGTGTAACTCTGACTTTCAAATTAAAATAAATTAACCTTAACAAAAAACCCCTGTAGTTTTGCTTGACTTTTACATGCATATCAATGAAATCATATTGGGCTTTCCCTTTAACATTGCTTTATTATTATTTTTTTAAATTTTGGCTTAATGTTTTGTGTTGAAGCTTTAGTCGGAACCATTAGGCAAGAGAAAGGGAAAAATTATCCATGTTTGCAGATAATCCAGGGAAACCAAAAAAGACTCCACCAAGAGATTATTAGCATTGGTGGGTGAATACAGCAAAGTTGTAGGATACAGAGTCAATCTACAAACATCAGTAGCATTTTCAATAGAATCTTGTTTATTGTTTTTGCTGACTTTTGTCTTTTTGTGGGATTATTTATCATTGACTATGTGCTGGACATTGTACTTGGAAAAGTATTTGTATAAATAATTTTTAGTAAAGAATCATTGTTTCCTCCAAAGAAGACTTTCCATGGATTTTTCCTAGGTATCTAAGAGCACTAGCCATCAGGGATGACTAATCTAAAGTTAATCTAGAATTAGGGTTTGTAATTTCTGGGTTACTCATCAGAGTTGCAGTTGGTCTGTGGTCTGTGGAAGGGCTGATCCAGGTTCATTTCCCTTGACTGCTAGAATCTTAGTCCAGTATGGGGTGCATATATAATAATAATAATAATAATCACACAAAAAGACAAGAGTCAGTATGAACTCATCTTTTTTCTAGCAAATTGACATCAACCTAGCTAGAACTATTTTAAAATTTATTTTTGGGGGGCTGGCATTGTGATGTAGCAGGTAAAGCTGCCACCTCTGGGCCAGCGTCCCATATGAGCACCAGTTTTTGTCCCAGATGCTCCACTTCCCATCCATCTCCCCATTAACAGCCTGGGAAAGCAGCAGAAGATAGCCCAAGTGTTTTGGCCCCTCCCATCCATGTAGGAGACCTGGATGAATCTCCTGGCTCCTGTAGCCATCTTGGGAGTGAATCAGTGGTGGGAGATTCTCTCTCTCTCTCTCTCTCTCTCTCTTTCTCTGTAACTCTTTCAAACAAATAAATCAATCTTAAAATTTATTTTTGGCATAAATACAGAAGATATCAAGCTCTATACTTGCACTATGTGGATTTTACCCCCTTGCTTTGTTATGAATTAAAGGAAAAAACTGGTTCTGTTAAGCTATTCATCTCACTCTAAGTAATACAAACATCACTGAATTTTGCTCTTTGATGTATTTTACAACAGAATTAAAGCAAAGTGAACCTGAGGCCTCGGGTGAATTAAAAACATAGGGAGGATTTCAGTACTGCCGTTACAGTGCAACAGGTTAAACCAATGCTTGTGGTGCAGGCATCCCAGATTCGAGTGCTGCTTCAAGCCCTGGCTGTTCTGGCTGTGATGTAGCCTCCTACCAATGTGCCTGGGAGGCAGTGGAAGCTAACGCTGGGCCTTGGGTCCCTTGGGTTTTCCAAGTGGGAGACAAGGATCGAGTTCCTGGCTCCTTGCTTCAGCCTAACTGCTACCTGGCTGTTGTGGCCACTGGGGGAATTTTCCAAGAGATGGAAAATTGCTCTCTGTCTCTCTCTGTCCCTCTACATTTCAAATAAATAAAGAAATACATCTTTTTAAAAAAAATCATGGGGACCTACACATATATTAGCACTGCTTTTAATAGATTCAGGATGTTTAATAAAGACCAAAAGACTTCTCAACATTTGAACAGAAAACTGAGATAACAAGTGAGGCAAAACCTGACTCTCAAGGGGGAATGTAACATGAGAGGTGGATTTCAGATTTTTCTGGGCACTTGTCTTTGATGTAGCTGGATGAAAAGCATCAGACGTGTCAGATCAGCAAAACTGAACATCATGTTGAAAGAGATACAAATAGAATTAAAAGATAAGTTTATTTTGGTACAAAACCACGATCTATACACAATTCTTTTCCATCAGACCTATTTTTTCATGAACTTTTTGAAGGCCCCTTGTATATTAATTTGGCTCATGTAAAAAAATTATAAAAAAGTTAAACGAGATCACACAGCCGAGAGCTACACAGCTGAGAAACGTCACGACGATGGGGTGAAAAGGACACAACGAACGTGAGTTTTGTTCTCTCTCCTCGTTACGCGCTCTAAATTCATCTTTCCCTCTACTTTACCCTGGGGATCAATGGTCTTCGGTATATAATGGAAAAAGCTAGCAAATGAAGGTTTCCCCCTCACTTTGGGCCTTTAATGCATCCAGACTGAACCAATGTCATGGCTTAAAGTGCCAATTTGCTGGTAATAGAGTCCTTATGGCTTTTGCTGTTGTGTTATGCAGCCAAATCAAGGGCCGAGCAACTGTGGGAGCTTTAAGACTTCAATCGTTAAACAGGCATAAAAATGCGCAGGAACTTTCCTGGTCAGACAAATAAGCAGCAGCTGTGGTTAATAGAAAGCAACGAGATTCAAAGTCAGAAAATACCCCCGCCTGGGAATGCTTCTCAGGGTGATTATCAGCAAATTGTCCCATTGATCAGCAGCCTTCACAAAAGCTCGGGCTGAATTTACCAACGCAACGTGCCCAGGACGGTGCTGTGTAAGGCCATGATCCAGGCCCTGGCGCTCAAAAGCTTGCCAGTGAGCCTGGAGCACAACATAGGCTCTGGAACATGTGGCCTGCCTCCAGTTCTGTGTTCTTCCACTTCACAGCCAGGAAGCTCTGCACAGATCGTCTTCCGTGAGCAGCAGTTTTCCTATCTATGAAGTGGAGAAGAGCCCGACCTCCCAGGACTGCTTTCAGGAACTACTGCAAAAAGATTAGGATACGACCTGGTCTGAGACAGTAACTTCTGCTGTCACTGAGTTGTTGCCATTGTTCTTTTTATTTCTTGACAGGCAGAGTTAGATAGTGAGAGAAAGAGACAGTGAGAAAGGTCTTCCTTCCGTTGTTTCACCCCCCGCCCCCCCAATGGCCACTACGGCCGGTGCGCTGCGTCCATCCGAAGGCAGGAGCCAGGTGCTTCCTCCTGGTCTCCCATGGGGTGCAGGGCCCAAGCACTTGGGCCATCCTCCACTGCACTCCCTGGCCACAGCAGAGAGCTGGACTGGAAGAGGGGCAACTGGGACAGAACCAGCGCCCCAACCGGGACTAGAACCCGGTGTGCCGGCACCGCAGGCAGAGGATTAGCCTAGTGAGCCGCAGCGCCGGCCCCCATTGTTCTTATTAAGATACTTGCACCAGAAATAGAATGATCAAAATAAGACAATGAGGGGCATAAGCAGTTAAGACCGTGTTACGGTGCGCATGTCCCATATTGGAGTGCCTGGGTTCGATATCCAGCTCTGCTCTTGACATTTTCCTGATAATGCAGACTCTGGGAGATAGGGGCGGCTGCTCGGGGAATTGGATTCCTGCTACCCCTGTAGGAGAGTGGGAGTGAATTTGCAACCCCTGGCTTCAGTCTTTCCCTGCACTGACTGGTGCAAGCATTTGGGGAATGGGTGATGGGAGATGGGAGATTGGAAATGGGAGATGGAGCTCTATCTTTCTGTTTGTCTTTCCATGTCTGTCTCTCAAGTAAACAAGTACATAAATTTTAAAAAGATCACAATAAATGATGTGACCAATGAGAAGTACAGAGGAAAGATGCTGCTTAAGAATCCAGCCATTCTTTTAAAAAATATTTATATATTTATTCGAGAGGTAGAGTTACAGACAGAGAGAGGGAAAGACACAGAGAGAGGTCTTCCAACCACTGGTTCACTCCCCAAATGGCCACAATGGCAGAAGTCAGGCTGACCTGAAGCCAGGAGCCAGGAGCTTCTTCCGGGTTTCCCAACTGGGTGCAGGGGCCCAAGCACTTGAGCCATTTTCCACAGCTTTCTCAGGCCAGATTCAGCAGAGAGCTGGGTCAGAAGTGGAGCATCCGGGACTTGAACTAGCACCCATATGGGATGCTGAGGCTTCATGAATGTGACATCACTTTTCCAGGAAACTCTTTAAGAAGTTGCAAATAACCTGGTTCAATCATTCCAGAACTTTCCTGAAAAACCCATTAGCTCACCACATGACAGTTTACCCCGACGTCCTTGAATCCTTCATCACCGATTAATTCCTTAGCCTGCATATCCACCAATGCTAAACTATCATGTCATGATATTTACCTATTAATACCAAGTCTACAACTCCCATTGAAAATCTCATCTCAAACAGACTTCAGAATCTTGTAAGTTTTTACACTTTGCCTGTGTCCTCTGAAATGCTACCAAGACTCTCAAAGTAACATATTTCCTTTCTACAAAAGAGTAGGCTCAGCTTTGTCTTATCAACAAGTTGTTTTGAAGACATTTTCAGCAACTGGTATTTAACATAATGGAAGAGAAAATAGGGAGAGAAGAAGGTATTTTCCTGCATCCTTAACAACTGACAGGGTGCCTTATTCCTAGGAAGTGCTCAGTAATGACTGAATAAACATCTGAAGTGACTGATCACATGAATGCTATCTTCAGAATGCCCCATCTCCAGATGAATTTAATGTGATTTGAGAGTTATTTCAAATATTAATACAATTAATATTATAAAATGTAATATTTATTGAGTACTTATTATGGGTCATGAACAGTTCAAATTTCCTCTTACAGGATAATTTTTAAAATCTTTGGAAAAAAAAAAAGGTGGGAGGCTGGCGCTCTGGCGTATCGGGTAAAGCCACCGCCTGTGGTGCCGGTGTCCCATGTGGGCGCTGGTTCGTGTCCCAGCTGCTCTACTTCCGATCCAGCTCCCTGCTATGGCCTCAGAAAGCAGTAGAAGGTGGCCCAAGTTCTTGGACCCCAGCACCTGTGTGGGAGACTGGAGGAAGCGACTGGCTCCTGGCTTTGGATCAGCCCAACTCTGGCCATTGTGACAATCTGGGGAGTGAACCAGTGGATGGAAGACTTGTCTTTCTCTTTCTGCCTCTCTGTAACTCTGCCTTTCAAATGAACAAACAAATCTTTAAAAATGTTTTTTGAAAAAAGGTAAAATGATAATCCTTATATAGGTAAAAGTGAATACCAGTTCGAAGGAGAATTCAAAGTATTTCATATTTATAGTTAGATAAGCAATGTTGAAATAAAATTAAATGTGATACTACTGGTCCATATCTATGGGCTATAATCAACTGCATTCCATTCGACTCAATTTGTATTTAAAGGGTGGGAATGATTTGCATTGTTTTCAGTCTTCTACAACTTTTGAGTTGTGAAGTATCTCAGTATCTCAGTAGAGGCAATGAGAGGTGGGCATAACCCAGGTGGATGAAGGATTCAGGCCTCTGATATCCTTTTATTTTATTCCCCCATCTTAACACTGTACACTAAATATTCACAAGAAGCATTCATGCTAGGAAAAAAAGTCAGAGCTGGCGCTGTGGCACAGCAGGTTATAGCCCTGGCCTGAAGCGCCAGCATCTCATACGGGCGCTGGTTCTAGTCCTGGCTGCTCCTTTTTCTGATCTGGCTCTCTGCGATGGCCTGGGATAGCAGTAGAAGATGGCCTGAGTCCTTGGGTCCCTGCACCTGTGTGGGAGACCTGGAAGAAGCTCCTGGCTCCTGACTCCTGGCTCCTGGCTCCTGACTTTGGATCGGCGCAGCTCTGGCCATTGTGGCCATCTGGGGAGTGAACCAGTGGATGGAAGATTTCTCTCTGTCTCTGCCTCTCTCTGTAACTCTCTTTCAAATAAATCAAATGAATCTTTTTTTAAAAAAAGAAAAAAGTCAACAAAAACACCTCATAGGCAGGAGAAGAAACTTCATTAATCAGATTAAATGTATCTATTTTTTTTAAAAAAGATTGATTTATTTATTTGAAAGTCAGAGTTACACAGAGAGAGAATGAGAGGCAGAGAGAGGTCTTCCATCCCCAACTGGCCACAGTGGCTGGAGCTGCGCTGATCTGAAGCCAGGAGCCAGGAGCTTCTTCCAGGTCTCCCACGCGGGTACAGGGGCCCAAGGACTCAGGCCATCTTCCACTGCTTTCCCAGGCCATAGCAGAGAGCTGGATCGGAAGTAGGGCAGCTGGGACTCAAATCAGCGCCTATATGGGATGCCAGCACTGCAGGCGGCGGCTTTACCTGTTACACCACAGCTCTGGCCCCGAGGTATCTATTCTAAAAAACTGTAGCAAACATCAGTTTGTCTAGGGACAGATTGAAATTTCCCTTTGAGATGAGAAGCAAAACAGGGCCGGCCACTGCTGCTGCTTTCATTTATTATTGCAATGGAATGCTTAGCAAGTGCATTCAGGCAACAAGAAGGAATGAGGCAAATAAGAAGGGATGAACTTGTGATACGTGAGACAGCTTGCAGGTATCTGAAGCACACTATGCTAAGTGCAAGAGCTAGATCAGAAGGCTCCATCACGTAGGATTGCACTCATGTGCCACTCTGGAAAAAGCAAAACCAGAGAGACAGAAATCTCACAGCAGCAGTGTTGATCCTCAGGGAAAGGAGTGGAATATGGATGAGGAAAAGGGAAGTTCTATGATCATGAAACTTGATGTTGATCATGGTGGTGGCTAGCCAATAGCATGCATTTGCCAAAATTTATAAGATTGTTCCCCCAAAGATGAATTTCACTGTTTTTAAATTATTTCTCGGGAAATCTGACTCCAAGCAAGGGTCTAAGCTGGCATGTAGGTGAGGGCTCTGTGAAGCAGAGTGAAGGAGAAATGTATGCTCTGGGCAGGTGTTAATAGGGTATTATGGAAGTAGGGTGGGAAGTGGGAAGAAAGTGGGAAGTTAGACGCCATCAAGGCCTGGATAGTCCAGGCCATGTGACACCGTGGTGCAGGAAGGCAGAGAAGCGAACCCGACACAAAAGCATCCTCTGAAATCACAAATGTGGGAGACATCCTTATGATTCTTAGCTGAGAGAACAAAGAGAAGTGGGCAGAGCAGAAACTCGAGAAGGTACTGGTGAGATAAATTCTTCATTATGGTTATTTTCTATTGAAATTTTTTAAGAAATCATTTTTATTGGTAAGTGCAGCTTGAGATGGGTTCTAACACATGGAGTAAGTGCAAGATGGATTTTAATAAATCATCTCAGTTTAGTTAAATACTAAGCAATTTAAAAGAAAATACCCTTACACAGAAGGGAATTCTGAGTACTGCATAATTTTTATTATACGATCATGAATTCCTAGAGATTGCAAGGAATATCAGTTAGTGGCTAGATAGCCTTAGACTCAGGAATGACGCATAAGCATTACATCAAAGGAAGAAAGCATCAAGATGAACGAATTTGGCTCAATCGAACTTCAAATTGTTGAAAGTTCAATACCAAAAAAGAAGAAACGGAATCTTTTTTATGTTATATGAGAGGTAGAGGTCATTGATAATCTTATTTATTATTTACTTAAAATTGACAGACAACATTGTATGTTTTCATTGTGTATGAGTTTTTCAACTACTTTTTGATGTATAGTTGTCAACAGCAAGCTATTTCAAGTGTGCCATTTCATGTATTTTGACACAAATGTATGCAATGAAGCTATCATCAGAATCAAGAAAGTGAGCATTTTCATCAGTGGCAACCGTTTCCTCACGCCCCTTTGCAACCTCTTCCTCCCTTCCTGGGTAGCTACCCATCTGCTTTCTGTCACTACAGATGTTTTCATTTTCTGGAAACTTATATAAATAGAATGGTGCAATATGTATTGATTTGTATCTGGTTTCTTTCATGCAGTATAATTATTTTAAGTTTTATATGTGTTGTTGCATGTATCAATAATTCTTTTTTATTGCTGTATTTTTCTTTTTCTTTTCTTTTCTTTTTTTTTTTTACAGGCAGAGTGGACAGTGAGAGAGAGAGACAGAGAGAAAGGTCTTCCTTTGCTGTTGGTTCACCCTCCAATGGCCGCCGCGGTCGGCGCGCTGCGGCCGGCGCACCGCGCTCCTCCGATGGCAGGAGCCAGGAGCCAGGTGCTTTTTCCTGGTCTCCCCATGGGGTGCAGGGCCCAAGCACCTGGGCCATCCTCCACTGCACTCCCTGGCCACAGCAGAGGGCTGGCCTGGAAGAGGGGCAACCGGGACAGAATCCGGTGCCCCGACCGGGACTAGAACCCGGTGTGCCGGCGCCGCAAGGCGGAGGATTAGCCTGTTGAGCCACGGCGCCGGCCTTATTGCTGTATTTTTCATTAAATGTTTGATATCATCCATCAGAGAAGCCATTTGGGCCTGGAGTTAGATTTGTGGGAACAGTTTTTAATATGAACTTAATTTGTTTAATAGACATAAAGTTATTTAGGGCATCTGTTTCTCTTTGAGTGAGATTTAGTATGTGTCTTTCAAGGAATTTGCCCATTTCAACAAATTTTTCAATTTTTGGTATGATGTTTTTCACATTTGTTACCTTCTTATAAAAAGAAGGTAAGATTTTTTTTAACTTTTATTAACTTTTATTTAATGAATATAAATTTCCAAAGTACAGCTTATGGATTACAATGGTTTCCCCCCCTCCATAACTTCCCTCCCACCCGCAACCCTCCCCTTTCCCACTCCCTCTTCCCTTCCATTCACATCAAGATTCATTTTCATTTCTCTTATATACAGAAGATCAGTTTAGTATATATTAAGTAAATATTTCAACAGTTTGCACCCACATAGAAACACAAAGTGAAAAATACTGTTTGAGTACTAGTTATAGCATTAAATCACAATGTACAGCACATTAAGGACAGAGATCCTACAGGAGGAGTAAGTGCACAGTGACTCCTGTTGTTGACTTAAAAAGCTATCTTAGTATTTTAGTATCTATAGTATTGTCACCTCAAATAATTGTGATGTAATGAAATTTATTGATCTATAAGTGAACTGACTTTCGGTTTTGCTGATTGTGTTGTTTTGGCTTTCAATATCTGATTATTTTTATCAGTATCATTCTGTTATTTCTAACTTAATTCCTTTGTGGACAGAGAATGCAGGTTATATGACTTGAATACTTTTTTTTTTTTTGCTTATTTATTCTACCAAGTACTGTGAAAGGTACTGGAATCCCTAACTGTGATTGAGGATGCATGTATTTCTCTTTGCCCTTCTGTCAGTTTTGAATTCATGTTTTCGGATGCTCTTTTGCTAGGCATATAAATGGAAAGGATTATTATATAACCCTAATGCACTGATCCCCTTACCATGATGAACTAACTATCTTTATCATTGAAGACAGTCTTTGCTCAGAATCCTACTTTGCATCATTTAATAAAGCCACTTCTGTTCTAAATAGTGTGATGGACACGCCCAGGTGACCCCATTGTTATACTTCTGGGTGACATGACAAGTGCAAGTGAACTTCTGACTTGTGCCAACCAAAGCCGGTGGAAAGGGAATGGGAAGTCACTCCTATTTTGCCTTTGTTTTTACCGTGGATAGCTTTTGTTGCTACCTCTTCAAATTCATTAATCTTTTTTTTTTCTTTGAGGTCTAATTTGCCATTAATTCCCTTCAGCATAATTTTTTTATCTTAGAAATTGATGTTTTTATCTCTGGAAGTTGGATTGGGATGTTTATCTTCTATATCTCTACTTAACTTTTGAATGTATGGAATACAATTATAATTACAGGTTTTTTTTTTTTTTTGTCCTAATTTGAACGTCAAGGGAAGTTCTGAGTTACCTTCTTTCTTTCTTTTTTTTTTTTTAAAGATTTATTTCTGAGTTACTTTCAGTTGACTGATTTCTTCTGCTGATTATAGATTGAATTTTACTGGGTCTTTTCATGTCTGGTGATCAGTGCTTGGATGATGGGCATGGTGAAGTTTACGTTGCTGGTCGTTGATATTTCTCACTTCTATATATTTTCTTTTTAATTCTTTTCCAGGGATGCAATTCAGTTACTTAGACACACTGTTATCCTTTTGACTCTTATTTTAGAAATTTGTTAAGCAAGGTCAGAGAAGTTAATTTCTCTACTGTCAAGGCAAAACTCTCCCTAGTACACTGCCCAATGCTTCTGTGAATCATGATGTCATTCAATCTGGCTTGTAGGAAAAGGCACTGGTCCCGACCCTGAACATGTCCTCTCTAATCCTTTTCTTTCTTTTTTAAAGATTTATTTATTTATTTGAAAGTCAGAGTTACACAGAAAAGGAGAGTCAGAGAGAGAGTCTTCCATCCGCTGGTTCACTCCCTAACTGGCCGCGATGCCCGGAGCTGCGCCAATCCAAAGCCAGGAGCCAGGATCTTCTTTGGGTCTCCCACATGAGTGCAGGTGCCCAAGGACTTGGGCCATCTTCTACTACATTCCCAGGCCACAGCAGAAAGGTGGATCAGAAGTAGAGCAGCCAGGCCTCAAACCGGTGCCCGTATGGGATGCCGGCACTGCAGGTAGCAGCTTTACCCGCTACGCCACAGTGCTGCCCTCTCTAATTTTTTTCAATGCTTCTTTCTCCAGCCTCAGGAAGTCTCATGTATGTACCTTTAAAAAAGATTTATTTATTTATTTGAAAGTCTGAGTTAGAGAGAGTGAGTGAAATTTCCATCTGCTGGTTCACTCCCCAGATGACTGCAATGGCTAGAGCTGCACCGATCTGAAGGCAGGAGCCAGGAGCTTCTTCTGGGTCTTCCACATGGGTGCAAGGCCCCAAGTACTCAGGCCATCTTCCACTGCTTTCCCAGATGCATCAGCAGGAAGTTGGGTTGGAAATGGACTAGAACTGGTGCCCATATGGGATGCCAGCACCACAGGCAGAGGCTTTACCTGCTATGGCACAGCACTGGCCTAATGATTAGTATTTTGCTTAATATGTGTGCAAGTTTCCCTGCAGATCTCTGCTTTTTAGCTCTCTGCCTTGCAAATTCTTATTGCTTTGGCCCTCCCAGGTTCTCAACTACATCTTTTTTAAAAAAGATTTATTTATTTATTTATTTGAAAGTCAGAGTCACAGAGAAGGAGATGCTGAGGCAGAGAGAGAGAGAGCAAGAGAGATCTTCCATCTGCTGTTTCACTCCCCAAATGGCCACAACAGCCAGGGCTGGACAAGGCCAAACAGTAGCTTCTTATGGGTCTCCCATGGGGGTGCAGGGGCCCAAACACTTGGGCTGTCTTCCACCGCTTTCCCAAGCATATTAGCAGGGAGCTGGATGGGAAGTGGAGCAGCTGAGACTCAAACTAGTGCCCACATGGGATTGTGGTGCTGCAGGCGTCTGCTTTACCTGCTATGCCATAGTGCCAGCCAGCTACTCAACTCCATCTTTTAAACCAAGGAAGCTTGCTGGCCTTCCCCTTGATTCCCCTTTATTGTGCAATGGGTGGAAATTCTCTCTAGGTCAGAAGCTGAGGCAATTGTAGAGGTGGTTTTATTTGTTTCCCATCATTTAGAATGATTGTCCTTCATAGACCTGATGTCCCATGTCTTGAAAATCATTGTTTCATCCATTTTGTCTTTCGCTTTGGTTGTTTTGAGTGGCAGTCTAAATTCAGTCCTTTTTATTCCATCTGGACTTCTTGTAGTTTTGAAATGTGGTGCTTAAATGAGAGATCAGTAAATAATCAAAACCAGGAAGTCCTGTATGTATGTGTGTGTGTGTGTGCATGTGTAAAGGCACAGTCAGAAGGGACTCTCTAAATGTAAAATATTTTGTACCGTTCTTGTTTATTTACCTTTGATCATTTTTCCTAATCATCAAAGTCTCAAGATCAAATATGTTGGCACATATGTCAGCGCTTTGGACATTGTGTGATTCTTTTGATATTGTTTCCAATTTTCTCTTCATCTTCAACTGAAAGGATATTTCTGCCCCTGCTTCAGTAATGGGACAGAAGACGTGACAGCATCAAAATTCTTAAATGGAAAGGATGGTAAGTGAAAAGAAATTCTCCGATTTAACCAGTTCTTGATTATGCAAGATACAGAGTGCAGAAAAAATACTCTATGTATCTGCGTATGTGTGCATGTGTGTGTGTGTGTGTGTGTGTGTGTGTGTGTGTGCACTTGAAACACCTCTAAGAATGTGTATTTTCCAAATTGCATTTTTTATTCCAGGGGCCCAAAGTGCTCCAGTGCACATGTCACACATTTTTAACAAAATGTATACAACCTTTTTAAGGAAGAGCTAATAGCCCAATGTAAAAGCTTCCCGGGGATGAAAGATGTTCCTGTGAAAAGTTTCTGGTGCTAGGTGTGAGATCTGCCTGAATGCATTAAGCTGTGGCATCTACCTGTGATCTGTGTCTAGCATCTTCCCTCACTATCTGTCGTCTTGCTCAGAACACCTGGGGCCGACTTTCTTCTCATGTGGCTCTTGGGAGCCGTGCAATCCCAGAGCTCAGTGGATAGATAATCCGCTTGGCTTTAAAATTAGAGAAGGAAGGAAAGTTTATCTTCCTTTTCCTTCTTAGCTCAATTTAATTTTCGCAGGGACTTCTGCTGCGGTGGCTCGCACCATTTGGAATAACTAGAAGGAGGTGAACTCCTTTCTGCTCATGAACTCCAGAGGTTTATCTTTCAGCCTGTGCAGGTCCTGAGTGGCTGTGTGGGGAGCTTCTTAGTCTCTGAGGCAATGCTTCAAGCTGATGCTATCATGGCGTTGACTGACAGGAGCTTCTTGCACCACTAATATGATGGGAAAAGAACTGGCTTTTCCTGCTGTCTGCATTTACTTGCCCCCAGCATCCACTGAACTGATGTTATTTCATATAAGTGACCTGCAACTATTAAGCCATCTTATTTTATGCATGTCTGTGCATTTAAAGAGGCTTAAACAATTGAATAAAGAAGAAAACGCTCCCAAACAACCACCCAAGGCATAAAAATGTGGCCCAGTTTAGAAAGCGTCATGGAGGGGGATGCATAAGGATGAATTCTTTACAACTGTTCTCCTGCCTTTGGATCCATGGGAAGAGGAGGTCAGTGTGTTCCATGGCTGTTTTTAACACAGTTCTTGCTTTTGATGCTGGGTGCTCGTGACCCTCATGGGCCAGCTTCTTTTTTACACTCCATGCCCAGCTTTAAGTGATTTCATGGTTCCTGCAGTGGGAAGCTTAGCGGATTCCTGAGACCTCCTGTGGCTAGGCTTGCTTACATCATCAGCCCAACCTGTAATTTTGCATGCTTAAAACCACCTGGGAACAAGCAGTCATGGTCTTTATCCATTTTCCTCACCAGTCACCTACAATTGTCTTTGCCTAATGTCTCCCCGCTTCGCTTCCTTCAATGGGGCTCTTTTTTTCTGATTCAAATGGGCATGTTCTTTGGTTGCGGGATAACAGGTCCCTCCCTTCTCCCCTAACCTCACCAGGTGGATGGCCGGGAGCAGGGGACACCGTTAGAGCACAGCGTGGGCTTTGTCTGTGGGCCATGGTTCCCACAGTGCCCTTCATATCCAGTCTCGAGCTAGGGGACTCAAAGGATGCTATAACCAGAATTCACTTTTGACAGCTTGCTTTATTTTATTTTATTTCTGAAAGAATGGTAGACAGAATGATCCCTGGAGCAGGAGAAAAAGTCCAGAAATAGACCCCAATACACATAGGAATTTAGTATATAAAAAGATAAAAAAAAAAAAAAGGATGGACCATTTACAGTTGTATTAGGACCCCAGGCTAGACATGTGAAAAACCAATAGTTTAATCCATTTTTCATATCTTATACCAAAGTGAATTCTAAAAGAACTGTTGGCTTAAATATGAAAACTTAAACCATGAATAATTAGAAGAAAATACTTAAAAAATGTAGTCTTGACATGGGGGAGACATTTAAAGTATGATCCCAAAGTCAGCAGTTATAAAATATTTTTGATTTAACTACATACAAAATTTAGTATAAAAATCCTGATAAAAAAATCAGAAGATAAGTAGTGAATAAAAGCAAATTGCAATTCAGTTGTTGTATTAGTCTGTCTCATCACTATGATGAAATACTTAAGGAAGTCTGTTCATAAAGCAAAGAGGTTTATTTATTTATTTTAAAGATTTTATTTATTTATTTGAGAGGTAGAGTTACAGACAGTGAGAGGGAGAGACAGAGAGGAAGGTCTTCCATCCGCTGGTTCACTCCCCAAATGGAGTCAACGGCTGGAGCTGCGCCGATCCGAAGCCAGGAGCCTGGAGTTTTTACTGGGTCTCCCACACAGGCGCAGGGGCCCAAGGACTTGGGCCATCTTCTACTGCTTTCTCAGGCCATAGCAGAGAGCTGGATCGGAAGAGGCACAGCCGGGAGTAGAACTGGAACCCATATGGGATGCTGTCACTGCAGGTGGTGGTTTTACCTGCTATACCACAGCACCAACCCCACAAAGAGGTTTATTTAGTTCATAGTTCTGACAGCTCAGGGTTTTGCTGCCAGCAGCAGCTGAAGTCAGGAGAGGGCTGACTTTGCTGCATCATGCTATGGAGGAAGTGTGTGAGGGTGTGTTAGAGCACACCGCCAGGGGCTGGCGCTGTGGCATAGCGAGTAAAGCTGCCGCCTGCAATGCTGGCATCCCTTTTGGGTACCAGTTCTAGTCCCGGCTGCTCATCTTCTGATCCAGCCCTCTGCTATGGCCTGGGAAGGCGGTGGAAGATGGCCCAACTCTTTGGGTCCCTGCATCCGCATGGGAGACCCGGAAGAAGCTCCTAGCTCCTGGCTCCTGGCTTCAGATTGGCGCAGCTCCGGCCATTGCAGCCAACTGGGGAGTAAACCAGTGGATGGAAGTCCTCTCTCCCTCTCTTTCTGCCTCTCCTCTCTCTGGTGTAACTCTGACTTTCAAATAAATAAATAAATCTTTAAAAAAAAGAACACACTGCTAGACAGAGAGCTAGAAAGAGCAATTCAGGGGCCAGCCTCCTGGCTCACTCTTACAACAATTCACTATCATGAGAACTAATCTGAATCTCTCTGGTGGGCTGGGAGCTCCACCACTTAACACTGTTACCACTTCCCAATATTGCTACCCTGAGGACAGAGATTCCAATACATCGTCCTAAGCCATCTCCAAACCACAGCAGGTGCAACATATAAAGATTCTTGCAAATTGATTAGACAAAAATCTCAAAACTGCCATTGAAAAATAGCCATGGATGTGAGTAGGTGTTTCAGGACAAAGAAATACAAATGACTCATAATCAATAACAAGCCCATCTAACTCATAACAGCTGAAATTCAAATCAAAACCATTACTGGAATATTGTTTTTATTTTAAAATATAGGCATTTAATTACTTTGTTATGGCAAGTGCCAGTGTATAGAAACTATATGCTTTGTGACCTGGTAATGGAAGGTCCACCGTATGAGGCAATTGACAATATCTGTGAAGACTGTAAATGCGCAATTGTAGGCCACCATCATTTGGTAATTTATTGTGAAGCTTTACTGATATATAAGTTCAATGTTATGTCCAACTCTATTAATTTCCTGTGACTGTCAAAAGAAATTATTACAAACTTGGTTATTTCTTAAAACAATCAAAATTTACTCTCTCACATTACTGGAGGGCAGAGGTCTGAAATCAGTTTCATGAGGTCAAAACCAGGGTGTCGGTGGGGCCACGCTTCATCTGGAGGATCTGACAAAGAATCCATTTTCCAGCTTCTGTGGCTGCCTGCGTTTGTTGCCGTGTGGCCACATGGCTCCAATTTCAAGGCCAGAGCCTTCAGGCCTCTCCCTGCTCTGTCTCTCCTGCATGTGTAGTGTGATCCTCCTCTTCCCACCCTTTGTAAGGATAGCTGCTATTGCATTTAGGACCAGTCCAGGTAACGTACAATAATCTCCCCACCTTAAGAGCTTTAATTTTATCACACTGCAATATCTGCTAAGCCTCACGGGTTCCACAGACTGGAACTGATATCCTTAGGGAACCACTGTTTAGCCTGTCACATCAAAATTATACATGATGGTATTGTTTGTCATAATTCAATATTGGAAACAGCTCACATGTCCATCAGTAGAGAGTTGATTAAATAAATTATGGCCTATGTGTAACATGGAATATTATGCAAATTCTGGTATAGAAAGATTGCCAAGATGTTGTATATAGTTAAAAATGCAAGACATTTGGCATTTGTGATAATAGACGACCATTGGTGTAGAATTAGACAACCTCCCATCCTCCATCCTCATGTGCATACTTACGTGAGGATGCTTTAAAAGACTTGTGGTGTGGCAGAGAGGGTAGGACCACCGCCTGCAGTGCTGGTGTCCCATACCGGCACTGGTTCAAGTCCCAGCTGCTCCATTTCTGATCTAGCTTTCTGCTGTGGCCTGGGAAAGCAGTGGAAGATGGCCCAGGTCCTTGGGTCCCTGCACCCATGTGGGAGACCTGGAAGAAGCTCTTGGCTCCTGGCTTCATATTGGTGTAGCTCCAGCCGTTGTGGACATCTGGGGAGTAAACCAGTGGATAAAAGACCTCTCTTTCCCTCTCTGCCTCTGCCTCTCTGTAACTCTGCCTTTCAAATAAATAAATAAATCTTTTTAAAAAAGCCTCATGGAAAAATTAAATAAAAAGATGTGTATTTGGGTGCCCCAAATTTTGAAATTCAATCATAAGAGGGTTCTTCAAAAATTCAAGGAAAATGTGTACTATGAAAAAATTATGCATGAATTTCAAATTTTTCCCACAAAATAAATATGCTTTCATTCCATTTTTTTCCAGGAGCCTTTTCAAGTACCACGGTATTTCACATATACTTGAATATATATTGAGTATTTCTGGTAACACAAACAAGAAATCAGTGTCAATATTCCTCTGTTCAAATGGGAATTGAAAAATGGGATGGTGGGGATAGTGGTGGAGGACAGGGTTTGTTTTTCACTGAATTATTACTTTTAAAAAATAAGTTGCCTACTAAAGTCTTAATAAATCAATGCATATTCTGGTAAGAACACTGCCGCTGCTCGCTGCTAGCTTTCGTGGTCCACCATGTGGTCCACCTCTTCCCGACTGCCTTCTCCTCCACACAGGGCTCAAAACCAGCTCCGACTCTATCACTGTCAGCTGTGCAAGAGGCAGCTTTCTGGTCAACCAGTTACATTCTTCATTGTCCACCTGACTGATGGGAAATGTGCCTCTTGTTGACATGGCGACCAGTGGAAGGAGGCTGCCCTTTGCTGTCTTCTCAGCTCTCCAATTCTATTCTCCCTAGTTCCAATCAGGCTCCTACTCAGCGATGGAATGCCATCCTTCATAGTCTTGAGAGAAGTCAACACCCTATCTTTCCTTGAAGCCGGAGGAATAGAGCCCCATGCAACAAAGCACTCCTCTCTTGGTACCACCTAGGTACTCTCCACAAAGCTAAGGCTCTGAGGGCTACAGGCTAACAGAACTTCTTCAGGCCTGGAGGCTGGGGTGGGAACTGTTCAGAATATACTTTCATAGAACATTTTACTTTATGGCAAATGCTTAGCAGTACAGAAATCAAGTATCTCATACCTTCATCGATCTGGAACACAGTTGGAAGTTTGTAATAAGCATAGTGTTCTTTTGAATATCCCAAGTCGGTGTTAAAATGTTTATTCTTTAAATCTCCTGCCTTTAATTTACAAGACAGCACAGACTTTCTGCCCTAAGCCTTTCATCCTTCACTTTACTTATGTTTCTAATAGTTGCTCTGACCTAATTTCCATCCTTGGCAGATTAGAAGCTACAAATTAGAAATAGGAAGAGGCAGACCTGGTAAATGTAGATAGACACCATGAAAGCAGCAAGACAGTTACAATTTTCCTAAAAGGGAAAGATAGAAAAACATCATGGAAAAAAAGACAATAACAACAACAAAACCCAGTGTAGGCACAAGTCCGTCATTTCCCCTGAGGTCATCACCTAATTTAACAAGGTCTGATTTTCTTGGGGTGTTGCTGCTCAGTTTTCAAGTCTTTAATGTATCATGTTGAAGAAGGCAGAGAAATGTGTAACACATTTTTGAGATGCCTTTTCCTCATTTTTTTTAAATCAAAACTTTTTTTTAACTTTTATTTAATGAATATAAATTTCCAAAATACAGCTTATGGATTACAATGGTTCCCCCCCTCCCCGTAACTTCCCTCCCACCCGCAACCCTCCCCTTTCCCGCTCCCTCTCCCCTTCCATTCACATCAAGATTCATTTTCTTTTCTGTTATATACAGAAGATCAGTTTAGCATATATTAAGTAAAGATTTCAACAGTTTGCACCCACATAGAAACACAAAGTGTAAAAATACTGTTTCAGTACTAGTTATAGCATTGAATCACAATGTACAGCAGATTAAGGACAGAGATCCTACATGAGGAATAAGTGCACAGTGACTCCTGTTGTTGACTTAACAATTTGACACTCTTGTTTATGGCATCAGTAATCTTCCTAGGCTCCAGTCATGAGTTTCCAAGGCTATGGAGGCCTTTTGAGTTTGCCAGCTCTGATCATATTTAGACAAGGTCATAGTCAAAGTGGAAGTTCTCTCCTCCTTTCAGAGAAAGGTACCTCCTTCTTTGATGACCTGTTCTTTCCACTGGGATCTCACTCATGGAGATCTTTCATTTAGGTCATTTTTTTAAAATCAAAACTTGATGTGAACAACATTTACCTATGGCAGCCTCTTTCATCAGGATACCAGACTCATTCCTACAGTGAGGCATTTGACATATGGATAGGCTCCTTGAAACAGAAAAAATCGATTTGAATATGTACCTTAGTTCTCTTGTCACATATACAGATGGATCCAAGGGCTATGATAGAAAAAGGACTTCCATATTGGCTCTCTTCAGGTTCCTGCTTCTAGATTCTTAACTGTAACATGAACAGGTATTTAATGTACACAGTTCTCCCAATTCACCTTTTTCTTTTCTTTTGGATGTTTGTTCATTTTATGTCTCTGATGATACTTGTTACCTTCCACCTTGGATAATTCACAAATTTTTGTGGAAAGTGAGGTTGAGGTCTATGTTATCTTTGTTTTGAAGTAATACATCTTGAATAACTACTCATTGAATGAATGAATGAATGATTACTGACTGAATTAAATATTCAAATTTGCATGGCTTATTTTTAAAGAAAGGTTTAAAAAATTTTATTTGAGAAGTTGTGCGACACACACACACACACACACACACAGGTTGTTGAAAGAGAGAAATTGAGCCCCCTCCTGTTGGACACAGGGTATTTCTTTGTAGTTGAGGATGGTTTTCTTTTCTTTCTTTCTTTCTTTTTTTTTTGGACAGGTAGAGTTAGACAGTGAGAGAGAGAGACAGAGAGAAAGGTCTTCCTTCCATTGGTTTACCCCCCAAATGACCACTATGACCAGCACGCTGTGCAGATCTGAAGCCAGGAGCCAGGTGCTTCTTTCTGGTCTCTCATGTGGGTGCAGGGCCCAAGCACTTGGGCCAAGAGTCTTGGGCTGGTTTAGAAAAATCCCTTCAATACTGGTAGTCAGAAGCCATGCAGGAGCTGGTGTTGTGGTGCAGTGGGTTAAGCCACCATTTGCAATGCCAGAATCTCATGTCAGAATGACATTTCAGTCCCAGTTGCTCTGCTTCTGATTCAGCTTCCTGCTAATGCACCAGGGAAGGCAGCAGAAGATAGCCCAAGCATCTTGTCCTTGCCACCCATGTCACTCTGACCCCTGGCTTCATGTTGGCCCAGACCTGGCTGTTGTGGCCATCTGGGGAGTGAACTAGCAGATGGATGATCTCTCTTTCTCTTTGTCTCTCTCTCTCTCTCTCTCTAACTCTGATTTTCAAAATAAATAAATAAATCTTTTTTTTAAAGCACTGATAATTGTGACAGTTAGGCACATGGACAATGGATTAGTTGACCAACTGTGACAGTCAAGGCAAATGTAGCAGTGAAATGGAAAACACATTTCTATGAATAGACTAATCTGAAATTGACAAATGTAGAATCATCCAGGCCAGGTGTGTAAAAAGGGTTGAAGTATACGGAAATGTAGGCAGTTCTTATTGGATCATAAAGTAAGAATACCAAGGAGTTAACCTACAAATACACTTTTATATCCCAAGGAAAATCTATGAATCACCTCACCTGGTACAGCATAGCATAACAACTGATAAGGAGAGAAGTAAAGTACAGAAATTCCCACATGTTTGATAAAGGAAAGATGCTAACCATGTTACTCCAGTAACTCCAGTAACTATGACGGTGGTGTGTAAAACCTTTGTGCTAACTCGCAAATGTAATTTGCAGATTAACAGGTCTCCTGAAAATCGGAAGCCCGTGTCTCAGCTATTTCATTTAAATGTCCATGCTCATGTGATATGAAACTGCAAAAGACACGGTGTCTCTTGAAAAAGTTGAAATACTTTTCTCTAAACTTGCAAGTGGATGAACTGTGCCTGGGGACACAAATCCTGTTAAGATGCAGAGCCTGATGCATTAGGTTTGGGATAGGCCTGAGGTGCTGCACATCCCACACGCTCCCAGCTGATGCTGATGCTGCGGGGCAGTGGACCATAACTCTAAGCAGCAAGGTTTTATGTGCAGAAGAAGATCATGGGTAGTGACTGCTTTGAACTGTGCCTCTAGTTTTTGCACTTCCATGGGGGCAGAGTTTACACAGAGGGCAAGAGTGTGCACTAGATCTCTGAAGAAAGAGCTCTTCAATCCCAGTTGCCAAATCTTGGGCACTGAAGAGCTATCAGCCTGAAACCTCCTGGCATGAGCCTCGTATTCTACCCTGTGTCAAACTGGGACCACTGCTTGCCCTCTGCCCCGCCACAGTGGGCACTTGCCCTGTTCTTTCAAGCTTGTATCATATGTAGGGATGGAGTAGTATCAATTTGGAGCAGTGACCGCCAATAAAGCAGTCTAGGAAATCATGTCACACTGGGGTATGCAATCCTTTCTACTGTGGCAGTTCATTGTCACTTAGCAGCAATTTCTGGTTATGAATATTTAACAAATTTGCAATTAGCTCATCTACCAACATGATTACTGAAATGGAATAAGCCATTCAATAAAGCTGCTAGGATTATGTACATAATGTCTTTCTGATTATGCATGCTTACACATCTGTTTTTGTTTTGACTAATTTTTATAAAATCACAGGCCACACCTCACTTCCTTCTGTAGTCTTAGGCAATGCTAAATAGGTAGATGAAGGTATTTTTTTCAGATTCCAAGTAGCAAATTTAGTCTCAAGCTTCTGGGGTGACACCAGTTGATATAGAGTTATCCCACAGCAAAAATGCCTAGAATCCCTTTTTAGTTCTCCATTGATTTTTATTTGTGGTCCAATTACTAAATTTCCCAAGTTTGTTTGTGTTTCCCAAAACACATCGTATATTATCTGCTTGATTCATCCTAATTGGGTTGTAATGAGGATTAATTAGAGACAAACCCACAGTGGAGGGGAGAGATCAAAACCACTAGACTAAAAGTCAAGAAATCTTGGAAGTCACTGGCCACAGGAACCTGGACTACATGTTTTCATTTGCCTGGGCTCCAGGTTCTCATCTGTAAACTGAGAACAACAGCCATTGACTTGATGGTGTTAAATGAGTAATATCATGGGTTGTTCTTATTCTGTTAGAATTAATTTCTTGCTGCTCCTTTGGAGAAGGAATAATTAATAATAATAATAATAATAATAAATAGAGGAGATACCATACAATAGTGAGTGGTAGAGTGGGGAGGAGAATCATCTTCAGCTTTTGTTTGGGGGAACACTTTACCTACATTGGTGAAAACAACTCACAGCAGCAGCATGAAAATATTTGTACTTGATCTCAGAAACAAAAAGGAAATATTGCACTATTCAAAACTGACACTGCCTATACGCTTTGACTGTTAATCAGTTCTGGTGTTAAAAGGTTTTTATGTCTCTGAGGTGCATTTCAAACTGTCATCAAGGTAGGGCAGGTCATGTCATCTTGGAGCTCTCTGCTGAATTGTGTTGTCTGCTTTGTGGAGAGATCCTGTACTCTGTTTTTCTGAGTGTTTTTAGAAAATGGTCTTGATTATTTCTCGTACACAGCTGGGATTTTTAAGAAGCTCCTGTTTTGGAAGTGTAGAAGGAAATCAAGAACACAGAGTTCCCGGAAGCTGCTGCTAATAATAGGCATGTTGCATTTGTGTGTAGGGGTGTAGGTCTTACACGTCTGCAAAGTGTTTCGATGTGCACCAGGTCCCACACTCTGCTTATGGGCTTTTCCCAGCCCTTCTGCTTATTGAGTCCGGGTCTTAACATGTGGAACCATCCCAGCACTGGTTATACCCAGAGGGCCAAACTTAGGAGTGAGCGATCTGTGGGCCCCTCCATTTCTTCCCTATTGCTTATCATCAGTCTTCAAAGAATGAACATTTATTCACTTATTCCCTCACTTAACTTTTAAGCATGAGGAAACGGCCGTCTGCAATTCACTAGGTTGTAGAGAAACAGAAATAACTGAGACACAGCTCCTGCCTCCAGGAAGCTCCAGTTAAAGGTGACTTCAGATAGGAAAACTCAGGCCCGTGAGGCACTGGAGAGCCAGCTTTCAGCAGGGCAGTGTGGAGCAAGGCCACCCAGCCAGCCCAGCCTGACAGCAGTCAGCCAATGCTTCTTGTGGGTAAGTCATCAAGAGTGAGTGTTTTTGGCCAGGAGAATCAATGATGGATGGAAGAACAGTGTTTCAAAGAGGAGGACAGAAAAGCACAGATCTGGGGGCCCAAAATAGCACGGTAGTGAGCAACTGCAGCACGGGAATGCATTTGGCATTCCACTAGGACATAGTTCTTAGTTGACTTAAGTCTTATTACATCTAAGAAATGAACAAACACATACAATGGCAGGGGAATAGTATAATGAGGTCTTGCAGGCCCATCACCCACCTTCGATGATTTTGTTATTAAGTGAAAATAAAACTCTGCCCTCAGCCTATGGCTTCACACAAGGGACCAGAACTGAGGACCCAGAAATGAGTCTCTACAGGCTGGGAAGCCTGAGAAGTTGACAGAGTGAGCATTACAGATCTGTGGGTGAAGATGGAATATTCCACTTCATGTAATCATTAGTTAATGATGTGAAACCCCTCCTTCATCATCTATGTAAGTAGAAACTGGTTGGATTAGTGGACTATGAAAGGAAAATAATTGCATCTTTCTAAAGAAACTCTAGAAGAAGATCTTCAGGGAATTATTTCTGGAAGTTAAAAATCACAAATCTTAAAAAAAAAGTGGTAAATTCAACTTTAGTAAGATAGAAAACATTCTCCTTGTACACCAAGATGAAAAATTAAAGACATACTATAAACTGGGGGAAAATATCTGGAATGTATGTAATTAATACATATGGTCAGGATTCAATTTCAGACTATAGAAAGAACTATTTCGAAGATGAATAGTCCAGTAGAAAAATTGGATAATTACGTAAGCAGTCGATTTTCAATAGAGGCAATATGAAGGGTCAGTGCATAGATGAAGATACATTCAACCTTCAGAGTAATCAGGAAATTAAATAGAAACCATAATACTCAAGGGTGGGTTACAAGGGAGAATTCATCATTGCTTTCAATGTTTTGTATCTTAAGATGGATGTTGGGTACCTGGTGTTCATTGTCTTGTCTATCTGAAGCTTCAGCAACACATTTCTATGCATATTTAATACACATACACATACATAACGTACTTCAAGAAGTTAGAGGTATGAAGAGATTCGTTTACTTTTCAAGTCAATGTGTATGAGTGCCTTCAAAAACTATGGACAATATAGATTTTGAACAAAAAACTTTGCACGGTTTTCAAAAATTTCTACACCAAAATCAACTGATCCCTTTTTTTTTTTTTTTTGACAGGCAGGGTGGACATTGAGAGAGAGAGAGAGACAGAGAGAAAGGTCTTCCTTTACTGTTGGTTCACACTCCAATTGCCGCCACGGGTGGTTCGCTGTGGCTGGCACACCGTGCTGATCCGATGGCAGGAGCCAGGTGCTTCTCCTGGTCGTCCATGGGGTGCAGGGCCCAAGCACTTGGGCCATCCTCCACTGCACTCCCTGGCCACAGCAGAGAGCTGGCCTGGAAGAGGGGCAACCGGGACAGAATCCGGTGCCCCGACTGGGACTAGAACCCGGTGTGCCGGCGCTGTAAGGCGGAGGATTAGCCTATTGAGCCACAGCGCCGGCCAACTGATCACTTTTTTAAAATAAAGATTTTATTTATTTATTTGAGAGATAGAGGTACAGACAGCGAGAGAGAGAGAGAACAGAAAGAGAGAGAGAGACAGAGGTCTTCCATCCACCAGTTCACTCCCCAAATGGCCGCAAAGGCCAGAGCTGTGCCAGGAGCCAGGTGCTTCTTCCTGCTCTCCTATGCAGGTGCATGGGCCCAAGCACTTGGGTTATCTTCTCCTGCTTTCCCAGGCCACAGCAGAGAGCCGGACTGGAAGAGGAGCAACCGAGACTAGAACTGGCACCTATATGGGAGGAGGATTAACCTACTGCATCACAGCACTGGCCCTTCAACTGATCTCTTAATTCTTTTTCCCATAGACTTTTTGAAGTACCCTCACATATGTTGTGCTTCATCATCAAATAAATGGACACAAAGCTCTCTGCAGGGTTTAATTACCTACTATGTGCACCTTACTTAAGATTTGCATTACGTGGTAAGAATGCAAATTTAATTTGATTTTTCACTGGAAACCAAAATTGGCATAATGAAACAGGCAGCCTGGGTTAGTGGAAAAGTCCAAGACCCAGAGCTTGCTTTACAGTAGCTGGATGGGTGATCCTGAGGCCTGTCATTAAATCTCTCTAGAGTCTCTTTGCTTTGCAATTCCTTATTAAGGCAGTATTTCTCAAAGTATCTTGGAAGGAATCCATGAGATGCTAATCAGGATTCCTTGAGAATAGAGTTGTGTTATCAACCCAGTTGGGAATCATTTATCATTGTAATATGCCATCCTTTGGGGAGTACTATGGTGCAACAAGCAGGAAGGGAAGGAGCAGAAGCACTTGTTAATGGGAGACAGAAACCAGGCGTGAGGACTTACGCACCTTGGGCACTGTCCCACTTCTGGCTCCAGGGGCATGGGGTCATTTATTTATTCAATTCCTTTGTGCAGCCAAAGACACGAGGAGAGAAGGGAGACCTTCTGTTCTAGGTTTCCCTAGCTCCTTCTTTGGAAGCACGCTTAGGTCAAGGCCATATATTGCTTTGGCCTTTGAGAAAACAAAGCCAGCTGGCTGCCCCTGCTTCCTGCTCAGAGCTTTCCAGATGCAATTGAAATCCGGAGAGGCTCACACGCAGCATGGGTGCCTTCCTTTGTGAGGCTGGTAAACAGCTTCAGCCAGGGTTTTTATTTTTTGCCAAAAGCAACCGTGCAATGAATAGCTCTGCGTTTTTGCTCACTTCACTCAATCCACCCTGGGCTTCAGGTTCTCATCTTTAAAAAACAGAGGCTTTATAAGAATACTTCTGAAACTTTTTTCTCATTCATCCATTGCCTAAGACATTTATAAATGTGGCTGTTCTGAAGTTCTTAGGACCTGGTGGAAAAAAGTATAAAGCTAGTGAAACAAGGGAATGGCTTAGTAAGGCACTCATTCAACATGATAGTTATTGAGGACCTACATGTTTTCAATGCTGGGAGAACAGTCATTAACAAAATCAGATAAACTGAACTAAAATCTACGTGAATATCACGTAATGCTAAAGGCTAAAGAGAATTAAAAGGCGCCTTTTGTGGAGAAAGGATGCCAGCAGGGGATTGCTTTGAAGAGGAAGTTTAGGAAAGGCCTCTCTATGAAGTTGCAAACTGAGCAGAAACTAAATAAGGGGGACAGGCTTCTCCTGGTGGGAAGAGTGTTGAAGTAAAGGAAATGGTAAGTGATAAGGCCCTGAGGCAAGAGGTGGCCTGGTGCATTCAAGAGAGCGTGGTAGCCGAAGAGTGGCTGGGACTGAAGTGAGAGAGTTGGTGGGAAATGGTGAAAATTCTAAATTTCACCCAGAATGAGATGGTAAGTCTTGTGATCTGAATACATTTCAGAGAAAAGATCCTATTGGCTAAGAGTCAGGTGGAAGGTAAGGAGAGGGCGTGTGAGTGACAAGGAGCCCACTGGGAGGCTGGGTAAGGGCCCCATGAGTGATACTTGATACTTACTTGGGGTGAGATTTTGAAAAGTCTCAGAGGACTTGGACTGGCTCAGGTGTAATTAGAGGGGCAGGATTCTACAATGGCAGCTCCTCCTTGCAATGTGTGGCTGACACAGGAGGAGTCACACCCCGGAAGAAAGCAGTGGATCAGAGTGGACAAGAACTATGCCACCGTGGAGAGAAAACAGGACAATTGTGAATGGCGTTCTGGAGCTGTGGGCTAACCTGCTGCCTGCCATGCTGGCATCCCATACAGATGCTGGTTCAAGTTCTCACTACTCCTCTTCAGAACCAGCTCCCTGCTAATGTACCTGGGAAGACTGTAGATGATAACCCTACAAGTCTTGGGCCAGTGCCACCCATGTGGGAGACCCAGATGGAGTTCCTGGATACTGGCTTTGGCTTGACACAACCCCGGCCGTTGAGGCCATTTGAGGAGTGAACAAGTGGATGGAAAATTCTCTCTCTCCCTGTCTTTCAAATAATAAATAACGTCTTAGCAAAACAAGAATGAAAACACCTCAGGAGAACAGAGTAGAAGACAAGATGTGAAAATTAAGAGGTCTGGTCAAAGTTGTTTTCTCACACAATCGTTGTGGCATTTTAACAAAAACAAGAGTTATAATCAATGAATGCTTCTTATGCTATGATTAATCAGTTGGTGTATAGTGACAATTTCTTACTTCTTGGGTGCTGGGTGAGGGGAGAGGGTTCCTAGTATGTTTTTCTTTTTCTTTTATTT
The DNA here is from genome assembly GCA_949820135.1 of Sylvilagus floridanus. NCBI lineage: Eukaryota > Metazoa > Chordata > Mammalia > Lagomorpha > Leporidae > Sylvilagus > Sylvilagus floridanus. The sequence goes on from OX463231.1 coordinate 89,051,790, forward strand.
TTTCTTCTCATTCTTTTTAGAGAAGACAGACTTTCATGTCTTATTTTTAAAAAAGATTTATTTATTATTTGAAAGTCAGAGTTACACAGAAAGAGAAGAGACAAAGAGAAAGAGAGAGAGAGAGAGAGAGAGAGAGAGAGAGAGAGGTCTTCCATCTGCTGGTTCACTCCCCAATTGGCCATAACGACTGGAGCTGTACTGATCCAAAGCCAGGATCCAGGATCTTCTACTGCTTTCCCAGGCCATAACAAAGAGCTGGATAGGAAGTGGAGCAGCCAGGTCTCGAACTGGTGCCCATATGGGATGCTGGCACTGCAAGCGGCAGCTTTACCAGCTACGCCACAGCACTAGCCCCAACTTTCATGTCTTGATTATGTAAAAGAAAAGCAGGGTTGGGATGTTTGGGCCTGTTACATCAGGCTCATGATGCCAGGGATTCAGGATTTCTCTTGCTTTCCTGTTTTGTCCTGGATTATATGTTGCCTCATTTCTTATTTGCAAAAGACATGTGTGATAAATGACTGTTTCCAAAACGTACAGAGAATTCTTAATATTCAACAATGAGAAAATGAGTAACTCTATTAAAAAAGGGGAAAAGACTTGGATTCCTCCACCAAGCAAGATATACAACTGACCAATCAGCCTGTGCAAAGATGGCTCCACCTCATCCAAGGCTACCAAGGGAATGCAAATTAAACAACGGCAAGAGACCTAACTACGCTTATTAGAATTGAATTCCAGAACTCTGACAACATCCAATGCTGTGAATTTGACCAGCAGGAACTTTCATTCATAGGTGATAGGAATGCAAAATGGTTCTGCCATTTTGGAAATACAGTTTGACTATTTCTTATAACATTAGTCATCCTTTTATTATATAACCCAACAGTCACAATCCTTGATTTCAACCCAAAAGTTGGGAATTTATATCAAAGCAAAAATTTGCACACAAGGGTTATAGAAGATTTCTTCATAATTGCCGAAACTGGTATGCAACCAGCATGTTCTTCTAGTGGTGAGTGAGTAAATAAACTGTTGGTACATCCACTTTGTGGAATATGATTCAGCACTGAAAAGTGAGCTAATAATCAGGGGTGGGGAATGCAATGCACAGGCTGTACAAAGCTGGTGCAATAATTTGGTTTGGCCCGCCAAGGCAACTGCAGGCAGCATTAGAAATCCAATAGATCTATAGTGGGATAGTATGTAATTTGGTAATGTTGTATGGCCCACAAAGATGTTGTAAATATCCAAATGGCCCCTGGCAGGAAAAATGTTCTCCACCCCCGTGACTATGAAAAGACACGAGAGAACTTTAAATGTATACTACTAAGTAGAAGAAGCCCATCTGACAAAGTCTACCTGCTGTATCATTCCAACGCCATGCCATTCTGGAAAAGGCAGAAGAACCACAGAGCAAAGACGGCAATGGCTGTCAGTTTGATTTGTGGTCCAGGTTAGATCCTTACCTGCAAACGCAGTGGGTTATTTAAGATGCTAAGAACTGCAGAGCACAGCTTGTTTGGAAGAAATGCCAGCCCACTCAACATTTAGATTCAAAACACCTGCAATTGGAGAAGGATAAATAAACAGCGGGTGCTTTTGTGTTTCCTGAAAACAAAGTGGGAACCTAACCTTGCCTTCCTTAGATGTTTCTGCACATTTTAGCCTTCGTGCCTGGGTAGACTGGAGCCAATGCTCTGTCACCCGAATCTGCTATTGGGTTCACCTGGTGGTTATCAGAAGTGCTTGTCATTCCTGTCATTTCTTCAGATCCACCCAAATCCACAATTTGTATTACTGGCATTCAAAAAGTTTTGAATTTATCTTAGAGGTAAAATTGAGAAAAGAAAAACAAGACTCTTCCCATGCCATACATATACTTCCCCAACAAATTAGCTTCTAAGGTAAGCAGCTTGTTGGAGATGAGAATTCTCTCAGTTGGGGCTGGCGCTGTGGCGTAGCGGGTAAAGCTGCCGCCTGCAGTGCTGCCATTCGTATGGGCACCGGTTTGAGTCCCTGCTGCTCCACTTCCAGTTCAGCTCTCTGCTATGGCCTGGGAAAGCAATAGAAGATGGCCCAAGTCCTTGGGCCTCTGCACCCATGTGGGAGACCCAGAATAACCTTCTGGCTCCAGGCTTCGGATTGGCTCAGCTCCTGTTGTTGCAGCCATCTGGAGAGTGAACCAATGGATGAAAGATCTTTCTCTCTCTCTCTCTGCCTCTGCCTCTCAAATAAATAGATAAATCTTAAAAAAATGGAAAAAATAAAAAAATTCTGTAAGTTAAGAAGTTCTGGGGGTGGACTTTGTGGTGTAGTGGGTTAAGTACTTGAAACACTTGCTCTCCACACTGGAACGCCGGTCTGAATCCCAGCTATTCTGCTTTGGATCCAGCCCCCTGTCATGCACCTGCGAAGCAGGGGATGATGGCTCAAATACTTGAGTACTGCCACTCGGGTGGAAGGCTGAATGGAGTTATTGGCTCTTGGCTTTAGCCTAGCCTATTCCCAGCAGTTGCAGCCATTGGGAAGAGAACCATCTGATGGAATATCTCTTTTTTTTGCCGTCTCTATCTCTCTCTGTTATTCTTCATTTCAAATAAATACATCTTTTAAAAATATTTTTTACAGGCCAGCATTGTGGTGGAACAGGTTAAGCCACCACCCACAACGCCAACACATCCCATATAAGTGCTAGTCTGAGTCCCGGCTGCTCCACTTCTGATCCAGCTCCCTGCTAGTACACCTGGGAAAGCAGTGGAAGATGGCCCAAGTGCTTGGGCCCCCTCAACCATGTGGGAAATTCAGATGAAGCTCCTAGCTTTGGCCTGACCCAGCCTTTCTCTCTGTGGCCACTTGTTGGTTCCAACAGATGGAAGATCTCTCCCTCTGTAACTCTGCCTTTGAAATAAATCTTTTTTTTATAACGCTTTTATTTAAAGAATATAAATTTCCAAAATACAGCTTATAGATTACAATGGCTTCCCCCCCCCATAACTTCCCTCCCACCCGCAACCCTCCCCTTTCCCACTCCCTCTCCCCTTGCATTCACATCAAGATTCATTTTCAATTCTCTTTATATACAGAAGATCAGTTTACTATATATTAAGTAAAGATTTCAACAGTTTGCCCTCACATAGCAACACAAAGTGAAAAATACTGTTGGAGTACTAATTATAGTATTAATTCAAAATGTATAGCACATTAAGGACAGACATCCTACATGATATATTTTTTTAAATTGATTAATTTTCTATGCAATTTCCAATTTAACACCAAGATTTTTTTTCATTTTTAATTATCTATATACAGAAGATTGATTCAGTATATACTAAGTAAAGATTTCATCAGTTTGCACCCACACAGAAACACAAAGTGTAAAATACTGTTTCAGAAATAAATCTTTTTAAAAAGATTTATTTATTTATTTGCAAGTCAGAGTTACACAGAGAGAGGAGAGGCAGAGAGAAAGAGAGAGAGAGGTCTTCCATCTGCTGGTTCACTCCCCAGTTGATTGCAACAGCTGGAGCTGTGCCAATCTGTAGCTGGGAGCCAGGAGCTTCTTCCTGTCTCCAATGTGAGCTCAGGGACCCAAGGACTTGGGCCATCTTCTACTGCTTTCCCAGGCCACAGCAAAGAGCTGGATCAGAAGTGGAGCAGCCGGGACTCAGACTAGCACTTATATGGGATGCCTGCGCTTCAGGCCAGGGTGTTAACCTGCTACACCACAGTCACATACTACCATCCAGTCACAGAAGAGCTCAATAAAGAGACATTTGGAAGGTTAGTGTCCTCTCATTTTTGCAACCCTTCTAGAAGGCAGCAAAGACCCATTTGTTGTAATCTCTACTGTTTGTGTGTTAGAATCACCTCTGGGGCCTTAAGAGCCCTCCATTTGGATCCTGCTCCAGCCCCATTAAATCTGCCTTGCAGTGCTTGGTACCTCGGCAAGTCAGTTTCTAAATGTCCCCAAGTGATTGTGGTGGACACCGCGGGTCAGCACCGCCACCTCTCTGATGTCTTGTTGGGAAAGGAGGCTCTTGGTTAGTAGCCAGAGTTCCTGTTTATTCACATTTTGGGTTTGCTTTTTTATCTGATTAATACTAGAAACTTCTCTTTTGGGCCTACTACCCATTTTTTAAGAAAGGATTTGAATATATTTAATACTTTTAATGAGGAAAGAGGGATTATATTTAAATTTTAGGTTTGGCTCTGTGACATTTGGCAGGTGGAGAAACTACAGATGAGGCTCAGAAGCAAATAGGAACAAGGCAATGACTTCTGCCCCTGGGCTTGGACACCGTGAGCTATGCTAAGAAAGACCAAGTAGGCTGGAAACATTTGGCTCCTCAGCAAAGCTTTGTATTGCGTTTGTGAATTGGGAGGACAGCAGACTTTAGAAATGAAATTTAAAAGCAAATAGCTGAAAGGATTTGTTTTTCTCAATATTTACCGAATGCTAGAAAACTCTCAAAAAGGGAGAACAAAGAGAATTATGCTTTCGCATTGGGAGCCATCGTGCTACAGTGCTAAAAGCAGAGGTGGCTAGCAGGCAAGCTGTTAGGACTCCATTATCACCTTCAGCCCATTTACTCCAAGGTTCATGTTCCCCCACCCATGAGAAGAAAGTGTGAGAGGCAGGCGTTCGGTGCAGGGGTAAAGAAGGCACATAGGATGCCTGCATCCCATATTACAGTGCCTACAGTCCAGGGTCGAGTGCCAGTCATACCACCTATTCTAGCTGTCTGCCGCCCCACATTCTGCGAGGCTGCAGGTAGGTTGTTGAAACCCTCTAGCCACATGGCAAACCTGGATTGAGTTTCTAACTCTTGGTTGGCTGTTGCAGGCATTTGGGGGAGTGAAACAGCAGATGGAAGATCTCTCTGCCTCTATCTCTCTCTGCCTTTTGAATAATTTTTAAAAGAGAATTAAACTAGAACGTCACAAAGCAGGTGTGTATCTTGTAGCATAATAATTAAATAGTTGATTGGTTTGTTTCAGTAATGTATATTTATTATGTTATAAACTACCCTTTGGTTTTCAGTTTTTTTGAAACTGGGGATGATGAAACTCATTAAATTTTTGAAGGGGCTAAAATCCGCACACAAAAATAGTATGTATCTATTTCTCTAAAGCAACTTTTTCCCAATTCCTTTTTGACTTAACATTTTTTTCCATATAAATGAGGATGAGAAAATAAATAGAGTAACATTACATTCATGAAAAAAGGATTTGAAAATGAAATCCATTTCTAGTTAGTTTATCTGTGTGCATTTTGCTTAAAGACACTGTAATTAGGTATTTTTGTATTTGAAAATTAAGCTTTGGCCGTAATTGTGTCTTTGATATCTGTAAGTAGGTCATTAAAAAAAAAAGTCAGCCAGACATTTTCTCCAGTTTTTAAATAATACACTGAGTTCAAATTACACTTTAATATTCACAATTTTTCTTCTATATTATTTGCATGCCTATTCAATGATATGTAGTTGGTAATTACACACTGTTTACATTTAGAGTTTTCTCACCTTTAATTTTGAATACATCAGTCATCTTTATTTTACTGCAGTGACTATAAATTCCAAGTCTGAACCTCTAATGTCCTTAAATTACGCATAACAAACAGTCTTAGATTTAATGGTTTAATTACCCTGAAAACCTGTCATAATGAATGACAGAAACATGAGTCACTGGCGAGGGTATTTAGCCAATGATTAAGATATTGCTTGGGATGCCCGCATCCCATATGGAAGTACCTGGGTTCAAGACCTGGCTCCGCTCCGGACTCTAGCTTCCTGCTAATGTAAACCCTGGTGGGCAGCAAGTGATGGCCCAGGGGGTTTTGCCCCCGTCACCCACATGGGAGACTTGGATTGAGTTCTGGGCTCCCAGCTTTGGTCTGGGCCAGCCCTGGCTATGGCAAACATTTGGGGACTGAACCAGAAGATGGAAGACTTCTCCCTTTGTCTCTCTACATCTGTGCCTCTCAAATAAAACTTTTTTTTTAAATAAAAATCAGCTATTTTTAATTTTCTGCTGCTGCCTAACAAGCTACCCCAAAATGCAATGGCATAGAACAACCCCTTTTTCATGATCAAGGGAGTTTGGGCAGGGCGTGGTGGAGATGGTTTCTATCTCTTCAAGGATGTTTGAGAACTGAGCTGGAAAGACTGAAAGGTGAGAGGGAGCATGATGGTCTTCCTCCCATTGGTTCACTCTCCAAATGGCCGCAATGGCTGGAGCTGCACTGATCTGAAGCCAGGAAACCAGGAGCCGGAAGCCAGGAGCCAGGAGCCAGGATCCAGGAGCCAGGAGCCAGGAGCCAGGAGCCAGGAGTCAGGAGCTTCTTCCTGGTCTCCCACGCGGGTGCAGGAGCCTAAGCACTTGGGCCATCTTCTACTGTTTTTCCAGGCCATAGTAGAAAGCTGGATTGGAAGAGGAGCAGCCAGGACTGGTATAGGCGCCCATGTGGGATGCCAGCGCCATAGGTGAAGGATTAACCTATTGCGCCATGGTGCTGGCCCCAGACCCTGTGATTGATCTGGCCTGGTGGTCAGCATTCGGTGGCTGGGTTCCAATAAGAGAATCCCAAGAGAACTTGTGGAGGCTGTGCCACCTCTATGTAGGTCACATAGAGGTCCCTCTGCTATAGTCCCCAAAGCTTCCAGGATAAAGGAAAGGGACCTAGGCTCCACCTTCCCATAGGAGGCATCAAGTCCCAAGGAGCCTTTGGAACAAAGATACTGATGTGTCCATTTTTTGCAAAATGCAAACCGCTAATACTTGTAGTCGCTCTGATACTTATTTTTTTCAGTATTGTTTGGAACCAGAATGGTTGTTTAAGCTTTTGATACTTTTGTTTGTTTCAAAGATTTCTTTGTGGGTAAGTGGTTTGGATCACTGGATCAATCACAAAATCAATGTTTCCATGTGCAGACGGTTGGGACTGAAGAAATCAGGGATAAATATGGATTTAAAAAGATTTAAAGATAAACCATTGTTTCTTCTTTGTGGCTTCTGCAACATTTAACTTCTCAGATGTTCTGGGAACATTTGTTATAGGAAGATCCTGGATGCTATGTAAGAAGAGAGGAAAAATGATGAGTTTAGCCTCATAAATCTGCATGTACAGACAAATAATGTGATCACTCTGAGCGAGCCAGCTATTCCCCCACAGTGTGAAGGGAAAGGCACTTGGTCAGATGGATTCTGAACTGTATTTCTTCTCAGCAGTGTCACTGTGGGCAACTTTTTAACCTCTCTGGGTTTGTGGTTTCTTTATGTGTAAAAGATGGATAATTACAGTCTACCCAAAGGCAGTTGTGAGGATCCAATAAGATAATTTGTGGAAGTGTGGTTGGAGACCTCTGGACTAGGTCACAGAATAACCTGAGAATCGTGGCAGTACCTCCTGTAGAACTGCTGGGAAGTTAAATGATAGAACAAACATGAAGTCCTTAGCTCAGGGTAAATAGCACCTGCTATCCAAATGTGAGATTTTTTTAAAAAAACATTTATTTAATTATTTGAAAGTCAGAGTTACAGAGAATAAGGAGAGAGAGAGAGAGAGAGAGAGAGAGATCTTTCATCTTCTGGTTCACTCCCCAAATGGCTCAAACGGTCAGGGCCAGGACAGGCAGAAGCAGGAGCCAGGAACTTCATCTGGGTCTGCCACATGACTGCCAGTGCCCAAAAACTTGAGCCATCTTCCACTGCTTTCCTGGGAGCATTAGCAGGGAGCTGGATCAGAAGTGGAGCAGCCAGAACTCGAACCGACACCCATATGGGCTGCCAGTGCTGTAGCTGAGGGCTTTACCTGCTATGCCACAATGCCAGCCCTAAGATGTTGTTCTTTGTATAGGTGTGTGCTGGAGTTGGGCATGTCTGGCTCCCACTAACATTTTTCCTTTGTGCAGCCCTGTGTTTTATTTACAATAAAACTTCAAACTATTCTCAGATGTTTAATATTTGAATGATTTCTGCTTGGTGATCTTTTCAGTGAATCCTTTATTTGTGCAAATCTTTGCTGATTTGAGACTTGGTCATAATATCTGATTTAGTCATTCCAAGAACTCTATCAAATTCACTATTTCCAGTTTTCGATGTGGAGTTCTATATTCTAGTTGCTCTTGGCATTCCCCAGATCCTCTCTAGAAAGGCCCACCTGGCCTCTCAGGTCATTGAGGCATGGAACCCCACGTGGAGGAAAGTGTGGCCAGACCAGCACTCTGCACAGCACGGTGTCTGGCTCTCCATTCACCATATTTGTACAACCCTTGGAGCTGAGATTGGAGGGTTGGAGTAAGGGTAATACACGGTCTCTGATCACAAATGAATAGCTTACTCATGCTTTCAAAGTCTCTAGGTTGATTGTACAAGAAAAGTCTTCTGGGACTAATGTGCCATGACATGGGCTATTCAGGGCAGGCCTCCACCAACAGAGTAGCTTTATAGGTGAAGGGAAGACAACAGAGAAGAAGGGATGAGGAAGCAGCCCAAGGACAGAAGACAGACGTATTTTGGCAGAAATTTATAGGGAGAGGGCAAGAGAAAGAGCAGGGGGAGGAGGAGAGGAAGGGGAGAGGAGAAGTGGGAGAGGGGGAGGGGGAAAAGAGAGAGAGAGAGGTATGCAAGAGAGAGAGAGAGAGAGAGAGAAAGAGAGAGAGAGTCAGAGAGTTCCTATCTGCTGGCTCACTCCCCACTGCTAACAATGACCTCTGACCAGGGCCAAAGCTGACAAGCGGGAACTCAATCCATATGTCCCATATGGGTGATAGGAACCAGTTACTTAGGCCATCACCGCTGCCTCCCAGGGTCTGAATTAACAAAAAGATGGAATCAGGAAGCCAGATCTGGTTATTGAACCTAGGTGTTCCAATGTGGGACATGTCTATCTTAACTGTTAGGCTAAATGCCTGCTCCAGAACATAGTCATTAATAACCCTTGTTGACCCTTGAAGAGTAGATACAAATGTGATTCTCCGGGATAACCAGGCTTAGAATTTCCTATTTCCATTTGTGAAAAAGATAAAGTACTATGAGAAATGTCACCATCTATTAGGTAAGGACCAAGTCGCCTGATCACGATTTATGAAGTTATTGGTAAATATTTTTGGTTATTAGTGCCCACCAAACACAAAGCTTCAGCTTCCCAGTCTCCTTATTTACTATCTGCAGGAAAACACAGTTTCACATTTGCAAAAATTAATATTGAGCTGGAACTGGGAGGTTAGAGAAAGGGAATCTGGAGGACTCCTCAGGTGTTGCTTGGATGCAGACTCCGTGGGAATCCGGTTGCAATGCATTTAGCTATTTTCAGATCTAATTTGTTCCCTGAGCAAAATCTAGGCAAAATCCTAAATTCCCCTCCAAGCCTCTTTGGAAATAAAACACTTGCATGTGTCCTTTTGTCTATAGTCCAAACCAACAATGATGCTTATGCCAATTGCTACAGTTTAAGCTATTATGGTGAGCAAATGAAACAGTGACAGAAATAGAAACTCCAATTAAAAGATAATGCTATACCAGATCACTCTTGCTCCACATTTACTCTGCATCTACAAGCTCTGTGATACCCAAGGAAGACTGAATGAGAATGCACTTCACATATTAAACCCGACTGCGTGTCCCTCTTGTCTTCTCAGTGTATTACTTGGGCAGCTCAATTTCCTCCTTTTGGGAGCTAGGAAAAATTGATGTAAGCAAAGCACATAGTTACATTATAGTCACTATGGAATATGTATTTAAGTAAACACATTGACTAGAAAGCTGTATATATTATTGGAAATTTCAGATATAATGTATATATCAAATACTGATAAACAGTCTATTTTATCAGGAATGTAAGCCACTCAGTTCATGAGGATATTTTCCTATTGTTTGATTGGAAACACAAATTCGACTTCCATAGCTATATATTTTTGCCTATAATTAATTTACAACCATTTAATAAAAGAAATACATATTAACTATGGGAGTATAAATAGACTCATTTGCAAGTAGCCTGGCTCATTAATATGTTTAAAAGATTGTCATGGTCATATTCATATGCAAAACTGTCTAATGCAGAATGGAAAGCAAATTATAATTAATATTAAAATATTCTTACTGCATTTAATAACAGTACATTTAAATACAATTATGTTGATTAAAAGACCTCATATTTGCAAGAGAAATATATTTCATTTTAATTTTTCTCCTCACTTTTGCAAAAGGTAAAAAGATGCAATGTAAAACAGAGAGAGAATGTGGACAAATGTAAAGTAAAACTGAAAATAAACCATAAGCACACAACTCAGAAGTGACTCCTCTTAATGTTTATTGCTTCAGTCTTTTAATGAACACATATTTACACACTTTTTAATTTTATTTTTAAAAAGATTTATTTTATTTATTTGAAAGAGTTACAGAGAGAAGTAGAGACAGAGAGAGGTCTTCCATCCACTGGTTCACTCCCCAAATGGCCACAATGGCCGGAGCTGTGCTGATCTGAAGCCAGGAGCCAGGAGCCTCCTCTGGGTCTCCCACGTGGGTGCAGGGACCCAAGGACCTGAGCCATTCTCCACTGCTTTCCCAGGCCATAGCAGAGAGCTGGATTGGAAGAGGAGCAGCCGGGACTAGAACCGGCACCCAAATGGGATGCCGATGCTTCAAGTTTTAACCCACTGCACCACAGCACTGGCCCCCTACACACTTTTTAAAAAGTACCATTTTATAAATGTCCAGCTACATTTAAATTTTAGCAACATAGCATCAACAAAATGTCTTAGTCAATAAGAAATTTAGGCCTAGATTATTATTTATAATCACTGTCTGGTTATCTAAAACATAAACTGCCTTTGTTTAGTTTCTGGACACCTAATTTGTTTCTCAAAGTAATTTTTAAAGATTTATTTATTTATTTGAAAGTGAGAATCACAGAGAGAGAGAGAGAGAGAGAGAGATAAAGAGGAAGAGAGACAGAGAGATGGAGATCTTCCATTCATTGATTCACTCCCCAAATGGCCACAGTAGCAGGGGCTGGGCCAGGCTGAAGCCAGTAGTCAAGAGCTTCTTCCAGATATCCCACATGGGTTCAGGAGTCCTAGCACTTTGGCCATCTTCTGCTGCTTTTCCCAGATGCATTAGCAGGAAGTTAGATTGGAAGTAGAGCATCCAACATCCATATGGGATGGCAGTGACTTTACCTACTATGTCACAATGCTGGCCCCCTCTCAAAGTAATTTTAAAAATTAATTATTTTTAACTGTTTTATCTCAAAAATTATTTTGGAATTTAGAATGTACTGTTTAAAACTTTTAAAAAATGCTTCAAGTTTAAGTTTGTTACTTTTTTTTTGCTCTTAGTCATAATGCTTCTCCATGTTGGCATAGGTCTTCTTTCTTTCCTTACATTAAATATACACACAGAGAACCAAGTCAGTGTAGCATCAAAGACAAAGACCATACAGAGCTAGGCTGGTCCAATTTCTGGCTCTTTTTCTTAGAGAAAAAGTGTGTTAGTATTTTTGCCCTCTGGTACATGTCTTATTCTAACAGGATCTTAAAATTGAAGTTTCTAATAAAAAAAAAAATCAAGGTATAGAAGCAAATGTCCAGAGTTAGGCACCAGATCACCATAAGCAGCATTTGCAAGGAAAACCAGCTTTGAAACTTTTGGGCATCTCATCTGAGGCTCAAGGGAGGGCAGATGTATGGAGAATTTTGTGATGAATAGTTTAGAGAAAGCTGTGTTACTAGCAGATGTAGCTCTTTAACCTGTCCCCCCTAATCTCAAGCCGGTTTTGGGCAAGGGAAATACTTATTGGTGCCTCTCTGAACTTGAGATGCATCTTCTGCCCTTTGGACACCCAGGAAATGAATTCTTTCACCGCAGGAAATCAGGATGTCAGAGAAGGACTACTGAGAGTCCTTTGGCAGTGGCCTGGGAATGGCTGATCAAATGGGAAGTGAGGGGGAGCTCTGTCCAGTGTGGGTCATAGAGGGCCTAGCTGGGGGATGGGAGAGGTGCGACTAAATCATGTTCAATGATGTCATTTTATCAAGGACTGGGCATTGTAACTGCCAAATTGAGCCTTTGTGCGTTATTTAAAGCTGTCTATTGCCTAATTCATTGCACCTGCTCAAGTTTTCAACCCAGCAGCAGGAGATTTCCATGAAAACACTAGACACATGAAATTGTGTTTCCAGTATATCTTTGGAGTGGCGCATGCCCAGTGGACTACTTGGCTCCCTTTCAGTGGCTTCCAGTGGGAAACACTGGGGGCCTGCTGCTGCTCTGGCTGGTAATGACACTATCAAGTGACTGTGCATGTGTCAGCACTTGGAGCCACCCACATGTCATCAGAAGACTCTGAAAGGCAATGGTGGAGCTTTGCAAACAGCTGGAGCACCCGGCTTACCCCACGTGGTAAAGTGGAGTTTAAGGGACAGGGTTGAAAAGAAATGCTCATAACGGTTCTTGTCGAGCAACAATCCAAATGCATATTTTTATTTGTGATTTTCATTTCCTGCTTGTGAAGTTATTTTACAGGCAAATTGTTTACTCACGTGAGGAATTGGTTGTTAGACTGAGACAAGAAAGGAAGGTGAAGACGGGAGTCATGAGACTGAGGGGAGACTAGGAAACTTGGTGGTGTGGGAACCATGAATCTTGATTGCAGAATTTTTGCATCAACTGATTATCTGGAAGCTGTAGAGAGAGGTCCATGCAGGCAGTCTGTTTCGGAGGAGGTCAATTAGGGCTAGCAAAAACACTGATTTCCTAAGACAAGCACAGAACATGTACCACCTGATCACTCTCATATGTGGAATCTAAGCAGTTGTTCTCATAGGAGTTGAGAGCGGAACAGTGGTTACCAGAGCATGAGAGGAAAGAGCAGAGTAAGGTACTACGAGATTGATTAATGGGCAGTAAATTATAGCCAGACAGGAGAGAGAGGCTCTGGTGTTCTTTTGCTAGTAGGGTGACTGTAGGTAACAATACTGTATTGCATGTATTTTTTAAAAAGATTTATTTATTTGAAAGTCAGAGTTACACAGAGAGAGAAGGAGAGGCAGAGAGAGAGGTCTTCCATCCATTGGTTCACTACCCAGATGGCCGCAACAGCCGGAGCTGTGCCAATCTGAAGCCAGGAACCAGGAGCCTCTTCCAGGTCTCCCATGTGGGTGCAGGGGCCCAAGGACTTGGGCCATCTTCCACTGCTTTCCCAGGCCATAGTAGAGAGCTGGGTCAGAAACGGAGCAGCTAGGACACGAACTGGTGCCCATATGGGATGCCAGCACTGCAGGCGGCAGCTTTACTCACTATGCCACAGCGCTGGCCCCTGCATGTATTTTTAAAGGAAGAATCTTGAAGAAAGCAATTGGAATGGTTTTGCCATAAAGAAATGATGACATTTGACAAGATGTATTTGTTTACCCTGATTCAAATATGGCACATTGTGTATATGTACCAAAACCTCCCACTGTGCCTCAGAAATAGGTAGAATTTTTAATGCATCAGTTAAAACTTTTTTTAAAAAAGGAAGTCATCAAATTATTAATAAAGAGATTCTTCTTCTCCAAAGCAAAAACAAAAAGACAACAATTTCTCTTGTTTAGGACTTTTGCAGTCTTGGGGTTGGGCTTGGGAGGGAGCCTGCACTGTCCTTGCAACACCTCTTGTTGGTTCGGCCCCAGCCCTGCCTGTACCACTTAGTTCCACAGAATGTCTTATCATTCATAGCCTTCTTTTTTCCAATCTAAGATGGTTTCAGGGTGTTTGCATGAGGGAGAAGTTAGGGAAGAAAACCAGGGACATTTTTCTAATTTTTTTCCTGAAATTTTCCACATTAAAAAGGTCAGAGTGCTTTGTTCCTTTCTAAAAATGTGAATTTGGGAAGGTGGGAGCGGAGGAGAGGACAAAACAGCCAATATCAGCCCAGATGATATTGTGGGAGACAGGTGGGGGATGCTTTTTAAGAGGTTGACTCTACAAATGGAGGCCGCTGGTGCAGTGTGGTCAGCTGGCTTTGGAGAACGGGAGAGGATTTGCTCACATTTTTCCTGCACATAATGTTGTGTGTTTCCCCGTGGTGTTTTTCAAGAGTTCTGCAATAGAGATTTAAATTGTTTTTTTCACTTCTTTTGAAGCTTTTCTGAAAGCAGTGCTGCTTGGACAAAGGCAAGAAAAGAGCCACGTTTATTCCAGCTATACATGTTAAAGGTTGGGGAGCTTCAACAGAGACATTAGTGTTTAAAAAAACAGCATTCACTCAACTGATTGGACCACACTGTCCTATTTTTAGAGAATGTGATTCTGTAAGTAATTATTTGGAACCCTCTTTGAGAAATGTGAGTCCTGGCTCACATTATCTCAAGATAGGTCAAAAATCAAAAAAGAAATCCCCCTTTTTCCTGCTTTTATTTTGCAGAGCCATGCAAAGTTGAACGGGGAAGCATGATTGTACTGGTTGTATAGTATCCCCCTCCCAAATTCATGCTCTTCCCCAAATCCTAAGAATATGAGCTTATTTAGAAAGAGGGTCATTGAGGAAGTAATTAATTCAGATGAGGTTGTAGCAACTTAGGGTGTGCTGTGAGTCCTATATGGACAGTGTCCCTGTAAGAAGAGGAGGAAAGACACACAGGCGTAGGCACCCAGGAGATGATGCAATGTGTGGAGAAGGGCAAACATGAGAGTGATCTGTGTGCATGCCAACGGATGCCAAGGGTTGCTGCTAATCCTGGAAGCTAAGAGAATGGCCTGTACAAACTCTGCCCTAGTGCCATCGGAAGAACCTGGCCCTGAGAATCCCATTTTTTGGGTGCTGGCCTCCAGAGCTGTGAGCAAATCATTTTGTGTTGTTTAAAGTCACTCAACTTGTGCTGATTTGTTAAGGCAGTGTTAGAAAACTGATTCCATGACCATGTCTGAAACTAAATGAAATATTTGATTTTGCGATGTTGAAAACTTGAATGTTCAGAAATGAAAGATAATGAAGTCTTTCTTTTTTGGACAGGCAGAGTTAGACAGTGAGAGAGAGAGAGAGAGACAGAGACAGAGACAGAGAGAAAGGTCTTCCTTTTCCATTGGTTCACCCCCCAAATGGCCGCCACAGTAGGTGCGCTGTGCCGATCCGAAGCCAGGAGCCAGGTGCTTCCTCCTGGTCTCCCATGGGGGTGCAGGGCACAAGCACTTGGGTCATCCTCCACTGCACTCCCAGGCCACAGCAGAGAGCTGGACTGGAAGGGGAGCAACTGGGACAGAATCCGGTGCCTCAACCAGGACTGGAACCCAGGGTGCCAACGCCGCAGGAGGGGGATTAGCATAGTGAACAGCAGTGCTGGCCAATAATGAAGTCTTAACACATTAAAAAAACACATATAGATGAATGTGTTTTTGAAATTATTGTGGTGAGTGAAGGAAGGCAGATTAAAAAGATTGCATATGGTACAGTTTCATTTAAATAAAATTCTAACATTGTAAACTATAGAGGGACAGAAAGCAGGTGGTTGCCTGGGCATGAGGGGCTGGAGTGAAGGTTTACAAAAGGCACAAAGAACTTTGGGGTGGGAGAAATACGCTCACCCTCTTGATTATAGTAATGGCTCATCATATGTATATGTCAAAACCTATGTATATTTTATACTTTCAATGCAATCTATTGTATGTATATCTTTATATGTTAATAAAGCTGTTGAAAATAATACAACTTGGAGACTCAACAGTTTAAAATACCAATACAATATTGTGCGAGTTTGTATGGAGGAATTGTGCTGACATAAAGAGTATTCCCGCTGTTGTGTGCTCTCCTTCTCTTACCCTATTCTTGTCCTTAATTGAAAGTGGTAACATAGGCACATTATCGAAGCAACTCTAATTATTTTCCCTGGACTAGTCTCCAGCAAATTAAGCAAAGGGAGCTGAGAAAGTCATTTCAGCCCTCAAATAACACCGTGGGATCTTCTCTTCTGAGACAATCTCAGCGTATAAGAAACCCAGCTCTTCCCAGCATCCGTCATGTGCTCCCAGGCCATGTTGAGAATGAACCTGGGGAGATGCCCTGTCTCCTCGCACTGATGGTGCATTTATTTTCTCTGGTCCTTTCCTCCTGGCTTTAATTAAACGTCACAGCTGAAAGAGGTTACCGAAGCAAATTCCGTGAAGAGCTCTGCTAACTCACTTCGGTCTTTTGAGTTGGTCTTCTCCATCGTGGCTTGGCTCCCTTCTTCTGTCTCATTGATTCTTTTTTTTTAATTTATTTTTATTTATTTATTTTTTTGACAGGCAGAGTTAGACAGTGAGAGAGAGAGACACAGAGAGAAAGGTCTTCCTTTTTCTGTTGGTTCACCCCTCAATGGCCGCTGCAGCCGGCACACCACGCTGATCCGAAGCCAGGAGCCAGGTGCTTCCTCCTGGTCTCCCATGGGGTGCAGGGCCCAAGCACTCAGGCCATCCTCCACTGTACTCCCAGGCCACAGCAGAGAGCTGGACTGGAAGAGGAGCAACTGGGACAGAAACTGGTGCCCCACCGGGACTAGAACCCTGGGGTGCCGGTGCCACAGGCGGAGGATTAGCCTATTGAGCCATGGCGCCAGCCCTGTCTCATTGATTTTCAATAGCCCTTACCCCCATTTAGGTCATGCAAATGAACGCTTGGTACATGCTGGTTTCTACTGCTATCAATTTTTTGTGTTAGTCTTGGTTCCCTCTTGGCTTCTTGACCCTAGTATCTCTCTACTTTGAAACCCTCTTTTCTACTTCTAGATTCATCCCTACCCAGATTTGGGGGCATATTTACTCCTAATGTGCTTAGGGATGAGCAACAGTATGCACACTTTTCTCTTAGTCTTCCCTTTTGTGTCATTCTGGGCCCTAGACGCATCACTTGTTTGGCTTAAACTTTAATACGTCAATGTAGATCTGAGGGCTATGGGTACCTGCTCCTGCCTCTCTGTGACTGAGGACTTTCCGGCAAGGCTGCTCTGCCCACACAGGCCACACAGTGCTTTGGGCATTAAGTATCCCCCAGGAGGCCACTCAACAAATAAGAGTGATGAGAGAGGACATCTGAGTACCCTCAGGTGAACTGCCTCTGAGTGTGCTCCGTACTGTCCCTAAGGTCTTCTAGGAGATGAAGTTTTGGTTGTCTATTCTAGAAATGACCTAAAAATATATGGTGTACAGGCCAGGGTGGCAGGGAGTTTCCAGATAAATGGGTTGCCCTCAAGTTCTGCCCCTTGGGAAGCCCACCTTGTTAGAGTCTATCGGCTTCCACTGGCTTCCCGAGCCTGCTTGGACCCGGATTCCACCCTCCCAGCTGCTGCTTCTCACTTGGTACAGAGCCCCATTTCATGCACTTGAGTCTCAGGTTGGACCTCCAACTCATGCTGTACACCTGAGTCTTTCAGGCTGACTCCTGCATCCCTTCCCCAAGTGTATTTTCCACCTGGACGGAGATGTACCTTCTGTATTCAATAGGGCAGGGAGAGGGAAAGGCCCCAGAGGGAGCTCTAAAAAACTCACAGAAGAGTTCTTGAAATATTGGCCATGCCAGTGAGTTCAGAGCCCCTTAGTGCCATATGGATTGTGGTTTCATCTTGGCTTTCCTTTCCCCGTGGTTTGGATCCTGGCATCCAGGGAGTGTGGGAGGGGGAAAGAAGGGGCAGGAAAAGAGTAGAAAATGGAAACAACCTCTCCTCCTTCCCATGTGAGACTTTTCTGAAACCCAATATGCTAACTTGATTTCCAAACAGTGGGAGGACCACCCTTTGTCCCATTCCAGTTAGCAGAATAAAGTCCCTCCCTCCAGAGATGTCCACCCCTTAATCTCTGGAGTTTGTGAATATGTCACCTTATGTGGAAGATGCAAGGGACTCCGTAGATATGATTAAGGTGACAGAATGTGAGATGGGGAAGAAGATCCTGGATTATCCAGGGGAGCCCAGTTTAGTCACAGGAGTCCTTAGGAGTGGGGAACCGGTCCCATCTGGAGGAACAAGAGAGACGGAGGAAGGAGGGGTTTGAAACGGGGAGGTGACTCCACCTACCACTGCTAGCTTTGCAGGTAGAGAAAGGAGGCCAGGAGCCAAGGATTGTGGGTGGGCCCTAACGGTAGGGGATGACTCTCAGCTGACAGGCCATCAGGAATCAGGGTCCTAGGGTCAAAAGGAACTGAATTCTGCCAACAACCAAATGAGCAAGGAAATGGATGCTCCCCTAGTGGCCAGCAGAGGGAAATACAACTCTGCTGACACCTTGATTCCAGTCCAGTGAACCCATGGGGACTTCTGACTTGAAGAACTTTAAGATAACAAACATATTTGTGTTCTAGAAGGTACCCAGTTTGCAGTCATTTGTTATGTAAGCAACAGAAAATTCATATGCTGACCATCTAAAGAGTTTTTCTATATGCTTGGGATTTCTCCAAAAGAAGAAAGCAAACCTCTTGTAAGTGCCTCCCAGTTTGGCTGCAAAGTAATAAATGCTTGGCCAAATGTCTCACTGAAACTCTGCTTATCAGAGAACAACGGGAGAGCCGGCATGTGTTATATGCAGCCAGCTGATCTATTCTCATACTTGCATCTAAAAAGACACCATCAGAACACCCTTCCTCACTCCCCATATTGTCTCATTTTTCTCTTTTGCTTAAGTTTTTGTCCCTAAAAGATGCAGGTGCATTCAATTTATTGCTAAAGGAGCACCTTGGTAAAGTTCCAATTATAACAGTACATGCAATTTATCTTGCTATTACATCTACCCTCTCATTAGCAGAAAAATCCATCCTGTAGCCTCCATTAATACATTGATCTGATTTTCTCCTCCTACATTTCAAACCAGTTATTTTCTGGGTACCAAAGCAGAATGAAGAGGTTTGATTATAGTCATACATAACTCAGCAATAAGATTGTTCTGTGTTGTTAGCAATGTCATCATTGTTCGAACAGGAGAGTGCACCTACACAAACCTATGTAGTATACCCCACTAGGTACATATGCTATATGGTATATATGAGAGTACTTCAAAAAGTTCCCAGAGAAATGGAATCCAGAGATAAATTTACTTCTGTGCAAAAACATTTTATGATTCTTTTGAGAGGTAGAGAGACAGAGTGTTAGACACACAGAGGGAGGGAGAAAGGGAGGGGAAGAGAGAGAGAGAGAGAGAGAGAGAGAGAGAGCGAGAGCGAGCGCGAGCAAGAGCACATTCCTAAATTGTGCAATCTCCAAATGCCCACAATGGCTAGGACTAAGCTGGGCTGAAGGCAGGCGCCAAGGACTTAAACTAGATATTCTACATGGGCAGCATGGACCCAACTAACTACTTGAGTCATCATAGGTTTTTCATAAGACACATTTTCTGTAAACATTTTTGAAGATCTCTTGACTTGCTTTATGTGTGGTCTCTCCTTGACCAAAGGAACGCCATTATGCAGTTTGTGAATGTAATTGACAGGACTGTGGTCACCTGTTTTGGACTTGACAATGCCTGTGACTCTTAAATTTCCTGCTTTACAATGGAGATTAAGGAAATCCAAGGAAGACCAAACACTGAACAGTGCATTTGTTTAGCTTGGAGGGTAATGAAGACTCTACCTTATAAGAGACCTTACAGTCTGTTAAGTGTTTTTGGAGTTAAAAAAATGCATAAGGATTTGCTTTTGTTTTTGTTTCTAGTACCTTCTGAACAAACTCTGAGCTATGTAGATGTTTGGGTATCTCAGGTGCTGAAGTCATGTTTTAAAATGGTTTTTGTTTCTCTAAGGATGGTTATTTTTTTCCAGAGAAAATCTTGATTTCTGTTATTGTTCAAATATTTATCCTGTGTTTCTTTTTGCTGTCTTGGTCATTTAATTACTGAGAAGGGAGAATTAAATATTTCCCACTAGGGATGGTGGCTTTGTCTATTTTTTCCACTTTTAAGATAAATATATTTACTTTAGAAACTGTGTTCGGTGTCACATAAATTCAAAACTCCTGCATTGTTTTTGTGTATTGAAATATTTATAAATTTTTAGTGACTCATTTTACCATTGGTAATGTTTTGTTCAGAACATCTATTTTGCTTAATATTAATATGGATATTTCTACACCAATTCTCCTTTAGTATTTAATTATGTGTCCTAGCTATACTCTATTACTTTACTGGCTACCTAAGTGAATACCCTCCCTATAGTTTAAATGTTTACTAAAGTATAATTTAGGGGCTGGAGCTGTGGCGTAGCCGGTAAAGCTGCTGCCTGTAGTGCTGGCATCCCATATGGGTGCTGGTTCTAGTCCTGGCTGCTCCTCTTCTGATCCAGCTCTCTGCTATGGCCTGGGCAAGCAGTAGAAGATGGCCCAAGTCTTGGGCCCCTGCACCCACGTGGGAGACCCAGAAGGAACTCCTGGCTCCAGGCTTCGGATCAGCCCAGCTCCGGCCGTAGTGGCCATCTGGGGAGTTAGCCAGTGGATGGAAGACCTCTCCCTCTGTCTCTGCCTCTCTCTGTAACTCTCTTTAAATAAAGCAAATCTTTAAAAAAAATTCTGTGTTCCAAGAAGGATGATATAAAGGGAGGAGGTAGAGTCAAAGGACTGTCGGATAGCCCAGGCCTGGTGTCCTGACTCGCGGGCCATGTTTTGCAGAACAGAGCTGATAGTAACTGGTTGGGTAGTCAGGTGGACTCTTTCTGCAAGAGTTGGACTCTTACGGCTTTCCCCTTTAAATGCTTGCGAAGCGTGTGGCTCCGAGAGGCAGCAGGAAAACGCTTTGCTTCTGTTCAGGATCTAAGTGGGTTGTAAGTCGTGGCTCCTCTGTCCCAGGTGTTTAGTCTCTTTTGGCAAAGAAGCTTCTCTGTGTCAGTCACTGAGGTCCATTAGCAAGCAGCAAAATATTTTTCTTTTGTTTTTTTTTTTTGCATTTAAATTTATTTATTTTTTTAACTTTTATTTAGAATATAAATTTCCAAGGTACAACTTATGGATTACAATGGCTTTCCCCCCATACTTTCCCTCTCCCCCCGCAACCCTCCCCCCTTGCCCGCTCCCTCCACCCTTTCGTTCACATCCAGATTCATTTTCAGTTCTCTTTGTATACAGGAGATCAATTTAGCATGCTGAGACAGTAACCCGTCTTCTCTTTTCAACGAGTTATTTGACAGAGACCTGCGTAATTTAGACCTGGTGTCGAAAGGTTTGCTTATAAAAGGTCAACACAAGTGTTGGTCTGGACAATCAAAGTCTTATTCTATCAGAGAAATTACCATTTCTAGGTCTTCAATACTGTTGAATTTGCTCCATCTTTTCCATGAGGAAAGCGGCCATCTCTAGGGGGAAAAAAAAAAAAAAACAGAAAAAGAGCAGACAGTTGTATAAACAATAAAATGACGCGAGAAACTCAGCTTATTTGCTTCTAATCAGAAGAGAGTTGCCAAAACTGTTAAAGAATATCAGTTTCCATGGTACCCAAGATTCTGAATGATAAGGGACCTCTGAGTATTCTTTAGCGATTTAATGGAATATTCATCTCATATAAATGGCAACACACAATGCATCCTCCTGTTTCGGATTTTTGCACTTACATTAATTCTTGGAGTGTGCCCTGTATTTGATACTGAAAATGCTACATTCTTTTTGCCTGTTAAACTAGTCATCTCCCAGTGATGGATATTGAAGATGTTTCTAATCTTTCTTGATTAGAAACTACGATGCAGTCATTAACTACAAGTACATATCATTTTACACTTGGGAAGATAAATGTGAATGGTATTTCCTGGAATTAGAAAGACGTTGCTGAATTCAAAGATGTGTGCCCTTAAAATTTTAATAGACTTTGCCAAATTGCTCTCCATAGAGGTTGGACTGATTTTTCTTCCCACAAGCAATACTCAAAAGTACTGGGTCTCCTACATTCTACATGTTCTCTAATAGTATGTGTTGTCAAACTTATCGATCTTTTCCAAGCTAATACAAGAAAAACAGTAATGGCACGTTTAAGTATGTTTTCTGTTCTAAATTACACTGAACGACTTTGTTGATAATAAATAAGATAGGTTTTGACTTCTCCTTTGGTCATGAGTAACATGGCTTTTTCTCCTTCTGTGTTCAAGGACTTATTAGAATTGCGTCTGGATCAAATTTCTTTTTCTTTTTTTCTTTCTTTTTTTTTTTTTTATTTTTTGACAGGCAGAGTGGACAGTGAGAGAGAGAAACAGAGAGAAAGGTCTTCCTTTGCCGTTGGTTCACCCTCCAATGGCTGCCGCGCTGCGGCCGGTGCACAGCGCTCATCTGATGGCAGGAGCCAGGTGCTAGGTGCTTTTTCCTGGTCTCCCATGGGGTGCAGGGCCCAAGCACTTGGGCCATCCTCCACTGCACTCCCGGGCCACAGCAGAGGGCTGGCCTGGAAGAGGGGCAACCGGAACAGAATCTGGCGCCCCGACCGGGACTAGAACCTGGTGTGCCGGCGCCGCAAGGTGGAGGATTAGCCTAGTAAGCCGAGGCACTGGCCTCTGGATCAAATTTCAGCTGACCTTTGAGGAGAACAAGTTTTGGCTCATTTTAAGCATCAAGCTCATTGAGTCTTCAAAACTACTTTGAAAGGGGATATGCCAATATGACGATGTTTTAAAAGCACAAATCAGAGCACATACTTACAATAAAGTTTTGAAAGAAAAAATAAAATATGTTAAACTATAGTGCAGCGTGAACTCTGTCTTATTAAAATACAGTATCTGTACATAGAAAACTGATTGGAAAGATATACATGAAAAATTAATTTCTGGATGGAAAGACTACATGCTATTTTTACATTAATTTGTGGTCAATTATTCAGCACTATCTTAGAGATTAAAATATTATATTTTCAGAATTCATTCTGTTTAATTGGCAGATAGTCATAAAAATGCTCAAAGCAGGGATGGACGTTGGGTATAGCAATTCAGGCCCTGCCTGGGATGCCTGCATTCCATATCAGCGTTTGGT
Organism: Sylvilagus floridanus; assembly: GCA_949820135.1. NCBI lineage: Eukaryota > Metazoa > Chordata > Mammalia > Lagomorpha > Leporidae > Sylvilagus > Sylvilagus floridanus. The sequence goes on from OX463231.1 coordinate 89,074,727, forward strand.
CTGAGTTCTGGTCTGCACCCGATTCCAGCTTGCTGCTAATGTGCACTCTGGAAGGCAACATGTGATGGCTCAAGTAATTGGATCCCTGCTACCCATGTGGAAGACTTGGGTTGACTTTCTGGCCCTTGACTTCAGCCTGGCCCAGCAGGCACCTGTGGGAGTGAACCAACTGGTGGGAAATCTTTATCTGAATGTCTGTCTCTCTAACTTTCAAAATTAAATGAATAAATAATTTATTTAAAATATTTAGGAAATACACAAAGCAATGACAAAAGAACAAGACTAGGACTTGGTAAACCAACCTAATTTTAAGTCCAGGTCCTGCCACTAATATGCTCTGAGACACTGGGAATATAGCTTACTCTTTCTGAGCTCCAGCCTCATTTTCTGAGGAAATTGGACACATTTATTTTTTAAATCCATCTAACTCTAAAACTTTACATATTGGATGAGACGCTTATAAACGAATGCTCATTAAGTCCTCTTATAAATATATGTTTGTACTTTGAATAATTGCACTTCATTAAATCAAAGTGATCCTGTGTGTTTCTGTTGTTTCTTATGTAAATGTACTATCTGTGAAATGTATTGGTGCGCAATGCAAGCAAAAGTCTTCACACAGAGTAATTATCTTTTCAAGGCTTATTGAAAGAGGTTACCTTGGTAACAAGAAATCAAACCTACCCACTTCATCTTAGGGGTCAGAACAAGGTTCTCCACGTAATCATCATTTCTCTTCTTCAGGTACAAAATGTAAAGAACCCTCAGTGAGAATATTCAGATGTCAGTAACAAGTAGTTTTGCACTCAAATATAGAGGGCTTTGAGTTGTTCTCTGATCATTTCATCTGGTCTCATAATCAGGGTATGGAAAAGTGTTTGGTGGTACAAACGTTACTACCCCCAAAGGGTAATAGTAACCATCTACTGAATACCTACTATACGCCAGATATGATATTGAGGATTTGTGCACCATCACTCTAGTTTTCACCACAATAAAAGATGTATCAGCTTTTGCTAGGTAAAAAACATTTGCCTAACACAGCAACGGTTTATTTAGCTCATGCTTTGTTGGACTGGCAATTCAGGATAGGCTCAACTGAAAGTATGTTCTGGTCTTAATGAGGTTTGCTCATGTATCTGCAACCAACAGCTAAACTGGCTGGGATTTGACTGTGCTAGAACACCCTCCTCTGGACTAGATCCTTTCTGTTCCATGTGGTTTCTCAAGGGGCTCACCAGCAGGTGAATTTGGAGTAATTTGCATGTCAGCTGCAGAGTTCCAAATGTGGCAAGAGATTTGACCTCAATTTGCAAACTTTTTCTTTTTTGCATCTTGTTTGCTAATGTTTCCCTGGTCCAAGCAAGCCACATGGCCAAGTCCAAAGGCATTGCAGGATGGAACAACCCAAACTCATGAATAAACTGTCATTCAACAACCTACTGCACAGGTGAAGAGTGAACCAATCTAAGGTAAATGCAAAAAGGTGGAAGAATGCTGTCGTGGGAAGCAAGACATGGAAAACAATGAAATACAAAGATTTTTTAAAAGTTCTTGAAAAATGGAATTAAAAAATGATATGAGCATGGAATTGTGCTGCATTGGGTTAAGCCATATGGGCTCTGGTCCCAGCTGCTCCACTTTCGATTTATCCTCCTTCTAATGTACCTGGGAAAGCAGTAGAAGACGGCCCAGGTGCTTGGGTTCCAGCCACCTATGTGGGAGACTTTGATCAATTTCCAGGCTCCTGGCTTTTGTCTGGCCCAAATCCAGCCATTGTAGCCATTTGGAGGATGAATTGGGGGATGGAAGCTATCTCTCTTTCTCTGTAACTCTGCTTTTCAAATAAATAAATAAACCTTAAAAAAGATAAATTTATGTTGGCGCACAAGTCTTAAAAAATTCACAGAAAATACATGTTGTGAAAAAAACTATGCATTGATTCAAAACATTTTACAAAAAATAGGGTTCGTATTTAATTCCAATTTCCATGAACTTTTTGAAGTGCCCTCAGACTGAGTGAGGTCATTTTACTCAAAGGATGTCTGTCTCTAGGGGAGGCAGTTATTTCCAGTTTAGTCTTGTTGTCCTGACAGCTTGTTGTTCATTTTCTGAAGTTTTTAAGTTTGTCTGATAAATTATTTTGCATCATCTAGCTTTTTAGCACCTGGACAGCCCCTAGTCTAGCTTGTTGATGGTACAGCTACCTGAGAGCACAGTTTCTCTTCTCTTCTTCCTGTTAACCTCACTGAACAAAACCAACAAATACTACTAAATGCAGATTTTAAGTCAGTAAGATCAGGTAGGTAGTGCCTCTCCGTGATTTTGCAGAACAAGAGGCTGTGAAGTTATACTCAGACCATCCCAAGGGGCCAGCGCTGTGGTGCAGTGGGTAAAGCTGCAGCCTGCAAGGCTGGCATCCCACACGGGCACTGGTTCATGTCCCACTTGCTCTGCTTCTGATCCAGGCCCCTGCTAATGAGCCTGAGAAAAGCAGCAGAAAATGGACCAAGTGCTTGGGCCCCTGCCACTCAGATTGGCGACCTGGAGGAAGCTGTTGGCTTTGGCCTGGCTCAGCCCTGGCTGTCGTGGCCACTTGGGGAGTGAACCAGCTGTCTCTCTCTTCCTCTCTCTCTATAACTCTGACTTTCAAATAAATAAATAAATATTAAAACCAAAGCCAAAAACAAAAACAAAAAAACCCATCACAGAGCTCCCAGTTCAACACTGCTATTGATGGAAAATCCAGCCCTGAGGGCACAATTGTATGTGAGTCTGCCTCCCCATCACACAGTCATCAAGGGTTAGCTTTGAAATCCCTGCAGAACTGCACAGAAACTTGCCTTTCTTTCTCCTATAAACCAACAGCACGTGGTGTTCACCATACAGCCTCCCACTCACTGCAGGGGATTGACAAGGGAAAACGGTGCACTAGGGGAGCCCAGGAACAGAACGGGAAAGCAGTACAAGCCAGGGTAAAGTTTGGGGCAAGAGTGCAATGGAACCTTCTGTCTTCCCTTCCTGTCCTTTGTTCACAATGCCCGGCTGGCATGGGAGCTCTCAAGACGCTGTCTGGAGAAACCCAGGCATAGGTCCCCTGTGGGACAGCCCTGATAAATCCGTAAAGAGAATGCTATCAGTGAAACACTTGCAGGCTGTTTCTGAATAGCTTTTAATCAACAATCTGGGGATCCCTTCTCAGGAGACACAGGTTGTATTCAAGCTCCGAGGAGGCGGCAGCAAAGGCAGCATACATTTAGCCAACTAGAGATTTTCTTGAAATGAAAATACAGTCTTGTACTACTGGTGAACCTACCTTGGAAACTAAGCCCTGATTTCTACCTGGAGTAGGGCTCGTTATTTTTTCGTCCACTAAAAGAAACTGCAGAAACTGAATATTTCAGTGACCATGAATAACACAACCACAAACACAAACATAACCAACAAATGGAGCTCTCTATTTGTTATCCCTGTGTTTGGAAGGGGTCGGGGAAGAGCTGCTCTCCTGGGGTGATCATCTCCCCAGAATTCTGTCAGTGTTTCCCCACAAAGCACCTTGAACTAAAATGGGGGTCAGCAGAGATCCCTATGCAGCCCACCCATTTTGTAAATGCAGAAACAGGGGGATTCAGAGAACTGATGAGATGCACCGAGGATACATTATTTGCTGTTTCATCATTTTACTGCTTCTCTGGGCCTCTATTGCAGAACGGTTGAGATGAGAGATGAATATCAGATCCGTGGAGTCAGCAAGTCATGAATGCGTACCCATGGCATCTCCAGCTCTCATTTCAGAGGGGGAGGAGTGGCCTGGGAGCCTGCCCGAAGCAGGAGGTCTTCTCTCCTTCCAGGGACTCTATCTCTAGAATCCTTTGTTCCTTTCAGTCCCACACAGTACATGGACTGCTCCTTGCCCTCTTCTCCAAGGCTGTGTTTTGGTCGCTCACATCTGATCAGGGTCGGCACTCCACAAGAGCATGCACAGAAGTTCCCTGCCCTCATTATCACTCTGGTAAGGCATCATTCACACCGCTGCCCCAGGGCTCTTTCATTGTGTCCTTCCAGTGTCCTTTCCTTTGCTAGCTGTTTAAGTCCAAATCTCTGCCCAGCGTATGACTTCTTCCTTCTGATGGACTTTGCCTCCTTGTCCATCCTTAGCTTTTAGCATCAAATCAAAAGGAACGGTGTATGGCTCTCTGACTTGTGGCTATCTTTTCAGGTCCCATGACTTTGTATTGTTTTCACCTTGACTGGGAATCCCTCATACTCCCCTCCCTACATCTACCTGGTGACCTTCTACTTAAGGTCACCGAAAGGAGCCTCATGTGTCCTGAAGACATGGTCCAGAGATCAAGGCCAGGGAAGACCCAAAGAGGTGAAACTTAAGAGAGAAAGTAGGGGCCGGTGCTGTGGTGCAGAGGATTAAAGCCCTGGCCTGCAGCGCTGGCATCCCATGTGGGTGCTGCTTTGAGTCCTGGCTGCTGTGCTCCTGATCCAGCTCTCTGCTATGGCCTGGGAAAGCAGTAGAAGACGGCCCAAGTCCTTGGGCCCTTGCTCCCTTGTGGGAGACCTAGAAGAAGATCCTGGCTCCTGGCTTCAGATCAGCTCAACTCTGGCTGTTGCAAAGTTGGGGAGTGAACCAGTGGATGCTTGAAGACTTCTCTCTCTCTCTCTCTCTCTGGCTCTATCTGTCTCTGTTACTCTTTCAAATAAATAAAATATTTTTTAAAAAAAGAGGGAGAAAGTAGACTTGACAAGAAAAGTGTGGCAGAGAGTGAGAGATAATTTGTAATGGGCTTGGCTGTCTTCTGGTCACTGACTTTGATGAGCAGAATGCCATTTGTTCATTTGAAGATTCTCTCTCATTCTACTTTCTCCATGTATGGCCGCATCCATCCCAGGTATTAGACATCACAAAAGTGATAACTCTATTTGTGTGTGTGTGTGTGCGTGTGTGTGTGTGTGTAGAGAGGTATGTTTTTATACACCTGTGCATTTAAACGTTCAGAGCTTGATGACCCAGAAAATCCTTTGAAACTCCCTGGCTTCTAGAACAATTTGAAAGCATTTTTTAAAGGATGCTCTTTGACAGTGTTTATCAACAGGCTCTTAAAGGATTGTGTTTCCTAGGCTCCTAGATACCTACATGAACAGGAAAGAGCAGAAAGAGGGTTAAAGTAAGTTCATATATATGGCTGAAGAAAATAAATGTTCCACACATTGCAGTGAGTTTCTTGATCCTAATTCTCTTCAGGGAGACGCTCAGTGACACAGGGGTTAAGTCATTTCCAGAAATGTGACGCTTCTATGTTATAAACAGAGCTGGACCACTGTGGTAATTACCTTTTACAGTTATTGGGGGCTCTGGGAGGGAAAGACATACCTCTCCAGCAACCTGCAATAATAAAATAAATCAGCAGGGGTGCAAATTAAATGTTAACTGGATCTTCTGGTTATCAGAGCTGGCTTCTTCCCTGGTGCTGTCATTTTACTGTAGAGTGTATCATTTAGCAAACAGCAGCCTGCCCCAAGTTCTCACTCTGGGGCTTTGGAAAAGTGAGTCTGCCTCCCAGAGAGTGTTGTGGCAAGGCTGACTCCCTCTGTTGAAGACTAGTATAGAATCCAAAGCTTACTCCTTCCCCGGAGGCTTGCTCCTCAGTGAAACTCAACATAAAGGACACTTAATTGACCACTCGATGATGCAAAACTGTAGTATACTTTGGACCATTTCCTAAAACTCCCAGCAGAGACCACCTGCAGGAAGGAAATGATTCCCTTTATCAAAGCCAACAAGGAATGAGGAACATTCAAAATGGTCCCAAAAATGGCATTAAAGGTAAATTTCTTTTGGTGCAAAAATTTTTGAAATCCATACATATGAGGAATCTTCAAAAAGTTCATAAAATAGGTATAAAGAAAAAACTGCATGAATTTCAAGTTTTTACACTCCAATCAATCTATCTTTTAATTCCATTTTCCATGAAGTTCTTGAAGTACCTTCATCTTATGGGAAAGGCTATCTCAGTTCAGATTTCCTACAAAGCATTATTTGTGATAAGAATCCCTATACATGTGTTTTGTGAGAGAACTAATCCCAAAATCACTCAGTAAGAGAGTGAAGGAAGTCCTGACGTGGGGTAGGGGAGCTGTGCTCACATGATGCTGCACAATTAGTAAGTCATCAGCAAAGGGCTCCCAGAGCTGGTGAAAGGGGGTACAAGAGTATATTACACTTGCTATCTGTGATGATCAATTTCATGTGTTAACTTGACTGGGCCATTGGATGTCCAGATACTTGGTCAAGTACTATTCTGAATGTTCTTGGATGAATTTAATGTTTCAATCAGGAGAACGAGTAATGTAAATCCCCTCCCCCAAATATGGCAGGCTTCATCCAATCATTTGAAGACATCCAAGAACAAAAGGATGATCCTGCCCTAAATGAGATAGACTCTTTACACACACACACACACACACACACATACACACGTATATATGGCAGTGATTGAAAAAGACTCAATCTTCCAACTAGAACCATTTTATTCTGAGGATTCAGATGCAATAGATGTCTTACACTGTCAAACCTTCTGTGATTCTTTGGATGCAAACTTAAGAGTGTAATGTAATGCAAGTCGTCTTTAAGCAGATGGAAAGGGGGAACAGAATGAGAGAACAAGTGAGGCTGGCAAGAGAGAGATTTGGTGATCAAATATAGCAGCATGCAGTTCAGTGCTTGGATGTGGGAGGTCGCTAATTCATTTCATAGGTTCTCTTTGAGACTCCATTCTTTTGAAGTTACAGTGTGGTTGGCACTGAATCGAGGGTTCATAGCCTGTGAACCCAGGTGGGAGATGATGACATTCACTCACCCACAGAGAAAATACAGGAGAAGCAGAGCTGGAGCTGGAGATTGCAAATTGAGGATTTTATTTAAAGATTTATTTACTTGTTTATTCATTTAAAATGCAGAGTGTAAGAGGAGAGAGAGAGAGAGAGAGAGAGAGAGAGAGCGAGCTTCTGTGTGTAGTTTATGCCCCAAATTATAGCAATAGCCAGGTCTGGGCCAGGATGAAGCCAGGAGCCAGGAACTGTATTCTGGTCACATGGGTGGAAGGTGTAAAAGTGCTTGGACATCTTGCACTGCATTCCCAGGCACATTAGCAGGAAGCTAGGATTCGAACCAGTGCTCTGATATAGGGTTGCTGACGCCTGGGAGAGGTAGATTAACGTGCTAGACCACAACACTGGGCCCCACAAGTTAAGTTTTGATCTTATAATATTTAAAGTGTCTGTGGGGACTCAAACTTGAAATGTTTATTAAGTGATTGGGTATGAAGATGTAGCGCATAAGAGAGTGCCTTTGGCCATAGGCTGAAATCTGGAAGTCATCACTGTTGGGCAATAGTTGCTTCATTCAGTAAATATTTATTGAGCTTGTACTGTATGCCAGACACTGTTCTAGGCACTGGGGGCACATTAGCAAAAAATAAAATCCCTGCCTACATCCTAGCACACAGAGTCCAATAATAAAACAATAAATACAACATATCATTTCTCAGATGTGGCTAGGGCCCTTGAGAAAAATGAAGTAAAGGAGAAGCAATGGGTAGGTTGGGATGTAAGTATAACTATAGAAAGTGTGGTTAGCGAAGGCCTCACTGAACAAAGCAGTGAAGTAAAAGGTATGAGCTTCACAGAGAAATGAGGAAACAACAGTTCAGGTTAGATAGAGCAGCAAAGCAGAAGATCTCAGGTGGAGGCCTGCAGAGTATTTTTGAAGAGCGGCACAGAAGTTAATGTGGTTTAGATAAAGTTATCTAGAAGCAAAGCAGAAATAGATGAAGGTGAAGGAAAAGCATGGAAATACATCACGTTCAGTGGAATGACCAGTGAACATTCTGTAGTTTTAATTCATAAGGTGGGTTCTGATCAAAGGAATAGTATGAGCAGATTGCCATGATGGACATGGGCCATGTGGGGAGGGGCAGTGATGAAGGCCAGTGGTACCACTTGGGAAACAATGGCAATGATCTACATGAATGGTGATGGTGGATTGAGCCAGGTGGTGACCAAGGAGGAGGAGGGCAAAGTGGTCAGTGTATGGATATATTTTAAAAGCAAAGCTAAGAGGACTTGTTAGAAGCTTGAAAGAAGAGAGAATCAAATATTTTCAACCTAAGTAAACTGAAAATACGGGATTGACATTTATTGAGATGAGAAAGGCTGAGAACATTTTTTGGGAGGCAGATCAACAAGCCAGTTTTGGACATTTGAGACGTCCAAGTATGAGATGCCCATTATTCATCCAAGCTGAGTGGTCAAGTAAGCAGCATGGTTTGGAGTGCTGGGCGACATCCAGGTTGGAGATAAAATACAGCAGTCATAGCATGAAAATGGTATTAAGTCTATGCAACTAAGTGAAATCATCAAGGAGCATAAAGGTAGATAGAAAATTGTAGCTATGAATGTGCATAAAGCAGCTCAAGACAAATGTGAGAAAAGGAGCCCGGTAAAACTGTAGGGAGTACCAGCATTTACCACGTGGGCAGAGGAGCCACAGCAATGAGTTGAGTCAAGCAACACCTCCAAAACATGAGACTGCCCCTGAGAAGGTATGAATAGCCCCATGTGATAGAAGTGGGATCCAAGGGCCACAGAAGCTAGGAACACAAACAAAGGACAGACAAGTATTTGTGTAGTTGAATGGCAACATCAGGCTGACCTGCCAATATTTGGCAGGTTGTCCCCTGTCTGGTTATCTAGTCCATGAAAAACCAGCCCAACATTTAGTGGCTCAAATCAACAACATCATTTATTTTTCCCATGAATCTGCAATCTGGTTATGGCCGGGTGAAGACAGCTAATCTCAGCTGCACTCTCCAATGGTTTGGGGACTTTCAAATCCTGGGACTGGAATTGTCTGTAGATTCTCTCATTCGTATGACTGGCAGCTGATGCTGGCTGGTGGCTGGGATTTCTGCTGGAGCTGTTATCCAGAACTTCTGCACATGGCCTTGTCCTGAAGCCCAATCTTCCTTAAAACATTGTGGCAGGTTCATTGGATGAGCCTCCCCAAAATAGCAAAGTCCAAGTGCAAATCTCGTCACTTGGGAAAGTTCTGAAAGACCCATATTGAACCAGAGATTTTACTGTAGTCATTTTTTTGTTTGCTTGTTTTAAAGATTTATTTATTGACCTATCATTTATTTATTTAAAAGGCAGAGTCTCTCTCTGTCTCTGTCTCTATCTCTGTCTCTCTCTCTCACACACGCACACACCCTGGGAAGGGGCCGAGAAAGACACAGAGAGAGAGAGAGAGATCTTTTATTCATTGGTTCACTCCTCAAATGCCTGCAACAGCCAGGGCTGAAACAGGCCAAAGCCCAAACACAGGAACTCCATGTGGGTCTCTAGATGGCTGGCAGAAGCCCAGGCACTTCAAGAGGCCATCATCTGCTGCCTCCCAGGCACCTTAGCCAGAAGGTGAATGAGAAGCAGAGGCAGGACTTGATCCCAGGCACTCTGTTATGAGACGCAGGAGTCCAGAGCAGTGACTTAAATTATTGCACCACAATGTCTACCCTAGAGTAGCAATTTTTGAAAAGTATAATCCACCATATATCCTGGTGAATTTTCCACAATCTAGGGCCTTGGCTTTTAGGAATACAGACTAGAAAAATCATCACTTCCTGTCTTTTTGGATCAAGATATTGTTGTATAAGGAAGGAATGCACATTTATTATTTACAGTGAGAAGAAAATGTCATTGACATATGACTACTCAAATTCTTTATGCCTTCTGTATACCTGATGAGCATGAAATCAGCACACAGGAGGGAGGGATCTGAATGGTTGACTTGAATAGCATAAATGGAGTTTTGAATTTTTGTCGGGATATGAATTATTGATAGCCACTGACTGAGACTTCTGGGGTCTCTTGCAGAGATTTCCTTCTGCTATTGCCCTTTGTGCAGTTTCTGTAGCTGAGCAACTGTGCCTTTGAAATACAGCCAAAGTCATCTTAAGTATCTGCGGGAGACTGGGTTCAGGACTCCTAAGGATACCAAAATTCATAGGTGACCAAGTACATTATATAAAATGAGATAGTATTTTCCTATAAGCTACTCACATCCTTCCATGTACTGTAAGTCATTGCTACATTATTGATAATACCTATTGCAATGTAAATATTACGTAAAGAATTGTTACACTGTATTGCTCAAGAAATAATAACATAAAGTAGTCTGGACATTTTTCAGTACAGATGCAGTTGTTTTCTGAATATGTTAACCTGTGGTTGCTTGATTCTGCAGATATGAGAGCCACCTGTCTTCTCTCTTTGGATGTGCTGCTCTGCTCAGTCCTATCCATCCTGGTTTACCACAGGGAGCCATTCTGCTCTCACAAGTACAACTTCCCACTCTTCTTTCCTGGTTGGTCCTGTCTTGGTCTTCTAGCTAATCTCTCAGAAAGCAATCTTAATTCTTTTACTTCCTACTCCTTGTGAGAGGGAGGAGTCCAGCTACTGATTTAAGAGGATTCACAGTAGTCCAGACTGCTATTTGGACTGAGATAATGTTGGTTGAGGTGGTGAGGCAAAGATGTTGGGTTATAATTGGAAGGTGCACTTGTTAGGATTGAATGGGGTGGGGGAATAGTTCATTGAGGGGAAGAAAGGAATTCAAGATGGTGTAGTAGACTCTGGTGGTGCTCTGTTCATGTCGCTTCACCAGGCTGGCACAGCAATGCCCCAGCTGTGGGGAGTGTTGCTTGCTATGGCTCTCCACTGCCTCCTTCTCTAAAATGGCTTTGGTCAATGGAATCCACTCACCTGGAAATGTTAGGGTGGGCGGGGAAACCATGTAAGCCACCACTTTCTTATACTGGGGTAACAAAGCCTGTCCCCTTGCCTCAGAGCGAGACAACTTGGTGGTGTTCATGCCCCACAGCTCCTGTAGGTCAGGCTGAGGCTAGACTCCAGCAACATAGGCATCTTTGCCAAGTACTGTCTCCTGCCCTGTCCTCATAGCCTTACATCACTTGAACGAGGATCCCCACTTCAGGCTCTGCTTTAAGGAAACCCAACCTAAGGCAGATGGCTCAAGGTTGTCCAGTTTGAGTAACTAGGTAAATAGTAGTGACATTTACCGAAATGAGGGGCGCTAGGGAATAGACAAGTTTGAGAGGGAGTAACAGGAATTCAGTTTGTATTTACTAAGTTTAAGGTGACTATGGACAGATGATGGAGATATCAGGGAGATAGCTGGATACCAGAGCCTGGCATTCAAAGAGAGGTTTGAACTGAAGACTTGAGGAGCAGATAAAAGCATTTCTGAAAGTAATTTAGAGTGCAGGTCCAGGACATGCCCCTCTGAAGAAGCGATGGTCATTCACCACTTGGAGTCTGAGCAGGAATTTGTGAGGTCACTGGCAGAAGAGACTTTTAGGCAGAGGGAACAGCAGGTGTGAAGTCTCAGTCATTTCCCAATGATGTCAGAGGCAAGAAAGTTCTTAGGTCATTGAGTCTAGATGCATTCTTGAACCATTGTCAGAGCGGGCAAAATTGCTTTGAAATTGATGAATTTGGGGGCTGTTTGTGGCCAAGTGACATCCTCATTTCCTATTCCTGTTGTTTTCTCAGGCAGACTTATTGTTATCAGCAAGAAAAATTCATTAGGAAGCTTAACACAAAAAATAACTACCTAAATAAAAGACCTGTGTCAAACAGGATGCTATTTTATGCTAAGATGTCACAGTGGTGTAATCAGAGATATTGTTTATGGGAAGTAAGGGGATTCAGAGTCTGGAAATCCCAGGAGGGACCCTTGGAGTAATAAATGCTAATTTTGATTACAGAGATTTTTTAAAAGATTTATTTAATTTATTTGAAAGTCAGAGTTATACAGAGAGAGAAGGAAAGAGAGAGAGAGAGAGAGAGAGAGAAAGAGAGAGAGAGAGAGAGAGAGAGAGAGAGAGGTCTTCCATCCTTTGGTTCACTCCCTAGATGGCCGCAACGGCTAGAGCTGCACTGATTCAAAGCCAGCAGTCAGGAGCTTCTTCCAGATCTCTCATGTAAGTGCAGGGACCCAGGGACTTGGGCCATCTTCTCCTGCTTTCCCAGGCCATAGCAGAGAGCTGGATGGGAAGTGGAGCAGGCACCCATAGGGGATGCCAGCACTGCAGGCGGCGGCTTGACCTACTACACAGCAGCACCGGCCCCCTTTTTATTTTATTTATTTATTTTTTTAAATTAACATTAAGAGAGTTAAATGGGACTGAAAATGAGCATAAAAGGTAAATATCCAGTAATGGAGGAGTGTGTTGTGAAAGCAAATATTGACTGAGTTGGAGAGAGGATGGGATGCAGAGAGTAAAGGATTTTAGGACAAAAGTTGGGCAGAACAAGACCCAGAAGGAGAATGATTCCACACACAATAGCCAGGACAGCAGATCCTGGAATGGAGCCATGGGACACAGTACCAGCCAAGGAGTGTGATGGTGGAGGGGCCGCCCCAACTATGGCCCCTGGCAGTGAGCTCCGTCCCCATTTCACCAGATTGCCCAGGAGCTCACCGGCCTTCAGAAGAAAGGGGAGTTGTTGGTTCCAAAAGGAGAATGTTCAGACCAGGAACATTGCCAAGGGAGAAGCTGACTCCCCACATTCAAAACAAAAAACAAAACAAAACAAAACCCACAGGGAAGACAAGTTGTTTCAAAGTGCAGGGCTGCGGCCTTTGCAGATATGAAAGGTGAAAGCGGATTTAATCAAATGTTCTTGCTGCAGATACACATGCTAAAAATTTGGGTTATTTTTATGTGCAGTACAATGACAATTAAAAGCCCGAAGGAAAAACAACACGTGACTCAAAGGACGGCTTAAGTGGAAAGAACAGGCTGGAATGAAAAGTGACTCAGGTGTGTCCCTTAAACCTTTCCTTTGTCAATAAAATTAAACTTGAGAACCAGGGAAGTCCAGACAGGAGTCACCAATGTTCTGATCTCTCGGTTGGCTTACTGTTATAAAAGAAATTGGTGGCATGTGCCTGCTCTGGCTGCATGAGCTTGGGCAGACCATTGAACTCCTATGGAACTTTAGCATTCTCTTACAAGAAATGAGGAGGGCATATTTGATCTCTGAGGTGTTTTTTAGATCTGAAAGAGTCAGATTCCAGAAATGATTTCCCTTGGCTAATGTCACTTGCCTCCAAGTCTAGCTGGGGAAACCAAGTGATTTGTAATAAATGGGGAGCAATGAAAAGAGGACCACAGACAGCGGACACAGGTAGGCTGAGACTCCGCAGAGTGCAGAGGTAGGGGGTCTTCCTAAAGTACATGAAATATGTGTATGGTGAAAAACTATGTATGGATTTCAAAAACATTTCACACTCAAATAAGTTTATTTTAATTTAATTTTTCTGTGAACTTTTTGAAGTATCTCCATATCCTTCTAGGCCACCTTTTGCTTTTTGATTTCTATTTCTGCAGAGACATAGAAAAAAGTGTTAAAAAATAATTTCAACTCTTCATTCTTTCTTCGTCCTTTTTTTTTCTTCTAGTATTCAGGCAATAAGAAACACAATACACTTAAGAACAGCTAGTTGAAAAGAGACAATCTTCCATTAGTGTATTAGTATATTATTTCTTCTTTTAGAATTCAGCCTCAAAATAATCAGGTAAGCCCATTGAGGCATTTATAGGATTCCTTGTTTTTTCTCAAGTGAGAAAATATAATTTTATAATTAGGCTTTGATGAGTAATGAAACTTTTCTTTAAATAATTTTCCACCTGAGCATGTTGGGGTATAAATTGGATACATGCTTATATATTTTTATAGAAATTATGATTTCCTCACTAAATTTAAAACATAGTGTCTGAATAATATCTGCACTCGTGAACACAATGATCAATTCAGTTTGCTGGCTAAGTTTAGCATAGGGGTTGATATTGTAAGCTGACTTTGCAGGGCAAATGTGTCACCCCAAAACCTAGAGAGAAAGGAGAATGTTGGGAGTTACAGCAGAGATCTGCTCACCTGGAGCAGAAGCGGGGAGCTAGTTTCTTCCTTAAATTGCAACTAGAAACACTGAAATGGTCATTTTGGTGAATTGTTGGAGCCTGAGTGTGGACCAGCATGAGAAGGAGAAAAACCTGGAAGCCAAGGTCTTCAGGAGGGTCTGTTGGTCTGCTTTCCATTGCTATAATGAAATGTAGGCTAGCAGGATAAAGCAAAGGGCTCTATTCTGGCTCGTGCCTCTGGAGGTGCAAGGTCTAGGGGCCTTATCTGGTGATGGCCTCCTTATAGTAGTCATGAGGTGACACAGAGCACCACATGACAAGAGGTAGGCAGCACACGTGTCTGCTATGTCTGGTCTCTGTCTCTCTCCCTATAAAGTCACATCTAGGGGGCTCCACTGTAAGGACCTAATTGAATACAGTCATTTTCCAAAGGCCTACCTCTTAGCACCTCAGTAAATGTCATTAGCATTTGACTTTGGGGATCAAATTCCTTCCAGAAGCGTTTGGGAGAAAACCATTTTACACTGTAGCAGGGCACTTTCATGTTTGTCTTCTTCCCCTAGCAGGTTCTAGTGGTGAAGAACCAAGGGAGATCACTTCCTGAAATAGAAATCCCAAGAAAACAGGTAATTTGGAGACACTGGCCCTGTAGCTATAGAAAATATGAAATGAAGCTCGACTCCTACAGAGTAACAGGAATTTTCACACCAGAGGACTCTTCAACCTGCTTGCATTACCTGATGGAGCATGTTCACCTTCCAATAAAATGTACAAGACATGCTGAAAAGAAAGAAAAGCACAGCTTGGAAAGACAAAACAAGTATTGAAACTCAAACCAGATTGGTTTCATAGATTTTGGAATTATCACACAGAGAATTAAAAATAACGATGTTAATTTGTAAAGCAACAGAATGGAAAGAGTAGATAATGTCAGGTACAAGAAGACATATATAGTAAAAGGAAAGACGTGGCATTTTGTGGAAGAATTCAGAGGAATAGTTAGGAATAGCATTGTCACATAAATGAAGGCTGCCTTTGGTGGACTCAAGAGTAAACTCCCCCAACCCCACAACTGGGTGCCTGATATTTAACCTGCAGAATTCAGACAGTCTTCTTTTTAAAAAATAGATTTATTTATTTGAGAGGCAGAGTTACAGAGAAAGAGGGCCAGAGAAGGAAAGAGGGAGAGAGGCAGGGAGGAGGGAGAGTGAGAAAGAGAGATCCTCCATCCACTGGTTCTCTCCCCAAATGACTGCAATGACCTGGGCTAGGCCAGGCTGAAGCCAGGAGCCCAGAACTATGTGCAGGTCTCCCACATGGATGTCAAGAGGTCTAAGCATTTGGGCCATCTTCCACTGCTTTCCCAGGCACATTAGCAGGGAGCTGGATTGGAAGTGGAGCAGCTGAGACTTGAACCGTTGCTCATGTAGGATGCTGGCATTGCAGGCCACAGCTTAACCCGCTGTACCACAGTGCCGGCCCTGAAAGACAAAATAGTGAAAGAGCTGATGATGGGATTGCAAGTACAGTGTATCAGGCATTCAAGACAGTTACAAATATTACCCCATAATCTAGCAACCATGCTCCTATGTACTCATGAAATTGGTTTGCAAATTTATGTCCCCACAAATCTCACATGTGGCTCTGTGGAATAGTTTCGTTCACAGTGGCCCAAAACTGGGAGCAAAGATGTCTTTCAGAAAGTGACTGTCTAAATACACTACAGTCACGCAGATACAATGGAATATTACACATTTATAAAAAGAACTGTGCAATCAAACCACTCAAGACACATACCTTTAAGATTTATATTGCTAAGGGAATAAAGCAGGTCTGAACACACTACATCCTGTGTGATTCCAACTAAATGACACCTGATGGAAAAGACAAACTAAAGAGGTGATGAACAGATCAGTCATCATGTAGTGTTCAGAGGCAGGTGAAAAGAGTTAGAGCAAGGGCTGGTGCTGTGGCAGAGCGGGTAAAGCTGCCACCTGCAGTGCCAGCATCCCACATGGGCACCAGCTCAAGTCCCGGCTGCTCCACTTCTGATCCATCTCTCTGCTATGGCCTGGGAAAGCAGTAGAAGAGGCCCAAGCCCTTGGCCCCCTGCACCTTTGAGGGAGACCCAGAGGAAGCTCCTGGCTCCTGGCTTCAGATCAGTGCAGCTCTAGTTGTTGTGGCCATTTAGGGAGTGAACCAGTGAATGGAAGACTTCTCTCTCTCTCTCTCTCTCTCTCTCTCTCTCTCTCTCTCTCTGCCTCTTTGTAACTCTGCCTTGCAAATAAAAAAATCTGAAAAAAAGAGAGCAAGTGAAGCACAAGGCAATTTACAGAAGGAATTATTCTGTATAATAGTGTGATGGCAAAGGTAAGTCATTGAGAATTTGACAAAACCCATAGAACTTTACAGCATCAAGATTAAATTTTCATTTATGCAAATTAAAAAATGTCATTTAGAAGTTCAAGGGACCCCAGAATAGAATGCAGAATATGATTAAAATATCTAAGTATGAAATCTCCTTGAAGGGAGTGGGGAAACAAGATGTTGAATGAAGCAACACTTTGGAATGGTGAAGTCTACAAAACTAAAGGCAAAATGAACTGTGCATAAGACCTGTGCTGTAATCAGTGCAGCTCTTTTCCATTGAGATATGTGTTAACCATTGATAAAGTCCTTTCCCTTGGAGGTCTGGGTTGATAATATGTATTATACTGGAATGTATTTTGTAATGTATATTATAACTGAACAATCAAGTAAATGAATGGCAGATGATGGGACCTGTGTTTCTCTATATGGATTTATGAAGTTCTAGGTAAGCAAGGGGGAAGGGACTAGGATAATCCACGTGGTAATGGATGTCAGTATGAAATTATGCTTAGCTCAGAATAGATCCAGACAGTTACATACAGAAGTGTGTCTAGGTTTGTGTATGTGCATGGATTAGTATACACTCATACAGCTCTGTTAGCTTAGAGCTCCTAGAAGTAATGGTGTCTCAAAAGCAGCGAACAACCTAGTGCCCAGATCTTGGTTTCCATCACCATTCTCCTAAGAAGAGATTCCTTGGACATATTACACTTCTAGGACTGAGGAGGGAAATATATATAATAAGCCTAGAACATCTTATAGTGGAGACAGTTAGGAAGCACTCACAAATAAAAAAAAGAGAAATGCCCTCCCCCAAAAAACAAAAGATTCAAGTGTGTGATGATAGTGTATGCCCAAGATACACAGTAGCCCACCAAAAAAAGCCCTGTGGACAAAGATGGAGAACTTGGAATAATTAATAGAGCAGTATTGTAGGATAGCCAAAAGTTTAAGTTAGTATCTATGAGCCTATATGGATGTAAATAAATGATTGAGAGCATAAAAATGGAGAAGAAGCAACAAATTTCCTGTGCAGGAGATAAATCACTTTGAGAAGATGTACCATTGATAAGAGGTGACAAGAATGGCACTTGACCTCTGTGGTTCTCCTTCCCCAAATCCATTATCTTAATTTCATGATGATAAGAAAAAGTGAGGAAAATCTCAAGAGAGGGACATCATACAAAACATTTGGCCATCCAAACAAGATCATCAGTGACAAGAAGGGCTGAGGAGGCTGGCGCCGTGGCTCAACAGGCTAATCCTCTGCCTTGTGGCGCCGGCACACCGGGTTCTAGTCCCGGTCGGGGCGCCAGATTCTGTCCCGGTTGCCCCTCTTCCAGGCCAGCCCTCTGCTGTGGCCCGGGAGTGCAGTGGAGGATGGCCCAGGTGCTTGGGCCCTGCACCCCATGGGAGACCAGGAAAAGCACCTAGCACCTGGCTCCTGCCATCGGATGAGCGCAGTGCGCCAGCCGCAACGTGCCATCCACGGCGGCCATTGGAGGGTGAACCAACGGCAAAGGAAGACCTTTCTCTCTGTCTCTCTCCCTGACTGTCCACTCTGTCTGTCAAAAAAAATTTTTAAAAATAAAAAAATAATAAAAAAAAAAGAAGGGCTGAGGAATTGTCACAGCCATGAGGAGCCAAAGGAGACAAAGGCTCAATATCACCTGGTATCCTGGAACAACACACACAAAGAAGAACTTTAGGTAAAAACTGAAGAGACCTGATTAATGTCTAGAATTGCGATAACAAATCTACAATTGTTTCTTAATTGTGACAAATGCATCATAATATTGTAAGATGCTTATTTTAAAAAGTAGCTGAGGTCTGAGATATATGGGAGCTCTCTTTGCCATAAGTGTGTAAATCTAAAACTTGGCCCAACTGTAATGATGGATGCATGTCCTTATCATTTTGTCAAAACTTGTAGAATGTTCAGCACAAGCAGTGAACACTAGTTGGAACTCTGGAGTTCAGTTGATAATAATGTATCAGTATTGGCTCATCAGTGATAGCACATGTACCACCTTAATGCAAGAGGTTAAAAATAGGGAGTGTGTGGGAACTCTTTATACCCTCTCAGTTTTCCTCTGCAAACTTAAAACTGTACTGAAGAACTCTATTTATTTTAAAGCATACAAACACACACACAACAACAAAACACATTAAGATTTAAAAACTAAAACACACACACAAATGCAGAAGAAAAGTAATTAAAAATTTTAAAAGGCCCCGAACTTATAGCACGAATCGTTTAATCCTCTCAACTGAGTAGAGAGGGAAGTGCATCTCTAACCCATGATGAAAGGATTCAAGCTGGCTGAAGTATCTCTACCCCTGCAGCAACGTCTAGCAATCAGGTTGTGCAGGGCCAAACAGAATGCATCAGATGGCGTTTTGGGACAGAGGAAGGTTATCTACGGCCATCTGGCATGCTGAATCAGTGATTTCTATTCTCCAAATCCTATTCCCAAATGAAATGTTGTTCTGCTGAGTCATGTTTTTCAACACCAAGCAAACGACGTTACCTAAATTTCTGTTCAAACACGTACCACCTGGGATTTTAGATCCATTAAACTCTTCCAAATGACTGATAATGGAAAGCCTCTACAGACTCACTAGCAGAGGCAAATATTTGACTTTATGAAGTAGCAATATCCTGTTGATTTCAACTAAAAGCTTTGAGTCACAGGGCCAGCTGCTGATGCCCATAGGTGAAGGTCATGAATTGGTACTTAGCAGCCCATGATTTTTGCACAAAAAAAGATAACTATTTTCGTTGTCAGAGGTCCTGATG
This sequence comes from Sylvilagus floridanus, assembly GCA_949820135.1. Taxonomy (NCBI): domain Eukaryota; kingdom Metazoa; phylum Chordata; class Mammalia; order Lagomorpha; family Leporidae; genus Sylvilagus; species Sylvilagus floridanus. The sequence continues at coordinate 89,093,912 of OX463231.1, forward strand.
GTTCATTCCAGGCATCCATTTCTGCACAACTACCCAGATCTTAGTGGTTAAAGCAAGCATCCTATTTGACTTACAACTTTGAGAGTTGGGAATTCAGGATGAGCATGGCTGCATGGTTCTTCTCTGAAGTGGGCAGCACCAATCGGCGGGGAGAGACTGGAGGATCTATGACCACCACGGCTTCTCCACCCACTTGACTGGGCTCTTGGTTCTCCTTGGCCTTTTTTCTTTCCATATGGTGTCTCATCCTCCGTGGTCTCTTCCTAGGGCATGAGCTTCTCATGGTATGGCGGTCTCAGATTAGTCACGCTTCCATGTCTCACGTGGTGCTGGCTCTCCTTGGGAAAAGCAGTCTTTGTGAGCGAGTGTTCCCCAGGACAGGAAGTAGAAGCTGCCAGTCTCTGGTGGGCTGGGTCTAGAGACTTCTGGTTTCATTTTTGCCTTATTGTACTAGTCAAAACCATCTTAGAGCCCACCCAAATCAGGGAGAGGGGTGTACAGACCCCTGCATCTTCATGGAAAGAGGAAGAGTAGTTATAATCATTCTATCACACAAATTTCAGTGCTTCCATAACTGTACAGATGGCAGTGCCTGGTCCACACTGGCACATACTCTGTACGTTGAAATAAATGTCAGCAGAAAGCAAATTTCTAGGGGGATATTATTTTCTCGCAGGGATATTCTGACAACTATTCCACAGTATGGGCCCCAAGATGAGTAACAGCAAAGGCTACCTAAAGCAAAAAGATGGTGAGAGCTGAATCCTGTTTTTGCTTTGTTTGCTTACTTACAGCCCATTTAGAAAAAAGCAACTAGGATGCCTTCATGGTAATAAATTTCCAGAGACAGTCGCCCTATAGTTAGTTTGGTCGTTAGCCGCATGTCAGGTTGTGGTAAAGTTTTTGAAGTGTTCTGGTTTTGGAAGTGTTCCCTATTTAAGATACATTCCTTTGGTATCCTTGAGAAAGCTGTGCCTAGATTGACTGGTCATCTTGCTCAGGGTCCTACAGTGATTTATACATGGGCCAGAGCCAAGGTGTGGGCAGCTGATGTGGGTTTTTGGGGTCACATCAGGTACCATGGGTAAAGTAAGACCAATTTCATTTGCAGGAGGGTGGATGACCTTCTGATCCTTCATTCCTCAAAATCTGCCATTTAAATTCTTCCCTTGGGGACCCATTTGTTGTTATTCCTGGTCAAGAGTAATTACGTGAAAGGAATACCAATGTGTATGAGGAGGCTGGAGAAGAATTAGAAAGGGAACCCCGGAGTTTTGGTGTAGAGCTGTTGCCTCCTCTCTGGAGCAGCATAAAGACCATGATGAATTTTCAGATGGAGACAATTATAAGGAATATCAAAAGGAGGACACTTACAGATCCAAGAAGTCCAGGCCAAGGATGGGCCCTCATGAACCCTTTCTCCCCAATGTTCCATGTGACCGAGGGCCACATTTTAAAGAGCTTGTCTCTCAAACCAATGCAAAAGAAATACCCATTACTTTGGCTTTAGCCTGGAGTCCCAGAAATCCAGGTGGACACAGAGTTGTGAGGTAGCAAAAATGAAAGAAAGCAACACAATGAGAAACTGGTCAAATAAAGTTGAATAATTCAAGCCTAGATATAGCATAACTGACTGCATATGTCACTGTATCATGTGATTAAAAAATACTTTAGCAGTGTCTTGGCTGCTTTTTTTGCCAGTATGAAGAGAAATGCAGCATGCCACAGATGTTCCTCAGAGAAAGATGTCAAACCTGAAACGACAGTGCTAGCAATCAAAGACATTGTACATAAGAGAATGTAAAATGCAACAAATCGCTATCTACCAGCAGTCAATTCCATCTGATTGCTGTGCCCCACCCGCTCCCTCCCAAACTGCCGAATCTTAAAGATGGGACATTGTCTCATAAGCGACCCAGTTTTCTGGGAGCTGAGCATTGGACCCTCTGCCAGCCTGGGCCATCTGAAAGGCACACAGCTGAGACAGGCAGGTGATCCAGCCACCACAGCCATAAAATAAATAATTTAGAAAAGGTAGCACCTAGGAAGTATTAGTTTAGCCTCATTAAAAACAAGTTGCATTTTGAGCTTTGCCAAGTTACAGGGCTGTGGAGATGATGTATCTCTTGGCTTTTTGGTGACTTGGTATATTTTGGATACCTCTATTTGCCTTACTTTACCAAATGTAAAGACACCATGGGACAAATACCCACAATGATCTATAGAAGCTTCCTAGGACAAAGCATTTGAGAACAGGAGAGTCAAAGAAGACTTGAGAAATATAGTGATGCAAATATCATATTTAACATATCAGTTTGATTCAGTTTAACAGGGATTCCCCACTATCACCATAAGTATAAACCAAGCTCTTGAGTCACAAAGATGAACACAGCCTGATGCTCTTAAGAGATGTCTAGTTTGTTGGAAGAGAGTGACTAGTACACAGGTAATTCAAATTCCATGTGATCATCTCTGTTAAAATATACCTCCCTATGAGGCTATGGGGGTTTATGAGTACCACTAATCAGGGAGACTTACTGTAGGAGGTGTCGTTGATTGAGCTCAAAGAACAAGGGAAATAAGCCAGGTGGATGGGATGACAGGTGGTGGAGATGTGTTTGACAGAGGGCAGGGACTCATTCAGGCATCACACGATCATGTATGGAATTACCAATCAGCAAACGGGGTTGCAATAGGGGTTGTGTCTGTGAATGGGCTTAGAAGGCAAACCAGAGACATGCATGCTGCAAAGGGCAAAGCATAAAACTATGCAGCTGGGCATTCTTCTGAGAGAGACAGTGAATCTCAAAGACGGAAGTGGATGAAGGCAATGAGAGTCAATTGACAAAAGGCTATGGGTCTGAGCTTTCACTGTGGGGACAGTTTTATTAACTCCATTGAAAGTACACATTCTCTTTCCGTAAAATCTATGGAGCTTGTGCAAAGCTTTCATTTTGGCTTTCTCTTCCAATTTTCCTTTTCTCTCTCTGGTTTTGTCCAGGCACATGTCCTGAATGTACTTGGATATTTGCTCTTTTTCTACCTAATCAGTTCTCCTCTACCTGTTTTATTCCATTTCACATTTCCAAGGCTAAAAATAATCATTTTGTACTTTCAAACCGTCAGCCTTACTTTTTATCTTTGAGAATTTTAAACTAAATGACATTTGAAAGTGTGCTTCTGTTCTGGGGCATCTAAAAAGACAGGCTCTTGTCTCTTTGGTTGTGTTTTCCTATAACATTTTAAGTGTATCTTTAAAAAAAGGTACTATTTGTTTGAGAGATAGACGCAGAGAAGGAGTGTACTCCTATCTGTTGATTCACTCCGCAGATGCCACAATGGCCAGGGTTGGGCTGGGCAGAAGCTGAGAGCCAGGAACTCAATCCAGGTTGCCCACATGGGTGGCAGAAGCCACATGAGTCACTGCCAGGGCCTCTCAGGGTGTGTATTAGCAGGAAGCTGGAGTCACGAGCTGGAGGTGTTTACCAGAACCAGACACTCAGGTTTGGGACACTGGAGTCCTAACCAATGATGGAATTGCTACGACTAATGTCAGCCCCTTAAATACATTTTTTAAAAGCTTTATTTATTTTTTTGAAAGTCAGAGTTAGAGAGAGAGAGAGAGAGAGAGAGAGAGAGAGAGAGGTCCTCCATCCGATGGTTCACTCCCCAATTGGCCACAACAGCTGGAACTGTGCCGATCTGAAGCCAGGAGCCAGGAGCTTCTTCCAGGTCTCCCATGTGGGTGCAGGACTTGGGCCATCTTCTACTGCTTTCCCAGGCCATAGCAGAGAGCTGGATCCGATGTGGAGCAGCTGGGTCTTGAACCGGCACCCATATGGGATGCCAGTGCTTCAGACCAGGGCGTTAATCCGCTGCACCACAGCGCTGGCCCCATAAATGCATTTTTTTTTGACAGGCAGAGTTAGACAGTGAGAGAGAGAGAGAGACAGAGAAAGGTCTTCCTTCCATTGGTTCACCCCCTAAGTGGCCGCTACAGCTGGCATGCTGCGCTGATCCGAAGCCAGGAGCCAGGTGCTTCCTCCTGGTCTCCCATGTGGGTGCAGGACCGAAGCACTTGGGCCATCCTCCACTGCCTTCCCAGGCCATAGCAGAGAGCTGGACTGGAAGAGGAGCAATCAGGACATACAATGTGAAATAAGGAGTATTTTTATACACTTATTTATTTACTTGAAAGGCAGAATTACAGAAACTCTGTGTGTGTGCGTGTGCGTGTGTGCGTGTGTGTGTAAGAGAGAGGGAGATTTTCCATCTGCTGGTTCATTCCCCAAATGGCCATAATGGTACAATAGCTATAGCTGCTCTAGGCTGAAGTCAGGGACCTGGAACTCCATCTGGGTCTCCCACATGGTTGGCTGGGGCCCAAGCATGTGGAACATCTTCTGCTGCCTTCCCTGGCACATTAACAGAGAGCTGGATTGGAGGTGGAGAAGCTGGGACTCGAATTGGCATCTGTATGGAATATTGGCATCACAGGTATTGGCTTAACTTGCTGAGTCACAATTCAAACCTCAGGATTTTGGTTTTCTAGCAAAGATCTTAGAGATGTTTGCTCTTCATATCCCACTGCCTAATTCTGACTTTTGAAAAACCTATTTGTTATTACCCTAGCATTACTAAAGAAAAGTCGTACCTGTGACCTCTGGATTCCAGGAGGTCTTGCTCACGTGTGGAGTTCTGTCAATTCTATCTGGTGGAGAGCAGTAAGCATCCCTGTGGCATATTTTATGCAGGATATTGTGATACAAATATGAAGCTGCAGGTACCTTAATTGAGTGAGTATTACGCATTACCTACAAAGCAGCAATCACTCTTAGCTTGTTATAAAGGAGAAAATAACAAGAAAACACCCTACAAAGCTACAAAATTTTGAAAACCAGCTTGGTAGCAAAAGGACTTACAGACTCTGGATGCTTATAAGGCATGTGGTGTAGTAGAAACGGTGAGGTGTATGTGAGACTGAATCCGGTTTTGCTGATTAGTGGTATGATCTCCAGAAAGTTACTTAATTACTCTATGTCTTAGTCCATAGTCTTAGTTGCTATACTAAAAAAAATATGTAGGCTGAGGGGCTTATAAGCACCAGAAATCTATTTCTCACAGTTCTGGTACACCGGAAGTCCGAGATTGAGTTTCCCACAGATTTGGTCTTGCTTTCTGTTCACAGAGAGCAGTGTTCTCTCTGGCAGAACCAGAGGAGTGAGTGCTCTGGGATCTCTTTTATAGAAACTAATCCCACTCATGAGACCTCCCTCCTCATGACCAAGTCAGCTAGCAAGTTTCCCACCTCCCAAAGCTATCACCTTAGCAGCTAGAATTCCAACATACAAGTTTTAGGGGAACGCAGACATTCAGCCCATGGCACTTTAAATCTTAGTCTTGTCTACAAAGTGGGAATGAAAACAGCTCATCAAACCTGTCTGAAGGCTTAATGTTCTCTTCCTTCAGAAACTAAATCTGGAGACAAAGGTTCTCTGTGGGGTGATCCTAGCAGACTGGGAAGAGAGATGGGGAGGGGAAGAAGTCAACACAGACTGCATTAATCTGAAGACAGCCGGGCCTTAGTCCTGCTGGGAGTCAGCAGAGAACACACAGCCAAGTCGTCCTGCCTGAAAGGTAAGGCAGCTGGGGTGTTTGTTCACTGAGTCCTGTCCGTCATCAGCTGAGAGATTATCTCAAAGGAGAAACTTTCCAGAACCTCTGCCAGCCCTGTGCATGGTTTATCACTCTCTTGGAGTCAAACAATAAAAATAAAATAAAACCAAGACAGGGAGGTACAGGTGATTGTGGTGAGAAGCTAACAGTGTGCAAAGGGTGATAGATAGGTTAGTGGGGGACATACACAGGGCACTAGCAACATTGACTACAATACTTAGATGAGACAGCACAGATAAAGCCATGGGGACAATGCTTGGTACCCGGGAGGTGCATAATCCACAAAAATCATAGAGAGCAAAGACTGATTCTCACAATCGAGACTCAAGGGATGGGATCACTCAGGGGACCATCCAGCCCCAGATGCCTGTCACACACACTCCGGCTCTGCAGAAACACCCACACTACAAGCACTGACAAGTGCATCCTGGTCACCTGCTTGGGATAACTCAAGCCATGCCAGCACCCCAGAGACACATCATACCCAGTCATGCCACACGCTAGATGTACCTCAGTAGTCACTCCGGCAGCTGCTTCCTTGTCTTGCTCTTCTACTGCATTAGGACTGCATCTGAGACTGGATCTAGGGACAGGGCTCATATCATAACGTTCTCCTGGGGAAATATTGGAGGTGGGGAGACTCATCTTCCCCTTCGTGAATTTTGCTATTTCACTAGACAAGCATGCTTACGATTTTTACATATTATGTATTTTTCCATAAACTTTTTTCTTTCTTTTTATTTATTTATTTGAAAGACAGAATTATAGAGAGAGGTAGAGACAGAGAGAGAGGTCTTCCATCCGCTGGTTCACTCCCCAGATGGATGCAATGGCTGGAGCTGTGCCAATCTGAAGCCAGGAGCCAGGAGCTTCTTCTAAGTCTCCCACATGGGTGCAGGGGCCCAAGACTTGGGCCATCTTCTACTGCTTTCCCAGGCCACAGCAGAGAGCTGGATCAGAAGTGGAGCAGCTGGGACTAGAACTGGCGCCCATTGGGATGGCGGCACTTCAGGCCAAGGCTTTAACCTGTTGTGCCACAATGCTGGCCCCTCCATGAACATTTTGAAGACTTCTCATATACATGGATTTTAAAATTTTGGGCACCAAAATAAACATATATATTATAAAATATCTATTTATTTATTTGAAAGAATTACAGAGAGAGAGAGAGAGAGAGAGAGAGAGAGAGAGAGAGATTGAGAGAGATTGAGAATTCTTGCATTCTCTGGTTCACTTCCCAGATGGCCACAGTGGCCAGGGCTGAGTCAGGCCAAAGCCAGGATCTAGGAGCTTCTTTTGGGTTTCCCACATGGATGGCAGGGGCCCAAACACTTGGGCCATCTTCCACTGCTTTTCCCCAGGCCATTAGCAGGGAGCTGTATTGGAGCAGCCAGGACATGAACCAGTGCCTATGTGGAGTCCAGTGTCACAGGTGGTGGCTTTAGTTGCTATGCCACAGCACCAGCCCCTAAACTTATATTCTATTATAATTTCGTGCATTTTTGAAGTATCCTGTGTATATATATCTTTTATGTTAAGATATGTCAAATTGTACCCTTTGGAATTGCTCAAGTGGGGATGGCTATTTTATTTTACAGGCTTAGGCAACACCTTCTCCCTTGCAAGTACTGGAGTAGCTCCTGATGTCCATTTTCACACTGTGATCTGGGTCCTATTTTCCTTCCTTTTTGCAGGTGAAGGGATGCCCCTTAAATGACTCTTACTGTTAGTGCTAGAGTGTAGATTTGATCCCTGGGCACTGGATATCCTTTGATCCCCAAAATCTTCTCTGTGTCAGACTGAAAAGAGAATGAGAGAAAGAATAAACCATGGTAAAAATCAACCTCTTTATCTGACCCATGAGTGAAGACCTAACGCATGTTCCTTCCACTTTTTTTTTCCTTCTGGAAGTTGGGAGAATAAACAAGAACATGGGGCAGAAATGCCATGAAGTGGATGATAACAAGCAGTGGCGGATGCCTCTGATTGCGGTGCAGGTGAGATGAGGGAGTTGATGAAGATGAGCTGTGGATGGAGACAGTGATGAGGATGACTGTGATGTGGAGGACGGTGATGACAAGGTTGGTGAGGACGGTGGCATGGTTGGAGATGAACATCTTGTAGCATCACTCCCGGTGCAAAATGAATGCATTGATGATGTGCTCCAATCACATCCTCCTGCTCCCTCTGTGGTGCTGAAGTTTGCTTCTAAGAGATAAAGCATGCAGAAAACAATCATTCATTTTTCGTAGTGGTTCTATGTTGGGTAGGGCCAAAGGTTTATACGATTTGGAGGGCTCTCTGCAAGAAACATAGTAACACTTCACTAATACAAATTAAGCAAGACATCTCCATGATAAAGTTTCATAGTAAATATACTTCTGTCTATTTTACATTTTTGTTGCTAGACAGAATTTCTGCCCTGGCATTGAATGAATGACTGGAGGAGCCTGTGTTGTGGCTCAGGGGGTAAAGCCACAGCTTGCAACAGTAGCATTCCATATCAGAGTTTATGTTTGAATCCTGGATGCTCCACCTCAGATCCAGGTTCCTGCTAATGTGCATAGGAGGGCAGCAGAAGATGACCCAAGTGCTTGGGCCCCTGCCATTCATATGCTAGACCTGATGCAGTTACTGGTTCCTGGTTGTCATTGCCCAGATCTGGCTGTTGAAACCATTTTGGAGGAGTGAACCAGTAGATGAACCCCCTGCCCCGTCTCTCTCTTTCAGTCACTCTGCCTTGCAAATAAATAAATGAATAAATAAGTAACATTTTAAAAAACATAGATAGAGAACTTTGGCATGTTCAAACTGTGGGCCATCTTTCATGTTTTATGTACTTAATTCCGGTTAGTAATACACGACTCCTTCCCCCCAAATCCTAGATTGGTACAACTATGATTCCTGCTTCAGAGGTGAAGAAAGGAATATACAGATAGGTTAAGTCAGTTGCCAAAAGCCTTCCAGGCAGTACAATAGGAGCTGGGATTCCTACTGAGGATGCAGACAGGTACTCATGGGCTGGCAACACCACCTCCTTCTCCTCCTCAAAGGAGCGCAGCACAGCAGGGCTGCATGTGGAGAGAGGGCCCCTAGGAAGGACTGTGGGCACTTCCACTTTCCACCTTTCTTCCCTCCCTCATTTTGATAGGCTTTGAGCTCGTGGGGTGAAGGCGGTCTAAGCCCAGCTTTGTGGGTGGAACTCAGGGAACAGCGAGCTTGCACAATTTCCTATGCCCTGCACAGTGCAGAGGAAAGAAGGAGGTGACGACTGAGCTATGTGCAGGATCCAGGTGGAGAAGGCAGTGTCCCAAGGCTGAGGGGAGCCACCTTGTTGAAACGTGGGAGGTAGAGCCCTGCAATGGTCCTGCTCGTGCCCTGTCCAGATCCCTCATGCTGTGTGAGTACATCCTCAACGCAGTCTCACCACGTCTGTGGTCTCACAGTCATTCTCCAGAGGATGACCCTGAATTAGAGGAGCTAACTTTGCTTGAACACAAAGAGCATCTGAGAGTTTATGTTCCCCAGGGGGTGGTCCCCAGCGGAGTGATGTGACCTTTTGTCTTGGGAGGCTGCAAGGTGTCATTTACACACCTGCGCTCCCTGCAGGACCCGGTTGAAGACACTGCAGGATTTGCCTGGAATCCAACTCCTGCTCAGCTTCCTCCCCTTCATGGTCCTGCTTGCCCCACTCGCTCATCTGTTTCTCCCAGTATGTAGGCTTCCTTAGAAAATCACTGGTGCGGGAACCTGCCTTCCAGTGTCTGTTTCCAGGTAACTTAACCTAAGGAACCCCTGATGCTTAAATGTTAAAAACAATGTTTAAAATCCATAGGGCACACATATCACACAAAGAAACGAGTTAAGAACTCTTAAAAAAATAGCACAAGAACAGATGGTTGTGATGAACAAAATATAAACTAAATATGAACACACCAGCACTAGGTAGATACAGTTGTCTATACTATGGAAACAAGTAGAAATTCATGGGCTTATAAAGTGAATGTTGTGAACAGATCGGGGATATAGAACATCTCCTGCCAATTTGCCTCTGCAGGGTCATGTTTGAATGCCTTCCATGTAGCGGTCACACTGGAGGGATTTTTGTAATATTTAGACGTGAACATAAACAACTGTATTGTGACAGCCCCACTGTGTTGTGTGAATTTGGCTACATCAGTATGCAACAGTTTTGCCTTAAATTTACAAAGTGCTCAGCATATACAGACATATAACCAGCCGTCTTCTCTCCCTACTAGCCCAAAATATGTCATAAACTCTGCTGAATGCACTCTGCTTATGTGAACAAAGCCTTAATTCTGTAAATAACATCCAGGGCACTCAGTCCTGTGGTTAAAGCAATGGTGGTGACACCAAGACCCCCTATCTGAGTGAGTGGCATCGAGTCCATGCTCCACTCTCAATTCCAGCTAATGTGCACCCTCCGAGGAAGCAGGTGGGTTCCTACCATCCATGTTGGGAGACCTTGTCTGAGGTTCAGGTTCCTGACTCTGATTTCAGGCCCAAAACCATTGCAGGTATTTGTGAAATGAACCAGTGTTGGGAGCAACCACCCCCCCCCCCCAGTAAATAAATAAATAAAATTCAAAAATATTTTCTGATCAAAGACATTTTAAAAGATTTTTGAGAGCTGGCGCCGTGGCTCAACAGGCTAATCCTCCGCCTTGCAGCACCGGCACACTGGGTTCTGGTCCCAGTTGGGGCACTGGGTTCTAGTCCCGGTTGGGGCACTGGATCCTGTCCCAGTTGCCCCTCTTCCAGGCCAGCTCTCTGTTGTGGCCAGGGAGTGCAGTGGAGGATGGCCCAAGTGCTTGGGCCCTGTACCCCATGGGAGACCAGGATAAGCACCTGGCTCCTGCCATTGGATGAGCGCGGTGCGCCGGCCGCAGCGTGCTGGCCGCGGGGGCCATTAGAGGGTGAACCAACGGCAAAAGGAAGACCTTTCTCTCTCTTTCTCTCTCACTGTCCACTCTGCCTGTCAAAAAAATAAATAAATAAAAAGATTTTTGAAAATAACATATAAGGGTACTTTGAAAAGTTCATGGAAATGGGATTAAAAGATAAGTTTTGATGCAATAAATTTTTGACATCCATGCACAAAAGAGATTTCTTTTTTTGTAAAGATTTATTTATTTACTTGAAAGTCAGTTACACACAGAGAGAAGGAGAGGCAGAGAGAGAGATAGAGAAGTCTTCCATCCACTGGTTCACCCTCCAGTTGGCCTCAACGGCCCGAGATGTGCTGATCCGAAGCCAGGAGTCAGGTGCTTCTTCTGGGTTTCCCACAGGGGTACAGGGGCCCAAGGACTTGGACCAACTTCTACTGCTTTCCCAGGCCATAACAGAGAGCTGGATTGGAAGTGGAGCAGCCGGGACTCGAATCCGCACTCATATGGAATGCTGGCACTGCAGGCGGTGGCTTTATCCGCTATGCTACAGCACTGGCCCCAAAAGATATTTCAAAAAGTTCACGAAAGGTGGACAGTTATCCTTGTGGCTATGATGCCAGTTAAGACAATCACATCAGGGCCAGTGCTGTGGCTTAATGGGTTATAGCTGCAGCCTGTAGCATTTGCATCCCATAAGGTCGTCCATTAGAGTCCTGGCTGCTTCTACTTCCAACCCAGCTCTCTGCTAATGTGCCTGGGGAAGCAGCAGAAGATGGTCCGAGTACATGGACCCCTGCACTCACATGGGAGACCCAGAAGAAGCCCCGGGATCCTGGCTTTGGCCTGACCCAGTTCTGGCTTTGCAGCCATTTAGAGGAAGTGAGGCAGCAGATGGAAGATCTCTCTCTCTCTGTCTCTCTCTCTCTCTTACTGGAACTGCCTTTCAAATAAATAATCTTACCAAAAAAAGACCATCACATCCTATATCAGAGTGTGTGGATTCAATAGCCAGCTCTAGCTCCTGACTCCAGCTTCCAGCAGACCCTGGGAGGCAGCAGTGATGAATCTAGTGATTATGCCAACCACATGGGAGACCTCGATTAAGCTCCTTACTCCTAACTTTGCCCTGAGTCCAGCTATTGTTGCCATTGTAGAGTGAAGCAATGGATAGGAACTTTTTCTCTGTCTTTCTGCCTTTCAGATAAGTAAGTGATTTCTAGAAAGTTCACAACAAATATATATTATAAAAAAAACTGTGCATGGATTTCAATTTTTTTCACCAAAATAAACTTGTTTACTAATTCCATTTAATTTAATTACATTTAATTTAAATTTAATTCCATGAACTTGTTCAAGTACTGTTGTACATTCAAGAAAGTGTACAAATCTTAAGTATATGATTCATTGTATTTCTACAAAGCAAGCATCTGCTTGAAATCACTACGCAGGTTATGAAGTACAGCGCTCCCAGCTTCCTTGCAACCCCCCTGGTCAATGTATCTTGCCAAAAGGCACTCCAATTCTGATGCCTACCATAATAACACCTTTTCCTTTCGAAGTTCGTATGACTAGGATCATGCATTATACAACTGGTTCCTTAATTGAACTTTACGTTGATGGGCTTTATCCGTATGCATCCATTTGTTTTCATTGCTGTGAACTGTTCCATTGTGTGACTATACCACCATTTAGGTAACCACACTATGCTTGATGAACATGTGGATAATGTCCACTTGGGGACTGTATTACTTTTCTGGGGTGCTGTAATACATTGCCACAAACCGAGTGGCTTAAGATCATAGCAATTTATTCTCTTGCATTCTGGAGGCCAGAGTGTGAAATCAAGATGGTGAAGGGACTTTCTCTTTGAAGTCAGTCAGGAACCTCCTACCTGCTTCTTTCAGCTTCTGTTGATTCCAAGAGTTCCTTGGCTTGTGGTTGTACCACTCTGATCACTGTCTATGTTTTCAGAGGCTTTATCCTTGTCTTCCTCTTATCCCTATTCTTCTTTTCTGTCCTCATGAGAGTACTTGTGTTTGTTGTTCAATTTAGAGCAAGCCCAAGTACTCAACTCAACTATACCTGCAGAGATCCTTTTCCTGAATCAGGTTAGATTCACAGGTTCTAATGGTTAAGATGCAGATAAATCTTTTGGGGAGCACCATGCAACCCACCATTGGGCTATTATGAATAGTACTTCTGAGAACATTCTCTTTGAACATGTCTTAGGGTGGGCATTTTTGCTGGGTTTATACCTACCAGAAGAAATGAAAGTCATAGCGTGTTGGTTTAGCTTTAGTATCTCCCATAACAGTTGTCCAAAGTGGTTGCAGGTACCCTTGGAAATCAATGAGACCAATTACAGCACGTTAGAATGCAAAACTGGGAAAAATGAAACTCAGATATTTTAAGTAATTATCCAAAGTTTCACAGATGATGAGTGGCAGAATAGGAATGAACATATTTTTTTAAATGGCACAGGACTCTGCTTAGTAATGCTAATGTCCCCTACTGTTTTCCTTGAATTTCACATTTCATATAAAACACAATTAGCAGATCTGTTTATTAGCACAGATGCCAATATGCTGACATTTCTTCCCACACGCACAATGCTGGCTTCCCAGTGGGCTAGAGATGAATGCCAATGTGGAAAACTGCAGTCCAATCCTGGCGTTTCAAGATGGAAAACTCAAGCACTGAAGTGGAAAATGTCTTTCTTTACTTATTCATTTGAGAGGCAGAGAGAGAGAGCGCAAGACTGAGTGAGTAAGTGAGAAACAGGCAGACAGACACAGAGACCTTACACATGTTGGTTCACTCCTCAAATGTCTGGAGCAGCTGGGGTTGGCCCAGACTGAAACCAGGGGTTAGGAACTCAGTCTATGTCTCCTACATGGGTATCAGGGACCTAAATACTTGAACTATCATCTGATGATTTCCAAAATCAGGATTGGAAGGAATTGGAAGCAAAGCCAGAACTCAAATTGGCACTCAGATATGGAAAGTGGGGATCCCAACTGGTGGCTTAACTGCTGTGCCAACACCCTGCCTGAGAGTGTCTTTCCTAATGCTACTGTAGAGAGACCAGTCTTGCATTATCTCACCTCACCTATCACTGTCAGGATTTCAGTTAAGTTTAGAACTTCTTTTGAACTTTGTATGCACTAGAGCTTGACAGCCAAAGCAATGGTTAAAATGCTCTGTAGGAGAAAATGGGAGCAGGGAGCTCAGTTATTGCTCTTTCTTTTTAAGATTATTGATTGATTTGAGAGGTTGAGTTACAGAGAGGGAGAGGAAGAGGGAGGGAGGGAGGGGGGGGAGAGAGAGAGAGAGAGAGAGAGAGAGAGAGAGAGAGATCTTCCATCCACTGATTCAGCCCCAAATGGCTGCAATTGCTGGAACTGAACCGATCTGAAGACAAGAGCAGGAGTTTCTTCTAGATCTCCCATGTGGTGCAGGGGCCGCACTGGGTCATCTTCTACTGCTTTTCCAGGCCATAGCAGAGAGCTGGATGGGAAGTGGAGCAGCCAGGACTCGAACTGCTGCCCATGTGGGATGCCGGCACCGCAAGCGGTGCTGTGTGCTGCACCACAGTACTAGCCCAGGTTATTGCTCTTTAGGAGAGGATAGAGGACCCAGTCCAAAGTTGAAGATGACAGTAGAGAGTCTGGAAGATTCTTTTGGTGACAAGGTTCACAGAAAGCCATCCCCCCAAAAAAAAATGCTGGGTGGAAGTAGCTGTTTTACGAGTATGTTAGGGCAAGAAGCTGGCTTGATCTTTGAGTTGGAAGGGGTTAAAAGAGACGCCATGCATTGAAAAATGAACCCAGGTTAGAGGTACCATGAGAATATTTGTTCTAACTCAGGAATTTATCGATGTTCTGGGAGGTTGTGGACTTTTCCAGTGTGCAGAAAAGGGGAAATTGAGGCAATTACACAGAGGTCTCAGAGACCTCAGTGGATACCAGGACTATGTTACATAGGTTTTTAAAATAAATTTTATTTAGTACCAGAATTTTCCACACCTAGTCGAATGCTGTTTTCTGTATATCAGACATAGCTGGAAACACCTAAATATGGCCTGCAAGGTGGCTTAGACTTTGGGAGAAAACTATCTTTTTTTTTTTTTTTTTTTACAGGCAGAGTGGACAGAGAGAGAGAGAGAGACAGAGAGAAAGGTCTTCCTTTTGCCGTTGGTTCACCCTCCAATGGCCGCCGCAGCCAGCGCGTTGCGGCCGGCGCACCGCGCTGGTCCAATGGCAGGAGCCAGGAGCCAGGTGCTTTTCCTGGTCTCCCCATGGGGTGCAGGGCCCAAGCACTTGGGCCATCCTCCACTGCACTCCGGGCCACAGCAGAGGGCTGGCCTGGAAGAGGGGCAACCGGGACAGAATCCGGCACCCCAACCGGGACTAGAACCCGGTGTGCCGGCGCCGCAAGGCGGAGGATTAGCCTGTTGAGCCACGGCGCCGGCCGGGAGAAAACTATCTTAGCTATTGTCCTGGACTACAGCATGCATGGTGTCTATGTACCCTTTAATTGACTGCTTGACCCGAATTCCAACCGGACAACTGGTTATCCATGATCAGCTTTGTAGCCAGCATTTTAAGGTTTTACTGCTGCTGCTTATAGTTTTTTTTTCTTTCTTTGTCCTAAATCATTGCTTGACTTTTGAACATCTCTTTTGACTTTCCCAGGAGGACTTCCATCCATAATGCAGGTGTTTTTTCTGCTGCCACTGAAATCCTGCATTTCATTAAGTTCCCCACCCACCTCCAGGGCAAGCTGACCCCATGAGTGACCCTGTTTGGTGGCCTGGCAGTTTGAGGACCTTGTATCTCCTTATTGCTTTGATTGCTTCCTCTGACTTGTGGCATTAGAATCAAACTCATCCTCGGGAGCAAGTGTTTAGTTCTGAATAGGATGCACTTTCCCTGTAGCAGGATGTAGAGGAAAATTGCATATCACCTGCTTCCTCAGAGTGATGAGTAAAGGAAATTGAAGATCCCTTTGTCTCCTTAGGGCTTACAAGGGGCACCTGGGTGTGTGGGTGTTGTTTACCTCCAAACTCTGCAGATGTGGACTTGGGGGCAAGTTCTTTGAGGAGAGGCTGATCTGATCACCTGGACATGGGTGAAACGCTGTGGGTGTCCCTTGAGAGCCAGATTTCCAGAAAGAAAACAAAAAAGCCAAAGAATAGTATCAGGGCACCAATCACTTTGCTCATGTGAGGATGGAGGGAATGGGAGGATAGTGACTTTCTCTTCTTTCTCTTCAGTTATGTGTAGGGAGAAAGAGTCATGTGAGATGCTTGGTCAAAAGGAGAATGTTGATGAATGGATGCTCCTCTTTCATGAAAATTTAAGTGATAGAACTATGAATATAACTGGGTCCCAAGGTGTGGGAAGCACTTAACTAGTCTAAAATATTAGTAAATTTTCACTCTTCTGATGACTGGGAATGAAGTGGGGAGCAATAGGCAGAGCAATCCTCACATAACGCGAGGAGGCTGTATCTCTCTTTTAAAATTTTCTTCTAAGAGAATAGTCTTCATCGAGCTGCCAGGATTGAGCATCATTTTAAATAAGGATAAAAAATAGGTTTTTAATTACTTTAAAAATGTAATGCTTTAGAAAAGGGCCAGGTCTTTATTCATGAGCCACTTTGTACTCATGCAATTTCCAGGTAGCTCCCACTGGAGCTTATAATTTATGAACACTCGAGGAGTTTTTGGGGCCATGGAAGCACTCTCATGATGCAGTATACTTTTCTGTGTCAGGACTTGAAAACAAGCTCAGTGTAAACTTTGCCAGAGTCCCACTTACTATTGCTGTATAACAAAGTTCCCTAAAACGTAATGGCATACAAGAGAGTGCTCAGAGATTGTGTGTGTCACGAGTTTGGATGGGGCACCGTGGAAGTAGTTTGTCTCCTCTCTACATTGTCTGCAGCCAAGCTGGAGAGATTCATGGGGGTGGCAAGGTGACTGGAGTTGGGATCCTCCAGGGTAGGGTTAGGGTTAGGGTCACTCACAATTCTGGTTTTTTTTTTTGGTACATAGGTGGGATCTCAGTTTGGTTGTTGGCTGGAGTACCTACACAAGGACTCTCCTTCTGGCTTCTCTGTGATGGTTAGTTTTGTTTTTCTCCATGGAGTTGGGTTCCAAGGCCAGGTTCCCCAAAGGAACATGGCATTTTTATTATCTGTTCTTGGGAAGTCGCATTTCTGCCATACTTCATGAGTCATGGCAGTGAGAAAGTTCCCTTCCCACCCAAGAGCAAGAGACAGACTCTGACACTTAATGAGGGGAGCGTTGCAGTCATAGTGTAAGATCCCGTGGGAGGAGATGCTATTGCAGTCATCTTTCTAATGCAAACTGCCATAGTCACTAATGATTTTGAAACAACGTGGGGCTAAATAAGTTCGAGATGTGTAGAGGGATGGAGAGAGCGGGAAAACTGTGGACTGTGGAAAGAGTCAGGGTTGAGGTGAGCCAAGGTCACAAAACCTACCCCTACAACCTCAAGGTCTGCGGCCACAATCTCTACTGTGAACATATTTACAAATGTGTACGGCTGGTCGCATTTGGGATGGGATAGGAAACTTGGATAGTGTTTGGTTCAGGCTGCTGTAAAAAAAGTATCATAGACTTGTCATCTTTTAAACACCAGAAAATTGTGTGAGTTTTTTTTGTTTGTTTGTTTGTTTGTTTGTTTGTTTTTACAGTTCTGGAGACTGGAGGTCTGAGACCAGGGTACAATCATAACCAGGTTCTGGTGAGGGTCCTCTCTGGGCTGCAGAATGCTGATGTCCTGTTGTGTGCCCATATAGCAGAAAGAGAGCAAACTAGTTCTCTGGATCTTCTAATTAAGACACTAACAACATTCATGGGGGCTACAACCCCATGAACTAATCACCTCTTAAGACCAACCTGAAAATAACCACGAGATTGGTATTAGGCTTTCAACATAAGAATCTGGGTGGAGGGGACACGGAATTCAGTCCATTGCAGGTAGCTTAGTGAAAACCAGTCTCCACTCTCAACCAAACAATTCAACAACCTGCTGTTAGCCTATGAGACAGCAGTGTGCCCAGCTTTATACTGAAGTGCAAGGTGGCTCTGACCATCTCAAGGTGAAAAGATCTCAAGTCCCCTCTGTTGGTCAGTCATCTAGAGTGAGTGTTAAAGCCCTGGGATACTGTATAGAGAGTTGATGGCTTCCTTTGGCAATGTAATCCTGTCCTCTATTCATAGTTTTATAACAACTAATGTTGGGTCTTCTTCTCTGAAAATTTCAGTTCAGTTTGCATCCTGGGTAAGAATTACAAATGAGTGGTATCACCTTTGGAAAATAAGACAGCATTTGATTATCCTTCTTTGTCACAATAATATACACAATTTCATATCTGTATAGCCTTTTTAGAGTCAAACGATTTATTTCAGGCACTAAAAAGGAAACTGTTAAGTTATCTTAGTACTTAATACAATCATTAAGAAGTGCAAAATTCTGCTTCTCAACAGTAGTAAAAGTTTTCAAAGTGATAAAAGAAATGTTCATGCTCTAGTGTCTCTCTCTTTTATAGGAGCTATACTTTTGGGACCAATGATGGCAGCTCCCTCATTTCCCAGTGTGTTTGGAAACCGGTAGGATGATCTCAAGGCTGGATATGCTGCAGACCTCTGGCCACATGAATCTGGATGCTATGTCACCTTCTGTAGGAATTCTGTTGGAATTTGAATTTCCTTGTAAACAGCTAACTCTCAAACAAGACAGGCACACATGCACTGAAACGAATCTAGGCCTGCTTCCAGGTCACTCGGCAATTGCATCATGTTC
Source organism: Sylvilagus floridanus (assembly GCA_949820135.1). Classification (NCBI taxonomy): domain Eukaryota; kingdom Metazoa; phylum Chordata; class Mammalia; order Lagomorpha; family Leporidae; genus Sylvilagus; species Sylvilagus floridanus. Next base: position 89,112,333 of record OX463231.1, read on the forward strand.
TGAGGACAGTTGCAATGAGTTACCAACCCAGCAGCTCTTGAGGGTCTAGTGTGATCCTAAACTTCCTCAGTATGCCTCAAAACACAGCAATGGCGATTGTTGGAAAGGAGAGGATGGGAAAAAGAGATAGCAGAGTACAAAGCCACAGAACTATCAGTCTCAATGCTGCTTTGCAAGTCTCTAATGAAAGAATCTTAGGAATAAAACAGAAGACATAGTCAGCCTTCCTTTTTGCTAGAAAAGTTACACAGAAATGCCATGCCTGATTGGCCCAATGTCAAACCACACATTTCCTCAGATGCTTTTATCCCAAGTGAAGTGGAGTGGTGGAAGAAAGGGAAGGTCAGACAGAGAAAGGTTGAGAGACACTGGAATTGGCCCAATCAAATGACTGAGTATTTGGATTTTTCTTGGCAAGTATATTTTTATTTATTTATTTTTCTTTCAAGTCTTCAAGAGAGAGTTTTTCGACCATGTTTATTATCTTCCCATTGAGAAAAGTGAGTTTATGGAGTGAGACTAGTTTTATGCAAAAATATTGGTGCACATACATGTTTATATACACATGTGCTTAGCTTTTTCATAGTATGCATTTTATATAACATTTTAATAGTGGCAGTTGTTGTAGTGTTACTTCTGTATGTGTACATAGGCCTCAAAATTATCTTTCATCAAAACAAACAACTGCATTTCCTGCAAGCTATTTAGAGTACTCTTGCATATCCCTTAAATGCTTCTGTGACAATCATCCTTTCCATAGGAGGGTAAAAATGCCAGAATTAGAAAAAAAAAACTTCTAAAGAAAAACAAAAAAGATCCATTTTTTAAAATATCAATATATATTTTATTCTGGAACTCTTTCGGATCTGATTCAAATTACAATTGTCAAAGCAATGCAATGCAAAGAGAAACTGCAACAACAACACAAAATGTGCCTAGAAAGGATAAAAGGGTCATTGGGAACAAATCATTGTGATGTGGAACCAAAATACATAGTAAGTGTAATTAACATGGTTCAGAACAGCATAGAACATCTATATCACTATTCCTTATACAATAATCATGAAAATTGAACAATACAGTTATTTAACATGTACAAAAACTGTCATGGGCTGGTTTACACTTTTACAACAGTTTTAAAGTTAACTGGATAACTAAAGAAATGATGCAGACATTTTAATCCAGTGTTATAGGTAGGCTCACAGAATTAGACCCAAAGGATTTGTAAAAATCAAAATGAAAACATTATAGCTACAATGGAAAGATACATTCACAACCTCAATCTGTGTTGTAGGAGAAGCAATGGGTTTTGCCTCCTGCTTTCAAGTCCAGGAGTTAGCAGCAATGATTAATGTCAGCATCATCCTGCCTGCATGCAGAATGCCTCATTAAGTTTTCCCAGGTGCACAGCACATGTGGCATATTACAGCAAACACATCTCTGCTACTCCAGTAACTGGGAAATCCAGAGACACATCGCCTGCACTGTGTACAAATTCCATCTGCAGGCTGAAGACCATTTCAGCTGGCGACCAGGAACTTGGACATTCCATTGCATGGGGTCAGTTCACCTATTTTGCTTACAAAATAAGTACATTTCAAAATATGACCTTGATTCAGATAAGACTAGTTCTCACAAAAAGTAAATTGAGGGAAACAACACTCATTTCTTTTAAAAAGCCCCCCAGGACTGTTTACTATTATTCATTTGTAAGGTTTTAGAAAGTTGTAGAGTTTGTTGTTCTCCAAAACTGGATGGACCCTAATGACTCCCAGATCTACAACTGTAACTTAAAATAGTCTGTAAATTCATTGATAAAGTGGATATATTAAAACCTCTTCAGGCCGGCGCTGCAGCTCACTAGGCTAATCCTCCACCTTGCAGCACCGGCACACCGGGTTCTAGTCCCGGTCAGGGCACCGGAATCTGTCCCGGTTGCCCCTCTTCCAGGCCAGCTCTCTGCTGTGGCCAGAGAGTGCAGTGGAAGATGGCCCAAGTGCTTGGGTCCTGCACCCCATGGGAGACCAGGATAAGCACCTGGCTCCTGCCATCAGATCAGTGCAGTGCGCTGGCTACAGCACGCCAGCTGCGGCGGCCATTGGAGGGTGAACCAACGGCAAAAGGAAGACATCTCTCTGTCTCTCTCTCTCTCTCTCTCTCTCTCTCTTTCTCTCTCTCTCACTGTCCACTCTGCCTGTCAAAAAATAAATAAATAAAACCTCTTCATGTAGTTGAAAGAATTATATGAGGTTACATGCATGGAGTATCTTTATATAGATTGATCATCATTAATCATCACTATTTAAATATGAGGCAGTTCTAATATCATGGCTTCATAATTAGTATTGTTAGTTCATGTTCTGCACTTGTGGGGGAAAGATTTGAGTCCATAATTTGTTGCCTCATGAAGTGGAAAGACAATGCTCACAAATACTCCAGCATGATTTCACATATTAGTGGTTTCAGGGTGCTACACACCCCCGGGTGTTTTTCAACCAGCATTTGTTTATTGTATCATTAATTCCATCTTTTTCAAATTACCCCCTAGGCTAACTACTAAGAACTCTTGTTTATATATCACTATTTAAAGAATTGACCTGTTTTGAAAGTTATAGTTCAAATCTTGGACAAATAAGGAAAGGTAGTTAATGTTTCCTTGAAAAAGATATAATCTGGAGAAAATCTGAAAATAAATTTGATTTGTGTGAATTATTGCCTTTCTGAAACTCAAAGCATCCATTGTCTATGAACAGGGTAAGTAATGCCTTAATTCCTATCCTGCCAAAATGTTAGTTGTGGGTACAGAGACATTGATTGGTTGAACGGAACTAGGGTATAAAAGTTTTCTTAACCATTTCATGACAATCAATTGAACTTTTCATATTATCTGGTGGCAGAATACCAATATTTGGAAACACAGAAGTAACTAAACTGCATCAAACATAAAGCAGTCCCAGACAACTCAATGAATACATATTGACTCGTCTGCACAGTAGACACATTGCTTTAAGCATCAGTGAAAATGGAATGAGCTAGGCTTCCTACCCCCTTCCTGTGACTTCTGGGTATCAGCAGAAGAGGGGAGAAAGACAGGAGTGGGGTGAGGAGGAATGAAGAAGAGAAACTGGAAAAGGCCAGTTTAACATAGTCCTATTGATGTGGTTAAAATCACAGGCCCTACATTTCAGGTTGTTGATGTGGTCAGAGTCAAAGTTTTCACCACTGCTTTTTTGAGTAGCTCCTGCCCATAGATACATGGGAACATGTGGTGTGACGTTCCTAGGCCACCATGCAATGCCCTTCACAAGTATTCTCTAGATGAATCGTGCTCCATCCCTACAATCCACAATCCACAGAAGCAGAAGCAGAAGCAGAAGCATTCAGGAAAAATGGAGGAAATGAGCTCTATTTCTGATTTGACATTTTAACCAGGTAGTGGGTACTTGTGATGAGGAAAGATCATTTTATTTTTGCAACTTCATAAACTCATCATATACATGGGCCAAAAATACTTGAAAGACATAATCTGGGTCCAGGTAATAGGGACTTGTTGGCCCCAACATAGCAAAGTGAGGGAGCCTTAAGCATTTAACATCTTTACCAGGACCCTTTGATACGGGAGAGGGATGCTATTAATAGCTACTCTAGGACAACAGGTATAAGCCAAGACTATCTTCAGTCAGCTAGACATATAGATAAATTCCCAGATAAAGCCTATCTAGCAAACAATAGGAAGGTAAAGAATTTCTGCTCTAACTATCCTACCACTACCCTACTTAGGAAAGAAAGTTGTAGAACATCCCAACACTAGCATCTCATCAATAAGATAAATTGCTCAAATATGTCATTTATGCGACCAATAATGAAAAAGAAAAACAGTTCAAAAAGTGCAAATTTCTCTCCTTATATGTATGAATGTCTGTGGAAAAACATTTAACCTTCTCACATAAAGAACATGATCTCTCTGAGAGTTTGCCCCATTTCTTAAGAGAATTTTCCTTAACAACTTCCTCTCTCCATTTTGTTCCAAACTCCAGCCATGGTGCAAGAACTTACAGTGCAGAAATTACAAGCTCAAGCCTTGATCACAAATTATACGAATGAGCAGACAGTCCAAAGAAAGTGGATCTGCTCTCCCTGATTCCAGTTGTGAAATTTTTTCTTCCTACTGAAATAGCAAGACAAGTATCGCAAGGATGTGGGCCTTTTTCAAACGTATGACAGGCTGGTGGCTGATTGCACCACATCACAAATAAATTCAACCTCAGGCAGGAGCAAGAAGGGCTGAAGACAAAAATCGGTTCCTTCGTGCAAATCTGACATAGTTTTCATCAGCCCAACTATGACAGTGGTCTAACAAGACAGTGCTATATTTTTAAGCCTTAGAGGCAGTGGGATAAAAATAACAGAACATAAAGTCCAAATCTTCACCTGCAGTGGCCATCAGTCTCACAATCTTCCGTGTCTAAGAGACGCAACACTTTGGGGGAAGACAAAAGAAATGTGTGCTCAATTAATGACACTACAGAAAAAGAAGTAGGGAAGTTGGGTGAGAGTCTTAAACCAGAAGATTTATGATACCCATAAGCAACACCCCCTGCTATAGAGTGTGTCATGGCAGGATTTCACATAATTCATGGCTTTTTTTCCAGGAAAATACAGAAATTTACACATATAGTGAGTCAAAAGTACTACTGCCTTCAAGACACATCAAAGAGATAGAGGAAAATTTCCATAGATGGCTGCAAGGTAGATGCCTAGAAATCAAAGTAATTTTTTTTGTTAACCAATATAGTAATTAATTCCATTAAACAAGAACAATTTAACCCAAAGGATATATTCCATTTGGATATCCCAGAAGGCCCTTTTGATCTTGAAGGGCATTGATTCAGATTTTCACTGTGGTCACTTTTTCCACAGGGTCCACGCTGACTTCTCTCCCCTTGATCACACAGGAGCAGTTCCCTGACGTTTAACTTCCCCATTCTGTGCTCTCTCTTTACCACAGCCAACGGGGTACTCTGGGTCCCTATTGTGTCTGAATGCTAGGTGTTTCTAGGTTTGCATAATGCCAGCAGAGAGGACTCACATTCTGATTTCCATGTTTTCAATTTACTGGGGGAGCACCTTAGAGGTACAGCAATCCTGTTATCCAAACTAGAAGAAATACCTTTATCCACGTAGCCTCCTATTCCACAAATGAAGAAGCCAAACCCAGAGAAAGGTGACAAGTCAAAGGGATAATGCCTGGGTTGCTGGTGTGTCTGCTTGAGATTCCAGTTTTCCTGGCCCCCACATCCAGTGCTCTGCCCACCATCCCATGTTTTTCCCCATCTGCTTACTTACACACGTCCACAGAGGGTTATCTAAGAGGTGGCAGAGCTGACTGAACCCTGGTTTAGTGTGTCTAGAAAGGCCCTAGGGATAGCCATAGCGCTTTCTAGCTACTTTTCCTTTGATAGTGCACAGCTCAGGTATTTAGGTGATCTCCTGACAAACTTTTCTATAACCTGTGGATTGATGTATAAGACCCTAATTAAGCAATAACTGTTATTTGTTTGTTTTTCTATTTTTTTTTTTTGGACAGGCAGAGTGGACAGTGAAAGAGACAGAAAGGTCTTCCTTTTCCATTGGTTCACCCCTCAATGGCTGCAGTGGCCGGCACACCCCGCTGACCCAAAGCCAGGTGCCAGGTGCTTCTCCTGGTCTCCCATGCAGCTGCAGGGCCCAAGGACTTCGGCCATCCTCCACTCTGCACTCCTGGGCCACAGCAGAGAGCTGGGCTGGAAGAGGAGCAGCCGGGAAAGATTCCAGCACCCCAACAGGGACTAGAACCCTGGGTGCTGGCGCCTGTTTTTCGAATTTGATACTTGTAATTTTACTCACTGAAGTCATATTGCTATCAACAAAAGCAATTTAGACGTCAGTGTCTCAAAACTTGCTAAGGTTAAGGTTCTATTCATTATGTAGAGCTTCCCTGCTATTCAGAAATGCATTTAGGAGACAGCAAAAACAGATGAAAAAGAAGCTCAAAGGGAAAAGAAATAAATGGTGCAATTAATGGGTTCTGAAGCCAACATAAGAAAATATACTTTAAATAAACACCACAAAGCCATGGGAAACATTTTGGCCAAAAGCAGAATGCTTTTGTATCTGATTTCTTCAACAATGAAGTTTTCAAGTTGAAAAAAGCTAAGGGTTAAGAGATAAAGCCTGCTTCTTAGAACCTTATGTTTATGCATGTTTTGAGGTATTTTTAGGAATCTGAAGGTAGATAAAGATTATGAGGAACAAATTTAGATGTTTTGTTTCACACAAAGAATAAAGTGATTAGAACTGAAATTAATTAGTATGGAGGTGGAAGAGGGGGTGTTTATCAAGCCATAGAAGTTTCCTGATGGATTTTACTATAATCTTTGGAAATGATGGAGATGCTGGCAGGCATGGAGGTGAAAACCAAGACAAGAAGACTGAAGTTGGAACACATTGGAATCATACTGGTTCAAAGGAGCTTGCCCCAGGCTTGTAGACCAGAAAGCAGAAAGTTATCAGAATGGTCACTGTGTTTTCATTGCACAGCTAAAGAATTTCTTTGCATTTGAGCAAACCTAATCCTTCGTACTTTGTCTCCCTGAACATGTATATTCCAAGGAAACTGTGTTTATACAAGAAGAGAGAACCCCAAATGTTGAGCATATGTGCATAGATTGAACCAAATTATTCTGTTCTCCTGTACCCCAGCCCCAGCATCCAAGGTAGCTTTCTTGAATGAGATCATTCAGATAGTTGTTTCACTTTTCCTTGCCATGTGGCTATGTAGAGGCTATTTACGGCTCCAGTGAATTAGCTTGACTGAGAACTCTGATATCTCTGACAACTCCTAACATCTCACAGGGTTTCAGAGAGGAGGGTTTTTATTTTAAGGCCTGCATAATGAACACAACTATCTGGATGAGTTTGAGTTAGAGATGGTTCAATTTTATACATTAAAGACTTCTGTACTTTTTGCTAGCTAAATATGTGTGTGCCTTTTAAAAAATGTATCCCAAAAGCAAAGGGCAAGAAAATGAGAAAGCTTTCATCCAACTGGATCACTTCCCAATCCAGGTCTCCCATGTGGTGGCAGGAACCCAACTACTTGAGCCATCGTCAGCTGCCTCCCAGAATCTGCATTGGCAGGAAGCTAAACTCAGGAGCCAGAGCTGAGAACTGAACCTAGGCACTCTGATATGTGCATCCTAACCAGTAGACCAATACTCACCTTGAGCTATGTATTTTCAGAAGAGCTCAAGACTTTCTCTTTCATTTTGTTTTATATGGAAGCAGGTTGTTTTATCAAAAGACCCTAATGTAATTAAAAGACCAAAGGATAGTTAAATCACAAGGCAACAGAAGAGTTTCGTTTCAGGACCTTCTATAACTGTAAGCTTACAAAATGATTAAGATGGGAAACCATTGTTTGCAGGGGCTTTTGCAATGCAACTAGCATCCTATCATTGGTAGAATGTTTACCTTCAGTTCCTTTCCTTTGTCTGATGATACCCATTCAGGTCTTCTCATTGGTCATTGTCTTCATACATGAATTTGAAATACACAAGTATTACATGCAGGAAAATCATAATCAATACATGTCCTATGTTACCATCCTTGGAAAGTCTCAGAGCTGATTTCAGCCAATCAGATGTCTTCCTTTCCAGGTCAACTCCTTTCTTTACAGAGCACATCAGTCCCAATGGGAAATGCTCTCTTCTGAACCCTCAATTCTTCCAGGTTTACTCTTTGCAAAATGATTGTTCAAAGGCCTGCTTTGTAACTTTTTTTTTATCCTTGTTTTCCACAGTTAGTCTACTTCCCTACCTCCCTGGTTTATCTTCCCAGTTAAGCATCAAATCAAGTTTTCTATCAGAGAGTAGTAGTTAACCCCACCCCTCCATATTTCACACTACTTTTTCCACACATACTTGGTGGAATTACATATTTTTAAAAAATGCAAATAGCAAGCCAAGCATACAGGAGATGAGTAATACTTGTGTAAAAACTCCATGTTGCCCAAGGCTCAGTGAGTCCGCAAGGAGAAAAACACCCTAAATTGACTTGCTTCACTGGGGTTCACACAGCAGGAAAACATATTCATCCTCTATGATTGCCTCAAAAGAATTCTGAAGGTAGGTGTTATAGAAATCTAAGAGATTCCTGGTATTGCAAGGCAGCCTAATGAAATTCTTAACTGTTAAGTCCCTCTATTGATTCAAGAGAATTCATCAGAGAGAAATGGAATAATAAGGTACATTAACACTTTCCATGATAGATAATCCGTTTCAGGAAGCTTTGATGCCCTGAAGGACCAGAGCTGAGAAAAAAATAATTTGCTTTCCAGTCTCCCATGACTGTTCGCCAAGAGCGATGGTGATTTCTTGCAGCCAGGTTTGCATTTTACCAACTATTTTTCAAACCCAAATCATTGTTATTGTATTAATCTGCTTGCAAATGGGTGCCTAATATTTACCATTATGTATTTTTGTTGTTGCTCTTTAAATATTGAATGCTGTGTCTTCCCAAAGCCTGGGATGGAAAGAAACTGCTTAGTTAGGGCAATTCATAAACCCCAAATTAATCCAATTCATACCAGTTCTCCTAGCACTGAGTCTAACTAGTGACTCTAAAAATTTTATTTTTTATTTATTTATTCATCCATTCATTCATATGAGAGAAAGAGAGAAAGAGAGACCATCCAACCTCTGGTTCAACCCCTCAAATGGCTGCAAATCTGAGGTTGAGCTGGACTGGGAGCTGAGAACTCATCCAGGTCTCCCTTGTGGATGGTAAGAGCTCAATTATTCAAGCCATCTCTTCTGTTTTGAATATTTACATTAGCAAGAAAGCTGGAGTTAGGAGCCAGAGCCAAATCCTGAACCCAGGCTCTCTGACAGGGGACGTGGAAGTTTTATTTATTTATTTTTTTTAAAGATTTATTTATTTGAAAGTCAGAGTTAAACAGGGAGAGAGAAGTCTTTCGTCCACTGGTTCACTGCCTAGATAGCCACAACGACCAGAGCTCCGCTGATCTGAAGCCAGGAGCCAGGAGCTTCTTCCAGGTCTCCCATGTGGTTGCAGGGGCCCAAGGACTTGGGCCCTCTTCTACTGCTTTCCCAGGCCATAGCAGAGAGCTGGATCGGAAGTAGGGCAGCTGGGACTGGAACCGATGCCCTTATGGGATGCCGGCACTGCAGGCAGTGGCTTTACCTGCTACACCACAGTGCCAGACCCAGGACATGGAAGTTTTAACCAACATCTTACTATTAGACCAAATGCCCACCTCCAACTAGCCAGTTTTTACCTAGAAGTTTGGGCCATACAGATCAGTAGATATAGATGAGCTTGAGAAGCTTGGAATTCCCTGGGGCATGAGATGATTCCTGGATTGAAGATTGAAGAGGGAGGTCATGTATCCATTTACTTACTCAACCATGTGAATTATATTTGGTTGTTGTTGGCCATCACACACCACGCTCACTACCGCAGCCATTGATCCACAAGCCAACAAACCACACCTGCTCCTTGCCTTCCCAGAGCTTTCACTCTAGTCAGAAAGTGGTCATTAATTCCTGTCCATATGCGTAAATACAAATCCTGCCCATATGCATAAATATAAATTTATAGTGTCCCGAGGGAGATCAGCACAGAAGCAGGGGCTTAGAGGTTGTGCATCCTCCCTAGGTCCTCCAAGTTAGTAAGCCCCAGGTACTTTGGTCTTTTATGAAATCATGGTGAAAACCACAATGAAAGCTGATCAGAGATAAGCTTGGAAAGAATCCTTCAGTGTTAATATCTATGGGGTGAGTGGAGATACTGAGTCCTAAATGCTAGATTTTCATCTCAGCTGTATCACCTAGGGTAACTCATCCTTGTCTTGAGGACTGGAGGTCTGACTTCCATATAATCAAGAGATCTGGCTGAGTGAGTCAGGAAATTCCTTCCAGAGCTAACAGCCTTCATCTCAAACTATGAATATTACATTTTATACTTTCTTCTGGCATCCATGCTCTAAGCAAGAACAATGAGTGACAGGCCCTGAGTAACTAAGCCTTTGTCAGTCATCATTGTCACCTCCAGTTAACCAAATGATGGGAAAAGAAGCCATGACTAAGACATGAGATAGTACTCATCCGCAGAGAGCCTGTGCCAAGCTTGGAAGACCATGACACCCAGCAAGGAGTTTCAGGATAAGGCGGCCCAAAGTATCATGATGGGGGAATGCTCATGGTCCATGGAGCACAGAGCAGGTCTGCATGTCACTTACAGGTCTGTGCTCTGCATCCTCGCATCTCAACCAGGGACCACTTGAACCTGGGGTACCCGCTGAGTCTCACCTTACTGTGACATGAAAGAGTAACACAAAAAGCAGGGATGAGAGTGTGGTGGCCAGGGTAACAGATGTCCTGTCTGCTGTCAAAAGCACCATGGCTGGAGGCATCCCGACTTGTGCTGGCTAACCTCCTGCCCTTGTCCAGGCCATGACCTTCGGTCCTACCCTCATCATGTAGATAAACTGCTTTCTCCTCTTGACTTCTTGCTTTTTCACTGCATTTCTCTCTCTTGGTAAGTCCAAGATTCCACTCCTTAGATATAGACAAGACCCATCAAAACTCCCCAGGGTCCCTGCACCACCCCAGACAATCAGTTGCCAACTTCCATGCTTTCCTAACACTCTCTATTTTCATCACTTCCTCCAGCATCCCCACTTCTGCCAGTCCTGTGTTACTGCAACAGCTTGCTGTGTCCCCCTCCAGCTTTCTCCCTTTTCAGTCCATTGGTTGTGATGCACTCTTCAACTGCAGCAAATGTGTGTTTGCCCTAGTGCCATACTAGAGGAAGCTGGGGACTGTGTGTGTCTCTCTAGATGACAGCATGGGCTGAGCACAAAGCCTTGGGCCTCTGAATGTCCACCAAGAGCCTAGAAGAGACCTCAGGGAGCCCATCTTTGCTAGCAACTTTTCTCCACTGGAGATACTCCTCCCTTAGAAGGAAAACTTGGAGATTTCTGCCTGGAGTCTTGTAGCATCCTTGGGCTTCTTGATTTGGTAGCTTTAGGCAAGTAACTTAACCTCAAGAAGCCAAGTCAATAAAATGCGGATGATTCAAGTAAGTGTGAGAATGATGAGGAGCGCTCTACTTGGAGCCCGATATGGATCAGCATTCCGTAAGTAGCCATCACTCCATGTGCATGGTCTGATCTTTGAGGCTCTTGTGTCTTTCCAGCTTCCTGACTGTCTCTCACACACCATGCTTCCTGTGTGAAATGAACTCTCCCCCAACTCCACATGACTAAGCCTCATCCATTATTCAAGCCTCGCCTTGGGTGGGTGGGTGGGGTCATTCGTTCTAACGCACATCATCTTGTTGCATGCTGTCATGGATGCCCTTACCCTCTCCCTCCTCTTAATACATTAATTTTATACTTAGCTATGTGTGTATTTGTCTAGTGACTAACTCTTCAACAAAGCTGCAAGCTCCACATCCGTGAAGGCAGGGTCCAAGGCTGTGGAGCTTATCTCTGTTTTTCTAGGACTTGGTGCACAATAGGCAGTCAAGAAATAGTTGGGGACAACCAGAACAAATGCATGAGTGCAAAGGAGTGATCTTTCATGCTAACTCATTTTACCAGGTTCTAAACCAAACTTTCAGTTTCCTTCTAGATTTCCATTTTTAAAAGACTTTTATTTATTTGAAAGTCAGAGTTACAGAGAGAGAAGGAGAGACAGAGAGAGATCCTCCATCTGTTGGTTTACTACCCAAATAGCCACAACCACCAGGGCTGAGACAGGCTGAAGCTAGGAGCGAGGTGCTTCTCCCAGGTCTCCCCTGTGAGTGGCAGGGGCCCAAACACTTGCGCCATCTTAAACTGCTTTTCTCAGGCCATTAGCAGGAAGCTGGCTTGGAAGTGGAGCAGCCAGGACTCAAACGGGCACCCATATGGGGATGCCGGCATTGCACACGGTGGCTTTACCGACTCCACCACAATGCCCATCCCCAGATATTTGCAATCTAAGCTGTAATTGCTTCAGAGACTTCAGCAAACCTGTTCCATCCCCCTTTTCCACATTTCTTTTAGCATCTGCTCTTTTTTGGAGCAGTATTTTTTACAGCATCTCTGCTGAACTTGATAAATTACTACTCACTTAGGAAGCTCTTCTCTGTGCTTTTTCCCCAAGTACTTTATAAAAGGTTAAAACCATCCCTTTTAAGAGATGGGCTTTTATTGGCAATTTATTTCTCTAATTGATGGAATTAAAATAAGAGTGGCAAATTAGCTGAATTTGATCTCAGGTACAGAGATCGACGTGAGCAATCCCTGTAATGTAGTCCTAATTGCTATCTGCATGATTCTGTGATTAGGAACACTACATTATTTATTTAGCCTTTGATGCTAATCTCAGAACCAGAACCAACTCACAGCTCTTTAAATTCCCACTCTCAGAAGCTGTCTGCTGCTTCTGGAGATTCAGACTGCAGACCAGGAACCTGTGGGTGGAATTTCCAAAGCTTGTAGTTGGTGGTGCCGCTTCTTCCTCACTGTAAGGTGGGAAGGAGCATCGAGCCTGGGTTCTAAAGTGTTGAGAAAGTGCAGATCCTCAGAATGGCATTGAGGGTCAGCGTGACTTTACTAGCTGATCTGCCATGTTGGGAAAGAAGAACCACATGGCCGGTCTGTGAGATGAACAGACTTCAGAGCAGGGGCAGCAGATCTGGTTGTGGGGAAGGCTTGTTCTACCCTGTATCAGGAGCCCAGACCTGCAGCAGATTCTACCCAGGTCCATCGTTAGGGGCTCCCTGTCTGCTCTGTTCTGCATCACTCATCAAATTTACCTGTAGGTATTGATCACAGGGTCTGGACAGTTCTTTATGACTCTGACAAACATGCTGTGGAGGAAAGTGCAAGAGATTTATTGTCACAGGAGCCAGGATTGAAATCCCAGCCAACAACCATGTGGCCCTTCAGCGATGTGTAATTACTTTTTTGCTGAACCAGTCTCCTCAGATAATATGGGGATAACTAGAGCTACTTTATAGAGTTTTATACAGCACAGACTAAGCTCAATAAATGATTACTTTCCTTTTATTTATAACCATTAAAGGCTTCAGTTGTTAACCTCCAGGTGAGATATTTGCATTTTAATGAGATTCTTTTAAATCAAGAATAATACCTTAGTTCAAAGAAGTTACTAAGTAGTGGTGAAATTTCAGATGCTGGAAGTGTGTGTGTGTGTGTGTGTGTGTGTTGGGAAATGAGATATTTTGTTTTGTCCACTATGCTAGATTGAATTACTAGTCTTGATCTTCATTTCTCTCGTCAACTTTTCCATGCACATTTTTCTGGCATGCCTCTTTGAGCCAGTAAGCATACTCTTGGCATTTTTCTCTAAAGGAAGATTCCCCAGCCCCTGCATCTCTAACCCCATCGAATGATTCAATCTCTTGGTTGCCCCAGGCCAGGTTCTATGTCTAGATCCCTGGTGTCCATGCTCAGCCCTTGGTTCATGATGATCATTTACATACAGCACCCTCCCTTGAGAGGCGTATACATAATTCTTGTGTCACCAAAACTGATGACCTGCAGAAGCAGAGGTATCTCATATAATTCCTACCATTTTTCTTTTTAGTTACATTCTTTAGAATGCTTTTCACTAAATACTTAAATTTTTCTCCATTAGGATTTTGTACTTATTTTTGATAGATAAATATTTATTGCCCTTCCAGGTCTCTCAAGTGGTGCAGGGGCTCAAGGACTTGAACCATCTGCTGCTTCCATCCACTGGTTCACTCTCCAAACGGCCACAACGGCTGGAGCCAGGACCCAGGAATCTCCCAGAGCCTCTGATGTGGGAGCAGGGCCCAAGTACTTGGACTGTCCTCTGCTCCCTCCCCAAGCACATTAGCAGGGAGTTGGATCAGAAGTGGAGAAGCCAGGACTCAAATCAATGCCCATCTAGGATGCTGGCGCTACAGGCATTGGCTTTACCTGCGAAGCCACAGCACCAGCCCGATTGTGCTTTGATAGCCATTATCCAACACCATTTTATCCCACTCCAAACCATTCTAACCTCTAATGATCACTATCCTAATTTCAGATCAACTACTTTTTAAACTTCCATGTATGAGAGAGAACATGAGGTATTTGTATGTCTATGTCAAGTTTATTTCATTTAGCATAATGTTCTCCAATTCAATCCATCCTCCTGTAAATGGCATGAGTTCATTCCCTTCAATGGCTGCATAATATTTCATGTTGTATATTTATACCACATTTTAAAAATCCATCTATCATCAATGGATTCTTAGACTGAGTCCATATCTTAGCTATGTGAGTAGTACTGCAATAAACATGGGACTGTAGGGCCGGTGCTATGGCGTAGTGAGCTAAGCCTCTGCCTGCAGCATCGGAATCCCATATGGGTACTGGTTCAAGTTCTGGCTGCTCCACTGCTGATCCAGCTCTCTGCTATTGCCTGGGAAAACAGTGGAGCCTTTGCTTGGGCAAAGCCTTTGCTTGGGAGTGCTTGGGCCCTTGCATCTGCATGGGAGAGCTGGAAGAAGCTCCTGGCTCCTGGCTTCAGGTAGGCTCAGCTCCGGCCATTGTAGCCATCTGGGTAATGAATCAGTGGATGGAAGACCTCTCTCTCTCTCTCTCTCACTAACTCTACTTCTCAAATAAATAAAATAAAATCTTAAAAAAAAATCTGACCTCAGGTATCTCTCTCACATGCTGATTTTATTTCCTTCAGGCATACACTCAGAAAAGGGATAGCTGATTTTATTTTTCTATAAGATAAAAATAAAATAAGTTTATTTTTAGTTTTTTTGAGGAACTCAATACTGTTCTCCATAATGGCTACAATTTTAATAAGAATATTTAAGCCAACATAATAAGTATTTCAGTGTATGGAACTAGCCACATTTTAAATGTTTAACAGCACGTGAGCTTGAAGCCACCATATTGGACTATTGGACAAAGTAATTTTAGACCAAAATGGCTATAACAGCCAGGTCTGGGCTGGGCTGAAGCCAAGAGCCAGGAAATCCATGCAGGTCTCCTTCCCTGAGCTGAAACCCACACCATTCTCTCTTCTGGCCTTCAGATCTCTAGATTCACACTGGAACTTGCACATCCGTTCTCTAGGTACCCAGTACTTCAGACATGACCGCACTGCTGGTCTCTAGTTTTTAGATAGCACATGGATTGACTTTTCAATCTCCACAAGCACATGAGCCAATTCCTGAGGGTGAATAGCTTTATGTACAGTTCAAATAAATTTCTTTGTCTAAAGATATAAAATGTATAGGTAGATACTTAGATATCCTATTGATTCAGTCTGTCTGGAGAACCTTAACTAATACAGATTGTGGTGCCAAGAATGGTTCCAGAAGAATTTTAAAAATTATTTATTGATTGATTCTAGAGAATTTTTATTGTTTATTTATTCTAATTTTTACTTCACATAAAACATTTGTACTTATTTATAGAGTATAGTATTTTCGTTTGGTGCACATATACAATGAATTATGATCAATTAAGGGTATTAGCACTTCCATCTCCTCAAGTGTTATCAATCCTCTGTGTGTTTTTAAGTTTTTTTTTTAATTTCTTTATTTGAAAAGCAGAGAGACAGGAAGGGAGAGGGGAAGACAGGGAGACAGAGGTCCCATGCACTTGTATATTCTCCAAATGCTTGCACTGACCTGGGCAGCGCTGGGAACTAGGAACTGAGAGTCTCCCCCGTGGATGAAAGGATCCAAATTATTTAAGCTATCACCACTTCCTTCCCAGATCTGCATCAGGAGCCAGAGGCAGGTGTCAAACCCAGGGACTCCAATGTAGGACCGAGGGCCTCTTAAGTGGCGTATTAAGCACTAAGTTAAATGCCTAACTCACGTGTGTGGTTTTAAATTGACATGTAGTGTTTATAGTTATTTATGAGGTACAGTAGTATAATTCAATACATGTCCACAAGACCTAATGATCGCTTCAAGGAAATTAGCATTTCTGTCTCCTCAGATATTGTCATCTGGATGTGTTGGGAATCCAACTCTTTACTGTAGTTATTTTGCTATATGTAATTAACTAGTGCATAATTAATTAATTATAAACTACGGTGGTTGTATTGTGCTATACATCGTTAGAACCGCGTATCTGCATTTAGTCTGTCCTCTCACTGTCCCCCTCCCTCCTTTCCTGGCCTCTGGGCTCCTACTCTCCACTTCCTATATATTATTTTTAAGCTTAAAGGAACAGAATCTTTTTTTTTTGACAGGCAGAGTTAGACAGTGAGAGAGAGAGAGAGAGAGAGAGAGAGAGAGAGAGACAGGAACAGAATCTTAAGGATGAGTTTTGTGCAATGATTCTGGGGCTTCTGGATGGACTTTCTAATCTTATTAGATTTAAAGATGCTATTTATAGTTGTAAAGAGTGTAGTGATGCAGTTCATGGTCTAGTGTGTAAAATACCACCAGATCCTCCTCATCAACCAAGTCTGAGAAGCCAGGAGCTTGGTGACTGTGTATATGAACGCCTTATCCACCATCATGGCCTTCCACACAGCATCACTTCCGATCATGAAACTTAGCTCACAGCAGAAAGAACGTGGTTGTGGACTCAAGGATTTCACTGGTCTAATCACATTCTGAGCCATTCTGAAGCAGCTGGTGGGATAAAATGGTAGAATGGCCTTTTGAAAATTCAATAGGGATGGATGCTGTGGTGTAGCGAGTAAAGCTGCCGCCTGCAGTGCCGGCATCCCATATGGGCGCCGGTTCGAGACCCGGCTGCTCCACTTCCTATCCAGCTCTCTGCTATGGCCTGGGAAAGCAGTAGAAGATGGCCCAAGTGCTTGGGCCCCTGCACTCGTTGGGGAAGACCTGGAGAAAGCTCCTGGCTCCTGACTTTAGATCAGTGCAACTCCGGCCATTACAGCCAACTGGGAAGTGAACCAGAGGATGGAAGACCTCTCTCTCTCTTTGCCTCTGCCTCTCTGTAACTTTGCCTTTCAAATAAATAAATTAATCTAAAAAATGAAAATTCAATAGTAGCATCAGGTAAGTGGAAATATCTTGCAGGAATGGGGCCAGGAACTCTGGAAGGCTGTATATGCTCTGAATCAGTGTCCAGTATTTGATTCTGTTTCTCTTACAGCTAGGGTGATTGGTACTGTGCCACTATCTTTGCTTGGTATCTAGTTTGCAGAGGGCATATGGTAGGACTTTTAAATTGTGTGAGCCAGTTTCAGCTGTGGAGGTTATGCTGTCCCATGATCTACCATTCTAATATTTGCAAGATAGAGACCCAGGTGTACACAAAGACATACATACTTAAAAAGAGACTCTGCCCGGAACTTTGTTCACATGCACACACAGACATGTAAGTGTATGTGCGTACCAGTAGAACACTGACAAATACACCACATATATCATGAACATTCAAGGCTCACCCAACAGAAAGGTTACTTCTTTGGCTGACCTTTCCAATGCTACATGAAATAGTTCTCGGGTTTCTACAACCACATGAAGTATTTGTCCTACTCATTGAGAACATGCATTAGGATAACCTGCTCCAACTTTTTGTATTTTCTAGATTTCCCTAAAAGACTAGATCATGCTCATTATTGAAATGTGTATTGTTTTCCCCTTGCTTTGTTTTCCAGGGGAATGGAGAACTTGCCATAGCCCCAGAATAACAATTTGTATTTCTGAAAATCAGAAGCATTAGCAAACTCAAGACTCTTCAGGTTTAGAGACTATTTACAAAAGCCTTTGAGGGATTTTGGAAAAACATAATTTCTAAGCTTTTTTTGAGGAAGAATTTTTAATGTTTCCACAATGTCCTCAATCAGAGTAGGTTTTCAACACAAAATAACTGCTCTGGGGGTCCCTGGGTGGATGTCTTCATAAACATCATTTCCCATCTATTCAGGAGATTAAATACATGAAAAGGCTTTATGGGGAGTGTTCTTCTTTCTCTGCCAAATTAGCCATTCATTGAAGGTAAAGAAGTCGAAGGCAAGCAGGAACCTATATCCTCACAATCAAGCAGCCGTATGATTCTCATGCTGAAGGCACCTGGTTTCTGAGCTCCTAGAGTGTGTGGCTGAGATGGAGGGGACTGTTAAAGACCAGTACCTTAGGGGCCGGCGCTGTGGCTTAGCTGGTAAAGCTACCACCTGCAGTGCCGGCATCCCATATGGCTGCTGGTTTGAGTCCTGGCTGCTCCACTTCCAATCCAGTTCTCTGCTATAGCCTGGGAAAGCAGCGGGAAGCTCCTGGTTCCTGGCTTTGGATTGGCACAGCTCTGGCCGTTTTGGCCATCTGGGGAGTGAACCAGTGGATCCAAATCCAGTAGCTTCTTCTGGGTCTCCCGCATGGGTGCAGGGGCCTAAGGACTGGGGCCATTGTCTACTGCTTTCCCAGGCCATAGCAGAGAGCTGGATCAGAAGAGGACCAGGCTGGACTCAAACCAGAGCCCATATGGGAGGCCAGCACTGTAAGCAGTGGCTTTACCAGCTATGCCACAGCTCTGCCCCTATAAGTAAATCTTAAAAAAAAAAAAAAGACCATTGCTCCCATCGCTGCTGTTTGATCCACCATTTCCTGCTGGCTGCATACCTCACACGTTGAACAGATGTAACTGATATGGTGAATGGGGTACTGGCAGGGGACAACTCCTGTCTTAACCTGCGGCTACGGGTGACCACTCACGAGTGTCCGGTGCTTGCACTGTTCTGAGGTCCCACCCCTAACTATAGGTGAAGACCCACAGGAATAAAGGGAATCTTTGCAGCCAATCTTTGCCCTATATTTGTGATATTGAGTTAACAGGTCAGGTCCTCAGTACAAGTTTGCCTTAATTAATTTAAAATTAATTTAATTTAAAAATTTCTTTTTTTATTATATAGTTATTTTTTATTTAATAAATGTGAATTTACAAAGTGCAAATTTTGTATTGTTGTGGCTTCCCACCCCCAACCTCCCTCCCTCCCGCCGCCCTCCCCTCTCCCACTCCCTCTCTCATCCCGCCCTTCATCGAGTTTCATTTTCAATTACCTTCATATACTGAAGATCAACTTAGTATATACTAAGCAAGGATTTCAACAGGCTGCACTCATACAACCGTACAAGGTATAGGGTGTTGTTCGACTAGTAGCGCTGTTTTTAAGTTTCATAGTAAAACACATTAAGGACAGAGATCCTACGTGGGGAGCATGTACCCCGTGACTCCTGTTGTTGATTTAACAATTGGCACTCTTATTTATGACGTCAGCAATCACTTGAGACTCTTGCTATGAGCTGTCTAGGTTATGGAAGCCCCTTGAGTTCACCAACTCTGAACTTGTTTAGTCAAGGCCATATCACGGTGGAGGTTCCTTCCTCCCTTCAGAGAAAGGCGCCTCTCTCCTTGATGGCCTGTTCCTTCTGCTGGGGTCTTGTTCACCAGGATCTTTCATTTAGATTGTTTTTTGCCACCGTGTCATGGCTTTCCATGCCTGTGAGACTCTCATGGACCTTTTAGCCAGATCCTTATCTGCCAGATCCGAATGTCCCAAGGGTTGATTCTGAGGCAGGAGTGCTGTTTTGGGCGTTTGCCATTCTATGAGTCTGCTGTGTGTCCTGCTTCCCCCACAGGATCATTCTCTCCCTTTTAATTCTATCCTTCATTATTTGCTTACAATGGTCTTATTTGTGAGATCTCTTCGACACATACCCTATCATTTTGATCGGTTGTGTATTTATACTTAAAGAAAGTCCTTGGTATTTTGATTGGGATCTCATTGAATCTGTCAATTGTTTTTGGGTAGTATGGACATTTTGATTATATTAATTCTTTCAATCCATGACTGTGGAAGATTTTTTCTTTTTTTGTGTGTGTCTTCTTCTATTTCTTTCCTTAATGTCTTAAATTTATCCCAAGGTATGGGACTGATCTTTCAAGTCGTTTCTCAGCCATGGCATTGTTTGGGTATACAAATATTATTGATCTTTATGTTATCAATACAAATGTTATTGATATTTATGTTAATAAAATGTTATTGATTTTATATCCTGCAACTTTGCCAAACTCTCTTATGAGTTCCAACAGTCTCTTAGTGAAGTCTTTTGGTTCCCCTATGTATAGGATCATATCGTTTGCAAACAGGGATGATTTGACTTCCTCTTTTCCCATTTGTATCCTGATTTCTTTTTCTTACCTAATGGCTCTGGCTAAAAAACTATATTTAATAGCAATGATGAGAGTAGGTACCACTGTCTGGTTCTGGATTTTGGTGCAAATGTTTCCAGCTTTTTGCCTTTCATTATGATATGATGCTGACTGTGGGTTTGTCATATATTGCCTTTATATAAATAAGTAAATATTATTCATTCAAAAGAGTGATAGAGAAAGAGGGAGAAACACACACACACACACACACACACACACACACACAGAGAGAGAGAGAGAGAGAGAGAGAGAGAGATCTTCCATCTGCTGATTCACCCCCCAAATGGTCATAACATCTAGGGCTGAGCCAAGTTGAAGTCAGGAGCCCAGAACTCCATCCTGGTCTGTCACATGGACCATCTTCTGCTGCCTTCCCAGGCACATTAAAAGGGAGCTGAATTGGAAGTAGAGCGGTCCAGGCTCTAACTGCTGTTCCAGTCTGGGATGCTGGCCATTGCAAGCATCAGCTTAACTCACTACTGCCCCACAAGGCAGACCTCCCTTAACATTCTTTATGTTGCTCACATTAGCTGATTCCAGAGAATGGAATAGAAAGGTCTTCACAGGTGCTAAGATGTAAACACAATGGGTATACAAGAATGACTACTACTTTTTCACAATATAAAGGACTGTGCTTGAAAACAGAATTTGTGGCCGGTGCTAATCCTCCACCTTGCGGCGCCAGCACACTGGGTTCTAGTCCCGGTCGGGGCGCTGGATTCTGTCCCAGTTGCCCCTCTTCCAGGCCATCTCTCTGCTGTGGCCCAGGAGTGCAGTGGAGGATGGCCCAAGTGCTTGGGCCCTGCACCCCATGGGAGACCAGGAGAAGCACCTGGCTCCTGCCTTCAGATCAGCATGGTGCGCCGGCCGCGGCAGCCATTGGAGGGTGAACCAATGGCAAAGGAAAACCTTTCTCTCTGTCTTCTCTCTCACTGTCCATGCTGAGTGTTGGTAATTTCTTATTTGACAGCAGGCCATCAGCTTCTAGGGATTTGGAGGCAAGTCAACCTGCTTACCAGAGGATGGTTTTGAGTTGGAACAATTGCTAAGGTCTGCAAAGAGGAAATCCCAGGTGTCTCTCATTCTGTTTCCCCTTGGATTTTCTCTTAGGGATGCAGAGAGGTAGTTTGCTTGGGAACTCTGACAGGGCCCAAACTCCTTCCCAACAGAGCCAGTGCTGCAGCACAAGAGTTGGGGAGTGAACTTCCCTGTGGGGCTTTCCCCAGAATCACAGCTCCCAGACTAGAGTGCCCAAGTCCTACATGAATTCTGTCTATGAAATTTGCATAAAGATGCGTTAAGTAAACCTGCAAGAAAATGCATGTATTTGCTCCCATTGACACAGATTAGTTTTACTGATTGGTTGACATCCAACAGAGAGAAGTTATCTGAGGATAGCACCTATGTAGTAGCTAAGTGATTTAATTGGAGAGAAAGGAGTGCACACAGATGCCATATGGAAGCATAAGGGATGCATGAAGATGCCATATGGAAGGCAACAGAATGGGACAGGATATAGGGAAGGTGCCATGCACAGCAGGGTAAAACATGGGTTTAAATAGCCACCAAGCCTTCATTTATGCCCTCATGTTGCCACTTGTTAGCCATATATCCTTGGGCACATTTCTTGACCCCTTCGATTCTCTGTATCCTCATTCACAGAATGCACAAGATTAACTGTGTCCGTCCTGAGAAGGTGAGGAGGCATTCAGCAAATTAAGGATTCCTGTCCGCTGCATTTAAGGAACTGGCACCACAGCACCCCAGAGGGCCTCTCCCTCTTCACTCCTCTTATCCACAAGCTCATCAATCCCCATTTGTTCTTCTTCCTCATCTCCATGTGTGTCTCCCTGTTCATACTCCCACCAGCCTTCCCAGCCTACATTAATCACTGCATTCCTGGAGTAGCCTCTTTACTGGGCCCTATAGTGGTGGCTGACCTATTGCAACCATTTTGAATTCAGTAAACAGACAATCTTCGAAGGAGTAATTAGACTCTTCCCTGCATCACTACCCCTTTTCCACAGTTCGTCCTTGCCAAGGTCTTTTCATTGTCCCTGTCCCTCCACCTCTCCAACCTCACATCCACCTTAGTCATCATCTTCCAGGCACACTGGCCCCCTATGTTTCTCCAATTGCCCATATTCCATCTTCTCCAGGGCCTCTACACCTGCTGTCATCTCTGGTTAAAGTCCTCTCTGCTTTTCCTCTCTTAGTTTTCTCCTGCTTATCTGCCAAGTATAAGCTTCAATGCTACTTTCCTGTGCACTTTTCTCCCAACTACCAGCTAAGGAGACCTCCCAGAGGTACAGTTTATCTATTAGTATTCTCACCCCAGTATGCACATTTATTTATGTAATTTTCCAACACCTGCCTGGCCCCTGTTTGTTTGTCTCTTTTCCTTACTGTGTTACCCCTAAAACCATCTACTTCAGCTTCTGGGAATGGGAAATTATCAATAAATTTTGGTTGAATGGTTGAATAATGAAGTAATAAGGGAATAGAAAATACTTAATCCCATGAGCACACATGAGAAGGAGCATCCTATACTTGTGATGGATGATTATTTTGGTTGTTGGTTGTGGAGGCAGATAAAAAAATGGTGAGAAGGCTGGCTTTGTGGTAAAGCTGCTACCTGCAATGCTGGCATCCCATATGTATACCAATTCATGTCCTGGCTGCTCCACTCCCGATCCAGCTCCTTGCTAATGACCTGGGAAAAGCAGTGAAGATGGCCCAAATGTTTGGGCCCCTGCCACCCTCGTGGGAGACCTGGAGGAAGCTCCTGGCTTCAGCCTGGCCCCGCCTGGTCATTGCAGTCATCTGGGGAGTGAACCAGCAGATGGATTGTATCTCTCTCCCTTTCTCTCAATCTTTTTTTTTATATATATATAAAGCTTTTATTTAAAGAATATAAATTTCCAAAGTACAGCTTATGGATTACAATGGCTCCCCCCCACACAACTTCTCTCCCTCCCCTCCCCTCCCCTTTCCCGCTCCCTCTCCCCTTCTGTTCACATCAAGATTCAGTTTCAAATCTCTCAATCTTTTTAAGAACAAAAGACAGTGAAGAGATGGAAGAAGAGGATTCAGAAACAACATTGTCATGTGCTCAGTGCCTCAAAACTTCAGAGCAGACTCGTTTGGCCCCACATTCTGCAATGGAAGCTGCCAGTGCCTTGTTCTCATTTTTTTTTTTTTTCTGTAGTTACCTCCACCCATTTAAGGCGAATACTTCTCATAGCTCAGACTCTCTGTCTGGGAGGTTTTTGTTTCTGGCTCTAGGAGTC
This sequence comes from Sylvilagus floridanus, assembly GCA_949820135.1. Classification (NCBI taxonomy): domain Eukaryota; kingdom Metazoa; phylum Chordata; class Mammalia; order Lagomorpha; family Leporidae; genus Sylvilagus; species Sylvilagus floridanus. Next base: position 89,135,868 of record OX463231.1, read on the forward strand.
CTTTTACAAACACTCAGGACAAGCCAGAAATGCTAGAATCCTGGAAATCATTGTTACCTCATCTTGGTGAGCGGTGCAGAGGGAACTCCCCCAGCTCTCTCTCCCCCTTGCTGGTTTGGTAACTTCCAGGGTGGTAGCACACTGTTCCTGAGTTCCCCAGTGGGAGCAGCTTTGCTTGCTCACCATAGCACCCTGTTGGATACTGCATCTGTCTTGGCTTCCTCTCCTTCCCTTGTATCATTTCCTCATCTCCCCACGGGCTTTTCCTGGGATCCCCTCACAAGCAAGCCACCTGCACACTTGAGTTTTTCTGGGCTCATGCTATGCTTCTGAAGATCTTACATGGGACCACAAGTTGACTGTTCGAATCCATCTTGATTTGGTCAAGAATTGTTCAGATATCTCAGCTTAATATAAACACATGGGATCATGGGGGACGCAGCTGAAGTCCTGGAATGGGCACTGTAATCCTTGTTTGTGCTGAGACCCAGATCCGAGGTAAGCCACTTTCCCATGAGAAGCCGCAGACGATGCCTCCAAGTCCCTGAGGTCTATGAATTGTCCCCCAGACAGCATCCTGGCTGTACACACTGAACATCTATTTCTATCATCTATCAAAGTTTCATCTTCTGTTTTTGGACCTTGTCCAATATTATTGCTTGACATTATATGATTGCCGCTCTGCTCTCACTCTCTTCTGTATCTATGACTTGACATCCCAATTAAAGCAGAATCTTTCTCCTAAAGCAGATCACTCTGTCCCACACTCATACTACTGGGGTCTTAGTTGCACAAAATAGAAATGGACTTTGACTAATTTAAGCAGAGAATAGATTTTAGCAGGGGGATAGCAGACACTCCCCAGAATCAAAGGGGAGCCTAGAGAACCATTCTTGGGTGTTAGAGAAGCTGAAAGGAGTCTGGGGGATGGGGTGTCCAGGAGCCAGCTGGTCAGGGTGCCACCATTCACCATGGACCTAGTACTGTCCCCACTTACTGCAGCCACAGATTAGTTCTCAACAAGATTCAAAGTGCTGGGAGCACCCCATTGGCTGCCTCTTTCAGGTGCCCCACATCCTGGCATTCTGCAAACAAGTCCCACTAGCTCTGCATTTGCTTGGCTATTTCTAGTACTTTCTACAGTAAGGACACCAAATGCCCCTAGCACCTTAACCTTGTCATGTCTGGGTGCCTGGCAGACACTCGACTGCTGGTCCCCATGTTTGCATCTTGGAGGGCATCTTCTCCCTGACAGGTCTCTGTACCCATCACGCAGGCTCCGAATGCCACTGGAACAGTCCTGCACCAACAGCTGTTGGGGACAGTTCTATAGGTAGCCCAGCTCCCTTGTCCTTCAGCTGAGATAGTTGTAGATGTGTGCCTTACACAGGTTCATAGCTTTCCACAAGGGGTCAGACTCCCGTTGACAACAAAGAGGAGTAGCTTTTGAGCTACTGTTTCAACTCCTGACCTTCCCTCTTTCATTCCCCATTCCCCTAACTTCCTCCACTTCCCAAAGAAGACACATACAACCAAACCCTCATCCCAAGGTCTCTTTCTCAGGTAACCCAGATTAAGACACCCACTCCAACAGTGTCTTCCTCACTTTCTCCTCATCTTTTATGGCCAAGGACAAAAAAATCTACCCCTAATGCACCTGGATCAAGCCAATGAGTTCATTTTTTTGCCACCATAATGCTTGATATTTTAATTTGTGGATATCCCTGGGAGGGGCATCAGTACTTCAGAATAACAAAGTCTTTGCCACATCCTATTGCTCTTCTGATGACTGAGTAAGCGAAGATCTTCCCCTGATGTCTCCTGTGATTTCCTTCAGAGCTCAAGTCCCTTCTCACCTATGAAGTGTGCGCTGTCCATAGTCCTGGAATTCTGTGCTATTGGACTATTCAGCATACACATGCGTACATGTGCATCTTGGCCTGCAAAGAGTCCTCAGCTGTGGTCTTTGCTAGGCTTAGCTCAAACAGAATCTCTTCATGATACCTTCCTTGAACACTGAGTCTGAACAAATTCCCACTTCCCCATGCAATGTACAAGACATGCACAAGGTTCTGTTAGGATCCAGCCTCCTGTGCATTAGCAGGAAGAAGGCACTCCCCCCACCCCCACCCTCCATGCCTTGCATCTTCAACTTCTTTTTTGCTTGAGATGAAGTTTGCATAACTTAAAACGAACCATTTTTAAAGCGAACAACACATTGGTATTTAACACAGTCACAGTGTTGTTCAACCATCACCTCTTTGTAAATTCCAGATATTCTCATCACGCCCACAGAAAACTCTGTACCCATTAGTAGACAGTTACTCTCTGCTTGCCGCCTCAAGCCCTGGCAGCCATCCACCTGCTTTTCATCTCCGTGTTTTCAGCACTAGAGATGTAGTCAGCATTCAATACACTCTTTTTGGGTGAGTAAATGGCAATCTGATGTGAGAAGGGGCCAGGGCTGAGACTGCAGCATCTTCACATCAAAGTCACACTGTGATTAAAGGGATCACTCTGAATGCCGGCTTTGGCTGGAACTCCAGTTTCATTGTCTGTGTAGCTCAGCAAGATAACTAGGCTTTTAATTTGAGAGAGAAGAAAGGGCGCCTGTCCTTTGGTTCTCTCCCCCAAATGCTCTGCAATGGTTGGTGCAGAGCCAGCCTGAAGCCAGGAGCTGGAAACTCAATCCAGATCTCCAATGTGAGTGGCAGGAACCCAAATACTTGAGCCATCACTGCTGCCACCTAGTGTGTGCATTAGGAAGCAGCAGTCAGGAACTGCTGTTACTCCGATGTGGGTTGAGAGTGTAACTATATCTTAATTGCTAGGCTGGACACCCAACCCCGGGTTGACTAACTTTTTGTATCTTTGTGAGTTTCCTCACCTACAAGATGAAAACAATAATAATACCCACCTTGAGTAGTGGTTACAATTAAATGGACTCATGTGTGAAAACCCCAAAACAGTGCTTGGCAAGCAAAAAACCAGTGTGTTTTTTAAATACAATTGTCACCATATGCTGAGGACATATGAGTTCATCCGCCAAGAAACAATAAGAAAAAAAATACAGGCCTAGAAGTCTGCCATGCTGAGATGGGATGGACCTCAATGGGAAAGGACATTTGTGTCAGTTTAGCTCTTGTGTAATGGCTGTACTGTTCCATTTCTGACACCCTGGCTGCCCCACTTCTCTCAGCCTCCCCTACTCCAACACCTAGACTCTATCCTACTTGCAGCTTTGACCTTGAATGCAACTAAAATGTAAGTTCTAGAAGGATAGAGGTCAGATCTGCTTCTTGCATCTCGGTATTCCCTACACCTCGCACAAAAGTGAATCCAGTGATTGGCTGATGAATAGATGTGTAAGTCCATGTATAGAAAATCCTATCGTGCGAACATAAAGTTTCAGAATGCATTACTCCTTCTGCCCTTTGGTTGCTCCTTTTGCTTCCAAAGGAAACTCATTAGAGCATAAAAACTCATATAAGATGTACCCCTCCCTCAGCTTCCTGTCTGCACCTGCTCTTGGCTTCTTTCCCCACCTCTGCCATGGTGAGGGAGAAGGCAGAGGTGGAGCAACAAGACCACTGACCCCGGTGCTCTTTGCTGCCGAGCTGTTCCCTGGGCTGCTTTATGTTCCAGCCAAGGCTCAGCCCTGACGTAAAACTCTCCAGTTCTAGATAAATAATGGTTGTAATTAATAATAAATGAACAGGCCGGGGAGTTGCAGAGCAGAATTTAGTGGCTGGAGATTTATATAGCTGCATGCGGTGCCAGTGTAAGACATGGATATGGAAAAAACCTGCAGAGCTATCGTTTCAGAACCAGGACACTGCTAATAAGCACCGCACACCCGGCAGCTCACAGCCCTGCAGAAAATCACAGTTGTCACCACACATTTTCCCGGGTGTAAAGGAGAGGTGGGTATTTTTATCTTTCTGGTCTCCCTTCCTCTAAATCAGGGCTAGGCCCCCAAAGTCCAGCCAATTTCTGTGTGAAAAGCAGAAACCTGAACATCAAGGGAAGGCTGAAGAAAGTACTTGGACACAGAGAAAGTAAAGGAAGCGAGAACATCATGTGCATTTTGGAGAACTGATAGAACCAATGGGTGTTGAAAAAATGAGAAAGACCCACTTCTTTTGGAAAGCAAACAAAACTGCTCTATGGGATGCGCGGTTGGGGTCAAAATCCTGAACGCCTTTTAGCTCAGAGCCTTTCACGTGGCCAACCGGGGACTGGACATTTTCATGTCATTCGGTCCTTCCAGACAATACATTTTTTTTTTCCCAGTCCCATTCTTCTGCCTTTTCCCACATCTCAAGCTCCTGAGACGTAGTTAGCAGCTGCAAACATTTTCAAGGACACTTGGCTCATCAGCTGCCCACTGTTAGAAGGTGGCAGGAGATGGAATAACATGAGGGGGTTGACAAGCTTCCCAGACCACTCCTGCAGAGGTTGAACGTTGTGTCTGACACACAGCAAACACTTCATGAAAGGAAGCCTTTATCATGGTGTGCCTAGCTCAGAGCGGTCTCTGGGCCATGGATGCTACGTTGGGCTCCACCTGACACAAACCTCAGCTTTAGGAACCTGCTAACACATGCCACGTAAGCAGAAGCTCACAGCTTTTTAGGACACTGCGGCTGCACTGTATGTTTCCCTGGATGTAAAAGAGAATATACATGTCTTAAGTATCATGGTCCTTAATTTACAGGAGCTAAACTGAAGCTTCCAGAGGTTAATGAACTTGGCTAAGAAAACAGCTTACAGATGGCAGAACCATACTTTGAACACAGATGCGTCTTTTCCAAAGTTCCTGCTCACTTACTCTGTCTTTCTCCCTCCTTTAACATCAATCTCAACTCACCTGGAGCTCTAGGATGACATCTTATTCATATAAGAAGAGGGGACAAGGAACATTCAAGGGCTTTACAGGGTCAAAGCCCATCAGACAAAAGGCAATCCATTCAAGGTAAGTGACAGCTGACGGAGGCGCTCTAGACGTCCGAATATCTTTTCTTTTCTTTTTTTGACAGGCAGAGTTAGACAGTGAGAGAGAGAGACAGAGAAAAAGGTCTTCCTTCAATTGGTTCACCCCCAAAATGGCTGCTGTGGCCGGTGCGCTGTGCCGATCCGAAGCCAGGAGCCAGGTGCCTCCTCCTGGTCTCCCATTCGGGTGCAGGGCCCAAGTACTTGAGCCATCCTCCACTGCCTTCCCAGGCCACACCAGAGAGCTGGGCTGGAAGAGGAGCAACTGGGACAGAATCCGGCACCCCAACTGGAACTAGAACCCGGGGTGCCGATGCCGCAGGTAGAGGATTAGCCAAGTGAGCCGTGGCGTGAATATCTTGTATGACACAGGATGAGGGATCATGATGCCTGTGCAGTCTAGATGAAGTGCATCGCTCAAATGGCTGGGGGTACTGGATGCAGGCTTTGGAGATTATTCTGTTATCCATCCTGAGTAGGGAGAAATTCTAAGCTTTTGTTCATCCTATACTTGTAGTTTTGGTTAGAATTGTATCTATGAACTATAAATAAATAAATAAATGTAAAATAAATATAAATATAAATACATACATGTAAATAAAAAAAGAGAGACATCGTCATAGTCAAGTTCCCTATAAGCAGAGCCCAAGAAAAGGATTTGTGCACATGTGATTTTTTTGAGGAAATTCTCTCAGGAGAAAACTGGGAAGTAATAGAAACAGAATAGAGATGGAGGAAGAAGATATATTAAAGATGTGATGATATCAAAGAAAATTTATCCTTGGCCTAATTCACAAGGGGACGTAGAGAACGTTATACTGCAAAAACTGTGTTCACCCTCAGGCAAAAGGGACGGTTTTTATACTCCATATAATCAATCATGTCTTTGGGCTTTGCGTCCCAAGTGAAATAGTCCCATCATCTGAACTCTGTTGCATTTGCTAATGGCTCCAGAGAAGGAAACAACCATGGACCATTAGCAGCCAACACTCACTTACAGCAGCCTGGAAATGGTTGTATGATGCACCAAAAACAGCTGCATTCTCTCTGCAGAAATGGAAATGTCATGACAAGTGAGAACCAGCTCTCATGGAGGGTCTTAGCCAGCAAAGCCATGGAGATTCGGAAGAGACCAACAAAGTGGGTGTGATTCAGTCTCACTTGGGAGATGACACTGAGCGTGAGAATACAGTGGGTGTTAGATTAGACCTTCTGAGTCCTTGGAGCTGGTTGATCAGTTCTGGATCTGTCACCTCTGGGTCTTTTCAAGGCAGTCCCATGAGCTGCTGTTTTTGACTTCTGTTCAAAAGAACTAATGTGTGATAGAGCTCCTCCAAAAGCAGGTCTGAATAATTTTTCTCAGCATATAATACTTTTCTGCAAAGAGGTTCATTACGTGAAGTTAGTAAGATTTATATCGGGCAACCGCTGGTGAAACGGTTGAAGAATTTTTGTTGACCTGAAGTGTCGATTGACAGCTTATGCTATCTCTGACAGGGGAGTTTCACTTGTAAGGATAAATGGTGACCTCTCTCCCTGGCTGTTAAATCGCAAGTCTAATAGATACCTGCTGTTTGCCACCATTATAGTATCTTGATCTCAAAATGTTTTCCAGGATGTGCCTCAAAGGAGACACAGGATACATGTGTTCTAAGCAACAAAGCCTCATCTGACCAGTTTTGGACAACCATCATTGTTTGTCCTAATGGGGACCACTGAGAAAATGAGCACATAAAAAATTATGGATTTTTTATATTTTTTCTCATTCTTATTTGAATTATGTCTGAAGAATGTGATCTTGGATTAAAGGAAATTAATAATTTGACACAAGAGAAACATTTCTCTCTTACCATCCTTGTGCATATACGTGCATATGTTCATACACATGCACACATATGGCCTGCAATATAAGATCCACCTTCATAGTGATAAATATATTCCAGCTGATAAATGAAACAATCAAGTGAGATTGCAAAGAGAAATGAAAGGAGAGACACAGAAAGAGATAGGAAGGAAGAGAGAGAGAGAGTAAATATAGAGTATGAAAAAGTTCAATTAACAGAAATAGAACCCAGGAACAAAGGGAAATATCTTTAAGAGGCTCACCTGTTCCGATCTTTTTAAGATCTAGACATTTTACAGAAACTATACAATTCAAGCAGGCAGATATATGTTTATAGAGGATTTCGGACATATCTTATAGAATAGCAAACACAGGCAAAAATTCTTCCCCTCACTGTGTCGTACTTTCCTCTTAAGCTGACTTTGACCTTGGCCATGTGACTTTGGTCCCTGGGACAATAATAAAGATGATAAATGCTGATATAAGCAATGGGGCCTCTCCTCTTTCCTTTTTCTTGTGAATCTGCTACTGATAAGTAAATGAACTTGGGCTACTTTGGTGTTCTTTCATCCCCATCAACAACCAGCCCATCTCAGAAGCAGAGCTGTCTCAATGACAAGAAACTGACTGGGGCTGGCGCTGTGGCATAGCAGGTAAAGCTGCTGCTTGCAGTGCTGGCATCCCATATGGGTGCCGGTTGGAGTCCCGGCTGCTCCACTTCTGATCCAGCTCTGCTGTGGCCTGGGATTGCAGTAGAAGATGGCCCAAGTCCTTGGAGCCCTGAACCTACATGGGAGACCCAGAAGAAGCTCCTGGCTCCTGGCTTTGGATCAGTGCAACTCCAGCCATTGTGGCCATTTGGGGAGTGAACCAGAGGATGGAAGACCTCTCTCTCTCTGTGTGTCTCTCTTCCTCTCCCTCTCCCTCTCCCTCTCCCTCTCCCTCTCCCTCTCCCTCTCCCTCTCCCTCTCTCCTTCTCTCCCTGTGTAACTCTGACTTTCAAATAAATAAATCAATCTTTAAAACAAAAATGGAACTGACCACGACCATAAGGGTGGACCCAGTCCAGGCCAGCAGAACAGCACAGCTTAGCATAGCTCACATTCATAGAACCATGACCCCCTAATTGGCTGTTAATTGAAAGCTCCTAGGCTTTGAGATGTTTGTTTTATAGCCGAAACCTAACAGAATCATCTGATATTGTGAAACGAGGTACTGGAAGTATAAAATAGGATCCCTGCCAGTAAGGGTTTATGACCCACAAGTAAAGAATGTAGGAAGAAATATCTAGTCGACAAGTCAGCGTGATGCCTGTCACCATTATCTTAATAACTTGTAGAGAAGGCGCTAATTAGGGGGTACAAGCAGGACAGAGAAAGAAGTAGGTTTCAGCTAATATTGCTTCTAGAGAGAAAGAAAGGTAGGGCAGCTTGAATTAGTACTGCCCAGGGAGGGCAGGCACAGGAGGAGACTTGGGAAAGGATCAAGTGCAGGAAATATGGTAGGGAAACCAGGCGGAAGAAGAAGCATTTCAGATCTGGCCAAGGAAGTTTACATTAACATGGAAAGAAATAGGCACCTCTTCGTAAAACTCAGAAATAATTTGATCCCCAGTAAATTCAACAACGTACTTGCCTTAAGTTGTACCAAGATGATGAAAAGTGGTGAAATAAGGGTCATCGATATTTGGGGTTCTTTCTGCTCTGTCCCTCCCTCATCACAGTAATATGATCAAATGACTCCAAACCCCATGTTCCAATTGGTGACTTGAGGTGTCATGTTGTTACTTTGGGCCTTTGATTGGTCCAAGCTGTGATACAGAATCCTTCCTCCAGGGGAAGAAGTAAGAGGAAATTTAAATCTCTCTGTGAAGTGATAGAATATAAAACTTGGGAACCGCCATCGGCCATGGTTTTCTCCCCATAGGAGAGAAAATAAAACTGACACACAGAGAGAAACAGACTGACACACACAGACTAAAGCAACATCTAGAGCTGCTGAGCCGTGGGTGCTTCCTGGTCCAAGTCCTTCCCAGGTCTGGTTGGGCTACCCCTCCAGCCTGCGAGTCCATCTGGGTTTGTGTCCAAGGCAGCACGATGGGCTACCCCTCCAGCCTGTGAGTCCATCTGGGTTTGTGTCCAAGGCAGCACGATGGGCTACCCCTCCAGCCTGCGAGTCCATCTGGGTTTGTGTCCAAGGCAGCACGATGTGAGAATTGCGAAGCGTCATTAGCACACAGAGAAATATCGTCATCACTCCCCCATCCTTGGAGAATTTGTTCCAGCACCCCCATGGATACCAAAATGTTTAGATGCTCAAATACCTTGGATTAAATGGAACAGTGTTTGTACATAACCTACGCACATTCTCCTCTATACTTGAAATCATCTCTAGATTACTTAGAATATCTAATATGATGTAAATGTTATGCAAATGGTTGTTGTACTGTACTGTTCAGGGAATAACAACAAGGGGAAAAAAGCCTGCACTTGTTCAGCACAGGGGGAACTTTTTCTGAATATTTTCTACTTGTAGTTGGTTGAATGCACACACGCAGTTCAGACCTGCCACCCCAAGGAATCACAGACTTGCTCTATTAAATGTCAGTTTAATTCATTCATAATATTGATCACTCCTTTTCTTCCTGGCATTATAACTGTCTAAAATTCTCTCCTCTCTCTCTCTCTCCTGCCACACTCTCCCCCTCTCTCTCTGTCTCTTCATTTCAAATCCAAAATAAAATCTTTAGACACTGAAAACAAACCATCTTGGTTCTAATTCCAGCCCTGCTGCTTCCCAACTATGCAATTTTGGGCAGATTACTTTACCTCTTTGTCCTTCGGTAGTAGCATCCTCCATTGTGTGTGTGTGTGTGTGTGTGTGTGTGTGTGTGTGTATCTCCCTCTTGCAGAGGGAGACCAAGAACAAATTGCCTGTGGGGTGCCCAGGATAATGCATGGCACATAGTAGGTACTATGTAGCTGCTTACTGTTAGAGCTGCTTGTATTGTTCACTGGAGTGTGTGTAGCATGAGGATTACTCTAGGTCATCCCTTTCCCCTGTGCACCTGCAAAGTGCCTAGGACATAGTAGGTACACAGTAAATGACATGCATCACCAATTCAACCAGTGAGGAATCACATCCCACTGCCCAATCTTTTGGATACACATGGAAGTTTTTCTAGGCCATCCTTTTCTGAGAAATTTGTTATTCATTAGTGATAAAGCAATAAATGTATTATTCAGTAAGCATGCATAAAAGTTGTTGGACAATTACAAAGAAAACAGAGCCATTCTAGAGGATAAAAGTCTACAGATAGACCCAATGTCATACAAGTACTTTGGAGAAAGCATTGTCTGCCCTGAATATCGATTTAGCCCTAGGTTTTCATTTCTTGGAAGGAGATGGGCATTAGAGATGCTCTCTGACCACAAGGGTAATGTTCTCTAAATGTAATATTGAAGAGTGTGAAACCTCACTGAAAGTAAGACTTATTGGGGAGACCCAATGAAAGTTCTTTCATTTATATATTTATTTGCCAACTTGCTATAGTAAGAGATGAGACAATATATTAATGATTGCACATTTTTATTAGCCTGACTCCTATAGATTTGACATAGTTTGACATTGAATCCCTTTATGTATCAGCTTAACTATCATCAATTTGTCCTCTTCCTCGCACCCCACCCACCTTCATCTGGTTCAGCCCATAGTGGGGAACCCAGGCTGGGAGTGGGGGAAGACTAACTACCATCTGTAGAGCACCAGGAATTCCACCTTGTTTTTTCATGTATTTTCCTAATTAAGCCTCATGGAAACTCTCTGCAATAAGTAGCATTATAATCCTGTTTTTTTAAAAAAGATTTATTTTATTTCTTTGAAAAACAGAGTTACAAAGAGAGGCAGAGAGAGAGAGAAAGAGAGAGAGGTCTTCCATCTGCTGGTTTGCTCTCCAGATGGCAGCAACTGCCAGAACTGAGCTGATCTGTAGCCAGGAGTCAGGAGTGTCTTCAGTGTCTCCCATGCTGGTTCAGGGGCCCAAAGGCTTGGGCCATCTTCTACAGCTTTTCCAGGCCATAGCAAAGAGCTAGATTGAAAGTGGAGCAGCGGGGACTCGAATCGGCACCCATATGGGATTCCAGTGCTGCAGGCCGGGGCTTTAACCTGCTGTGCCACAGTGCCAGCCCCATATAATCCTGTTTTAAAACAAGAACATTAAGCACCAAAAAGCCAAAGTGACTTGTTCACTGTCACACAGCTGCGACATGGCAGAGAGATTCAGACACAGTTCTTCATATACAACTTGTGCTGTCGATCGCAGCCTTCCTGCCCAAGATGGCTCTGGATGGAGAACTGAAGAGCCAATGTTCACGGTCATCCCACAGGGCTCTCCATAACCCCGAACCTGAACTCTGACCTTGGATCTGAAGATTCCTCTTTTAGCCCATTGCTAGCTACCCTCAGCTAGTCCCCAAAGAAAAGCTTCCTGGAACAGCATCGACACCTGCTGCCCTGGCCTTGGACTTGACATCCGCCCATCACCCTTCATTGGCTTCCAAGTGGGTAGAATTCTTAAGGAGCTGTTTGCTCTCCTACCCCTTCACATTGACAGTTCACCAGCACTAATATTTCAGAAATGCCACCATTTTTTAAAGTTCATGGCTCTTCATTAATTAATTCAGAGATGTCCTCTCTCTAAAAATTTTCTTTCTGGCTTGGAAATCCTTATATTCTCTTTATAATAATCTCACAGGTACTTTAACTTTTCTGTAACATATTCATCGGGAAGATTACTCACAAATTTGCACAACTGAAAAAACAGTCATGGGCTTTTAAACCCAATGTGAGCTTATGGCATCTTCTCTCTGCAGTTACTGTGTGATTGTTGCCTTTGGAAAAACGTACCATGATTCCTTCGAAAGGAAATTCACAATTTCCAACCAGATCAGAACCCAGAGTCTCAGGCTGTTGCAGAATGGGCTCAGGGAGCAATACTCAGCTCCCTGTGACTTGGTGCTTAGTAGAAAAAGGTATCTCACAAATAACTCAGATGTCTGTAACATGAGATCAGAAGTACTCAAGTTCAAAGCATAGAGCAATGAATAAAGCAAGTCATACAGCTACGGCACGTGGTGGGCATTCAATATCACCTTCCATTCAACAGTTCAGGAGTTCCTTTCATGGGGTTCAAGATACTGCTGCTTCGTTTTTCATTCTGTGGAATAGAGAAAACACATAGCGAAGTTAGAAGCCTCAATGTATGTATAGAGGGATCACGATGGCTTAGAAACACCCCAAACCTCTTTACAGACCTAATTAAAATTTCCAGGAGCTCCTCCAAACAGCTCTTTCAAGATCCCCAAATGAGAGGTTTCCAAACCCTCAGTGAACATTTGCATCCAAATGCTTCTGAGACTTCCATGTTTCCATTCTCAGTCCTGAATCTGTGTGAACATTCCCACCTCTCACAATGGCTCTTACAGCTGCGACATCACTGCATTTAACTGGTCAAGCACAGGCAAGGCTCTGCCGTGCCTCTGCCCCGAGAGGCTGGGAGGCGGGGTTTAATCAGGGGCAGGCTTGTGCGACATTCTCCAGTCCCTTGACAGCAGAGATTGAATATCGCTCCACTTCCGCACACACTGACCAAACCATAACTCACTGCCACAAAAGCAAACAACTTGTTCTTTTTCATTAGATTTTATTAGACGATTCCTTTGAGTTGTTTTAACACTGAGTAGAGCAAATGCGTGTTTCCATTTTGAGCCACTGAAGTTTATTCCCGTAAGGGCTCCGTGGCCCCTTGAGGTCACAAAGGGAGAGGAAAAGGAAGCAAGTTTAAATGCCCAGGCGCCTGGCCCTCATAAAGGGAGAAGGAGTGGACTTTGTAGCTTTTTTCTTTAAATATTTATTTATTTGTTTGAAAGGCAGAGTTACAGAGAGGCAGAGGGAGAGAGAGAAAGAGAGAGGTTTTCCATCCACTGGCTCATGCCCCAGATGGCTGCAATGGCCATAGCTGCATCAATCCGAAGCCAGGAGCCAGGAGCTTCTTCTGGGTCTCCCAAGTAGGTGCAGGGGTCCAAGGACTTGAGTCATCTTTCACTGCTTTCCCAGGCCACAGCAGAGAGCTGGATCAGAAGTGGGGCAGCCAGGACTCAAACCAGTGCCCATATAGGATGCCGGCACTGCAGGCAGTGGCTTTACCTGCTAAGCCACAGCGTCGGCCCTGTAGCTATCTTTAGAGTAGATTTGATGATGCAGTCACATCTCTCATCTTGCTCTTCTTTCTTGGCACCTCTCTCTTCTCCTCTCTGCCTCTTGTATTTTGCAGCCATTTGGATAAACATCCATCCCTAAAATCATCTTACCATGTTGCATCCAGGGAGATTCTTCTGTTGACTTGGCATCCGTGCTAGCACCCGCAAGAGGTGGCCAGTGACACCTACAAGGTTGTTTTTGTATAATTGCCTGGCAGAAGGACAAAGCCTCTGCGTGCATGTTGAAGTGGCTTGGAAACTGATCTGAGAAACAAATATCCCAGCAAGTGATTAATAATTTAAACCCTGACCCACGCTCCAAACAAATGTGCTGTGAGAGGCAGTGAAGAGCCTTTGGTACTGCTGTGTGGGGAGAGAAGCAGGATTCGAGTATCCAATGACGGGGTGGGGTGGGGTGGGGTGTGTGGCTCACAGCCAGACGTGTGCACTGTGTGCATTCTGCCTGTCATTCGGGTAGGCTTTCCTTCACAACAAATCTGTGGTGTCGAACTGAAGGACGCTAAAGACAAGACGCTGGATTTAAGCCAACTCATTAAACGCTAAAGTCAAAGTAAAGAGACTCCTCTGACCATACATTGCTCAGAGATCCAAACCCAGTGATTTTGGTATTTAGTGTCTGCAACTTTCAATTGCCTTCAATCAGTGATTTCTCCTCTTCGTCACAATCCTTTCAGCTGTTCAAGGAAGCCTCTGGGCCTCTGCACAGGAGAACATTGAAGAATCATAAAATACACAGAATTCCAGAAGAAAATAATTATGTTCAAGTACCTTTATCAAAGTAGTATGTGAACAGAGTGTGCTGCGGGTAATCGTTTAGTGGTTTCATTTGGTCGGATTCCCAAATGTAATGCTTATTTGCTTATGTATTTCAGAGGCAGAGGGATGGACAGGCAGACAGATTTTTCCATCTGCCTGCTGGCTTACTCCCCTAATGCCTGCGATGGCTGGGACTGGTAAAGGCTGAATCTGGATCTAGGTCTCCTATGTGAGTGGCAGAAACTCAACTGCTTGAGCCATCATCTGCCACCTCCCAGGGTGCACATTAGCAGGAAGTTAAAATCAGGCACAGAGCTGGGATTTGAACCTAGGCACTTTAGTATGGGATGCAGCCATCCTAACAGTGTCTTAAATTGCTCCGCTGAATGCCCACCCCTCAAATGTAATTCTTTATTTTGTAATAACCTGTGACTTACAGAGTGTTGCCAAAATAGTATGGGGCTTTTTAGTACAGTCTCGTGCAAGTCCCCTAATGTTAATATCTTAGCTAGCAATGCCACGTCTGTCAAGACTGGGAGGCTGTCATTGCTGCACTATTCTGAACTAAACCATGCACTTCGAGCTTCGCCATTTTTCCCATCAATGTCCCGGCTGTCCCAGGGCCTACAGAGCATGCACCAATTATGTTTGTTTAGCCTGTTTTGACCTCAACACATTTGAAGAATACTGGTTACAGTGTGTTCCTCAATTTGTGTTTTGTTATTTTTTTATGATTAAATTGTCCTTGTAGATTTCTGGCAGGAATGTGTTTTCTTGTGACTGCATTTAATAGCTAGCTACTTAATAAATACAGTAAATAACTACCCATTTAATGCATTAAATATTTAACTGCCCTAAAACATAACTACCCTAATTTTGAAATAGTGATGGGTATAAACGATATTTTGTGAACTGCAACAACTAAAATGCAGTATGAAAATATTTGTAACTTCCACTGGGGACAAGGCACAGATACTGCTAACAGTGCTATGGGTTTTTTGCTTTGCATTAAATTTGAAGGAAATGCTAAATGGAAACTGGAGCAGCAAAGCTTTTTAAGACTTTATTTTCCTAAGTTCATAGAAAAGCCCTCTCTCTTGGTTTCCATCTGTGGATCCTTTAGGGATCTGGCGGGCCCTAGTTAAGAACCTCACTCTCTCACTACTGATAATAAGAGACAATAGAGATGAGTAGATCATGTTAGAAGTTATTGCCACTGTTGATTTTCTTATTTTTTTCAAAGTCTCTATGGAAAAATGAAGCAAAGTGGCTAGATGATGAGCTTCCATGGAGTGCCTCCAAATTATTCACGAGGAAACTCACAACAGAGCAAGCGACTCCCAGGCTGCCTCTGTGTCTCCCGCATACCAACCCTTCAGCTTCTGGTTTGAACTTTGTCGGACAGCTCTCCGTAAAAGTTAGAGGAGAGTCTTGCATGGCAACGAAACCTGTGACATACCTGACACGTGATGACTCCCTTGGGACATCTTCTTTGGTGTGTTGGTATAAACAGCCAGCCCTCCATATCTGTGAACTCCAACCAAACGTTAACTGAAAATATTTGGGAACCAAAACCCCATGTGTCTACTGAGCATATGCAGACTTCTTTCTTTGTTATTATTCCCTAAACAATATCAATTGTTTATATAGAATTTACATTGCGTTCGGTATTGTCTAGAGATGACTTAAAGGATAGGGGAATGTGCTTAAATTATATGCAAATGATATAACATTTTCTATAAGCTACTTGAGCATCCATGGATTTTTATGTCCTCAGGAATTTCTGGAATCAATCCCTCTGTATATAAAATTTTCTTTATGCTATTAATCACATTTACAAATGTAGCTTCTACATATCTCCATTTGGACAAGACATTATTGAAACAACAGTTTCCCAGCCCTGGTTTTGATGCAGGGAATGGCCAGTGTCGGAAAGATCCAGGTGCCAAAGTTTGCGGCGACTAAACTTTAGAGGACTGATGTGGGGAGCATCAAGGCCTCCGCTCTGAGTCTGCTGGAGTGAAATCCGCATCAGGTACTGAAATGCCCCTGAATAGCCTGCATCCTTTCTGTGGGAGCCTCACATGTGTTATCTCATTCACCCTCCTTCCTCACTAGCCAGATGAGGCAGGCATCTCATTTTATAGATAAGAGGCTGTAGCACAGGGAACATACTAACTTTCCTAGCTTCCTAGGAAATGATTTAGCTCAAATCTAATTTTAAGCCTGACTCCATAGCTCTCATTTATAACTCCTACACTCTTCTGTGATGAGCACAATTTTAAGACCCTATACTGGGGTTTTACTTGTTGCAAATCTATCTGGTAGAACGGCCTCCCTAGATGATGTACAAAAGCCTTACCTTGATGGGATATGGCCAAGGACCTAGTAAAAGGGCAATATCCTGGAGTGATGGCAGAAAAATAAACAAGACCATCATGGATGGTTGTTCTAGCATTTAGATGTTCTAGATGTCAGTCTTGGGCGGGCAGGTCAGACAGACATGTGGAATCTAAACAAAGGTGGTGTCTGGAAATTATGAAAGCAGCCGACATCATGAGGAGGGTAACAGAAAACACTAAATTTTAGCACAAATCTCCATTCCTTATCATCCTATCATCCCCTCACCCTCTCTAGACAGTGTGTGTCCAGAGACCTAAGAAACCTTGGGTAGTGGAAGTCGCCAATCGTTCATGGTGCTGATGGGCTAAGAAGTACCCACAGAGGGGCTCTTTGTAATCTCAGCACAGGAAATGTGGGTAAGTTTCCACCTGAGAGCTTTCTACCAAATAAGCTTCCCTTTAAATAAGAGAGGCCGTGTGTGTGCCAGTGGGTGTATTCATCTGTATGAGAGAAGAGCTGCTAGTTTTCTATTGCCATCTGTTGCTTATTGGTAACAAATTACCACAAACATGGCTTCTTAAAGCAAGACTGATGTAGGATTTCACAGATTCTGTGGGTCCGAAGTTCATGTATGGCTCAGATCTCCCAAGGCTGCCTTTGAGAGCTCATCCAGGACAGAGATGACAGGATTCATGGAATCCTCTTCCATGATTATGTCAGGTGTTGACTGAATTCAGTTCCGTGCAGCAAGAGAACTGACAGCAATTTCTGTCTTGTAGACCAGCAAAGCGGGACTGTCTGACGTCAATCTGACCTGCAATCTTGCTTCTAAAGAGATCAGCTGATTAGGTCAGGCCCACCCAGATCATATTCCTTCGATTAACCATAAATCAACTTATGAATGACATTGATTGCATTCTCAAAGTCTCTCTGCCTTTGCCACACCATGTGACCTATTCCAAGGGTGAATACATAGGCCTCCAATTCTGTGGCTTCCCAGCTACGCCTGTACTCCTACGGGGAAGATTATATAGGTTATTTATATCAGGGATCAGGAATCTTGAAGAACATCTCAGAATTCTTTCCACAATAACAATAGGCAAACAAATGTCATCAAGCAAACAAAACAAAATCAAAACCACAAAACTTCAAAGTTCTTAATAAATCGAACAGCTCTGTTGAAATGTAATTAACATCTTGTGCTTGAACTTAACACCTGATCTCTGCCCTAGACCATGGCAAAAACGTGAAAGTGAGCACCACCTTCAATAGCGGCTTGAGTACACACGGATGATGACAGTGGTGAATTTTTTTTCACAAATCCATTTAATCACAGAGAAGGGGAAGGTAGAGGTGGAATTTTATCTTTCATTTTGGTAAATGGGTAAGAACAGTCTTCCTTGACACATAATGGACTGGTCACTGTGGTGAGACAAGAAAAAGAGCTATAACTCCCATTTTACAGGTGAGACAAGGGAGGCATGTTTCTGTCTTAAACATATTTCTCATTGCTGTTCATTGCAAAACTCATGGTTCTGAAGTTTCTCTCTAGTGCCCAGCTGCAAAAGCTTACAGATTTGACACAAGCCTGTTTTATTCAGGCCACTCTCTGGTTTTCTGGCTCTCTAGGAAGCAGGCTGTTCTAACTGATCAGATAATTAGTAAATAACTTTCCAAAGTTGTGCTTGATTTAACCTTATTGTGAAATTAATATCATAATATAGACATATATCACACCATCAACACCATTAATACATATAATTTTATTTGTCAAATACACTTCAATAAAACTAGAGGCAATTTTAAAAATTATTGAATTAACTAATTAATTAAGTTGTCTTCAGTTGCTTTGAAATATCCTAGTTATGTTAGGAACCTCATTACTTGACCATCATCAACAATTCTCCATCAACTGGGATGGAAACAGGGAAAGTCAGACTATTTTGTCAGACACTGTGTTTCTTTAATTAAAATATCAACTTTTCTCTCTTTGAAGAGAAATTTTGCAACCGTTAGTGACAAAGTCTTCACAGAAGGCTTTACAAAATTTTGGTTGGTATTTTACCTCTAGAGTGTTACAGAAAGGGAGTTCCAAGATGGGTTTGGGACACTGTCACTCAGTTTTAAAAATGCTCTCTTCACTATGAGAAACAGTGACTTGATCAGCTCTTGTGCTGACTGTTGTTGTACAATGTAATACTTTATCCATTTTAGTATTTTTTTATTCTAGTACTAGTGGTTGAACTCTGTAATTAACACACAATTATTCTTAGTTTATTCTTAGTTTAAATTTTAACTGAAAAGTGATCCTTTTAAATATAAGAGTGAGAATAAGAGAGGGAGGAGATGTACATTTTGGGACATGCTCAATCGGACTTGCCAGGGGATCCCAATACAATCCCATCAAGGTGGCATGTACCAAAATCCATCTCACTAGTCCAAGTGATCAATTTCAGTTCACAATTGATCACATTGATAGGTCTAAGAGTCAAAGGGATCACACAAACAAGACTAGTGTCTGCTAATACTAACTGATAGAATCAAAAAGGGAGAGAATGATCCAACATGGGAAGCGAGATGCACAGCAGACTCATAGAATGGCAGATGTCCTAAATAGCACTCTGGCCTCAGAATCAGCCCTTAAGGCATTCAGATCTGGCTCAAGAGCCCATGAGAGTATTTTAGGCATGGAAAGCCAAGACGCTCTGGAAAAAAAAAAAAAAAGACCTAAATGAAAGATCTCTGCGAGTGAGATCCCACTGGAAAGAACGGGGCCATCAAAGAAGGAGGTACCTTTCTCTGAAGGGAGGAGAGAACTTCCACTTTGACTATGACCCTGTCGGAATAAAACTGATGTCGGCAAACCATAAAGGCTTCCATAGCCTCTGCAACTCATGACTAGAGCCCAGGGAGATTACTAACACCATAAACAAGAGTTTCAAATTGTTAAATCAACATCAGGAGTCACTGTGTGCTTATGTCTCATGAGGGATCTGTCAATGTGTTGTCCAGTGTGAAGTAATGCTATAACTAGTACTTAAACAGTATTTTTACACTTTGTGTTTCTGTGTGGGTGCAAACTGATAAAATCTTTACTTAGTATATACTGAATCAATCTTCTGTATATAAAGATAATTGAAAATGAAAAAAAACCTTGGTGTTAAATTGGAAATTGCATAGAAAATTAATCAATTTTTAAAAAAAAAATCGTGTAGGATCTCTGTCCTTAATGTGCTATACATTGTGAATTAATACTATAACTAGTACTCCAACAGTATTTTTCACTTTGTGTTGCTATGTGAGGGCAAACTGTTGAAATCTTTACGTAATATATACTAAACTGATCTTCTGTATATAAAGAGAATTGAAAAGGAATCTTGATGTGAATGGAAGGGGAGAGGGAGCAGGAAAGGGGAGGGTTGCGGGTGGGAGGGAAGTTATGGGGGGGGAGCCATTGTAATCCATAAGCTGTACTTTGGAAACTTATATTCTTTAAATAAAAGCTTTAAAAAAATAAAAAAAATGCTCTCTTTATTTGTATTATAGCAAGTAGCCCATGGCCAGACACATGATTATTACATTGCTTCTTCAGAATGAAGGTCATCCATGCCTAATGATTCTCTGACATTTCAGTGCAAAGTCCTGCTGTACCGAGGTCCTGCTTCTGAGGGCTTTGCTAGAGCCGCATGGACATGTGTTTTTAAGGGAAACCAAGGCAGCCTGTTACATGGAGTCTTTTGTATTTGCAGTCACAATTAAAATCAGCAGCTCATTAAGGATCATTTATTAGTGAAAGAGACAGGATTTGGGAAAAGACCACTTTGGTCCGGACCACCCTGTTTGCTCATACATTGAACAGATACTTAGAAAGCATCGGTCCTGCATATCTGTTGTCAGACCCTTCCCGGGAGCTGGATATAAACAGTGAAGAGTCACAACCCTGAGGCCTGGGTGCTGTGATAACTCAGGCCCGAATCTTGCCAGGTCAGGTCTTGAAGATTCTTCTAGCCTGACACGGGCGTCAGTGTGCATGGTGTGTCTGTGTTGGTGTCCTGTCTTGGAGCACAACCAGCTCCCAGAGGGCACTCCCAGCTCCACACCACAATGCCACCAGGTCACATTTCCTCATTGGCAAGCATGTCTGCTTGTCACATCCAGGTCAAATGGTGGTTTCCATAGTAACAGGGCTAATATGTACAGAAAATTTGGTTTTCTGGCTTATTAATAATTCTTTATCTTTGACATCATCTATTCCTGCAATCCCAGGAAAAGCAGATTTAATATCTAAGAAAATTTACCAACATGTTGGCAGATTCTCTCTGAGTGATAAGAAATAATGACAGCTTATTTTTGTGCTTATCTTTTTTTCAAACTTTGTACACTGAAGACTATTTCTTTTGTTATTAGAAAAAATAATTAAAATTTGTCAAGCAGTTAAATAAAAGGCAGCAAACATAATGTGCTGATTCTTTGCATTTTGGGGGATGTGTGCATTCAATTGAAGAGGAAAACATGGAGCAAGAGAAAATCTGATTCTTTTTGATTGCACTTTCCCACAGCATCTGTATCATGTGTCCTCCAAGACAGAATAAAGCACTCTTTAATGGAATGACCGATGGCTTCTGTGTTGATAATATTTTGGTCATAAAATACGTGCTTGGATTGTTTGTACTCCATTAACATTTTAGTCTTTTGGGTCAAAAAAATAGATCTTTCTTGCCTTCTTTTTAAACATTTCCATAAACAAATCTTCAAAAGAGACAACTCTCTGTCCTTTCTTCAAATGGTAGAGCTATGTGTTAATGATTAGTTAACTTTCTTCTAAAAAGCATAACACGAAGCCAGAGAAGTGACTTCACGCTAGAATGGTTGGATGCAATGCGTCCCCCACAACCATGGGTGTGTTCTAGACCATGGTTCTGGAAACCTTTGCTTGTGTGGCAAAACTGTTTATCTGAATCATAGCAGTTCCTGGATGAAAAGGTGAGATGGCTAAATCAGCTTTAGACAATGATAAAAGGGCTGTAGAGTGCATCAACCCAGCACTAGAAGTGCATGGTGTTTTTACCTAAAACATCCCAGCACGCTGGAATTTTGTTTGTGAAGATAGAGTGACAATAAAATTTTGATGCAAACAGAGCTAGAGGGAAAGTGAACAGTATAAGGCATAGGCTATGCTACTTATGAGTAGTACTTTTGGGATACTATTACGCCATCGTCATGATATTACAGTATATATTTTTTTCATTTGACAGGTAGAGTTATAGACAGTGAGAGAGAGAAAGACAGAGAGAAAGGTCTTCCTTCCGTTGGTTCACCCCCCAAAATGGCCACTACAGCCAGCACTGGGCCAATCCAAAGCCAGGAGCCAGGTGCCTCTTCCTGGTCTCCCATGTGGGTGCAGGGGCCCAAGCACTTGGGCCATTCTCCACTGCTTTCTCAGGCCACAGTAGAGAGCTGGACTGGAAGAGGAGCAACCGGGACCAGAACCGGCACCCATATGAAATGCCGGCACCACAGGTGGAGGATTAATCAGGTGAGCCACGGTGCCAGCCCCATATTACAGTAATTATTACTGAGGTGTTTAAAGCTCATTTGTCTTTTAATCTCTTTTGGGACCTAACGTTCAAGGTTTGCCATAAATACACAGTCACAGGTGCACAGACACAGACACACAAGCAGAACTAAAGAATCATTGCACCATCACAACGCCCTGCAGCCTCCCATGAAGGCAATTATCAAACCTGCAGCTGACTTTGTCAGTGAGGAGAGGCCCACTGTCTTACATAGGAGCCTTCTTCACTTTGGAAAAATGTTATTTTTTCATGGTTTTGTGTTAAGCTGATGTGAATTCCAGCTCCTAGCAACACCCACCCGCTTTCCTGGTTCTGACCTCGGGCGTAAGAGTGGCTAAGCAGCTCCTCTTCTGCAGGACAGATCCTGAGATATCAAAGAGCTGCAACATGTTCTCTCTGAGTGTCCTCTTTACTCACTTCTCACAGGCATTTGTCTCACAGAACGACATCATCTAAAAATGCTTTTATCTAAGGATCATTTGCAGAAAAGCATTTATCTTTGCAAGAAGGTCCACTTGGTTTCCCTTGTTTTTTTCAAGTATTTTTTTTGTTTGTTTGGTCTTACCAAATCCACATACTTCTAGAAATACAGCTGCTGCGCCCAGGGCAAGGTGGAACCATGATTCTACCGACGCTGCTCCGGTCCGTCGGAGGCTGCTGGAAGTTGTTCTTAGCAATACTGCACAACCATTACCTTTGTAAAAACTCACATTTCGGACTAGATCGGCTGAGCTGATTCTTGAGGAGGAATTTCCTTCCCTTCTTTTTGTGTGAATGCGTATTTCAATGTACTTCTGCAATACAGTGATCACACAGAATAAAAAAGAAATTCTCCTAAAAATCAAGAGATGAAATTTCTGTGAGGGGAGAATGATATTCAGAAATTTTGATTGTACCTCTGTCATTTAACCTAGCAGAAACTGACTATGTAGTTTTTTTTTTTTAATGTCAGGTATACAACATGTGTTTTCCTGCTTTGATTTTCTTTTTTTAAGATTTATTTATTTATTTATTTGAGAGGCAGAGTTACAGACAGGGAGAGGGAGAAAGAGAAAGGTCTTCCATCTGCTGGTTCACTCCCCAAATGGCTGTAAAGGTCAGAGCTGGGCTGATCCAAAGCCTTGAGCCAACAGCATCCTCTGGGTCTCCCACAGAGGTACATGGGTCCAAGGTACACTTGGGCCATCTTCTATTGTTTTCACAGGCCATAGGAAAGAGTGGGACCAGATTCTGTCCCGGTTGCCCCTCTTCCAGGCCAGCTCTCTGCTGTGGCCCGGGAGTGCAGTGGAGGATGGCCCAAGTGCTTGGGTCCTGCACCCCATGGGAGACTAGGAGAAGCACCTGGCTCCTGCCTTCGGATCAGCGCAGTGCGCCGGCTGTAGAATGCCAGCCACTGCGGCCATTGGAGGGTGAACCAATGGCAAAGGAAGACCTTTCTCTCTTTCTCACTGTCCACTCTTCCTGTCAAAAAAAAAGAAAAAAAAAAGGAAAGAGTAGGATTGGGAGAGGAGCAGCCAGGCCTCGAACTGGCACCCAAAAAGGATGCCAGTACCACAGGCAGAGGTTTAGCTCACCATGCCACAATGCCGGCCCTGGCTATGTAGTTTTATTAAAAAAAAAATAATAATCAGTGCAGTGGGGCCAGTGTTGTGACACAGCAGATTACACTGCAGCCCATGATGCCAGCATCTCTTATGGGTGCTGGTTCAATTCCTGGCTGCTCCACTTCTGATCCAAATCCCTGCTAATGGGCCCCTGCACCCACGTGAGAGATCTAGATGAAGCTCCTGGCCCCACTGCTATGGCCTGTTGCAGCCATTTGGGAAGTGAACCAACAGATGGAAAAATCTCTTTCAGTCTCTCCCTTTCTCTGTGTCTATAACTCGGCTTTGCAAATAAAGAAATTATTTTTTCAATCAATGGATAAACATCTTGATTTCTGAAGCTGGGTGATGGCAAAAGGTGATTTTACTATGTATTGTCAAGCGTGTCTGACATTTCCCCTAATAAAAGGTTTTTTTTAAAATTGTAATTACTTAATTTATTTGAGAGGCAGAGAAAGAGAGAGAGAGAAAGGGAGGGAGGAAGGGAGGGAGGGAGAGAGAAAGAGAGAGGAAGGGAGGGAGAGAAGTTGGGAGAGAAAGGGAACTCATGTACTGGTTTGCTTCCCAAAATATCTGCAATGGCTGGAGAGGCCAACACTGGAGCTGAGAACTCAGTCCAGGTCTCCCGTAAGGCTGTCAGGAACCCACATACATGAGCCATCTCCACTGCCTCCAAGGACCTGCACTGGCAGGAAGCTTGTGTCAGGACCAGAGTTGGGGACCAAAGCAGTACTCCTGTGTGGGACACAGGGACACAGGCTTCCCAACCACCAGGCCAAATGCCTGCCCCAAAGTTGGTTTCTAAGTTTTTTTTTTAAGATTTATTTATTTATTTGCTTTTTTAAAGAATTATTTCATTTATTTGAAAGACAGAGTTACAGAGAGAGGTAGAGCCAGAGAGAGAGAAAATTCTTCCATTCCGCTGGTTCACTCCCCAAATGACCACAATGGCCAGAGCTGAGCCAATCAGAAACCAGAACCAGGAGCTTCTTCCGGTTCTCTCATGTGGGTGCAGGGGCCCAAGGCCTTGGGCCATCTTCTACTACTTTTTCTCAGGCCATAGCAGAGAGCTGGATCAGAAGACAATCAGCCAGGACTCGAACTGAACCGGTGCCCATATGGGATGCCAGCACTGCAGGCTGGGGCTTTAACCCACTGCGCCATAGCGCTGGCCCCGACTTATTTATTTATTTGAAAGGCAGAGTTACAGAGAGGTGGAGGGGGGGAAGAGAGAGAGAGACCACAGCGCTGGTCCCGATTTCTAGTTTTTAATAGAGATCTCTGTATGCCTAGACCCTTGTCTAGCAAAGAATAAATATTATTGATTACCCTTCTTTCCATTATCAACCTCTGAAGATTTTCTTTCTTAAAACGTGAATTCCATGAGGCAAGAACCTGCAGAGGGCACAGTACTGAGCCGCTGTTGCTATAAAACAGGGCATTGCTGAAGATGAATTATAGTTGATCCAACCTAAGAAGACAGCCAAACAGGAGGGGGGCAGGGGAGAATCCTTAGTTTGAGCTCAAATGCAATAAGCCAGAAAAGGATTTGCTTTCAGGGAGTTGCTAGAAAAATAATTTCACCTGTGAGAAATTAATACAGTGGAATTGAAAACCATGTTAAGTGTAGCTTTGCAGATAAGGAAAAGTTGGGCAGAAGAAGCACAGAGGTGTTATGGTTCCTGAATTATTTACAGTGGTACGTGTGGTACGTGTTCCTAATGCCTATGACCAATAGATAGAACAAGCAGTGAGCAAATAACCATACAAGCTCTACACCTGGACTGACATATACCAGGTTCAACAGGGTGGGTCCTCTGATCATGCACTTGGATTTCATGGGGTGGTAGCTGGTTTCCAAAGATGCACCTGATGAATAGTCCTCTCTCGCCCTCTGCCCATGCTTCTGGGCTGTAGTTGTGGTTTCTGAGCAACACAGAAGCAGAGGTGACACTGTGTGACTTCTGAGGTGAGGGCACAAGAAGACATGCAGTTCCCTTTTTGGTCTCTTGAACGTGTTTTCTAGGAGAAACTAGACCCCAGTTCAGAAGTCCGACCAGAGAGTGCCATGCTGAGAAGAGGTCCACGCCAATTCCATGTTGAGGCGCCATGAAGACCTAGGTCAATCCAGCTCCCACTGTTCCATCCAGGCCAGTTGAGGATCCAGATGTGAGTATAAAGGAGGGGGTGTTCTTGGAGATCTTTCCCAGAGAGCTTTAGTTAACTACAACTGCAGCTACCATCTGACAGCAAAGTGACAGACCCCACAGGGAAGTGTCCAGCTGAGCCTAATGACTTATGTCACCACGAGAAATAATAATTCGCTTTCATTTTACACCACTATGTTTTGGAGTGCCTTATTGCACAACAATAGTCAGCCATAACACACAGCAGTGATGCATTTCTGTAAAAAGTTTCTTAATGCTCCATGTTTGGATTTCTATTCTTATGGGCCATTAATAAATATTGATTTCCACTTTAAGTGTGGTCACCTTCTCTGCTCCTCCAGAATCCAGACACTACGTGGAAAAAAAAAGGAGAGGAGAGGCTTCCTTTAACAGAATTTGCTTTGTTTCAAGTCTCTGCACTTAGGTTTGCCTTTTCAAAAAAATGACCAGCAACTTGAGGGAGTACAGCCTGGACCGTCCACCTGATACATCAGAGGGGGCTTCCATTCTTTGCTTTCTGAAGTTTCACTCTAAAATATGTTATGTATAGATGCATTCAAAGTAAATGTGGCTGTTTTAGTCATCTTATCAAGCAGTTCAAGTGACTAAGAAGGATCATTTTAAAATAAGCTAGGGAATTTTGATTAGGAAAGCTTGCCTAGGGGCTAGCATCGTGACGCCAGCATATCATATCAGAGCACTGGTTCAAGTGTTGGTTTCTCTGCTTCCAATCCAGCTCCCTGCTAATGCACTTGGAAAGTCAGCAAAAGATGACTCAAGAATCTGGTTCCTGCCACCAATCTCTTGACTTCCGGAATGGAATTCCTGACTCCTGGCCTCTGTCTGGGCCAGCCCTGACTATTGTGGCTATTTTTGGGGAAGTGAACCAGTGGCTGGAAGATCTTTTTCTCTCTGTCTCTCCCTCTATCTGTAACTCTGTATTGCAAATAAATAAATAAATAAATATATTTTAAAAACTTGCCTAGAGCGTGACTCTGAGGAGCTAGAAAGGGTGGACTCAGTGGTCTCCTCCGATGTGTTTTAGCCTTTCCAACTCTGATCTCATCCTGATGAGTTCCCTGATGGGACTGAACCTACCTTCAAGTTGGTGGGAATTTAAGGATTTCTAGGCCCAGTCTCATCCATTTAGCCTTAAGCCTGCTGTTGATGTTCCTAATTCCTGTGTTTTTTAGGTCTGGAAACTGGACTCTTAAATTCCTCTCCATTGAGATAACGCTTCACTAAAAGTTCTTAAAGCCAAGAACCAAGTTCAAATCCTTTATTTGCAGGAGAGGCTGGACCTTGGACTTGCAGTCCAGCCTTTTTTTGAGCCTCGGTCCCTGCCCTGGCAGAGGGCAACAAAACTATCCTGTCCCTGGAATTTGAGAGGTGTAATAAGTTTTTGTGTATAAGACTATGCAGAGTACTCAGGAGACAGTTGCAGCTTAGCAAATAGTAGTTGCTATTACAGGTATTTGTAGTGGTAGGATTTCCAGGAAAGTGGAGATCCTGAACCCTTAATCACCCCAGAAACAGTAATCCTGGCTCTGAGCCAAGCCTTGCTGGCAGTCTTCTGTTGCTACCAGCCTCACTTGACTTTGGGCTCCCTGCCCCACCCCCACCCCCACCCCAAGGAGATGCTCCAGTGATGTTCTTCTGGACTCCCAGGGTGAGTTCCAATCTTATGACTTCTGGGACTTAATCCGATTGCCTGCTGTAAGCCTGGGGGTCATTTCCACCTATTCTGCCACTTATCAAGCCCTAAATATAGCATCAACAAAATATTGCCCAGGGACATTTTGCACAATTGGATTGCTTTTGTTGCCTTTGTTTTAAAGCCCTGAGCAAAAGGCTCTTTAGCCACAAGAGGAAGCATAAGAATTAATTTATTTCCATTGATCCAAAAGGTTTTCTTTCAATAGAAACCACATTGAAACAAGTCTCATAATCAGTGAACTGAGTTTTGCATTCATTACTGTTTTTAATAAATTGAATTTCACAGTGTTGCTGTCAACCAAAGAGTTCTGCCTCATCTCTCCATTTCTTTTTTCCATGTAACCCATCTTTGATAAATATTGCTACTCAAGATAAAAGGGCAGACCTAAATACTATGGAATTCTATGATAAGGTTATTTTAATCATGAATCTTCTCGATACTTATCCTCAGACCATGCCTCCTTTCAAAATATAATTTATGTTTTATAAAAGTGTATCACTTTTGTAAAAGTATATCAATACCATAAGATTTGTTCTTTCTCTACCTTGTTCATCCCCATTTCCAATCCTTCTAAAATGATTTCATCAAATTGAATGGGTCTATGCAATTTATTCACTGTGTTGTGGGTTCTTGATAACAGAAGGAGAAACCTGTTTCTCAGAATTGAGTCTCCAGTGGGTGGATATGTTTTTAGACTCCTGCCGACACTTCAGAAACACTGTATTCTGATTAAATTGTGTCATCTATTACTGGGGATGTGTAAACTGGCATGTTTCTAAATAGCTGTGTGGCAATGGATATCAATACCATTTAAATGTTCATTTCTTCTGAACCCAAAATTTTATTTCCAGCAGCATTTCCTAATAAAAAATCAGAGGTGGAGACCAAAATGTATGTCAAGTTCTTGCTGTCCCCAGTGCTTGCATACATCTGGAATATAATAGATGCCCAGTAAAGAGTTACTGAAAAAATGAATGAAAAATATGTTCATCAAAAAATCAGAATCCATAAAGTTTCTGATAGTAGAAAATAGTTAAACATGTTATGACACAATTGTACAATGGACTAATAAGTAGATATTAACATTAATTAACAAATAACATTATTAGAATGCCTTACGGAAAATTATTATAATACTAAACTTAAAAATCAAGTCAAATCACATGTGTGTTAGGACACACAAATATAAAAATATACACATGTTGATACTCACCCAACCTAGCCTAACCTCTGATCATAAATAACAAAAGACATTTTCTAAAAAGCAGAAAATTTAATTAAGACAGAAAAAGCCTTGCCCCTAAGGAACCCAAGCCATTCATAAAATACTCTAGGAGAGTCCACTTCATGGCGTCTTAATCCCAAGGTTTCTTCCCTGCAGCATTGCACTCCTTTCACTCAATGCACTTCTCACTTGATTGTTACTACCAAGCTCCATAGAGAATAAAACACTATCAGTATTATCTATGAAGGGGGAGGATTTATGAGTAATTTTTATTTAAAAAATTTCCTCAAATCTAATAAATGATATTTTTAATTAAAACAAATAAATCACTCAAAGTGAGAGATTCCTTTTTATTTCAAAAATGGTGAGTCCATAAACGGTAGTAAAAAGAGCCAATTAACGAATACTGTATGTTAAAGCTCAATTCAGCTTCACATCTTTATCTATACTAAGCTCTCTACTGCCAATCTGTACATAAGCTGCCACGTGCCAATGTGCTAACCTCTGCTGATGGGTCATAGACTGTCCAGTACAATGCAGTGCGCCCAGTCTAGTGACAACCCATGCAGTGAAAAATGATTTGTAACAAAGAATTCACAAAAAATTTTGGAGCCAATTTCTTTGGAGCGATATCGAATTCTTGCTACCTTGTAAATACCAGGCTGTCTTGGAGAATGAAAATTCATACCCAGCGCAAAGAATCTGTACTGTCTGAAATAGACACAAATTATTTTCTGGCATACAAAGCCGTCTTGAGCTTTTCTTTAGAAAATAATTGGCATATTAAGATTACAGCTCTGAATCATTTTGACTGATCACGCCCGAGCCAAATGCAAGCGAATGTATCTGGGTTCATTAAAGGAACTCATATTGCAAGCCTATGACTGGCTGCCTTGAACAAATGCTAGCCTTTATATTGGAAGCGTGTTCGCAATGCACAGAACATACCTGCTTAGTTAAATTCCACACATGAGGAGCAGCAAGATGGCGGAATAGGAAGGGAGCACACCGATAGTCTGGGGAGAGACAGTTTAATAAAAGTGGAGATACTGCAGGTTCAAGGAAGAGTAGGGGAAGAAACAGCAGAGAAAACCCTTCCGGAACTGGAGATTCACAGTGGACCTGCGTGGAGAGAGTGGGAGCCCGCAGTTTGGGACACCAGCAGCAGATTCAACACACCAGCGCTGGAACGCGAGGTGAGCAGAACCTCAATAGCCCGAAATACCAGAAGGGAAGCGGAAAAGGGAGCCTAGAGCAAACAAGGCTTGAAACCCTGCAGGGAAAAGTTCACCAGGCTAACTAGAAGAGAGAGAGAGAGAGAGAGGGAAAAAAAAAAAAGTGACCCATAGGGACACGAGTTTCTCTCTCTCCGCTCACCTCTCAAAGGTGAGCAAGACAAAGAGCAGGCGCCATTTTGGAATACGTCATAAGCAGGGCGACCTCGGGTCGGCAACCGCCCCGAGCCTCGCAGAAAAACCTGACTCTGGGTGGGAGGGGTGAAATAACGAGATTAGAACCTAATGAATGTGTGGTGCTAATGAACTGAGACTGTGAAAAAAGAGACGGTGGGGGAGAGAACCCACGGAAATCACGAATTCATGTGAGTACTCTCCAGAGACGCTACAGTTCAGTAGCCTTGGCAGCCCAGTAGGAGACTACAGGAGAATCTCAGCCCACACAAAGGGCTGCAAAGATTCCTTCTCTGGTCCTTGGGAAAGAGCTTCCAATCTCTGGCTCCTGTGGGTATATCATTCGCCTGCTAACCACCCCCAATTCCATTCAGCTGTGTGGAATTACTTCCCTTTTGAACCAAAAAAAAAAAAAAAAAAAGTAACAGAGAGAGATTTACCACGCCTAACCTCGGAGTGTCTCCTTTGACACACCCTCAACGCTGAGGAACCAAACAGAGCTCTCAGGCCACACCCATCTCAAGCCTCTAAGGCTCCATCAAAAGCAGACAGACAGTCCACTTAATCTAGAGTCATAGTATGACAAGAAAAAAACACCACAGTGAAGAAACCAATATGCCAAACAACAAACGCAAAAACCGAGGTAATAAGAACAAGGAAGACACTATGGCGTCCCCAAATGAAAAAGACACCCCAATTCAAGATTACGAAGATGATGAGATAGAAGAGATGCAAGAAGCAGATCTCAAAAAATTGATAAGAACACTAAGAAGTACTCAAAAACAAATTCTTGAACTACAGAAATCCTTAATGGACAAGGTAGAAAATCTCTCTCGTGAAAATGAAATACTAAGGAGAAATCAAGCTGAAATGAAACAACTAGTAGAACAGGAAACTGTGATAGTGACGAGAAATCATAATGAAGTGAAGAATTCAATAGATCGAATGAAAAACACATTAGAGAGCCTTACAAACAGAATGGGTGAGGCAGAAGAGAGAATATCGGACTTAGAAGACAGAGCACAGGAAACTATACAGTCAAACCAAGAAAAGAAGAGGAAATTAGAAATCTAAAAAATATTGTTGGGAATCTACAGGATACTATTAAAAAACCCAACATTCGAGTTCTAGGAGTTCCTGAAGGCATGGAGAGGGAGAAAGGATTAGAATGCCTTTTTAGTGAGATAATAGCAGAAAATTTCCCAGTTTTGGAGAAGGACAGAGACATCCTAGTACAGGAAGCTCATAGAACCCCTAGTAAACATGACCAAAAGAGGTCCTCACCACGACACGTTGTAATTAAACTCACCACAGTGAAACAGAAAGAAAAGATCCTAAAATGCGCAAGAGAGAAATGTCAAATTACACTCAGAGGATCTCCAATTAGACTCACGGCAGACTTCTCATCAGAAACCCTACAAGCTAGAAGGGAATGGCGAGACATAGCCCAGGTACTTAGAGAGAAAAACTGCCAGCCCAGAATATTATATCCTGCCAAGCTCTCATTTGTGAATGAAGGTGAAATAAAGACCTTTCATAACAAACAAAAATTGAAAGAATTTGTTGCCACTCGTCCAGCCCTGCAAAAGATACTTAAAGATGTGTTACACACAGAAACACAGAAACACGGCCATCAACATGAAAGAAGATAAACGAAGGGAACCTCACAGCAAAAGATCACAGGGAATTCAAAGCATACATTTGGATAAAGAAATTATGGGACATGTACTCTATAGAATACTATACAGCAGTCAAAAACAATGAAATCCGGTCATTTGCAATAAGATGGAGGAATCTGGAAAACATCATTCTGAGTGAATTAAGCCAGTCCCAAAGGGACAAATATCATATGTTCTCCCTGATCGGTGACAACTAATTGAGCACCAAAGGTGAAACCTATTGAAGTGAAATGGACACTATGAGAAACAATAACTTGATCAGCTCTTGTGCTGACTGTTGTTGTACAATGTAATACTTTATCCATTTTAGTAATTTTTTTATTCTAGTACTATTGGTTGAACTCTGTAATTAACAAACAATTATTCTTAGGTGTTTAAATTTAACTGAAAAGTGATCCCTGTGAAATATAAGAGTGGGAAAAAGAGAGGGAGGAGATAAACAATTTGGGACATGCTCAATCGGAACTGCCCCAAATGATGGAGTTAGAATTATCCCAGGGGATTCCAATACAATCCCATCAAGGTGGCATGTACCAAGGCCATCTCACTAGTCCAAGTGATCAATTTCAGTTCACAATTGATCACACTGATAGGTCTAAGAGTCAAAGGGATCACACAAACAAGACTAGTGTCTGCTAATACTAACTGATAGAATCAAAAAGGGAGAGAATGATCCAACATGGGAAGCGAGATGCACAGCAGACTCATAGAATGGCAGATGTCCTAAATAGCACTCTGGCCTCAGAATCAGCCCTTAAGGCATTCAGATCTGGCTCAAGAGCCCATGAGAATATTCTAGGCATGGAAAGCCAAGACACTCTGGAAAAAAAAGAAGACCTAAATGAAAGATCTCTGTGAGTGAGATCCCAGTGGAACGAATGGGGCCATCCAAGAAGGAGGTACCTTTCTCTGAAGGGAGGAGAGAACCTCCACTTTGACTATGACCCTGTCGGAATAAGATTGAAGTCAGCGAACCCTAAAGGCTTCCATAGCCTCGGCAACTCATGACTAGAGCCTGGGGAGATTACTGATGCCATAAACAAGAGTGTCAAATTGTTAAATCAACTTCAGGAGTCACTGTGTACTTACGTCTCATGTGGGATCTGTCCTTAATGTGTTGTCCAATGTGAAGTAATGCTATAACTAGCACTGAAACAGTATTTTACACTTTGTGTTTCTGTGTGGGTGCAAACTGATGAAATCTTTACTTAGTATATACTGAATCAATCTTCTGTATATAAAGATAATTAAAAATGAAAAAAAATCTTGGTGTTAAATTGGAAATTGCCTAGAAAATTAATCAATTTTTTTAAAAAAATATATCATGTAAGATCTCTGTCCTTAATGTGCTATACATTGTGAATTAATACTATAACTAGTACTCCAACAGTATTTTTCACTTTGTGTTGCTATGTGAGGGCAAACTGTTGAAATCTTTACTTAATATATAGTAAACTGATCTTCTGTATATAAAGAGAATTGAAAATGAATCTTGATGTGAAGCAAGGGGAGAGGGAATGGGAAAGGGGAGGGTTGCGGGTGGGGGGGAAGTTATGGGGGGGAAGCCATTGTAATCTATAAGCTGTATTTTGGAAATTTATATTCTTTAAATAAAAGCGTTATAAAAAAAATTTAAAAAAAATTCCACACATGATGGTCACTGATAGAGCCAATAAAATGGCCCATCGGGTCCAAATCTCCCAAAGAATTCACCAGGTCAAACAGAGTATATAAATATACGAGTTGGTCATGGATAATGAACCAGTTAGTCGCCAAGGAGGGCTGCTCAGAAGTGATTTCCATCTGGTGCTGTCAGGGGAGCCAGGAACATCAGCCCTGGGCAACAGGAGGGTGGGAGAGGTTTGGAGCTGCTTTACTTCCATCTGCAGGTTTGAATCCAGTTGTGCTGCATGAGTGTCTCATTCATCTCTTTTTACATATTCCAAGAGTTACCTTTAGTTAACAACGACAACAAAAAAGCTCAATGCCCTTGAACAGCCAATTACTGCTCTTCTCCCCTTCACAGCCAAGTTTCTAAGAAGAGTGTTTCTGTCCGACGATGGAGTTAATTTAGTGCAGTTGTTTTCATGCTGCATAAAGCCGACCCCCTCACTATGTGACATCACAGCTTCTTATGACCCAATAATGCGTATGACTGATGTACCTCAGCATTGCTGTGTCAGAGTCTTCCTCCAGTCACAACCCCAAATCCAGGGATAAAGGTCTTTATCTTATTCATTTCTGTACTGTTTAATTAACTTACAGGTCTGCAACTGCTGTCATTAAAACTAATATTCTGGAGTCTAGAGCAAGAACTCACACGGTGAGCCAACTCCTCCAAGGTTCCCAGAGAACCTCCAACAACCTCCAAGGTTCCCATTGTCAGCAAGGCTCTCAAGAGAGTGTGATGCGTACTCAGAAAGCTTCACATGGAAGATGGAATAAACTCCATTAAATAGGCACACAAATCCACTTATTAGTTGAAAGTAAATGAAAATGTGATTATAGTTTCAAGAGAGATGCAGCTACCCACGTGGGAGACCTGGAAGAAGCTCCTGGCTCCTGTCTTCAGATTGGCTAAGCTCCGGACGTTGTGGCCAGTTGGGGAGTGAACCAATGGATTGAAGACCTTTCTCTCTTTCTCTCTCTCTCTCTCTCTCTCTCTCTCTCTCTCCTTCTGCCTTTCTGTAACTCTGCCTTTCAAGTAAATAATTAAATCTTTAAAAAAAAAAAAGAAAGGAAAAGCAAAAATGAATGAATAAATAAATAAGTTCAGTGAATGAAAGAGCCAGAAATATCTTAGGACCCACAGAACATTTTATGGGTAAAGTTTAACTCTTAACAAGCTTTAAAATCTTAAATAATGTATGATTATTAGGAAAAATATAACAAAATAAATTAAGCACCTAAGCAAAAAAGACAAAAAATAAAAATAAACTAAAGTAAATGGGTGGAAGAAATAATGAAGAGAAAATCAAATAAGGAGTTAGAAAACAGAATGAAAAGCAGAGGGGACTCACACAAAGAACCATTTTAAAACAAAAACCACAGTAAAATAAAGATAGGAATAAACTATAAAATTAATGAAGTTAATTTTAAAAAGGGAGAGAATGTGGAAATTCGAAAGCTTTGTAACGTGAAAAGGGAAATACTAATTGATACAGAGAGAATTAAAATAATCCAAAAGAGAGAACTTATGAAGACTTTGGAAGTAATGCTGACAATCTAGTTAAATTAACTATTTTCTGAGCAAATAGTTACCTAAATCAATTCTAAAATAAGTAGAAACTCTAAAAAATGCCAAGGAAATTAAGGAAAATGTTCAAAGAATTAGAAACCTCCAAGAAGCACTAGGTCTAGACAGTTTGCTATTTTAATTCTCCTAAGATACAGAAGGAAATTAAAATTATTCAAATTATTTAGTCTAATATTGACACTTAAATACATAAAACTAATATATTAAACTGCAATCTCAATATATATCAATGTCAAATGATATAAATTATCAAATGTCAAAATTTTAATAAGATATTAGTGACTATAACTCAGGGAAAGTCATCAAATAACAGCTATTCCAGAAATGCAAAAATGGCTCAAACTTGGTAAACCCTAAGTAATACATAACATAATACAGAATAAATCAAATGACATAAAATATGATTATCTAATTAAATTTAAAATTACATTTCCAAAAATCCTACATCTCTTGCTAATTTAAAAGAAAAAAAAAACAGTATAAGAATAGATGGCATAGAAGATATGAAGTGGGGCCTGCGCCGTGGCTCAATAGGCTAATACTCTGCCTGCGGTGCTGGCACCCTAGGTTCTAGTCCCGGTCAGGGCGCTGGATTCTGTCCCAGTTGCCCCTCTTCCAGGCCAGCTCTCTGAAGTGGCTCAGGAGTGCAGTGGAGGATGGCCCAAGTCCTTGGGTCCTGCACCTGCATGGGAGACCAGGAGAAGCACCTGGCTCCTGGCTTCCGATCAGCGCAGTGCGCTGGCCGCAGCGGCCATTGGAGGGTGAACCAATGGAAAAGGAAGACCTTTCTCTCTGTCTCTCTCACTATCCACTCTGCCTGTCACAAAAAAAATAAATAAATAAAAAAATAAAAGGTATGAAGTGGAATAATCACATAGAATATTACC
Source organism: Sylvilagus floridanus (assembly GCA_949820135.1). NCBI lineage: Eukaryota > Metazoa > Chordata > Mammalia > Lagomorpha > Leporidae > Sylvilagus > Sylvilagus floridanus. Next base: position 89,171,601 of record OX463231.1, read on the forward strand.
ATGTTTAAAGGTAAGAAATACAAATATTTCAGGCCGGTGCCGTGGCTCACCAGGCTAATCCTCCGCCTTGCGGCGCCAGCACACCGGGTTCTAGTCCCGGTCGGAGCACTGGATTCTGTCCCGGTTGCCCCTCTTCCAGGCCAGCTCTCTGCTGTGGCCCAGGAGTGCAGTGGAGGATGGCCCAAGTGCTTGGGCCCTGCACCCCATGGGAGACCAGGAAAAAGCACCTAGCACCTGGCTCCTGCCATCGGATGAGCGCGGTGCGCCAGCCGCAGCACGCTGTCCGCGGCAGCCGTTGGAGGGTGAACCAACGGCAAAGGAAGACCTTTCTCTCTGTCTCTCTCTCACTGTCCACTCTGCCTGTCAAAAAAAAAAAAAAAGAAATACAAATATTTCTATTTTAGGAAGTAGACAAGGATCCATCAGAACTTATTATTCTGGAAGTTAAGCAAGAATATTACACTAAATAAATATGTCAGAAAGAGATGTGCAACATTTACTTTATTTGCTGTAATATAAAATATATAACTGGAGTATAGCAGCCAAAATACAATCACAAATAAGGCAATAATTCAGTAAAATGACTGGTAGCTAAGTTAATAAAGAAAAATTAAGGGTTTCCTTATCAAAATTTTAAATAGCTTGAAAACAGATGGGGGGGGGGGAGCGCTGTGGCGTAACAGGTTAAAGCCCTGGTCTGAAGCGCCAGCATCCCATATGGGCACCGATTCTAGTCCTGGCTGCTCCTTTCTGATCCATCTCTCTGCTATGGCCTGGGAAAGCAGTGGAAGATGGCCCAAGTCCTTGGGCCAATGCACCCACTTGGGAGACCTTGGGTTCCTGCACCCACTTGGGAGATCCTGGCTCCTGGCCTCGGATCAGCGCAGCTCCAGCCTTTGCAGCCATCTAGGGAGTAAACCAGTGGATGGAAGACCTCTCTCTCTGACTCTACCTCTCTCTGTAACTGTGTCTTTCAAATAAATTTAAAAAATAAATCTTAATAAAAATAGATGGATGAAAATATCTAATTCAAATTATCAACTTAAAAATATAAAGTACTTAGAAATAAGTTTATCCAGAAAAGTGAAGAACTTACAGTTTAAAAATTAAGGCTCTAGGGGCCAATGCTGTGGATTGGTAGGTTTAGCCTCCACCTGTGGAGCCAGCATGCCATATACTGCTCCACTTCCAATCCAGCTCTCTGCTGTGGCCTGGGAAAGCAGTAGAAGATGCCCCAAGTCCTTGGGCCCTTGCATCCTTGTGGGAGACCTGCAAGAAGCTCTTGGCAGCTGGCTCTGGATAGCCCCAGCTCCAGCCATTGTGGCTATTTGGGGAGAGAACCAGCGGATGGAAGACTCATCTCGCTGTTTCTCCCTCTTTCTGTCCGTAATTCTGCCTATCAAATAAATAAATAAATAAATATATCTTTTAAAAAAATCAAAGCTCTATTAAATTTTTTGAGTTCAAATAAGTAGTTTGGCTTTGCACTGCTTCCCTCCTGCCACTTTGTTAAAATGACATATATTTTTTAAATAGGTGAAGGATGCTAAAGTGAAAACTACAAATCACTGAGGAAAGAAATTGAAGAAAACAAAAAGGAATGGGAGACATATAGTGTTCATGAATTGGAAGACTCAGTATAATTAAAATGTGCATACTAACCAAAGCAATTTACAGATTCAAGGCAATCCCTATCAAAAGCTCAATGACATTCCCACTCCCCAAAGAACTAGAAAAAAAACATATTGAAATTTGCATGGAACCACAAGAGACCCTGAATAACCACAGCAATACAAAGCAGGAGGCATTACAGTACCTGACTTTGAAATATATTACAAAGCTATAGTAATTGAAACAGCATGGTGTTAGCATAATAACAAACCCATGGACCAACAGAATAGAGACCCTAGAAGTAAGACCACACATCTACAGCCAACTGATCTCTGACAAAGGCACTAGGAAGATGCAATAGAGAAAGAATAGTTATTTTACTAAATGGTGCTGGGAAAATCTGATATCCACATGCAGAAGAATAAAACTAGACTCTTATTTCTCATCAGGTAAAAAAAATCTACTCAAAATAGTGTAATGACCTAAATGTGAGATCTGAAAATTTGAAGCTCTTAGAAGAAGATGTAGGGAAAAGTTGGAAATTAGCAAGGGTTTTCTAAGTCAGAACCCAAAAGCATAGGAAATAAAAGTAAAAACAGACAAATGGGACTTCATCAGACAGAAGAGCTTTGGTACAGAAACTAACCAACAAAGTGAACAGACAACCAGCAGAATGTGAGAAAATATTTGCAAACTATACATTTGAGCCACATACATCTGAATCCAGAATATATAAGGGACTCAAAAAATAGCAGAAAAGTTCAATTAAAAATGGGCTATCGACTCAAACATTTCTCAAAGGAAGACATACATATGGCCAACAGGGACACGAAAAATGCTCAACATCATGAATTATCAAGAGAAAAGCACATCAGAATCACAGTGAGATGTCACCTCACTCCAGTTAAGACTGGCTCTTGTCAAGATGACAAAAAGAGAGCAGGTGTTGGCAAGGATGTGGAGAAAAAGGCAACACTTGTGCACTGTTGGTGGGAATGCAAATTAGCATAGCTACTGTGCAAAACGGTATGGAGGTTCCTCCAAAGACTAAAAGGAGCACTACCATGTGATCTAGCCATCCCACTCCCTCTGTTGAAGAGGCGTCTGCACTCCCGTACTCACTGCAGAACTACTCATAATAGCTATGAAATGGAAGCAGCCTGTGTCCACTCACCAGTGGACAAATAGACAAAATGGGCTACATATGCACCGTGGGATACCACTCAGCCATAAAAAGGACAAAACCTTGTCATTTACAACAGCATGGGTGGTCATTATGTTAAGAGAATAAGCCAAGCCCAGAAGACAAATCACATGACCTGACTTGTATGCGGAGCCTAAAAAACAGAAAATTTCATAGAAGTTAAAAATTTAATGGTGATTAGCAGAGGCTGGGGGCAGAAGTGGGGAGGGAAGGATGATTGACAGGCACTAGATTATAGCTAGATAGGAGCAAGAAGTTCTGGGGTTCTTTGCACAACAGGGTGACTGTTGGTAATATTAATGTATTATGACAATGTTAATGTACTCTACTTTTAAAAACCTAGAAGATAGAATTTCACTACAAAGAAATGCTAAATATCTGAAATGATAAATAGTTACCTAGATTGCATATTATAGAATGAGTTATGTAATGAAACATCCAATAGTACTCTATAACTATGCACAATTTTATGTCTGTTAAAATTTTTAAAAATAAAATGACAGTATTTTAAATCTACATTTTTGAAGACAATGAGTAAACAAATAACTGTTGGGTGAGAAATCTCCAATGAGTTTTGGAGGGAAGGAAATGAATGGGAGAGGCAGTGGCCTCGTGGAGCAGTGGGATTTCGGTCCCCACACAGGATTCTGGCCAAAGGGCTCCGTGGTTTTGCAGAGAGTAGGGCACCAATTGGATGCGCATGCACGGATCGGCTACAGCTGCGTCCACAGAGTGCTGGGAGTTCCTGGCCCCGGGTGGTGGGGCTCTGTGGGCTGGTTTTTCTCCACCTGCTGCTCTCCTGGGTTGGAGAGTGGGAGCAGAGAGAGAAGTCGGCGTATTGATGATTTCCCTGTCTTCTTGTGGCTTTGCAGTTTGGCTGCTTCCCGCTGTGGCCCTGAGACGGTTGTTAGGTCTTCCTGCTCTGTGCCCTGGCTTCTCCAGGCCTTGCCGTAGGGACAGCTCCTTGCAGCTGCAGATGTCTGGGGTTCTCACTCTCCCTGGCTAGCTCACCCAGTCCAGTCCCCTTTGTGGCCCTCCCCTCAGGCAGATCCGTGGTGTGTGCTTGTTTCTTATTGAGCTCTGGCTGATTGAGCCAATGAACACCACCCACCTACCCCTCCTAATCAAGAGCCTAAAGGATGGTGGCCTGGAAAATCTTCAGGCTCCAGCTCCAGGCGGTATTGAGGAGTGGAGATGGGGCAGAGAGAAACAAAGATAGGCAAACCACCAGGCAGAGGTCAGCCTATGTAAATGTATTCCTGCTCCCAAGCACAGCAGTTTCTATGGTACCATATACATGTATGGGGCAGACATGCACATTTATTGATGGAGTATGTTGGTAGGCATTGTTTTATCTGATAGGAGACTGAACGATCTGCTATCTTTTGGGAGGGAAGCCAGTCCTTACTGGAGTCTACCCGTGCTCTATTGGCAACTGTGTGACCTCAGCAGGCAAGCCTCAGTTTTCCTATCTGTAAACAGGAATTGTCATTGTACTTCATAGTGGTGCCTTGAGGATTAAATGAGATAATGTATATATGTGAGGCCTGAGTCTGGATCAAGGTGTAACTATTTTAATTAGGCCTCCATCTCATAACTTGGGCCTGACCAGGCCCTGAACTCTGAGCCAGAAGCTCCTAAAAGTAAATACATGAACTCCCCTTGCGATAAACCCTCCTAGCAACAGCCAATTAACAGATAACAGAGAAATACCTAGAGTTTCTGGTGTCTTCTCAGGGCAGATAAGGTGATTGATAACTTCCTGAGACCCTGCAGTTCGGCACGTACACCCCAGCAGCTCGGACTCCATGCTTCGGCCAATCAATTCAAAAGGCATCAACCCCAAAGCCATCCAACCACCTTTAGTAGGTCTGTTCCCGCCACTGGATGCACTAATCAACTCTAGGAGATGTCCTTTAAATTTCCCGCGGGATGAGATGATTTGCTAAAGGGTACCATAATGTATGGAATGTCTCTAAAAACCCTATAAAAACCCTGGCCTTCTTTCTCTCGGGGCTGCTCTGTTCCTGCATGTTCAGACAGCCCCAGCATGCTGGAATGAATAAACCCTTTTGCTGATTGCATGAGAGTGTCTCTTGGAGCCGTTCTTGGGGCAGTGGATCTTCTCGGACTCTAACATATACAATGCTTAGAACAGGGAGGGCCTGGTACATGATAAAGAATTTGATAAATGTTATTTATTATTATTATTATTATTTAAAATATACATGTGCTTTTAAAACTCACAAGGGTTATGTAGGAGTAAAACTCTGAGACCATAATTTTGATGCTTTTTCAGTATTTAGACAAATAACTGAAGCTATTCAAGAGAGAAACAGTACCTGCCTCCTTGTTTACAAAGTGGCATAGATTATTTCTTCGTGAACACTAATTGCCACCCATTAAAACCCAGAATGTACATGAAGGCCCTCACAGCATAGCACAGAAACATGTTCCAGCTCAGAGGAGGGAAGGCAGAGGGGTTTCTGGAAACAGCCCTGGCCCAGGAATCAGCACTTCCGATTAAGCTCCCTGTTCTGCTGCCTATCAGCTCTGTGGCCCTGAGGACAGCAGCCTGCAGCTTGTCAGGGTGCTTGTGAGAGTTGTAGTAGAGGCTCTCGTGGTTTCTGCTCAGTTCCCAAAGCCTCTCCTGTTCAATGGAATGCCAAGGATGCACTCCAAGGACCAGGCATCTGGAAGCATCGAGCCCAGGGCCATTTTGTCCTGGCCTGTTCCTCAGACACAAAATTCTCCCAGACATAATCAGTGAAACATTTGTCAAACATGGGCAGCAAAACACACACAGAGAGAGACAGAATACTCCCTAATAACAACCTGCTCAAGATTCCATCCTAGTGTTCACCTGTGACCCAAAAATGAGTGCCTCTTTGCAACTGTGCCCAGGAAAGACACGAAGAGCTTTCATCCCCTCCTGCCTTGGGTCGTTTGTCCAGGCTGCACATCCAGCTTTGCATCTCGGGAGAAATCAGAAGTAGACAAAGTAGCTCTGCTAATTTACTGTATTTCCAGGGAAATTCATGAAGTCACTAGTCTGACCCATTGCTTATTTTCCCGGTTCTCTCTATCTCCCTTCCCTCTAACTCCACTCTTTTTGATCTTCTTTCTGCTGGAGGTATGTTAGCCACATGAATAGTTAGTAATTAGCAGCATATAGTTTGCTGTGTGTTAATGGAAGTAGATTTCTTTGGCTCCAAAATCCACTACTTGATTTTTGGATCATTTTTATTTCATGGTTAGATATTAAAACTCTAAGTTATAAATTATAACAAGCAAACAGAAAGCCTAAGGAAGGAGGCAATTGGATAATACATATGCAGTTAAGATGAATTCATGTTATCCCCATAAAATCACCCTAGTTTCTGCTTTATTATATTCATCCTTGTTTATCACTTTAAAACAAATCTCTCTTATGTAATTTCCCCTTTCAATGGCCAAATTTAAAATACTTGTGGAATGGGCGAAGCACTAGTAGTTTAAGTCTGATGACAAAATGAATAAATAGCACAATCACCTCATTTTGATGATTTCTAAGCTATCCTCAAGTCAGACTTTGATTAGCTCTGCTGAGGAAAGCCCTAACTTTCAATGTGTCCTTGCTCCTCTGTTCTCAGCCATGGTGGAGAACTAAGCAAAAGAAGCACAAATAGAGAAGCAAGGGAGGTGTGAAAACGTTAAAACAGGAGAAGTTCAACATGGACATGGAAGGATAGCTCATTTCTGATGAGTTTACTGCTGGCTTATTTGAGCTGACTTATGAACAATCATAATTAGTGACTACCAAGTGATTTAAAAAGATTGTTTTATAGATTTATTTATTTATTTGAAAGGCAGAGTTACAGAGAGGCAGAGGCAGAGGCAGAAGCAGAGAGACAGAGAGGTCTTCAATCTGCTGGTTCCCTCCCCAAATGGCTGCAACAGCCAGAGCTGGGTCAATCCAAAGCCAGGAATCTAGAGCTTTTTCCAGGTCTCCCATGTGGGTGCAGGGGCCTGAAGACTTGGGCCATCTTCCACTGCTTTTCCAGGCACATTAGCAGGGAGCTGGATTGGAAGTGGAGCAGCCAGGACTCAAACCGGCACCCATATTGGATGCTGGCACTGCAGGAGACTATGTCACAGTGCTGGCCCTTATAAAGATGTTTAATCAGTCCTCCAGAAAGTTATCAAGAAGGGACTTGATTAAGACACCAGGTAGGTCTTAATTAATACACCAGGGGGTATTTTTCCAATGCAACCTGAAGCATAATGAAAGAACAAGGCAAAAAATTTCTTTGATTTGTTTTTTCTAGTACTGTTTTCATGTTGTCCAACTCTTGCATAACCAGATAGCCAATGTAAATGTTCTTACAAATGTCTACAACTTGCCTCCATGTTTCAACACTGCTCAATCTTAGTTCATGTTCTGTGGGATCAGAAATTGTTTGTTTCCATTGTTTTGCACACCTTAAAGAATTTCAATAATAGTCAACACCCTGTATAAATTCAACCTTGCCTATCTCACGGAATTCTGGTGAAGATGGAAGGAAACACGTGAGCAGATTAGCTACATGCTGGGCAGGGGTATCAAAACTGGGAAGGCGTGGTACTTGCTTTCAAAGAACAAATGATCCTATTGAGCAGACAGATATGGAGACAGATGTGCATTATTTCCTAAAGGAGACACTGTTTTATAACCTACCAATTGGACTGTAAGCATTATTATGCATGGCCTCAAATCTAGCTTTCAAAGTTAATTTTCATTGCTTTCATTTTCACCCAATGCTGCTCATAATTTTGGGGTTCAATACTTGATGTAGCGTTCACAGAGTTCTATTCTTAGCTTTCATTACTTTGGTTCTGAAGATTGGTTCAGTTATATTTCTTTAGCTATTGAAGTTACTGATTTCTCTCTGCCCTTCTCTGCACATTTTGGGTTTTTTATATTTTAAAATTCCTTATTCTTATGTAGAACGTTTTGGTGACTATCTTACTTTCCATGATGTATTTCTAATGGTGTGTGTATGTGTGTGTGTGTGTGTGAGAGAGAGAGAGAGAGAGAGAAAGAGAAGGTAGGTAGGTAGGTAGGTAGGTAGGTAACAAATGAGTATTGTGATGAAAATGTTAGAAAGTTGGAGCTATTTTTCTTAGGTGGATTCAGGCCTCCAACTGTGGAAGTAAAGAAGTCAGAGACTGAGCACACCTCCTTAGAAACCCAACTCTTGCTCCAGCCCTGGCTGAGGCAAAAAAGGACTAGAGCAGGTCATCATGGAAGTTAAGGACAGAAGAGCCCAAGGACGTGAAGCCTGAACAAGCCCATTCACGAACTGAGGTTCCAGTCTGGGAAAGCAGCGCAGATGGAGTCTGGGAAATGTATGAGATGGTACAGAGTTGAGAAAACCCCATAAGGATCTGTGGCAGAAACTGGTTCCTAAGTAGAACCAATGTCCTGGCACACGAGCAGGATCAGGTCACAGGAAGCCCCAGCAATGGGATCAGAGTCTAGCTCCAGAGTGATCACATTAGATAACCAACGCAAGGGTACTACAAAATAAAAACCCAATCCCCATGGCTCAAAACCACCCCCCTGGGCAGAAGAGCCAGCACCTGTAATGCCTTCTGTAGGTCAGACCTGTGTGTAGGTGATTTATATATAGTACATATCAGTGTGTTCTACCTTTACCATAACCTTGAGACTGAAGTTTCTTACTCTCCTCATGTTGCAGAGGGGGAAACTGAAGCAGGGGTAGGTTATACCTTGGTCAAGGTCACACAGTGAGAACCTGGAGGACTCAGGAATTGAACCAGGAAAGTTTCTGAAACCCAGGATCCTAAGATTGTTTTGTTTGGGGCAAATAGTGATTTGCAATAATTTGGATTGCATTGTCAGTCTTTACATATTTTATATTAAATTCATAATTCTAATTTCTCCTGAATAATGGAAAAATCTACCAACTCCAGTCTGCCCTATTCTTTTTTTAAATATTTATTTATTAATTTATTTGGAAGTCAGAGTTACACGGAGAGAGAAGGAGAGGCAGAGAGAGAGAGAGAGAGAGAGAGGGAGAGAGAGAGAAGTCTTCCATCCACTGTTCACTCCACAGTTGGCTGCAATGGCTGTAGCTGTGCCAATCCAAAGCCAGGAGCTAGGAGCTTCTTCTGGGTTTCCCATGTGGGTACAGGGGCCCAAGGCCTTGGGCCATCTTCTACTGCTTTCCCATGCCAGAACAGAGAGCTGGATCAGAAATGGAGCAGTCGATGCTCGAACTGGTGCCCATATGGGATGCCAGTACTGCAGGTGTCAGCTTTACCCCTTGAGCCACAGCACCGACCCTGACTGCCTTATTCCATAACAACAAATAGCAGGACTGGACACCACTGCCCATCGAGGTGTATGAGCCCTCTGGCTAGCCACCATCCCTGCTTCTCCCTATTGTTGATGCCCACTTCACGTCACTCATTTGTATGAGCTGCATTGCGCCCTTGAGAGAGTGAGTTCGTGTTTCACAGGTTCAGAAGAACAAGGTGGGGGAATGTGGAAAAATAAGAAAGGAATCCAGCTGGTAAAATGGTGGCCACTGGAGATGGATCACCCAGGGTCCAAGATAGTTATCACTTGCTTTTGTGGATCCTTTGCTTATATGCTGTGTTAAAGTTTCATTCATTCATTCATTCATTCATTTATTTATTTATTTGAAAGTCAGAGTTACACAGAGAGCAAGGTCTTCCATGTGCTGTTTCACTCCATAATTGGCTGTAACGGCCAGAGCTGTGCCAATCCAAAGCCAGGAGCCAGGAGCTTCTTCTGTGTCTCCCACGCTGGTGCAAGGGCCCAAGGACCTGGGCCATCTTCTACTGCTTTCCCAGGCATAGCAGAGAGCTGGATCGGAAGTGGCTACTTTGCTGAACAACATGGTAGCTGCATGGGACTCTTTTTGAACTTATTTAAATTAAATTAAACATTCAGTTTTTTGTTTACAGTAGCCACATTTCAAGAGTATCGTACCCACCTGTGGTTCATGGCTGCTGAATTTGAAAGTGCAGACACAGAGATTTTCTGCTGTTGTGGAAAGCACTATCAGATGGCATTGGTCTAAAGAAGGCACTGTAGTTTTTGTTAGCTTGTACACCATATTCCAGCATTTTGAAGAAGGTAATATTCACAGATTCCCTTGCACTTGGCAATGTGGCACCCTTCTGGAATGATGAGTATGAATAAACCCTCCTACAAATACATGCAAATTGTCATCCACTAAGCTATCTTAGAAACTTAAGTTCAGTCTCAACCCTCCTTCCACACGGTGTGGAAGTTTAATGTCCTGCCCCGGATTCCTGAGTAGGTTCACGGCCCATTTGTTCTCAAGGCAACAACTTGTCTCTCCCAACTCCTGCTTCCTGGTCACAGCACCCCAGGCATCCAGTGAACTCCTTGACTAGCTTTTCGACAGACAGAAAATTCTGCACACAGCACATGTTTATGTTTGGGATTCGGGGGAAGAGGAGCATTTCTACTGCAGTAACGAGAACATTTTTGATTCAATATTAGGCATCTTGAAATTCCCTTGAGCCCCTAAACACAGAGTTCTCTACTACTTTGTCCTTGGAGCGGCCTTTAATATCACCCACGCAGGTTTCTCTTCTCTCCCCAACCTTCTCTGCTTCTTGCTCTCCTCTCTCCTGTGCCTTTGCAGGCATATCGCATTTTCCTCCCTGGCAGCACACAAAGCCCTTTGCTACTGTCTGATAGTCCTGTCTTCTTCAGATACTTTTTTTCTGCCCTTAGAATCTCAGCTACCCAAAGCAAAGGATAATTTCCTAAAAAAGAAACATTCTCATAGTTATTAAGAGAATGAGCATTCCACCTTTTTACATTAGCACAATCCCTGCTGTTTTTGCGTCCTGTAAAGCCTGCACCACTCTGCAGTCCTCCTCCATTGTGGTAGTCTCATGCACTAACAGAAAAACCCATGCTTGCTAAGCAGAGAGGAGAGGCTGGCCTCTGCACACAGAAAGGGCATGACATGGACAGATCCCTACACGTCTATTCAATTCTCAATGGAATTTTAGATTAGGTATGGGAATTTTAGATGAGGGGGACTTTAAAATCCCATGGAATTTGAAGGATTAATGTGAACTTTTCAGGTTATAAGTTTTTCTTTTGAAATCTCCTAAATGAAAACATGATCCTGATTTCTGCATGAAAATAAAAATCTGAGCCTTCATTCCCCAAGACACAACAATTAACTATTATGCCAAGGTTACTTCAGTTTCCTGGATAACCAGACAAAAGCAGAAAATTCTTCGGGGGATTGACTCCTGTCATTCAAAATCTTTTTAACACAGCAATTCCCCAACTTGAGTGTACATCAGAATACCCTAGAGTTCTCATTAAAACACAGATTGTTTGGCCCAATGCAGGATGTTCTAATTTAGTAGGTCTGTGATAGGGTCTGGGGATTTGCAGTCCTAAATGCAAATTTAGAAAAAGTCATGTTTAGGCCGGCGCCTTGGCTCACTAGGCTAATCCTCCACCTATGGCACCGGCACCCCAGGGTTCTAGTCCCGGTTGGGGCGCCGGATTCTGTCCTGGTTGCTCCTCTTCCAGTCCAGCTCTCTGCTGTGGCCTGGGTAGGCAGTGGAGGATGGCCTTCCACATGCATAGGGAGACCAGGAGGAAGCACTTGGCTCCTGGCTTCGGATCTTCACAGCGCACTGGCCATAGCAGCCATTTGGGGGGTGAACCAATGGAAGGAAGACCTTTCTCTCTGTCTCTGTCTCTCTCACTGTCTAACTCCACCTGTCAAAAAAAAGTCATGCTTAAAGAAAAATTCATGAACCTTGTGTGCGTTGGCATATGTGCTGACTACACTCTTTCCAGTGGACCTATTTTTCAGCTTTCATCATAATAGCTTTGGCTCTTTCCAATTTTTTAGGCAAATTGGGGAAGCTTTGGGGGAATCACAGAAGATAATAGCTCACGAGGTTATCCCAACTTTCAGAAGGCGGGTGATGTGTGGCATTTAATGCAATCCAGAAACACGGAGCCCCTCTGTTAGACAATGGTTTCTGAACTTTCTAGGAGAAGGAATAAGATAAACCTAATTAGCGAGCAGGAAGAATATAAGGACACGTGGATCAGTCAGTACGGAGGTCAACCTTTCTTCTGGAACCTTCCTGACTTTGGGATTTCTTTACCCTGAAATCTCTTAGTAACCCTGGTGACCATCAATTCACGTTGACAAATAGCATCTGCCAGTCTTGACCAATCTCACAATAGTAGTCACTTGCCCCTTGGTTGCTGTCGTTCTTCTCCAATGTTGCTTCCTTCCCAAACTTAAAACCTCCCTTAACGGGGCCGACGCTACAGCATAGCAGGTAAAGCCACTGCCTGCGGTGCTGGCATTCCATATGAGTGCCAGCTTCTGATCCAGCTTTCTGCTGTAGCCTGGGAAAGCAGGAGAGGATAACCCAAGTCCTTGGGCCCCTGCATCCGTGTGGGAGACCCAGAAGAAGCACCTGGCTCCTGGTTTCGGATGGTGCAGCTCCAGCCTTTGAAGGCATCTGGGGAGTGAACCACTGGATACAAGAGCTTGCTCTCTCTCTCTCTCTCTTTCTCTCTCTCTCTCTCTGCCTCTTTTTAACTCTGCCTTTTGAATAATAAATAAAGCAACCCTTTTGAACTGCATGGCTCCACTGTAACTGGTTGTCTTCTGGAGGGTTATATCAGCAGCCAGACATATTCTGTATTTAATTACATGGGCCCACCAGACATCATGTCTCTCAGATAAAGAGTGCTTGTAGCCTAATGTCATTCAGAATAATTTTAGCTTTCTTCTTCTCATTTGTTTTTTTCTTCTAAAAATAGGATGCCGAAAACTAATACAGTTAATTGGGTTAGCCCGAGGTTAGCCCAGATAGTTAGGTTTTACAGGAAAAGATAGCTTTGTTATTGGATCGTTTTTGACAAAAAGGAATTTGTGCTTAAAGAAAGCCTGTTTTAAGTCACGAGAAGTTGGTTTATCTTGCATTCTAGAAGCAAAACTTAGCTGAGTGTGCATCGCTGGATTCTAGGAGCCAAAGTGTCCCCAAATGTATTGCTAGTTCTCCATTAATTAAAGGAGAGGCTAAGACAGAACAGCTATTTGTAAAGCTGTGAATTCACCAAAGATGTCCGTCTCAGCCTCCTCTGTGTTTTATCTTTACCTGATTGGGTATCTAGGTGCATTCTGGCTACTTTTCCATAAGATTTAAATCATTAGAAAATTAAAATTATAAAATATACTGTGAATTTAGCTATTTTTGAATAAAAGGTGAGTCCCAAAAAACCCCTGTCCCTCTTAACTTTTCTGACATTCTGTCTTACCTCTATTCATCCAAAAATATTCCTACTTTCACTCATGGTGTTTCTGGAAAAAAAAAACAACAAAATCTGCCTAGAATATAATTTTTTAAATTTCATTAAAGGTACTTTTTTTTTGTACAGAAAAGCATATGAGTTCAAAGTCTTCTACTACCTTAACAGCTAATATCTAGGTGCATTATCAAGTACCATAAAATGCTGATTACTTTGCAAGTTGCATTACACATGCTTATTATGGATCCTCGCAAACTCTTTAGAAGTAATTAATTTGTAACGAGAAAATCAGGGCAGGCAAGGTTAAGTAAATTGTCCAATGCCACACGGCCATCAGTGGTAGGTCAATGTGACAACAAAACTCATACTGTCTTCCAAAACTTGGAAGCTGTTTCTTGCCTCCTAATAGAGGGACAATTCTGATGCTCTAGTGAGAGGACAGCTTCCATAATAGACCTTGCTGGCTATGAAATAGACTATTTTACAAGGTGATATGAAAAGCAGGCAGAAAGGTGATGTTAATGACACTCGAGACTCCTTCTCAGTATCTTTGCATTTCCAGATGCCGAGTGGGAAAATCTCTCTGTCCCTAATTACTTGTGATAGTCCTTATAAATGAAGTCAGGTCAGAGCTACAGTCAGAACACTCAGTCAGAATATTCAGGCTGCAGCTGAATTTATTATGAAAGGACAGGGAAGAGGCAGATTTAGTATATATGATGATGCAGTCATTGCTGACAAGGAGTTAGCAGAGGCAAAGCTGAAAATACAGATAATTGGAGGAACAATAATAACTATTATGTAGATGCAAGGTACATTCCTACAGAACCAGATAAATACCCAAGTCAGTGCTTAAATCATAGCTTCTAAATTTATCTGTCCTCTGAAGTGCTAAAAGAAATGTTATAAACAATCTGTAGAAAAATTATTGAACTGAAGAATGAGAAAGAATATTGTCCTTACAACCTTGATGGCCTATTCTTCAAAAGAACCCATCATCTTCCATGGCAAGATTTTAAGGCTCTTTAAAAAAAAGTTTCTGGGGGCTGGCACTATGACATAGTAGGTAAATCCACTGCCTGTAGCACTGGCAACCCATATGAGTGCCGGTTCGAGTCCAGGCTGCTCCACTTCCAATCCAGCTCCCTGCTAATATGAAAGCAGCAGAAGATGGCCCACACGCTTTGAGTCCTGAACCCACATGAAAGACCCAGAAGAAGCTCCTGGTTCCTGGCTTCAGCCTGGTCCAGCCCTGGCCATTGTGGCCCCCTGGGAACCAGCAGATGGAAGATTCTCTCTGTCTCTGTCTCTCTCTCTCTCCCCTTCTTCTCTCCCCACCCTGTCTCTCCCTCTCTTTAACTCTGCTCTTCAGATAAATACATAAATAAATCTTAGAAACAAAACATAAACCAAATGTCCCTTTCATCCTTTGGACCTGCCATGCTCATGTGGACCCCATATTTCCTCTTGCCAGTTCCTCTGACTGGCACGTCCCCTTGCCTCAATCTTTTTGAGTCCTAGCATCCTCCGCAGGCCAGCTCAGTTTTGCTCTTCCTGTTGTCTTCCTTGGCCAGTCTACACAGCATGCATGATCCCTTCAAAAGACAACACCACAGTGGTCATGTGGTCACCTTCTCACTATTGTCTTCAATGACACTTTAAATTTAAATCATGAATCATATTTTCACTGTCAGTATGCAGCATCTTTGTCTCTTCTTTCAGTTTTTGGAAGTTTCTACATCAGGCCTTGCATTCAGCAAGGCAAGGTGGAGAGCATGCAGCCATTAGCTCTGGTGGGAAAGGCAATGGGTCTGTTGGACAGAGGTAGAAGATAGAGGGAAGTGGGACAAGCCAGAAAAGCTTGGATAGAGATGAGATATGTACTACACAATTTAATTGGGCATGGAGTTCAAGGGAGAGGTCTAGATAAAGAAATTGACAAGGGGCCGGTGCTGTGGCGCAGCAGGTTAACATCCTGGCCTGAAGCACTGGTATCCCATATGGGTGCCAGTTTGAGACCTGGCTGCTCCACTTCCAATCCAGCTCTCTGCTGTGGCCTGGGAAAGCAGTAGAAGATGGCCCAGGTCCTTGGGCCCCTGTACCCGCATAGGAGACCTGGAGGAAGCTCCTGGTTCCTGGCTTCGGATCAGCACAGATCCGGCTGTTGGGGCCAATTGGGGAGTGAACCATCAGATGGAAGACTTCTCTCTCTCTCTCTCTCTCTCTCTCTCTCTCTGCTTCTCTTTTCTCTGTGTAACTCAGACTTTCAAGCAAATAAATAAATCTTTTTAAAAAAAGAAATTGACAAGAGGCTGGCACTATAGTGCAGAGATTAAATTGCCACCAGCAATGCCCACATCCCATATTTGAGCATCATATTCAAGTCCAAGCTGCTCTACTTCCAATCCATTTCTCAATAATGCAGAAGATAACCCAAGTACTTGAACTCCTGCCACCTATGTGAGAGATCAGGATGGAGTTCAGGCTCCTGGCTTCAGTTTGGCCCAACCCTGGCCATGATGGTCATTTTTGGAGTGAACTAGCAGATGGAAGATCTCTTTCTCTCTCGTCTCTCCCTCTTTCCTTATTGCTATGCCCTTCAAATAAATAAATCATTAAAAAAATGACAAAGGAGGCCAGCGCCAAGACTCAATAGGCTAATCCTCAGCCTGCGGCACTAGCACACCGAGTTCTAGTCCTGGTCGGGGCGCCGGATTCTGTCCCAGTTACTCCTCTTCCAGTCCAGCTCTCTGCTGTGGCCCAGGAGTGCAGTGGAGGATGGCCCAAATCCTTGGGCTCTGCACCCACATGGGAGACCAGGAGAAGCACCTGGCTTCTGGCTTCAGATCAGTGCGGTGTGCCGGCCACAGCGGCCATTGAGGGGGTGAACCAATGGAAAAAGGAAGACCTTTCTCTCTGTCTCTGTCTCTCTCACTGTTCACTCTGCCTGTCAAAAAAAATGATAAAGGAAAAACACTGGGGATGGTAGTGTTAGAAGCTCAGAGCAATGGAACAGATAACACTGTCCCAGTAGCTTAAAGTTGAGGAAGATAAAGACATTGGGAAACCGAGGTAGATGTATGTAAAAAGAGAACATAAGCTTAGAGTCAATCAGCTGAACACAGAATCTGTTCGTACCACTTTCTACTGGAGTCAGTTTAGAACAGTTCCTTCAGTCCTTCAGTTTCCTTATCTGTAAGAATGGCGGTAATGGGACTTACCTCAAGGCACTGCTGGGAGGATACAGTGAGGTAACCTACATCTGGGATCTGCCCAACATGTCATCCTTGCTCATCAACATCCCTTCTTTCTGCTCTGGGAGACCGTGAGCTGCCTACTGAAATGACAGGCTTGTGGATGGAGCCAGTGGTGCAATCTAGAAAACATTCAGAGCCAATGATCCATCTAACTCACAGAAAGTCAGTCTTGGAGTTCCACCTCCGTAATGATGATAACTGCGACACAACACAAAGCCGTGTTGCATCTAGTATGTCTCAAGCACCTTTTTAGGCTCTACGTTTCCAAGGTTGCAGAGGGATCTAAAACTACTCCAAGTATCTCACGACAGGTTAACTATGTGAGGCCTGAATTTTTTTAAAACACAATTTTAAACCAGAATGTAAATTAGAATAACTACTACATGTTACCCAGTTTAACATAATTCACAGGAAACTCTTAGAGACACTTTTGTAAAAGGATCAACTTTACAAGCATAAAATAATTTGATCAGAAGCAAGCAATATGGCTTTAACGGGCCAGGATGTGATAATAGCTCACTGGTTGACTTCCTTTGAAGTCATTTATTGCCATGGTGTCTGATTTTAGACCAACACTCATTCTAACAACTGTAATAGATTTGATCACTAACTGTATCACACCTAATTGCTCAAGACATTTTTTAAGGGTGGAAGAAGAACAAAGAATAAAAACAATGGAATCTAACTTCAAGAAATCTAAAAGTTAAGGGAGAAAGAGAATAGTTTGGTCAACATGGCTGAAGAGAGAGGCCCTGCACCCACCTCTGCCACAAAAAAACAAGAAACAAAGCAAGGAAACAGGCCGTGTTTCCAGGGTACAGACTGAGGGAAAACTTCAGTGAAGAAGTGACAGGAACTGTAAACTGCCCATAGACTCAGAAAGGCAGCACAGAGGAGGGGAAGAAAGCACATTGCAGCTGCTATCCTGGCTCCCTGGCTGTAGAGAATCCCACCCTCCACACTGACTTGAGATTGGGTCTAGGGAACTGACTGGGGAACCTAGCAACTACTTTCCTCCAAACGCAGGAGCTCACACTGCTTTCTCCTACTCAAAGCCCTAGACACAAGATGCTGTGGCACAGTTACTGCTGAACTTCATTCTGTCTTGAACCTCATTCCGTCTGCCCGAAGTCCCCCAAGCCAGAGCCAGGGCACTTCTCAGGGCTAACAGCAGGCCCTTCTGCACCCTGCAGCTTCAGGATTGCTGGACACAAGCCTTGGAGCCAGGCTCACTCACTCTACATGATCTGCAGAAGTTTCTCTCTGCTTCTCAGGACTTAGCATTGCAGCACCCAGTGCAGAAGAGCAGTCTTGGGAGAATCCTCTTGACACAAGGTGCTGGGTAACCCTGGCATCACTCTTGCATGCCCTGTGAGAATTGGGGGCAGCCCCTTCTGTGTCTTACAGCTCTGGGGCTGTGACCATTGGTGCTATAGTCCCTGACGTCACTCTTACTCACTGGTGGAACCTATCTGCATTCCTCTGCCTCAGACTGGTGGCTGCCAGTCCACAATCCCCAGCATAACTTGTACTTGCTCTGTAAGTTCCAGAATAAGGACCCCACCAACTTCTGAAGGTCTGAGACTGTGACTGTTCATGCCATAAGTCCCAGGGGCAACTGTGCTCCCTCCTGGAGCTGAGGAAAGGCCCTATCTGCATTTTTCTGTTCCAGGCCATAAGTACACAGCCTCCAATATAAATTGTGAACACATGTGAAACCTGGGTAAGGTATCCTTGAAATTCTGTAGGTTTGAGTCTGTGACTTTTGGAGCTATATTGCACAGGGTCACCTGAGTTCACCCCAAGGGGCCTGGATAAGAAGCCAACTTCATTTTGCATCTAAGTCTGTGTCCATTTGTTCTAAAAGTCCCATTGGTACAAGGAAAGGAATTCTCTGTATCCCACTAGTTCAGACTTGCATCTGCTAGTGCACAATCCCCAGCATAACCTATGATCATCCTGTGGGGCCTGGGTCAGTTATCTTCCAGTTCTGCTGCTCTGCTACTGGGACTCTTGGAGTTCTATTCCACAGAATCATCTAAGTTTACCCTGTGAGAAATGGAGAGAACCCCATCTGCTCCCACTGCCCCAGACCTGAGCCTGCCCAGGCACAGTCCCCAGAATATCCTGCATATGAAGCATGAGACCTGGGTAAGGTATTCTTGCATCCAGCAGCTCTGGGGCTATACCTATTGGCTATGCAAGTCCTGGGAACACCCGTGCTTCACATGAGGCAAGGCTGCCAGTGTAGAATTCACAGCATAACTTACATTTTTTTGTGGGACTTTGGCAAGGCACTCTTCCTTATCTGCAGTTCTGGGACTGTGATTAGGAGTACTGTATTCCTCAGAGTCATCAGAACTCACATGTGGAACTGGGGAAGACCCTACCTACAGTCCACTGTTCTAAGTCCCCACTGTCAGTGCACAATCCCCAGTGTCACTTGTACAGGAGCTTGGCAAGGTTTTCTTCACATCCACTAGTACTGGGACTGATATAAGACCACCCATGCCTACCCAGCAGGACTTGAAGAAGGTCTCACCGTCATCATACAGTTTTAGGGCCACAGCTTTTAGCACCACAACCCCTTCCAATCATTTATGGTTGTATGATGAGACAAGAAGTCTGACAGAATCAGAAACATGGCTACTGTCATCACAAACCCCAGGGTGATTGACACTCAACTCTCTGGGGTCTGAAGACACACACCTGTGGAAACTCAGGTCCAACTCAAAGTTGTACAAGTATCTCCACATACTGCTGGAAACTACACAACTGTGGCACCCATAGACACTGCTGGCATTGGTTACAGTTCAAGAAATTACTCAGCAGTAACACCTCTTGGCATGTATAGGCCAAAACCAAAGCAACTACCCAACTGGCATCCCATATGTCTTTTCCAATGAGAGCTACTCTTCATAAAGAAGAAGGAACTATAAGACCAGATGCCTACATGTCAATGTGGAGACACAGGAAGTATGAAGGATCAAGGACAAATGACAACTCCAAAAGAACACAACAGGTTTCCAGAAATAAATCCTGATTGGAAGGAAATCCATGAAATGGCTGAAAAATAAATCAAAATAGTGACCTTAAAGAAACTCAATGAGATGCAGGAGAGTACAGATAGATGATCCAAAGAAATAAGGAAAACAAGGCATGATATGAATGAGAAATCTAACAAAGAAATAGAAGTTATTTAAAAGAATAAGAAATTTTGGAGCTGAAAATTCAATTAAATATAAAATATGATTGAAAGCTTGGATAACAGAGTAGACCAAGCACAAGAAAAGCATTCAAATTCAGAGAAAAAGACTTTTGAAATAACCTAATCAGACAAAAAAGAGAAAATAGTACAAAAATATAAAGAAAGTCTATAAATCATATGAGATACCATTAAGCAAACAAATATTCATATAAAAGGATACGTGAAATGGAAAGGGAGAAAAAGTTATTGAGAATTTACATAGTGAAATAATTGTTGAAAGCTTTCCAAGTCTTCAGAAGGTATGAAAATTCAGAAACAAGAAATTCAAAGAATCCAAATCAGAGTCAACCAAAAAGACCTTCTCCAAGGCATACTATAATAATTTTCAAAAGTTATGGACAAGGTGAGTTTCCTAAAGACAGTGAAAGTAAAATGTCAAGTTTTACATAAAGAAAAACCAATTAAACAAATAGCAGACTTCTCAGCAGAAACCCCACAGATCAGAAGAGAATGGATTCATATATTAAAGCTCTAAAATAAAAAAAAAAAATCTTCCAACCAAGAATACTCTATCCACAGAAGCTGTCCTTTATAAGTGAAAGAGAGATAATCTTTCCCAGAATAGTAAAAACAGAGAATTCATCACCACCTGTTAAGCTGTATAAGAAAGTCTGAAGGGAGTCTTACATCAAAAGTAAAAGGATAATAACAACCATCAAGAACACATGTGACAGTATATATTTCACTAACAGAGCAGATACAAAAGAGAAAGAAAATAGAATCCAAACGTATTATGATAGAAAGTAACCAAAACACAAAGAGAGGCAGAAAGAAGTAGAGGATATATAAAAAAATAGTAAACAATTAGCAAAATGACAGAAGTTAATTGAATATTAACGGATTGAGTTCCCCAGTCAAAAGGTATAAATTGACAGAATGGAGGAAAAAATAGTACCAAACCATATGCTGCCTATAAGAAACCATATAACTATAGGAAAAGACACACATAGACCGAAAGCTAAAGATTGAGAAAAGATATACCATTCAAATGGAAGCCCAAATAAAGCAGGAGTAGCTCTACTAATGTCAGGTAAGACAAAATTTAAAGCAAATATTTTAAAAGAAGACAAAGGACATTACATATTGTTAAGAAGATCAATTTAAGGGGCTGGCACCATGTCTCACTGGATTAATCCTCTGCCTGTGGCGCCGGCATCCCATATGGGCACCGGGTTCTAGTCCCAGTTGCTTCTCTTCTAGTCTAGCTCTCTGCTGTGGCCCGGAAAGGCAGTGGAGGATGGCCCATGGGGTTGGGCCCTGCACCTGCATGGGAGACCAGGAGGAGGCACCTGGCTCCATTTGGGGAGTGAACCAACAGAAGGAAGACCTTTCTCTCTGTCTCTCTCTCACACAGTCTATAACTCTACCTATCAAATAAATAAAAAAATAAAATAAAATAAAAAATAAAAAGATCAATTCTGCAAGAAGATATAACAACTATAAATACATATGCACCCAAATATGAGGCAAATATTATTAGACCTAAAGGAAGATGTAGACTCCAATGTAATAATATTAAGGGGCTTCAACATTCTACTTTCATATATGGACGTATCATTCAGACAGAAAATCAGCAAAGATATGACAGAATTGAACTATACCAGAGGGAAAATGTACCTACATATAGTTCTAGAATATTTTATGCAACAGCTACAGAATACACATTTATCTCATCAGCAAATGACATATTTTTAGGATAGATCATATAGAAGGCCACAAATCAAGCCTCAGTAAGTTTTTACAAATTGAAATTGTACCATGTACTTTTTTCAGAAAATAGCAGAATAAAACCAGAAATCAACAAGAAGAGAAGTAGAAAATTTTCAAATACATGGAAACCGAGCAACATTCTGCTGAATGATCAATGGATTGTTGGAGAAATTAAAAATAAGATGAAAATTTTCTTGAAACAAATAACAATGAAAACATGCATAAAAATCTGTGGGATACAGCAAAAACAGTGTAACAATAGTGTAAAGAATATAATAGAGAAATATTTCAAATAAAAAATCAAATCGTACATTTCAAGGCTAATGAAAAGCAAGGAAAAACCCAACCCAAAATAACCAGGAGACAAGAAATAATAAGAATCAGAGCAGAAACAAATGAAATTAAAACTTAAAAAAAAAGTTCAAAACTGAAACAATGCAAAATGCTGTTTATCTGTAAAGAAAAACAAAATAGTCAAAGCTCTACCAAGAGGAAAAAACTCAAATAAACAGAATTAGAAATGAAAAAGGAGACATGGAAACTGACACCACAAAAGTACAAAAGTTCATAAGAAAACACCATGAACAACTATACATTAATAAGTTGGAAAGTTTTGGCCAGCGCTGTGGCTAACTGGGCTAATCCTCTGTCTGCGGCGCTGGCACCCTGGGTTCTAGTCCCTGTTGGGGTGCCGGTTCTGCCCGGTTGCTCCTCTTCCAGTCCAGCTCTCTGCTGTCGCCAGGGAGTGCAGTGGAGGATGGCCCAGGTTCTTGGGCCCTGCACCCACATGGGAGACCAGGTGGAAGCACCTGGCTCCAGGCTTCGGATCGGTGCAGCATGGCAGCCGCAACGCACCGGCCATAGCAGCCACTTCGGGGGTGAACCAAAGGAAAAAGGAAGACCTCTCTCTCTCTCTCTCTCTCTCTCTCTCTAACTCTGCCTGTCCAAAAAAAAAAAAAGTTGGAAAGTTTTGAAGAAATGGATAAATTTCTAGATACATATAAGCTACCAAGATTATATCAAGAAGATATAGAAAACCTAAATAGAACAATAACAAGTAACAGATTGAAACAGTAATTAAGTCTCTCATCTGGGGCCAGCACTGTGGTATAGCTGATGAAGCCACTGTCTGAAGTGCTGGCATCCCATGTGGGCAGGTTCGAGTCCCGGCTGCTCCACTTCCCAAGTCTTTGGGCCCCTGAACCCACATAGGAGACCCAGAGGATGCTCCTGGCGCCAGACTGGCACAGCTCCAACCATTGTTACCATTTGGGGAGTAAACCAGCAGATGAAGGATCTCTCTTTCTCTCTCTCTCTCTCTCTCTCTCTCTCTCTCTCTCTCTCTCTCTCTCTCTCTCCCCACCTCTGCCTCTCTGTAACTCTGCCTTTCAAATAAATAAATAAATATGTTTTTAAAAGTCTCTCATTGGGGGATCACACAAACAAGACTAGTGTCTGCTAATACTAACTGATAGAATGAAAAAGGGAGAGAATGATCCAACATGGGAAGCGGAGACACAGCAGACTCACAGAATGGCAGATGTCCTAAATAACACTCTGGCCTCAGAATCAGCCCTTAAGGCATTCGGATCTGGCTCAAGAGCCCATGAGAGTATTTTAGGTGTGGAAAGCCAAGACACTCTGAAAAAAAAAAAAAAGAAGACCTAAATGAAAGATCTCTGCGAGTGAGATCCCACTGGAAAGAACGGGGCCATCAAAGAAGGAGGTACCTTTCTCTAAAGGGAGAAGAGAACTTCCACTTTGACTATGACCCTGTTGGAATAAGATCGAAGTCGGTGAACCCTAAAGGCTTCCATAGCCTTGGCAACTCATGACTACAGCCCAGGGAGATTACTGACGCCATAAAAAAGAGTGTCAAATTGTTAAATCAACATCAGGAGTCACTGTGTACTTACGTCTCATGAAGGATCTGCCCTTAATGTGTTGTCCAATGTGAAGTAATGCTATAACTAGTACTTAAACAGTATTTTTACACTTTGTGTTTCTGTGTGGGTGCAAACTGATAAAATCTTGACTTAGTATATACTGAATCGATCTTCTGTATATAAAGATAATTGAAAATGAAAAAAAAAAACCTTGGTGTTAAATTGGAAATTGCATAGAAAATTAATTTTTTAAAAATATCATGTAGGATATTAATGTGCTGTACATTGTGATTTAATACTATAACTAGTACTCCAACAGTATTTTTCACTTTGTCTTGCTATGTGAGGGCAAACTGTTGAAATCTTTACGTAATATATACTAAACTGATCTTCTGTATATAAAGAGAATTGAAAATGAATCTTGATGTGAATGGAAGGGGAGAGGGAGCAGGAAAGGGGAGAGTTGCGGGTGGGAGGGTAGTTATGGGGGGGGGCCATTGTAATCCATAAGCTATACTTTGGAAATTTATTAAGTAATTTTATTTTATTATTTATTAAATAATTTTATTAATAAAAGCTTTAAAAAAAGTTTCTCATTGAAGAAAATATCGGACTTGATGGCTTTACAAATGAATTACACAAAACATTTAAAGAGAAACTAACTTCACTTCTCAGATTATTGCAAAATAGTGAAAAAGATGTAACTGTGCCAAAACCTTCATGTTGGGCCATCACCAAAGACACAACAGAAAAAGAGCTACAGACTGATATCCTTGCATAAAGATAGATGCAAAAATTGTCAAGAAGGTAGGTATTAGCAAACTGAATCCTATAGTACCACAAAAAGATTACATGTGATGGTCAAATGAGACTTATTGCAGAGATGCAACAATGGCTCAACATTTTCAAAATCATGTAATACATTATGTCAATAGAATGAAGAACAGAACCATTATGGTCATCTGGATAGACGCAGAGAAACTGTTGGATAACGCTCAATATCTTCATGATGAAAACTCTCAAAAACTCAGGAAAGAAGGAATATACTCAAAATTATAAAGAAGACACATGACAGACACACAGTCGGTATCATACTGAGTGGGGAAAAGCAGTAAGGATGTCCTCTTTCAGCACTCTTACTCAAACCGATCTTGGAAATAATGGAAAAAGTAATTAGGGAGAGAAAGAAGTAAAGGGCATTGAAATTGGAAAGGAGGAAGGCAAAACATCCATGTTTGCAGGGGACATGATGTTGTACATGGAAAACCTGAAGGCTCCACTGAAAAGCTGTTAGAGCTGATAAATACAAGTTCAGTAAAGTTGCAGTACACAAATCAACATATAAAAATAACATTTTTATTCACCAATAATGATTTCTCTGAAAAGGAAATAAAAAAAGCAATCCCATTCACAATAGCTACAAAAAATTAAATATTTTTGAAATTTAGTGAAAGATATTTACAGTGAAAATCATAAAACACTGGTAAAAATCATCTAGGACACATACACAAAAAATGGAAAGATATTCTTAGTTCATGGATTGGAAGAATTAATATCGTCAAAATATCCACACAGCCTTAAGCAATCTGCAGATTCAATGCAATCCTTTTCAAAATACTACTTATATTCTTTACAGAATCAGGAAAAAAATACTAACATTCATGTGGAATCACAAAAGATCCAAAATAATTAAAGTGCTCCTGAGCAAAATACATTTATACATAAAATTGCAAGCATTACAAATATGGATTTGAAAGTATACCACAAAGCTATAGTAATTAAAACCACACAGCAATGGCATGAAAAGCCACACACAAATCAATGGAGCAGCCCAGAAATTAATCCATGTACATATAGTCAACATATTTTTGACAAAGTTGCCAAGAAAATATTTGAGAAAGGATAGTCTTTTCAATAAACGGTGCTGGCAAAACTGGATGTATATATGTAGAAGAATGAAATTAGGTCCACACCCCTCACATATACAGAAATCAAGTCAAGATAGACAAAAGACCTGTCATGCCTGAAACTATGAAATTGCTAGAAGGAACACTTCCAGTAGTAGGCAGTAGCTTTTTCAATGAGCATCCAAAAGCACAGGCAGCAAAAGTAAAACAAGACAAGTGGGATTATATCAGATTCAGAAGCTTCAGGGCCGGCATGGTGGCGCAGAGGGTAAAAGCCAATGCCTGCAATGTCGGCATCCCATATGGGCGCTGGTTTGTGTCCCCGTTGCTCCACTTCCAATCCAG
This sequence comes from Sylvilagus floridanus, assembly GCA_949820135.1. Lineage (NCBI taxonomy): Eukaryota > Metazoa > Chordata > Mammalia > Lagomorpha > Leporidae > Sylvilagus > Sylvilagus floridanus. The sequence continues at coordinate 89,197,137 of OX463231.1, forward strand.
CTCCCTCCTAATGGCCTGGGAAAAGCAGTGGAAGATGGCCCAAGTGCTGGGGTTCTTGCCACCCATGAAGACTCGGATGAAGCTTCTGGCTCCTGGCCAGACCTGGTCCCTGGGGCCATCTGGGGAGCAAACTGGCAGATGGAAAACTCTCTCTCTCTCTATCTCTCTCTCTTTCTCTCTCCCTCTCTCTGCAACTCTGACTTTCAAATAAATAAATAACTAAATCTTTTAAAAAAATTCAAAAACTGCAAAGCAAAAGAAGCAGTCAATAGAGTGACAAGACATCCAAGAGAATAGTAGAAAACATTTGCAAGCTGCTTAATCAACAAAGGATTAATATTCAGAATATATCAGGAACCCAAGGAGTATAAAACTTGAGTTCTGTAAAACAAACAATGTCTGGGACCAGCACCGTGGCTCACTTGGTTAATCCTCCACCTGCAGCATCAGCATCCCATATGGGCACCGGTTCTAGTCCTGGCTGTTCCTCTTCCAATTCAGCTCTCTGCTGTGGCCCTGGAGGGCAGTGGAGGATGGCCCAAGTGCTTGGGCACTTGCACCCCATGAGAGACCAGGAAGAGGCACCTGGCTCCTGGCTTCGGGTCGGTGCAGCACAGGCTGTGGCGGCCATTTGGAGAGTGAGCCAACAGAAGGAAGACCTTTCTCTCTGTCTCTCTCTCACTGTCTAAAACTCTACCTGTCAAATCAAAAAGAAAAAAAAAATACAAGGTCTTATATTCTAAGTAAGCATGGAGACTGCAGTCAATATTATTTTGTTGTATACTTGAAATTTAGTAACAGAGTAAATCTTAATTGTTCTTGTGCCAAAAATGTGTTATCTGACATGAGGTGATGGATAAATTAATTTACGTACTTGACCACTTCAAGTGGTAATCACTTCATAATGTAGTTTATGCACTTCATATTTACAATTTTTATCTGTAAATTATACTTCAGGTATGCTGAGGAAAAGCCTGAAGGACAAGTGGTTGTCAGGGATTGAGTGGGGGAGTATGGTTTGGACAAACAACGGGGAAAGGACTACTTGGTAGGCTGACTGCTTGGTAGGCTGACTGTTGTGGTGCATACATCTGTCGAAAATCAGGCAATTTACACTTTAAAATATATGCAGCTTCCTACAGATCAAGTATACCTGGATAGAGTTATCAAGAAAACCACAAGAGAAAAAGGACTGAGAAAATCTGACAGATTAAGACACAGTAAGAATTAGCAGGTGAGGGAGAGAAAGAACATTTACTTTAATATTGATAGGACTATTTGATACTAATTTCCAAAACTGTGCTTCCTACAATAGGATTTTATTTTAAAAGCTATCATATTTATTTTAAAGACAGTGAGAGAGGAAAAGAGAGAGAGAGTGAGATGGAGAAAGAGAGAGAAAGAGAGAGAGAGAGAAAGAGAAAGGAACAAGTTGGTGCCGTGGCTCAATAGGCTAATCCTCTGCCTTGGGGCGCCGGTACAGCAGGTTCTAGTCCTGGTCGGGGCACTGGATTCTGTCCAGGTTGCTCCTCTTCCGATCCAGCTCTCTGCTGTGGCCCGGGAGTGCAGTGGAGGATGGCCCAAGTGCTTGGGCCCTGCACCCCATGGGAGACCAGGAGAAGCGCCTGGCTCCTGGCTTTGAATCAGCGTGCTGCGCCGGCCGCAGCGTGCTGGCCGCAGCAGCCATTGGAGGGTGAACCAACGGCAAAGGAAGACCTTTCTCTCTGTCTCTCTGTCACTGTCCACTCTGCCTGTCAAAAAAACAATTTTTTAAAAAAAGTTTACTTAGGGCTGGGCCTTTGGCCTAGCAGTTAGGATGTTGTTTGGGATGCTAGCATCACATGCCAGAGCACCTGGGTTCAATTTCCAGCTCTGCGCTTGGCTTTATTTTCTTGCTGATGCGGATCCTGGAAGGCAGCCAGTGATGGCTCAGGTAGTTGGGTTCCTGCCACCCACGTGGGAGAGGCAGTGCCTGGTTCCTGGCTTCAGCCTGGTCAAATTCTGGCCCCATTGACTCTGGGAATGAACCAGAATACGGCAGCTCTCCCTGTCTTCCTATGTGTCTTTCTTTCTATTTCTTGAGTACATTTTTAAAAAATGTTTAACTTTGCTTGGCATTGCCTAAACATTTCAAGTGATACCTCTTAAAAAATGTTCTTGTCAAACCCAACCCTTTTCATGTGTGCATGGGGCAAGGGTAGGGTGGAAATTATCACTATGTTCCTGAATCTGTATATATGAAATACATGAAATTTGTATATGTTAAATAAATTTTTAAAGCATGCATTTTTAAAAAAAATTTATTTATTTATTTATTTGAGAGGTAGAGTTACAGACAGAGAGACGGAGACAGAGAGAAAGGTCTTCCTTTTTGTTGGTTCACTCCCCAAATGGCCACAATGGCTGGAGCTGATCCAATCCAAAGCCAGGAGCCAGGAGCTTCCTCTGGGTCTCCTATGCATGTGCAGGGGTCCAAGGATTTAGGCCATCTCCTACTGTTTTCCAAGGCCATAGCAGAGAGCTGGATCAGAAGTGGAGCAACCGGCACTTGAACCAGTGCCCATATGAGATGTCAGTGCTGCAGACAGAGGATTAGGCTACTGCGCCATGGCACTGGCCCCTTTAAATAAAACTTTTAAAAAGCCATGTAACTTATTAGGAGATAATTTCGGGCGCACTGGCTTTGACAGACATATGAGAGATCTTGGACAAGTCCTAGAACCTTCCATTCTCAGCTTTGTCCTTTGTGCAGTGGGATAAACAGACCACTGTTAATAAGGATGAAACAAGTAATTCATGTGAAATGTTCAGGACAGCTGAACATGAGGAGTCTTCAAAACAGAGCATGGATGTATTTATGGGTGTCAGAATTGTTGGTACCAAATAAACTTATATTTTAATTTCTCTCCCCATGCACTTTGTGAGGTCCCTCGTAGCAGACTCTGAGCTAGTGGAAAAGCTGAGACTACAGTTCACAGCATGCTCCCATCTGTTGCCCTGCACTGTTGAGCCATCCCCAAGAGATTGACCTGTGAGCATACACATTCAGTGCCCACAGTTAGGCTTCCACAGCTGACCTCCTCACTTTCTGCCATTGCCACTATCTCACAAGGACATGAGGAAAAAGCAAATGAGATAGGAGCCTGACTCAGAGTTAAGGAGGGATCCATCCATCCCGCTGTGGCGTGCAGTGAGCTTCAGCATGCTGCTTTACTCAAATCAGACTTTTGGAGTTATTTTTTTGTTCCTCCAAATAGAAATACCATCAACTGTGGGGTGGGAGCTTGGAGTAGGGTGAAGAATAAAAGTAGCAAACTCAGAGACATCTCTGGAACCATAAACAGGACTCCTTTGGGTTTACCTACGAGGCACCAAGCCCCTAAATGCTTAAGATTACTGAGAAAATACTGTTTATGGTTAACATTTGGGTATACTTTTATTTAATTATCCTGCTGTAGCCACAAGTCGTCATGTCCAGATTGATAACAGGCGCGATCTGCCCTCCATGAGATGTGCAGCGCACGGCACAAAACAGGCAGCTTTTCAGAACACACGCTGGGGGAAGGATGGGGTTGCCATGGCAACAGAATCCAGCACACTGGAATCCTCCCTCTGCTCAGTACCCTCCTTGCCAAGTCCTCATCTTCCCTGGCAGATTTCTTTTTTTTCCCCCCCTTCCTGATTTAAATTGCAGAGGGAGAGGTGGCGAAGGGGGCAGGAACTCCTGCTGCACCATGTTAGGGACTAGATCTCTATGTAGGTAGAGCCTTCAGAATCAACATAACTGTCTGGTTATTCCCAAACCAGGATGCACGTGAAAACCACTCCTGACTTAGAGCCTGCATGCCTGCACCTGACTCCAGACCTGCATATCTGGGCTTCCAGACTCTTTAACAATCTCTCCAGATTTGGAGATCCAATGATTTACTCCAACCCTTTTCTTTTACATGTAAAGAAATGAGATCCTGAGACCCCTAGAAGACAAATGAATCAAACCTCCTGGTGTCCTGGTAACTTGTTTATATTTGACAGGAGAGATGAGTCCAGGTTGAAGTTCCCAAGTTTCAGAATTCTCTGCATGTGCCTACTCTTTCTTTTTAAGATTTATTTTATTTATTTGAAAGACAGAGTTACAGAGAGAAGTAGAGACAGAGAGAGAGAGAGAGAGATCTTCCATCCACTGGTCCACTCCCCAGATGGCCTCAACGGGCAAAGCTGTGCCAATGCGAAGTCAGGAGCTTCTTCCAGGTCTCCCATGGGAGTGCAGGGGCCCAAGGACTTGGGCCATCTTCCACTGCTTTCCCAGGCCATAGCAGAGAGCTGGATCAGAAGAGGAGCAGCCGGGACTAGAACGGGTGCCTGCATGGGATGCTGGTGCTTCAGGCCAGGGCTTTAACCCACTGCACCACAGTGCCAGCCCCTGTCATGTGCCTGTTCTTATAACCTTAGAATAACATATCCTGTTACTAATTTGCCTGATTAATAGGTTGCTTGTCTTGTCTCTAGGCGTGGCTAATTATAAAATATCTCTAATAAGTACTAAGAGAGGTATTCTAGCTGCCATGTATGCATATTTTCATTGGGTTCTGAGTGGGCTTTCCACCAAATAAACATTTATGGTCAACATAATGCCTTTAAAATGCCTTCCCCGCACATTGTGAATATTTCATGATCTTATGAAATTGGATTCAGAAATAATGCAGACACAGTAGATTCTGATTATTTGTAAACTAAGATAAATTTATTTTTCAGGATTTAGAAATAAAAGACCTTAGAATAAAGGACCAATAACTTTTCTTTAATCCCTGAGAGTGTATATGAAAGATATATGGAACCAATGATTCTGCAGGGATGTGCTGATGGGGCATGCTGATGGGAGCACATTAACGACACACCAGTTTCTATTTGTCTCTGAAGTGTCAGCTCTTGGAAACTGATCAAACAAAAGCCAATTTCTACCAGACCATACACTGGGAGGTAAGCAACTCTAATAATCAGAACTGGGGTGTTAGATTTGAATTCTTGGTAGATATGATGCCATTAGGTGACAACTTCTTATCCTTCTCCGTGAGGTGAGAATGGAAGGAACCTTAGGAAGTAAATGCTACCATTTGCCAAACTCCTTCCAGAGAAATCAGGGTTTTTCAGCTTTAGCACTGTTGACATTTGGGGCTGGATTAGTTTTGTGGTTGGAGTCTGTCCTGTGCGTTCAATGGTATTTCTCCACATTCTTTTTAAAAGGATTTCTTTATTTCTTTATTTGAAAAGCAGAGTTACATAAAGAAAGGGAGAGAGAGAGAGAGAGAAAGAGAGAGAGAGAGAGATGGTCCATTGATTGGTTCTCTCCCCCAGAGGGCTGCAAAAGCTGGGGCTGAGCCAGGCCATTAGCAGGGAGCTGGATTGGAAGTGGAGCAGTTGGTACAAAAGGGATGATGGCATTGTAGGCAATGGCTTTACCTGCTACAACACTACACCAGCCCCCTGTCATTGTCCTTGTCTTCTTCCCAGGAGGTTCCAGGAGTAGCCCTCTCTATTGTGCTACAGAACCATCTCCAGACTTTGCCAAGTGTTCCAGGGCAGGGCGGCTGGAGGGATTTTTTTTTTTTTTTTTTTTTTTTTTTACAGGCAGAGTGGACAGTGAGAGAGAGAGACAGAGAGAAAGGTTTTCCGTTGCCGTTGGTTCACCCTCCAATGGCCGGCGCACCGCGCTCGTCCGATGGCAGGAGCCAGGAGCCAGGTGCTTTTCCTGGTCTCCCCATGGGGTGCAGGGCCCAAGCACCTGGGCCATCCTTCACTGCACTCCTGGGCCACAGCAGAGGGCTGGCCTGGAAGAGGGGCAACCGGGACAGAATCCGGCTCCCCGACCGGGACTAGAACCCGGTGTGCCGGCGCCGCAAGGTGGAGGATTAGCCTGTTGAGCCACGGCGCCGGCCGGGATTTTACCCCTGGTTGGGAATCGCTGCTCCAGTTTACTGGCTTGGGATACTCCATCTGTGGTTTGTCCCCACAACTACTTTCAGAATATTATTTCCCTCTATAGCCTTTGCCAAACTACCTATTTAATTCTATCTTTTATAATGTCTCTATTGAGATAGCCTTCATGTACCACCAAATTCACCTGAAGTGGCAAGTTGAATGGTTTTAGTATTTTTGCAGAGTTTCACAATCAACATCACATCTAAACTGAGGGCATTTTCCTTACATAAAGCATAATCTCTCTACCCACCAGCAGTCACTTTCTACTCAATCCCTCACCCTGGGCCTGCACATCACTAATCTAATTTCTATCTCTAGATTTGTCTATTCTAAATTTTCTCATGAGGCAGTATGTTGAAGTGGTTCTGGATTATGGAATTAAAAGATAAGTATCTTTTGGTGCAAAATTTTTGAAATTCATGCATAAGTTTTTGCATAATGCACAGGTTCCTGTAAATAGAATCATACAATGTATGGCCTTGTGATTGCCTTCCTTTACTTAGCTTTCTGGATTCTTCCATGTTGAGGCATATCTAAGTATGCCGTGTCTCTTTACTAAAATACTACTTCACTCTATGGATATACCACATTTTATTTATCCATTCATCAGGTCATGGACCATCTCAATTTCCTTTTTTTTTTTTTGGCTCTTATGAATAGTGGTTGCTACCTGCATATGCTTTCAATTTTTTTGCAAATATGTGCAGGGGGTGGAGCTGGGCTGGGTGTTGTGGTAACTCTATGCTCAGCGTTTTGAAGAACTGCAGAACTATTTTCCCATGACTATTCTACATTTCAGTAGCAGTGTGTGAATGTCCCAACCGTTTAACATGCCTGTTTCATTCCTGGGAACCACCTCTTATTTACTTGGGGGGTGGGGGTGGATATCTCCCAAGTGGTTTTTCAATTGGTGATAGTATATAGATATTTGGCTAAGCTGAGCACACACCTTTTGATGATAATATAATATATGAAGATAAGCATCCAATTTTCTGAGGAGGTGAGATTTTATCATCACCGCTTATGCCAGTTACAATCAGGACAAAGGGCTGCAGATCAATCATTTACAATAACAATCCGGTTTGTCAGACCACTCCACTCACCTTCTTTAACCTGTGCGCATTTAATATCTCTGTGAACTCAGTTCATTCAAGTGTACACTCTGCAGGTAGCTACTTTCTAAAGAAGTTGACCTTTAGAACTTGGCCTCCTATTAATGCATTTTCTGAGCCTTACTTTATTTTTATTATATGGACAAAGAGCCTGTTGGGTAGATTGGCCTTACAATTGATCCACAACCATTCTTGGAAGTTATATTTGCCCGATTGTCCATGTTGTTCAACCAACCAAATATTATTTTCTAGGGAATATCATGGACTCACTGACAAACACTTGCTGTGCTCATCTTTGAGGGGAGATGGGAAAAATGTCCCTTTTCAGGAACATGTCCTTTTCCTCCACTGTTAAGCCATGTTGGTATCTGCCACCTAATCTTGAGCACTTAAATAACACTTCTGTGTTTAACTAATGCCCCAGGATGGCTGCATGAGGCAAAATCTGTTCTCCATGCAGGAATTTGAATCAAATAAAGATCTTCACTTCCAAAAAAAAAAAAAAGATAAATCTACTTTGCCTAAACTGAGCAGAAAGGGGACTTTAATGAAAGGAAGCTCATAGAGCTGATGAGTCTGGGGACTGGAACTCAGGAGCAGCAGCACCCACAGAGATCACTAATAGGAGCCAAAGCACACTAAACACTTGCCATTTGTCAGGGGCTATGCAAATTTAGACATATTTTCTTCTTGGGGCATGCCTTGTGATGCAGCGTGTTAAGCCTCCACTTGGGGTTCTGGCATACCACATCAGAGGGCCAGTTTGAGTCCTAGCTCTTCTGATTCTGATACAGCTTCGTGCTAATGTACCTGGGAAGGCAGCGAATGATGACCCAAGTGCTTGGGCCTCTGCCACCCATGTGGGAGACCCAAATGGCATTCTGGCCTTCTGGCCTCAGCCTGCCCAGTCCTGGCCATTGTGACCATCTGGGGAGTGAAGCAGCAGATGGAAGATCTCTTTCCCTCTCAGTCCCTCCCCCTCTCTCTGTCACACTGCCTTTTAAATAAACAAGTATAACAAACCAAGTTTTTATGTATGGATGAATGGATAAACAAAATGTGAGATATATATATATATATATATATATATGAGAATACTACTCAGTTTTTCAAAAGGAAGGAAATTGTGACACAATATACAACCTGGATATCTTGAGGACAGAGGACAACTGGGCTATGTGCACGAAGCCAATCTCAAAAACATACATATTGCATTATTCTACTTGTATGAGGTGTTTAGAGGAATCATATTCATAGAGATAGAAAACAGAATAAAGGTCATGCAGAGCTGGGGGCAGAGTGGAGAATCATTATTTAATGAGTACAGAGCTCTGCTCGCAAAAAGAGTTCTGGAGATGGATGGTGGCAATTATTGCAAAACAATGAATGTACTCAATTCCACTAAACTGTACACTTGAAAATAGTTATGATGATACATTTTATGCTATTTGTATTTTACAATTATTTTAAGTAACATATAAAGCCCTGGAATTTGTGATATTTTTTTGACAGGCAGAGTTAGACAGTGACAGAGAGAGAGAGATTGAGAGAGAGAGAGAGAGAGAGAGAGAGAAAGGTCTTCCTTTTTCCTTTGGTTCTCCCCACAAGTGGCTGCTATGGCCATGCACTGCAGCCGGCGTGCTGCGCCGATCTGAAGCCAGGAGCCAGGTGCTTCCTCCTGGTCTCCCATGTGGGTGCAGGGCCCAAGCACTTGGGCCATCCTCCACTGCACTCCCGGGCCACAGCAGAGAGCTGGCCTGGAAGAGGGGCAACCGGGACAGAATCCAGTGCCCCGACCTGGACTAGAACCCGAGGTGGCGGTGCCGCAGGTGGAGGATTAACCTAGTGAGCCGCAGTGCTGGTGAATTTGTGATTTTTTTAAAAATACCAACTTCTCAGAAATAAAAGAAAAAAAATCACAATTTTTTTTGAAATCTTAGATCTGAATGATAAAAAATTCTCCTTTTAATAACAGATAAGATACAGATAATATGGTGCTTTAAGTCCTTAAAAGTTTATAAGGAAAAGGACAGAATAGTTTTTCAACCTCAAAATAGGAAATTATTTGTTAGGACAAAGAATATAAACCTTAAAAGAAAACATGGATATACCTGGACCTAGAATTTTTGATATACCATTATTAAAGAGTAAAAGAACAAGCCATGACCGGTGCCGTGGCTCAACAGGCTAATCCTCTGCTTTGCGGCGCCGGCACACCAGGTTCTAGTCCCGGTCGGGGCGCCGGATTCTGTCCCGGTTGCCCCGCTTCCAGGCCAGCCCTCTGCTGTGGCCAGGGAGTGCAGTGGAGGATGGCCCAAGTGCTTGGGCCCTGCACCCCATGGGAGACCAGGAAAAGCACCTAGCACCTGGCTCCTGCCATTGAATGAGCGTGATGCGCCGGCTGCAGCGCGCCGTCTGCGGCGGCCATTGGAGGGTGAACCAACGGCAAAAGGAAGACCTTTCTCTCTGTCTCTCTCTCTCACTGTCCACTCTGCCTGTCAAAAAAAAAAAAAAAAAAAAGAACAAGCCACAACCTGGAAAATATACTTTTAGTTAATGCAACAAAAGAAGAACCGCTATCCAGAATACATAAATAACTTCTGAAAATCCTTAAGGCACACCACTCAGCAGAAAAAAATGGACAAGAGATGTGAAATGAAAAGCTATTGGAGAGAGAACACTAAACATATGAAAAGACACCCAGTCTTATCACCAGTCTGGGAAATGAAAACTCAAACAACATTGTAGTAGCTCTTCCTAACCATCAGCTGACTAACATGAGAATTCTGGAGCTGTGTAGTAGTATAGCAACTATTTACATACTACTTATACTGTATTGGGTATTGTAAGTAATCTAGAGGTGATTTAAAGCACATGGAAAAGTTTGCTCAGGCGATATGTTAATACTATGCCATTTTCATAAGGGTCTTGGGCATCTGTGGATTTTGATATCTATCAATCCTCCATGGAAATGGAATGATTACTATATACAAAATTTTCATGAGAGAATGCTGTAATGGCAAAACATTTGGAAATGGCATAACTCCATTAACAGGAGTGTGGGTAAATCAACTGTGGCATATTTATATCATGGAATACAATCCAGCAATGAAAATACACAAGCCAAAGTTGCACATAACAGTGTGCATAAATCTTACAAACATTATATTGAGAAAACATCAGTTTGCAAAAGAATATATGACAGTACTGTTATTTATGTGCATTTAAAAAATGTAAAATCATATGTGCCTAAAAATAAAAATGCTGAATCTTAGAGTATGCTGATCTTAGCTTTACTAAATAATACCAAATGTTTCTTAGGGATACATGTATATTCTTAATTCTTATGTAAATAATGGAAATTCTAGAAGAATGGATGTCTATATGTAAGAAAGAGAAAGTGGATACAATTGAAGGAGTCCCGATTTAATGCAAGGACTTCCAAAAGTTTGTGGAGAAATGGAATTGAAAGATAAGCTTGTTTTGGTGCAAAAACATGTTTGAAATTCATGCATAGGTTTTTCAAAACATGCATTTTTCATGTATTTTTCAATATACCTCATATAACTGAGGTTATTTTAGCAGTTGAAAAAAAACGCAAAGTAGAATTATTTCTCTTAATATCTTTGGGATAAAACATAAAATTTTGTATTAATTATATTGAAGCATTACAATTTATAGTTGGTTGATATCTCTGATGACTGCTACTGATTTCTATCTGACATCTGTCCTTTATTAACACTCTCTAACTTGCATATGTACACAACTTTCATCTAGATATAACTGCATCCAATTCATCACACATAGTTCATCACTCTCCTAGTTTCGTAACTTCTAGAGATAATCCATTTTCTTCAATAAATTAGTTCTGGTATCTGGCACTATTCTGGCACATGGGAGGGACTTTGCTTCTATGACAGAAACACACACACACATTAACTTCTTTCTTTGGACATTAGCATCAGGATCTGATATCTGGAAGTGTATCTGGCTGCCTGCTTGAGATTAAGGCTGCCAGTGATGATGGCAGGGCAGGTGAGAGGTAAAGAAATGGAATCCCTCTTGAAATGATTGAGTCATTTAGTGGAGCAACCTACTGGGCATTTGAATTTCAAGATTTATTTATTTGAGAGCAGAGTTGCAGACAGAAGAGGGAGAGACAGAGAGAGAGAGAGAGAGAGAGAGAGAGAGAGAGAGAGAGAGAGAGAGGCCTTCTATTGGCTGGTTCATGCCCCCAAGTGGTTGCAGTGGCTGGAGCTGAGCCTATCCAAAACCAGGAGCCAGGAATTTCTTCTGGGTCTCCCATGTGGGTACAAGGGGCACTTGGACCATCTTCCACAGCTTTCCCAGGACACTAGCAGGGAGCTGGATTGGAAGTGAAATAGCCGGGACTAGAACCAGCACCCATATAGGATGCCACCAATGCTACAGGCAGAGGCTTAACCTACTACACTACAACATCAGCCCCTGACATCTGAACTTCTTATATGAGATAACCAAATTGCTCATTGTTTAGACAGTTTGAAGGAGGATTTTCCTTATTTGCAGCTCAAAATCAACTGACTTGTATGTTGTTGTGTTAAAAGCTTGGGAATAGATATGCTTAGAACTTGAACAAACAGGAACACCTCCAGTATCGAAGGTAAATTTTCAGTAAGACTCTTGATTGGATCAAATATATCACAGAGAAAAGACTTATAGACAGGAGGGCCAGTGTAATTAAATGTGTATGAATTAGAATTGGCTGCAGATGGCAGAAAATGCAACATTACTGGGACTTAAACAAAGATATAATTTGTTTCTATACCATACAAAGAATCTGGACAAAAGCATTCTGGAGTTAGCAGCTTCATGAATTTGTCAGGGATACAGTCTTTTTTTAAGATTTATTTATTTATTTATTTGAAAGGCAAAAATACAGCTAGAGAAATGGAGAGAGAGAGAGAGAGAGAGAGAGAGAGAGAGAGAGGTCTTCCATCCACTGGTTCACTCCCCAGGTGGCTGCAACAGCGAGAGCTGTGCCGATCCAAAGCCAGGAGCCAGGAGCTTCTTCTGGGTCTCCCACATGGGTGCAGGGGCCAAAGCACTTGGGCCATCTTCTGTTGCTTTTCCGGTCCATTAACAAGGAGCTGAATTAGAACTGGAGCAGCCAGAACTTGCACAGGTGCACATATGGGATGCCCGCACAGCTCCAGCTGCAAGGATTCAGTCTTCCATGTGCTTGGCCACCAATGCCAGCAAGCTGAGCCCAATTCATGCTCCAAATGGCTGCTAGAGCTCCAGCCATTTCAGCTATGCTTTAAGTAGCTGATCGAAAAAGGAGCAAATAGGTGCTTCATCTTCCCATTCAAGACACTTCCTGAAAGTCACAGAACATTTCAGCCTAGATTGTTGCATGTGCAAGAAAACAGTCACATAATCACACTCAGCTGTACAGGAAACCTGGAAATGTTTTCTTCTTGGTAGTTAAGCCCAGCCAGAAAGTTTGGGCTTTTGTTCTTGAGTAAAAAGTGGGAGAAGAAATATTGGGGAAGAACTATCTGCTTCTGTTTCAAAATCCCTGGGTGTGTGAATTGGAATAGGGGCTTGATAAAGAAAAACATATTTCTACTTGAAACAAAAATTGTCATTAGTCTGCTTCCTAAAAATTTATAATGAAAGTCTTAACTTGTGTTTTAAAAAATAAGCAAGCTTTCACCCTCTCCCTTCCACTTAGAGAAAGGGCGTTTAGGAGAGTGAGGCAGGAAGAAAGGGAAAGAAACCTTTTTGAAGAAGTCTACATTGTTTTTTGTGCTTCTAAAAGGCATCAAGGATCCTTCTGCTTTTAACGGGGACATCAGCAGGTTCGGGATGGTCCAAGTCAGACTTCAGCTAAGAAAGCCTTGGGTCACCCAGACTGCAGCCTGTGCTGCATGTCAGAGAGAGAGGAGCTGAGTTTCAGGGCGAGGTAGAGGGCCAGAGGCTGCAACGAACAGGGAGCTGTGCCTTTTCTAGTCTAAGGATGAGAACAACTCTTCGCTGGGCCCTCCAGTCTTTAGCAGAGTCTAAGCTTACTCTGGGATTTAGGGAAATTCTTGGGGGGGGGGCATTAAATTGATCCCCACACCAGAGAAGAGAGGAACTGTTCCTAGGGTCCATTTGCATGTTCAAAATGCAACTCTGATGCAAGAAAATAGCTCGAGAACTGTTATTTGCTTAGCGAGGCGCAAAAGTCCCTTGAAGGCTGCAAAACTCTGAGTGTCAGCTCCTTGTTTTTGGCTTTGAAAACACCGTGTACTTGCTCACACAGCCCATCTAACCATGAGCTATTATCCACAAACATCGATGGCTCCAGGCTGTGAGACTCTCACTGTCTGAGCAAGAAGTGACAGCAACCTCCTCAGTCAGGGATATTTACAGCAGTGAGCTTTTGGCACTGACCAAATGCAATGTAATGAAAATCCCAAGCACCATCAAATTTGGGGATTCATGGCTCATTTTTCCAATGGCATAATGGCAATGATTTCCACTGAGGAAATGTCAAATGTACAGTTTTCTAAAAACAGACAGTCATATTAATCAATGTAATAAAAAAAAAATCAGGGGCTGACATTGTGGCGCAATGGGTAAAGCCACAGCCATCAGCATCCCATATGGACACTGGTTCATGTCCCGGCTGCTCCACTTTCAATCTAGCTCCCCGCTAGTGCTCCTGGGAAAGCAGCAAAAGATGGTCCAAGTACTTGGTCCCTTGCACTCACGTGAGAGACTTGGGAGAAGCTCCTGGCTCCTGGGTTTGGCCTGGCCCAACCCCATCCTTTGAGGCTATTTGAGGAGTTAGCCAGTATATGGAAGATCTCTCTCTCTCTGTAACTCTACCCTTCTAATAAAAATGAAATAAAGCTGGGACTGGGCCAGTCCGGAGTCAGTTCTAGGATCCTGGAACTCAGTGCAGGCCTCTCAAGTGGGTGGCAGGGCCCCAAGAGCTTGAGCCATCACTGCTGCCTCCTGGGATGCACATTAACAGGAAGCTGGAATGAGAAACAAAGCCAGGACTCAAAGCCAGGCGATCCAATATGGGATTCAGGTGCCCCAAGCAGCGTCTGAACTGCTGTGTCAAACACTTGCCCCTGTAGTTATGTTCAAGTCTCAGTTTGCTACTCACAAGGTAGGACTTTATTATCTGTGGACTAAGCTTTATGGCTTCATTTGTTAAAGATTTATGCCATGTAGAATGTATTTAGAGTGAGAAATAAGACCTCAATTTGGATTTTTACCAACACTGATCCAGAGCAATTTATTACATAATCCCCTCCTCCCATGGATGTTCAGCGAAACCTTGAATTATAAGCAATTCCCACATGGCTTTGGGTCCATTTCTGAACTCTCTGCTTTATTCTGTTAAGTTGGCTATTTTCTCCTTTACCGATTTTTAAATAGTTTAGATCTATGTAACGGTTTAATGGCTTATGAGGTTGGTGGTCTTCACTTTCACTCTCATTTTCAGAATTTCCCTGGCTATGCTCACATGTTTATTTCTCCAGCTGATTCCTAGTATCATTAGCTCAAGTTCCAAAAATAGTATTGGTGATATTCTCATTGGGATGACATTGAAAGTATAGATAATGTCAATAGGTTTGCAAGCCTCATACTACTGTTTGTGTCTCAAAGTCAACCTGAGTGATCTCATATGTGCCTCAGTACCCCACCGAATCTTTTACATGAAAGAGATACAGAAAAGCTGAAGCAGTAGTACAATGAAAAGTCATGTACTGATCACTGAAATCCAAATATTACCATATTTTATTTATACTTATATTTATTTATTCTACTGATATTTTTCTAAACTATTTGAGAACAAATTATAGGCAAAATGATACTATAAAAAATGTAACTCCTAAAAAAGACATAGTTCTATTAAAAATATCATTGTCAGATTTATAAAATTACCTTAACATTATTTAGTATCCAATCTGCATTCAAATTTTCTCAATTGTTCCAAAACTGCTTTCTATAGCTTCTGGGTTTTGTTGTTGTTTGAAGCTTTGCTTCATTTAGTTTGGTTGCTTGTTTATTTATTTTAAAGTGAGATTCCTAAAATAAAAATGCCACCTTTTTAAAGTTTAAAATTTAATGGCTTTTAGTATATTGTCAAAACTGTTCAATCAGCACAGCTCATTTTAATTCCAGAATATTTTTATTAAGCCACAAAGCAATTCTGACCCATTAGCAATCAGACCCCATTTTCCCTCCCCCAGCCCAAAGCAACCACAGATCTACTTTTGTCTCTAAGAATTTTCCTTTCTGAACATTTGTCTCTAAGAATTTTCCTTTCTGAACATTTTCCTGTATATGAAATTTTACAATATGTGGTCTTTTGTTTTTGCTTTCTTTCACTTAACACAATAGTTGCCATTTTTAAAAGACTGACATTTATTTATTTGAAAGAGGGAGCGTCAGAGAGAGAGGCAGAGACAGCAAGAGTGTTAGAAAGAGAGAGAGAGAGAGAATCTTCCATTTTCTGATTCACTCCCCCAATTGACTGCCACAACCAGGGACTGCCCACATCAAAGCCAGGAGCCAGGAGCTCCTTCTGGATCTTCCACATGGGTGGTGGGAGTCCAAGCACTTGGGCCATCATCCACTGCTTCCCAGGCTCATTAGCAGGAAGCTGGATGGGAGAAGGAGCAGCTGAAATGCCAACTGGCACTCTGATACGGATTGCAAGTCTCAGGCAGTGGCACAATGCTGGTCCCATGAATATATTTTCAAGGTGCACCAGAGTTATAGCATGAATCAATCTTTCATTCCCTTAGTTGCTGAGAAATATTCCATGGAGTGACTGTATATCCCATATTATTTACCCAGTCATGGATTGATGAACATCTGGATTTATTTTAAAACCAGCCTCCAATCAGGATTCAACCATTGTATTCTGCTGCTGTGGCTCTTTAAGATAGAAGATTTAAAATGTCTTTGTCTTTGACATTGACTTTCAGAAGAGAGCAGCATAGAGTATTGTTTCCTAAGTTGTTTCCCTGGTTCTTCTATTTCCTGCAAACCTAGTGCAGTAAAAGGGCGTGGCCAAGCTAAGTCACCATCCTTATTGATAGTCCTTGCTTGGAGATGTACTCTTCTACTGGCGGGGTCACTCCAAGGAGTCCGATGTAAGGTGCCTCCAGGAGAGATGACAGCTTTGTCATTTGCTCCAGGAGATCTGTTCCTGGCAAGGTTTGTGTTTCCTTCTCCATTCCTCAGTGTTCTGTGGGTGAAGCTTTAGCACCATGAGAATTCCCTCCTAACAGCCTTTCACACTCCTTCCTGTATTTTGCAAAATGGGATTTTTGTGTACATTATTATGTAAAAATTTTGCACAGAGTAGAAATTTTTATACACCTTATTACATTTATTTCTATTTTTATTTTAAAATTTTTTATTCACTTGAAGGGTAAAGCTACAGAGACAGAGCGGGGAGAGTGACAGAGAGTCGGAGAGGGAGAAAGAGACCTGTCATCATCAAAAAGTTGCAACAGCCAGATCTGGCCCAGGCCACTGCCAGGGGCCAGGAACTCCATCCTGGTCTCCCCTATAGGTAGCAGGGAACCAAGCACTTGGACCATCATCTGTTGCTTTCTCAGACACATTAGCAGGGAGGTGGATTGGAAGTGGAGCATCCAGTTCTTGAACCAACACTCCAATGGGCAATGCCATCATAGCAAGAGGAGGCTTAACTTGCTTTGCCACAATATCAGGCCCTATTTCTAGTTTTTAAAAATGTCTTCACTCCCAGGAGACAACCAGGCTGGAGGTACAGGATCAGGCCCACAGCACAAACTTGACAACCAAGGCATGTGGAACCCCTCTGGAAAGCCCAACAGAAAGGCACTGAAGTTTTCTGGCTCTCTCTGCTGCAGTGTCTGTTTGGGAGAATTTTCTCTGTGGTCCTTCTCAATACTAAATCCGTGTTGCTGTGGCTATTTTTTTTAACGTCAGTATTTTCTTAAGAAGAGTTGACTCTCTGGTCAATTTCCACTCCATTAGTCATTTCATTTTCTGTTGATTATTTCTATCGAGTCTAATTTTTTTTGCAATCATTACAATTTTCAACACTTCCTACATGATTTTTTGTAGTTTTTCTTTGGTAACAAATTTTATCATGCGAAGTTGCCACCCATGTCAATTTCAGTTTGCATTGATAACTTCTCCCAGCAATACTCATATCAACTGGATAATTTGAATTTATTTCTTGCCTGAGCCATTTTATAAATCTTATCAACAGTGCAAGTAATTACAATTTTTCTCTTCTGCTCAAGATTTATCTATCTTATTGCTAATCCAACTCCTCGGTTTATTTCTGATCATTTTGCATATGCTCATACTGCACAATATTAGCACAGCAAAGAGCAGACAGCGGAAGTCACAACAGTGAGACAAAAACTAAAATGGTGTCTGGCAAGGTCCAAGATTCTTAAGGGTAAAGTAGCTTTGGCTAAGCCCCACAAAGTAAGAGGAGGTCATCTTAAATCTGTATTAAGTCATGCTGTCACAATATGACATAGCCAATATGCATAAAATCCAGTGATTTAGTATAAACATTTATTAATTTGTAAATCCATGGATCAATTGTTGGGTAAGCAGCTGGGCTGCGCTGGGCTGGAATCTGGGCTTTGTGTTATTTCAGGTTGGGCTTTGCATATTTCTATCCTCAGACCTGGTTAAATGAGCCATGGCTACAAAAAGACAAATACTGCATGTTCTCACTCATGTGAGTGGATAAGAAAGTTGGTCTTCAGAATAGAGAATGAAATTGTCTTCACCAGAGGCTGAGAAGGGTGGCAAGAGGGAGGAAGGATGGAGAGAAGAGGGTTAGCAGGTGCCAGGGTATAGCTGGAAAGGAGGCATGACTTCTAATATACTGGAGTAGAGTAACTATGGTTGATAATAGCCAATTATACATGGGATCTTCAACATGTACAAGGAAATGTGTATTATGAAAAAAACTATGCATGGATTTCAAACATTTTTGCACCAAAATAAACTTATCTTTTAATTCCATTGTTCCACAAACTTTTTGAAGTACCTTAGCATATTTCAAAATAGCTACAGAAAGGATTTTGAAGGTTCCCCCCAAAAAAGGAGATGATAAATATTTGAGATGTTGGATATGTGAATTATCCTGATTATTACATATTGTATGCACATATTGATATATTACACTATACCCCATAACTATGTACAACTATTATGTTTCAATTAAAAATAAAGGATAGCAACATACACATATACATATACACATGAGGGCACTTCAAAAGCTTTATTATAAATGTGAATGAAAGTTAATGTACATTTTCCATGGACTGTTGGAAGACCCCTATATATTGTGGTGGACTAAGAAAATCAATAAGGCAAGTCGAGACATCTTATACCTCTTGAAACGCTGTTCAGAACTGTCACATTCTCTCTATCACCTACATTCCAATGGTTACAGTCACACACAAGATCAAGTCCAATGGCAAAAGGGTTGAAAGTAAACTCTTCCCATAAGGAATGCACACCAAGGCAAGGGAGAGACAGAGTTATAAACAAATGATCTCCTATACAACCTCTGTGTAGTGTAAGGGAGCCAACATTTTCATTAGCAGATAGCAGAACAAAAATATCGATTCAGTGGTAACCTCATTTTTTTGCCTATACACACAAAAAAAAAATCAGCTGAAATAATTTCTGTGTTGAGTTCTTTCTCTTTGGGCACTCTTTGCAATAACTAAATATTGAAAACCCCTAAAGTGTTTCTTGAGCAAAACAAAGGTTTTCTGATGAAGCTGCCTTGAAAATAATTATTCCCTGCTGATTTCACTTCTGACTGGAGCCCTGTGGTTCTCTCTGCTTTTCTTTACATCACCTGAAAGTCCCTCAAAGCAATTTGGGTTTGCAACCAGCCAGTCACTGAGCCTGGGGCCAGCCAGCAGGTTGTTGGAGCAATCCAGACAGCAAGGGATGGGGACATGTCCTTGAGTGGCAGGCATGTCACTTGAGGTGAAAGAAGAGGCACACTGAAGAGAGAAATTATTGGGATTTGATTGTAGACCAAGTATAGTCATAAAGGGAAGCAGAGGTCAAGGAGGACTCAAATTTCTATCTTGGAAGAGTGGAAAATTAGTGGTCTCACTAAAAAGAGAGAGAGAGAGAAATGATTGGAAAAGGCATTTTGAAATTGGCCCTATCTGGAGCCAAGTTCCTGTATTAATCCATCATTAGAGGAGAAACCCTCTGGTGATTACGGCATTGACAATCATAAGCAATTTTCACATTCTACAAGTAGTTGCTTTGTAGGCAGTTCTGGTAAAGAGGTTGCTCCTTTCGGCGGTGGCGGGCGAGCTGCATTGACTTTCACTGGGAAGTGATAAATATGTTTTTGTAGGAACAAAGGGTCACCATCTCTTAATTGACCTGACTTGCTGGGTATTTTGGGAAATAGCAATGCTGTAAATGCCTGGAACGTCTTGGAACTTCTTGCTGCTGCTGACATCTCCTCTCCACTGCCAGCACTCTGTCCACCATTCCCTGGACCAGTCTTGTGGTTCCTCAAATATGAACCTAGCGTCTCTTTTTATCCCAACTTGTCTCTTTTCGTGTTCAGTAGACCTAGTGCCACTTAAGCTCTCTTATATATGCTTCAACTGAGATGGCCAAAATACACGTCCATCGTGGCTTTCAACTCACTGTTATTTCCTTAACATTCTTCTGACAATAGAATTATCCAACCCCCAAACCATTCAAGTTCCAGAAGACCCCCTCTACTCCTGCTTAATGGGATATTTTTCTATGTAATTTAATTTTTGTTAAATTTTTATGTATTTATTTTAAGAACAGAGACAGAGACAGACAGAGAGAGGTTTTCCATCTGCTGGTTCACTCCCCAGATGCCCACCACAGTTGAGGCTGGACCAGGCTGAGCAGGGAACCATGACCTCCACTGGGTCTTTCATGTTGGTGGCAATTGTTTGAATCACTACTGCTTCCTCCCAGGGTGTTCACTAGCAGGAGGCTGGACCTGGAACCAGAAACGATTCTTGAACCCTGGCACTTAGATATGGGATGTGGGTGTCCCAAGAGGCATGGTAACTGTCTTAACCATTGGGCCAAATAAATCCTTTATCCATCTTTGTGCTTTACATGTGAGTGAAAAGCAGCAGCCATACCCTGGCCGAAAGCACAAAAGTGCCATAAGTATATGCACACATTGGAGTCCTGCATCCCCTCCCCTTCCTTCACCCTCCATCTTCTCTTCCTTCCTGCCCTCCTGCCTTCTTTCCACAGCTATATATTGAGCATCTTCCATATGTCTCATACTGTGGATATAGCAGCAAACAAAATAAGCAAAATGAAATCTTTGATCCTCTGGAAACTATATTCTAGAGAGAAGAGTGATAGATGTATATAGACACACACACATATACTACTCATATATGATTATATATATGCATGTATATACATATATATATATATATGTAGGGATTTCAAAAGTTCATGGCAAATACATAGTATTAAAAAAAAACTATTGAGAGCCCGGTGCTGTGGTGTAGTAAGCTAAGCCTCTGCCTGAGGTGCTGGCATCCCATATAGGTGCTGGTTCATGTCCTGGCCGCTCCTCTTCTGATCCAGCTCTCTGCTATGGCCTGGGAAAGCAGTGGAAGATGGCCCAAGTGCTTGAGCTCCTGCACCCATGTGGGAGACTCAGATGAAACTACTGACTCCTGAATTCAGTCTGGCCCAGCCTCAACCATTGCAGCCATCTGGGGAATAAACTAGTGGATGGAAGATCTCTCTCTCTCTGTCTTTGTCTCTCTGTCTCTGTCTCTCTGTCTCTGTCTCTCAGTCTCTCTCTGTGTCTCTCTCTGTATAGCTCTGAGTTTCAAATAAATGAATATATCTTTTTAAAAAAAGAGCTCAGTCTCCTTACATGTATTTTTTGAAGATTATTTATTTTAAAGGCAGAGTTACAAAGAGGCAGAGGCAGAGAGAGGGAGAAAGAGTGAGAGGTCTTCCATCTGCTGGTTTACTCCCCAGATGGCTGCAATGGCTGGAGCTGCGCTGATCAGAAGCCAGGAGCCAGGAGCTTCTTCCGTGTCTCCCACGCAGGTGCAGGGGCCCAAGGACTTGAGCCATCTTCTACTGCTTTCCCAGGCCATAGCAGGGAGCAGGATCAGAAGTGGAGCAGCCAGGACTCGAACTGGCAGCCATATGGGATGTTGGCATGGCAGATTTACCCGCTATATCACAGCGCCAATCACACATGTATTTCTTAAATAAAAAAGTCACTTGTTCTTCCTGCCATTGGAAAACAGAGACTGGGTCTCATTCTAGCTATTTTTTTTTTCCTCCTGATGAAATGGAGGTCAGAATACTGCTGCTGTCCACACTGTCCTTGGATGTTCTGAGGAAATATGTTTAGCTACTACCTGCAAATAGGAGTGCCTGTAATCTGAAACTAGTTACCAACACTGAGCAGACAGGCCCAGCGGAGCACGTGGATAGTATGAATGTCCATGGTGGGGATGGGGAGGATCTGGGACTGGGTTCCTCAGAGCTGGTCCTGAACAAGAATCGGTCAGGAATTTATTAAGGAAGTGCTCCCAGGAGAAGCTGCTAATAGAGCAGGGAGGCAAATAGAAGAGGAGGAAGCTGAGCCAGGGCGGGACTTTAGGCAACTTCAGCGTGTCCCTCGCCCTGAAGGTGAGACCTGGAGCATAAGTGACAGCTCTGAATTTGTCCTGACAGCGTGACAATGGAGCTGGCCCTTCATGTTCCCATACTCATCAATTTTGTTCAGGGTCACTCAAAAGGGTCTCAATCCCAAAGGCACTTTGCATCCTACAATTGTGAGCAAAGTGGCCCCAAAAGTCCAAGGAAGGGTCTCCAAAGAGAGTCAGCTTCAAGGTATTAAAAGAAAATTCACAGAGACCAAGAGAAGAGTGGAAATATGACAAAGGGATCAAAGGGACATGGGCACAGTCTCTAAACCATCTTTTTAAAAATTTTTGTTTATTTATTTGAAAGTCAGAGTTACACAGAGAGAGGAGAGGCATAGAGAGAGAGAGAGAGAGAGGTCTTCCATCCTCTGGTTCACTCCCCAGTTGACCAAAACAGCAAGAGCTGCACCAATCCAAGCCAGGAGCCAGGAGCTTCTTCCAGGTTTCCCACATGGGACAAGGGCCCAAGGACTTGGGCCATCTTCTACTGCCTTCCCAGACCATAGCAGAGAGCTGGATCAGAAGTGGAGCACCTGGGACTTGAACCGGCACCCATATGGGATGCTGGCACTGCAGACGGTGGCTTTACTCACTATGCCACAGCACAGGCCCCCTAAACCATTTTTCTTATAAAAAGGTTATGTAGAGGCCCTTGTGGACTCAACTAGGTTAAGTGCCAGGCCTGCAGGCTGTGGAGATCTAACTCAATTTTTGTCCTCTTTCGTTCACTTTCAATCATGTCTGTAACTTCCCAATGCAATTGAGTTTGCTATAATCAAAGGGAACCCTTCCTCCCCTTAAAGGGGCAAACCCTTAGCTTAGTTGCTTGGTTTCTTCCTTTGCTTCTGGATGGGAGAGCTCCTTTGCAGTTACCCCCTTCTATATCTTATTTCTAACTGAAGCTATGTTTGCATTGTGCAGAGACGGGCCAGACTTCTGTGGAGAGGCCAATGAAGTGGAGGTGCGACTCTAACTGCCTGGGGACCACTGGCCTGTCACTTGCTCTGCATCGGAGAGATGAGTGAGCCTCACTTTCCTCCAGTGGAAGTACCATCTGCTCGCCCTCTGAAAAGTAGCACTGATAGATGATTCATTAGCTTATGTATATTCGAATATGATCCTGAGCATTAAAAATCATTTTTTTCAGACCTCGGTGGATCTTATGACTCATGTTAGAATATTTCTCTCTTATTTCCATTTTATTATTTGGCTCCAGAATCAAAATTAGAAGCTTAAGTGAATATTTTATGGCCCACACTATCTCTTCATTCCCTTATGCATAACACTAAGTATTTGCATTTAATGAAAGCAAATGAGGGATTTCACAAAGTTACACCATTCAACTAAAGGTTGAAGTTCCAGCCCATGGAGTCTTTATTCATACATAACACCTGCTTTTGTTTAGAACCAGGAAAACTATTTCTGCCCTGGCTCTCACGTTGTCCAGTTGCAGACACTCTGATGTCCTAGGAAACAAACCCACACGCACTTCTGAGTGTACTTCATGCTTGCTTGCACACAAATATTGGTGGAACTACATGGCTCCCTCTATCATTTTCCTCTCCATTTCTTCCCCAGAGGTGTCTGCTAAGGCTTCGAAAGTTGGGGAAGCCCCAGAAAAGTGTCAGTTGCCTCTGGCATCCCCTTCTGTTCCACTCCTGTTGAAGGCTTTTTGGCTAAAGTTCAGGAATCTTTCCTCATGCTGAACCTGAGAAGTAGGAAGGTGGAGCCAGGACTGCTGAGCCCTCAAATCTCTGAAGTTACCTTGTGTTTCAAAGAGAAGGAGGGAGGTGAAATTTCGAATTTTGTATTATGTGCTGTTATTTAAGTAATATGAAGGCCCATCAAAAAGTCTATGGAACAATGGGGTTAAGATACATTTGCATAGTTTTTTTCCATAGTGTGCATTTTTAATGAACTTTCTGAAGACCTCTCATATATGCTATTTTTAAAAATGCACTAAAAGGGACCCATCTTTTAGTTCCATTTTCCAGGAACTTTTTATTAAATGCTGGAGCTTTGGTATTTATTTTAGTGTTTATTATAAAGTTCTTTCTTCCTAGGACAAAAACATATGGAGGAATTTGGATATACTTGTATGCACAGATTCCAAAACTTTTTTGCACCGAAATAAGCTTATCTTTTAATTCCATTTTCTGTGAAAGTTTTGAGGTATTCTTGTACCAGAAAAGATGAAAGAAAGGTTCATGGAATTTTTGCAAAGTGATGGGTAATATGAATTCACTCTCTCTTTCCCCTGCAAAATCTTTACTAATTCCTAAACATTTTAGAGTGACTTTAGGGCTTTGATGGATAAAAGGAAAGAATCTAAAAAGGATATTATGATGTGTTCCAGGCATGAAGAGAACCTGCAAAGGGAATTGGCCATGTATGTGCTTTATGAGTGTGTATTCATGGGAAGCAAGAAGTCTTCTTCTGAATATATTATTAAAATGGTTTAGGAGAAGATGAGCTGTTGCAGCTCCAACTCATATGTCAAGTGCTATGAAAACTATAGATGCATCCCTTCGTGTAAAAATATATTTAAAACAACCTCTGCCAATCAGCGTCTTCCCGCCCACTGTGTGTTTCTCCATCTCCCATCCTGGCTTGAA
Source organism: Sylvilagus floridanus (assembly GCA_949820135.1). Taxonomy (NCBI): domain Eukaryota; kingdom Metazoa; phylum Chordata; class Mammalia; order Lagomorpha; family Leporidae; genus Sylvilagus; species Sylvilagus floridanus. The sequence continues at coordinate 89,221,572 of OX463231.1, forward strand.
AAATGTCAAAGAAAACTTATTTTAAGCTGTCAGAGTAATAAAATACTTTTGTTGCTGGCGGCACTGTCATAACAAACTCTTGTTAAAAAAGGGTGAAAGGGAGCAGGAAACTTACTGAGGGGTTATCAGATTCAACCATTTGCTTCCATATTTGGCTAATGGCAAAAAGTACATCTGATAGGAGAGAGAAGTCAAGAGAATATAAACATTGGAATCCTGGGAATTCTTGAGCCTGGAGGAAACTCTTGGCAGGAAGTAAATACGCAGTGCTGGAAAGTGTGAGTGTCCTAGCAATGAGGGGGACTAGAGCAACCCATGCTGCAGCAGACATGCTGGGAGATTTGGCAGTGTAACGGCACAGCTACCTCACACCATCATAGCCCTCTCTGATACAACTCCTCAAAGCTCAGTGAAAACAAAAGCCCAGACCACAGAATTTCAGAAAGTTCATGGGAAAAAGAATTAAAAGTTAAATTTATGTTGGTGAAAAATTGTTTTTAAAATCCAAGCCTAGTTTTCCATAATACGCATTTTTCATGAGCTTTTTAAAGGACTCCTCGGGCTTCTTCAAGGTTCAGTGACTTCAAACAATGAGCAGGAGTCTGTGTTGGCAGCTTGTGCTGGAGTCTGAGGGGCTCTTCTGCCCCCAGCTGGGCTCTTCTCGTGTTTGGGGATGGATTGCTGTTGGCTGCTGGTGACTGGGTGACACGACTGTGATCCACAAGTCTGCCATCCTCCGGCAAACCAACCAAGGTGGTAATGGCCTTGACAGAGATGCAAGAGAAGGGAAGGACCAATGTACAAACCACTTCAAGCATCTGCTTGCATCATGTCTGCTAATATCCTATGGAGAAAAGCAAGTCACATGCTGAACCTGGAGTCAAGAGGCAAGAGCAGGTTTCCCATGGTGGGACGTACCATACTGCCTAGTTACTCGGCAAAGGAGTGAGTGCAAGGAGGGAGGATCACTAGGCTCATAATTGCTATCTACTACAATAGTCACTCTGGGCTTATGCTGGTTGGTCATTTCTGTCATCAGAACTTCAGAAGGAAAACTGACCAGGAACTGCTCATGATCAGAATAAGGATGAAAATCTAGGAAACCTATGAGATGAAAGGAGTTTTTAATCACTGCCATACGGTAAAAAAAAAATAGTGCCAATTCCAAGTACTAATACTCTTTAATCTTTTTTCTTGGGGTACTCTTAAATAGAATATTCCATGTTTGTTATTTAACATTTGCATAACACTTCCATATGTGACATGAGCCTCCCAAAAATATTTAAGAATTATCTTCACAACAGCCGGAGGAGAGAAGTGCTGATTATTTCAGTTTATTATGGAGGTGGCTGAGATGACAGATGTGTCCCAGCAACACTCAACCAAGTAACTCAAGTGTGGAAAGTTCCAACAGTCCCCTGGGTATTCAGTTTGTACAAGCAAACATGTTTCTGGTTGAATTGACTGATTATTGGACTGAAGTAAATAAACCAAACAGATGTTTTAGCAACATGGTTTCGCAGCTTCAAAGCATATTAAGGATTTTAAAAAAAATTCATTTGCCTTAGATCGCAATGGGAAAATTAGTATTGTAGCTGATGACTTATAGGTTGTAGATATGGTAAATCTTTCTGTGGTCTAAAATATATAATCCTGGGGAACTTGGGAGTATCAGACTCTCTCAAATTGAGATCCCCCAGAAGCATATCTTGCAACAATGATTCCAATGAAGGTATTTTAGTTGGAAGATTATCTTGAGAGACACTGGAAGTGAGAAAGGGAAGAGAAAGGGTCAAAGGAGTGTTGTTCCTCCAGCTACCACCGGGACAAGTGGCGCCCGTCCTGTGGAGAACTCTGTGGAGCCACGTAGGACCTGAGGCACAAGGGAGTTGGGAGGTTGCTCCCTGAATCTTGCGGACCATGGGCTGACACCTACTCTAGGGGTATATTAATTTCCTGGCACGTACAGTCCACTATAAGCTTGAGCAGAGCAACTCCCTGAAGCCTCAGAGAAATCCCCGTAAGAAGATACAGCGTGGGCAGTTAGAAGTAGGTAGTTGCTCTGAGATGCTGAGGCCCAGAGGCTAGGAAAAGAGCATGACAAAGCTTGCTGCTTATACTTCCTAACACCATAGCAAATGTGCTTAACTGTGGAATGGAGGTATCTTTGCCCAAATGCTCTTCCTTAAATCAAAGAAGGCAACAGGAACAAGGATAACAGAAGGGGGGGGGGTGGATACTATGCACCAATGTCCAATAAGGAAACAAAAACCTCCTGTTATTTCACAGGAAAAAATTAATTCAAAGAATTCTTAACCAGCAGAAGATGATTAGCCACCAAAAGGGGAGACAAAACTCTGAGGCATCCAACAACAAAACTCAGTCCAAAAACCAAACTCAACTACTATCTCTAGGCTGAGGGAGAGTGGCCAATACAGTATCTTTGGATAAGAAGAGGGGGATCCCTCAATTCCCAAGGCAGGGATTCAGGCAAGGAGGCCACTGTGACATTGGGATTTATAGTAAGATGTGTGTATCTTCACACTTAGTCTCCATTTCCTGGCATAAAACTCTTCAAACCCTTGGAATCTCCAGAATGATGAATGTCTTCTGTAGGCTAAGGGGATGACTGGTGGTTGTGGGCCCCTAGAGAGCTTCAGGGTGGAGTTGGTCACCAGAAAGACCAAGGCAAGAGGGTCAAGTTTTCATCCTCTATGGGGGAGGGAAGAGGAGAGGAAGGATATGAGGATCACCACTGGCCAATGATGAAATGAATTACCTCTATGCAGTTACACTGCTATAATAAACCAAAAGGATTGGGTTTGAGGATCTTCTGGGCAGCTGAACACCTGAGGGTTCCTGGAGCTCTGTGTTCCTTCCCATGTGCCTTGCTGTGGGCATCTCCTCATCGCTTACTGATAAAGTGGTAACACTACATCCCCCTGAGTACTGTGAACCACTCCAGCAAATTAATAGAAATCCAGGAGGGAGTCTTGGGAACCCTGATTTTTATTCAGTTCATCCTAAGTGTAGGTGACAACTTACCATGCGCAACTGGCCTCTGGAATGGGGACATTCTTGTGAGACTGAACCCTCAACCTAAGGGACCTGATGCTATCTCCAGGTAGACAGAGTCAGAATTGAGTTAAATTGGAGTCCACCTAGCTGGTGTTCATGACAAAATGCTTGATGTGGGAGGAACCTTCCCCAGTATACATCTGGTCACAGAAACATTCTGTGTTGTACTAAGTGACAGTATGAAAAGACAGTAGGATTGCAGTAGGATTGTTCTTTCAATAATAACAATCCTGAAGAAGTTTCCCTAGGCAGCCTCTGAAATGAGACAGTGGTTAGTGAATGAAAGGTCAGAGCTGGGACCCTTAAACTGTGAGTCCAAGGCCCAACAAACTGTCCAGCTTGGACTGTGGTAGCTCAGTCTGGACTGGCAGGAATTCATTGAGGAAGCATTCTGTTCCCGTGAACATCCCCCAACTGTCCAACCTGATGAAAATGTTACCTGGAGCATTCTTTGTGTCTCATCATTAAACTGACATGATTACTGCTTTATATCCACCCACAGGAAGATCTAAGCTACACGTTTTGCTATTGGTCCAAGTGGCAGCAAAATCACTACCTTCAATTCCCTCTGTCCTTTGTCTAAGTCATGTGTACTCTCCACGTTGGCACGTCATCTGCTCCCAAGAGCACAGGACGTGCAGGGAAGGTGAAGAGAGTGGAAAGAGACAGGGGAGGCAGCTATCTGGTTCCAGCTCACTGAGCCCCTCAGCTGTCAATTTCCCAGAGCCAGCATTGCCAACCAATTGAGAGAATCTTAGGCTGGTGGAGCAGACATTATCTTCCATGTGGGAAACTGCGCTTTTTAATCAGAGCCTCTGTTTGCTTTGCATCTAGCCAGAACGCAAAGAATTTTTGCAAAACCTCCTCCAATAAAGGAAGATGAAATAATAGAAACAATTTTTTTTAATAAAAATCTGTGTTCCAAAAAGTGCTTTCTATTGATGCTGACTTTTCTTGTAATTTCTTGTGTCATGTGTGGAAAGATTTTTTTTAAAGGAAAAAGACATTTATTTCTTCTTTGCATTGATCTGCTTAGGAATACAATGATGGGATCTAGCAGCCTGACACCTGCAATCCTTTGTGTTGAGATCCAAGTTCACAATAATGGCCTCAAAGGCACTAGAATGCTCCTGGACAAGTAAGGGCAGGGCTGCTTCAGCTGCATGGGTGAAGTTTCACATGGGAGTATTGATTGGGGCATAAAAGGAGAAGGAAATCTGGGAAGAAGACACCTCCTATCCTGTTAACTGTGTATTTCCTTGAAGTAAATGATTATTTACCACCATAATCAGCATTAGATTTTTACTATGTCTTATTTCAATATATAAATACACAAATACACATATTGAAATACAATTAAGAGAGTGGCAAGATGGTGGAATAGGAAGGGAGCACACCGATAGTCTGGGGAGAGACAGTTTAATAAAAGTGGAGATACTGCAGGTTCAAGGAAGAGTAGGGGAAGAAACAGCAGAGGAAACTCTTCCAGAACTAGTGATTCACAGTGGACCTTCATGGAGAGTGTGGGAGCCTGCAGTTTGGGACACCAGTGGCAGACTCAACACACCAGCGCTGGAACACGAGGTGAGCCAAAACTCAATAGCCTGAGACACCGGCAAGGAAATGGAAAGAAGAGACAAGAGCGAACAAGGCTTGAAACCCTGTGAGGAAAAGTTCACCAGGCTAACTAGAAGAGAGAGAGAGAGAGAGAGAGAGAAAGTGACCGATATGGACAGGAGTTTCTCTCTCTCTGCCCACCCCTCAAAGGTGAGCAAGACAAAGAGCAGGCACCATTTTGGACATACGTCATAAGCAGGGCGACCTCAGGTCTGCACCTGCCCTGAGCCTAGCAGAAAAACCTGACTCTGGGGGGTGGGGGTGGGGGGGGGTGAAATAACAGGAGATTAGAACCTAATGAATGTGTGCTGCTAATGAACTGAGACTGTGAAAAAAGAGATGGTGGGGAAAAAACTCACAGAATTCACAAATTCACGTGAGTACTCTCCAGAGACACTACAGTTTGGTAGCCTTGGCAGCCCAGTGGGAGACTACAGGAGAATTTGAGCCCACACTAAGGGCCACAGAGATTCCCTCTGTGGTCCTTGGGAAAGAGCTTCCGATCTCTGGCTCCTGTGGGTATATCATTCGCCTGCTAACCACCCCCAATTCCATTCACCTGTGCAGAATTACTTCCCTTTTGAATCAAAAAAGAAGAAGAAGAAGAAGAAGAAGAAGAAGAAGAAGAAGAAGAAGAAGAAGAAGAAGAAGAAGAAGAAGAAGAAGAAGAAGAAACAGAGATTTATGATGCCTAACCTGGGAGTGTCTCCTTTCACACACCCTCAACCCTGAGGAACCAAACAGAGCTCTCAGGCCACACCCATCTCAAGCCTCTAAGGCTCCATCGAAAGCAGACAGTCCACTTAATCTAGAGTCATAGTATAACAAGAAAAAACACCACAGTATAGAAGCCAATATGCCAAACAACAAACACAAAAACTGAGGTAACAAGAACAAGGAAGACACTATGATGCCCCCAAATGCAAAAGACACCCCAATTCAGGATTACGAAGATGATGAGATAAAAGAAATGCAAGAAGCAGATCTCAAAAAATTGATAAGAACACTAAGAAGTACTCAAAAACAAATTATTGAACTACAGAAATCCTTAATGGACAAGGTAGAAAATCTTTCTCATGAAAATGAAATATTAAGGAGGAATCAAAATGAAATGAAACAACTAGTAGAACATGAAACTGTGATAGTGACAGGAAATCATAATGAAATGAAGAATTCAATAGATCAAATGACAAACACATTAGAGAGCCTTACAAACAGAATGGGTGAAGCAGAAGAGAGAATATCAGACTTAGAAGACAGAGCACAGGAAAATATACAGTCAAACCAAAGAAAAGAAGAGGAAATTAGAAACCTAAAAAATATTGTTGGGAATCTACAGGATACTATTAAAAAACCCAACATTCGAGTTCTAGGAGTTCCTGAAGGCATGGAGAGGGAGAAAGGATTAGAAGGCCTTTTTAGGGAGATACTAGCAGAAATTTTCCCAGTTTTGGAGAAGGACAGAGACATCCTAGTACAGGAAGCTCATAGAACCCCTAGTAAACATGACCAAAAGAGATCCTCACCAAGACACGTTGTAATTAAACTCACCACAGTGAAACAGAAAGAAAAGATTCTAAAATGTGCAAGAGAGAAACGTCAGATTACTCTCAGAGGATCTCCAATTAGACTCACAGCAAACTTCTCATCAGAAACCCTACAAGCTGGAAGGGAATGGCAAGACATAGCCCAGGTACAAAGAGAGAAAAACTGCCAGCCCAGAATATTATATCCTGCCAAGCTCTCATTTCTGAATGAAGGTGAAATAAAGACCTTTCATAGCAAACAAGAATTGAAAGAATTTGTCGCCACTCGTCCAGCCCTGCAAAAGATGCTTAAAGATGTGTTATACACAGAAACACAGAATGGACACTATGAGAAATAGTGACTTGATCAGCTCTTGTGCTGACTGTTGTTGTACAATGTAATACTTTATCCATTTTAGTATTTTTTTATTCTAGTACTAGTGGTTGAACTCTGTAATTAACATACAATTATTCTTAGGTGTTTAAATTTTAACTGAAACGTGATCCCTGTGAAATATAATAGTGGGAAAAAGAGAGGGAGGAGATGTACAATTTGGGACATGCTCAATTGGACTTGCCCCAAATGATGGAGTTAGAATCATGCCAGGGGATCCCAATACAATCCCATCAAGGTGGCATGTACCAAGGCCATTTCACTAGTCCAAGTGATCAATTTCAGTTCACAATTGATCACACTGATAGGTCTAAGAATCAAAGGGATCCCACAAACAAGACTAATGTCTGCTAATACTAACTGATAGAATCAAAAAGGGAGAAAATGATACAGCATGGGAAGCAGGATACACAGCAGACTCATAGAATGGCAGATGTCCTAAATAGCACTCTGGCCTCAGAATCAGCCCTTAAGGCATTCAGATCTGGCTCAAGAGTCCATGAGAGTATTTTAGGCATGGAAAGCCAAGACATTCTGTGAAAAAAAAAAAAAAAGAAGACCTAAATGAAAGTTATCTGCGAGTAAGATCCCACTGGAAAGAATGGGGCCATCAAAGAAGGAGGTAGCTTTCTCTGAAGGGAGGAGAGAACTTCCACTTTGACTATGACCCTGTCAGAATAAGATCGAAGTCGGTGAACCCTAAAGGCTTCCATAGCCTTGGCAACTCATGACTAGAGCCCAGGGAGATTACTAACGCCATAAACAAGAGTGTCAAATTGTTAAATCAACATCAGGAGTCATGTGTACTTGCGTCTCTTGAGGGATCTGTCCTTAATGTGCTGTCCAATGTGAAGTAATGCTATAACTAGTACTGAAACAGTATTTTTACACTTTGTGTTTCTGTGTGGGTGCAAACTGATGAAATCTTGACTTAGTATATACTGAATCAATCTTCTGTATATAAAGATAACTGAAAATGAAAAAAAAAAACTTGGTGTTAAATTGGAAATTGCATAGATAATTAATTAATTTTAAAAAAATATCATGTAGGATCTCTGTCCTTAATGTGCTGTACATTGTGAATTAATACTATAACTAGTACTCCAACAGTATTTTCACTTGTGTTGCTATGTGAGGGTAAACTGTTGAAATCTTTACTTAATATGTACTAAACTGATCTTCTGTATATAAAGAGAATTGAAAAGGAATCTTGATGTGAATAGAAGGGGAGAGGGATTGGAACAGGGGAGGGTTGCGGGTGGGAGGGAAGTTATGGGGGGGAAGCTATTGTAATCCATAAGCTGTACTTTGGAAATTTATATTCTTTAAGTAAAAGCTTTATAAAAAAAGAAATAACAAAAAAAAAGAAATAGAATTAAAAGCAATGCTACAATTTTTAGCTTCCACATACCAAAATTCGCCTGTGTCCAACCACGCTGGGCCCCATCATGATCAGAAATTTTCTACCCTCTTTACGATTGTCACAGACAAATGAGGACTGGGGATGCAATTCAGCAGCCCTATTGGCTCCCCATGCACCTGATGTAGCCTCCATATCTTTCCTCGTTCTTCACTAAAGAGAGGCCATTCAGTGCTCAACACACCCTGCAAGCATTTTCTTCTGACTACGCCACGACTGTTTTTCACTTCTTTCCCCTTCTTCATTTTTCTTCAAAAAAAGAAAACTTCTTCGCTCCAAGTGATTTGGCCAGAATCAAAGGAAAATCACCCAGGAGTACACTGAAGTCTCCCAGTTTTCCATCCTTTGAAGCTTAAACCGCTTAAATCACTTTGTTCCAAACGCTGAAGATTAACCTTGAACCATGTCAAAATCCTCCGGCCCATCCTAAACCTTTTCCTAAAAGATGTTTCTCAGTTTTATTTTGCCTTCTATTTTTAATATGTTCAAAAAGAATAGGTTTCCTACAGAACTTGCTGGCTCTCTCATAAGCATTCATTCTGAGGCACTAAATAGGAGAAATTTACCACCTCTCTTCCACAGATTTTTAAAAGTCAACCTTCACATCCTTCTGATATGATCTGTTGTTATGCACTTATGTAGCAGGATTCAGGCCAGACTTGGCTGGTTAGAAACCACTCAGATTCGCTTCATCCCTGGGAGTTAAAGTCTGTCAAAAATACTACAATTTTAGTTACGAGAAAGAAAATGCAGACAGACGTCACGTATGCCTCCCACCGTCTGTGGCTCCAAACCCACTCAGGCTCCGAAATAATCTTCTCCTACATGATCTCACTGATTTGTACGAACACAAAGCAAGCTACACTGAGTTATTATGGAACGGAGACTAGAATCAAGAATATCATAAGTGCCCTTTACTCAAAATTCTGATATTTAGCCAAGGAGGCCCATTCTACACTATTTATAAAGCCTTGTGCAAATATCTGAGCTTCAGCTCATGGCCCCTCCTCTTTTGCCCATGCTTTTCCTCTTTCTACTCTTAATTCAAGGAACTAAAAACAAGCCCTAAGGCCGTAAGGATGAATTTCAACAAATACGGCATATATTTAATTTAGTCTTGGGGAAAAACAGTAGCAAAATATTCTGTACTCCCAGGCATTATCCTCAGAGGAGGAGAAAGAGTTTAACTTCAAATTGCATATTACTCAAAGCATGCACTGCCTTCACTCTATTGCATTAATGATCTATATGGACAAATAGACCATTTATCAGGCTCGTGTGGCAGGTGAGTGACTAATAGTTCAGTCTGGGAACAAGGAGCTGGCATGCAAGGGGCAGCAAGGAGACTGAATCTGGGAGACGAGGCACACTAGCAGGCCAGGTCAAATGCTGAGAAATAAAATTGAGGGAGAGAGTTCACAAGCAAAGGAGGAGGTTGTGGGTACAGATTTACACAAATCCCATCCAGAGAAACCCTCTCCCCTAGTTCTGTAGCTAGAGGGATGTTGAGAAGGAAAATAGGGAATGAAAGCTTTTGATGACCCTAACATTTGTCATTCAAATTAGGACACACTGAAGAATAAAGTTGGCCTATTAATAATGTTTCACAATGCAAGAACTAGTATTGTGTTCCCTAAGAAGATCTATTCAAATCCGATTGCATGGTATTTGGAAATAGGATCTTTGGAAATAGAGTCCTTGCCATGGAGTCCAGGTTAAAAGGAAATCATGCTAAAGTGGACCCTAAACCCAGTGACCCTGTGTCTTAACAAGGAAGCAGGGAAGGACGAGGACAGGGAAGAGTACCACATGAGGACAGGATCAGAAAATGGAGCGATCTATCTGCAGGGCCCAAAGATTGCCACCTCCACCAGGAGCTAGGGAAGAAGCGTGAGAAAGATTTCCCCCTTAGAACTAACTTTCCCAACACTTGCATTCCAAACTTCTAATTCCCAGTACTGTGGGAACATAAACTTCTGTTTGTTTAAACCATCCAGTTTGTGGGTTTGGAAACTAATAAATAGGGACAGTAGTTGTAAACCAGCATAATGCTATCCATTCTGGGACAGGGCCACCCAAGTGAAAAAAAAAAAATGATTTCCATGTTTCAGGTCTGGGTGACACCAAGACGGAGATGCTATTAACTGTATCATGGACCAAGTAGCCAGAGATTCTACAGGAAGATGCTACATCTGGTTTTGGACGCTGCGGACTGAAGTACTGAAGTGCATTCCTCTAATGAGAGATGCAAGCAGAAGCTTTGGGAAGTTTCAGATTAGCCAGTCCTGCAGGTAAAGGCCACCACTTCAGGCTTTGTCATGCGTGAGTACAGTGCTAATCTTGGCTTAGCAGAAACTCTCATTTTTCAAAGTATTTTCAAAGTATTTTCTTTCAAAGTATTTTCACATCAATTATCCTCATTTGGTTTTAACAGGGATGCTGGGAAGTATAATTATCTTCAATTTTTAGATAAGTAAAGCAAGGTTTGAGAGGCTCAGGAGCTTGTCCATAGTTACATAAAAGCTAAGCTATCAACAGCACAAGAAGAGGAACCCAGAATACTCCCTTTCTAATCTATTTTAATTCCCTTTTAATGTTCAAAATCTATATATATATATATATATATATATATATATATATGTTTTTTCTTTACTGGATTAACTAATGGACAGTGAAAAAGAACGAAAAGCAAAATAGTCATCTACATTTATGTACTTTAATATAAGAAACTATAAAGATTTTCTATGAAGTTATCAAAATTTCCATGAGAAACAATTTCCAAAAAGTTACAGATGATAAAAGTAAGAATTGAATAGGTTGAAATAAAAAGAAACATGACCAAGGACCTTATGATTGAAAAGATGATGATGGAAACTCAAATGCAGGTGAGTTTAAAAGGGTGGAAGGTACTGGTACTGGGAAGCATAGGGGAGAGTCTGGAAAAGAAGTGATATCTCTCAGAATAAATCAAATGCAGGGCATGTGTTCAGTGGTGAAGACGCAGTTAAAACTCCCCTGTCCCACATCGAAAATGATTTCGGTTAATTCCGCGTTTGATTCCCACTTCCTGCTAATGCAGACCCTTAGGAGGCAGCAGTGATGGCTCAGGAATGGGGCTCTTGCCAGCCACGTGGGAGCCATGAAATGTGTCCCTGCTTCCCTACATTGACCTCAGCCCAGGCCTGGCTATTTGAGGAATGAATCAGTGCAGAGAGTGCTCTCTCTATCTCTCAAGTAAAACAAAACAACAAATAGATTAATAAATAATTTTTAAAGATTAAAGAACAATAGCATAGAGTAACAAACATGATTTTATAAATTATCTACAGTGTTTGTAAATTCACTATTTTGCACATGCAGTTCTGATTTTATATTTAATTCAACAACTGAAATTGAATTTGGTTGGGTTAAAATATTAATCATAATTTTAGGTATTATGGAGATAGACAGGAGAAATGTAAGACTGTGTTTCTACACCAGACCTTGCTTTTTGTTTTACAGTTAAGATATGTATGAGGATATTTTTTTTAAAAAATGGAATTGAAAGATGTTTGTTGAGATTAAAAAAATAAATCCCTGTATAGAGTGATCTTTGAAAGTTCATGGAAATGCATATTATGAAAAATTATTCATAGACTTCAAGATTTTTGTGCCAAAGCTAATTTACTGTTTATTCTATTTTTTCTTGTTAATTTTTGTAGACGCTCTTCTACATCAGCCATGTCATTCACCTGAGCAGGTGGTGGCTTGTCCAGGATCAAAGAACTGATAGCAGTGATGGCATCAGAAGACCTGTTGGTCTTCCAAGCATGGTTAGCTTGGAGGAGAGGGAGAAAAACAAATAGCACCTCTAGGTATTGTTGGCAAGAGTCATTTTCCACATGACCTGAGATGTATTAACAAAGACGAATGGCTCACACCAGATGAACAATTTTATATCATCAAATTATGTCTGTTAAACTACATTTCATGCTTCCTAATTGTTGAATTAAAGAGGTCTGTTAGAAGAGCAATAACACACTCAAACTGGTCGTGATTCCTGTTCAACACCCATTTTATGAGAGTGATAACTCATGAGGCCCATCTAATTGTTCATTAATAACTAAACCTCTTTGTGAGAGGGGGCAGGAAAGGTGTTCTTGAAGTCCACCTGATGCCGGGTGTGCAACTGTACCCCAGGGACTTCCGTCAGATAAACTCTGTGTCACTTATTCAATCGTGTTTGTCCTTACTGATACTCTCTCTCCCTAAACCATTCCCTCATTATCAGGGATTTGAAAGAACTATGAGGCAATGAATACCTGGAAAAGGGGATTTGTGAGAGCCAGAGAAAGCAGGGAGAGGAACACCACCAGGGAAGCAGGTGGAGAGTGTAAAAACATCTGGAAATAAGGACAGGAAAAGCACTGGTAAATAACAAAGCAAAAAAAAAAAATGGGGACAAAAGTCAGTTGTGTTTACCTAGCTTGTGTGTGTAGGAGCCTGGTGTTGAAAGGCCAGGGGTGGATCCTGAGGAATCTGGGAGGTGGAGGTTGGGAAAGTGCCAAGGCTGAGTTTGGGATCCTTGTCAACAGAGGCCATGCTGTGAGCTGCAGCAGGTCCATTAACAGAAGAGGGGAATCCTGACCCCTCAGGGGCTGAGAAACAATGTTTCCAGTGAGCTCCTGAGATTCTGTTGCACTCTTCACTAAGATGGTTTCTTGTAGTCAGGGTACCAAGCAGAACACAGAGGAATCCTTCCATCTGTGACATTCAAACTGCAGTTACCCTTTGGTATCTGTTGGGGGTTGATTCCAGGATACCCTGAAAAACCTGTGGATACCGAAATCTGCAGATCACCAATTCCCTTATATCAAATGCTGTAGTAATTTGCATCTAACCTAAATGCATCCCATCATACACTTTAATCTCCAGATTACTTACAATAACTAATACAATGTAAGTGCTATGTCAATAGTTGTTATACTGTATTCTTTAGGGGATGGTGATTAGAAAAAATAAGTCTGTTCAACAATTGAAATTCAGTTGTAGTTTGGTTAAAAACACTTATAAATCATAAACCTCAGACATTATGGCGATGGATATGAGAGATATAATACGGCGTCTCTCAGTTTTTGGGCTGCAAAATCTAATGAAAGATGCAATCATTTTCTTGAGTGTTTTAAGCCCGTGGTTAATTGGTTAATTGAGTCCAAGGATGCAGAACCCGAAGATATGGAGGGCTGACTGCATCCCCAGAAGAGCAGCAGTGCCTCAGGGTATGCTCACTGGGAGGGAGCAGGAGCAGGAGGGGTAGAGAGGGAGAGGGAGAGGGAGAGGGAAGGGGAGAGAGAGTTCTGGTTCCATCTCTTGCCTCTGCTTCAACCAAAGCAAGCTACTCCCATCTGTGGGTCCTATGTCATATCCTGGGGTGCCCTGAAAAAAAAGTAATTTGAAGAAAATTTTGCTTTTAATCTATAGAAGTGTGCACTCTTTACATAGACGCAGGGTATTATTCCTTGTGGTAGTATTTATATTATCGGGTCCTTACAGCAACTGTCTTAAAGAATTCAGGTGTGAACCAACGAAGGTGTGATAAAGGTAACACAAAGACATGGACTTCCTAATCCAGAATTTTTCCTACAGTACCAGACATTTTTTTAAAACTTTTATTTAATGAATATAAATTTCCAAAGTACAGCTTATGGATTACAATGCCCCCCATAACTTCCCTCCCAACCTGCAACCCTTCCCTTTCCCGCTCCCTCTCCCCTTCCATTCACATCAAGATTCCTTTTCAATTCTCTTTATATACAGAAGATCAGTTCAGTATATATATTAAGTAAAGATTTCAACAGTTTACCCTCACATAGCAACACAAAGTGAAAAATGCTGTTGGAGTACTAGTTATAGCATTAAATCACAATGTACAGCACATTAAGGACAGAGATCCTACATGATTTTTTTAAAAAAATTGATTATCTATGCAATTTCCAATTTAACACCAAGTTTTTTTTTTTCATTTTCAATTATCTTTATATACAGAAGATTGATTCAGTATATACTAAGTCAAGATTTCATCAGTTTGCACCCACACAGAAACACAAAGTGTAAAAATACTGTTTCAGTACTAGTTATAGCATTACTTCACATTGGACAGCACATTAAGGACAGATCCCTCAAGAGACGCAAGTACACAGTGACTCCTGTTGTTGATTTAACAATTTGAAACTCTTGTTTATGGCGTCAGTAATCTCCCTGGGCTCTAGTCATGAGTTGCCAAGGCTATGGAAGCCTTTAGGGTTCACCGACTTCGATCTTATTCCAACATGGTCATAGTCAAAATGGAAGATCTCTCCTCCCTTCAGAGAAAGCTACCTCCTTCTTTGATGGCCCCATTCTTTCCACTGGGATCTCACTCGCAGAGATCTTTCATTTAGGTCTTCTTTTTTTCCCAGAGTGTCTTGGCTTTCCATGCCTAAAATACTCTCATGGACTCTTGAGCCAGATCTGAATGCCTTAAGGGCTGATTCTGAGGCCAGAGTGCTATTTAGGACATCTGCCATTCTATGAGTCTGCTGTGTATCTCGCTTCCCATGTTGGGTCATTCTCTCCCTTTTTGATTCTATCAGTTAGTATTAGCAGGCATTAGTCTTGTTTGTGGGATCACTTTGATTCTTAGACCTATCAGTGTGATCAATTGTGAACTGAAATTGATCACTTGGACTAGTGAAATGGCCTTGGTACATGCCACCTTGATGGGATTGTATTGGGATCCCCTGGCACGTTTCTAACTTCATCATTTGGGGCAAGTCCAATTGAGCATGTCCCAAATTGTACATCTCCTCCCTCTCTTTTTCCCACTATTATATTTCACAGGGATCACGTTTCAGTTAAAATTTAAACACCTAAGAATAATTGTATGTTAATTACAGAGTTCAACCACTAGTACTAGAATAAAAAAATACTAAAATGGATAAAGTATTACATTGTACAACAACAGTCAGCACAAGAGCTGATCAAGTCACTATTTCTCATAGTGTCCATTTGACTTCAAAAGATTTCCCCTTTGGTGCTCAGTTAGTTGTCACTGATCAGGGAAAACAAATGACATTTGTCTCTTTGGGATTGGCTTAATTCACTCAGCATGATGTTTTCCAGATTACTCCATCTTGTTGCAAATGACCAGATTTCATTATTTTTGACTACTGTATAGTATTCTATAGAGTACATGTCCCATAATTTCTTTATCCAGTCTACTGTTGATGAGCATTTGTGTTGGTTCAAGGTCTTAGCTATTGTGAATTGAGCTGCAATAAACATTAATGTACAGACAGCTTTTTGGTTTGCCAATTTAATTTCCTTTGGGTAAATTCCAAGGAGTGCGATGGCTGGGTTGTATGGTAGGGTTATATTCAGGTTTCTGAGGAATCTCCAGGCTGACTTCCATAGTGGCTTAACCAGTTTGCATTCCCACCAACATCAGGTTAGTGTCCCTTTCTCCCCACATCTTCTCCAGCATCTGTTGTTGGTAGATTTCTGAATGTGAGCCATTCTAACTGGGGTGAGGTGAAACCTCATTGTGGTTTTGATTTGCATTTCCCTGATTGCTAGTGATCTTGAACATTTTTTTCATGTGCCTGTTGGCCATTTGGATTTCCTCTTTGGAAAAATGTCTATTGAGGTCCTTGGCCCATCTCTTAAGTGGGTTGTTTGTTTTTATGTTGTGGAGTTTCTTGATCTCTTTGTAGATTCTGGTTATCAACCCTTTATCTGTTGCATAGTTTGCAAATATTTTTTCCCATTCTGTTGGTTTCCTATTCACTTTCCTGATTGTTTCTTTTGAAGTACAGAAACTTCTCAATTTGATGCAATCCCAATTTTTGCTTTGACTGCCTGTGCTTCTGGGGTATTTTCCAAGAAGTCTTTGCCAGTACCTATATCCTGCAGGGTTTCTCCAATGCTCTCTAATAATTTGATGGTGTTGGGTTGTAGATTTAAGTCTTTAATCCATGTTGAGTGAATTTTTGTGTAAGGTGAAAGGTAGGGGTCTTGCTTCATGATTCTGCATGTGGAAATCCAATTTTCCCAGCACCATTTATTGAATAGACTGTCCTTACTCCAGGGATTGGTTTTGGATCCTTGATCAAATATAAGTTGGCTGTAAATGTTTGGATTGATTTCTGGTGTTTCTATTCTGTTCCATTGGTCTATCCATCTGTTTCTTGTCCAGTACCATGCTGTTTTGATAACTACTGCCCTGTAGTATGTCCTGAAATCTGGTATTGTGATGCCTCTGGCTTTGTTTTTGTTGTACAAGATTGCTTTAGCTATTCGAGGTCTCCTGTGTCTCCATATGAATTTCAGCATCATTTTTTCTAGATCTGAGAAGAATGTCTTCAGTATCTTGATTGGTATTGCATTGAATGTATAAATTGCTTTTGGGAGAATGGACATTTTGATGATATTGATTCTTCCAATCCATGAGCATGGAAGATTTTTCCATTTTTTGGTATCCTCTTCTATTTTCTTCTTTAAGGTTTTGTAATTTTCATCATAGAGATCTTTAACATCCTTGGTTATGTTTATTCCAAGGTATTTGATTGTTTTTGTAGCTATTGTGAGTGGGATTGATCTTAGAAGTTCTTCCTCAGCCATGGCATTGCCTGTGTATACAAAGGCTGTTGATTTTTGTGCATTGATTTTATATCCTGCTACTTTGCCAAACTCTTCTATGAGTTCCAATAGTCTCTTAGTAGAGTTCTTTGGGTCCCCTAAATAAAGAATCATATCATCTGCAAAGAAGGATAGTTTGAGTTATTCCTTCCCAATTTGTATCCCTTTAATTTCTTTTCTTGCCGAATAGCTCTGGCTAAGACTTCCAGAACTATATTGAATAGCAGTGGTGAGAGCGGGCATCCCTGTCTAGTACCAGACATTTTGATATTTGTTCTTAAATGCTGCCATTAACTTTGGAGGCGTACAATGAATAAAACTGGAGTCTGTTTTGCTGAGGCACAGTTTATATTCATTAAAATGTGCAGATTTTAAATGTATAATTTAAGTTTGAGAAACCTAACCATGCTGGAACCATGATCCAAATCAAGATATGAAACATTTCTACTCCCTCTGGAAGTCTTGTCTCACACAGCTTTCCGATTTGTGTCATTATAAGTTATTTTTATCTGATCTTGATCTTCACACAATCAAAATCATATACTCCATACTATTGGGTCTGAATCCCGTCACCCAACATATTCTGGAGGTTCATCCATGTTGTTTATGTCACTAATTCAATCATTTTACTACTGGGTGGCTTTTCATTTATGCATATACTAGTTTGTCTAGGCATCCTCCTATTGATGGACATTCCAGTTATTTCTAGCTTATGACTACAATAAATAAAGCTGTTTTGCGTATTCTTACGGATTACAAAACATGTATGTGTGTGTGCACATGTGTTTTCATGTCTCATGTAAATACATGGGAATGAGAGTTTTATTTCTATAACTTCGTTTAACTGATACAAAATTAGCAAATGGCTTTCCAAGATGGTTGTAGCAGGTTATAATCCCTCCACAGAATTGAATGAAAACTCTAGCTGTTCCCTAGCCTTGCCAAGACTTAGTATTAATAGTCTTTATAAAAATCTTGGCAGTGGTCTATAAAAATCTTACAATAGGTATAACTTCATTTCAGTGAGGTTTTAATTCCCATTTTGCTAACGACGAACAATGTTTACTTTCTTTTATGTGCTAATTGGCCATTCTTTTATCTCCTTTTGTAAAGTGTCTCTATAAGTCTTTGACCAGTTTTAAGAAGTTGTTGTCTTTTTGTTCTTGATTTATAAATGTTCTATAAAAAGTCTGCCCTTTTTCAGTTTATGCCTTACATATTAATTTTCCTAATGACATCTTTGTCGAGAAGTTTCTTTATATATTAAAGTTTAACTTATATTTCCCCTTTTATAGTTAGTGTCTTTTACATAAAATTGTTGGCTATTCTAAGACAGGAAAATATTCTTCTAATTTTCATTCTGGAACCTTTATTGTTTTAGTATTTAAATTTAGGTTTATTATCAATCACAAATTAACTTGGAGCATGATGTAAGGTAGGAATCAAGTCTTTCTTACATGAACTCAATTTTTACACCTGTGTTGAAAAGACCTTCCTTTCATTATTGAATCTCATTGGGTCCTTTGTCATGTATATGGCACCCTATTTCTAGGCTTCCTATTCAGTTCTGTTTGTCTACGTGTCAATCATTGTATCAGCATCTCACCATTTCAATTAATCTAGATTTATGGTGCCTGGAAATAAATTATTATGTCATCTAATTTTGTTCTCTTTTATGAAACTGGAGCTTCTTCCATTTCATATAATAAAAAAAGTAATTTGGGCCAGTGCCGCAGCTCACTAGGCTAATCCTCTGCCAGCAGCGCTGGCACCCTGGGTTCTAGTCCCAGCTTGGGCACCGGATTCTGTCCTGGCTGCTCCTCTTCCAGTCCAGCTCTTTGCTGTGGCCTGGGAAGGCAGTGGAGGATAGCCCAAGTCCTTGGGTCCTGCACCTGTATGGGAGACCAGGGGGAAGCGCCTGGCTCCTGGCTTCGGATCGGCACAGCACGCCAGCCATTTGGGGGGGTGAATCAACGAAAAAGGAAGACCTTTCTCTCTGTCTCTCTCTCTCTCACTGTCTAACTCTGCCTGTTTAAAAAAAAGTAATTTGTCATTCTTATAAATATCCTGCTTGGATGCTTATTAGCATTGCAACAAAGCTATAAGTCAATTTAGGGAGAATTGTCATTTTTATCAATGGCGAGTCTTCCAATTCATAAACATGATATATAACTTTATTTATTTAGGGCTTCTTTAATTTCTCTCAGGAATATTTATAGTTTTCACGATATAGGTATTGCACATCTTCCACTAGAATTTTCTGATGTAATTTTTGTTTTTGATGCTAATGTAAATAATACTGTTATTTTTTTTTATAGTAGAATAGTATTTGTTGTTTATTTGAGGTTCACACCTAACTGGACATCTTTTTTATCTTTTTCTTGATTTATTTTCCCCAAAGAAACCTTTTATTTAAGGAATACAAACTTTATGCATTTCATAAATACAGCTTTAGAAATATAGTAATTCTTCCCACCATACCCACCCTCCCACTCCTCCTCCTCCTCTCTGTCCCATTTTCAATTAACTTTATATACAGAAGATCAACTCTATACTAAATAAAGAGTTGTACAGAAAAACAAAACAAAACAACAACAAAAATTGTTCCTCAATAGTCAAGACAAGAGCTGTTCAAAGTCATTGCATCTTGAAGTTAATTTCTTTTTTTTTTTTAGAAACCTGATTAATTTTAAAGAAGCACCAAAGAATGATACACCTTTTACAAGCACTTAGACATAATTATAATACAACTCTTTGAGGGCAGAGGTCCTGCATGGAAAGTTAGTGCACAGTGACTCTTGTAATTTAACAATTAAAACTCCTATGTATGATGTCAGTGATCATCCAAGGCTCTTGATATGAGCTCCCTAGACTATGGAAGCCTTTTGAATCCACAAACTCCATCAGTATTTAGACAAGGCCATAAGCAAAGTGGAAGTTCTCTCCTCCCCTCAGAGAAAAGTACCTCCTTCTTTGATGACCACTTATTTCCACTGGAGTCTCACCCATGAAGGTACTTTATGTAGAAAAATTTTTGCTGCAATGTCTTGGCTTTTCATGCCTGAAATGCTCTCATGGGCTTTTCAGCCAGACCAGGATGCCTTAAGGGCTGATTCTAAGGTCAGAGTGCTACTGAAAGCAATTATCATTCTATGAGTCTGCTGTGTGGACTGCTTCCCATTTTGGAACATTCTCTACTTTTCAATTCTATCTTTTATTATTACCAGACACTCGATCTTATTTATATGATAAGTTTAACAGTTAAGATGATATTTTTATCATCCAGCTTAAGGAGATTTGGGGTCCTATGGCCAGTATTTAAACTGTACCTTAAAGTAAGTCTGAGCCGGCGCCGCGGCTCAATAGGCTAATCCTCCACCTTGCAGTGCTGGCACACCGGGTTCTAGTCCTGGTCAGGGCACCGGATTCTGTCCCAGTTGCCTCTCTTCCAGGCCAGCTCTCTGCTGTGGCCCGGGAGTGCAGTGGAGGATGGCCCAAGTGCTTGGGCCCTGCACCCCATGGGAGACCAGGAGAAGCACCTGGCTCCTGCCATCAGATCAGCGTGGTGCGCCGGCCACAGCGTGCCGGCCGCGGCGGCCATTGGAGGGTGAACCAATGGCAAAAAGGAAGACCTTTCTCTCTGTCTCTCTCTCTCTCACTGTCCACTCTGCCTGACAAAAAATAAATAAATAAAATAAAATAAAAAAGAAGTAAGTCTGTAGGAATGTATGCAGAAGTATACAGCTGTTGCAAACTTCATATGCTGCATTGTTACAATGTTAAGAACATGGTGATTCTTCCCACCATGCCCACTCTCCCACCAATACTCCCAACCTCTCTTCCTCCCTCCTCTCTTATTCCCACTCTTATTTTTTACTGAGAACTATTATCAATTGACTTTATACACATATGTTAACTCTACAATAAGAAAGAGTTCAACAAATAGTATTAAAAAAAAAAACTATTCTTCAACAGTCAAGACAAGGGCTGTTCAAGTTATTGCTTCTCAAAGCAAAGTGTCAATTTCACTTTTAAAGGTTGCCTTTTAGATTATCTGTTAGTTATCACAGGTCAGAGATTATGTGGTATTTGTCCCTTTGGGACTGGCTTATTTCACTCTAAGTATGATGTCTTTTAGATTTATCCATTTTGTTGCAAATGACCAGATGTCATTTTTTACTTTTTACTGCTGTGTAGTATTCCATAGCATACATATCCCATAATTCCTTTATCTGGTGTTCAGTTCATGGGCATTTAGGTTGGTTCCATGTCTTAGCTATTGTGAAGTGAGCTGCAATAAACATGGGGGTGCAGATACTATTTTTATTTACTGATTGCACTTCCCCTGGGTAAATTGCCAGAAGTGGGATGGCTGGGTAATATGGTAGGTCTATATTCAGATTTCTGAGATGTCTCTATACTGTCTTCCATAATGGCTTTACCAGTTTACATTCCCTCCAACAGTGGATTAGGGTACCTTTTTCCCCACAACCTCACCAGCATTTGTTGTTTGTTGAATTCTGTATGAAAGCCATTATAACTGGGGTGAGGTGAAACCTCATTGTGGTTTTGATTTGTATTTCCCTGATGGATTATTGATCCTGAATATTTTTTTTATGCGTCTGTTGGCTGTTTGGATTTCCTCTTGTGAAAAATGTCTGTTTAAATCTGTAGCCATTTCTTAACTGGGCTGTTTGCTTTGTTGTTGTTGAGTTTCTTGATTTCTTTGTATATTCTGGTTATTAATCCTTATCAGTTGCATAGTTTACAAATAATTTCTCCCATTCTATTGGTTGCCTCTTCACTTTCCTAAGTGTTTCTTTTGCAGTACAGAAGCTTCTCAATTTGACATAATCCCATTTGTGAATCTTGGCTTTGACTGCTATGCCTCTGGGGTTTTTTCCAAGAAGTCTTTGCCTATGCCAGTGTCTTGCAAGGTTTCCCCAGTGTTCTCTAATAATTTGATGGTATTGGGTTGTAGATTAAGGTCTTTCATCCATTTTGAGTAGATTTTTGTATAAGGTGTAAGTTAGCTTCATACTTCTGCATGTAGAAATCCAGTTTTCTAGCACCATTTGTTGAAGAGACTATCCTTTTTCCAAGGATTGATTTTAGCTCCTTGGTCAAATATAAGTTGCTTGTAGACACTTGGATTGATTTCTGGCATTTCTATTCTGTTCCATTGTTCTATCCATCTGTTTTTGTACCAGTACCAGGCTGTTTTGATTATAACTGCCCTGTAATATATCTCAAAATCTGGTTTTGTGATGCCTCAGGCTTTGTTTTTGTTGTGTAAGATTGCTTTACCTATTCTGGATTTCCTATGTTTCCATACGAGTATCAACATAATTTTTTTTTCTATATCTGAGAAGAACGTCCTTGGTATTTTGATTGGTATTGTATTGAATCTGTAAATTGCTTTTGGAAGTATGGACAATTTGATGCTATTGATCTTCCAATCCATGAACATGGAATATTTTTCTAATTTTTTTGTATCTTCTTCTATTTCTTTCTTTAATGTTTTGTAATTCTCATTGTAGAGATCGTTGACTCTCTTGGTTAAATTTATTATAAGGTATTTGATTTTTTCATAGCTATTGTGAGTGGGATTGATCTTAGAAGTTCTTTCTCAGATGTGGCATTGTCAATGTATAAAAAGGCTGTTGATTTTTGTGTATTGATTTTATATCCTGACACTTTACCACATTATTCTATGAGTCCCAGTAGTCTACTAGTGGAGTCTTTTGCATCCCCCATATATATAATCATGTTGATTTCTTTTTCTTGCCTAATGACTTTGGCTAAAACTTCCAGGACTATATTTAATAGCAGTGGTGACAGTGGGCATCCTTGTCTGGTTCTGGATATCAGAGGGATTGATTTTAACTTTTCTCCATTCAGTAGGCTGCTGGCCATTGTTTGTCATAAATTGCCTTGATTGTGTTGAAGAATATCCCTTCTATTCCCAATTAGCTTAGAGTTTTCATCATGAAAGAGTGTTGCATTTTATCAAATGCTTTCTCTGCATCTATTGAGATAATCATGCTTTTTCTTCTTCAGTTTATTAATGTGATGTATCACATTGATTGATTTGTGAAAATCAAACCATCCTTGCATACCAGGGATAAATCCCACTTGGTCCGGGTGAATGATCTTTCTGATGTGTTATTGGATTTGATTGGCTAGAATTTTGTTGAGGGTTTTTGCATCTATGTTCTTCAGGGAAATTGGTCTGCAGTTCTCTTTCTCAGTTGCCTATTTCCTCGTAATAGACAAAGTGATCCTGAGCAGAAAAAAGAAATCAATCTATAGGCATCACCATATCAGGTTCCCAAGCTTACCACAATGCTATAGTAATTAAAACAGAATGGTACCAACTTAAAAGCTGACACACAGATCAATGGAACATAATAGAAAACCCAGACATTAATTCACATACACACAGAAAACTAATTTTTGACAAAATTACTGAATGAAAATATGTAGAAGAATGAAATTTGATCTCTACTTCTCACATACACATAAATCTACTCAAAGATGGATAAAAGACCTAGGGGCTGACATGTGGCAGAGAGAGTAAAGCTACCATCTGCAATGTTGGCATCCCTTACAGGCAATGGTTTGTGTCCCAGCTGACTTCCAATACAGCTCCCTGACAATGGCCTGGGAAAAGCAGCAGAAGGTGGCCCAAATACTTGGGCCCCTGCCACCCACATGAGGGACCTGGTTGAAGCTCCTAACTCCTGACTTTGGCTTAACTTAGCCCTGACTATTGCAGCTGCTTGGGGAGTGAATCAGAAAATGGAAGACCTCCCTTTGTCTTTTTGTCTCTCCTCTCTTTAATTCTGACTTTCAAATAAATCAACAATCTCAAAATAAGAAAAAAAGGCAGATCAAAGACATAAACTTGAGGCCCGAAACTATGAAGAAAATGAACTAAACTAAAAGAAAATGTAGGGGAAACCCTTGAAGACATTGGTGTAGGTGGTCACTTCTCAGATAGAACCACCAAAGCACAGGCAGTTAAAGCAAAACTAGACAAATGGGACTGTCACAACAACTTCTGATACAAAGATGATTGGAAGCATGATGAGAAGTTGTCTCATGGACTTTCCTTCTTTTCTTTCTCACAGATGAAGGGTAAGGGGCTCCAATGGAAGAATAGCCTTTCCTACTGTGACAGACCCCAACAAGAACCTTCTTCTCATTTGCATTTCAGCTTGGGTAACATCCACCTTCCCATAGATTCTTTCCTTGCTTCTAATTAAGTAGCATCTTCCCTACCCTGGTACAGTGCAACACACCCCCTGATTAGTACCCATCTCTACTTATTATTTTTAGTTAGGGAGTTGTTTTTTTAATCTTCATCTTTCATTGAATTTAAGCTCCCTACAAGCAAGAACCCTGCTTGCCTTCTTGCTGTGTCCTGAAAGCCTAGCACAGGGCCTACTGTCTACACAAATGCCCAGCGGATGAATCAGCAAACCCCTAACAAAATACTTATCCCGCTCAAAGAAGAAATCATGGACACTCCCTTTGCTCCACGGAAAAGAAATCAACAAAGGGATGGGGACACCCTGCTTAAGTGCTGTTACATGGGTGATAATCCCAGGGATGAAGAGTGCAGATATATGTCATGCCTTTTCTCTACAGCTTCACAGGTCTCAATAAAGACAGGAACAAGGAGACAGGGTCTTCCGCAAGGTTAGAACAGGAGAGAGGGGAATTGGCTGCTCTGGAAGGGCCTTAAGAGGGGAGGGATGAATGGGGCACTCATAGAGTTAAATCTGAGCTTCAGAGGTTGTCTACAGGGGCACATGGGTCAGCTGTAAAGTTGCAGCAGGGACCTGAATGGCAGTGAGAAGCCAATGTCCTTGTTAGCTCTGGCAGCTTTAACAAGATTCCATAAACTGGACTGTGTACAAAGGACAGACATTCATTTCTCACAGTTCTGCAGGCTGCAAAGTCCACAGTCAGGGAGCTGGCAGACTACAGGGGTGGGGGTAGGGGGGCATCTGGCCGGTGGACCGGACAAGACCCACAAGTTCATCTGGTCTGGTCCAGGCACAGCAACCAGGAATCAAAGTTCGGTAAATCGATAGTGAGCTATTTTGAGGTACACAGTGTTGTATGGTCTGCAAATGATGCCATAAATGACCCTCAGCAGAAAAACCTTCCCCACCCCGGTAAGGCCTGCTTTCTGGCTCACGGAGGCCCCTTCTTGCTGTGGAAGGAGAAAGGCAGCTTTGGGGTGTTTTTTTAAGGGTACTAATCATGACATAATCCCCGCAAAAGACCCGTCTCCATGCACCATCACACTGGTGATTAGGTTTCAACCTATGGATGTCCGGGAAAGGAGCACCAATATTTGGATTGTAGCAGCCAGCCCGATGAGCGGAGGCAAGCTGCATTGGCAGGGTACCAGCAGATGTGGAATCGAAGGGGAATTACCAACAGAAGCTCCAGTCAATACACAGTGGGGGCTGAGAGGGCAGAGTGGGGTGCAAGATGATGTTTTACCATTAACTTTGGAAAAAAAAGTGTTAAATCAAAACTCTCCTAATCTAACCTGCCCTCTTCTCTTCCACCAGAATCTCCAAGCAGCACTCGTCCAAAAGGGAACGCTGACAATTTCTAGCCATTCCTGGCTTTCTCCCTGTTGCAAGCTCACACAGAGGTCTGGCCAAATCTCATAGGCTGTACAACAAAGGAAGCAAATCTGTTACTTTGAAATCAGATATATTTTCATCAGACGTTACATTGTCCCTCTGTTGTTCTTTAGGGAAAATCGCGAGGATTTCCAGAAGTTCAATCCTCTTCTTCTCTGTACTCGGATTTTCTTGGAAGAATAAGGTTAGGATCCAATCAGGTCTGCTTTAAGCACATGTTCCTCTGGGAAGGCACAGCCACAGCTCTCTGCTTTGGCAGCAGTTTTTGGTTCCCCCTTCCAGAGCAGTTGGATAATAAAAGCAGTCGGATAATAAAAGCAAAGGCCATTACCCTCCACGCACACCCACTACCAGCTGCATTGAGCAGGCAGCCACAGATTCTGTCAAGCAATCAGCACGGGAGCCCGGCTCCCAGCAGCCCAGCCGCACCACAAACGGCACTGCCTTTGGGCTGCATTTTGTGGCCTCTCTGAGATAAGTGGCTTTTTTTTAGGGGTGCAGAGGGGGCCAGTGTTGAGAGTTCAGTTCCTCAGTGCTGCCCGAGGGGCTGAAGTTGCAAGAAGGAGGCAGGAGGGACTGTCTTCCTGAGGGTGTTGAGCAGGGTGGTCAGGAGCTCATCAGCTACTCTGACGCCCACGAGCACAGCAGGGCTGGAGCCCTGGATCCTCCCACCAAGGATGCCACATAGAAGAATTCCAAAAGCAAGCCTTGACCTCAGACATGCCAGCCTCATTAGCCTCCCACGGTACCTGGCAACCTTGAGTGACCTTAGGAAGTTCATACAACCTGTCCGGTCCTTTGTGTGTTCAGCTACAGAATGTCAGGATCTGTGTAGACAGTCGGCCCCACTTCTTTCAACTACAAAACTTAAGAAAAGATAAGCAGCGTGAAGACAAAAGTTCTGTCATCCAAGACAGGCTCACTCACAGCCAGTCTCTACTTGAACGCTCCCAGGCGCAGGAAGCTTGCTGCCTTTAAACTGGCTGGGTTTGCATGCTGGAAGCGTTGTCTTTGCATCATATTTATGAAGGAGCCAGGTTTCTAGGACCAGCACTGGTAATTTGGAGAAAGAAAAGCACCACATCTCTTTGGTAAGAGTCACCTCATATTTATTCACCTGCTGCCAGTTCTCTTTGGAATTTTTCTAGCTCAAGTCTCAAAATCTCCATGCAAAGTGAGCCAAAAAGGAAGAGAAGTCAAAGCAAAATACAGTCTTTGTCTTTAAAAAAATCCTGCCTGAACAGTGATTAGTTTTTAAGACATCATTTCTCATAGAATCAAAAACCCCTAGAGCTGGAAAACGTGCACTGGCGAGATTTATCCAGCTCCTCTTATGATCCAGAGAAGAAATGAAAGACCAGGGAGGTGATGCGACTTACCCCAGGCAGCACAGCTGAGAACAGGCTCACATTTCTGGACACCTAATTCTCAATGCAAAAATCCCTCAGGTGTTTTCCAAAGGGTGCATCATGAGAGAAAGATTATGCAGGATATCAGATCATGTTTTGAGGGGAGACTAGCATGGGACAGGATGACACAAGTTCTGTAGTCAGTTATGTTCGAGATATGCTGATTTCAACTGCCTAGATTTCTTTTATAGAGGTTTTTCAGAAGCTTGACTATGCTGTACTGTTTGGGTCAGCCAGGAATGCAACAACTGCATTTGGATTCTTGTAGCAAAGGACTGAACGCAGGAGACTGGAGGCTTACTGATCTATGCCATATTGCAGTGCCTGTGGCTTGAGTTTTACCTCTGCTACTGCCCCCCTGGGAGACAGCAGGTGATTGCTCAAGTGGTTGGGTCCCTGTCACCCATGGGGGAGATCTGAATTGAGTTGCTTTCTCCTAGTTTCAGTCTGGCCCAGCTTTAGCAGTGGGAGGTATATGGGAAGTGAACCAGTGGATGGTGTGTGTGTGCCTTTTAAATAAATACATAATAAAGAAGCAGAGCTCAGTTGTGCTTCTGCCATTCGTTGGAGAAATAGCAGTAGGTCTCTCCCTTCCACCTTTTATTTCTAATGTGAGTGCTTCTTCAGAACCCATCAGAACCCTGGCCCCCGGGGAGCCTTATTAACCGAGTTACCAGGCTGCTGGCCGCTGCGATGTAGCAGGGATCACAGAAGGAAGCCCCCCCCCCCCCCCGTCTGCTGTTGCGGCTCCGGGAGGTGCTGTCCTGACTCACCGTGGAAGCGCAGCTGGAGAGCCATCATTTTCTCCTCTCTGGTAGGGAGCCCACACTAACTGTTTCCCTTATGAGCTCCTCACAGTCCAGGCCACTAGGATTCATCCACATAGCCTGGGGTGGGTGCCAGACTGTTAGAGAGAGCCCCTAATTATTCCAATTAGCCAGTCCACAGAGAGCCTGTGGAGCGCTGCTTGCCATACATAAGCTGCCCCTGCCTCTCCAATTTGCAGTTACTCTGCCCCCTGCCCAGCCCAACATGGGTACCTTCTGCCCTTCAGAACTGTCAGTAAGAGAGTTCTTCCTATTATCTAGCTGAGTGCTCTGACGTGTGTCTTGCCATCGAGGAATCGTTAGATTTTGGTTATGGAAACGAATCTGGTGCACTTACTAATGTGCATTGAAGCTCTCTAGTGGGCATCTGTATGCAGTGTTCCCTAGTTTCTTTAATTGTATGTCTTTATTTTTAGAGCAAGACCTGTTGATACAGGTCAGAGGGTATCACAGTTCCAGGAACTCATTGTGCACATAATTATTTTAGGTTCTAATTCCCAGGGTTCATGCCCTGTGGGGGTGGTGTGCCCCAGAGGGAGGTAGGAGTGGTGATCTAGCAGCACAGGCTATGTGATCAGGGTTTTCATGATCCCAGGCTGAATCCAACTGCCATTGTCTATGGCTCACCCCGCACAGAAACATTGTTATTCTGCCTAGACAGACAGCTCCAGCCAGTGGCTTTGTGCATGAATCCCTAAACCCATGTTTCCACATGCAAAGCCATCCTGGCTTTCTTTTCTTATCTAAATCTTGGCCGATCGTCAATGCCCAACTCAATCCCCTTCTTTTCAACACAAAATTCAATGATTTGTTCATCTTCTCTCATCTCTTCCTTCTTCGACATCTTGACATATTGTCAGCGCTTGTCACAAATCTGCCTGCGACATCTCTTGCATTACTTCCCTGCTCTATTTAGCAGCTCTTTATGTCATTCTCTTATCCCCAACTGCATTGTTAAGTTCTCAAAAGGAGATTGAACTTTCTGCTGCTGGGGTGCCTGGCCAAATATCTGGAACAATACTAAGCATGCAATGGGTATGCAGATATTTGTGGATAGGATAAATTAATTAACCACTTCAATTTCTGGCACAAGGCGTTTCTGCTGCTGGGTTTTGTTTTCAGAATTTTAGTTGAAGCTGACCTAGTTTTCATATGGGAATATTTGTTCACACAGATAAGAGCAAAAATGTAGTTCCATAAAAATGACTATTGTCAAGTGGTAGGTATTATTTTCCTTATGTAACATTTCTAAGCTATTCTAGTGTTCTTAAGCCATGAAGAGCAATGTGACACTTATGAAGTTCTAAATGACTTTCTTCCTTTCAAGAATTATTTCAGGCTTGAATTCCCAGCAATTCAAAAGCAATTTCTATCTCTGCCATGTTCAGAGTTTGCATCTTTATAGCTTAAAATTTTTTTTCATATATATGGTCAACACCTTCCAGTAATGTGCCTATAATCTGAGCACAGCTAGCACAATTTTATTGTCATCATTTTTTAAAAGATTTATTTATTTATTTATTTGAAAGAGATACAGAAAGAGAAGGAACCACAGAGAGAGAGAAAAGAGAGAGAGAGAGAGAGAGAGAGAGAGAGAGAGAGAGATCTTCCATCCTCTGGTTCACCCCCCCAAATGGCTGCAATGGCCGGGGCTGGGCCAAGCCAAAGCCAAGAGTCAGGAGTTGCTTCTGGGTCTCCCATGTGCATGCAGAGGCCCAAGCACTTGGGCCGTCTTCCACTGCTTCCCAGGTGCATTAGTGGAGAAGTGGATCAGAAGTGGAGCAGTCAGGACTTGAACCGGTGCCCATATGGGAAGCCAGCATTGCAGATGGCAGCTTTACCCAAATCCCACAGTGCCACCTCCTCCATTAGTTCCTCTTAATATGGAGCAGCAGCCACCTTCACAGCGCCCTCCTGTCTCAGATTTGCTCCGTTGCCTTCTCTGCCCTGCTCCTTTCCCCCCACTTCTACTTCCTTGAGGCCGTGCTCCCCAGTGCAGGAGTCGCGGAGAAGCTGTTGTCTCAGCATCAGCCTCAGAAAGTGAGGGTTCACAAGGAGGGGTAAAGGGGACGTACTGCACCCTGCTTGCTCATAGCCTAGTTTATGGCAACCACTTATGGAGCATCTATTAACAGAGAGAGAGAAAGCGGAAGGGGGGCTTCCATCCCATGGTTCACTCCCCAATTGGCCACATTTGCCAGAGCTGCGCCATTCCGAAGCCAGGAGCCAGGAGCTTCTTCCGGGTCTCCTTCGTGGGTACAGGGGCCCAAGGACTTGGGCCATCTTCTACTGCTTTTCCAGGCCATAGCAGAGTGCTGGATCAGAAAAGGAGCAGTGGGACTCAAACTGCTACCCATAAGGGATGCCGGCATTGCAGGTGGTGGCTTTACTAGTTATGCCACAATGCCGGCCCCACCTTTAGGACTTTTAGAGCTTGTATAGTGTTGTCATCTGCCTAGCTTCCATAACAAAATATCATGGGCTAGGCTATGTCTTTTTTTTTTTAAGAATCAATTTATTTATTTGAAAGACAGAGTTAGAGAGAGAGGTAGAGCTAGAGAGAGAGAGAGAGAGGACCTCCATTCTGCTGGTTCACTCCCCAAATGACCACAATGGCCAGAGCTGTGCCAATCCAAAGCCAGTAGCCAGGGGCTTCTTCTGGGTCTCCCATGTGGGTGCAGAGGCCCAAGGACTTGGGCCATATTCCACTGCTCTCCCAGGCCATAGCAGAGAGCTGGATTGGAAGTGGAGCAGCCAGGACTCGAACCGGCGACCATATGGGATGCTGGCACTGCAGGCTGGGGCTTTAACCCACTGCACCACAGCACCAGCCCTTAGGCTATTTCAGTAACAGAACTTTATTATCTCACAGTTATGGATGCTGAAGTCCAAGATCAAGGTGCCAGCTTGAGTTTATTCCTGGCTTTTAGATGATGGTCTTGCACTGTGTACTCACATAGCAGGAAGTAGGGAGGATAGATAGCAAGCTCCCAAGTGTCTCTTCTTATAAGGGCACTAATCCTGGGGCCGGCATTGTGGTGCAGTGGGTTAATGCTCTGGTCTGAAGTGCCAGCATCCCATATGGGCACCAGTTCTAGTACCCACTGCTCCTCTTCCAATCCAGCTCTCTGACATGGCCTGGGAAAGCAGTAGAAGATGGTCCAAGTCCTTGGGCTTCTGCACCCATGAAGGAGACCCGGAAGAATCTCCTGGCTCCTGGCTTCGGATCAGTGCAGCTCTGGCTGTGCAGCCAATTGGGGAGTGAACCAGCGGATGGAAGATCTCTCTCTCTCTCTCTCTCTCTCTCTGCCTATCCTCTCACTGTATGTAACTCTGACTTTCAAATAGATAAATAAATAAATCTTAAAAAAAAAATAAGGGCACTGATCTAATACTATGACAAAAGGATTCTGACAACCCATCTCTTGACCACATATAAACTTAACTATCTCCTTCAAAACATCATCACCAAATACCATCACACCAGTGGTTAGAACAGCAACACATGAATTTGAAGAGAATACAATTCAGTCAATAGGATTTCACCCCTGGCTCATCAAAATTCATGTCCTTCTTGGGTACAATATGTTCATTCCATCTCAATAGTCCCTGAGTCTTAACCCATTGCAGCACCAACATAAAGTATAAAGTCAAAGTCATATCTAAATATCATCTAAATCAGATATAGGTGGGAGTCAAGGGAGCTTGGGAAAGCAGCAGAAGATAGCCCAAGTACCTGGGCTCTTGCACCCATGCAGGAGACCCAGAAAAAGCTCCTGAATCCTGGTTTCTGCCTGGCCCAGCCCCAGCCATTGGGCCATTTAGGATGTTATCCAGTGGATGGAGATACCTCTTTCTCTCTTTCTCCTTCTCTCTCTCTCTCTCTCTCTCTCTCAATTCTGCCTTTCAAACAAATAAAATAAATCTCTTTTTTTTTTGACAGGCAGAGTGGACAGTGAGAGAGAGAGACAGAGAGAAATGTCTTCCTTTTCCATTGGTTCACCCCCCAATGGCTGTTGCGGCCGGCGCACTGATCCGAAGTCAGGAGCCAGGTGCTTCTCCTGGTCTCTCATGTGGCTGCAGGGCCCAAGCACTTGGGCCATCCTCTACTGCCTTCCCAGGCCACAGCAGAGAGCTGGACTGGAAGAGGAGTAACCAGGACAAACGCGGCGCCCCGACCGGGACTAGAACCTGGGGTGCCGGCGCCGCAGGCAGAGGATTAGCCTAGTGAGCCACGGCATCAGCCCATAGATCTTTTTTTAAAAACGACACTTTCTTGCTTCCATCTCTACAGCCTCATCACCACTTCCCACCTTGACCTGTACTCTATACCAGGTTCACTCAGTTCTCACAATGTGCAATAGTTCCATGCTATGAAATCATTGTGAATAATGAATTAGCAAATTCTGCATGATGGTTCCTGGGGGAAACCAGAATTAGGAGGAACCTCTGGTCACAACAGTGTCATTCATTGATCAATACATAACTTGTTATGCACGTTTTTCTGTTTTAAAGCCACTCATTAAATTTGTGGTTTTGATCAGTTAACATTGAACTCACAGTCAATAGCACGATAATTCAAGTCTGGACGAAGCTAATCTAACACTTGTATTTTATTTTTTCTGTAAGATGCATCCCAACTTTCTAGTTTAGGGGAATATTAGACAAAATGCAGCACTGTGTTTGGGATGAAACACCAAACAAAAAGCATTGAACATGGAGAATGTGGCACTGCATAGACCATGAGGAGGGCACACACTTACAGTATGAGAGCTGAAAATAGACGACAGAGCGTCACCTTGTTCCCCCTCTACGGGGAATGTGGAAACTGTGGCTCAAAGTTTTTGCTGCTCTGCCAATGAATGAAAATGACTGTGACAGTGCTTTAGGGGCCGGCGCTGTGGCGTAGCTGGTGGGGCTGCTGCCTGCAGTGCCAGCATCCCATATGGGCACCAGTTTGAGTCCTGGCTGCTCCACTTCCAATCCAGCTCTCTGCTATGGCCTGGGAAAGCAGTAGAAGATGGCCCAAGTCATTGGGCTGCTGCACCCACGTGGGAGATCTGGAAGAAGCTCCTGGCTCCTGGCTTTGGATTGGCACAGCTCGACTGTTGCAGCCATTTGGGGAGTGAACCAGTGGATGGAAGACCTCTCTCTCTCTCTCTTTCTCTGCCTCTGCCTCTCTGTAACTCTACCTTTCAAATAAATAAATCAATCTTTAAAAAAAAACCAGAAAGAAAGCACTTTAAGTACTGATTTGGGGTTACAAATAAATTTTAGCAAACGGATGAATTTGCAAATACCAAATATACTAATGAGAAACAGCTGCACTTGAGGGCTTCTCACTCCCTAGTTAATAGCTCTCTGCCAATGTGTCTATCTGCACCCACACAGGAATGAAAACACCTGACAGGACGGAACTACATTCTGTAGCTCCACGGGTAGCAGGCAGCAGTTAAAGACCTATTGAAATTGGGGTGAGTAATTAGCCTAGTTGTTAAGATCCCCATGTTCTGCATCCCCAGTTTGATACTCAGCTCTGGCTCCTGATTCCAACTTCCCACCAATGCAGATCCTGGGAGGCAGCAGTGGGGGCTCAGCTTATTAGATTCCTGCCACACACGTGCAAGATCTGGATTGAGTTCCTAGCTCCCAACTTCAGGCTGGACCAGGGTCATTGTGGGCATTTAGGAAGCGAATCATCAGATTTCTCTTTCTATCTCTGCCTCTCTGCATCTCAAACAAATAAACATTTTTTAAAAAATTAAATATAAATTTGAACTGAAGCAAATTTCATGTTACACTCTCATGGTATGCCAACTAAGATCTGATTGCGGTAGAACGGGGAATCATAGTGGACACCCCGCTGGGAATACACAGCTAAGCTAAGCCCTTAAACAGAATTTGGAGCCCTCATATCAGCCCTAATGACTGGAGGGAGCAAGAACCTCTTCTAACCAGCTTATTTCTCAGTGCTCAGGACACAGAGTGGGGAAGAGGAGCTGACGGCTTACCTGGGGCGCTATGGCAGAGTGAGAGCTTCCTGCAGAGATGACTAGCCCATCCAGTTGCCTCTGAGGTTTAAAATCCTGTTGTTGCAACTTTATTTCTTTAGATTAAGCATTTTCAGGCAATGGTACAGAAGAGCCGAGCTGAAGGTCTCATATAAGCAGGTTCTTTGCCTGTGTTTCCCTCTTGAATACATGTACCGGTCTATAAAGGATCAAAGAAAGGTAAAGAAATGAGAGTTGTTTTAATCCAGTCTCCTTTTGCCCAAATCCTTCTTCAAATATATCCTTTAGAGATAGCTGAGAGAGAGGAAGGAAGGGAACATGCAGAAAGGCAATATTTGTAGCCAGATTTGTTTGATCACAGAGATCTGGTTATTTCTGTGACCCAAGCCACTTTTGAAAACACAAATATCAGGGCAGTGTTGTGGTACAGTAGGTTAAGCCACTGTCTGAGATGCTGGCATCACATATGAGCACAGGTTCTAGTCTTGGCTGCTCCAC
Source organism: Sylvilagus floridanus (assembly GCA_949820135.1). Lineage (NCBI taxonomy): Eukaryota > Metazoa > Chordata > Mammalia > Lagomorpha > Leporidae > Sylvilagus > Sylvilagus floridanus. The sequence goes on from OX463231.1 coordinate 89,255,676, forward strand.
TTCTGATCCAGCTTCCTGCTAATGCACCTGGGAAGGCAATGGATGATGGCCTGAGTCCTTGGGCTCCTGCCACCCTTGTGGGAACCCCAGATGGAATTCCAAACCCCTCTCTTTGGTCTAGCCCAGCCCTAGCCATTGATGCCATTTGGGAAATGACCCATGGGATGGAAAACCTCTCTTTGTCTCTTTCTATAACTCTGCTTTTCAAATAAATAAATAAATCTTATCAAAAAATAAAGTACAAATATTCCTGGTAAAGGACCATATAGTCATTTTCATTCACAAATTATTTATTTTAGCCATTCACCAAACGTTGGTAGAGACCTTAAAACTAGTGAAGCAGTCTACTAGGGGCTAGGAGGGATAAAAGTTGAGTTAGACTTGGCTCCTGGTCTCACGAAAGAACAAGCACATAAGCATTTAGGAGATAAGTAGAAATTGTGTGTTATAAAAGGGACATTCAGGGGCCTGTCTCCTAGGAACAAAGGTTCTAGGAGTAGAGGACCCATTCCTGATGTGAGGGGCAATGGCTATGGAAAGAGCAACATCAACATGGGAATAGCATAGGCAAAGGCACAGTGAGGACCATGCAGGTCAATAGCTGGTGATCCAAGGAGCTGGGTGCAAAGTGAGTAGAACACAGCAAAGCAGGGCCAGGGAGGATCCTGCCGTGAAAAAGCTCTCTCCACCAAGGTCAAGTTCAGACCCTTCACTCTGGTAGGCAGCAGGACAACCCCAATGCCTGCAGAAGTGAGTGGAAAGTAGTTTCAGGCAGCAATGTGTATTAGTCATCTAAGGCTAACCTAACAGGACCACAGATTTCAGAAGTGGACTATCTGGTGGCTCTGGAGGGCGAATACCAGCGACCAAGAAGTCATCAATGTTGGGGTCCTGGAGACCCCACTCTGGCTCCCTTCTTCCTATGTCTTCATCTGATCTTCTCTTTGTACATATCTGTGGCCTAGGTTCCTCTTCTAATAAGGATGCTGATCATATCATAGTACAGTCTCCCCTGATGACCACGTTTTAACTGAGTTACCTCTTTAAAGATTTTATCGGCCGGTGCCACAGCTCAATAGGCTAATCCTCCGCCTTGCGGCGCCAGCACACCAGGTTCTAGTCCCGGTCGGGGCGCTGATTCTGTCCTGGTTGCCCCTCTTCCAGGCCAGCTCTCTGCTATGGCCCAGGAGTGCAGTGGAGGATGGCCCAAGTCCTTGGGCCCTGCACCCGCATGGGAGACCAGGAGAAGCACCTGGCTCCTGGCTTCGGATCAGCACAGTGCACCTGCTATAGCGTGCTGGCCGCAGCAGCCATTGGAGGGTGAACCAATGGTAAAGAAAGACCTTTTTCTCTGTCTCTTCTCTCTCTCACTGTCCACTCTGCCTGTCAAAAAAAAAATTAAAAAAAATTTAAAAATTTTAAAAAATGTTATCGTCAGGGGCAGGCATTGTGGCTAAGAAGATTGCTATTTCCGATCCAGCTCCCTGCTAACGTGCATGGGAAGCAACAGATGATGGCTCAAATACTTGAGTCTCTGCCACACACATGAGAGACCCTAAGTGGAGTTCCTAGCTCCTGATTTTGGCCTGGCCCAACCCCAGCTGTTACAGGCATCTGAACCAGCAGATGGAAGATCTCTGTCTCATAAATAACTAAATCTTTTTTTTTTTTTTAAGATTCTATCTTCAAATATGGCCACATTTCAAGTAGTGGGAGTTAGGATTTCAACAAGATATTTTGGGGTGCACAAGTTACCCTAATATAGGGTGAGCTGGATCATGAGGTGGAGAAAGCAAGGAGGCTGGGTAGGAGGCATCCCAGTAATTGTGAGCAGGTGGCACAGTAAGAGAGAGGCAGGCAGGAGGCTCAGCAGCCCTCAGTCTGACTGCTTTCCTCTATGCAAAGAGGAATCCAACAATGATAACAAGTTCCGCAATGGGTGCATAAGAGAAAAAGAATGGCAGCTTGAATTAACCTGGCAAGTGTTGCTCAGCCCATACAGATATCCCCAAAGCTATCACTTCTTGCCGCCTCCCTACAGCAGGAGGGTTGCTTCTGATTGCCAACCCACGCAGGACAAAATGTCTCATTACTCCATGGGCTCAGAGCATTTATATCATGTTCTCTCATGCCTGGAAACTGAATCACATCCAGGACATTCCTAAGTGACAGCTCCTATGAACTCATTATTAATGTTCCTGGCACGGAGTCTGGGTGGGCATTTATTCCCATTACCCAAGCCTAGTGATGAATGGAGCTTTGCACAGGCTGCATAATTTCTTCATTTCTCCATAAGTCTGTGCCTTCTGCTGGCATTTTAAGGAATGTATTTTTATGGAGTTTGGCACTATTCAGTAATTTTCCAGGAGGGCACTTTGCCCAGGCCAGATGGACAAATTTTTTTCTGGTTCCAGCTGGTGAAGTCCTCTCTGATAAGATCCTGTCCCATCCTATTTGAACAGTGAAGCACAGTTTGCTTGCGATGTGGGTGGTGAAAAAAATAACTTGAGGAGGATCTGGTTACAGTGGGTTAGGGCAGGAGGGCTACACAGTAGCTAAAACCTCCTTAAATGGGGAAGAGAGCTGGAGCCAGGGGACTCCAAATGACACACTTGAGCCCTGCAAGAAGGCCATTTTGTTCTAAGATGTAGCAATATCATAATAGAACTGTAATGGGGCAGGATGTCAAGAAGCTGTTCTACTGGGGTGAAGAGTTACTCAGTTACTGCATTGAGAACCCTGTATTGCTTTCTAAATTCATTTATCGTTAGAAAGAGAAGCCTGGCTCACTGAAGTACATGAAGAGGCATGAACTTTGCCTTCCCGAAGAGGCTCACTTAAACTTGCAGTTGCACTGTGCTCTGGGCCATCTGTAATCAGCTGTATTGTGCAGTTACTGGCACAGAAGTTCCTTGCATGTTGAGTCCATAGCAGGCTGGAGTAACCCCAGTGAGGGGCATGTGTGGTTCCTGGCAAATGGCAGGGACCCTTTGTGTGACACTCTTTGGATTCTGCATTCTCCCTTCTCACTTTTTAAAAACTAACCTTCTAAGGGGAACGGAGGCCAGATAATACTTTTCCAGAAATCTACCTTTCCACAAGAAGTGGCAGTGACATTAGCAATGAAGAAACACTCAGCTTTTCTTTGTACTTCTTTTTTTTTTTCCCATTTTGGACATTTCTTTAAATATATTAGATATTAATATTTTTTCTATTTGCTTCCCAGACTGTCCTTTCTTGCCCTGGGGGCTGGGCTGGCTGTGGCAAGGGGAAGGGAGTCCCCCTCTGAACTTTCTCTGTTGTTGGCTCTCCTTGTCTCGCTGCAGGTGAGTTGCTGTGACGCTGCATTGTTCTATAGTTCTTCAGCGGCAAATCAGATTGCTGCTGCCTTCTCTCTCCTTCCACTTGCTCCTACTAAAACTCTCTAGACTCAGCCATCTCCTCATTCTCATTGCAAACAATTATCATGTTTTCAAAAAACATTTAATTGTTTATCTGAAAGACACAATGACAGAGAGAGAAGGGGTGGGTAAAGAGAATGAATCTTCCGTCTGCTGGTTCACTCCCCAGATGGCTGAAATGGTGAGATCTGGGCCAGGCTGAAGCCAGAAGCCAGGAATTCCATGCAGGTGGCAGGTGCCCAAGTACTTGGGTCAACTTCTGTAGCCATCCCAGGTGCAGTAGCAGGGAGCTGGATTGGAAGTGGAGTAGCTGGGACTCAAACCTTTGCTCCAATATGGGATGTTGGCATCACAGGTGGTGACTTAATTCATTGCACCACAAATCCGGCCTCGAAGATGAATATTTTGACTTTAACCAGGCGGTAACACGACAAATTTCCAAGAAATAAGGAACTGTTGCTCCCATTTGACAGATGAGAAAACCAAGTCATATATACTAGGTGATTTGTCCTACCTATAGCTCTAGAAGCCAAGATTTTTTCAAAATGAAGACAATAATCCAAACAAGGAGGTTTGATCAACAGCCAGACAACCAAAACAAAGAAATGTTAGTGAAAACCATAAAATACACAACAAATTGTCTTCCTCCAAATTTATATATTCTATGCAGAATATATAAAGAGCTCTCAAAATGTAACAATAAATACTCTGTTAGGAAATGGACAAAATATTTGAATAGGTGCATCAGTAGAGAAGGCACACAGATGGCAAATAAGCACATGCAAAAATGCCTACTAACATCATCAACCTAAACCAGTAGGGGTGCTGGGAACACCTGTCATATTGTTTTAGTGTTCTGGGTAGGATGAGGAGCAACTCTTCTTTAAAAAAAATATTAACAGGAAGAGAACAGATTTCATGTATTTCACGGGTACAAGTGTAAGAAGATAACCATACTTCCCACCTTCCCTCCCTCCCTTAATCTAGCTGCTTCCTTCCTTTTTTTTTTTAAAATTTTCGCAAAAGCATAATTTCAATCCACTTTATAATCACAGGCTTAAAGCATCACTAAGTAGAATGTTCAACAAGTAAGAAGTAGGAAGACCATAGTTCCACTAAACAAGGGCTAAAAACAACAATCAAAACATGAGATGCTCATTGCATGCCTATACATTTTTTGTGTATATTCTATACTAACCACATATATCAGAAAAAAAGTATGATATTTGTCTTTTGGGAACTGGCTTATTTCACTAACCATAATTGTTTCTAGTTGCATCCATTTTATTGCAATAGACAGGATTTTATTCTTTTTTTAAAAGATTTATTTTATTTATTTGAAAGACAGAGTAACAGAGAGAAGTAGAGACAGAGAGAGAGGTCTTCCATCCACAGGTTCAATCCCCAGATGACCACTTCAGCAGGAGATGTGCTGATCCAAAGCCAGGAGCTTATTTCAGGTCTCCCACATGGGTGCAGGGGTCCAAGGACTTGGGCCATCTTCTACTGCTTTCCCAGGCCACAGCAGAAAGCTGGATTGGAAGAGGAGCAGCTAGGACTAGAACCCACGCCCATATGGGATGCCGGTGCTTCAGGCCAGGGCTTTAACCCGCTGCACCACAGCGCTGGCCCCAGGATTTTATTCTTTTTATGGCTGAGTAGATTTCCATGGTATATGCATACCACATTTTCTTTACCCAGTCATCAGTTGATGAACATCTGAGTTGATTCCATATCTTAGCTGTTGTGAATTGAGCTGCGATAAACATGGGGATACAGATCACTTTTCATATGCTGATTTCATTTCCTTTAGGTAAATTCCCAGGCATGACATCCTCAAATCACACGGTAAATCTATTTTCAGATTTCTGAGTTATCTCCATACTGCCTTTTTTTTTTTTTTTTTTTTTTTTTTTACAGGCAGAGTGGATAGTGAGAGAGAGAGACAAAGAGAAAGGTCTTCCTTTTACTGTTGGTTCACCCTCCAATGGCCGCCGTGGCCGGCGTGCTGTGGCTGGCGCACCGCGCTGATCCGAAGGCAGGAGCCAGGTGCTTCTCCTGGTCTCCCATGCAGGTGCAGGGCCCAAGCACTTGGGCCATTCTCCATTGCACTCCCGGGCCTTAGCAGAGAGCTGGCCTGGAAGAGAGGCAACCGGGACAGAATCCGGCACCCTGACCGGGACTAGAACCCAGTGTGCCGGCGCCGCAAGGCAGAGGATTAGCCTATTGAGGCGTGGTGCTGGCCCCATACTGCCTTCTATAATGGCTGTACTAGTTTACATTCCCACCAACAGCAGTGTATTAGGGTACCTTTTCCCCCACATCCTCACCAGCATTTATTATTTTTTTAAGATTTATTTATTTATTTGAAAATCAGAGTTACACAGAGAGGAGAGGCAGAGAGAGAGAGAGAGAGAGAGAGAGAGAGAGAGAGAGAGAAAGAGAGGTCTTCCATCTGATGGTTCACTCCCTAATTGGTCGCAAAAGCCAGGGCTACGCCTATCCAAAGCCAGGAGCCAGGAGCTTCTTCCAGGTCTCCCATGTAGGTGCAGGGGCCCAAGGACTTGGACAATCTTCTACTGCTTTCCCAGGCCATAGCAGAGAGCTGGATCGGAAATAGAGCAGCCAAATCTTGAACCAGCCCCAAATGGGATGCCGGCTCTTCAGGCCAGGGTGTTAACCCACTGTGCCACAGCGCCAGCCCCAAGCATTTATTATTTTTTGATTTTTGGAGAGGAGCAGCTCTTTCATGTTGCTGATCAGAATTCACAAAGATATAGCTACTGGGAAGAGTGATTTGGCAGCTTCTCACAGTGTTCGCAAGTATGTACTGTATAATCCAGCAACTCCACTCCCAGGTATGCAATCCAGACAAGATGCACGTCCACACAGAAAACAGCACATGAGTGCTTGCAACAGCCTTCTTCATAATCCTCAGCACTGGGCACACCTTAATGCCCAGTGACTGATACGTGGACAGACTATGGTAAATCTGTAAAATGGAATTTCACTCAATATAACAGAAGTAGTGACAAACACAGCAAAATGGATGATTTTGTGTACATTATGGTAAGGGAAAGGAGTCAAATTCTAAAGATGACATATTTTACAATCTAATTAAACTCACTTTACATTCCATTTAGTTTTTTTATTTCTGGGAAAGGCAAAAGCAAAATACTGGAGAACAGAGCAGACATGGCCAGAAGTAAGGGCAGAAGTGGGGGTGGATGACCATGAAGAGAAAGGGGGCGTTTTGAGAGTGATGCAAAATTTCCATATCTTGATACATCAATGACTACCCAAAATGTTTGTCAAAATTAATAGGAACATACACCAAAAGGTGAATTTAATGCATATGAATTGCACCTTAATAAGTATGTTTAAATGTTGAGCGTAAAAGGAGAAATCTGTGACAAATACTCCACTTTACATTCATTAGTTCTCCATCAAACCCTTCCTGGGGAGATATTCTATATGCCAATCCTTGCCCAATAGGTAGAAATTTAGAGATAAATAATGTCATCTCTATTCCCAGTGCGGTGGGAGGCAGAAGAGGAGCTCGACATTTTTATGATGGTATTTTCTTGGCTGTGACTGCAAGCGCTCGGAGAAGTGTTAAGGTTGTACAGGAAGAGGGAAAGCAGAGCTCCCCGCTACGGATTTAGAGGAGCTGAGGCCCGAAGAAGAATTTGATGGTGAGGGCGGAGGCATTTCAGTCTAAGAAACAGCGGGAACAAATACATGAGGGCAGCAAAGAACCGGAGGGAGTGGACCCTCTCCTCCTCGCTCAGCAGCTGCTGTGGGAGATCAAACAGCCAGCCAGAGCTTTTCTGACCAGCCCTGACCCCCTGGAAGAACAGAAGGCTGATGCCTTGACCTGGATCTCACAGCAGACAGGCAGAAAATACTTACTAAATTCTGCCTTGCAGTCAGATGCCAACGATGAGCACAGAAAGCATAGTAGAAATGATGAAAATAGAAGAACGTATTTAGGTAAACACTAGTAACAATTGTTGAAGCCAAGTATCTTTTTTTAAAGATTGATCGATTGATTGATTGATAGGAAGAGTTACAGACAGAGAGAAGGAGAGATGGAGAGAAAGGTCTTCCATCCGCTGGTTCACTCCCCAGATGGCCTCTACGGCCGGAGCTTCGCCAATCCGAAACCAGGAGACAGGGGCCTCCTCCAGGTCTCCCACATGGGTGCAGAGGCACAAGGACTTGGGTCATCTTCTACTGATTTCCCAGCAGAGAGCAAGCAGGGTGCAGTACGTCCCCTTTACCCCTCCTTGTGAACCCTCACTTTCTGAGGCTGATGCTGAGACAACAGCTTCTCCGCGACTCCTGCACTGGGGAGCACGGCCTCAAGGAAGTAGAAGTGGGGGGAAAGGAGCAGGGCAGAGAAGGCAACGGAGCAAATCTGAGACAGGAGGGCGCTGTGAAGGTGGCTGCTGCTCCATATTAAGAGGAACTAATGGAGGGGCCAGCACTGTGGCGTAGTGGGTAAAGCCACCACCTGCAGTGCTGGCATCCTATACGGGTGCCGGTTTGAGTCCTGGCTGCTCCTCGTCTGATCCAGCTCTCTGCTATGGCCTGAGAAAGCAGTAGAAGATGGCCCAAGTCCTTGGGCCCCTGCATCCACATGGGAGACCCAGAAGAAGCTCCTGGTTCCTGGCTTGGGATCAGCCCAGTTCTAGCTGTTGGCGGCCATTTAGGGAGTGAATCAGCAGATAGAAAACCTCTCTCTCTGTGTCTCTCCCTTTCTCTGTCTGTAACTCTGACTTTCAAATAAATAAATAAATCTTTTTTTAAAAAAAGTATTAAAAGCATTATTTTAAAAAAAGAGTAACAGAACCTTTTCATGGGACCATCTTAGGAAGCCTTTTGGTAGGAGAAGAATTTATCCACTAGCTTTTTCATCTCCCACTGATCAAAGTCTACCCCAAGTGGCATTACATCTCCTGCACCTTGTCATGTCCCTGCATGAAGCCAGGGAAGGATTGCTGTATGTCAATCCTAGGCGATGCTAGAAAAAGCAGCCTTATATTGAAGACAAGAGGCTCAATGTCTGGAATTTCCTTCTGGCCATGGTGGTAATAAGAACCTCCATAACACTGGTCTCCAAACTAAAAAGCAGGACCAGACAAGTGGCCAAGAGTCCTAGCAACAGGCGAGCCTAAGCTAATCTGACGTGGACTTTAAAATCTAAGGTTTCAAATATACTGAATTATATTGTCCACTTAAATATTCCAGGAGTTGGAAAAATAGACCAAACTTCAGAGGTTACTAACATTCTAGCTTTCTTTTATTGGCACGTGTCCTAAATTGGGTCAAACAGGGATTGGTATAAAACTTGAGATATAAGTACCAGAAGGGTACTTAACAAATCAAGCACTTTGTAAGAACAGAATCTTTATGCTATGAATAATTGCCCTTTTAACCGTTCTGTTTTGATTTGTTATATTTTCTACAGAGAAAACATTCTTGTACAGTGTCTTTATCTTCAAGGCTCATTTTGATTCAGTTTGCTATTAGAGTCTGTGGCATTAGGAATTCTTAGCATTTGCTGCTGAAATGTGAAGGCTATTTATTACACAATGCATCAGACTCACATATTCAGCTAGCTGAGACAACAGGCAACACCTTATATATCTTGTAATACTCCACAGTATCCATAGAGGCAAACAAATTCTCAATCAGTATTTGTTGGTTGGGAAATAGCCTGCATTGCAGGCATAAGGTGAATGCTTTTTTATAAGAGAGTTATTCATTTATTTAAAAGGCAGAGTGACAGAGATAGAGAGCAGGAGATCTTTCAGCCTCTGTTCAGTCCCCAGTGGCTGCAGGGGCTGGGCCAGGCTAAAGTCAGGAGGCTGGAACTCCATCTAGGTCTCTCATGTGGGAGGCATCAGCCCAAGTACTTGGGCCATCTTCTGCTGCTTTCTCAGGTGTCTAGTATGGAGATGGATCAGAAGCGGAGCAGCTGGGATGTTAACCAGGACTCTGATATAGGATGCTTGTGTTGCAAGGGGTGGCTTACTTGCTGCACCACAACGCCAGCCCCATAAGGTAAATGTTAAATAAATCGTGAGGAACCATGCAATGGAATTGTTCACATAGTTGTAAAAGACAATGGGATATTTCCTCCAATGCAGACAAAAAGGTGAATTAAATAAATTGCAGAATAGTACATATAGAATAATCCTATTTTGATTACAAATGCATTCACATATGTATGTGAAAACCCTTTTTAGCAGTATAAAAGGTAAGATCTCTTGTGCTGACTGTTGTTGTACAATGTAATACTTTATCCATTTTAGTATTTTTTTATTCTAGTACTATTGGTTGAACTCTGTAATTAACAAACAATTATTCTTAGGTGTTTAAATTTTAACTGAAAACTGATCCCTGTGAAATATAAGAGTGGGAATAAGAGAGGGAGGAGATGTACAATTTGGGACATGCTCAATCAGTTGTGCCCCAAATGATGGAGTTAGAAATGTGCCAGGGAATTCCAATACAATCCCATCAAGGTGGCATGTACCAAGGCCATCTCACTAGTCCAAGTGATCAATTTCAGTTCACAATTGATCACACTGATAGGTCTAAGAGTCAAAGGGATCACACAAACAAGACTAGTGTCTGCTAATACTAACTGATAGAATCAAAAAGGGAGAGAAAGATCCAACAAGAGAAGCGTGATACACAGCAGACTCATAGAATGGCAGATGTCCTAAATAGCACTCTGGCCTCAGAATCAGCCCTTAAGGCATTCGAATCTGCCTCAAGAGCCCATGAGAGTATTTTAGGCATGGAAAGCCAAGACACTCTGGAAAAAAAAAAGAAGACCTAAATGAAAGATCTCTGTGAGTGAGATCCCAGTGGAACGAATGGGGCCATCAAAGAAGGAGGTACCTTTCTCTGAAGGGAGGAGAGAACTTCCACTTTGACTATGACCCTGTCGGAATAAGATTGAAGTCGGTGAACCCTAAAGGCTTCCATAGCCTTGGCAACTCATGACTAGACCCTAGGGAGATTACTGACGCCATAAATAAGAGTTTCAAATTGTTAAATCAACTTCAGGAGTCACTGTGTACTTATATCTCATGTGGGATCTGTCCTTAATGTGTTGTCCAATGTGAAGTAATGCTATAACTAGTACTGAAACAATATTTTACACTTTGTGTTTCTGTGTGGGTGCAAACTGATGAAATCTTTACTTAGTACATACTGAATCAATCTTCTGTATATAAAGATAATTAAAAATGAAAAAAAACCTTGGTGTTAAATTGGAAATTGCATAGAAAATTAATCAATTTAAAAAATATATATCATGTAGGATCTCTGTCCTTAATGTGCTTTACATTGTGAATTAATACTATAACTAGTACTCCAAAAGTATTTTTCACTTTGTGTTGCTATGTGAGGGTAAACTGTTGAAATCTTTACTTAATATATACTAAACTGATCATCTGTATATAAAGAGAATTGAAAATGAATCTTGATGTGAAAGCAAGGGGAGAGGGAGTGGGAAAGGGGAGGGTTGCAGGTGGGAGGGAAGTTATGGGGGGGAAGCCATTGTAATCTATAAAGTGTATTTTGGAAATTCATATTCTTTAAATAAAAGCATTATTAAAAAATAAAAATAAATAAATAAAATAAATAAATAAAAGGTAAGATCACACACTAACCTGTTAAAGGTACTACCTCTAAAGATGAATTTGGCAGAAGGAAGGAATTTGCTCTTTTTACATGTGTAGTTTGTGTTCTTTAACAGAAAACATCCATTATACTTATATAGCCTAAAAATAAACAAGTCCAGTAAACATTGCTGGAAATGAATCACAGGAACTGGATGGCACAGTAGGGAAATAGCAGAAACAAACAGTGTTGACACTGGATTAGTCAGGTACCACCTCTCATTTAATCCCACATGGAGAAAATGCTGATTCCATGTTTTCAGTCCTTGTGAGAGCCATTAGAACCTCTGCATTCTCCACTTCCCCTAAACTACCAGGATTCTTGGCTGACTCGCTGGGCTATCTATCATCAGATTTGCAGCGTCATTCTTTCTTCTGCAGAGTTGTGTTTACAATGCTAATGAAGAGATAGAAACTTTGCAGCCAATGTAGGTCACTCAGCTATGCAAAACTGAAGAAGCTGCTTTTGCTTTTCTTAGTTCCAAGATTTTCATTACCCGTGTCTGCTCCAAATGAAGATGTATTTGTGCACTGAAACTCTTAAATAATAATGTAGTAGTAGGCAGATGCTCCGGCGTAAATGGCCCCCACACTCTCATGGATCCCACACAGCAAAGCGTGATAAATATCTACATAGAATCCTTGGAAATGACCAATCAGTTATTTCCAGCTGTGTTCATTTCATGGGTCTTTTTGTGATTTCTCCCATGATACTTAGAGAAAGGCCCAGAAAAGAGCGCAGCACAACTTTTCCTGGAAGGGCAGAAGACATGGAGGAAGCAGAGCTGCATCTGTACTCGGGCCTCCCAACATTTCCTAAGTGCACATCAAAACCGTGTTTGCCTGCTCAGAGGAGCCAGACCCCCATCTCATGCTTCATTCCTCCCTGTGCACTTCCTAGTCTCGCTGCCTCTCTTCATTCTCAGGCCACCAACTACACTTAATAAGGAAAAGTGCTAGGGCAGCAGAATGCTTAGCTTCGGGATCAGGTAATGCTTTGGAAACATTTAGGGAATAAAAAAAAAATAAAGGAAGGAAGGAAGGCTCCCATGGGTCCCGTGGAAAGAAGACGATGATCAAATATGGCCCCTTGATAGCAGAATGCTGATCCCTCAGCCTGAGTTGGAGGGACATTTTGTTATCCTAAACACTACAGAACAACACTGAGCTCCTACAAAGCCCTAAGCAATAGCAGCCAGCAAGAACTTGAGAGATGAATAGCGAGCATTTCAGCTGCCTGCATCCCATGTCAGAGCATCTGGTTTCGTTACTGCCTCCTGCTCCTGACTCCAGCTTCCTTCGAATGCAGACCTGAGATGCAGCAGTAATGGCTCAGGGAGGTGGGTTCTTGCCACCAACGTGCAAGACCTGGTTTGAGTTCCTGGCTCCAGTCTCAGCCCAACCCTAAGCACTGCAGGCATTTCAGGAGTGATTCAGTGAAGGGGAATTTTCTTTCTGTCTCTCTGCCTCTCAAATAAGAATAAGGCAACTATCAAGCTATCTTTAAAAAAGAATATGAGAGGGGCTGGCGCTGTGTGTGGCAGGTAAAGCCACTGCCTGCAGTGCCGGCATCCCATACGGTCACCGGTTCAAGCCTTGGCTGCTCCACTTCCGGCCAGCTCTCTGCTATGGCCTAGGAGGGAAGTGGAAGATGGCCCAAGTCCTTGGACCCCTGCATCCACATGGGAGACCTGGAGGAAGCGCCAGACTCCTGGCTTTGGATCAGAGCAGTTCCAGCTGTTGCAGCCAATTGGGGAGTCAACCAGCAGATGGAAGATCCTCTCTCTCTCTCTCTCTGCCTCTCCTTTCTGTGTGTAACTCCGACTTTCAAATAAATAAATAAATCTTAAAAAAAAGAATATGATAGAGCAAGTATTCACCAAAAGCAGTTCCTATTTTCCTAGATCCTGGATAACATTTGCTTTTCTGAAGAATTCAAGGACTGTGGTCACAGCCCCTCAGCAGATTTTCCCTTATGTAGAGGAGACCTAGAAAGGTAAATGGAAAATAATCCACATCTTTATTTTGCACTAGCTTCAGAATGAAATTTAACTTTTATCTCTATTATGAGTTTAGGCAGCACATGACAGTTATTAGAATTCATGACTTTGGCACCAAGGGAAATAACAGATATTTTTAATAACATAAAGTTATTTTGAAATACCGTTTATATTCACCACAATTCAGAATGATGGTACTTAATTGACTGAGCAGCTACTAGATTGCATTATTTAATGTGTTGATAAATATATTTTAATATCATAAATTTATAATATTGGGATATTTGTATTTCAATATAACTGGTTTCCTTCTGTGTTTACTTTTATGACTCTGAAAGCACTATTCTAAGAAGGATTCATGGGTTTCCACCACTGCAGATGCACGGAGAAGCCAGCTCGGACCAGAAAACACCCACCTGAGGCCGCCCAGGGCCCACAGAGTAACTGATCATCTCAACAAATGATGTAGTTTCAAGCCATTAACTTATGCAGTAGTTTATTACATGGCAATAAATAATGGATATGTATCTATACTATATTTATTCAGCATTTTTCCCTACATCAACATTTTCATTAAAATAAATTAGTAATTATGGGGCCGGCGCTGTGATGTAGCAGATAAAGCTGTAGCCTATAGTGCTGGCATCCCATATGGGTGCTGGTTTGAGTCCCGGCTGCTCCACTTCCGATCCAGCACTCTGCTATGGCTTGGGAAAACAGATGGCCCAAGTGCTTAGGCCCCTGCACTCATGTGGGAGACCTGGAAAAGCTCCTGGCTCCCGGCTTCGGATTGGCACAGCTCCAGCCGTTGTGGTCAATTGGGGAGTGAACCAGCGGATGGAAGACCTCTCTCTCCCTCTCTCTCTCTGTAACTCTGCCTTTCAAATAAATAAAGAAAGAAAAATCCTTAGTAAATAAATACATAGTGTTTAAACAGTATTTAGAGCACTGGTGGAAATAGAAAAATGCTTTCATTGGACACAAGCGAAAGCAAACTAAAAACAAATAGAAAACACTAAATGTTATTTAATTATGTTTAGGTATGTTTGCTGGAAAGGATCTTTATTAAATTTTTTTTTTTTTGACAGGCAGAGTGGACAGTGAGAGAGAGAGACAGAGAGAAAGGTCTTCCTTTTGCCGTTGGTTCACCCTCCAATGGCCGCCGCGGCCGGCGCGCTGCGGCCGGCGCACCGCGCTCATCCGATGGCAGGAGCCAGGTGACAGGTGCTTTTCCTGGTCTCCCATGGGGTGCAGGGCCCAAGCACTTGGGCCATCCTCCACTGCACTCCCAGGCCACAGCAGAGGGCTGGCCTGGAAGAGGGGCAACCGGGACAGAATCCGGCGCCCCGACCGGGGCTAGAACCCAGTGTGCCAGCGCCGCAAGGCGGAGGATTAGCCTGTTGAGCCACGGCGCCGGCCAGGATCTTTATTAAATTTAAAACATATCCTGAGTGAACGCTGTCATGGTGAAGACACATCCCCTGCAAAGTGAGACTTTCACCTTGACAAAGGCAGAGGTCAAAGTCATTCTTTTCTCACTCTCTTCTGTCCCTCTGCTTAGGCCAAGGTCAGGTATTTGTATGAACCCTGACATATATGTTAATAAATCTTATCTATAAGACTGATACTAATACTAATACTAATACTAATACTAATACTAATACTAATACTAATACTGAATAGCAGAGCATAAGAGCCCAGAGTATCAGTGTCGATTTTGTCTGTCTGCGTGTCCTGTCAAAGTCTTACAACCAAATTTGCTTTTATAGGGCAGGTGCTGTGGTATAGTGGGCTAAGCCTCTGCCTGCAGCAGCCGGCATCCCGTATTGGCACTGGTTTGTATCCTAGCTGCTCCTCTTCTAAACCAGCTCTCTGCCTATGTCCTGGGAAAGCAGTGGAAGATGGCCCAAGTGCTTGTGTTCCTGAACCATGTGAGAGACCCAGAAGAAGCTCCTGGCTCCTGGGTTTGAATTGGCCTAGCTCCAGCCATTACAGCCATTTGGGGAGTGAACCGGCAGATGGAAGACCTTACTCTCTGTCACTCCATCACTCTGTGTGTAACTCTACCTCCCAAATTTACTTTTATGGGATAATTTCTTCAATAATAAAATGTGTATTTAAAGCATTTATCATAGTGTTATTCTAAAAATTAAAGAAGATGATACACAAAAAAGTATCCAGAATGCTGCCTGATACGTAATACACATATTACTAAATAATAATGAATATAATAATATCAATATATTAAATATAGTAGTAAATATATTAATACTGAGGTATTAATCAGTAATGATGATGGAGATTAGGAGAATGAGACATCAGCAGCAAACTACTGTTAACAAAGACTTTGAAATAAATTCCATTTTCTAAAACAAATTCTCAGCATTCACTTCTGTGTCAGAAGTAGAACCTCAACAGTGACTCTGGATTTGTGGTTTGATGGGTTTCAGAGATGTCTGCCAGAGAAAATACAACCTCAGCTGTTTTTTGGTGATCATTTTTCTTTTGTGACATCATTTTAACCCATGATGAGGACGTATATGCCCCACTGATGCAAAGGAAATTTACATGGGAGTTTTGAGAGTGTGAAAAATACTTCTTCATGAAGACTCTCCTCACCCTCACAGTGCTCTCTCCCTGTTACTCAGCCTCTTTCTCCTTGAAAATATGCAACAGAGTTACATTCTGGTTCCAAGTGCAACTCTGGCATTTGAACAAGATTCGTACATGGTATGCTATTTCAGTAGAAATCATTTTCCAAAAACAGCATTATGAGAAAGTGAGGCCAACAAGAACTTGCTGTTCTCTCTCACACTGGCACAGGGAAGCATCTGCTTACCCTGATGTGGGCTCAGGTATTCAAAGCCCAGGGTGCATTTCTGTCTCTCTTTTGCTTTAAATGGCAACACAACTTCAGCCTGTTGCCAAGTCTGACTTAAATTAAGCAGAGACATGCGAGAGGAAGATGGGCCAGTTTCTCTGGTCCTTGTGTGAGACCAGCTGGGTTAATGGGGCGCTGCTGTGACTATTTCCAGCAATAAAATCGAATAATGGTAAAGAAAGCAAGTTTTAGAGTCAAGATTGAAGTTCAAATTCATATTGTGTCTCTTGCTGTATGTTTGGCTGATTTTGAGCCATTTACATGGCCTTTCCTGGTACATTTTCTCTTGGGTACAATGAGCCTGATAATACCTACCCCAGGCAGTTATTCTCTTCATTAATTCTCAGAACAACCCTCAGATGCAGGCATTGATAGCACCATTTTGTAGACAAGTCCTAGAATTTGCCCAAGGCCACACAGCTAGTCAGGATTTCTGGGGGTCAGCGGGGCTCAGCTGTGTGGTTTTCACACAGGGTCTCTGTATAGCTGCAGTCTGCAGTCGTCTTGGCGCCCATACTCCTGTGCCTGGGTGTTGATGCTGGCTGTTGGCTGGGACCTCTGTGTGCTACCAGGAGCCAGAACAAACACATATAATTGTATCATGTGGCCTGGTTTCCACTTACCTCTCTCTCTCTTTCTCTCTCCCTCTCTCTCTCTCTGTAACTCAGCTTTTCAAATAAGGTTAAGTAGCACCATGTTCTATTAGGGGCAAGTCACTCAGATTGGTCCATGTTCAGACAAATATCCTGTATACAAGGAGAGCCAATGAGTATCTGCAAAGTATTGATGAAAAATAATTAAAGCTTAGAATTGTATACACTAAACCACTATCAAATCATAGTGTTCTTTTATAAAAAGATCAAACTTGAGAAATTCAAAATTGGTCATGCAATGTATCTAATAAAACATTAGGGTCTTTTAGTTTATTGGCATTTTGTTAGTAGGTTTTGTCACTAACTATAGAATACATCGCTATAAAACACATCCACCAACATTAGAAGATATAAAAAATAGAAGAACAGAGGCAGAAAATAATGAAGATAAAAGTGGAAAATGATGATATACAAATCAAGACAGAACTGTAATAGTTAACTAAACATGTGTAATTTAGAGCCTAATAAGATACATAAATTTTTGGCATGCTTTTTAAACAGAGGAGAAAGTGGGAAAAAAGAAGCAAATACAGAAGACTTAAAAATAAGAGAATGATGGCTGGTATTGTGGCATAGCAGGTAAAGCTACCACCTACAATTCTGGCATCCCATATGGATACTGGTTCATATCCCAGCTGCTCCACTTGTGATCCAATTCCCTGGTGATGCACCTGGGAAAGCAGTAGAAGATGGTCCGAGTCCTTTGGCCACTGCACTCATGTGGGAGACCTAGAAGAAGCTCCTGGATCCTGGCTTCAGCATGACCCAGCTCTGGTTATTGTGGGCATTTGGAGGAGGGAATCAGCAGATAAAAGATCTCTCTCTCTCTCTCTCTCTCTCTTTTTCCCTCTCTCCCTTCCTATAACTCTGCCTTTCAAACAAATAAATCTTTGAAAAAATAAGAGAATGCTATGTATAGGTTTATACTGATAATTGCTATAATATAGATAGATTCAAAATTAGGATTTATAAGAATTGGCTAGGAAAAATTAGAAAAGCTGACTGGACCAGCAATTATTAAAGAGAAAGTCACGGTAATCAAAGATCTACCTTTGGAAAAGGTCACAGGTCCAGAATACTCCATTAAACTTTCTAGAAAGCATAATTCTCATTTTAAACACAGTGCTTCAAAGCATTTACTCAACCAGCTTTAGAAGACATCACACTTTAATGCATAAACCACAAAATCATTCCAAAAGAAGAGAAAAATAGGCCAATGTCACTTATGAGTGTAAGGGGCTGGGCAGGAATTTGGCCTAGCAGCTAAGATATCAGTTAGGTGGCCCATGCCCGTATCAGAGTGCCTGGGTTTGATTCTTGGTTCTGGCCCCTGATTTCAGTTTCCTGCTAATGCTCACCCCAGGAGGCAGTGGGTGACAGCTCAAGTCACTGGGAGACCTGGACTGACTTCCCAGCTCCCAGATGTGGCTATGGCCAGTGCCACTGTTACAGGAATTTCTGCAGTAAACCAGTAGATGGGAACTCTCTTTGTCTCTGTCTCTGTCTCTATCTCTGTCTTTCTACCTTTTGAATAAATTAATTTAAATATAATTATATGTAAAATATCAGTGTACTGAACACAGTTTAAGATTAAATCATTTGGGGTGGGGTTTTCATTTGGCGCAGTAGTTAAAATGTTGCTTGGAATGTCCACGTCGCACATTAGAATGCCTAGCTTTGAGTTCCAGCTCAGCTTTGTGATAACATGCACAGGAAGACAGCAAGTGATGACTCAAGTACTGCGTTCCTGCCACACACAGGGTGACCTGGCTTAAGTTCCTGGCTCCCAGTGCTGACAAGGCCTGGCCCTGGCTTTTGCGAGCATCTGGAGGATGAAGGAGCAAATGGGAGCCCCCCCCCCCTTCAAATAAATGGACAGTTAAAAAAAACTCCATCTGAAGACAAAATGGTAATTACTAGAGCCTGGGCAGGGTAGGGAGGATTGAGGGAGGCTGGATAACGGGTACCAAATCAGAGTTGGATAGAAGGACTAAGTTCCTATTGTTACACAAGTGAGATGACTAATGTGTACAACAACCTGTGAGGTATTCTATGAGAAAATACTGTATACTTTGATGACTGAATATCCACTTGAAAAAAATAGAGTTTGATTCTTGATACCATTCATCACAATGAATTGCAAACAGACCAAAGACTGAAACTGAAATAAAACTGTAAAGTTATTAGAAGAGCAGAGAAAAGAAGTCTATAATCTTGAGGATTAATATGGCTTCTCTTTTTTAAAAAGATTTGTTTATTTATTTGAAAGTCAGAGTTACAGAGAGAGAGATAAAGAGAAAGAGAGAGAGAAAGAGATCATTCATTTGCTGGTTCACTCCGCAAATGGCTACAATGGCCTGGGCCAGGCCAGGCCAATCCCAGAAGCCAGAAATTTCATCTGGTTCTCCCACGTGGATGGCAGGGGACCAAGCACTTGAGCCGTCCTCCACTGCTCTCCCAAGCACATTAGCAGCAGCTGGATCAGAAGTAGAGAAGCTGGGACTTGAACCAGTGCCCATATTGGATACGAGTGTTGCAAGTGGCAGCTTAACCCATTGCACCACAGTTCTGGCCCCTAATATTCCTTCTTACACAGGGGAAAACATGTAAGCATATTGAAACCTTTGACTGCATCAAAATTGGATTTTTAGAAAAGACATGACTAGTAACCAAAGTTAAAATTCAACTGATAGATAAGATGAAATGCATAAATATGTAACAAAAGATTAATAACCAAACTTTACAGAGTCAGGCATCATTTAACAACAGGGACACAGTCTGGAAGATGCATCATTAGACAAAGCCATCATTGTGACTTTGTACGTCACAGAGAGTGAACTTACACAAACTAACATGGCCACAACATCACTAGGTGCTGTTCTAGAACTATAGTCATACATGAGGTCTATCATTGAGTGAAAGGTTATTGTGTTGTCCATGAACTGATTTTATAAGACTATTAACCAACATGAAGAAGCCAAACACTCAGTTTAAAAAATATGAAAGCACATGGACTGATGCTTAACAAAATAGAAATAAAAATAGCCAACAAAAAGGAAAAGATGTCTTAACTTTAGACACAAAAAGTGTAAAAAATGATAAAGGTTGTTATCACCAGATATAAGTGAGATAACAGCACAGACATTGTAAGTTGTCCAATGTGCACAGCTGTTAACCCAGTAATTCTGCTTACCTGTATCTACTCTAGAGGAAAAAAATTCCTTATGTGTTCATTAAAGCACTCAGAGGTGCTGACTACAGTTTTGTTGGTAATAATGAAAATAGAAAAGAAAACCCTAAATGTTTGTGAATATTTAAATGACTAAATTGTGTGTACTTATGTATTTCTGAATATGCAGATATATGTGTGCATACAAAATCATATATACATATGAATATATAGACATTGAATAAACACATATGTTGGATGAAACATTATTCAATATTTTAAAATGATGAGGTCATAGGATTTCCAATTCATGCAAGATGGCACAGACTTGTCTCCATCTGCTTCTCTCCCGCCAGGTTAAAATATAAATCCTGGAAATAACGCAAGAGGCAGTCAAAGGTGGAATCTGAAATGTAGGGGAGTGGAGCAGACTGCTCAGGAGGGAAAATACAGCAGCAGGTATCTAATGACACACCTCCAAGCTCTCCCAGCAAAGCACAACACTCCCTAGCCACAAAGGAGATCCAGGGGTTCATTCCTCCCCCCAGGGGACACAGAAAGACTGCTAACAACCCCCTAGAAGCTTGGGCAAGGGTAAGGATCAGGAACACTGCTAAAGACAAGTGGACAGCTGAAGCGCTCTGTGCCCATTGTTCCAGGAACTCCATGGGCCTGAGACTCTTCTCTCTCATCCAGAGACACTAAGCAGATGGACAGCACCAATGAGGAGAT
This sequence comes from Sylvilagus floridanus, assembly GCA_949820135.1. Lineage (NCBI taxonomy): Eukaryota > Metazoa > Chordata > Mammalia > Lagomorpha > Leporidae > Sylvilagus > Sylvilagus floridanus. The sequence goes on from OX463231.1 coordinate 89,276,212, forward strand.
CCAAAACAAACACTCAGTCCAGGAAGCATCCATCACCAATGTCAGCCAGACACTTCATCTCCTCACTTACAGGCCCCTGGTGGTCTGGCATAGAGAAACTCCACCCCATCAGGAGACACCAGCAGGGGTTAGTGGGAGTCCCCAAGTCACCAAACAAACCAAGATGACCAAAGCAGTACCATAAAGTCTCTGAAATTCAAATTGTCAGCTATAAGCCTAAACCAGGATCTGCATGCCAAATCTAAACAGAATGTATTAGTCTGACCGGGATGTTGTAACAAGATACCATCAACTGGATAGCTTACAAACAGCAGACACTTATCTCTCACTGTTCTGGAGCTTGAAGTCCACTATCAAGGTTGTGGCAGACTCGAAGGCTGGTAAGAGTCTCCTTTCTTGTTCATAGTCAGAGCCTTGTTGCTATCTCCTCTTCTGATTATAACGGTCTCTCCAGGCTATTTTCTGTAAGGGCACTAATCCCATTCATGACCTAATCACCTTTCCAAAGGCCAACTGCCTAGGACCATCTTGAGGGGTAGAATTTCAGTATATGAAAGTGACTGCTAAAATACAAGATGCAATAGGACCCAGAGACTCCTAACATCCAAATATCCTTGCACAATAAAAGATCCCTCATCATATCAAGGAGCAGTATAATCACAACTTGAATGACGGAAGTCAGCTAACTGATGCCAGCACTGAGATGCATGAGATGTTGAGATCATCTGATGAGTCTTTAAAGTTGTTCACCATAAAAAATGCCAAAAGGGAATTACAGACTTTTGTGAAATTAACTAAAAAATGGAAAATGACAGCAAAGACATAGATTTTTTTAAAGAAAGTGAGTGAAAATTATAAAACTGAACCAATATGGGGACTGGTGCTATAGCACAGCAGGTTAAAGCCCCAGCCTGCATCGCCAGCATCCCAAATGGGCGCTGGTTCAAGTCCCGGCTGCTCCACTTCTTTTTTTTTTTTTTCTCTTGTCAATTGCTATTTGTTTTTTTGTTTCACTTTTATTTAATAAATATAAATTTCCAAAGTACAGCTTATGGATTACAATGGCTTCCCCCCCATAACTTCCCTCCCACCTGCAACCCTCCCGCTCCCTCTCCCATTCCATTCACATCAAGATTCATTTTCAACTGTCTTTATATATAGGAGATCAATTTAGTATATATTAAGTAGAAATTTCAACAGTTTGCACCCACACAGAAACGTAAAGTGTAAAATACTGTTTGAGTACTAGTTATAGCATTAATTCACATTGTACAACACATTAAGGACAGAGATCCTACATGAGGAGTAAGTGCACAGTGACTCCTATTGTTGACTTAACAAATTGACACTCTTGTTTATGCCGTCATTAGTCTTCCTAGGCTCTTGTCATGAATTGCCAAGGCTATGGAAGCCTTTGGAGTTCGCTGACTCTGATCTTATTTAGACAAGGTCATAGTCAAAGTGGAAGTTCTAGGCCGGCGCCGTGGCTCAACAGGCTAATCCTCCGCCTTGCGGCGCCGGCACACCGGGTTCTAGTCCCGGTCGGGGCGCCGGATTCTGTCCCGGTTGCCCCTCTTCCAGGCCAGCCCTCTGCTGTGGCCCAGGAGTGCAGTGGAGGATGGCCCAGGTGCTTGGGCCCTGCACCCCATGGGGAGACCAGGAAAAGCACCTGGCTCCTGGCTCCTGCCATCGGACGAGCGCGGTGCGCCGGCCGCAGCGCGCCGGCCGCGGCGGCCATTGGAGGGTGAACCAACGGCAAAAGGAAGACCTTTCTCTCTGTCTCTCTCTCTCACTGTCCACTCTGCCTGTAAAAAAAAAAAAAAAAAGTGGAAGTTCTCTCCTCCCTTCAGAGAAAGGTACCTCCTTCTTTGATGGCCCGTTCTTTCTATTGGGATCTCACGCACAGAGATCTTTAAGTCTTTTTTTTTTTTTTTTTTGCCAGAGTGTCTTGGTTTTCCATGCCTATAATACTCTCATGGGCTCTTGAGCCAGATCATAATGCCTTAAGGGCTGATTCCAAGGCCAGAGTGCTATTTAGGACATCTGCCATGTTGGATCAGTCTCTCCCTTTTTAATTCTATCAGTTAGTATTCCAGCTGCTCCACTTCTGATCCAGCTCTCTGCTATGGCCTGGAAAGCAGTGGAGTATGGCCCAAGTGCTTGGGCCCTTGCAACCACATGGGAAACCCAAAAGAAGCTCCTGGCTCCTGGCTTTGGATTGCCCCAACTCTGGCCATTGCATCCAATTGGGGAGTGTACCAGTGGTTGGAAGACCTCTCTCTCTCTCTCTCTCTCTCTCTCTCTCTCTCTGCCTATGCCTTTCAAACAAATAAATAAATCTTTTGATAGAGAGAGAGAAACAGAGTTTCAAGGACTATTGGAATAAAAACCAAAAGATCTCATACTTATATCATTGGGGCTTTGGAAGAAAAAAAGAAAAACAATAAAACTGAACAATTATTGAAAGAAATAGTGGCTGAAAAGTCCCCAAATTTGGCAAAATATATATATGTTAACATATATGTATATATATATGTTAAAGATGAAAGAATAGGAGCATACACCAAATAGGACAGAGCTCAGCAAATACACAACAAGGCACACCACTGTCAAACTTCCAAAAGCTAAAACCAAAGAAAAAAATCTTGAAGGTAGCCAGAAAAAAATGATTCATAACTTACAGGAGAACATGAATGCAAAACACAAAACACAGCATATTCTTTTTTTTTTTTTTTTTTTTTTTTTTTTTTTTTTTTTTTTACAGGCAGAGTGGACAGTGAGAGAGAGAGACAGAGAGAAAGGTCTTCCTTTTGCCGTTGGTTCACCCTCCAATGGCCGCCGCGGCCGGCGCGCTGCGGCCGGCGCACCGCGCTCGTCCGATGGCAGGAGCCAGGAGCCAGGTGCTTTTCCTGGTCTCCCCATGGGGTGCAGGGCCCAAGCACCTGGGCCATCCTCCACTGCACTCCTGGGCCACAGCAGAGGGCTGGCCTGGAAGAGGGGCAACCGGGACAGAATCGGTGCCCCGACCAGGACTAGAACCCGGTGTGCCGGCGCCGCAAGGCGGAGGATTAGCCTGTTGAGCCACGGCGCCGGCCCAAAACACAGCATATTCTACATTTAAAACCATGGGAGCTAGCAGGAAATGGCCCAATATTTTTCAAGTATTATACAATAATCAACTACAAACTCTACATCCAGGGGGAAAACTGCTCAATAATGAAGGGGAATGAAAGATATTCATAGACAAAAGGAAGGTATAAGACTTTGCAACTGACCAACTTTGAAAAATAGCTACAGGAAGTTCTTCAAACAGAAAGGAAATGATAAAGATGATTGCAGCATCAAGAAGGAAGAACGAATAATAGAAAGAAGAGGAATGTGGTCAACATAATGGATTAATAATTGGCTATTTTTCTCCTCATGACTTCTGAATCTTATTGATGATTAAAATAAAAATAATACTGTCGAACCCTCTCCAGCAAAGGTCTCGTCAGCCAAGGTCCAACCCACGGAGTCACAACACAACCGCTGTTGATCGGTTCTCGAGGAACTTTTATTTTTAGTGATAGTAGAAGGAAAGGAGAGAAAGAGAAAGAGAAAGAGAAGAAAGAGAAGAGAAGCAGCTGAGAGAAAGAAAGAGAAAGACTGAAGAAAGAGAAAGACTGAAGACACCCCTATCCGGGTCTTTTATCCATTCCCGGTCCCCTAGGGATAGGGTGAGTAGTCCATCAATCAGATCAAAAGGCACCCAAAGCCTCAGGTCAAGGTGTATCTCATCCCATCAGGTTGTTTGCAAGTCTTTTGTTCAGGTTGTTTGCAAGTCCTATGTTCAGCACTTCCTTGAACTTGTTCTGCTCATCAGGATGAGGCAGTGCAATGAGGAGGTCCCCACAGGTGGCCGGCCTGTGGTTCCCCACATAATACCATCTCATACTTGAGACAATAGCATTTCAAACATGTAGAGGTACAGGGTCCCAACTGGAGGTAAGATTTGCACACTTTACTAAGTGGTAAAACTACGAGACCGGTAAACTGAAATGTCACATACACAGAGCAACCATGAAGGAATCTATACAAAGAGATACATCCGAAAACATTAACAAAGCAAGATGGAACCCTTAGATTCAAATAGCCCATAAGAAAGCAATAAAAACAAAATAGAAAGCTAGGAAACAAACAGAAAACAAACAGGTGGAAGGTTTTATTGTTATTATTATTTATTTGAGACATAGAGTTACAGATAGAGAGAGGGAGAGACAGAGAGAGATCTTCCATCCACTGGTCTGCTCCCCAAATGGCCACAACAACAGGAGCTAGGCTGATCCGAAGCCAGGAGCCAGGAGCTTCCTCTGGATCCCTCACATGGACGCAGGGGCCCAAGCACATGTGCTATCCTCCACTGCCCTCCCAGGCCTTAGCAGAGAGCACGATGAGAAGTGGAGCAGCTGAGACACGAACCAGCGACCACATGGGATTCTGGCACCACAAGCAGAAGCCCAGCTCACTACACCACAGCACTGGTCCCCAGATGGCAGATTTAAGTCCTGATATAGCAATAACCCCTGCAATGATTCCTTCCTATATTCTGTCTGGTGAGACAGATATAGAATGGGAAAAAAAAAGTAGATTACTTACAAATAGGCAGCAAGGATAAACAGAGATCTAGGCGAGTCATTCCCCCAAGGTTCAGGAAAACTGCCCAGGGCAGATGGAGCCTTGCCTACGTGTGCCCTACATTGTACTGAGATGAGGGATCTCAAAACTGTTCTGCCCTGCACTTATACACCCTGGGTGCCACTTTGCTTGCTGAGCTTAAATTGCAGGCTATCCTGTTCTGGGAGGCAGGGAACACAGCCTGGGTGGTTCTGAACATTTCCTCCTTATCGCAGTGTGTTGCATTCTCTGAATAGCCTGCCTGGAAATTGACAGCAAAAGAGTTGTGTCAGCTTAGGTCATCCAGGGACCTGTCATTATGCCATTATCTTAAATGTAAATCATCTAAATAAGCCAATTAATAAACAGATTGACAAAAAGGAATTTAAAAAAAATGACCAGACTTCATGCTGGTTGTAAGAAATTGACTTCAAAATCAAGTGAAGTTATGAGAAAAGATGTATTGTGCAGACATTAATCAAAATGAATACTAGAACATAGTATCATGTAAAATAAAAGCAAGTTGTATAATAACATAAATTTATATCTAAACATAACAAATATATTACTATTTTATAAATCTTATTCTTACATTCATGATTTATTTATTTATTTATTTATTTATTTATTTATTTTAAAGGTAGAGTTACAGACCGTGAGAGGTAGAGACAGAAAGTTGTTCCATCCTCTGGTTCACTCTCCAAATGGCCGCAATGGCCAGAGTTGAGCCAATCTGAAGCCAGGAGCCAGGAGCTTCTTCTGGATCTCCCATGTGGGTGCAGGACCCCAAGGACTTGGGCCATCTACTATTGCTTTCCCAGGCATTAGCAGAGAGCTGGATCGGAAGAGGAGCAACCAGGACTAGAACCGGTGCCTATATGGGATGCCGGTGCTGCAGGTGGAGAATTAACCTACTGCACCACAGTGCCGGCCTCCTAACATTCATGTTTCTAAAGGTGCGTTTTTATGTGTTCAAGAGAACAGGAAAAGATTTAGGAGTTTATAACCCACAAGTTTAAAAACCAATTGGTTGCCTCTAAGAGGGTTGAAAGTGTTTCATATTGGAAATGGCTGTGATTGAAGGGACATTTGACCTTATCTAGAAATGATTTAACTTTCTTCTGTGATGTTTTTCCTGTCATCAATCTCTGGTGATAGTAGATTGAGCTAGTGACAACGCCTTCTCTTACAGTGGCCTCCAGCCTCACCGCGGTCTACATCAACATCCTCTCAAATCAAGGCCATCAAGTGCTTAGATCTGTGAACACATCAAATCCCCAAGAGCTTCCTGAGGAGCAGGCACTGTGGCACAACAGAGTAAGCTGCCAATTGGGATACCTGCAACCCCGTACCAGAGTGCTGGGGCTGAGCCCTGCCTCCACTCCCAGTGCAGCTCCCTGCAAATGCATGTCCTGGGAGGCAGCAGGTCATGACTCAAGTTCTTGGGTCCCTGCTGACCATGTGGGAGAATTAGACTGAGTTCCTGGCTCTTGGCTTCAGCCCGTGCTAGTGTAGCCCCAATCGTTGTGGGCATTTGGTTAGTGAACCAGCATAGGGCAGATTTCTCTCTCTCTCTCTCTCCCCCCAAACCCCCCCCCTTCACTCTGTGTTTCAAATAAATATACTTTTTAAAAGAATGATGAGATGCTGACTTTGAGGAAAGACACCAGCAATGAGGACCACATACCCATCCAGCCGTGTTACAAGAGCTGAAGCATCAACAATGAACAAAAGCCAGTCCTTGCCCTGGGGAGTATACTTTAAATGGAAGGAGACAATGATTAGATGTTTAGGTAAAAAAAAAAAAAAAGAATAAACAAATAAAAAACAATGTTTCACACAGTAGTATGTACTCTGCAGCCAACTCAAGCCGCGTGAGGGGAGGGGAGGTGATGGGAAAAGGATTTCCCTTGGTAGGTAATACTCATGCTGTGTTAGAGGCATAGGAGGGACCCAGGTAGCACTGTGGGGAAACAGAACATGAAAGTGCTGAGGCAGGAGAGTGCTTTGGTGGGTCTGAGAAACAGCAGAAGCACATGACTGCTGACGCTGGAAAGAGGAACAAGGGAAAGAGATGAGACCAGAGAGAAGTGGAGAAGCAGCTGAGGTCCACCTCACCCAGGGAGCTGGGGGCCCTGCTAGGACTTCAGGGTTCATGTTGAACCGAGAAGCACGAAAGAATTGGGAGCAGAGGAGTGTCACGAGCTGGCTCATGTCGATCTAGAATGGTCCAGAAGACTTCCTGATGAAATAACTAGAGGGGGGATGGTGCTGTGGCACAGTGGGTTAATGCCCTGGCCTGAAGTGCTGGCATCCCATATGGGCGCAGGTTTGAGACCCAGCTGCTCTACTTCTAATCCAGCTCTCTGCTGTGGCCTGGGAAAGCGCTGGAAGATGGCCCAAGCCCTTGGGCCCCTGCACCCTCGTGGGAGACCCCAAGGACGCTCCTGGCTCCTGGCTTTGGATCATCTCAGCTCCAGCTGTTGTGGCCATCTGGCGAGTGAACCAGCGGATGGAAAACCTCTCTCTCTCTCTCTCTCTCTCTCTCTCTCTCTCTCTTTCTCTCTGCCTCTCCTCTCTCTGTGTAACTCTGATTTTCAAACAAATAAATAAATCGGAAGGAAGGAAGGAAGGAAGGAAGGAAGGAAGGAAGGAAGGAAGGAAGGAAGGAAGGAAAGAAAGAAAGAAAGAAAGAAAGAAAGAAAGAAAGAAAGAAAGAAAGAAAGAAAGAAAGAAAGAAAGAAAGAAAGAAAGAAAAAGAAACAACTAGAGGAAAACACAAATGGGTCCGTACCATTTATCCTGTGTCTCTAAGGCTTTGTCATCAATTTATCCAGTGCCCCTACAATAAAGTCCACACAATACTGGACCACGAGCAAATCTTACCAGAGGTACTTTCTCAATCCTCCAAATATCCAATGTATCTCCTAACGCCTTAGCTTTGGGCAGAATATCCAAAAGCCCTATCACAAATGCCACCTTATTAGGAAAGTCGGCGAGATGATGTAACCAAATATTAACAATAGTAACTTCTGTTAATGAACCTCAGCTATGTGTCAGATATTCTACAAAGTCCCTTATCATTTTTTAAAGATTTATTTATTTGAAAGGCAGAGATACAGAGAGGCAGAGAGAGAGAGAGAGAGAGAAAGAGAAATGTCTCCCACCTACTGGTTCACACCCCAACAGTCAGAGCTGGGCTGATCTGAAGCCAGGAGCCAGGAGCTTCTTCCAAGTCTCCCACGTGGGCCATCTTCTACTGCCTTCCCAGGCAATAGCAGAGAGCTGGATTGGAAGTAGAGCAGCCAGTACTCAAACTGGCACCCATATGGGATGCCAGCACTGCAGGAGGTGGCTTTACCTGCTATGGCTCAATACCAGCCCTGTCCCTTATAATTTTAACAACACAGTAAAGTGAGTATTACCATTGTCTTATTTATTTATTTATTTATTTATTTATTTATTTATTTATTTATTTTCAAATACTTGAAAGAGAGAGAGAGATCCTCCACCTGCTGGTTTACTTCCTAAATGGCCACATCATCTGGGGCTGCACAGGCTGAAGCCAGGAGTCCAGATATCCATCCTGGTTTCCCATGTGGGTGGCAGGAGCTCAGCTACTTGAATTATCATCTACTGCCTCCCAGGGTGCATTAGCAAGAAACTGGTTCAGAGGCGGAACAGCCAGGGCTAGAATTGGCACTCTGGTATGAGATACAGACATCCCAAGCAGTGGCTTAATCCACTATACCACAATGCCAGTTGCACAATTGTCTTTCTAAATTTAGCAAACTGAGCTGAAGTTGATAAATAAACCCGGTAAGGACCATACAACTAAAAATTGTCATCATAAAAATTTCCTCTGGCAATTTTTCATTTTACCGTTATTAATAAGTCCCTGGTCAATCTAGTCCTCACTGTTTATTGGATTTGCCAAGGGGAGCTTTGCTCTTGCTAAATTGCATGAACTGCTCACCTCCTGAGCTGGGTACTGGGAGCTGATCAGATTGAACTCCAGGAAGCCTTCCCTGACTACCCACTCCAAAATCTCCAATCTTCCTCATCGCTCTGAATCCTATCACTTCACTTTTCCTTCTTCACAGCACTGATCACCCCCTTAAATCAATGTGTCATTCCTTTCCTAATTTCTTTCCTTCACTAGGATGTAAATGCTGCAAGCCCATAGTACATATTCAAGAAATATATGTTGAACAAATAAATGAATGAGTGCATGCTTGTATTTGGCTGGTCTGACATAGAATCCAAGCTTTTCTAACCACATCAAGTCACCTCTGATTTACAGTCTACTCCCTCCCCTTTGTCACCCCCATGCCATACGACATTATGAATAAACATGCTTTCGGAAACAGTGAAGCATAAGTCAAAATGTCACCACACAGCCTCACTCTGTTGAACACTTACAGCCAGAGAGCACGGGACTTGATCCTTAGCAGAATCGGCAGTATGGACAATCTGATTTTCCCGGTGTGAGGAGCACAACTGGAGACTCTCATGTGGGGTTCAAGTCTCTTAGTACAATAGTACCTGGATGCATAGAGGGAGTGCATCTTTCTACGGAAGATTCCACAGGCTGGAGCTGCCCCAAGAGACCCTGTATCTCTTCTCTGCTTTGTGTTGCCTTTGAACTCTCTCCCTGGAGTGGGGACAAGCTTGCCACCCCCACTCCCTGTGTTATGTCCATGAAGCTCTGACAAGTCACAGGGTTGGGAAAGAGGTGCCAGGTTTCCAAACAGTACAGAAAGATGTTGTTTGATGTTCTGTGTCTGGTGTTTTGAATGCACCTATTGATTTGGGGGAGTGAGATTTCGTGGGCTGCTGTGACTCCTGCAGAAACCATCTTTCAGCTCGGCAAGTGATTGATATTTCTTTCCTCTCTGAAGTCTGTCGCATACAAGCTTTAAATATAAATTGAGTGTCATAACTCTGGGTGTTTGATATGCCTACCAAGTGCCATGTTCTGTGTTTATTTACTTCTCACAGCAACCTGGTAAAATGTGATTTATTGTTGCTATTTCATAGCTGAGGAAATGGACTGAGAAAGATTAAGCAACCTGTCTGTGATGTCTTGCTCTGAGTCCCTCTGCGGATCATGTAAGAATGTACAGTGTAAATTCAGAAAAGCAGGCTCCAGCCCCCTGGCCTTTCTCCCACCCTTCCACCACTCGCCAGCCACTCAGCCTGCATTTGGAACTGTCCCAGGCCAAGGATCTTCATTAATAATCCACAGTTCAGATGGGTATCACAGGGCAACTTCTCTTGCATATTAAAAAGGAAGCTTGAATACCCTATTGGAATACAAATGAAGAAAGCAGCCTTCTAGTATTTGAATGGAAGTTTTTATGGTGTGTTGCCCAAAATGATTAATTATGAATTATTTCAAGCATGCAAGATATCTCTGCTCTGTAAAGACAAATACGCACATACACACACATATTACCACCACCATCACCACCAGAGGAAACCACTACATAGAAACGAGTACACATATTTCCAGTACATGCTTTTATGCTTTCTGATGTGGACATGTATGCATGCATGCATGTGCAACAAAACAAGAAGCACAAGTGCATATTTATGTATAAATGTACTATAGTGTTCTAAATTTTAAAATTTTACACATTGGATCACAGTGGATTTATGTATTCTGTTGCAATTTTCTTTAAAGAAAATATTTATTTATTTATTTATTTATTTATTTATTTGAAAGGCAGAGTTACAGAGAGAGGGAGCGACATGGAAAGAGAGATCTTCTATACTCTGGTCCACTTCTCAGATGGCTGCAATGCCAAGGGCTGGGCCAGGCCAAAGCCAGGAGCCAGGAGCTACTTCCAGGTTTCCCACATGGGTATCAGGGTCCCAAATAGTTGGCCCATCTTCATACCACTTTTTCCAGACCATTAGCAAGGAACTAGATCAGAAGTGGAGCAGCCGGACATGAACCAGCTGTCGTCATAGGGGATAGCTTTTTCCGCTATGCCACAGCACTGGCCCCTGATGCACCATGCTGTGTTTTCCACACGTTATATTTTTGAGATTTGCTTTTATTCTACATATACATCTACATACTCATTCACTGCAGTTTGGCATGGCATGGTCATACTGACACCTGCCATTGTATTTAAATGTAGTAGTAAGAAGTAGTACAGCTACTGCTTAGGCATGCATGTGGATTTCTACGTTTTCTCCTTCCAACTGTGCTTTGTGGGAAGCACCTATAGGACACTGGGCTGTGACCTTAGAGTTCCAAGTCACAGCTGGTAGATCATACCACCTTGCTCTACAGACTCCATCCATCCATTTCCGGGAGTGGACACAGCTGACTATGTGTGTGCAGACTATCAGAGGAAGGAAAAAGCAGGATTAGCCCCTGAGCTCCCCACTATTGCCTCTGCCACTGCACATACCCTTACCAGATGGTGGCTCTACGTGAATGCAAAAGTTAAGGGCAAATGAAGCTGTAAAAGCACAGTTGAAAACCATAGTAATGCCTCAGATGCACCATGCTGCCATCTTTTCTTTAGTTTGGAGTCATGGGAAAAGGTGGATTCTGGGAGCAGGGAATCCAGTGAGTATCAGGACACATGACACTCTGCTTTTCAGGGGTCTACAGCTGGTCATAGAGCTTATGAAATGAGCAGGGTTGCAACAAGAGAGGTTGTTCTAGGCTTATGGTGCTTGGCTTAGAGGAGACTAAGCAGAGAGAAGAGAAGCCGTTACATGGCCAGCTTTTCATTTCTGGCCTCCACCTCTGCCACAGTGGTGTCTTCATTGAACTACAAGTGTACAGTTCAGCTCCTTGAAGGCTGGAGTTACACCGATATCAGTTCATCTTCATCATTTTATCAACCACCACCCTTGCAGGACATTGTGTGGCCACTTGAGAAAGGCTGGAGAGCTTCCCTAGCGTCTGAGCTGTTCTGGGGTCGCAGGTTACAGAAATTCAGTTTGTAAAGCTTAAGGTGGAAAGTGTATTAACTCAAGGAAAAGAAGAAAAAGCGAAAGCACTTCAGCACCATACGGATCAAATACGACTTGGCATTAGGGGAAATCTTGGTGCCTCAACTCTTCTCTGATGTCACAACCTCCATGTGTTTGTTCCAGTCCCAGAAGGCACAGCAGGTAGATATTGGGGGACTGGCCTTGTTTTTTGTTTTCCTTTCTTGGTCTCTCCATCTTGCTTTCCCTTCACCCCTCTCTGCTTCTGTATTGTTTGCACCCCAAGTACAGTTGACTTGGTTACTCTGCTTCAGTTCATGGACACTCTCTTTGTTGATGGTGTAAAACTTTTCTGTTTTCTTAAATTCTCTTTGCTTCTACCTCTCCAGTCTCTGTTCCCTACCCCTATCCAAATGACTTTAACATCGGATTGAGCTAATGCCTATCTTTTGTTTGTCCATGTTCTTATAAAGTGTATAGTGTTTTGGTGCTTACATAAATGGGGTTGTGCTTTTGAGTTTTATCTTATGCAGCATGACATTTGCAAACCCCATCCACATTGCCGTGAACACCTCCAGACTTCTGGTGTCAGCACTGAGTGTAAGTCACATTATTACTCGTCCCCTGGGGATGCATATCTGGAATACCTCTAACCCTGCCCCATCAGTGCCTCAGACAATGCCGCAGGATCATCCTTCTTGTGTTCTGTGGACCTACAGACCCAAAGGGAAGAGTTCCTTTGAGGATGATAACCCAGAGTGGAGTTGCGGAGTCACATGACCTTCCTGCCATTTCCCAGCACTGATAGATGGTTCTTCAAAAGTTCTGTCCTTTTACCACATGTGCCAGCACAGACTTCCTCCTTGAAAAAAATCTCTTTCCCACCTGCATAGAGGGCATAAAATTCCACCAATAGAAATCCCTTCAGGTTGGAAAATCTTTTAGGTTTTTAAGGATTCCTCTAACAAGATTCAGACATCCCTCTGTGTGAAACACAGGCCATATTTTTCTTCATTTTAGATATTTATAAAAATCACACAAATTGCTCATCAAAAGTGCCAAGCCCAAGCGTCTGGCACATTCATGAGTGCTCAATACAGTTTGATTTCTTTCTTTGAATCGAGGAACCGCCAAGAAGACGCTTACCATCACCTGGGAAGGGAGAGCACTTGGGAGGGGAAGGGGATCAGTCACCTTCCCACGTAGCTGCCAGGAAAGAGAGGAACCTGAGCTGGCAAAGTCATTTTCAGTCTCAGCGTTGCTCCCGAGGAGCGATCCCACAGGAAACCTTGTCCTACAACCCCCAGCCACCCTGGAGTGGGCTGAGACGCACTTGAGGACCTTGCTAAAACACAGCGGGCTGGAGCAGACATGGGTGTGAGGGCTAAGATCCTACCGGGGGCAGCTGCATCCCACGGCAGAATGCCTGGGCTCCAGTCCCTTCTCTGCTCCTGACTCCTGACCATAATAGGCAGTAGTGATGGCTCTAACAGTTGGTTACCTGCTCCCTGTGTGGGAGATCCAGACTGAGCTCCCAACTTCTGCCTTCAACCTGGCTCAGTCCTGGCTGTTGCAGCCATTTGAGGAATGCAACAGCATCAAACTCTGTCTCTCCCTCCTACTCTCTCTCTCTCCCTGTCAAACAAATTAAAAAAAAAAAAACAGTTCTTGCTGCTGCTCCTGCTACCAATTAGAGACCACACAGCAAAGCCGAAACCTCCTGCACACACCTAGAAACCTCACTTAGATTTCTCTGGATTTTCCTTAGACGTAATTCACTAACAAGAGAGATGGACGATAAGTGCAGGCATTCAAAATGAGTCAGATATAGAACTCAAGGATGTGGTGAACAAGCCAGGATAGACCCTCAGATTGCATCTGAAATCTTGGCAAATGGAGTTTTATTTTCAGATTTCACTTCAGTTGGGCAAATTCACCTCCCTTACCTCTGCTGAGCCTGTAATCCCCTTTCTTTGATTCTTTTCCTAGAAGAATACCTTCGGACAAGATGGTTCATCTTAAGATGACCCCTAGTGTCCAGTGTCTGGTCCTCCTAGCTGTAGAAGCTATTTCAGGAGTGCCTTGGGATTTGTCAGTGTCATCATCCCAGCAAGTGGAACTGTGGAGAATATCTGAGTTTATGCCAATCCCCTTCATTTACAAAAGTGACATCTGTAGCCCAGGCATTGAGAAAGAATTCACATGGTAAAATAAGAAGCTCCAGGGGGCAGGCATTTGGCTTCATGGTTAAGATCCCTAATCCCATATTGAAGTGCCTGGGTTCAATTCCCAGCTCTGACTCCTGTCCAGGAAGGCAGGAAGACCCCAGGAGGCAGCAGTGGTGGTCTTGCCACCCACTTACCAAAAGCCATTTTTTAAAGATACCTAAGTATGAGGCGGGGCGGGAATTTTGCCAAGCAGTTCAGATGCCTGTGTCACTATCAGAGCACCTTCACACCTACCTCTGCTCCTGATGCCAGCTTGCTGCCAATGCTGACCCTGGGAGGCAGTAGTGGTGGCTCAAAGTACTGAGTTCCTGCCATGTGAGAGACTTGGACTGAGTTTCTGGCTCCCAGCTTTGGGTCAGCTCAGGCCTGGCCATTGTGGACATTTAGGGAGTGATCTGATAGATAGGAGGTATCTGTCTATCTGTCTGTCTGTCTGTCTGTCTGTCTCTCTCTCTCTTTGTCAATCAAAAAAAGAGAGTCAGGGATTATGAGATTATTTGTTAATCTTCAAGTAAAATTCCACATTGTTACTGCTTGTCTTTCTCATAGGATTGATGAGAAACTGCGATGACTATGCGTAGAGCAATTTTTGAAGTGCTCACTAGTGGGAGGAGGTTCCCCAGGGCTTCAGTACACCTGGCCTCTGTGTCTCCTAACTATCTCGTCTGCACTTCCTGGGCACTAGAACCCTCCCCTCACTGCACAAAGACACTCAGCAGTAACCTCTTTTACAGATGGGACTTCCATGTGAGGTTTCAGCTGATAGAGTTCTCCTTCTCCCTGACTGAATTGAGAGGAAGAGGGAGGTTGACAGTCACAGAACTGGGACAGCCACAGTCCAGCTCTTCTGGTCACTGTTTCTTTACAAGACCCTAGGGAGAGGAGGATATAAGCCACACAGGGCTGCGGGTGCAACCAGACAAGCGGGCAGATGATAAACCCGGACACCTCCTAATCTCATCTCCCTGGGCAGCTTCCCTGGAACACCAGTGCCAGCCACTGTCCTGCAGGGGTCAAGGTGGCCAGAGACACCCACTCAGCTAGCACAGCCTGCTGGTTTTCAGAGCTGAGAGTCTGTCTGGTGCTGCTCCAGTGGCCCCTCTGCCCTGAGGATTGTCCTTAATGTGGTCTCCTTGTCCCTTCCCGTGCCACTTTGCCCAGCCTGGAGTCTCTGAGCCCTGAAGACAACCCTCTTGCTCCTCTTCAGCGTGTGTCTTTCCTAATTCTTCCCCCACCCATTAACTGTCAATGGAATTCTTCCTGCAAACTCTGAACAGAATTTTGCTTCTGTCACCCTAGCAGAAATGGATTGAAATATGAATTAACAGTCTAAAATCAATCAAGTTTATTTGTGACACCCCTGCACTCAGAGACTGAGATTCATATCTGTGTTTCTTTTCTTACTTCTACATCTATCATTTCTTTTGGTCTCATAAAGTAGCTAAAAACCTTGAGAATACGATTAAAGCTGGCTGTCTCTCCCAGGAGCTGCCCTGCCTAAACACTGGGCTGTGTTCTCTAGTGTATCTTACCACCAGTTGAGGCTAATAAATAAATCTTGTCATTTTCACTCCGTAACATGGAATTACTCAAATATGTCCTTGTCAAAATAACTTATGTTGAACAAGCACTAGTTTAAAAAAAAAAAGAACTGGCTATTTTTTCCCTTTAATCAAAAAGAATTTCACTTTGCAGAGCACTGAATAGCAGCAATACAATCAAAACCAACTTGAAGAACCACTTACACTCATTTCACGCAGCTCCTCATGCTGCTCTCAACTCCCCACTCCCAGAGCCTGATCACCTGACTGTGGTCAGCTCAGAATATTTTTATGAGTTTAACTAAAGTCTTGGAAGATTCAGAGCTCAACAAGGGAGGACTAGACGACCTTTAAAAGTCATAGATCAAAACAGAGCTTCGAGTGAGTTTCTGGAGACAACCTGGTCAGGTTGAAAAGTAACCTTCTTGAAGCCACATTGCCAATGTATGGTATTTTTTTAAGTGAATATGTGAAAAGCCTGTAATTCAGCTGGGCTTTGAAAGGAACTGCTCTCAAAGGTAAATAGTTCCTTGCAGGGAACATAACTTTTATGGAAAGTAGAAAGGGTATTATAAATCCAAAGTGTATGCATGGAGGCAAGCAATATAGATGTGATGCAGACTGATATATAAACATTATGTTTCCTATCCTGATTGCATTTGCTTAGTCAGCCTTGTGTTTTTCAAAAGGAGATTAGACTGGCTGTCATTTCTCACCTTCATCTGCCCTCATTGTGCACCCATGCCACCAAAAAAAAAAAAAAAAAAAAAAAAAAAAAAAAAAAAAAGGAAGTATGTCTGAGATAGAGCTTTCTATTCAGCATTTATTTGAGAGGTGAGTACTGCCAGGATGGTGAGGACCTGGAAAGGAGATGAGTTTATATAAGAGGTCGGTGAAAGGGAAGGTTGGTATTTAAAAAAAAAAAAAAAGATTTATTTATTTATTTGAAAGACAGAGTTCCAGAGAGAGGTAGAGACAGAGAGAGAGGTCTTCCATCTGTTGGTTCACTGCCCAAATGGCTGCAACAGCCGGAGCTGCGCTAATCCAAAGCTAGGAGCCTGGAGCTTCTTCCGAGTCTCCCATGCAGATGCAGGGGCCTAAGGATTTGGGCCATCTTCTACTGCTTTCTCAGGCCATAGCAGAGAGCTGGATCGGAAGTGGAGCAGCCAGGACTCAAACTGGTGCCGATATGGGATGCTGGCACTTCAAGCCAGGGCTTTAACCCATTGTGCCACAGCGCCACCCCCAACAGGCACTTGGGGTGATTCTTGCTGCATAGACTCTGTGAGTCTATGACAATTGTAACTAAGGAAGAGAATGTTAGGATATTTGTCAAACAATTCCCTTTTTCATTGGCCTAAGATATCTCCTTGGGCATTCTCTTCCTAAAATATCATATAGAAAAAGCAATTACTATATATTACTCACTATCAATTTGACAAATGTGTTATAATTATTTGACAAGATAATTCAAATAAAGAACTATTATAACAAGCATTTCGATGTAAAACAAATGAAAAGGTAGAAATCTTTAGCAATGAGATGATATAATGAAGAACCAAATGGAGATCTTAAAGCTGAAACATCTAACAACTAAAAAAAAGAACCTCAAAGGACAGAATCAATAGCAGACTAAAGGAGAAAGAGAAACAAATAAATGAATTAAAAAATAGCATGATAGCAATTACTCAATAGAAGAAATAGAAAATGGACTAAAAACAATTAATGCACTCTAAGGGATATGTGGTACTATAAAAAGAAATCTAACATTTGTGTCATCAGAGTCCCAGAAGGAAACAAGAAAGAGGGCAGCGATGGAAAAAAACTACTTGAAAATGAGCCGGTGATGTGGTGCAGCAGGTGAAGTTGTCTCTTGAAATTCCAGCACTCCACATCAGAATGTTGGGTCAAGTCCCAGCTGCTCTGCTCCAATCCGGCTTCCTGCTAATGCCCCTGGGAAGGCATCAGAACATGGCCCAAGTTACTTGGGCCCCTGCCACCCATAGAAGACACTAATAATTAACAAAATGCATAAACCTGCAGATTCTAGAAATGAAGTGAAACCCAACAGGATAAACCAAAAAAAGTCCACACAAAGAAACAAGTCTAAGTTCTAACTGTAATGAGAGAGAAATGACAACTTATCTGAAAGAAAAAGAGTCTTGATGACTACAGATTTTTTTTTTATCCAAAATCATAGGGGCCAAAATTGGCACATTTTTCAGTGCCCAAAGGAAAGAATCATCGGCCCAGAATCCTTATCAAAAGAAAATGTTATTTGGAAATGAAAGAGGAATCAAAACATTCTCAAGTAAATCAACTTAAGAATTTGTTACACCTATTTGAACTTTGAGCGTTACTGGAAGCAAGGCCAATGTGATATGCATTCAACAAACGAGGAAAAGGAGCCACAGAGGTTCCAAAACTTCTTAGGAGTCACGGACAAGTCGGCAACTGTTTGAGTAATGAGCTTTCTGAATTCACTTTTCCTTTTGCAGCTCTGCTTGTCACACTCTGGGATGAAATAACTGCATGTGGATTTTTAAATGGAAAATGAACATGTTCTAGTTGATACTGTACACGTCCCATAATAAAGAAGTTGTAACACAACATGAGAACCCACGCAGCACAGCAGAAGCTCTGAGCACCATCAAAGCAACAGGGGAAAAAAAATCACCTGTTCGGCCGGCATGGTGGCTCAACAGGCTAATCCTTCGCCTTGCGGCGCCGGCACACCAGGTTCTAGTACCGGTCAGGGCACCAGATTCTGTCCCGGTTGCCCCTCTTCCAGGCCAGCTCTCTGCTGTGGCCCCAGAGTGCAGTGGAGGATGGCCCAAAGTGCTTGGGCCCTTCACCCCATGGGAGACCAGGAAAAGCACCTGTCACCTGGCTCCTGCCATTGATGAGCGCGGTGCGCTGGCCGCAGTGCGCCGGCCGCGGCTGCCATTGGAGGGTGAACCAATGGCAAAGGAAGACCTTTCTCTCTATCTCTCTCTCTCACTGTCCACTCTGCCTGTCAAAAAAAAAAATCACCTGTTCAAACTGATGTACAGATGTTGGTTGCTTGGAAAAGAAGATGAAATTTGTGCATTATCATACTTTAAATAAATTAGATACAAATTAATTCATATTATTACACTAAATAAATTAGATACTAGGTGGATAAAATAGTTAACACAAAATAAGTTATACATTATTCTAGAGGAAAATTCATTAATCTTGGGATAGAGTCACATTTTTTAGTCCAAAAGCAAAGCAAGAGATCAAAAACAAAAATCCACTAGGTTTGGTGAAATTGACCATTCAATTCTGTTCATTTTAAAACCAAAATGAAAATAAATTAAATGCAAATGGAAATTTTGGAAAATATTACAAGAGATATTATAGACCAAGAATTACTCAAAGCACACATAGGTATACATATGCATATCTATAATTCACATTAAGAAACTTACAGTTTCCCAATAAATGGAAAAAATCATAAACAGAAATTTACAGAAGAAATACGTGGCCAACGCACATGAAAAAATAAACCATGATTCAGAAAAATTAAAATTAAAACAATGCTATTGTTTTGCATTCGTAAGTATTCATAGATAAAATGAATTACAATACGGAGTGCTGAGGCGTGTGCAGTGAAACTCATTTTCATGTGGGCAGGGGTGTAGAGGAAGACCATTCGATGGGAAAGCAATGTGGCACTAGGAAAGAGTTTTCAAGTACGGGTGCCTGGGGCTGGCATTGTGCTGCAGCAGGAAAACCTGCTGCTTGCAACATTGCCATCCCATGTTGGAGGGCACAGATTCTCTGCTTCCGATCCAGCTTCCTGCACATGTGCCTAGAAGGCAGTGGAAAATGGCTCAGGTGGTTGGGCCCCTGCCACCCACGTGGGAGACCCAGAGGGAGTTCCAGGCTCCTGGCTTTGGTTTGGCCTAGCCCAAGCCAGTGTGGCAATTTGAGGAGTGAACTAGCGGATGGAGAATCAATCTCTCTGTCTCTCTCCTCCTCCTCTCTCTGTTACTCTGCCTTTGAAGTAATTAAATAAATCTTTAAAACATAATAAGATATGTATACCTATTTATCCATCGTTTACTGAGTACCTGCTATGGACCAGTGATCAAGGACTCATGAAAGAACACGCTTTTCCGGAATATGAGAACATGACTTATTCTCTGATCCAGGAATCCCTTTTCTAAGGATCTAGTCTGACAGATAATCAGAGGTGCAGAAAAGATTGAAAGAAAACAATTTAGGGAGAGCGGCAAGATGGTGGAATAGGAAGGGAGCACACCGATAGTCTGGGGAGAGACAGTTTAATAAAAGTGGAGATACTGCAGGTTCAAGGAAGAGTAGGGAAAGAAACAGCAGAGAAAACCCTTCCAGAACTGGAGAGTCACAGTGGACCTGCGTGGAGAGCGTGGGAGCCCGCAGTTTGGGACACCAGCAGCAGATTCAACACACCAGCGCTGGAACGCAAGGTGAGCAGAACCTCAATAGCCCGAGATACCAGAAGGGAAGCGGAAAAGGGAGCCTAGAGCGAACAAGGCTTGAAACCCTGCAGGGAAAAGTTCACCAGGCTAACTAGAAGAGAGAGAGAGAGAGGGAAAAAAAAAGTGACCGATACGGACACGAGCTTCTCTCTCTCCGCTCACCTCTCAAAGGTGAGCAAGACAAAGAGCAGGCGCCATTTTGGACATACGTCATAAGCAGGGCGACCTCTGGTCGGCACCGGCCCCGAGCCTAGCAGAAAAACCTGACTCTGGGTGGGAGGGGTGAAATAACAGGAGATTAGAACCTAATGAATGTGTGGTGCTAATGAACTGAGACTGTGAAAAAAGAGACGGTGGGGGAGAGAACTCACGGAAATCACGAATTCATGTGAGTACTCTCCAGAGACGCTACAGTTCAGTAGCCTTGGCAGCCCAGTGGGAGACTACAGGAGAATCTCAGCCCACACAAAGGGCCGCAAAGATTCCTTCTCTGGTCCTTGGGAAAGAGCTTCCGAACTCTGGCTCCTGTGGGTATATCATTCGCCTGCTAACCACCCCCAATTCCATTCAGCTGTGTGGAATTATAGTGACGAGAAATCATAATGAAGTGAAGAATTCAAGAGATCAAATGAAAAACACATTAGAGAGCCTTACAAACAGAATGGGTGAGGCAGAAGAGAGAATATCAGACTTAGAAGACAGAGCACAGGAAACTATACAGTCAAACCAAAGAAAAGAAGAGGAAATTAGAAATCTAAAAAATATTGTTGGGAATCTACAGGATACTATTAAAAAACCCAACATTCGAGTTCTAGGAGTTCCTGAAGGCATGGAGAGGGAGAAAGGATTAGAAGGCCTTTTTAGTGAGATACTAGCAGAAAATTTCCCAGTTTTGGAGAAGGACAGAGACATCCTAATACAGGAAGCTCATAGAACCCCTAGTAAACATGACCAAAAGAGGTCCTCACCACGACACGTTGTAATTAAACTCACCACAGTGAAACAGAAAGAAAAGATCCTAAAATGTGCCAGAGAGAAACGTCAAATTACACTCAGAGGATCTCCAATTAGAGTCACGGCAGACTTATCATCAGAAACCCTACAAGCTAGAAAGGAATGGCGAGACATAGCCCAGGTACTTAGAGAGAAAAACTGCAAGCCCAGAATATTATACCCTGCCAAGCTCTCATTTGTGAATGAGGTGAAATAAAGACCTTTCATAACAAACAAAAATTGAAAAAATTTGTTGCCACTCGTCCAGCCCTGCAAAAGATACTTAAAGATGTGTTACACACAGAAACAAAGAAACACGGCCATCAACATGAAAGAAGATAAACGAAGGGAACCTCACAGCAAAAGATCACAGGGAATTCAAAGCATACATTTGGATAAAGAAATTATGGGACATGTACTCTATAGAATACTATACAGCAGTCAAAAACAATGAAATCCAGTCATTTGCAATAAGATGGAGGAATCTGGAAAACATCATGCTGAGTGAATTAAGCCAGTCCCAAAGGGACAAATATATATTCTCCCTGATCGGTGACAACTAATTGAGCACCAAAGGTGAAACCTATTGAAGTGAAATGGACACTATGAGAAACAGTAACTTGATCAGCTCTTGTGCTGACTGTTGTACAATGTAATACTTTATCCATTTTAGTAATTTTTTTATTCTAGTACTATTGGTCGAACTCTGTAATTAACAAACAATTATTCTTAGGTGTTTAAATTTTAACTGAAAAGGGATCCCTGTGAAATATAAGAGTGGGAATAAGAGAGGGAGGAGATGTACAATTTGGGATATGCTCAATTGGAACTGCCCCAAATGATGGAGTTAGAATTGTGCCAGGGAATTCCAATACAATCCCATCAAGGTGGCATGTACCAAGGCCATCTCACTAGTCCAAGTGATCAATTTCAGTTCACAATTGATCACACTGATAGGTCTAAGAGTCAAAGGGATCACACAAACAAGACTAGTGTCTGCTAATACTAACTGATAGAATCAAAAAGGGAGAGAATGATCCAACATGGGAAGCGAGATACACAGCAGACTCATAGAATGGCAGATGTCCTAAATAGCACTCTGGCCTCAGAATCAGCCCTTAAGGCATTCAGATCTGGCTCAAGAGCCCATGAGAATATTCTAGGCATGGAAAGCCAAGACACTGTGTCAAAAAAAATGACCTAAATGAAAGATCTCTGCGAGTGAGATCCCAGTGGAACGAATGGGGCCATCAAAGAAGGAGGTAGCTTTCTCTGAAGGGAGGAGAGAACCTCCACTTTGACTATGACCCTGTCGGAATAAGATTGAAGTCAGCAAACCCTAAAGGCTTCCATAGCCTTGGCAACTCATGACTAGAGCCTAGGGAGATTACTGATGCCATAAACAAGAGTGTCAAATTGTTAAATCAACTTCAGGAGTCACTGTGTACTTACGTCTCATGTGGGATCTGTCCTTAATGTGTTGTCCAATGTGAAGTAATGCTATAACTAGCACTGAGACAGTATTTTACACTTTGTGTTTCTGTGTGGGTGCAAACTGATGAAATCTTTACTTAGTATATACTGAATCAATCTTCTGTATATAGATAATTAAAAATGAAAAAAAAATCTTGGTGTTAAATTGGAAATTGCCTAGAAAATTAATCAATTTTTTTAAAAAATATATCATGTAGGATCTCTGTCCTTAATGTGCTATACATTGTGAATTAATACTATAATTAGTACTCCAACAGTATTTTTCACTTTGTGTTGCTATGTGAGGGCAAACTGTTGAAATCTTTATTTAATATATAGTAAACTGATCTTCTGTATATAAAGATAATTGAAAATGAATCTTGATGTGAAGCAAGGGGAGAGGAAGTGGGAAAGGGGAGGGTTGTGGGTGGGGGGGAATTTTTGGGGGGGGAAGCCATTGTAATCTATAAGCTGTATTTTGGAAATTTATATTCTTTAAATAAAAGCGTTATTAAAAAAAAGAAAAAAAAAGAAAACAATTTAATCAGGACATTACATAAAAACCTCAAAAAATTAGCAACAATGTAAATATCCAATAATAAGAAATTGATTAGTTTAACAAGAATGTAGTACCACAATAAAGGGCATTTCAGCCTTTAACTGGTGTGTTGGTTTTTTAAAATGTAATGGCGTGGAGAAATGCTGATACTATAGTCCTCAGATTCAGAAAAGCAAGGTCCAAATGAGTTGAGATCTTAATTTATATGTACCTTATATCCTGTTTTTGATCGTTTATCAAGTTATGATTACCTCTGGTTGTGGGATAATTAATGATTTGGAATGTCCTCTTTTGTATCTTTCTGATTTTTCTGAATTTGCTGTGCTGAGAATGTATCAGTTACATAATAGAAGAAATGTTAAATGTAAGTAAGTTTCTGAAAGTTTTTCTAGGGAAAATTATATAGAATTGTATTTATGTATCTATAAATGTATGATGTGTGTGTGTGTATATATATATATATATATACTTTCAGTTATCACTGACTGCAGCCAATTGTCAAACTTGTGACACATGGGCATTTGAATATAGGTACTAAAATTGGAATTTAGCTTTGTGCTTCTATTTGCCAGTTCAGTTCTACTAAAAATCTGGGCAAGCAAACTGAGACAAACTTCCAAGAAATAAAAGTGAAACTGATTCCTCATTAGGTCACTCCACCTGCATCTTTTTTTTTTTTTTAAGAATTCTTTTATTTATTTGAAAGACAGAGTTACAGAGAGAAGTAGAGCCAGAGAGAGAGAGAGAGAGGTCTTCCATTCCACTGGTTCACTCCCAAATGACTGCAACTGCCAGAGCTGAGCTGATCTGAAGCCAGGAGCCAGGAGCTTCTTCTGGGTCTCCCACACAGGTGCAGGGGCCCAAGGACTTCTACTGCGTTCCCAGTCCATAGCAGAGAGCTAGATCGGAGGTGGAGCAGCCAGGACTCAAACCAGGTCCTATATGGGATGCCGGCGTTGCAGGCTGGGGCTTTAACCCACTGTACTACCTGCATCTTAACAACAGAAAATACTACTGCAGCCTATGTACAAAGTATTTTTTGAACTGTTTCCCAAAGATGTTAAAATGTTACATGCCCTTTTATGAGAGGTCAAAGCATTCTCTGTGCTGAGGAATGAGAAGGCATCTGACTACCAGCAATGATAAACACTCAGTCCTCGTTGTGAAAGCAAATTCTACCCTACAGGAAATGAGATGAAGTTTCCAGGAAAATACAGTAGGAGAAACAGGGTCTTCTGGAATGGAACATTTCCAAGTTTGGACAGCATGGTTAAAGTCTATTTCCAATGCTCTCCTTTATCTTTTGTTGGAATATTCAAACTTGGAACACAGGAATGTGCCTGGCTTCGTGGGTAACTTTGTGAGTTAGCAGTTTCTAGAGAATCTGGTTTTCAGGTCAGACAGGGCATTTAGGAAATCCCCTTCCTTTGATAGAGAGAAGCTGATAATCTGTATCAAACGAGAACTCTTTTTGGTGTAAAGCAATCTGAAGTCCCTGCCTCACTCTCTTGGTTCCCTCAATGTTTCCAAATAAAATGGGCCCCTCTGCTCCCTTTGCCCCTACTTTTGGCAACAAGTGTCCAGCTGCACCCAGCTCCAGGAAAGACAGAAGGAAGTCCTGCTTTCTATAGGGGCAACCATCAGATGAATTCTCCTGGAACAGCCAACCGACAAGCGGTGTCTTTGAGACATAGACAACCTCCTCAGTTCCTCTGGTCAGTGCAATTTGCAGCAAGCATCTTTATCTTTAGCCTATTTGAAATTTAAATAAAAGAGAAAGGTGGAGAAAATAAAATATGGAAAAAATATAGAGAAAGGGCAGTGGAAAGATTAGGAGGTGTCTTTATTTTTGGTTTATGAAAAGGAAAATAAAATTCAGTTCCCATCAGTCAAACAAGGCAAAGTTTGAATTGAAGTAACAGCTGAAAAGCATAATGGATCACGGGTGTAAAAACTGTGTCTTTGCATTATTTTATA
The DNA here is from genome assembly GCA_949820135.1 of Sylvilagus floridanus. Lineage (NCBI taxonomy): Eukaryota > Metazoa > Chordata > Mammalia > Lagomorpha > Leporidae > Sylvilagus > Sylvilagus floridanus. The sequence continues at coordinate 89,301,083 of OX463231.1, forward strand.
CTTATTTTTTATTTTCATTTCAATTGAAAAGCAGAGAGACAAAGAGGTAAACAGAGAGAGTTTCCATCTGCCGGTTCACCCCCAAATATTCACAACAGCCAGGGCTGGGCTGAGTCAAAGCCAGGAGCCCAGAATTCAAGCCAGGTCTCCCACTTGGGTGGCAGGAATCCCAGTATCTGAGCCATCACCTGCTTCCTCCCAGAGTATGCCTTAGTGGGAAGCTGGATCAGAAGCAGAGGAACCAGGCACTTTGATATAGGATGCAGGTGTCCCTAACCGCTGAGCAAAATGCTACCTTTGTGTTTACATTTTAAAGACACCAACGTACTATTACTGTTACTTTAGATCTTGTGTTTTGTTGATATAGATTTTTTTAATTACATGGTAATACATGGAAACATTACTATTGCAAGATTGGAACATACTGGCACTTACATATATTAAAACAAATTAAAAACAAATCATTAAATCCTAATTCACTCTTATTTTCATTCCCATTTCTTTCCCCAGAGGCAAACATTCCCGACATTTGGTATGCAGTTAGACTTCTTCCAGTACAGTTAAACATACATGTAATTATAGAAAGATCTACCTCATTTTCTTTAATAGTGGCATGTGGTTAAGTATCATGGTACAGCATAATCTACTTAAGTACTCTCCTATCAATTTAAGTTGTTTTCAGTATTTACGCCATCACAAGCAACAAAGCAATGAAAATTTGTACATAAATGTGAACATTTTCTTTTAAATTTTATTTTATTACTCAAGTGAAACATGAACATATAATCTCAGAAAGCAAAATAAAAGCTTATCTTGACCCTTGTTCCCTCAGTAGACGTGACTGCTATTATTGTTTTGTTGTGATTCTTTCTAGAATTTCTGTAACCCACGTAACAAATGTACAACCACCTATAGAAAATTACAGCTTGGTTTTGTGTGAAGAATGGTTTTTCACATGTAATAGCTAACGTATTGCTCCACAATTTGCATATTTCATTTAATAGTACATACATTGATTTTTCTATGTATAAATACATCTTCTCCAGCCATTGTCACTACTGCATTGTATTCTACTAGATCCCAACACCAAAAGTTGTTCAACCATTTGCTTATAACTGTAATTTTAATTGCTTACTCTCATATATCTAGTATATATCAAACTCACAAAGCAATGTATACATATTATGTTAATATGTGTGTGCAGGTACTTCAGTTATGGCTTTCAAATTTATTTTAATTGATAGTATATTTTATTTCCTTTTTTCAAGATTCTTTAGGATGATTTTGAGTCTGATTTTTTTATTCTTAAATTGGCTGATAAAAGTGTACATCTTTATGTGGTAGGATGTGATGTTTCAACATACCTATACATTGTATAATGATCAAATCAGAATAATTTGTTATATTATTATAATTATCTCAAATATTTATCATTTCTTTATGATGACAACATTGAAAACTCCTCTCTTCTAGCTATACTGATTATGTAATGCAGTATTGTTAACTACACCATCCTCCTGTGTGATAGTGCACCAGAATTTATTCATCCAATTTGCCGTGACCTTGTGCCCATTAAGCAAATTCTTCTCACCCCTCCTCTGTTTTGAATGGGTAATAAAGATATAAAATCCAGAGTTCAAAAAGCTGGCCCTTTGGCCCAGCCACCCAGCTGCTCTCCTCGGAGATAACCATTATTTCCAGCTTCTTGGGGTCATTCAAGAGATTTCTGCATCAACAAGCAGAGATGAAAATGAAAACCCCCCTTCCCTTAAGGCAGACCTGTGGTCCCATTCCTGGGATTCCTACAGGGAACACAGGACTCCTGAACTAAGGCTGAGGCACTGGCCTTCTCTGGTTGTTTTGGATTCCTCTGCAGTCTAATAGTTTGTCCATAGTTTATCTTGAATATTCTTTCTAGTCTGCATTCTAAGTGTAGTATCAGAACGTTAATTTCTGATGTCTTATATTTTGTCATCAAAAACATGATTGTCTATATTTTTAAAATTTTTTGCATGGCTTTTTTTTATGATTATATGTTTGAATTAACTTTGGAAATTCACGTTCTCATATAAGATTGCTCTGTTGGTTGGTTGTAGGAGTCACTTTGACTGGATTAAGGGATAGTCAGAGCTGCTGAAGTATTGTTTTCTGGGCATTTCCATTAGGATGTTTCCAGAAGAGATTGGCGATCAACAGACTAAGTAAGGAGATCCACCCGCATCCACTTTAGGGGGTAGGTGGGGAGAGGCTCCAGGGCTTGCACCTTCAGGATAGTGCCCACCCCCCAGCTTCTTAAGCCTTCTTACTGAGGTGTCCTTCCAAGTCTGCTGCTTCTCTGGCTTGTAACCTGCCTGTCATGGCACTTCTCAGCCTCCAAAATCACATGTGCTTAGTCCTCTAGTCCACCCATCCACCCACCCAGCTAGCCTATTGGTTTCATTTCCCTGGAGAGCCCTAATTAATGCACTTGTCTGTTTCAATAACAGTTATGCATTTATCAGTATGAAGTTATAGATAGTTTTCCTTAAACATTTTTGAAATATCTGTATTTCTCATTTTGTAGTTAGGTACTTTATAGCCTTGAAAGTTTATAATAAAAGCAATATCTCAAACAGTGGAGAAAGGATTGTGGGCTCCAAAAACAATACTTTGTAAGTAAAGGAAGACAAGTCATTTGAAATAAGTGAATATTTATATATTCCAGTTGAAAGCCTAACACATTTTAATCCGACAATTTACTTCATAAACTTTGTAAACTTCCATACATCAAATTTTAAACAAAATTTAAAAACAAGCAACAAGCCGGTTAAATATATACTCTTATACAATTTTTTGGAAAAGGACTAAAATCCATAATATACAAAGAATTTGTTCAAATAAACATTAAAAAGCTTCCAGCATATTTACTTACAAAACAAAGGATATGAATGAGCAATCCCTTAAAGAGAAATTGCAATGACTAAAAAATATATTTTTAACATTCAACCTCACTACGCATCAGAAAAATCAACTTAAATCAAATGAGATCTTATTTTCTACACAACAAAGATTTTCTTTAAGATTTACTTATTTATTTGGGAGGCAGATTTACAGAGAAGCAGAGGCAAAGAGAGAGAAGAGAGAGAAAGAGAGATCTTCCATCTGCTGGGTAACTTCCCACATGGCCACAACAGCCAGAGCTGTGCCGATCCGAAGCCAAGAGCCAGGAATCTCCTCCAGGTCTCCCATGTGGGTGCAGGGGCCCAAGGACTTGGACTATCTTCCATTGCCTTCCTAGACCACAGCAGAGAACTGGATTGGAAGTGGAGCAGCCGGATCTCAAACCAGTGCCCATGAGAGATGGCAGCACTGCAGGCAACTGCTTTACCCGCTAAGTCACAGCACCGGCCCTGTAACACAGATTTAAAACAATAGTAATATCCTGGTTTATAAAGAAACAAGCATTCTCATGCTAGTGAACAATTTGCTCACTCATGCTAGTGATCATGTAAACAGGTATAACTTTCTGTAGAATTCAGGAATACACATTAACAGTCTTTTACTCAGCAATTCAGTTTTACAATTTATTTGTGGGAAGTCAGCAATGTTTTCTTTCTTTTTTTTTTTTTTTGAACTTGGATAATTTTTAATTTATTTTCACTGTTGCAATTGCTAATTTTTTTATTTCTTTTTTTAACTTTTATTTAGAATATAAATTTCCAAGGTACATCTTATGGATTACAATGATTCCCCCCCCCATAACTTCCCTCCCACCCGTAACCCTCCCCCTTTACCTGCTCCCTCTCCCCTTTCATTCGCATCAAGATTCATTTTCAATTCTCTTTGTATATAGAAGATCGGTTTAGTATCTGTTAAGTAAAGATTTCAACAGTTTGCACCCACATAGAAACACAAAGTGGAAAATATTATTTGAGTACTAGTTATAGCATTAAATCCCAATGTACAGCACATTAAGGACAGAGATCCTACATGATCTTTTAAATTAATTTTCTATTCAATTTCCAATTTAACACCAAGATTTTTTTTCATTTTCAATTATCTTTATATACAGAAGATTGATTCAGTATATACTAAGTAAAGATTTCATCAGTTTGCACCCACACAGAAACACAAGGTGTAAAAATACTGTTTCAGTACTAGTTATAGCATTACTGCACATTGGCACATTGGACAACACATTAAGGAAAGATCCCACATGAGACGCAAGTACACAATGACTCCTGTTGTTGATTTAACAATTTGACACTCTTGTTTATGGTGTCAGCAATCTCCCTAGGCTCTAGTCATGAGTTGCCAAGGCTATGAAAGCCTTTAGGGTTCGAGTCAGCAATGTTTTCAAAGACAAATGCACATGGACATTTCAAATGCTGTTTACAGGAATAAAAAGATGGGAGAGGCCGCACTGTGGACTAGTTGGCCACCTGCGGGACCAGCATCCCATACGGGCACCGGTTCCTGTCCTGGCTGCTCCTCTTCCTTCTTTTTTGTTTAAGATTTATTTATTTATTTGAAAGTCAGAGTTACACAGAGAGAGAGGGAGAGGCAGAAAGAGAGGTCTTCCATCCACTGGTTCATCCCCAATTGGCTGCAACTGCCAGAGCTGTGCTGATCTGAAGCCAGAAACTAGGAGCTTTTCCCAGGGCTCCCACATTGGTGCAGGGGCCCAAGGACTTGGGCCATCTTCTACTGCTTTCTCAGGCCATAGCAGAGAGCTGGATCAGAAGCGAGCAGCAGGGACTTGAACCAGCACCTATATGGGATGCTGGCACTGCAGTCAGTGGCTTTACCAGCTATACCACAGCGCCAGCCCCAGTCGGTTTCTTGTCATCAAGACAGCTCTGTTTCTTGGTTTGGCTAGTTGTTGACTGGGGTGAAAAACACCAAAGTAGCCCAAATGGAGTAACTGGGTCTTGAACCAGCGCCCATATGGGATGCCAACACTGCAGGCAGCATCTTTACCTGTTATGCCACAGCACCAGCCCCACGTTCCTCTTCCAATCCAGCTCTCTGCTTATGCCCTGGGAAAGCAGTGGAAGGCTGTCCAAGCACTTGAGCCCCTGCACCCAAGTGTCAGACCCAGAAGAAGCTCCTGGCTCCTAGCTTCAGATTGTTCAGCTCTAGCCGTTGTGGCCAAATGGGAAGTGAACCAGCAGATGGAAGACCTTTCTCCCTGTCTCCCTCTCAAATCAATAAACAAACAAAAAGGGGAAAAACCAAAGCACCATACAATAGGAACATGGTTAAATGAAAGATGATATATCCCTGTGACTGCAGCTATGAAAAATCACACTGTGAAACACTTAGATTGACACTGCATAGGCGCCCTCTTCCTGGGATATTTCTCTTCCAGACAAAACCCCTGTCCTCAAGCTGTTGTCTTAAGCTGTCTTTGGGGAAGATAACCTAATCTGAGAGAATAATGTGTCATTGCCACTCCAGAATGTGGACTCAGTGGTCCTCCATAAATTCTCCTTTCATCTTCAAAGAATTCCAAGATAAAGAGCTCCCATTAGGGGCTGGCATTGTGGCACAGTGGGTTAAGCCATCACTTGTGACACTGGCATCCCATCTCAGAGTGCCAGTTCAAATCCTGGCTGCTTTGCTTCTGATCCAGCTCCCTGCTGACGCACCAAGGAAGACAGCAGAAGGTGGTCCAAGTGCCTGGTCCCCTGCCATCCATGTGGGAGACCAGTTTGGAGTTTCTGGCTCCTGGCTTCAGCCTGGCCAAGATCTGGCTGTTGTGGCCATTTGTGGAGTGAACCATTGGGTGGAAGATCTCTCTCTCTCTCTCTCTCTCTCTCTTTCAAATAAATGAAGGATGAATGAACAATTAAATAAATAAATAAGTGTATTTTTAAAAAAAGAACTTCCATAAACTGATGTTCCATGTAAAATCTGAGTTTGTGTGGGCCCTGCCTAAATGATTAGAGTCAAGATTCCAGGCCCCATGGGTGCAATACCAGATGAGAAGACTTATTTCAGGGGCCATCCTTAATTCAGGTAGCAGACTTATTTCTGAGTGAGTAATCCTACAGCACTGGTCCATCTTTTCCCCCAAAACCTCCTCCTCTTTACACCACAGGACATTTGAGACTTTCTTAATTACAAAGATATTCAATAGCCATTCTGGCCAACCAAGCCAACCAGCTGGCGTGAGAGCTGAAATCTCAGAGAAAACGCAGTAGGTCACGTGCAAGTGGGAAATGGCCTTTCCAAAAAATCATCTGTTGTGACCTAATGAGATGTGGCAGCAGGAACTTGTCAGGGGAAAGCCGCAAATGTCCATTCTTTGTTCATGGAAAAGACAGAGTGAAGCTGAAGGCATTAGAAGACTCGCTAATGGGTTCACTTTGTGCGCAGGGTGAAGGGAATGGGGCGGGGTGAGGGTGGGGGTTGGATAATTTACATCTGTTTTCTCGGGACACTGGAGCTGCTGATCCAATGTCAGCAGAATATGAGCTCTGAGATTATTCTCACTGTCATGGTGATGAGTTGTTGCCACTCTTGCCAGTTACCATTTTTGCCCCCCCCCCAAAAAAAAAGAATTTATTTATATGAAAGAGTGACAAAGAGCGGTGGGGAGAGGTCAGAGAGAGAGATTTTTCATCTGCTGGTTTGCTCTCAAAATGGTCTCAACAGCCAAGTCTAGGTCAGGCCAAAGACAGGAGCCAGAACTCCATCCTGGTCTCCCATGTGGGTGGCAGGGGCTAAAGTACTCTGGCTAGCTTCTACCACCTTTCCAGGTGCATTAGCAGGAAGCTGGACTGAAAGCAGAGGAATAGGAACTTCAATCAGCACTCTGATATGGGATGCTAGCATTGCAAGCCACAGCTTAACCTGCTGTCCTACAACTCTAGCCCCAACCAGTTAGTCTTATTACTAAGAACACAAACCCCATTGGATGGATGGAGCAAGGCTTTAAACTCAAAATAGTGATCAGGAACCCAACACATCTCCTCTTTTATTTTTTAAGATTTATTGATTAATTTGAAAGTCAGACTTACACAGAGATAGAAGGAAAGGCAGAGAGAGAGAGAGAGAGAGAGAGAGAGAGGTCTTCCATCCACTGGTTCACTCCCCAGTTGGCTGCAACTACCAAAGCTGCACCCATCAGAAGCCAGGAACCAGGAGCTTCTTCCAGGTCTCCCATGTGGGTGCAGGGGCCCCAGGACTTGCTACTGCTTTCCAAGGCCATAGCCGAGAGCTGGATTGGAAGTGGAATAACCAGGTCTCAAACCAGCACCCATATGGGTTTACCCTCTCTGCCACAGCGCCAGCCCCCACATCTCCTCTTGATAAGAAGTTTCCCAGAACCCTGGCCTGACCCTGATCACACCATTGTCTGCCCAGCTGATCTGGCTGATGGAGACTATTTCCTTCTGCCTCCGACTCTGGGCTGTTCCAATACTGACTGAGGAATTCTCTGATCCTACTGCTGGTGCCACCCAGCTTAATACAATGAGTCTCCGTGCCAGGTATTGTGCTAAGCTCTTTACCCTAAGTAATGTATTTAATCCTAACCACTCCCTTGTGAAGGAGGTACTGTTAGTGAGTCCCACTCACAGGGAGTTTGAGGGTCTTTCATGATATTTATTTCTTGTCCAAAGATCACAGCAGGTTCTAGATTTGTCTCTCTATTGCTTGTCTCTCCATTTTATCTAACCTTCATTCTGTTTCCAGAATGTTCTTTCTGCCCCCAAATCTTCAGTGGTCCCCAATTGCCTCCAAAATAAAAGTAAAGTTCTGTCATGCTAGTCTGGCTTCGAGGACCGCCTTTGTCACCTTCCACTGCTCTACTGTCACAAACTGGCCTCATCACACTCAACAGCAACCCAGTATTCAGCTCATGTAGAAAAAGCAAGCACTTGAATACCTACCTGCCTTTGCTTTCTCCCCTGAGTTCAATCTTCCCAGAAACAGACTCTGAGATGGAGATTTGCTGGAGAGTTTTGTCAAGGATGACACTGGCAGGAGCTTATTAGCTATTTTTCACTATGCAAAAAGTACCCCAAACTCCACAGCTTAAAGCACATCAACATTCATTGTCTCACACTGCATCTGTGGGTCAGGAACCCAGGTGCAGTTTAGTTGTGTGCTTTTAGTTCAGGGTCCCTCCTGAGGACACACTCAAGCTGCTGGTCGAGGGAGAGTCCATTCCCAAGGTCATGGCATGATGTTGGCACACTCATTTCTTCCCCATGTGGGCCTCTTAACAATGATCATGTTTCACAGCAGCTGGGTTTCCCCAGAACAAGGGATAAGGCAGAGGGAGGGTGGGAGGGAGCACATCGGAGACTGATGCCACAGTCTTCAGCTAATCTAAGAAGCGACATCTCCTGATGCCTGCTGTAATCTGCTCACTAGAATGAGTCACTGAGTCCAGCCCACACACGAGAGAGGAGAATTAATATCCATCTCTTGAGGGAGGGAGCAACAAGAAAATCTGTGGCCATATCTTAGAAGCTATCACAAGAATAAGGGAATGGGGATGGGCAGAGGGAGAAGTTAAAAGTGATTCAGTCTCCATAGCAGATAAGCCAGCCCCAGGGAGCAGTGAAGTTTGGATGGCCCTTCAGAAATGTCCCAAATGCCTACATCTCCTAGTCAAGAAAGCATATTGGACCCTAGAGAGGGTGTAACTTTGGGGTGGGCAGCACCTAAGGCAAAGGACCATTTCTGGGGGACCCAGCAGTGGGATGTCAGGGGCCAACACACACAGCAGGTTGAAAAGGGATGCAGGGTCACATTGTAGCATCTACTAGATTCACTCTCTGACTCTTGGATGCACTTGCTTCAGATATGTTCTCCCCATCTGGGAGCAGATCCTGCAGGATTTTGGATGGTCTCTTTATTGGGGGGAAACTTGCAAAGTAAAGGTCAGCATGGGTCTCAGAGCCACAAATGGTACTTACTTATCTCCCACCCCATTGGTATTACCTCCACTCCATACTTACCCTTGGCTAGCAAGCTTATGGCAAAGGTCATTTACCTGGTGGAGTGCCCCAGGTTCTCATCCCTCAAGGCCATCATGCCCTTCTGAGGTCAGGGTTGCTATATTTATCCAATCCCAGTCACAGTTGGGCAGGGTTTACCAAGAGACACCCCATCGGATCACCAGGATTCCAAACATACTCTTCATTAGACTGACTACCTTCCTCGCCTACTGTTTGATTCAAGGAGCCAGAAGGGACCAGATGACAGCAACACCTGGAAGTTTAGCAGGACTCGTCCTATCTCCTGTCAGAGACATGACCTCTCTGGGAACAGGGACCTCAAAACCTGAAAAGCTGAGGATTATAGGAGCAGAAAGGGCAGATATCCAAAATGGTCATTCAGAGTGATGATCACTGGGGCTGCCCTCATCTGCCCCTTGTTTTCCAACACATGTTGACTTAGCATCATCTGATGATCACTGATGGAAGATGCACACTGCATGCTAGAAGATGATGCCTTTTCTCAGGGGAGGGGAGTGGCCATCATCTTTATGCTGTTTCCTTGGTTGTTTCTTCAGAAGGTTGAATGAGGCTGGCAGCTTCTTGGTGATATGATATGTGATAGGACCAGCAGGTCCCTTGGTCATGGACCCATTTCCCCAGCTCTTTTCTGGGTCCATTCATGACCTCTATCCTCAGCTACTCCATTCATGGGCCCACTGTGCCAGTAGTACAAGGACTGGTATCAGAGACTGAACAACTAATACCAACCAAGACATTCTGTCTACTTGGTTGTTCTGTACCTCTTCCATTGAACATGTGCTCTATGCAAAACAAATAAACAAACAAAACTTTATACTTTGTGCTTTTTAATTTGGTCTATGAACATGACTTTGCTCAGATTTTCCTGCCCATGGTCATCCAATGCTTCTCCTCCCACAACCCTGAACAACCAGAAAGACCATTTCCATAGGGGATGGACTGTATAGATCTTCTGTAAGGGTACTGCTATTTCCACAGTAAGTAGATGACCAGACACACTGCCTGAATTTGTGCCCATTGAGAGAATCTTTTTTTTTTTTTTTTTTTTTTTTTTGACAGGCAGAGTGGACAGTGAGAGAGACAGAGAGAAAGGTCTTCCTTTTGCCGTTGGTTCACCCTCCAATGGCCGCCGCGGTCGGCGCGCTGCGGCCGGCGCACCGCGCTCGACCGATGGCAGGAGCCAGGAGCCAGGTGCTTTTCCTGGTCTCCCATGGGGTGCAGGGCCCAAGCACTTGGGCCATCCTCCACTGCACTCCTGGGCCACAGCAGAGGGCTGGCCTGGAAGAGGGGCAACCGGGACAGAATCCGGTGCCCCGACCGGGACTAGAACCCGGTGTGCTGGCGCCGCAAGGCGGAGGATTAGCCTGTTGAGCCACGGCGCCGGCCATTGAGAGAATCTTACCCTCAAAGCTGTCATTCAGGGCCTCAAGTTTCACCATTTTCCTCCCTTATCTAATAGCCATGTGTAAGTCTCACACACACACACACACACACACACAAACACACACATGCTACAAAGACATAAGTGTGAGCTGAAGGAGAGGATCTGGTGCCACAGTCCTGAATGGTACAGGGGTTTAGGTGTCGTGCTTGCCCAAGCTACTCTTATATTCTGTCCCTGTGTGTAGGGCTCCCATCTTACAGTGGATTATTCTGGGCCCACCCAAACTTCTAACTTCAGAGACTTAAAAGAACTCACACTATGATGGATAGTTGTGGGTCCATGGTTATGTTACATCCCATTGTCAGGTGCTTGTTTCCTACTAAGTCTGGTAACATGTTGGAATTTGTTTTTCATCTGTATGATGCTTGGCAGTAGATGGTGTGGCCTTGTCCCAGAACACTGGAGGCATCAATAGATTTTGTTAATCAGGTTTTTCAATTCTACTGTGTCTTTTCCCTCATAGGGTACTCTAATGCCTTAGGGTTTGATGGAACTTATGGACCGAGCATCAGGACTATTTATACCATATCCCAGATCAGATGAGTCCTTTCCTACCCTGGAACCCACTAGAAACTAGCAGCTTTCCATGCCACCTAGTATATGGGTAACAGAGGAATGGAAGTGTTGGATAAGGTGCCTCTAGAATCTGAAGAATCCTACCAGGGATTATGCTTCTTTCCTAGGGCTTAAAGGTGGAGGACCCCATACTTTGGAATATCCTGCCTGACCCCAGACCATTGGATCCTTCTTCCTCAAAATTTCACTGTTGTAGGAGGCCCCCGAGTCTCTGCAAAGTTTACTCTCTCACTGTGAAGCACAAATCTGTTACCAAAATCTCCAGTGCACCTTTTTAACCTAGCCCATCTGGCATGGCAGCATCAGGATGGTGAACCAACATGCTACAGCATATACAAGTGGCTGATAAATTCCACCTGTAGCCCTGCTACCCTTTTAATTAAGTCCTAGACCTGGTTCCTAAGTGTGCACTGCCTTCCAGCTGCAGGAAATGAGTGTTCTTGGCAAGGGAATCCTCTGACTCTTTCACATTTTGCCTTAAATTGATGAATAATCATTCTTTCCCTTTGATTAAATTTCACCAATTCATCATTTGTGCTTGGCAAGTGTCATCCAATTCCAGAGTCATTGTAATTAGTATTTTGTGTTTTCCTTTCAAATTCCTGACCTGTTGAACCTGTTAGAGCACTCTCTTCTGCAGGAACCACACCCCAGTTCACCAATGGTAAAATGCTGGCAATTTTACTGCTACAATGTGATGCGCTGGGGACTCCACCCACCTCTAGCAGTAGAGGTCCTCATTGCTGGCCAGATGATAGGTGAATCGGCTCCAAATCCCATTTTGGATTCTGTCTCCTGGATCACTCCCAGTACCAACTCTTTCAAGCTGGTTCCACAGGAACACACCCAGATGTTGACATGTCTATAAGCATTTTATAGGGGAGGGCTATTGGGCACAACACCGGCACAGGAGTAAGGGAAGAGGATTAGACTGAAACAAGAGTTAAATTTGGGGGCTGGCACTGTGACATAGTAGGCTAAGTCTCCGCCTGCGGCGCCAGCATCCCCTATGGGCACGGGTTTGTGTACTGGCTGCTCCTCTTCCAATTCAGCTCTCCACCTATGGCCTGGGAAAGCAGTGGAAGATGGCCCAAGTGCTTGGACCCCTGCATCATGTAGGAGACCTGACTTCAGATCAGCCCGGCTCCTGGCACTGCAGCCATTTGGGGAACGAACCAGCAGATGGAAGACCTTCCTGTCTATCTGTAGCTCTATCTCTCAAATTAAAAAACAACAACAAAAAAAGTTGAATTGTAATTCAGTTTCTGCAAACCCTCAATTTACTCCATGGAGACTTTGGAAGCTGAGAGGCTCTTCAGATTTGTCCTGAATTGAGCGAGTAGACTGGTCTCTTCCCACCAGTCATTGGATACAAGTCGCTTCTGTGAAGAGAGAATAACCTTGAGCCAGGTAGCTTGCTGCAGCAGAAAGCCACGTCCAGAGATGAACTTGGCTGTGAACCATCAATAGGCAACACTCTTGGCAGCTGTAGGACCAGGTGCCCCAGCTCTGAAGGAGTATCATAGTGGTGCTTCCCCCATACAGGGTGCCATGATCCCTTGGTTGGGCCATATTTCCACTCAGGCTGCCTCCACTGGCATTTGTCCTTGGAGCAGCTAGAGAACTCTTCTCAAGGCAAGCTGTGTTATACCAACAAGTCTTTCAAAATCCGTCAAGGGCTCCTGGGTATATCCACAGTGAAAGCTCAACTTCTACATAAAACCTGCAAGGTCCTACCTCAGCTCCTACCTGTGCTACCTCCTCTATTTTGCGTGTGTTCCAGCCACACTCGCTTCCTTTCACATCCTTGAAATCTGTGCTTCAAGACCTAACACACGTGTTGTTCCCTCTGAGGGAAATTCCTCACCTTCCCCAGAGCTTCCTATGGCTTAATGTGTTCAAGGCTTAAGAGTCATCTTCAGGGAAGCCTTCCTTGAGAACCTTAAAATACGCCCCTACTTCAGTCATTTCTATCACAACACCTGTGTATTTCCTGTAATATGCATTACCGTGTCAAACTAACTTGCACTTTCCTCTGTTGGTCCCTTCACTACTTATCTTTCGGGGCCACATTAGAATACATCAGACTCAAATGCAGAAAGTCTGTTTTTTTCCCCCACTGCAGCCTGGCACTTTGAGCAAGGCCTGGCATTTAGTATGCACTCAACAAACGTGTGTTAGTCTGTGAAAACTTGATTGATTCCTGGCATCACACATTCCTGCTATCCCATCCAACGTATGCCATTCCACCTTTCTGGAATATTCCCACTCACCCACTAAGATACAGCTAGATTTCAATCATCTCCTCCCCTCCGCACCCCTTGGCACTCTCCATTTAGTGCAGATAGCCTCCAATTTATGATGTTCAATTTACAATTTTTCAACTTTATGATGGTGTGAAATTGACACATTCATTGGAAACCCAGAAGTTTGAATTTGGACCTTAACCTGGGCCAGCACTCCTACCTCTTCCCAGTGATGCAGCCCTGTGGTCACGAGGGAAAAGAACCCAGGCTCTCCTGCGTGCTGTGCTGCTGATCTAGAGTGTTCAGTAGGTGAAGTGCATGCAATGCAATTTTTTTTTTGACAGGCAGAGTGGACAGTGAGAGAGAGATACAGAGAGAAAGGTCTTCCTTTGCCGTTGGTTCACCCTCCAATGGCCGCTGAGGCCGGTGCGCTGTGGCCAGTGCACCACGCTGATCCGATGGCAGAGGCCAGGTACTTATCCTGGTCTCCCATGCAGGTGCAGGGCCCAAGCACTTGGGCCATCCTCCACTGCACTCCCGGGCCACAGCAGAGAGCTGGCCTGGAAGAGGGGCAACCGGGATAGAATCTGGTGCCCTGACCAGGACTAGAACTAGTCCTCCACCGGCGCCACAAGGTGGAGGATTAGCCTATTGAGCTGTGGCACCGGCACAAACACGTTTTAAGGAGTTTGGAGGGGGGGCAGTGTTGTGGCGCAGTAGGTTAAGCCAGCACCAGCAATGCCATATGGGACAGGTTCACGTCCTGACTGCTCCATTCTCCATCCAACTCTCTGCTAATATGTCTGCTGAAGCAGCAGCAGATGGCCCAAGAGCATGGGCCCTGCCACCCACATGGAAGACCTGAATAGAGTTCCAGGCTCCTGCCTTGGGCCGGGCCCTGTCCTGTCCATTGCAGCTATTTGAGAAGTGAGCTCACAGACTGAAGATCTGTGTGTGTGTGTGTGTGTGTGTGTGTGTGCGTGTGTGTCTGCCTCCCTCTCTGCCACTCTGCCTTTTAAATAAATAAATAAACACTAACTTAAAAGTGTGAAAAAATTGAACTAAATGTATGAATTTATTTTGATGCAAAAAAATTGAAATCCTTTGCATAGCTTCTTCTAATACTCACTTTCCTCACATTGTGAAAGAAACAGTTTACACCAAAAATTTTTGCACCAAAATAAACTCACATTCTCCTAATTATATTTTCCATAAACCTTTTGAGGCACTTTTGCATGTTAGATCTATACACACACATGTGTACACATGTGTACAAATAAAGAAAATGAATATGTAGGAATATATATGTGGGATGCATATATATTATCATTATCATTATATTAT